>OU963922.1:60000-1405244 GCA_902850365.2 Chilo suppressalis
GGAAAAAAGTGTTTAATACTAAATATCTCGGAAAATATTAATTTTTCAAAAAATATCCGGGAGGTTTTTGGTCCAAGACAGCCCCCTTTACAGGAGTCCGAAACTAAAAACCACCCGGGACAACCCTTAGACGGAGAAAATAAGCCACGCCCCCATTAATCAAGAACTTAGAAAAATAACGGACAAAAAAGTAAAAACAATAAAAAAGGGAACACTTGGAGAAATCTCCCATATAGGGTTCCTTGGGGAAATAGTCTTAGATTAACCAACACTACCGCATCGGGCATAAAAAACTACCCCCAACCCCAAGTCACCCCTAATTTGGGAATAACCCATCTCGGAAACTACTGGGCCGATTTCGACCGGACTTTGACCCACCGGTCACAAAAAAATTCCCAAACCCGGTAGAGCACTGACCGACTCTATATAGAGTCAGTAGAGACCGGGAAAATTAATTTTAAGTTTTTAATAGGGCCTTTTCTATAGCAAATTTGACTCCTGTTTCTCTATTGAGATCAGGAATAGTATTTAAGTAATTTTGACAAAATTCAGGTCTCTATTGAGCCTGAATATAGGTTAAGTTAGCTAGGTTTTTAATATAGTTTAGGTCACTCTGCGCCTCTATTGAGGGCAGACTTAGGGTAAGAATTGACAAATCTGCATTATTGCAAATTTACTATAATTGTATTTTATTCTTATTTTATCCATTTTATTTTCACTGTGATATTGACAACCTGTACCTTTTTTTAAGGACAGGCTTAGCATTAGATTATTTATTTCCGTGTATATTTGACTGTGATCGACACCATGCACCTCTTTTGAGGGCAGGCCTAGTTATAGATAACAATTATTTTATTGAATTGCGTGTTTTGACCCATTTTATTTTATTCATTTTATTTTTTATTTTTTATTTTTCATTTTATTTTTTTAATTATTTAATTGCGTTTTAACTTTACCCGTCTTTTGACACATTTATTAATTTAATTAATCTTATCCAATTTTAATTTTTATTCATTTTTATTTTTATTTTTTAACGATTTTACAAAACGACGTAGGCTAACCCACTCAAATAGAATATAATAAACAAATTAGTAAAATAGCAAAATGTATACCAGTAGCCAACCTATCTTTGCGAGGTTAAGTTCAAATAATTTTGAAAATAAAAGAACATATTCCTCTCCCCCGGGAGAAATAGATAAAGAAAACAATAAAGCTCAGCCCACAATAAAATCACCACTAAAATATAAGAATGTAAGGGAATATGAAAGGAGAGCGAATGAGGCACAAAGCAAGATAAAAGAGCAAATGGAGCCAAAAGGCACCAACAGGTCAGTTACGAAAGAAGGGAAAGCAAGGATAACGGAAGAAACGGGAGAAATGGTAAGGATGATAAAAGAATTAGTGAGTAGAGTAAGTGAGTCGGAAGAAAATAAAGAAAGAAGAAGAATGCAAGAGGAGGAAAGAGAAGAGTAAAAAAGGTAAAGATAAGGATAAGAGCGAGGTGAGAATGACATAAGGAACAGTATGATAAAGGTGCATGAAAGGATATTAGAAAACAAAGAAGAGACAAGAGGGAACGGTAATGTCCTAGCAGATATTATGACAATATTGCTGGAGATTAAAGGAGAGGTTAAAGAGACAAAAGAGGAACAGAAGAAGATAAATAAAATTATAATAACGGAAAAAGAAGAATTGAAATATAGTAAAAATAGGATAGAGAAAATAGAGAGTATGATGAATATGCAAGTTGAGGAAAGTAAGAAAATGAAAGAGGAACAAGATAAGCTAAAAGAGATAATGATAGAAAACAATAAAGGGATAGAGGAAGGAAAGGGAAGACTGGAAGCGATAAAAGAGATGCAAGAAAAAGTGGGAAAGCAAATGGAAGAAGAGCGAAAGAAACCGACTAAATGGGGAGATAAGATAGAGGAAGAAAGGAAGGAAGAAACGTATGCGGAGAAAGTGAGGAACGTTCCACCCCAAAACAAATCACTACACTCCATCATAGTGGCGTCGACCGACGAAACGCTCACGAGCGATCAGGTGTTTGAAGCGGTGAGAAAGTCGGTCGACGAGAAAGGGGAGTGGAACGAAGTAAGGAGAGTAAGAAAGGCAAAAGGCAAAAGGTGATTATAGGATGCGCAAGGGAAAGCGAGGCTGAGAAATTGAAGGAAAAGATAGAGAAGAATAAAATTTTGAAAGTGGAAAAAGCGAGAAATAAAAACCCATTAGTGATAGTAAGGAATGTAAGAGGAGAGAGAAAGAAAGAGGAAGTAGTAGAAGGAATAAAAAGAAAGCTTAGAAGAATAAATGGGGAAGAAAGATATACGGAAGAGGATATGGAAGTAGTCTATGAAAAGGCAACTAGGAACCCGCATGTGGCGCACGTGGTGGTCAGAGTGGCTCCCACTATCTGGCGGCAACTGACAGACACGGGGACTCTTCAACTGCAGTGGGGAATCTCCACTGTGGAAGATCAGTCCCCAGTAATCCAGTGCTCCCGCTGTCTGGGCTACGGCCATATCAGACGGGTCTGCACGGAGGCGCTGGACAGTTGCAGCCACTGTGGGGGAGACCACCTATATGCCACATGCCCGAACAAAGACTCCGCGCCTAGTTGCCTTAACTGTAGAAGGGCTGAGCTCAAAGAGATCGAACACAACACTTTTAGCAGTGACTGCCCACAGAGGAAACTCTGGGACAAAATCGCAAGAGCGAAGGTGGCGTACTGCTAAGGGTGTTGTGGGCAAGATAATCATGGGGAGAGGAAAAAAGAAGCAGAAAGCAACACTAGGAGTAGGGAAAAAGATTGGAAAAAAGGCAAGCACGATAAAAAGTTGGCATTGGCTTCACTTTCCTGAGGAAAGTAAGAAACCAAATTTAGGAAGCAGACTGCTGAAACCCCTTCTCGGAACAATGGAGGAAGTGCGAGGGGAAACCAAAGGAAGCCACGAGACCAAAACAAGTGATGGCAGCAAAATTGATATTTTGATACCCCACTTGTGGAGGCCAACCGGGCTCCAGAGGAGACCACTCAAACTTGGAAGGTTAATGTGACCGGGAGGGGATTTCAGAAGTAAAACAGCATTAAAAGGAAATATAGAAAGACAGCAATTAAGAACAGAAGTTAGTAATAATAGGCAAGATAGGTAGAAATAGCATAAGAAAATTAAACTAAAAAGAAATATTATAATGTAATTAGTAGAATAAGTGAATAAAAAGTGTACAAATAGAAGTAAGAAACATGTAACTACTGAAGTAAGAAACAAAGAAATGTGATAGAATATAAGTAAAATATAGTATAATAAGAAACAATTGTAAAACAAACGAGAAGGAAAGAAAGAAGAAAACTAATTTGTATAGAATAAGAAACAACAGGAACTGTAAATTTAAGATAAATAAAAATACTAATAGGAATAGAATGTAATAGATATTAATTAAGAACAGCTAAATGTAAAAAGAAAAATATAATGTAATAGATATTAAGAACAGATAAATGTAAAAAGTAAAGTAAAATAAACAAAAGAGAAAAGAAAAACTCGCATAAAAATACATGACAAAGAGAAAAGAAAAACTCAAAAAACAGAAAAATAAAATAAAAAAAAAGAAAGAAAAAGTCCTGCCACTGAGTGGGGAAGCCGATAAAAAAAAAAAAAAAAAAAAAAAAAAAAAAAAAACCTAACCTAACCTAACCTAACCTAACCTAACCTAACCTAACCTAACCTAACCTAACCTAACCTAACCTAACCTAACCTAACCTAACCTAACCTAACCTAACCTAACCTAACCTAACCTAACCTAACCTAACCTAACCTAACCTAACCTAACCTAACCTAACCTAACCTAACCTAACCTAACCTAACCTAACCTAACCTAACCTAACCTAACCTAACCTAACCTAACCTAACCTAACCTAACCTAACCTAACCTAACCTAACCTAACCTAACCTAACCTAACCTAACCTAACCTAACCTAACCTAACCTAACCTAACCTAACCTAACCTAACCTAACCTAACCTAACCTAACCTAACCTAACCTAACCTAACCTAACCGACAAGGTGTTAGACTGGAAGGTGATGGATGGAGTGACAACGTCGGACCACAACACAATCTCTTTTAAAATAAAACTGGGAAATAACAAAATGAATGGCAACATAAACAACAAAACCACTAGGAAATATAACACATTAAAAACAAATTGGACAGATTATAAAAAAGGAATACAAGATTTATTTAAAGAAAATAACATAAACAAAACAGAAATAGATAAAATAGTAGATATAGATCAATTAGAACTAGCAATAAATAAATATACCAAATCAATAGAAATAAACTGTGATAAACATACAAAACCAAAAAAGATAAATAGTAAAATAAAGATTGTGTGGTGGTCCGACGAGCTTGAGAGAATGAAGAAAGAAAAGAACAAACTAAAAAGGAGAATAAAATGGGCAGCACCGAGTCGCAAAACATGGGTAGTCGAGCAATATATGGATGCAAAAGAGAAGTACGAAAGAGAGATGAATGTAGCCAGGGTGAAGAGTTGGAAGGAGTTCTGCCAGAAACAAAACCGGGAAACCATGTGGGAGGGTATATACAGGGTGATAGGCAGAACAAGAGCACAGGGAGAAGATCTACCAATCGCGAGAGGGGGCATCACCACCAGCCCCAAACAGTCGGTGCGCATAATGGCTGAGACCTTCTACCCGGATGATACCGAAGTAGGGGAAAGCGAAGTCCACAGAGCAGTGCGAGTCAGCGCGGCGGAAGCGAATGAGGGAGATGAACATGATGTTCATGACCCCCCCATTCGTGGAAGCCGAGCTGGTGCACGCTGTGGACTCGTTCAACCCGAAAAAGGCACCGGGTGGAGACGGTTTCACGGCCGACATATGCGCAGCGACTGTTAAAGCGGACAGCGAATTAGCTCTCGCGATCTTCAACAAATGCCTAGCCCTGGCCCACTTCCCGAACGCATGGAAAAAAGCGACAATAATAATGCTTAGGAAACCCGGCAAAGACAACTACCAGGAACCCAAATCATACAGGCCAATAGGTTTGCTGCCAGTATTAGGAAAAATATTTGAAAAAATGTTAGTGCGTCGATTAAAATGGCATATACTACCCAAACTAAACGTAAGGCAGTACGGGTTCATGCCGCAGCGCGGGACGGAGGACTCCCTCTACGACATGGTCCAGCAGATCAGAGGCAAAGTGGCGGAGAAGAGAATAGTGGCCCTGATCTCGCTGGATATAGAGGGGGCCTTCGATAATGCGTGGTGGCCGCGGATCCGTTACCAATTAAAAAACATGAACTGCCCAAGAAATCTCAGAAACTTAGTTAGTAGTTACTTTAACAATAGAATGGTGACGGTGAGATACGCGGGAGAGGAGTTCAGCAAACCCACCAACAAAGGTTGCGTACAGGGGTCCATAGGGGGCCCCTTATTTTGGAACATCTTGCTGGATCCTCTCCTGAACGAGCTCACCGACGCCAATATTAACTGCCAAGCATTCGCGGACGACATCATATTGATGGTGGACGGCGGAGACTCCAAGTCAGTACAGGATAAGGCCAACATGGGACTCTCCCTGGTCAGGAGATGGGGCGCGTCGAACAAGCTCAACTTTGCAGCACATAAGACCAAAGCTATGATCATAACAAAAAAGCTGAAATTCGACGCGCCGGTACTGACCATGGGGGGAGTCCAAATAGAGATTACAAATGAAATCAAAATTCTTGGCCTACTAATAGATAGAAAATTAACTTTTAATAACCATATAAAATACATCTGCGGCAAAGCGTTAAACATATTTAAAGGAATTCAAAGAGCCGCAAAAACGACTTGGGGCCTCCAACCTGAAATCATCAGAACCATATATATAGCGGTCATAGAGCCGATAATCCTGTATGCGGCGAGTGTTTGGCAGGGGGAAGCCGATAAAATCATAACAAAAAAGAAATTCTCTGTTGTCCAAAGGGGGTTCGCTCAAAAAATCGCAAAGTGTTACAGGACGGTGTCACTCAACTCCGCCTTAATATTGTCGGGGCTGCTTCCGCTGGACCTAAGGGTCCATGAAGCATCCCAGCTCTATGAGGCGAAGCGAGGGAAACCCCAGGCAATATTGAGGGGGAGAAAGGTGGAGGAAAGGGTATCCTTCATGGATTCGGACCACCCCGGTAGCAGCAGTATGATAGGTTTTGAGTGTCTGGAGAACGAGGAGGAGGATAGCAAACTGGCAGAAGGTCTTGTGAAGATCTATACAGATGGCAGCAAACTGGAGGGAAAGGTAGGAGCCGCCCTGACCTGTTGGAAAGGGCAGGCAGAAGTCCTTTCCCGAAAGTTTAAGCTGGAGCCATACTGTACAGTCTTCCAAGCCGAGCTGTATGCTATCCTCCAAGCCACGGAGTGCGTGTTAGGGAAAGGATGGAAGGAGGCGGCCGTGCTCAGCGACTCGAGGTCCTCTCTCCAATCGCTAGCGGATCCAGACTCCTCGCATCCGATCACCAAGGCGATTCAGGGCAACCTGGCCCAACTCAGGGACAACGGCCAAACCGTGTCCCTGTATTGGATCAGGGCCCACGTCGGGGTGATCGGAAACGAGAGAGCGGATCAGCTGGCGAAGGGGGCGGCCCTCGGGTTGAAATGCAAATCGCACTATGACTGCTGTCCCATCTCTTTCGTCAAGCGCCATGTACGCGCGATGACGAAAGTAGAATGGGACAGCAGGTATAGGAGCGAGGACACGGCTGCCACAACGAAGGCGTTCTTCCCTAGCGGGGAGAGCGCCTTCGGAGTCGTAAGAAAGATGAAGATTGATAGAATAGCTGCACAGATCCTTACCGGGCATGGAGGTTTCTCCGCCTACCTCCATAGATTTAAAAAGAAGGATACCCCAAGATGCGTATGTGACCCAAACACCGAAGAGGACATTTTTCATGTCCTCCTAGATTGCCCCCTTTACAGCAGAGAAAGACACGACGCACAAGTAGCATTGAACACACCCCTTAGAAAGGAAAACCTGTGGGAAATTATGGCAGAAAGTAAAGATAGGGAAGCGTTTATTAAGTTTGGTAAGAAAATAGTGGAAAAGGTCATAGAACGAAATAGAGATGATTAGTGAAAAATGTATTAAATTATAGTAGTGTAATATGTAAAAGCAAATAGAGTATAAGAAATTGTGATATTAGTTTTAAGTAAAGAAATGTAAAAGGCAAGAAAGCAACGAAATAGATAATAAGAATGTAAATAGAAATAGATCAGTGTGTGTAATTAAGTGAATAAGTAAAATGTAACAATAAAACAAGAAGAAATATGTAATAGCAAATAAGATAAATGTAAAGAATAAAAAGAAAAAAGTAATAAAGTGCAAAAGAAAGAGCACTAAAACCACATGCAAAAGAGCAAGCATGTATAACAAACCAAAATAGTACCAAACAAAACAAAAAAAGAAAAAACAAAGTCCTGAAACAAATCGGGGATACCGCTAAAAAAAAAAAAAAAAAAAAAAAAAAACCTAACCTAACCTAACCTAACCTAACCTAACCTAACCTAACCTAACCTAACCTAACCCCAGTTGCCCCGTAGCGCTAGACCCGAACGGTTCGATTTTACTGAGCTCCGCAGTTAAAAAATAGAAGTGCCGGAAAAATTAGAGCAATATACAAAGTGATTGGTATTGGTGGATTCGTCTCGACGAGACGAATCGAACGGTGTGTCACACTTAGGTGTGAAAAGTGAAAAAACCACCAAAAAGTGCAAAAAACCGTAAAAGTAAGGTTAACTCAGACTTTGGAGCAAGATATCTCTGGAACCATCGCGACGACCCATCATTTTCGGACTGTGGGAAGTCCACAATTGACGAGAGGAAGGCGCCTGCAGAGTCCCGGAATTTTCCGGCCAAGATCCAGGGACTTTCCTAAGAAAGTCCCTCAACCACCCGACCACGAGGTACTGGAACCAGCGCAGTCGCGCCACCCCAACCACCACAGACGAGGAGAGGACGTCGCAGCCGACAAGTGAGCGCTTTCAGCACAAGCCTACCCCCAATAGGAAGGGAGATATAAGGTCCAAAAAATTTTACATTTTAAGTTTAGAAATAAGTGCATATAAAACAAAAACCAGAGTGGTAACCTATTAATTAAAAATCAAAATTAAATTTGCTATTTATTAACGATCATTTTAAAACTTTTTTCGGAATTTTATCTTAAAGATCACCGTAGTTATTCAACTTTCAGGACCAGCGGGACGACCATCAAAAACAATAAAAGTTGAATAACAACTTGTTTTTATTTATTTTGAAACCTGGTTTTTGGGTTATCAGAGGAACTCGACCCGGGCTATCCGGTGAAAAAAGAATTTTTGGCAAAAACTTAGTATTTAGAGAAATTAGACGAAAACAATCTTAATTTGTAACAATAAAAATTGATTCAAAATTTTAAACCGATTTAATTTATATGAAAATATAAATTAAAAAATAAAAATTATATATCACAGGAAAGGCCGGACTACCCTCTAGCTAGTAGTATAAAAATCTAAAGGGAGGAGCCAGGCGTTTCCGAGCGCCACCCTCCCAAAGTAGCACCCAGAAATTCATTTGACCGCAAAAACAACATTGTAAAAATTACGTAACTTGAAAATTCACTTTTTTATCTTTGACTTTTTCAAATTTGTTTTTACGCAATTAGATAGTTATGTAAGAGTAACCATTTTTGACGGAGGAATTTTAAATTTCGGACCACCCCGTCCGGAGTTATAAGCTTTTAAAATAAAAATTTCACCCGATGTTAGTTTTTGCAAAAATTTCATTTTAAATATTGAATTTCAAGTAGTTAAATCTAGTCTATAAACACCAATTTTCTAGGAGGGGTAAAACCCACCTAGACGGTTCTAACAAACAACTTTGGAAAGATAAGGGTTGAAACCCGGAGAAAATATAAGGGTTACAAATTTTTATGCGGTCAAATTTCGGGGACCCAGCACGGATTATCGAATTTTAAAAATACTAAATCTGTGATAATTAATGACTTTTATATATGTACAATTAGGTTAGGAAAGGCCCGAGTAAGTGTTTTAAAAATTTTTTGGAAAACTTAAAACGCGCCCGAGCGCCGACCCCCCAAAGGTTCCAAAAAATTTTAACAAAACCGCACAATTAAGTTGGCAAGCCATTAATCATAAGTATATGTTTGTTTACGTTTTTTATTAGTTAATATCTTTGTATTCCGAACCCCTAAAATTATAAAAATTGTGCCCCCTGGTGGCCCATTTATTACTTTTTAAGATTTTTGTAAAAAATAAATTTTTCAACCCCTATTTGTAGAACTACAGAACATTAATCACCGAGGGATTTTTCGGGCTAAAACCCAAAAAATCTCCAAAAGTACCCGTTTTTCGAAAATTAATCCCGGAGCTTTTTGATAGAGGACATCCCCCTTTACAGGATTCCGAAGTCGAAACCCGTCCGGGACGACTTTTGAAAACGGGGAATTTCTAGTCAGGGCGGACTACGTCATAAGCCACGCCCACTTATAGGCGGAATATATAGGGGCTTGTTTAATTGCCAAAAAAAGGGTACTTGGAGAAATCTCCCACATTGGGTTCCTTGGGAGAAAAGTATCTCTTCAAACAACACTACCCGACCCCAACATAAAAAACACCACCAAAAATTGAAATTCCCGGGTTCGATTCCCGGAAGAAGCAAACATATACAGCTAACTCCTAAAGTACGCATCGTAGGACGTTTTGGACCCCAAATTCGGCCTTAAGCGACTCGAAGAGTCGCAGGTGGAAACCCCCAGGGAGACGTCGATCCCCCATAGTCTCAACCCCCTACCCCCTACCCCATAAATTAATTAGACATACAAAATTCAAAATTTTATAAAAACTATACTTTTGGCATATACACTTTCTCGGACAAAAATAATCAGCATTCTTTACCGGACATTTTACAAACATAAAAACCAACCCCTAAAATTGAAATTTTTCCCCCGCCGCCCTAAGGGAGAATTTGTTTAATAGCCCGTTACTAAGGAACTAACAGTCCCAAACTAACAACATTTTATATAGGGACTCAAATTCTCACTTGGGACCCAAATCTCGACGCCTACCCCTCCCAACCCCTAAACCACCCCTATCTGAAGAAATAAGGCAACTTGGAAACTACTGGGCCGATTTCGACCAAACTTTTACGGTTTGGTCCTATAAATTCTCAGCAATCAGATAGAGTGCCAAACGTCTCTACATAGAGTACATAGAGACTAGGAAAATTAATATTAAGTTTTCACATACATAAATTCTCATATAGGAACTCGGGCCTTTCAAGGTATAATTAAGTCTCCTGAATCTCTATTGAGATCAGGATTAGTATTAAGGAATTTTGACAAAATTCAGGACTCTATTGAGCCTGAATATAGGTTAAGTTAGTTAGGTTTTTATTAGAATTAGGACACTCTGCTCCTCTTTTGAGGGCAGACTTAGGCTAAAAAATTTGACAAATCTGCACTTATTGCACAAATTACTATCGTATTTTATTGTTTTACTTTTATTTAAACTTGATTTTAATCAAAATCTTTAAACTTATATTGACAACCTGCACCTTTTTTAAGGGCAGGCTTAGTAATAGTAATTTGTTGTGTGCGTTTAAATCTTTAGCTTGACTGTGATATAGACACCCTGCACCTTTTTTAAGGGCAGGCTTAGTTTTAGGAATTAGTAATTTAGTAATTTTATTTTATTTTATTTTATTTTATTTTATTATATTATTTTGGTGTGTCTATTTAATTTTATTTTAATTTAAATCATCAATCCGTCTATTGACTCATAATTTCAATTCCAATTTTAATTCAAATTTTTAATTTTACTTTTTAATTTTTATTTTTGTTTTTATTTTTATTTT
Organism: Chilo suppressalis; assembly: GCA_902850365.2. Taxonomy (NCBI): domain Eukaryota; kingdom Metazoa; phylum Arthropoda; class Insecta; order Lepidoptera; family Crambidae; genus Chilo; species Chilo suppressalis. The sequence continues at coordinate 70,902 of OU963922.1, forward strand.
TATTTTTTTTTTTTTTTTTTCAATTTAATTTATATCAAAAATTTAATTCGGATAAAACAGGTCTTAAAGACTGCTCCATATTGGTTCAAAAAATTAAAATGGCAAGAAACGGCAAACACATTCCCGCCGCGAGAAATTCAAAAACATTTGATTACGTTTATGAATCTCCTTCTGAGATAAAAGAATTAAAAATGGTAAACGAGACAGCAGGTACGCGACTTATGACGGCGGAAGGCACACAAAAAACAGCGAGGAAGGAGAAAGTGGAGGAATTCCCCCACAATTTAGTAAGTAAGGCCAGGGATTTGGGTGCCAAAATGTTGGAGCATTTGGCACCCAAATCAGTTACAAGCGAGGGAAAACAGATTTTAAGAAAAGGAACGAAAGAGATGAAAGAGTGGATAGAGATGCTGGCTAAAAGAGTAGTAGAATTAGAAAACAGTAAGAACGACGATGGAACGAAAGAAATGGACAGAAGGGAGGAAAAGAAAGACGAAAGAATGGACGGGAAGGAAATAGGAGAGATGAAAGAAATGCTGAAAAATATACAGGACATAGTTTTGGGAAATAGAGAAAGAATAGAAGAAGGAACCAGAAAGACGAAGAGCACGTTAGAAAGGATGGATGAACAGCAACAGCTTAGCAGACAAATAATGGAGGGCATAAATAAAGCTGCAGTAATAACAAAGGAAGACAACGATCACATGGATGGAGAACTGCAGAAATTTATGGACGTAGTGATGGAAGCAAGGGATGCAGCGATAGAGGCAAAGCTATACACGGATAGAATAGAGACAAGAATAGAATTCGAGCTAGATAAGGAAAACGATGAAAGCACAGCATATCTCCTGATGGAAGAACAAAAGAAAGTGATGGATGCAATTTTAGATAATAGGAAAGAAATAATAACAGGAAATAGGAAAATGGAAACAATAGAAGAAATAGGGAAAAAAGGAAATGATAATATAGGAGATATAGAAAGTATGCTAAGCACCACAATGCAAGAAAGTAGAATGACACTAGAGGAACAGGGGAAAATTAAAGAAACAATTTTAGGAAATAGAAAGGAAATAATAAGGGGAAACAGCATTATGGAAATAATAGAAAGTAGACAAAAAGAAGTAGGGACACAAATCACAGGGGAAAAAAGGGATATAGAAGGGATAGTGAAAGAAAAGATGGACGAAATCAGAAAGGATACATATGCAGAGAGAGTAAAAGGGCCAGCTACTATGATGGAAACTTTACATTCCATCATAGTAGCATCAACGGACTTAACGCAAACAAGTGAAGAAGTGATTGAAGAGGTGAAAAAGAGTGTGGATGAAAAAGGAGAATGGATGGAGGTAAAAAAGATAAGAAAGGCAAAGGGACAGAAGGTCATAATAGGGTGTGCTAGGGAGAATGAAATGGAAAGACTGAAAGAGGAATTGGAAAGGAATAAAAAATTAATAGTAGAAAAAGCCAAAAATAAAAATCCGTTAGTGGTAGTAAAGTATGTAAGAGGAGAAAACAAGACGGAGCAAGTGATTGAGGCGATAAGAAGAATGATAGGAAAAGGAAAGAAAGGGAATAGCAAAGAGGAAGAAAAAAAGGACATAGAGGCAGTATTTGAAAAGGTAACAAGGAATCCACATGTGGCACACGTGGTCCTGAGAGTGGCCCCGGCAATATGGCTGCAGCTGACAGAGGCGAGGACCCTTCAACTACGCTGGGGACCATCCAGAGTAGAAGATCAGTCCCCGCTAATCCAGTGCTCCCGCTGCTTGGGCTTCGGCCACATCAAGCGGGTCTGCCAGGAGCCGCTGGACAGTTGCAGCCACTGCGGGGGAGACCACAAGTACGCCACATGTGCAAAGAAAGAAGAAGCACCATGCTGCCAGAACTGCAAAAAGGCGAAAAATAAGGACACAGCACACAACACGTTCAGCATCGAATGCCCACAGAGGGCTATTTGGGACAGAATTGCCAGGTCAAAAGTCGCGTACCACTGCTAAGGGCGAAAGTAGGAAATTAATTACAGTAAATAAAAAAATGAGTAGGAAAACAAGTAGTGAAATAGGCATACAAATAGACAATAGGGGAACGCAAAGTAAAGCCAAAGACCAAAAAGTAGACGGGACTCCACTGGGAGGAAACGCAAAGGGAAAGGTGAAAACTGAAAAGTGCGCGCGGGAACAGCCAAAGCAAACAGGGTTGCAAATATGATATTTGCAAATCCTGTCTTGCGGAAGCTGAACCCGCGAGCACTTACTCAACCCCAAGACTCCGAGTGGAGTCAAACGCAAAGAACGGGATTAGGTAAAAAACGGAAAAGGTAGAAATGTAAAAAGGAAAGTATACCATAGGGAAAAAGTAATTTTAAAACAAAACGTAAGTGTAATAAGAAATGTAGATGTAAATATAAATGAAAAACAATGGAAAGAAAATGTAAGTGAATAAAATGTAAATGTAAATATGTTATAAGACAAAGAAATGAAAACTGTAATAAGAATAAGTAACTCATGTAACTAGAATAAGAAAAAGAAGTAGAGATTAAGCATAGACGATGTAAATAGAATAAGAAAATTAGAAAATAAGACAAAAGACCAGATATTAATCTGGGAATAGCATAATAGTATAGATAGGAATAGATATGGAAATGTATAAAACAAAAAAATAGAGAATAAAGGAACCAATAAATGTAGAAATAATAGTCAATAGATAAAAGAAATGTATTAGAATAAGAAATATTTGAAAAGATGAAAAGAAAAAGAAACACAAAAAGAAAAATGTGTTAAAAATATATATAAGCGCGAAAAAATAAACGTGCTTTTAAAGCAAAAAAAGAAAAATATGAAACGACACACCAAATATAAACAAGTAAATAAAGACCTGCAACAAAGTGGGGAGCAGTTGTAAAAAAAAAAAAAAAAAAAAAAAACCTAACCTAACCTAACCTAACCTAACCTAACCTAACCTAACCTAACCTAACCTAACCTAACCTAACCTAACCTAACCTAACCTAACCTAACCTAACCTAACCTAACCTAACCTAACCTAACCTAACCTAACCTAACCTAACCTAACCTAACCTAACCTAACCTAACCTAACCTAACCTAACCTAACCTAACCTAACCTAACCTAACCTAACCTAACCTAACCTAACCTAACCTAACCTAACCTAACCTAACCTAACCTAACCTAACCTAACCTAACCTAACCTAACCTAACCTAACCTAACCTAACCTAACCTAACCTAACCTAACCTAACCTAACCTAACCTAACCTAACCTAACCTAACCTAACCTAACCTAACCTAACCTAACCTAACCTAACCTAACCTAACCTAACCTAACCTAACCTAACCTAACCTAACCTAACCTAACCTAACCTAACCTAACCTAACCTAACCTAACCTAACCTAACCTAACCTAACCTAACCTAACCTAACCTAACCTAACCTAACCTAACCTAACCTAACCTAACCTAACCTAACCTAACCTAACCTAACCTAACCTAACCTAACCTAACCTAACCTAACCTAACCTAACCTAACCTAACCTAACCTAACCTAACCTAACCTAACCTAACCTAACCTAACCTAACCTAACCTAACCTAACCTAACCTAACCTAACCTAACCTAACCTAACCTAACCTTTTTTTTTTTTTTTTTTTTTTGTGACGAGGGGAAATGCAGTTACGCACCATACCGTGACGCTGACTAGGCGCACGGCGTGTGTGGGACTCGCCGGCACGGGAAACAGTGCCGACCCTACTCAAGCAGGACCAGTGCGGAAGACCACACTGATCCTACTCCACTAAAACCCCCCGGTACCCTCCTACGCCCATGTGGGGGCGTCTCGGGGCCGACGCACCTGCGTGCGCCACAGCTCCGAGCCCGCCCCCGGGCAGGCCCGGCCCAACGAGTGGACCGGGCGACGCGCCTCAGGGGGACTGCGCTAGGGTACTAGGCAGTCCCCAGACGTGGTGGCCTATGCCGGAGCGGCACCTAGGGCGCGCGGCTGGTCAGGCCGCGCCCAGGCCACCTTAGGGCCGTCGAAGACCGGCAGTCACCGCTGCCTGCCTTCTTCGGCCCACCCGTCTACGCCGGAGAGGGGCGGCTAGAGCGTCCTCCTCCCGCTCCCTCTCCGCTGCCTCCTTCTGCGCCATCACAGATTCGCAGAAGGAGGCGGCAGCCCTCCAGGCTCTCTCGCTACCAAGCATGGCTCTTACCATACTTGGCAGCGAGAGGCCTCCTCCGCCGAGCGCCGCGATCAGATCGCGGCGCTCATTTCGCCAGGCCGGGCACACGATCAACGTGTGCTCGGCCGTGTCGTCGGGAGAGGCGCAGTGATGACACCGCGGCGTCTCCTCCCGACGGGCGACTCGGTGCAGGTAGTGACCGAAACACCCATGTCCGGTCAGTACCTGCACCAGGCGGTAGGTGAGGGTGCCCCGCTGGCGCCCTACCCACTCCTCCAACACCGGACGAATCGCCTCGATCGTCCGGTGGCCAGCGGCTGGGTTGGCGAGTGCCTCCACCCATCGGCGCAGAGCCTCCCCCTGCGCCTCGGTGCGGACCCGTTCTACCTCCTCTAGAACGGGTCGCTCGCCCCGCTCTCTCGCCGCGACCCGGTGTTGATGCACCTGGGATAGTACCAGGGCATCAACCTCCCACGGGAGCGTACCTGCTAGGACGCAGGCAGCCCCGTGGCTGACCGTGCGGTAAGCCCGCACGGCCCGGGTCGCGATGACCCTCTGCGGTCTTCGCAAGAGGGCCCTCGTGCGGGACGAGAGGCACTCAGCCCAGACCGGGGCCCCGTACAGCGCCATCGACTTTATCACGGAGTGATAAAGCCGACGGCACTTCGCCTTCGGCCCCCCCACATTGGGGAGGAGGCGACCGAGTCCGGCTGCGACGCCGCACAGCCGGGGAGCGAGGAGCCTGAAATGCTCCTCCCAGCTCCATCGGGGGTCTAGGGTCAGGCCGAGATACTTAAGGTGCATCTCGACCGGAACCCACACCCCCTCTACCCGGGCACGGAGCCCCGGCGGGGTCCTGCGTCTGGGACCGTGGAAGGCCATGGCCCTCGTCTTTTCGAGGGCCACTTCCAGTCCCAGGAGGCGGATGCGTCGGACGACCATGGAGGTGCCGACCGACGCAAGGCGGACCGCCTCCTCCCACCCCCTCGCTCTCGCCGCTACTAGGGTGTCGTCCGCAAAGCAGACGACATCCATGCGCGGCAAGAGCTCACCCCGCAGGACCCAGTTGTACCCCAGGTTCCATAGGAGGGGACCTAATACGGAACCCTGGGGTACGCCTGCCTTCACTGGCCACGATTGGACGCGGCCCTCCGCGTCCTCGTACAGGACTGACCTGTCTCGCAGGTAGTCCCGGACGAGGGCGCGGAGGTAGAGGGGCACTCGGTGGAACTCGAGCGCCGCCTCTATGCACTCGTGGGGGATGGTGTTGAACGCGTTCGCGATGTCCAAGGACACCGCGATCACCACCTCCCCCCGAGCTGTGGCCGCCTCAGTCCACCTCTTGAGACGGCCAACCGCGTCCATCGTGGACCGGCCGGTTCGGAAGCCGAACTGGCAGTCCGCCAGGTCCGGCCCCTCACCCTCGATGTGCTCGATGATCCGGGAGGCGAGAATCTTCTCAAAAGCCTTCCCGGACTCATCGAGCAACACCACCGGCCGGTAGCCCGCTGGGGAGTCTGCCGGGCGGCCTTCCTTGCGGAGAAGGCAAAGCCGCCCCACTCTCCAGCGCCTGGGAAAGCGACCCGTCGCGATGCATGTGTCGAGCACCGCGCGGAATCGCTCTCCCAGGGGGCCCAAGGCAATGGCCATTACCTTGGCCGGGGCCCCGTCCGGCCCCGGAGCTTTATTGCGGCTCCGGAGCCGGTCCCTCACCGTGTCTAGTTCTGCATCAGACACGGGGGGACCAGCTGCCCACGCCCCCGGAGCAGAACCGGGGGGCAGCATCCTGGGGGGTTCGAAGGGCCCGGGGTCTGGGAAAAGTGTCCCCAGCACCCTCCTCACCAGCGCGGGCTCCATACCGGACGTGGAGGGGGCCGCCGAAGCGAACTTCCCCCTCACCGTCCGGTACGGCCTCCCCCAGGGGTCGCTGTCCAGGATGGCCAAAAACTCATCCCAGGCAGCGACCTTGGCCCTGCAGATGGCTCTACGCAGGGCCGTGTGGGCCTCGTTGTACGCCCGGCGGAGGACCTCCTCTTCGCCGGGCGCTTGTCTGGCGCGCCTGCGGCATCGCTGGCAGGCGCGCCTGGCCCTCATACTGGCGGCACGCAGGATCGTGAGCTCCTGCGTCCACCAGTATGCCTGCCCACTCCTCCGTGGGCCAACCCGCGCCCTCGGCATGGCGGCGCTGCAGACGACATTGATGTCGTCCGCGAAAAGGTCCGCCATGCCGTCGGCATCCCCCGCGACGGCGTCGGGGACCCCTGCCCAGGCCCGCACCGTCGCTGCCTCCTCCGCCACATCCGGCTGGAGGCGTGCGAGCGCCCACCGTTTGAACGGCGAGCCGCCCGCACGGGGGCCCATCGGGGCCCCTGGGGATGCCGTGGAGACCTCGTACCGGACGTATCGGTGGTCCGATAGGGTCTCCACATCCGCCTCCACCCGCCATCCCCGGACACGGGCCGCGAGCGGCGGGGTGGCGAAGGACACGTCAATGAGTGACGTGCCCTGCCACCGGACGCAGGTAGGGGTGGTTCCTCGGTTGAGGATCTGGAGACCTAGGGCGAACACCCAGGCCTCCAGTATACCACCCCTGACGTCGGTGCGGGGGGACCCCCACGCGGTCGATTTTGCGTTGAGGTCCCCCGCCACCAGCACCTGACGAGGGGCCGCGCGGTGCACAACCCCTTCAACCGCAGCGAGAAACCGATCGAAGTCGGCCCTGCTGCGGTTGGGGGAGAAGTAGGTGGACACCACCACCACCTCTCCCCATCGTGCCGCCACATACCCCTCCCCCCTCTCCACTAGCACCGGGGAAGGGCCTGCACTCGCCGCCACTATGGCAGCGGAGCCATCCGTAGCCCCCATCCACTTGTCGGACGGGGGGATACGGTGCGGCTCCGAAACCACCGCAAGGTCGACCCCCCACTCCGCCATCGTCTGGCACAGGAGATCCTGTGCCCCGGCGGAGTGGTTGAGGTTCGCCTGGAGCAGTTTCCCCAATGTCCTACTGGGCATCGTTGACGGACATTGGGGTCACTGCTGGGGTCGCCTCTGGCGTGGCGCTGGTGGCCGCTTTTGGTGCGGCACGAGGAGCCGCTGCCGGGTTCGGCAGGCGGCCCTTGACGGGAGGGGGCTTACAACTAGCCCCCGCCATTCGGTGCCCGGCTGGCAGGCCCCTGTCGGCGCATAACGCGCAATGCGGAGGGGCCTTGCAGGCCTTGGCTATGTGCCCCTCTTTGCCGCAGCGATAGCAGAGGCCGCTGCGGTCTTTGCTAGAGGGGCACTTGGCTGCTGGGTGACCCAGTGCCAGGCACCTATGGCAACGCATGGGGCGTGGCTCCAGTAGCCGGACCGTGGCTGCGCTCCAGCCCACCTTTAATTTGCCATCGCTGACCAGCTTGGCTACTGCCTCCACAGGGCAGGAGGCGATTGCCGAGCCAGCCCCTCTGGCGCCGGAGGAAATCGCCCCCACCCTGATAGTATTGGGGGGGCAACCGGCTTTGTCGGCCAGAGCCGCCCGCACTTCTTCGGGCGTTGCGGTGTCATCAAGGCCTGACACCCTGACGTCTGCCGATTTTGTTGGGCGGGTTACCCTGGCTGCATCGCCCAAGGCCTCGCCCACCTTGGCCGCCAGAGTGTCGGCCTGGGCCACCGTTGTTCCGGCCGGGAGCTCGATAATTCTCGCTCCCGTCACCGTAGTCCGAAACTTCGACGGGCCGATGCCCAGTTCGTCCATGTCTACGGACGCCTTGGCCTTGGTCAGGGCGTCCTTGTAAGTGGCTCCCTGAGCCACCGCCTCCGGCTTCAGAGCTACCACGACCGCCAGGGTCTTAGGCGCCTTTGGCACCTTGGGGCCCTTTGGCCCTTGTGGACCCTTGGCAGCCTTTTTGCCCTTCTGGGTTGCCACCGGTGCCGCCTCTGCTTTTTTGGGCTTTTTCGGCTTTTTGGCAACGGTCACCCAGGCGCCCTCAACCACCGGGGGTGTTGCCTCCTTAGGCAGCGGTGCTGCCACCTGTTTCTCACTCCTCACTGGAGGAGGAGGAGCCGACGGACCTGCCTTGGCTTTTGCCGCCTTCGCCGCCTTCGCCGCCTTCGCCCGGGCCTTTTTGGGCATGTTGGCGGCCGGGGCAAGCGTGGTTGGGGCTTCCTTACCGTCCCCAACCGTTTGCGCCGTCTTAGGTGGCTTTGAGCCCGCGGCCTTGGCATCAGCTGCCAATGGCGGCCGGCGGGGTCTCTCCGCTGCAGGGAGGAGCCGCCCATCCACCTCCAGGCCCTCCAACCTTGCCTGGAGCATGTTGGACATCTGCTGGGCAAGAGAGCGGTGCATCTCTTGTAATGCTCCAGCGAGGTCCTCCCCTCCGCTGCCTCCGCCTCCCACCCCCGCCGGGGTGTCTAGGATGATGGGCGCCGCCGGCCTTTTGCGGCGCCCTTCACCGGCCTCCGAGAAGGCCCGCCTCAGAGCTGTCAGCTCGTGGCGGACCTTTGATAGCTCGTCCTGCAGGCGCTTGTTGTCCGCCCGCAGTCGACGCATCTCTTCTGCCGTGTCCTTCTGCGCCAAGGCGCGGACCACGGCCATCAGGGAACCCGCGTTGGACTTTAGTTTTTTCTTGCAGGTCCCTTTTAGGTTCTTGGCCCTCTTTGCGACCTCCGTGACCTCTCCTACCCTCTTCGAGGCCTCCGCCACCAAGTCATCCACTGTCATATTACGGGGCTCGGCCTCTCCGTCGCTGGCGGCGGATGTATATGCCTCCGTAAGGGTGGACTCGGATTCGGAATCCGGCTCAATCTCCCTGGCCTCTCTCCGCGCCTGGGATATCCCGACGCTATGCGTCAAAGCACCACCTCTGCCTCCTCTGCCCCCCTTGGCTCTGGGCACTTTGGGCGCAGGTGCCACCACTGTCGAGGCGTCCTTTAGGTAGCTGGACGCCACCGACCGCCTCTTACGGCTTCTTGCCGGACCGGCCGTTGATTCGGCCGCCGACTCCACCTCCGACTCAGCCCGTAGGCTGGACATTGACCCGGCTAAGGACTGACAGTCGGGACCGAAAGTCAGGGTCACTGAGCTACTGCGTGACCCCTCCGGCTGCACCTGACCAGACCTGCTCCTGGTCGTTCGCCTCTCCTCCGGCGGTGCAGCCCTCACTCCACTTCCTCCTACTTCTTCTTTCTCCGGCCTCTCCAGGCCCTCACCCACTCTCATCGTCTCCTTCTCCTCCTCACTCTTCACATTGTTTTGGTTTTTAGTTTTGGACATATTCATTGTTGTTCCCACGAGTGTGGGGGAAATAAATGGTCCACCCAGGCAGTGCCCCCTGTACCTGGGTAACCCTATTACTCCCGGGGCGGCGGGTAGTGCCCCGGGGTGGAAGCGCTAGTTGGTGGACTTCCCCAGCCCACCACCATAAGGCGCCTGGTACCACGCTTGCACTTTAATACCAGTTAACGGGTAGACCCGACACTTTGGGGTTTTTTAACGAGGTATGCTCCTCTCAGGGACGGCCAACAAAGGCAGTCCCCACTGGTCCTGCGTGGTGCCGCTAGACGTGACAACGACACACACACACAGGTCTCCAGCTCGCCCGACGGTAGGCCGAAACCCATCCCCAGTGACCACACTCATGGCCACGGGGCCGCCGCGCACGCGGACCTTGGAGGTCCGCAAACCACGCCGTCGAAACGGCCGCTGGGCCAGCCAATTAAGGCAAGCCCCGCCAACCGAGCAGTTACGCTCGGGTGTGGCATCGCCACGTGGGACCGGAGTCCCCGCGGAACACTGTCCGCCATCCACCGCCGACAAGTCGGCCACTGATCGGCTGCCGCTACCCGGGATGCCCAGGACGCCAGCCGATCCACTCCGGGTAATTTTTTATAGAGGTTGTCTTCCTCGCGACCACTGCCCTCCGAAGAGAGTGGCAGCCCTCGGCCCCGCTCAGTGCGGGGTTGCGAGCTCTCCCCCAGCTCGGCTGCCGCTACCCGGGCTACCCAGGACGCCAGCCGAGACCCCCACTGGGTAATTTTTTAGAGAGGTTTTCTTCCTCGCGGCCCCCACCCTCCGAAGAGACTAGCGGCCCTCGGCCCCGCACTACGTACGGGGTTACGAGATTGTCGTGCAGTTGCTGTCCGCGCCGGCCGAAGCCGGTACCCCCCATATATGGGGGGCGTGCCCCTATCCACAACCCGGGGGACGCGTCCGGTAGCGACACTGCACAGTCGCTCCCCTCTCCAACGAGAGGGCGGAAACCTAACCTAACCTAACCTAACCTAACCTAACCTAACCTAACCTAACCTAACCTAACCTAACCTAACCTAACCTAACCTAACCTAACCTAACCTAACCTAACCTAACCTAACCTAACCTAACCTAACCCAGTTGCCCCGTAGCGCTAGACCCGAACGGTTCGATTTTATTGAGCTCCGCAGTTAAAAAATAGAAGTGCCGGAAAAATCAGAGCAATATACAAAGTGATTGGTATTGGTGGATTCGTCTCGACGAGACGAATCGAACGGTGTGTCACACTTAGGTGTGAAAAGTGAAAAAACCACCAAAAAGTGCAAAAAACCGTAAAAGTAAGGTTATCTCAGACTTTGGAGCAAGATATCTCTGGAACCATCGCGACGACCCATCATTTTCGGACTGTGGGAGGTCCACAATTGACGAGAGGAAGGCGCCTGCAGAGTCCCGGAATTTTCCGGCCAAGATCCAGGGACTTTCCTAAGAAAGTCCCTCAACCACCCGACCACGAGGTACTGGAACCAGCGCAGTCGCGCCACCCCAACCACCACAGACGAGGAGAGGACGTCGCAGCCGACAAGTGAGCGCTTTCAGCACAAGCCTACCCCCAATAGGAAGGGAGATATAAGGTCCTAAAAATTTTACTTTTTAAGTTTAGAAATAAGTACATATAAAACAAAAACCAGAGTGGTAACCTATTAATTAAAAATCAAAATTAAATTTGCTATTTATTAACGATCATTTTAAAACCTTTTTCGGAATTTTATCTTAAAGATCACCGTAGTTATTCAACTTTCAGGACCAGCGGGACGACCATCAAAAACAATAAAAGTTGAATAACAACTTGTTTTTATTTATTTTAAAACCTGGTTTTTGGATTATTAGAGGAACTCGACCCGGGCTATCCGGTGAAAAAAGAATCTTTGGAAAAAACTTAGTATTTAGAGAAATTAGATTAAAACAAACTTAATTTGTAACGATAAAAATTGCTTCAAAATTTTAAACAGATTTAATTTATATGAAAATATAAATTAAAAAATAAAAATTATATATCACAGGAAAGGCCGGACTACCCTCTATCTAGTAGTATAAAAATCTTAAGGGAGGAGCCAGGCGTTTCCGAGCGCCACCCTCCCAAAGTAGCACCCAGAAATTCTTTTGACCGCAAAAACAACATTGTAAAAATTACGTAACTTGAAAACTCACTTTTTTATCTTTTATTTTTTCAAAATTGTTTTTACGCATTTATATAGTTATGTAAGAGTAACCATTTTTGACGGAGGAATTTTAAATTTCGGACCACCCCGTCCGGAGTTATAAGCATTTAAAATAAAAATTTCACCCATTGTTAGTTTTTACAAAAATTTCATCTTAAATATTGAAATAAAAGTGGTTAAAACTATTATACAAGAACGAATTTTATACGAGGGGTAAAACCCATCAAGACGGTCCAAGAAAACTACTTTTTAACAATAAGGGTTAATACCCGGAAAAAATATAAGGGTTACAAATTTTTATGCGGTCAATTTTCGGGGACCCAACACGGATTATTGAATTTTAAAAATACTAAATCTGTGATAATTAATGACTTTTATATATGTTCAATTAGGTTAGGAAAGGCCCGAGTAAGTGTTTTAAAAATTTTTTGGAAAACTTAAAACGCGCCCGAGCGCCGACCCCCCAAAGGTTCCAAAAAATTTTAACAAAACCGCACAATTAAGTTGGCAAGCCATTAATCAAAAGTATATGTTTGTTTACGTTTTTTATTAGTTAATATCTTTGTATTCCGAACCCCTAAAATTATAAAAATTGTGCCCCCTGGTGGCCCATTTATTACTTTTTAAGATTTTTGTAAAAAATAAATTTTTCAACCCCTATTTGTAGAACAACAGAACATTAATCACCGAGGGATTTTTCGGGCTAAAACCCAAAAAATCTCCAAAAGTACCCGTTTTTCGAAAATTAATCCCGGAGCTTTTCGATAGAGGACATCCCCCTTTACAGGATTCCGAAGTCGAAACCCGTCCGGGACGACTTTTGAAAACGGGGAATTTCTAGTCAGGGCGGACTACGTCATAAGCCACGCCCACTTATAGGCGGAATATATAGGGGCTTGTTTAATTGCCAAAAAAGGGTACTTGGAGAAATCTCCCACATTAGGTTCCTTGGGAGAAAAGTATCTCTTCAAACAACACTACCCGACCCCAACATAAAAAACACCACCAAAAATTGAAATTCCCGGGTTCGATTCCCGGAAGAAGCAAACATATACAGCTAACTCCTAAAGTACGCATCGTAGGACGTTTTGGACCCCAAATTCGGCCTTAAGCGACTCGAAGAGTCGCAGGTGGAAACCCCCAGGGAGACGTCGATCCCCCATAGTCTTAACCCCCTACCCCCTACCCCATAAATTAATTAGACATACAAAATTCAAAATTTTATAAAAACTATACTTTTGGCATATACACTTTCTCGGACAAAAATAATCAGCATTCTTTACCGGACATTTTACAAACATAAAAACCAACCCCTAAATTTGAAATTTTTCCCCCGCCGCCCTAAGGGAGAATTTGTTTAATAGCCCGTTACCAAGGAACTAACAGTCCCAAACCAACAACATTTTATACAGGGACTCAAATTCTCACTTGGGACCCAAATCTCGACGCCTACCCCTCCCAACCCCTAAACCACCCCTATCTGAAGAAATAAGGTAACTCGGAAACTACTGGGCCGATTTCGACCAAACTTTTACGGTTTGGTCCTATAAACTCTCAGCAATCAGATAGAGTGCCAAACGTCTCTACATAGAGTACATAGAGACTAGGAAAATTAATATTAAGTTTTCACATACAAAAACTTTCATATAGGAACTCGGGCCTTTCAAGGTATAATTAAGTCTCCTGAATCTCTATTGAGATCAGGATTAGTATTAAGGAATTTTGACAAAATTCAGGACTCTATTGAGCCTGAATATAGGTTAAGTTAGTTAGGTTTTTATTAGAATTAGGACACTCTGCTCCTCTTTTGAGGGCAGACTTAGGCAAAAAATTTGACAAATCTGCACTTATTGCACAAATTACTATCGTATTTTATTGTTTTACTTTTTATTCAAACTAGATTTTAATCAAAATCTCTAAACTTATATTGACAACCTGCACCTTTTTTAAGGGCAGGCTTAGTAATAGTAATTTGTTGTGTGCGTTTAAATCTTTAACTTGACTGTGATATAGACACCCTGCACCTTTTTTAAGGGCAGGCTTAGTTTTAGGAATTAGTAATTTAGTAATTTTATTTTATTTTATTTTATTTTATTATATTATTTTGGTGTGTCCATTTAATTTTATTTTAATTTAAATTATCAATCCGTCTATTGACTCATAATTTCAATTCCAATTTTAATTCAAATTTTTAATTTTACTTTTCAATTTTTATTTTTGTTTTTATTTTATTTTTATTTTTATTTTTCAATTCAATTTATATCAAAAAATTTAATTCGAATAAAACAGGTCTTAAAGACTGCTCCATATAGGTTCGAAAAAATTAAAATGGCAAGAAACGGCAAACACATTCCCGCCGCGAGAAATTCAAAAACATTTGATTACGTTTATGAATCTCCTTCTGAGATAAAAGAATTAAAAATGGTAAACGAGACAGTAGGTACGCGACTTATAACGGCAGAAGGCACACAAAAAACAGCGAGGAAGGAGAAAGTGGAGGAATTCCCCCACAATTTAGTAAGTAAGGCCAGGGATTTGGGTGCCAAAATGTTGGAGCATTTGGCACCCAAATCAGTGACAAGCGAGGGAAAACAGATTTTAAGAAAAGGAACGAAAGAGATGAAAGAGTGGATAGAGATGCTGGCTAAAAGAGTAGTAGAATTAGAAAACAGTAAGAATGACGATGGAACGAAAGAAATGGATAGAAGGGAGGAAAAGAAAGACGAAAGAATGGACGGGAAGGAAATAGGAGAGATGAAAGAAATGCTGAAAAATATACAGGACATAGTTTTGGGAAATAGAGAAAGAATAGAAGAAGGAACCAGAAAGACGAAGAGCACGTTAGAAAGGATGGATGAACAGCAACAGCTTAGCAGCCAAATAATGGAGGGCATAAATAAAGCTGCAGTAATAACAAAGGAAGACAACGAACACATGGATGGAGAACTGCAGAAATTTATGGACGTAGTGATGGAAGCAAGGGATGCAGCGATAGAGGCAAAGCTATACACGGATAGAATAGAGACAAGAATAGAATTCGAGCTAGATAAGGAAAACGATGAAAGCACAGCATATCTCCTGATGGAAGAACAAAAGAAAGTGATGGATGCAATTTTAGACAATAGGAAAGAAATAATAACAGGAAGTAGGAAAATGGAAACAATAGAAGAAATAGGGAAAAAAGGAAATGATAATATAGGAGATATAGAAAGCATGCTAAGCACCACAATGCAAGAAAGTAGAATGATACTAGAGGAACAGGGGAAAATTAAAGAAACAATTTTAGGAAATAGAAAGGAAATAATAAGGGGAAACAGCATTATGGAAATAATAGAAAGCAGACAAAAAGAAGTAGGGACACAAATCACAGGGGAAAAAAGGGATATAGAAGGGATAGTGAAAGAAAAGATGGACGAAATCAGAAAGGATACGTATGCAGAGAGAGTAAAAGGGCCAGCTACTATGATGGAAACTTTACATTCCATCATAGTAGCATCAACGGACTTAACGCAAACAAGTGAAGAAGTGATTGAAGAGGTGAAAAAGAGTGTGGATGAAAAAGGAGAATGGATGGAGGTAAAAAAGATAAGAAAGGCAAAGGGACAGAAGGTCATAATAGGGTGTGCTAGGGAGAATGAAATGGAAAGACTGAAAGAGGAATTGGAAAGGAATAAAAAATTAATAATAGAAAAAGCCAAAAATAAAAATCCGTTAGTGGTAGTAAAGTATGTAAGAGGAGAAAACAAGACGGAGCAAGTGATTGAGGCGATAAGAAGAATGATAGGAAAAGGAAAGAAAGGGAATAGTAAAGAGGAAGAAAAAAAGGACATAGAGGCAGTATTTGAAAGGGTAACAAGAAATCCACATGTGGCACACGTGGTCCTGAGAGTGGCCCCGGCAATATGGCTGCAGCTGACAGAGGCGGGGACCCTTCAACTACGCTGGGGACCATCCAGAGTAGAAGATCAGTCCCCGCTAATCCAGTGCTCCCGCTGCTTGGGCTTCGGCCACATCAAGCGGGTCTGCCAGGAGCCGCTGGACAGTTGCAGCCACTGCGGGGGAGACCACAAGTATGCCGCATGTACAAAGAAAGAAGAAGCACCATGCTGCCAGAATTGCAAAAAGGCGAAAAATAAGGACACAGCACACAACACTTTCAGCATCGAATGCCCACAGAGGGCTATTTGGGATAGGATAGCCAGATCAAAAGTCGCGTACCACTGCTAAGGGCGAAATTAGGAAAACAGTTACAGAAATTAAAGAAATAAATAGGAAAATAAATAGGGTAATAGGCATACAAATAGACAATAGGGGAACGCAAAGCAAAGCCAAAGACCAAAAAGTAGACGGGACTCCACTGGGAGGAAACGCAAAGGGAAAGGTGAAAACTGAAAAGTGCGCGCGGGAACAGCCAAAACAAACAGGGTTGCAAATATGATATTTGCAAATCCTGTCTTGCGGAAGCTGAACCCGCGAGCACTTACTCAACCCCAAAGACTCCGAGTGGAGTCAAACTTAAGTAACTTAGGACAAGGTAAAAAACTGAAAACGGTAAAATGTTAAAAAGAACGAAAGTATACTATAAGGAAAATGTGTAAATGGAAACAAAATGTAAACGGAATAAGAAATGTAAATGTAAATGTAGATTAAAAAATGTAATAGAATGAAAATACAAGAAGATAAAATGTAAATGTAAATATGTGATATGATAAACAAATGAAAACTGTAATTAGAATAAGATACCCATGCAACTAGAATAAGGAAAAGAAGTAGAGATTAAGCATAGACAGTGTAAATAAAATAAGAATACTAGAAAATAAGACAAAGACCAGATATTAATCTGAGTATAGCATAATAGTATAGATAGAAATAGATATGGAAATGTATAAGCCAAAGATAGAGAATAAAGGAACCAATAAATGTAGAAATAATAGTCAATAGAAGAAAGAAATGTATTAGAATAAGAAATAGTTGAAAAGACAAAAAGAAAAAGAAACACAAAAAGAAAAATGTGTTAAAAAAAATATATATCAGCGCGAAAAAATAAACGTGCTTTTAAAGCAAAAAAAAGAAAAATATGAAAAGACACACCAAATATAAACAAGTAATCAAAGACCTGCAACAAAGTGGGGAGCAGCTGTAAAAAAAAAAAAAAAAAAAAAAAAAAAAAAAAAACCTAACCTAACCTAACCTAACCTAACCTAACCTAACCTAACCTAACCTAACCTAACCTAACCTAACCTAACCTAACCTAACCTAACCTAACCTAACCTAACCTAACCTAACCTAACCTAACCTAACCTAACCTAACCTTTTTTTTTTTTTTTATTACGCAGGTAAAAAATCTTTTTACAGACGACGGCGCCTCTAAGGGGCACACCGCCGAACGGACCTCACACCTGGCTCCCGCAAGTCTTACGAACCCCCATAGTGGATGCCCACCTGGGACCCCGCAACTCTTACGGGAGCTTTACGGTATAATATCCGCTAAAAAAGTCCTGCGAATACCTTTACTACTGCCTGATGCGGTGCCGCGGGATCCCCACTATTGGGGTTATCTCCGCGTCCCCGCACCCAGCAGTTTCCCGGCCTCGTCGGGGCTCCACGGCAGGGGTCTCCCGCGGTATTTCGGGGACCCCGCAGACGTGCGCGGGTAGGCAAGCGCGTGGGGGCTAGGTATGCGGCCTACTGCCCACCATACCGCCCCCCGTCCGCTGCGGAAAGCTAAAGCCCTCCGCCACCCTCCCCTTGCGGACAGAACCACATGAGGAGGGCCGCCGTTCCTGGAAGGGAGGATCGGAAGGGGAAGCGTAGTTCTTCCCGTCCCTCTCCCCCCTCCCGGTCGCCTACGCCTCCCTGGATCTTCTCCTGGGAGAAGACGGGGGAATCGCGGGCGACACCATCCACGGGGTGGTCCGAGCAGCGGAGGCTACTCGGACATCCCCCCCTCTGAGGGCACCCGTACGGGCGCTGGCTCCTCAGAGGGCCCTTTCTCAGGGGGTTTGCCCCTTGTGACCGGCGGGTCACAACCCCCACTCCCCATGATGTGGTCAGCCGCCCGACCACTTGCCGCGCACACAGCGCATCGAGTCGGGGCCGAGCATGTCGCTGCCCTATGCCCCGCTTTCCCGCACCGAAAGCAGAGGCCGCTGCGGTCCTCCTGTGACGGGCACCTGTCGGCGACGTGGCCCCTGCCCATGCACTTAAAGCAGTGCGTAGGCGGGGGGCCCAGGACCGTCACTCGAGCCAGGCTCCAGCCGACCTTGATCGTGTCTCCCTCCGCCACCTTTTTTGCGGCGTCAACAGGGCATCGCACCTTGGCGAACCCCGTGGCTCCCGGTCCGGGGAGAATCTCCCCTATCTCCACCTTACAGGACCGGCAGCCCCCCTTTTCCGCCACCGCCTTTGCCAGCTCCCTTGTTGTGACGGACTCGTCTAGTCCGGAGATCCTCAAGTCGGCCACCTTCTCCGGCCTGCCGACCTCTACGAGATCCGCCATCACCTCGCCGATCCGCTTCGCGAGAGCGTCCGCCTTCGTGTGGCTGTCAGGCCCTGGGACCACCAGGAGCTTCGACCCCGTTCGGCTTTCGCGGATCTTGAGGCCCCCCTCAATCCCCACCTCCTGGAGCCGAAGCTTCTCTTTCGCCATCTCTAGTACTTTGGCATAGGTGACCCCATGCTGCTCAGCTGCTGGCGTGAGCTTTAGGGTCACGGCCGCGGTGTTTGGCACCCTCAGCTTCACCTTCCTCTTCTCCTGCCGCTGCACCTTCTGTGCTGGCGCCTTCTGCGCTGGCACCTTCTGCCCTGGCGCTGGCACCTGCGCCCTACACACCTCTGGTATCGGGGCCACCCCTGGGCTCGCAATCTTCTTCCTGGCCTTTTTGCTGGCCACAACGCTCCATGTCTCCCCAACCGCTGTGGTCTCCGCCTCCCCACCGCGCCGGTCCGCCGCTAAGGGCGGTCTAATTCTCTCCGGCGGGGGCAATCTCCCTTCCAGCGAGGCCAATCGAGTGCTGACCATCTCCCCTATGGAAATCATAAGGGAGCGCTTCAGCTCCTCGATGGCCTCCTTCCACCCCGATCTGCTGGTCTCGCCCTCGCTCACCCTATCGTGGAGGGCCCGCATCTCCCCGCGCAGCACCTCCAGCTCCTTCTTTAGGGCGGCGTTTTCGATACGGAGCTCCACCGCTTCGGCAGCCGCGTCCTCCATTCTCTCGCGATAAAGCACCTTTTCCTCGCGGTATTGGCGGGCTCTCCCGGCGAGGAAACTCTCCTCCTCGGCTTTCTTGAACGCCGTCTCCAGCGTGTCTTCAAGCATCGCAATGGAACGTGTCGCCTTCCCCTCGATCCGATCTCCCAACAAGCCCTGACTGGGGCCTTCAAATAGCAAACGCGTCAGTTTGGTTAACTCCTGCTGCGTACCTCGGCCCATCTCCTGCCAGAAGCGACTGCCGTCCACCTCCTCTTCGTCTATGGACGAAAATTCATCAGCCCTCGGCCTACCTGATGCCGCCGCCTTCCTTTTACCCCTACGGGCCGTGTTCACCTTGGCGGGGGGGGGTGCTACATCACCGCCCTCATCCGCTCCGCCTCTCAACCTCAAAACTCCTACTAACGCCTCGGTAGTCAATTTACCACTGCGGGACCCGGTAATCCCGCAGCGCCGGTGGCCAGCCGGGGCGCATTGGCCGCTAGTGACATACTTCACACTCTGAGGCCCAGCTACCTCAGAGCGCCCGGTGTCAGCGGGAGTGCATGACAAATACT
Source organism: Chilo suppressalis (assembly GCA_902850365.2). Classification (NCBI taxonomy): domain Eukaryota; kingdom Metazoa; phylum Arthropoda; class Insecta; order Lepidoptera; family Crambidae; genus Chilo; species Chilo suppressalis. Next base: position 90,305 of record OU963922.1, read on the forward strand.
TCTCATAGGTCGACATATTCATTACGATATTTCCCTCTTCCGGGCGAGGGAACCCTACCTGGCCTCATCAAATGATTTTTGAAAAGGTTTTCTCCTTTTGACTCCCACCCCGAGAGGTGGCAGTCCCCGTTCCCGCACCACGTGCGGGGTTACGGGTCGGCCGGAGGTGGCGCGGAGTTCGCGCCACAACCGCCCTCACCAGAACCGGCGTTACCGCCCCTCCAGTAGTCTCGACCACCGCTACCCAGGCTACCCGGGACGCCGGCCGAGACTCACCAAGGTAATTTTTTACAGAGGTTTTCTTCCTCGCGGTCCCCGCCCTCCGGAAAGGGCGGCGGCCCTCGGCCCTGCACTGCGTACGGGGTTACGAGCTCCTCCAGGCAGCGCACTGCCCTCCGACACCGGGGCCACTCTATGCCCCCCTCCCAGGGTGATTTTTTAGAGAGGTTGTCTTCCTCGCAGCCCCCGTCTCCAAGGGAAATAGTTCCTTTGCAGACGGCGGCCCTCGGCCCCGCACCATGTGCAGGGTTACGAGCTTGACTCGACTGCCGCTACCCGTTATACCCAGGGCGCCAGTCGAGACCACCACGGGTAATTTTTTAGAGAGGTTGTCTTCCTCGCAGCCCCCGCCTCCAAAAGAAACAGTTCTTTTGCAGACGGCGGCCCTCGGCCCCGCACTATGTACAGGGTTACGAGTTTGGCTCGACTGCCGCTACCCGGGATACCCAGGACGCCAGCCGAGACCACCCCGGGACATTTTTTAGAGAGGTTGTCTTCCTCGCAGCCCCCGCCTCCAAAGGAAACAGTTCCTTTGCAGACGGCGGCCCTCGGCCCCGCACTATGTACGGGGTTACGAGATTGTCGGCTATTCGACAACTCCGTAACAGCACCCTCAGTGGGAGACATTACGCAGATGCCCGGGATGCACCGTCCCGGACCCATTTCCGTTCCCCTATCATGACTGACCAGGGACAGGATATGGACCGGGCACACGAGGAGGTTTCCGACGTAGCACCCCAACCTAACCTAACCTAACCTAACCTAACCTAACCTAACCTAACCTAACCTAACCTAACCTAACCTAACCTAACCTAACCTAACCTAACCTAACCTAACCTAACCTAACCTAACCTAACCTAACCTAACCTAACCTAACCTAACCTAACCTAACCTAACCTAACCTAACCTAACCTAACCTAACCTTTTTTTTTTTTTTTTTTTTTTTTTTTTGGCAGGGGTAAAAATGCCTTTACGCATACCCTACGCCATTGGGGGTGACGCCTGGTTATGTGGGGCTCCTCGGCCAAGATGGTAAGGGCCGAGACTACCCACTAAAACTTCCCCCCGTGCTCCGCCTCTCGCTGTGACAGGGTAGGGCAACAGTTTCCCTTTTCCCTTTCCCCTGTGCAGCGTCTGTCCATCTGTGGACTCTTCCCCGCACAATAAGTGCGTATGGCGTCTCACGACGTTCACTGAGCACAAGTGAACGTCGTCCTGCTCAGTAGCTTAAGGTTGACGAGCGGACTCCCCCAAGTCGACCCGTCAACAGCCCGGTAGTCTTGGTCTTACGGGGCCAGCGCACTTGCAAAAGCGCGTCGCCACCTGCCCTGGTCTTACGGGGCCAGCGCGCTCACAAAAGCGCGGCGCCTCCTGCCGGTCCTCTTTCTTCTGAGCGCATCAGCCGACGGGTCCTCTTCTCGGGACCTCTCGTCGGCTTCCTTCCTGCTCAACACCGCTTCACAGAAGGTGTAAAGGGCCCTCTGTGCACTTTCGCTGTCAACTAGTGCTTTGACTACGGTGGGCAGCGACAAGTCCATACCAATTACCGCCGTCAGAACGGCTCTTTCACTCGCCCATGTCGGGCACGTCATTAGTGTGTGTGCAGCGGAGTCCTCTGCAGCGCCGCACTGGTGGCACACTGGGGTCCGCTCACGTCTCGCGACTGTGTGCAGATACTTGCCGAAACATCCGTGTCCGGTCAGCATCTGCACCATGCGATAAGAGAGCGAGCCCCCCTGCCCTTCAAGCCATTGAGATAGAACTGGACGGAACGCAGAGATTGTACGGTGTCCCGCTCTTGGTCTCTCCAGCCTTCTTGACCATTCATCGGTTCCTGTCTCCTGGGCGTCGGTCCGCCATCGCTCAATAACCTCTGGAAGAGGAACGCAGCCTGTGCTTTGCTTAGCTTCTGCAGTCTGTTCGTACACCCTGGTTAAAACCTCTGCATCTATGTCCCAGGGTAGGGATCTGGCTAGCAAACATGCCACCTCCCCAGATACGGTGCGGTATGCTCGCGCTACTCTTAAAGTTGTAACCCTCTGTGCCTGCAGTAGTTGGTTTCTGCTACGAGACGTTAGGGCTCGTGACCAAATAGGTGCCCCGTAAAGGGCCGCCGAACGAACCGCGTTTACAAAAAGGCGGCGACAAACTGTGCTTGCTCCCCCCAAGTTCGGCATGAGTCTACACAGAGCCAGGGATACTCGTCTGAGCTTGGGAACCAGCTGTTCGAAATGGCTCTTGAATGTCCATCTTCCATCTAAGACCAAACCTAGATATTTAAGGGTCTTTCCGATCTTTATGTCAACTTCCCCCACTCGGATTTTATAGTCGGCAGGTGGAGATTTGCGGGGCCCATGAAAACAAATGGCTTCCGATTTCTCCATTGCAACTCTCAAGCCCAGTCGTCTAATACGGTCCACCACTTGGGATACCCCGGCCACGGCGAGGGTCGCAGCCGACTGTAAATTGTCTCCTCTAGCCGTGACTAGGGTATCATCCGCATAACAAAACACGTTGACTCCTCTTAGATTCGAACCTCGGATGGCCCAGTCATAACCTATGTTCCACAGGAGCGGTCCTAAGACCGAACCCTGTGGAACACCGGCAGACACCACTCTTTCACCCCGTCCAGTCGCCATAGGGAAGACAACTTTGCGGCCTGACAAGTAGGACATGATTATTTGCCGCAGATACAATGGAAAACCGAACCATGCCATCGCCTCCTCTATACAACAGTGCGGCAAGGAGTTGAAGGCGTTGGCGATGTCCAAAGACACCGCCAGGACCACTCCCCCGTTCGCTGTCACCTCCTCTGTCAAAGTTCTTACTCTGGAGATGGCGTCTATAGTTGACCTCCCCTGTCTGAAGCCGTATTGGTTTTCGCTAACGTTCGGTCCGATTTCCTCCAAATGTTGAAGGAGGCGGCCAGCTATTACTCGCTCGAATAATTTCCCTGCCTCATTTAGGAGAACGATCGGCCGGTACGCAGATGGTGAGTCCACCGGCCGACCTTCCTTCTTCAACAACACCAGTTTCCCAGTTTTCCATGTCTGTGGGAAACATCTCTCCCGCAAGCAAGACGTTAGTAGCTCGCGGAATCGGTACTCCAGTCCGTTTTTCAAGGCTATCACTAGGGCACACCCAGGAACGCCGTCTGGTCCAGGGGCCTTGTTCTTAGATTGGAGCCTCAAAATAGCGGAACCCAGCTCTCCCTCCGTTACCTCCGGGACTTCCTCGGTTCTTGCGTCTGCACTCGGTCTTTGTATGCCAAGCGGAGGTCGTTGGTCACCTCTAGAGGGAAAGAGCGCCTCTATCACTCTTTGCAGCACCTCCTCGTCCATTTTGGATGTAAGAGGTGGGGCCCAGGGACGGAGCTTGCTCATAACGAGCTTGTACGGCCTGCCCCATGGGTCTTGTGCAAGGGAGTCGAGGAGCTCCTTCCAAGCTCTTTCTTTTGCATCAGCAATGGCAGCTCTCAGCGCCTTTTTGGCGTCTTGGTAAGCGGTGTAGAGGAGGTTTTCTTCCACTTCACCTCGCCGTCTACCTCTCCTGCGGGATCTGGTGTATTGGCGTCTGGCAGCTACGCAGGTCTCACGTAGGTCAGCGAGCTCAGCAGACCACCAATACACTTGTCGCAGAGGGGGCAGTGCCTTAACTCTAGGCATTGCCACGTCACAGGCGCGAGTGAGAGCAGTACTAAACCATTCAGCCTCGCTTTCAGTTTCCGGATTTTCTGGGATTGGTGACCAACCTTCAACCAGCGAAGCCTCGATTAAAGCGTCCCTGTCCATTCTTTTAATTGTCCACCTAGGCCCAATCTCCACATTCGAACGACTAACCGAATCTGATCTTGGGGAGGACGCTTCGAACCGAATGTAACGATGGTCCGAAAGCGTTTCCTCCCCAACCAGGACCCTCCAATTAGATATGCGTCGTGCCAGGTTGGGGCTTGTGAACGTAATGTCCACTATGGACCCGCCATTTGCGCGAACGCATGTTTCGACACTGCCGGAATTTAGAGTGACCAAACCGTGTGCCACCAACCACTCTTCGACAAGAACGCCTCGGGCATCCGACGATGGACATCCCCATTCTGTCGACTTTGCATTCAGGTCACCAGCTAAAATAACTTCGTGTGGCCTACACCAACCAATAACCGAATCAAGCTGCACCAAGAAACTCTCGAATTCATTTAGGGGTTTATTTGGAGAGAAATAAACTCCTATGACTACTATGTCACCGTATAGGGCAGCTACATACCCGTGACCCTTCAGCGAATCTTTGACAAAAGAGGTCGTGTCGAGTCTTTGATTCACCACAACCGCGACCAAGCCGTCAATGTCTCCCATCCAGTCGTCCCTGGTGGGAACCATGTATGGTTCGGCTACAACCATCACGTTAATCAACCACTGCGCCGATGACTGAATGAGCAGATCTTGAGCTCCAGCACAGTGGTTGATGTTGGCCTGTAGAAACTTAATGGTACTAGGCATTTTGGGCAATTTCCATCGGCTCTCCTTCTTCTACCCCGTTCGGTGGGTTGGGAGGCTGTTGCGCAGCAGTTTTGCGTGGCGCAGCCTGTCCTCTTCTCATTTTGCGCTTGGGGGCCAAACATCTGTTGCTCCCCAGCCTATGATCGGCCTTTTTACCGGCCTCCTCACATAACGTACAGTGAAAGTCTTTGTCGCATTCCACCGCACGATGGCCCGACTGACCACACCTGTAACACAACTGGCTGCGATCTACACAGGCCGAGCATCTTTCCTTGACATGGCCAGTCTCCAAACATTTAAAGCACCGCATATCTCGCGGTGGTAGCAACTTAACCCTGGTAGAGGACCATCCCACTCGCAGCCGGCCTTCAATTACCTTCTTCGCTGCTGCCATCGGACAACTCGCCCACACTGCACCCGTGCCATAATTGGTCTGTTTAATTGTGCCGACCTTGACCTGATCGACCGGACAGCCCCCCAAATTAGCAATGGCCTTGGCGACATCTTCTACCGTGACCGAGTCCTCCAGACTACTAATCATCAACTCAGAGCACTTGAACGGCCTGGACACTCTGAGCAACTCGTCACTAAATATCTCCTTTATTTTGCCAGCTAGGAGATCAGCCTTCTCATTATTTCCTTCCGCGTGTACCTCGATGATAGAGGCCCCGGTGATGGCTCTGCGGAATGTTGTAAATTCGATCCCCAGACTGGCCGGATCGATTTTGGCCTTCGCCTCTCTAAGCACCGAGCTATAAGTGACACCTTTCTCCACTGCACCTGGCTGAAGCGTCAGAACGACAGCTGCGGTGCGCGGAGGTCTGGCTCTACTTTTAGTTTGAGGCTGTTTGGTCTTGCCTTGTGTTTGAGTGGGCCTCTTTTCACTAGCGGGATTTTTCTTCACCCCCTTTCCGCCCCTCTTAACCACAGTCGTCCATTCTCCTTCGACGGTTGCGGGAGTAGACGTAGATGGGAGGGGTTGTCTCGGCTGCGAGATAGAGCTTTCCCGCGCTTTCCTATCTTTGCGGTTGGGATTCCGCCTGGTGTTAGGTGGAATCTGCTTCTCTTGCCGCTTCACCTCTTGACTGTCCTGAGGTGGAGAGGGCACAACCTTCTTGCCCTTTACTTTAGCCTTCGCAGGGGGCACTGGCGGGGGTCCCATGACAGTTGTCAACGGGGGCGTCGTGTTTTGTGCCTGCTTCTGTAAGGCTACCGCATCCTTCTTTTTGCCATCATGCTTCAATGGCGGTCTATAACTTGGAGCCGGGTTAAGGCGTGGCTCTAGGCCTTCCATCCGTGCATTTATACGAGCGGTCACATTGTTCATTATGCGAGCCTCCAGTTCTTCCAATGCGGTCTGAGGAGGAGGACTCGTATCCATGTAACAGGCATCATCCAACCGCGATGAAGCCATGGTAGCGACCTGCTGTGCCATACTCGTTTTTAATGCGATCAGCTCTTTACGGAGCTCCTCCATTTCCTTCTCTTGGCGAGCGACGATCCGCTCTAGCCTCGTGGTGTCATCAGACGCGTTGCGTTGAGCCAACTCAATCGTGCAATCTTTTATAGCCTGTGCAGCATCCTTCAACATTTTCACAAAAGTGCCCTTTAAACTACCAGATTTGGTAGCGACCTTCTCGACAACTTCGACGCTGGCCAGAACCTTGCTAACAATCGTCTTGGCCGTCTCAATGTCCTCTTCCACTCCTGCAACCGCGTTATCCGCAGCCGGCGCAGAACGGGTGACCCTAGCGCAGACTGCCGCGTCTAGCAGCTCCTTTTCCGCTTGAATTTTTAGGGCTTCCCTTTCGACCCTTGCCAGATCCGCCTTGGCCTTCGCAAGACCGACATACTCACCCGTAGTGGGTGGACGACCGCGACCTCTCCCTTTGCCTACGGAGGCCTTAACCTTGGCTGATGTGGTGGTTTCATCACTGGCTGTACCATCATCATTCGCGGTTCTCTTGCGCTTAAGATCATCTTTGCTCTTTTCCTTGCAACGATCTTTCCGCCAAAACTTCAGAGTGACCGGACGGCCACCACTACTCCTAGATCTCGACCTCGACCTACTCGACCTACTCCTCGACCTACTCCTCGACCTACTCCTCGACCTGGTCGATTCAAAACTTCTGACTGTCGAATCAGAAACCAACTCGTCTTCCAATTCGCTTTCTCTCCTAGAGCGAAGCCCTCTCCTGTCATCGACACTCGTAGCCAATTTCACACTGGCCGCCCGAGGAAGCGGCGAGCGCCCGTGGTCAGCGGGATCATATGACCGCGTGCCAACCAGCACGGAGCAGTTCTGGCCCCCCCCAGATACGTGGGGCCTGCCAACGGCCGAAGCCGAAGGGAGGGATTCTCCGTCAACGACGGTACCCTCCTGGGGTTGTTTTGTTTTTAGAGCTGCTTCCATAATGATTGTCCGTTTTTTAACGAGTCAGGTTCTCGTATCTCCCTTCCACGCCTAGCGCTAGGGACCAGTCCCCCACTGGCCATCCAGCCTATCACCACGCTCTCAAGGCTTCGGCTTGGGGTTTTTTAGTGAGGTATGCTCCTCTCGGGCGAGGCCTCAGTGGCCCAGCCCCTTGGTCCTCTCAATGAGAATACCAAGTTGCCCGACGAAGTCCTATCATACAGGGATCCCCGCCGCACGACAGTCCAGAAACGGTCTGAACCGAGGTCCAACGACCACCATGTAGAGTGTCAGAGCACTCCCGCGAACACTGTTCGCCATACTACGCCACACTAGGCCACAGAGAACAAAAAAGTTCCGCAAACCTTGTAGGTCCGCCATACCACGACCAGAAAAAGTCCTCTGGCCCTAAGAAGGGCCCCCACAACTGAGGCGCGAGCGCGCCACGGGCTGAATCGCCCCCACCTCGTGCAGTAGCTGTCCGCGCCGGCCGAAGCCGGTACCCCCCATATCTGGGGGGCGTGCCCCTATCCACAACCCGGGGGACGCGTCCGGTAGCGACACTGCACAGTCGCTTCCCTCTCTAAAGAGAGGGCGGAAACCTAACCTAACCTAACCTAACCTAACCTAACCTAACCTAACCTAACCTAACCTAACCTAACCTAACCTAACCTAACCTAACCTTTTTTTTTTTTTTTTTTTTTTTTTTTTTTTTTTTTTTTTTTTTTAACGTCAGAAAATGCCTTACGCATACCACAGGGCCAGTGGGGTTGACCCTGTGGTTATGTGGGACTCTCCCCCCCAGAGTGCAATCCAGATCGCTAATCGACCTGGACTGGAAGGGCCTACCCACTAAAAACTGACGCGGCTCCACTTGGCTATCAATAATGGTAGTGGTCAAGGAAGCTATTCGCACACCATCTTGACCACAGCCAATAGCCTGTCCATGTTTAGGACTCATCTTTTGTAGAGGTGGAGCCTCTCATTCGAGGGATGTGCTTGCCGAGGACGAACGCCCACTCGCCCCCCAGCATCCCTGACTAGGGCGGTTGTTGTTGCAGCCCATAGAGCCGCCTCCGCCGGCCTAGCCTGCGCCTGCGGTTCGGGTCAGCGAGAGGATCTTCCTCCCTTGCCCTTTCCGCTACCTCTTTCCGTGCCATCACGTCCTCACAGAACGTCGTGACAGCGGTCCACGACACTTCATCTCCGGCCATCTTCTGAATGACGGCCGACAAGGAGAGGTCGTTGCCGATTACGGCCACAAGGGCCGAGCGCTGTGTCGCCCATGCTGGGCAGGACAACAGCGTATGCTGCGCTGTGTCTAAAATACAGTCACACTCGTGACAACACGCATTCGATTCCCTACCGGCGACTCGATGAAGGTAGCTGCCGAAGCATCCATGCCCCGACAGCACCTGGGTCATCCGGTAGGACAAAGAGCCGTGCTTTCTGGACAACCACTCTGCCAAATTTGGCCGAATTCCATCAATGGTCCAGTGGCCAGCGGCGGGAACTTCCATCCGCCGCAGCCAATCTCGAACCGTTTTAGCCTGCGCTCTGTCTCTCCAGCGCCTTACCATATCTGGCGGGGGACGAACTCCTTCGTTTCGCAGTACGGAGCTGCGTCTGTATATATCGGCTAGGGCCCTGGCGTCGAGGTCCCATGGTGGGGTACCCGCCAAGGCGCATGCGGCATCGCAGGAAATTGTGCGATACCCGCGGATCGCTCTCACGCAAATAATACGCTGTGCCCTGCGGAGAAGAGCCGCATTACAAGGGGACAGCGTGTCAGCCCAAACGGGAGACCCATAGAGGGCCATGGATCTTATAACCCCAGTGTACAGTCGTCGACATGCAACACTGGGGCCTCCAAGGTTGGGAAGAAGCCTACTAAGTGCCGCCGCTGCCCCCGTGAGTTTGGTGGACAGGCGGCGGAAATGTTCATTGAACCCCCACTTATGGTCGAGTAGGAGTCCAAGATATTTCATGGTTGGCGCTACCTTGATATGGACATTGTTAATCCTAAGGTGCGCGTCTGCAGGGGGCCTTTTGCGGGGACCATGAAAAAGCAGCGCTTCGGTCTTGTGAAGCGCTACCTTGAGCCCTAGACTCTCGATACGCCCGATGACAATTGTCGCGCCAACGTTGGCCAATCGGGCAGCCTCGGTGTAATTTTCACCTTTGGCGAAGAGCAGGGTGTCGTCTGCATAGCAGACGACATTAAGACCGCGAAGTAATGCGCCTCTCAACACCCAGTCATAGCCGATGTTCCACAAGAGTGGGCCGAGGACCGACCCCTGCGGAACACCGCAAGCCATGACCCGACATACGAGAACGCCGTCTCGATTCTGGCATATTATGAGCCTATTCCGCAAATAATGTGCGACAACTTGCCTTATATAGGAGGGCACCTTGTGGTACTGCAGCGCCTCATCAATGACACGGTAGGGCAGGGTGTTAAAAGCGTTGGCGATATCCAGCGACACCGCCATAACAACCCTGCCCATAGAAACTGCCTCGTCCGTAAAAGTCTTGACACGGAGAATCGCGTCCACAGTGGAGCGATTCTCCCTGAAGCCAAATTGGCAATCAGCCAGGTTTGGTCCTATCTGGTTAAGGTGCTTGACAATGCGGGTGGATATGACCCGCTCAAAGAGCTTACCCGCCTCGTCAAGCAAGACAATTGGCCGGTACGCAGAAGGCGCGTCAGCTGGTTTACCCGGCTTTTGTAAAAGAACTAGACGGCCCCGTTTCCACACAGATGGAAATTGGCCTGACTGAAAACAACGGTCAAAAAGTCCCTTCAGTCGGTCTTCAAGGACGGAGAGCGAGAGTGCGAGAACGCGACCATGAACTCCGTCTGGACCTGGGGCCGTATTTTTGGCCCGAAGCTTACTGGTGACTATGTCCCACTCTCCGTCTGTGATAGGAGGAGGAGGACCGTTGTCATCTGGATTCTGCCTAGCAGGTGCCATTAATGGCGCAGTCTGTGCCACCTCTGCAGGAAACAGGGCAGCTATCACCGAGTCCAGGAGCTGGGGTTCCAGCGTTTCCGCCACTGGGGGGCCCTGGCAACAAAGTTTGTCCCGCATTACTCGATAGGGACGACCCCAGGGGTCCGCGTCAAGCTCCGCGAGCCAACTTTCTCGGGCTTCCTCTTTCGCCTGTTCAATGGCCACTCTAAAGGTATGGAGAGCTTCTTTATATGCGGCATAAAGCCGAGACTCCTCCGATTCGCTCCTGCCCGTTCGCCTACTTCGGTACCTTGTGTAGATACGGCGGCGAGTGATGCAAGTCTGTCTCATGGTGGCGAGGCTCTGTGACCACCAATGGACTTCACGTTTGGGTGGGCGACGCTGAGTACGCGGCATTGATGCGTCGCAGATCCTCGTCATTGACTCCCCAAACTTTTCAGCTTCTTCGTCTACCCCCGCAGATATTGGTGCGTTTTGGGAAAGCCAGTCTTCCAAAAGGGCAGATTCCTCAACTAAGTCTTTATTCATCCTGGTGAGGGACCATCGAGGAAAGGGTTGGGTCAGGTTTGCCTGAGCCGAGCGGTTGTTTCCGGGTGTTGCGGAAGTAAACACCTCGAACGTTATGTACCTATGGTCCGAGAGTGTTTCGGCGTCCACGTGGACCATCCAGTTGTTCACGCGCGCGGCGATAGCAGGGGTAGCGAACGTTACGTCCACTATAGACCCCCCCTGCTGTCGCACGCACGTGTTGATGGAGCCACGGTTGAGAGATAAAAGGCCAGAAATGGCCAAAAACTCTTCTACAGTGGAGCCGCGCGCATCCGTGTTGGGTGAACCCCACGCAGAAGACTTCGCGTTTAGGTCCCCCAGCACAACGACATGTTGCGACGCTGCTCGTTGCATTGCAGCGTGTACACATCCGAGGAAGGTCTCAAATTCGGAGAGGATGCGATTTGGGGAGAAGTAAGTTCCGATTAGCACAATTTCTCCCCATTTCCTTTTTCTTTTTCTTGGCCTTCTGTCCACCCTTACCAGCTGGCGGGGGGGGAGGAGTAGGCATTTCCGATGGAGGGACTTCAGAGTATGCGGCGGGAGCCGCAGACCTCGGTTGAGAGGATCTGGATACCGACCTGTCCTTGGGCCTATCAGAGGCTAGTGGAGGTCTCAGAATCTTTGCCATCAATATGCGATTGTCGCGCTCTAGGACCTCAAGTCGAGAGTTGATCATATTGCCGATTGTATCAACCATTCGACGAGACCATTCTTCAAATAGCGACGGCATGTTCGCCGCGCTTGCCTGCGGGGGTGGCGCTGGCGAAGACTCGGAGGGAGGTACCACAGCTGTGTGGCCGTCCCTGAGTGCTTTAACTTCTGCGCGTAGTTCCTCGATCCCCTTGCGTAGTTCAACAACTTCGTCTTGCAGCCGTTTCTTATCCACCTTTAGTTTGGCGGTTTCCGAAGATTCGGTGCAACGAAGAATTGCCAACGTATTCTGGACAATTGAGTCCGCGGCATCGTTAAGGGCCTTCTGAAATGTGCCCTTGAGGTTGCCCGACGTTTTGGCAACCCTCCGAACCAAGTCAGCTTCCTTATTAATAGCCTCAAAGATCTGAGAGGCTAGGGGGCCTTCGTCAGCAGACATAGCAGCGTCCGAGTATTTTGAGTGGGCTGAACCTGAGCGCAGGCTTCGCCGATCAAGCTCCTCGGCCATGCTTTCTTCGGCCCGGAGCCGCAGCTCCTCCATCTTGGCCTCATTAAGGGCTTTTTGCGCTTTCGCTAGCCCTACATATTCACCCGTAGTAGGCGGGCGGCCTCTGCCGCGGCCTGCACACTTTGGCTTTAACTTCGGTGCTGAGACCGATTGGTCACTTAGATCGCCTTCAGAATCTGATCGGGCGGTTTTAGCGGCAATCCTGGTGTTCCGGGTGCGCTTGCGTCCAGCTACCGTCGTACCGACTTCAACAGCTTTGGCTGTACCAACATGGGATCCTAGTGTCTCTGTACTGGATATCGAACAATCCGACATCGGTTCCATACCACTGTTAGGATCCTCCTCCTTTTCTCTCTCAACGCGACCTGCGGGTGGTGCGTTAGCCTCCACACTGCCCACGGAGGGGCTATTGTTTCCACTTCGTCTAAAACTTATTTTTTCTAATCTTATAATTGGGTTTGGGTTTTTAGTATCACTATTCATCCTTATCCCACGAGCATGAGGGAACTAAAAAGTCCGCCCGGGTGGTGCCCTCTGCACCCGGGTAACTCTAATACACCTGGGGGGGCGAGCGGTACCCCAGGGTTGACCACTAGCTGGTGGCATTACCCAGCCACCACCATAAGGCGTCTGCCACCGTGGTGTCCCAGTGGCAGTTAACCCGCTGAACGGGAACTGAGGGGTTTTTTTACGTGGTATGCTCCACTCAGGGCCAGCCGGTAAAGGCAAGCCCCCCTGGTCCTGTGCATGTGCCGCTAGACATGGCAACGACACACACACACAGGATTCCAGGTTGCCCGACGGTAGGCCGTAGCCAATCCCCAGCAGCCACAAACCGTGGCCACGGGGCCGCCGCGCGCGCAGACCTAACAAGACTGCCATCCCACGCCGCCGAAGCGGCCGCTGGGCCGACCAACAAAGGCAAGCCCCTCCCAAAACCCAGGTTGGTTAGACCCGGGCGTGGGTTTACCACGTGGAGCGTCAGAACACTCCCGCGAACACTGTCCGCCATCCTACGAACCGAGGTTCCTCTGGATAAGAACCCGACGTCAATTGAACAAAAAGTTCGTCGAGCCTTGAAGGCAAGCCGTCCACCGACAGAATGTCCACTGGCCCTAAGAAGGGCCCCCACAACAGAGGCGCGAGTGCGCCGTGGGCTGAATCGCCCCCACAGCGTGCAGTTGCTGTCCGCGCCGGCCAAAGCCGGTACCCCCCATATCTGGGGGGCGTACCCCTATCCGCAACCCGGGGGACGCGTCCGGTAGCGACACTGCACTATCGCTCCCCTCTCCAAAAAGAGGGCGGAAACCTAACCTAACCTAACCTAACCTTTTTTTTTTTTTTTTTTTTTTTTTTGGTTGACGATGGGAAAATGCTTTACGCATACCCCGCCGCCGGGAGAGCGACGAGGTTATGTGAGACTCTCCCCCCGTCCACCCATTCGGCCAGACTTGCGGGCTGGCCCAATGGCTGCTCGGGGGGCCTACTCACTAAAAACCCAACGATGCTCCTACGCGTCGCAAAAATGGAGGCAAACCATGGGAAATGCCGGAGCATGCGACCATAGCCTGCCCCCACGATCGTCCCATCTGGACACTAACCCGTTAGAGAGTCGTTTCCGGAGCATTCAGAAACGCTCCCTCCACCGAAACTTAGGCTGTGCAATGCAGATAGAAGGCTCTCCCGTGCCTTCGATCCGCGGCCTAAGTCGGAAGGAGAAGGAGGCGTTCGTATCGCCTCCTTCTCCCTCCAACGCGCTTCTTACGTATCGAGTCCGCGGCTGCGTTCTCTTCCCTTCGTCGCTCCGCTTCTTCCTTCTGCCGCATCACATCCTCGCAAAAGGAAAACATGGCCTCCCATGCTCTCCGCCCCCCAACCATAGCTCGAACCACAGCTGGCAGAGACAGGTCCGCCCCAACGACCGCACGCAGCCGACTTCTCTGTTGCTCCCACCTAGGACATTCAGCCAGGGTATGATGCGCAGTATCCTCCGGCACCCCACACTCATGGCACACCGCCGTTGGCTCTCGACCTGCAACTTTAAACAAATATCTCCCGAAGCACCCATGCCCCGAGAGAACCTGCGTAAGGCGGAAGCTAAGTAGCCCCCGCCTACCGCCAAGCCAATCTCGGAGGACCGGCCTCACCGCCTCAATGGTCTTATGCCCCGCTGTAGGTTGCTCCAACCGCTCCAACCACTTTTGCACCACTACCTCTTCGGCGTCTACTCGCCACTGCCTCACCTCTTCAGGCGCCGGTCGACCACCATCTCTCAAAACCAGAGTTCTACGACTGTAGACGTCTGACCATGCCTCAGCCTCCAGGTCCCAAGGCGGAGCCCCTGCCAAAACACAGGCCGCCTCAAAGGAAACCGTACGGTAGCCACGTATCATCCTTATGCACATTAATCGCTGTGGCCTGCGAAGAAGCGCTCTACTTTGTGCATTCAAAGCGTCAGCCCACACAGGTGCACCATACAGCGCCATCGCCCTAATTACTCCCATGTACAGCCGTCTGACACAGGTCTTCGGGCCCGCTAGATTTGGGAGTAGGCGAGAAAGAGCCCCAGCCGCTTCAATCAACTTAGGGCAGAGCCGTTTAAAATGTTGGTCGAAACGCCACCTTGAGTCTAAGACCAGCCCCAGGTATTTTATTTCTCGCCTGATTTCTACCCTGACTCCGCCGATCTCCAGAGAGGCCTCACTGGGCGGCCGCACTCGTGGGCCACAAAAGTACAACGCTTCAGTTTTATTAAGAGCGACTTTTAGCCCTAATCGCTCTATGCGCTGGACAACCTGCGCCACCCCAACTGTCGCCAGCAAATTCGCTTCGCGGAAGTCTTGTCCCCTGGCAGTGACTAAGGTGTCATCCGCGTAACAAATTACCCGCAGCCCTCTCAACAGCGCACCCCGCAACACCCAGTCGTATCCGATGTTCCACAGGAACGGTCCCAGGACAGAACCCTATGGAACACCGCACGAAACATACCTCCGGTGCAGTTCTCCGTCTCCTCCCTGATATACAATGCACCTTCCCCGTAGGTAATCGGATATCACCCGACGCAGGTATAAGGGAACCCCGTGGAATCGGAGCGCCTCGTCAATACAGCCATAGGGCAGGGTGTTAAAAGCATTGGCTATGTCTAGTGACACAGCCAACACAACTTCACCAGCTGACACAGCCTCCTCCGTAATCTTCCGAACGCACTGCACAGCATCGATCGTAGACCGCCTCGCCCGAAAGCCATACTGGCAATCCGCCAGGTCTGGACCTACTATGGTGAGATGTTGCACCAAACGAGCAGCCAGTATCCGCTCAAAGAGCTTGCTCGCTTCATCCAGCAGAACAATGGGTCTATAGGCTGAAGGCGAGTCCTCCGGCTTCCCCTCCTTCTTCAGCAAAACCAGTCGACCTACCTTCCACCTTGCCGGGAATCTCCCCCCTGTGAGACACGCATCTAGCAGCTTCCGAAACCTTTCGCCGAGTACTCCAGACACTGCAACCCACACTCGGCCAGGAATTCCATCTGGACCCGGTGCTGTGTTTTTGGCTTTGAGCCTGTCGAACGCTGCTTCCATCTCATCCTGGGTTATTGAAGGCACCTCTCTCCCAGACCCAGCCTCCCTTCGCTGAAATGCCATTCGCGGTGGCACAAACCGCACCTGCTCTGGGAAAAGAGACCCAACAATGCGCTGTAGCAACCTGGGTTCTAAAGTGTCCATGATAGGAGGACCACGATTGTGCAGCTTCGCCCTAGCAGCGCGATACGGACGACCCCATGGATCGCGGTTCAGGCTCTCTAGCATCTCCTGCCTCGCTGCGGACTTCGCTCGACTGATCTCAATTTGCAGGAGCTTCTTCGCAGCCTTGTATACTTCCAGCAACTCAGCTTCCAGCGACTCGTTTCGCCTTCTTCGCCTACGGTGCCTTGTGTATGCACGTTGAGCAGATATAGACTCCCTGCGCAGATCTTCAATACGCTGTGTCCACCAGTAGACAGCCTTCTTCGGGGGTGGCCGCTTAGCACGTGGCATGGCTGTATCGCAGACAGCTGTTAGTGCCTTGTCAAACCACTCTGCACCTTCGTCAATGCTTTGCTCCATGGCTCCAGGATCAGAGAACCACGCTTGGACAATGGCTGCCTCCAACAGTAGCTCACGGTTCAGCTTTTTCAGTGACCAGCGAGGGAAAATAGCTTGCACGCCTCGACTTCTGTCACCAGCCCGATCAGAGGATATTCCAAATCTAACATAGCGGTGGTCCGACAAGGTTTCAACATTAAGCACGACCTCCCAATCCCGTACCCTATCCATAATTACCGGAGAGGCAAATGCCAGGTCCACAATGGATCCACCTTGTTGCCTTACACACGTGAATGTGTTGCCCCGATTTAGAAGGCAGACTCCAGAGCTCACCGCCCATTCCCCTACCATTTCACCTCTTGCATCCGTGAAGGGGGAGCCCCACAATGTGGACTTGGCATTAAAGTCCCCCATCACCAAAGCCGGCACAGGGGCCACATCGCCCACAACGGTTCCTAGATGGTCCATATACTCTTCCAGCTCTGATAGAGGCCTGTTCGGAGAAAAATATACTGCTACAAGCAGCATGCCTGCCCATCTCACTGCGACATATCCTTGGCCGCGCTTCCATAGTACCGGACGGCAGGAAAGTCCTGTCTCTGCGAACACAACTGCTACCAGCCCGTGACTATCCCCGAACCATTTCGGAGAAGATGGAACTAAATAAGGTTCAGCAGCCACAGCCACATCCGTCGACCATTCCGCCATTGACTGTAGCAGAAGATCTTGCGCTCCAGCACAGTGATTTAGATTCGCCTGTAGAAATTTAAAATGGCATGCTCTATCCATTATTTACTTCCATTTCCGTTCCAGCCGTCGCTTCCACAACACTTGTGGAAGCGGTTGCATCCTGGGTCATGGGCCTGTTCTTTTTAGGCCGTGGACACCTCTTGCTGGCAACGATGTGATCTGTCGGTCTGCCCGCCTCCGCGCACACTGGACAGTGTGGCTTCTGCATACACGTTGCCGCTCTGTGACCGGGTTGACCGCAGCGATAACATAGATCGCTACGGTCCACCGCCGCCGTGCATACAGGACGAGTATGCCCCACCTCCAAACACCTGAAGCACTTCATTGGCCTTGGCTCCAGTGCAGAAACTAGCGCTGAACTCCAGCCCACCATCAGTCTGCCAGCTTCCACTAGCATCTTTGCAGCAGTCACTGGGCATTGCACCCACGCGGTACCCATACCAGTAGGGCCACGCCGTACCTCTCCTACCTTAACGTTTTCCGCGGGGCAACCGCTCTTCTTTACCACCGCCGCGAGTACGTCCGCCTTCATAATGGAATCATCCAGGCCCGAGATACGCAGATCTGCACACTTCAATGGTCTGGCGACTCTAGCACTTCCTTCTAACGCGGCTCGCAGCTTTTCAGCCAACAAGTCCGCTTTCCCATCGTCATTAGTCCCTCCCAACTCTATTATCCGGGCTCCTGTCCTTGTTTCCCTGAACCGAACATTGGAGCGATCAATACCCAGCGCATCAAGATCAATGTCTTGACGCGCCTTAGTAAGTACCGCTCCATATGTCGCTCCATTTTTCACTGCCTCCGGATCCAGTGTGACTACCACCGCCACAGACCGAGGTGAACGAAGTTTGGGCTTCACTACTTTCGCCCTTCCTTGTGGCGCGGCCGTCAGTCCCGCCAATCTATCTGCATTTCCAGCCCGTGTCGCTACGTTGTTTTGTTTCCTCTTTTGGTTACGACTTACCACAAGATTCCACGCTGCCTCCTGCCTATTCAGTGAGGTTCCTCCCGGCTGGATAGATCCACCTGCTGTAGGTTTTCCGGTCACTGGTGGCGGAGCTGGTGTCCTCCCTGCTCCCTTCTTATTTCTCTTGCGCTGTAATGATGGCGCCGAATTACACCTCACGATTCCGCCTACAGCCAAATCTGCCGCTAATGGTGGTCTCAAACGTTCCACCGGTGGAAGCCTCTTCTCCAAACTCTCCAGCCGGGTTGACACCATCACTCCCACCTGTTGCATTACTTCACTCAGTAGCTCCTGTGTGGAGATTTGCTGAGAAGCCGCTACCGACGTCCGCTGCTCCTGTCGGTGCTGATCCATCTTAGTCTTTAGGTCAGCCACCTCTTTCCTCAGGTCCGCGACTTCCTCGCGCAGTTGACGATTCTCACCCATCAACTTCTCGGTCTCCCCGGTCGCAGTCCGCGTACGAAGGATTCCCACAGCTTCTTGTATGGATGTAGCTGCCTCCTTTAGGGATTTAGTAAATGTTCCCTTTAAATTCTTAGATTTAGCAGCCACCTTCAGGATGACAGCGACGTCTTCCTTGACCTGCTGATTTATCGCCTCTGCCGTTGCTTCTTCCGAGATAGAGGACGAGATCTCGACGATTCGCTTTTCCCTCCTCTCACGTGTTAGCCGTGCTAGTTCGGCTACCTCCTCCTCGGCTTGGAGCTCCAGCTCACGCTGTCTGGCCTCCATATACTCCCGTTTTGCTTTAGCATGTCCAACGTACTGCCCCGTTGTCGGCGGACGTCCCCTGCCCCTGGGTTGCGCAGGGTCCTCTTCTTCCCCAGAAGTGACCAGCCTATTCGACTGAAGCCGCTTTCGCTTCCGTGTCCTTCCCCCCTTGTGCTTCCCCACTTCCTCCGTCCCAGAACTGGAGTCTGTTACTCCCACCTCCCTTCCTTCCTTATCCTCTCCCTCTCTATCAGAATTTGTTTTTGCTTTGTCAATGTCCATTTTGTTCCCACGAGTATGGGGGAAAAACGGTCCACCCAGGCAGTGCCCTCTGTGCCTGGGTAAGCGTAAGGTTATGAAGGTGAGGGGCCGCTGGTCCTCACCTCCAGAGGTCGCGTCGGAACTGGTCTCCCACCAGCCACTCATTCCCTGACCCGCGACAAGTACGGAATTAGGGTTTTTAAAGAGGTTTGCTCCTCACGGGATCACCCAATTAAGGGCAGCCCCCCCGGTCTCATTAAAGTGAGATTACGGTTTGGCCGACGGTTGCCTTAGCCATCCGCTGATCGCAGCTACAGCGACCAGACAGATCCGCCGCCCCCACTCGCGCCGCCGCTACCCAGAATATCCAGGACGCCGGCCGAGCCACGAATCGTGCTACCGCTACCCAGTATATGACTGGGACGCCAGCCCGAAGCCTCCAACCACAGAAAGTAGGCCTTGTAACACAATTATACCCCCTCCTCTGCCGCTACCTGAAATACGTTCAGGACGCCAGAAAAGCTATACGCCATACAGGAACAAACCCCGACCTTGATCACATTCCTACCTAACACCTACTCCTACTCCTACACCTAGGCCTACTCCTACCTACCTAGCGTGACCAAGGTCTTCCTACCCTACCTAGCCTCACTACCTGCAACCCTCTGCTAGTCAGAGAGAGCGGTGTGGGTCCCTACACTGTCGGATCATCCGCCACCTACGCACAGGCCCCCCGGAGAGAAACTGTGCGTAGACGCCCGGGGTGCACCGTCCCGTCCCCATTGTCGCTCCACCACACGTATGTGAAGGAGAAACAATGAGTCGGGCACACGAGGAGGTTATCCGACCTGGCACCCCAACCTTTTTTTTTTTTTTTTTTTTTTTTTTTTTTTTTTTTTTTTTTTTTTTTTTTTTTTGGCAGGGGTAAAAATGCCTTTACGCATACCCTACGCCATTGGGGGTGACGCCTGGTTATGTGGGGCTCCTCGGCCAAGATGGTAAAGGCCGAGACTACCCACTAAAACTTCCCCCCGTGCTCCGCCTCTCACTGCGACAGGGTAGGGCAACAGTTTCCCTTTTCCCTTTCCCCTGTGCAGCGTTTGTCCATCTGTGGACTCTTCCCCGCACAATAAGTGCATATGGCGTCTCACGACGTTCACTGAGCACAAGTGAACGTCGTCCTGCTCAGTAGCTTAAGGTTGACGGGCGGACTCCCCCAAGTCGGCCCGTCAACAGCCTGGTGGTCTTGGTCTTACGGGGCCAGCGCGCTCGAAAAAGCGCGTCGCCACCTGCCTTGGTCTTACGGGGCCAGCGCGCTCACAAAAGCGCGGCGCCGCCTGCCGGTCCTTCTCCTCCTGAGCGCATCGGCCGACGGGTCCTCTTCTCGGGACCTCTCGTCGGCTTCCTTCCTGCTCAACACCGCTTCACAGAAGGTGTAAAGGGCCCTCTGTGCTCTTTCGCTGTCAACTAGTGCTTTGACTACGGTGGGCAGTGACAAGTCTATTCCAATTACCGCCGTCAGAACGGCTCTTTCACTCGCCCATGTCGGGCACGTCATAAGTGTGTGTGCTGCGGAGTCCTCTGTAACGCCGCACTGGTGGCACACTGGGGTCCGCTCACGCCTCGCGACTGTGTGCAGATACTTGCCGAAACATCCGTGTCCGGTTAGCATCTGCACCATGCGATAAGAGAGCGAGCCCCCCTGCCCTTCAAGCCATTGAGATAGAACTGGACGGAACGCAGAGATTGTACGGTGTCCCGCTCTTGGTCTCTCCAGCCTTCTTGACCATTCATCGGTTCCTGTCTCCTGGGCGTCAGTTCGCCATCGTTCAATAACCTCTGGAAGAGGAACGCAGCCTGTGCTTTGTTTGGCCTCTGCAGTGAGTTCGTATACCCTGGTCAAAACCTCTGCATCTATGTCCCAGGGTAGGGATCTGGCCAGCAAACATGCCACTTCCCCCGATACGGTGCGGTATGCTCTCGCTACTCTTAGTGTTGTAACCCTCTGTGCCTGCAGTAGTTGATTTCTGCTACGAGACGTTAGGGCTTGTGACCAAACAGGTGCCCCATAGAGGGCCGCCGAACGAACCGCGTTTACAAAAAGGCGGCGACAAACTGTGCTTGCTCCCCCCAAGTTCGGCATGAGTCTACATAAAGCCAGGGATACTCTTCTGAGCTTGGGAACCAGCTGTTCAAAATGGCTTTTGAACGTCCATCTACCATCTAAGACCAATCCTAGATATTTAAGGGTCTTTCCAACCGGTATGTCGACTTCCCCCACTCGGATTTTATAATTGGCAGGTGGAGATTTGCGGGGCCCATGAAAACAAATGGCTTCCGATTTCTCCATTGCAACTCTCAAGCCCAGTCGTCTAATACGGTCCACCACTTGGGATACCCCAGCCACGGCGAGGGTCGCAGCCGACTGTAAATTGTCTCCTCTAGCCGTGACTAGGGTATCATCCGCATAACAAAACACGTTGACCCCTCTTAGATTTGAACCTCGGATGGCCCAGTCATAACCTATGTTCCACAGGAGTGGTCCTAAGACCGAACCCTGTGGAACACCGGCAGACACCACTCTTTCACCCCGTCCAGTCGCCATAGGGAAAACAACTTTGCGGCCTGACAAGTAGGACATGATTATTTGCCGCAGATACAGTGGAAAACCGAACCATGCCATCGCCTCCTCTATACAACAGTGCGGCAAGGAGTTGAAAGCGTTGGCGATGTCCAAAGACACCGCCAGCACCACTCCCCCGTTCGCTGTCACGTCCTCTGTCAAAGTTCTTACTTTGCGGATGGCGTCTATAGTTGACCGCCCCTGTCTGAAGCCGTACTGGTTGTCACTAACATTCGGCCCGATTTCCTCCAAATGTTGAAGGAGGCGGCCAGCTATTACTCGTTCGAATAGTTTCCCTGCTTCATTTAAGAGAACGATCGGCCGGTACGCAGATGGTGAGTCCACTGGACGACCTTCCTTCTTTAACAGCACAAGTTTCCCAGTTTTCCATGTCTGTGGGAAACATCTCTCTCGCAAGCAAGACGTTAGTAGCTTGCGGAATCGGTACTCCAGTCCGTTTTTTAAGGCTATCACTACGGCACACCCAGGAACGCCGTCTGGTCCAGGGGCCTTGTTCTTAGATTGGAGCCTCAAAATAGCAGAACCCAGCTCTCCCTCCGTTACCTCCGGGACTTCCTCAGTTCTTGCGTCTGCACTCGGTCTTTGTATGCCAAGCGGAGGTCGTTGGTCACCTCTAGGGGGAAAGAGCGCCTCTATCACTCTTTGCAGCACCTCCTCGTCCATTTTGGATGTGAGAGGTGGGGCCCAGGGACGGAGCTTGCTCATAACGAGCTTGTACGGCCTGCCCCATGGGTCTTGTGCAAGGGAGTCGAGGAGCTCCTTCCAAGCTCTTTCTTTTGCATCAGCAATGGCAGCTCTCAGCTCCTTTTTGGCGTCTTGGTAAGCGGTGTAGAGGCGGTTTTCTTCCACTTCACCTCGTCGTCTACCTCTCCTGCGGGATCTGGTGTATTGGCGTCTGGCAGCTACGCAGGTCTCCCGTAGGTCAGCGAGCTCAGCAGACCACCAATACACTTGTCGCAGAGGGGGCAGTGCCTTAACTCTAGGCATTGCCACGTCACAGGCGCGAGTGAGAGCAGCACTAAACCATTCAGCCTCGCTTTCAGTTTCCGGATTTTCTGGGATTGGTGACCAACCTTCAACCAGCGAAGCCTCGATTAAAGCGTCCCTGTCCATTCTTTTAATTGCCCACCTGGGCCCAATCTCCACATTCGAACGACTAACCGAATCTGCTCTTGGGGAGGACGCTTCGAACCGAATGTAACGATGGTCCGAAAGCGTTTCCTCCCCAACCAGGACCCTCCAATTGGATATGCGTCGTGCCAGGTTGGGGCTTGTGAACGTAATGTCCACTATGGACCCGCCATTTGCACGAACGCATGTTTCGACACTGCCGGAATTTAGAGTGACCAAACCGTGGGCCACCAACCACTCTTCGACAAGAACGCCTCGGGCATCCGACGATGGACATCCCCATTCCGTCGACTTGGCATTCAGGTCACCAGCTAAAACAACTTCGTGTGGCCTACACCAACCAATAACCGAATCTAGCTGCACCAAGAAGCTCTCGAATTCATTTAGAGGTTTATTTGGAGAGAAATAAACTCCTATGACTACTATGTCACCGTATAGGGCAGCTACAAATCCGTGACCCTTCAGCGAATCTCTAACAAAAGAGGTCGTGTCGAGTCTTTGATTCACCACAACCGCGACCAAGCCGTCAATGTCTCCCATCCAGTCGTCCCTGGTGGGAACCATGTATGGTTCGGCTACAACCATCACGTTAATCAACCACTGCGCCGATGACTGAATGAGCAGATCTTGAGCTCCAGCGCAGTGATTGATGTTGGCCTGTAGAAACTTAAAGGTACTAGGCATTTTGGGCAATTTCCATCGGCTCTACTTCTTCTACCCTGTTCGGTGGGTTAGGAGGCTGTTGCGTAGCAGTTTTGCGTGGGGCAGCCTGGCTCCTTCTCATTTTGCGCTTGGGGGCCGAACATCTGTTGCTCCCCAGCCTATGATCGGCCTTTTTACCGGCCTCCTCACATAACGTACAGTGAAAGTCTTTGTCGCATTCCACCGCACGATGGCCCGACTGACCACACCTGTAACACAACTGGCTGCGATCTACACAGGCTGAGCATCTTTCCTTGACATGGCCAGTCTCCAAACATTTAAAGCACCGCATATCTCGCGGTGGTAGCAACTTAACCCTGGTAGAGGACCATCCCACTCGCAGCCGGCCTTCAATTACTTTCTTCGCTGCTGCCACCGGACAACTCGCCCACACTGCACCCGTGCCATAATTGGTCTGCTTAATTGTGCCGACCTTGACCTGATCGACCGGACAGCCCCCCAAATTGGCAATGGCCTTGGCGACCTCTTCTGCCGTGACCGAGTCCTCCAGACTACTGATCATCAACTCAGAGCACTTGAACGGCCTGGACACTCTGAGTACCTCGTCACTGAATATCTCCTTTATTTTGCCAGCTAGGAGATCAGCCTTCTTATTATTTTCGTCCGCGTGTACCTCGATGATAGAGGCCCCGGTGATGGCTCTGCGGAATGTTGTAAATTCGATCCCCAGACTGGCCGGATCGATTTTGGCCTTCGCCTGTGCAAGCACCGAGCTATAGGTGACACCTTTCTCCACTGCACCTGGCTGAAGCGTCAGAACGACAGCTGCGGTGCGGGGAGGTCTGGCTCTACTTTTACTTTGAGGCTGTTTGGTCTTGCCTTGTGTTTGAGTGGGCCTCTGTTCACTCGCGGGATTTTTCTTCACCCCCTTTCCGCCCCTCTTAACCACAGTCGTCCATTCTCCTTCGACGGTTGCGGGAGTAGACGTAGATGGGAGGGGTTGTTTCGGCTGCGAGATAGAGCTGTCCCGCGCTTTCCTATCTTTGCGATTGGGATTCCGCCTGGTGTTAGGTGGAATCTGCTTCTCTTGCCGCTTCACTTCTTGACTGTCCTGAGGTGGAGCGGGTACAACCTTCTTGCCCTTTACTTTAGCCTTCACAGGGGGCACTGGCGGAGGTCCCATGACCGTTGTCAACGGGGGCGTCGTGTTTTGTGCCTGCTTCTGTAAGGCTGCCGCATCCTTCTTTTTGCCATCATGCTTCAATGGTGGCCTATAATTTGGAGCCGGGTTAAGGCGTGGCTCTAGGCCTTCCATCCGTGCATTTATACGAGCGGTCACATTATTCATTATGCGAGCCTCCAGTTCTTCCAATGCGGTCTGAGGAGGAGGACTCGTATCCATATAACAGGCATCATCCAACCGCGATGACGCCATGGTAGCGACCTGCTGTGCCATACTAGTTTTTAACGCGATTAGCTCTTTACGGAGCTCCTCCATTTCCTTCTCTTGGCGAGCGACGATCCGCTCTAGCCTCGTGGTGTCATCAGACGCGTTGCGTTGAGCCAGCTCAATCGTGCAATCTTTTATAGCCTGTGCAGCATCCTTCAACATTTTCACAAAAGTGCCCTTTAAACTACCAGATTTGGTAGCGACCTTCTCGACAACTTCGACGCTGGCCAGAACCTTGCTAACAATCGTCTTGGCCGTCTCAATGTCCTCTTCCACTCCTGCAACCGCGTTATCCGCAGCCGGCGCAGAACGGGTCACCCTAGCGCAGACTGCCGCGTCTAGCAGCTCCTTTTCAGCTTGAATTTTTAGGGCTTCCCTTTCGACCCTTGCCAGATCCGCCTTGGCCTTCGCAAGGCCGACATACTCACCCGTAGTGGGTGGACGACCGCGACCGCGACCTCTCCCTTTGCCTACGGAGGCCTTAACCTTTGCTGATGTGGTGGTTTCATCACTGGCTGTACCATCATCATTCGCGGTTCTCTTGCGCTTAAGATCATCTTTGCTCTTTTCCTTGCAACGATCTTTCCGCCAAAACTTCAGAGTGACCGGACGGCCACCACTACTCCTAGATCTCGACCTCGACCTACTCGACCTACTCCTCGACCTACTCCTCGACCTGGTCGATTCAAAACTTCTGACTGTCGAGTCAGAAACTAACTCGTCTTCCAATTCGCTTTCTCTCCTAGAGCGAAGCCCTCTCCTGTCATCGACACTCGTAGCCAATTTCACACTGGCCGCCCGAGGAAGCGGCGAGCGCCCGTGGTCAGCGGGATCATATGACCGCGTGCCAACCAGCACGGAGCAGTTCTGGCCCCCCCCAGATACGTGGGGCCTGCCAACGGCCGAAGCCGAAGGGAGGGATTCTCCGTCAACGACGGTACCCTCCTGGGGTTGTTTTGTTTTTAGAGCTGCTTCCATAATGATTGTCCGTTTTTTAACGAGTCAGGTTCTCGTATCTCCCTTCCACGCCTAGCGCTTGGGACCAGTCCCCCACTGGCCATCCAGCCTATCACCACGCTCTCAAAGCTTCGGCTTGGGGTTTTTTAGTGAGGTATGCTCCTCTCGGGCCAGGCCTCAGTGGCCCAGCCCCTTGGTCCTCTCAATGAGAATACCAAGATGCCCGACGGAGTCCTGTCATACAGGGATCCCCGCCGCACGACAGTACAGAAACCGTCTGAACCGAGGTCCAACGACCACCATGTTGAGTGTCAGAGCACTCCCGCGAACACTGTTCGCCATACTACGCCACACTAGGCCAAAGAGAACAAAAAGTTCCGCAAACCTTGTAGGTCCGCCATACCACGACCAGAAAAAGTCCTCTGGCCCTAAGAAGGGCCCCCACAACTGAGGCGCGAGCGCGCCACGGGCTGAATCGCCCCCACCTCGTGCAGTAGCTGTCCGCGCCGGCCGAAGCCGGTACCCCCCATATCTGGGGGGCGTGCCCCTATCCACAACCCGGGGGACGCGTCCGGTAGCGACACTGCACAGTCGCTTCCCTCTCCAAAGAGAGGGCGGAACCTGGCACCCCAACCTAACCTAACCTAACCTAACCTAACCTAACCTAACCTTTTTTTTTTTTTTTTTTTTTTTTTTTTTTTTTTTTTTTTTTACCCGGAGAAATGCGTTACGCATACCCCGCCGCTGGGCAGGCGACGGGGTTATGTGGGACTCCTCCCCCCACCTCCCGCCCACCCACTCAGCCAACCCTAGGGCTGGCTCAGTGGCTGCTCGGGATGGGGGGGCCCTACCCACTAAAACTCCGGGATGTGCCCTCCTCTGCCGGATATGACGGCGTGGGTTCCTTATTGGGAATCAAACCACACCGCCCCGGCGGGGCCCGGCTAAACGCCGGGCCACTCCACGGTCGGGGCGATGCCCGAGCACATCTAGGCATCACCCCCAGACTGTCAAGGCCGTGCAATGCAGGCGTGAATTTACCCAATCCCCGCCTGCTGGCCTCGATTACAGCGGAAGGACGCGGTCAAATGCACGCATCCTACCGCCCTGCCGTCTACGTCGGATTAGGGCCGCGTGGGCAGCGTCCTCACGAACCCTCTCCGCGGCCTCCTTCTGCGCCATGACTTCGTCGCAGAATGAGGTCATCGCCAGCCAAGCCCTCTCGCTGTCCAGCATGGCCCTAACCACTGCGGGCAGGGAGAGGTCCCCTCCTATCACAGCCACCAAATCGCGGCGCTGGGAGTCCCAGGCGGAACACACCTCTAAAGTGTGCTGCGCAGTGTCATCTGCAGCGCCGCAATCGTGGCACTGCGGAGTCTCCTCCCTCCGTGCAATCTTGTGCAGGTAGCGTCCGAAACACCCATGTCCGGTCAGCACCTGCACAAGGTGGAAAGAGAGTGATCCGTGATTTCGTGTCACCCAGTCAGATAGTACTGGGCGTATTGCATCAACGGTGCGCGTACCATACCTGGCAGACTCCAGGTCGATCGCCCACCTCTCCAGCAAGGCCTCCTGTGCCTCGTTACGTACATGCCTCATTTCTTCAAGAGCGGGGCGCTCCCCACGGGCTCTAGCCTCAGTCCGATACCGATAGGTTTCGGCCAAGACCTGCGCTTCCAGCTCCCATGGGGGAGCACCAGCCAATGCGCAAGCTGCCGCCCACGATACCGTGCGGTACCCTCGTACGGCTCTCACCGCCATTGTCCGCTGCGGACGTCGCAGCAGAGCCTTATTTCGGACAGTTAGAGACTCTTCCCACACTGGGGCACCGTACAATGCCATCGATCTTATTATGCCGGCGAAGAGTCGCCGACATGTCATGTTGGGACCACCAATGTTAGGCAGAAGGCGGCCTAGCGCCGCTGCTGCATTCGTCAGCCTTGGGACTAACCGGCGGAAGTGTTCGCTGAACGTCCACCGGCTGTCCAATATGAGCCCGAGGTATTTAATTGAAGGTCCTATTTGGACCCTCACATCATCCACTCTGACTTCGGTACCAGGTGGCGGCTTGCGTCTAGGACCATGAAAAGCTATAGCCTCCGTTTTGTGTGTGGCTACCTCAAGCCCCAACTGTCTCATCCGGCCGACCACTAGGATGCAGCTTATTTCAACCGTCCTAACTGCCTCTTCATAATCACGACCGCGGGCAACCACTAATGTGTCATCCGCGTAGCAGATGATCTTAGCCCGCTGCGGAAGGGGACGTCTGAGTACCCAGTCGAAGGCAAGGTTCCATAAAAGGGGGCCCAAAACCGATCCCTGAGGAACCCCGCACTCCATCGTCCGGCCATGCATTTGTCCTTGCTGTCCCTTAAAAAGAATCTTGCGGCCCCTTAAGTAGTCCGTCACCACTTTTTGCAGGTACTTGGGTATTCTATGGTACCGCAACGCCTCTATGATGGCAGGGAATGGGAGAGTATTGAAAGCGTTGCGGATATCTAGAGATACCGCAACAGCGCATCCCTTTTCCCTTACAGCTGCTTTCGCAAACTCCCGAAGCTCCAGCACGGCATCAATAGTAGACCGGCCAGTCCTGAATCCAAACTGGCTTTCCGAAAGATCCGGCCCAACTTCCCGAAGATGCTGGAGGATACGAGTAGCCAGCACCCGCTCGAAAAATTTGCCCGCCTCGTCTAGTAAAACGATAGGTCGGTAAGCAGACGGGGACTCGGGAGGTCGTCCCTCTTTATGGAGCAGACACAGACGGCCCTCCTTCCACACGGCGGGGAAACGTCCAGTTGTAAGGCATATATCAAGAATCCCACGAAAGCGTTCTCCCAGGTGCTTTAGTGCCAGGAACAAGACCTTCCTGGGCACACCGTCCGGACCTGGGGCTTTTGATTTTGACCGAAGACGATCTGCAGCTGCTCCAAATTCCGCCTCTGTTATTGGTGGTGGAGACTCAATTACTTGTGGACTCTCAAATTGAGTTGCAAGGTCCACCGAGGGTAGAGTAAAATTAGCACGCTCTGGAAAAAGCTCCGAAACAATACCCGACAAGAGTGCCGGCTCAAATGACTCTGTGGGAGGGGCTCGGTTCCGCATCTTATCGCGCACCATGCGATAGGGTCGCCCCCACGGGTCGTCGTCCAAGCTGGAAAGAAAATCCTCCCTGGCATCCTCTTTGGCCTTAGTAATGGCCATCTGGAGCAGCCTCTTGGCTTCTTTATAAGCAGCATGGAGGCGCTCCTCCTCCTCAGCTGTGTGTCGGTGGCGTCTTCGGCATCTTTTGTGCTCCCGCCTAGCCCTATTACTGATGATTCGTAGGTCGGCTATTTCCTGTGACCACCAGTAAACTTGTTTTCTATTCGGGCCGCTGCCGGACACACGGGGCATAGCAGCATCACAAACAGAGGACAAATCAGCTCGGAATTTTGCAGCCATCTGATCTACGTCTTCATTCGGGAAGGTGTTCCAGGTAGCAACAATTGCCGCCTCCTCAACCATTTCAACATCCAGTCGAGTTAGGGCCCATCTAGGAAATCGGGCTTGGTTGTTTCGAGCCGCTCTGGAAGCCACTTGTCTCTGGGAAGAGGATATCCTAAACCTAATATAAAGGTGATCAGAAAGGGTTTCCACTTCTTCCAGGACACGCCAATTATCAATGCGCGATGCCAATGCAGGGGTCGCGAACGTAACATCCACGATAGACCCCCCCTGTCTCCTCACGCACGTGTTGACGGAGCCCTGGTTGACCACCGTTAAGCCGGTCACCGTAAGCCAGTTTGTGACAAGTCTGCCCCTTGCATCTGTTGCGGGGGAACCCCAAGCAGTTGCTTTAGCATTGAGGTCACCAAGCAATAGAATCGGTGTTGGGGCCAATCTTCTCATAGCTGCGCTGAGCTCGTCTATAAAGACCTCGAAGTCAGCCAGCCGTCGATTCGGGGAGAAGTATACCCCCAGAACACCAATTCCTCCCCACGTAATCGCAACATAACCTGCCCCTCTTTCCTTCACTACGATAGGAGGACCTTCGGCACGACTAACGATAGCCACAGACCCATCTATGTCCCCAACCCAATTGGTCTGGGTGGGCACCCGATAAGGCTCTGCTACTACTGCAATATCGATTGACCACTCCGCCGAGGAAACCTTTTATAGTAGGAAATGCTTTATGCATACCCAGCAACGATATGGGGCCGTTCCTGGGTTATGTGGGACTCCAGGGTTCTGATTACCCACTAAAACCTACTGTACTCTTCATGTGCTTATTATCTACTGCACGAGAAAGCGCAATAGCGCAGGCGTTCGCACAGCGGACAGCACTTGGCCTCGCAGGCCTCCACGGGAAAAGAAGTTGCCCATCGAGTACTCATGGGCAACTCCTCAGCGCCAGGGCGGAATGGTGATGATGGTGGATGCTAGAGCCCCATTCTAGCACCCACCGCCCCGACTCGGCGGTTGGAGAGCGGCATATTGGCGCCTCCGTCGCCCGACTCTTCGCTTGCGGATTGGGTCTGCAGAGGGATCCTCCTCTCGAGCCCTTTCCGCGGCCTCCCTCTGTAACATTATCTGCTCGCAGAAGGAGGCGACCGCCTCCCAGGACGTCGCGCTGTCGACCATAGCTCTCACCAGAGTCGGCAGCGAGAGGTCCCGCCCCACAACAGCGACGAGCTGGCGCCGTTCAGCGTCAAAAGCCCCACAAGCCTCTAAAGCATGTTGCGCCGTGTCGTCACTAGCCCCGCACTGATGACAGCGGGTATCCGGCTCTCTTCCGATCCTGTGCAGGTAGTGGCCGAAAGCCCCATGGGCAGTCATCACCTGCACAAGTCGGAAAGATAAGGAGCCGTGTCGCCGGGTCATCCATTCGACCAGGTAAGGCCGGATTCCCGTTATTGTCCAGTGGCCTGCGGTGGGAGTCTGCAACCTCTGCAGCCATTCCTGCATTATGGCGCTCTGGGCTCTCTCGCGCCATCGCCGTATTATCTCGGGCGCCGGGCGTAAACCATCTCTACGGACTTCTGCTGACAGCCTGTAGACTTGTGCCAATGCTTTGGCGTCTAGGTCCCAGGGGGCGGTTCCTGCGATTACGCACGCAGCCTCATACGATACAGTGTGGTATGCGCGTATGACCCTGTTTGCCAGCACCCTCTGCGGTCTTCGCAGAAGGGTTTTGGCTTCGATAGACAGGGCCTCCGCCCACACAGGCGCACCGTATAAGGCCATAGACCGTACAACCCCTGTGTAAAGGCGTCGGCAGGTCGAACTCGGTCCGCCCAGGTTTGGGAGGAGTCTGGCTAGGGCACCAGCCGTCGATAATAACTTTGGGCACAGGCGCGTGAAGTGCTGTGTAAAGTTCCACCGCGACTCTAAGGTAAGGCCGAGATACCGCATTTGCGCACTGACGGGTATACGCACACCATTAATGTCCAGGTAAGCACCCCGGGGAGGCCTCGTGCCAGGCCTGCAAAAATACATCGCCTCCGTTTTTTCGATTGCGACGCGTAATCCAAGGCTCTGTATTCTCCGGATCACGCGTCCAACGCCCGAATTGGCCAGCAACAAAGCATTTCTAAAATTGCTGGCTCTGACTAAAACTAGGGTGTCGTCTGCGTAGCAGACGACATTGACACCCGGTAAACGAGCACCCCGCAGGGCGTAATTGTACCCAATATTCCACAGGGTTGGGCCTAGAACCGACCCCTGTGGAACACCGCACGTCGCTTCTCTCGTTACGACCAGTCCCTTCTTGTCTATACAGCAGATGCTCCGGTTTCTGAGGTAGTCATGAATAAGCCGTCTGAGATAGACAGGCACCTCATGGAACCGGAGCCCCTCCTCTATGCAGCTAAAGGGGAGGGTGTTGAATGCATTGGAGATATCCAGCGACACGGCAATCAACACCCTGCCCAATCCGGTAGCCTCCTCCGAGAGGGCCCTCACTTTCAAGATGGCGTCTACGGTGGATCTGCCCTCCCGGAAACCGTATTGGTCATCGGAGAGATCCGGCCCCACCTCACTCAAATGACAATTTATTCTTCTGGCGATAATTCGCTCCATTAGCTTCCCTGCTTCGTCCAAGAGGACTATTGGACGGTAGGCCGATGGGCTGTCAGGCGGCTTATCTGGCTTTCTCAGCAGGACGAGGCGACCTTCCTTCCACACACCTGGGAACTTGCCAGAGGTCATGCACGACTCAAACAATGCGCGAAGTTTGACTCCCAGAGACTCCAAGGACAGAGCTAGCATTCGGCCAGGGATGCCATCAGGGCCTGGGGCTGTATTTTTGGCCTTTAGCTTGGCGACCGCTGCAGAGAATTCTCCGTCCGTAATGAGGGGAGGCGATCTCTCCTGATCATCATCGGCCCTGCGCCTTCCAAAAATCATTTCTGGCGGGGAAAACTCCCCGCTGTCTGGGAACAGTTGCACGACAATTCCTCTCAACAGGGTTGGATGTAGTGACATCGTGACCGGGGGGCCCCTAGATAACTTCGCGCGGATCGAGCGATAGGGGCGACCCCACGGGTCGTTGTCAAGCTGACTTAACATCTCTTCCCTGCTCGCAGCTTTGGCCCGCCGGATCTCCGTCTGGAGGGTCTTTCGGGCGGTTTTAAGTGCCTCAGCCAGCTGTTCCTCGACTTCAGGCAATCGACCTAGCCTCCTTCGTCGGTAATTGGTTAGAGCCCTGCGTTTGTGAATGCAGACCCTGCGAAGGGCTGCAATTTCGGGGCTCCACCAGTAGACCTCCCTCCTAGGCGGGCGGTGAGTGACCCGAGGCATGGCTGCGTCACAAATGCGAGTTAGGGACGCTCTAAACCTCCCTGCCTCCTCGTCGACGTTCTGGACTGCAGGACTTCGGTCCCAGGATTCAATAATGGCCGCCTCAACCGCCAGATCCCTATGCAACCTACTCAAGCTCCACCGCGGGAAAAGGGATGTTCCACCACTCAAGTGGGCGCCATCCGGTACAGGATGTTCAGAGGAGACGCTGAAACGGATGTACCTGTGGTCGGATAGTGTCTCCTCGTCTACGATGACCCGCCAATCCCGAATTCGAGCCGCGAGAGCAGGGGTTGCAAACGATAAGTCTACAATGGACCCCCCCTGCTGCCGCACACAGGTGAGTTCGGTGCCACGGTTTAGCAAAGCCAGCCCGGCCGTAGCAGTCCACTCCTCAAGCAGGTCCCCTCGTCTATCTGTTGATGGGGAGCCCCATGCAATGGATTTAGCATTGAAGTCCCCCATCAAGATAATAGGATGAGCATGTGCCCGCCTGACTACCACCATTAGGTCCCTCAAAAAGTTTTCAAATTCTTGGAGCGGTCTGTTGGGCGAGAAGTAGACGCCGATAATGACCATGGCGTTCCAGGAGACGGCAACAAATCCATCGCCCCTGTTCAGAGGAACCAATTCCCGCGTGTCCACATCTGATAGACCAACAACAGCCACGGTTTCCTGTACATCCGAGGCCCAAGACGTGTTTGGCACGACAAAATAAGGCTCAGAAGCCACTGCCACATCGACTGACCACTGCTTGGAAGACTGTAAGAAAAGATCCTGTGCTCCAGAGCAGTGGTTCAAATTTCCCTGGAGAAATTGTATGGATTGTCCTGGGTCCATTTACGCCGTGACCATTTTCTCCATTTGGAGTTGACTCTGGGCGGTCTTGCTTGCAGCCTCAGTCCGTTTGGCTGCTTTAGTCTTCTTAGCTGACTTCGGGCGGGAGGGGGAGCACCCCTTTGACCCCACCACATGGTTTGCAGGGAGCTTCGCTTCCTCGCAAATAGGGCAGTGCGCCTGCCCTGTACATTGAGCAGATTTATGCCCGGCCTCCCCGCACCTGAAACACAGGTTGCTCCTGTCAACAGAGCAGGCGCACTTATGCCTCGTATGCCCTTCATGGAAGCACCGGTAGCATCTCATTGGTCTAGGCTCTAGCATTTTGACCTGCGCTATGATAAAGCCGACAGGGAGCCTTTTAGCCTCCACCAGGGTTTTGGCCGCAGGTACCGGACAGCGCACCCAGGCCACCCCCATGCGGCCAGGATTTCTTCTAATCTCGCCTACGCGTACATTCTCTGCGGCACAGGTGCCCTTACGGGCCACTGCGAGCGCCAGCTCCTCTCGCGTAACAGAGTCATCTAGACCGGAGACTCTGAGGTCAGCGGTCTTGACTGGCCTGGTGACTTGCACGCCTGATCCCAACACTTCTTTGAGTTTGCTGGCAAGTGTGTCGGCTTGATTGTTGCTATTCTCGCCGCTGACCTCTAAGATGCGGGCACCGGTGGCAGCCTCGCGGATGCGCGGGAGCGGCATGCCCAATTCTTCTAGATTTATAGCCTGCTTAGCCACCTGCAGGACGCTCGCATAGCTAACCCCGTCCTTCTGGGCCTGGTCCGTGATAGCCAGGACAATTGCCGCAGAGCGGGGTGCCTTGAGCGGGTCTTTTTTCCTCTTGGCCTTAGGCTTTTTAGGCGTAGAGTCCTTAGGGGCTAACGACGCCTTATTCTGCCCAGCTTTGTCGGCCTTGGATTTGGCCCCCTTCGATTTCTTACCCACCGTAATCCATCCTTCAGGGTCCGCCCTAGGACCGGACTCAGATGCAGATGTTCCTGCGACTTGGACGTAGGTGGGTGTCTTGGCCATCGGTTTTGGAGCGGCTTTCCCTGCTTTTGACTCGGCGTTATGTTTAGCCTCAGCCACCCGCCTAGTTTCGTGCGCTAATGGCGGACGGGGTCTATCAGGAACCGGTTCTTCGGAGGATAGCCCCAGCCTTCTCACAATGGATGCCGTTACCGAACCCATCATAACAGCCAGTCTGGCGTCCAACATTTGGCTCATCTCAGCAACTATCGCCCTATCTCTGTCGTCTATGCTTAATTCCCCTTTATGATGCTGAGAGGGGGCTGCAGACGTAGTCTCAGGTGAAGGCCCAGACTGTCCCTTAGGCTTTTTCTTCGGCCGCTGCGGTGGTGGCGCTTGAACCAGGGGCGAGTGCATGATCTCGACTACGTCCATCGACACTTCCGGTGTTGCTGCCTGTACGTTGGGAGCAACCTGCGCCTTTTGTAGCTCTAATATGGAAGCCTTGAGCTCTACCATCTCGGCTTTCATGGCCTTTATCTCTTTCTTTAGGGCAGCATTTTCTGCCGCCATAACAGCATTATCCGCCACAACCCGGGCGTTCTCAGCAGTCAGCCGTCTATTCTCATCACTGGCTGTACGACACTGGAGCGTCTCTACGATCGCACCCAAGGAGTGGGCAGCGTGTTTAAGATCCCGCTGTATAGTGCCCTTGATGTTCTTACTTTTGGCGGCCGCGACCGTTACTACTTCCATATACTTCATGGCGCTATCAACCAAGCGACCGGCCGTGTCACTATTGAGTACCGCCACGTCAATAGGTTGGATAGAATCTTTAACTGCGGATTCCCTAGCCCTATCCGCCTTTTTAAGGAGGGCATTGACTTTGTCGCTCAAGTCGTAATGCTCAGACTCGAGCACAGACTTCTTATACCGCTCCTTTTCTTTCGCCCATCCAATGTACTCCCCAGTGGTAGGAGGGCGACCAGGTTTTCTCTTAACTGGGGTCCCTTTAGGCGTCATAAATTCGTCGCGCATACAGGGCGAGCTGCGACCAGAACGCGATCTCTCCGATCCGGAGCCAGAACTTCCGGGTTTTTGGCGCTTTCGCGCCACACGCTTTACTTGGGCAGTTTTAGGCTTTGAGTCATCGGACTCAATTGTTTCTAATGTGGCCACAGTAGAGTCAGAGGCCTCTCCATCATCGGTAGCCATAGAACTTATTCGACTATACGAGCCGGCGGGCGGTGTAGAGAGCCGCGACGCCGAATCAAAAATATCACAGTTGGAGCCGTGCGGTGTAGAAGACCGCGACGGCATATCACAAGTGAGCGCTGAACGCTCGACAACAACTTTGCAGTCCTTGATTGGGACTGAACAATCCTTCGCTGGAGGTAAAAACGTGCCTTGCGACACGGAATAGTGGGCGCCCCCCCCAGAAACGATGGGGCAGCCCGCCGCCGAAGCAGCGGAGAGGGATTCTCCACTCGCAGTGCAAGTGGTACCCTCCTGGGGTAGTGTATTCTTTTCGGCACTATTCATGTTTTTTGCCGCTTACGGGCGCGGCAGCCCAAAACTCCCACTCTGCGCTAGAGACCGAGACTACTCCCCCGGCCATCCAGCCCCTCGGCACGCTCCAGACCTTGGGCTTTGGAGGATTTTTTATTGAGGTTTACTCCTCTCAACCCGGACAAGAGCCCCGCCGGTCCCCGGCCCCTCAGTGGGGTAACGGGTTGCCCGACGTACCCCCGGAGTTCGGGAAATACGCCGCGCAGCCACATCCTGTAAACACTCCACGACCGTGGAGCGAAACAGGAGCGGCGGTGGCCACTCCCCTGGGGTTTAGGGAGCAGCCGTGGCCCTGAAAAGGGCCGTCCGGAACTAGCCGTTGTGGGAAAACATAAACAACTCGGCGATGGTGTCTGACTTCGAATACCAAGGGGACACACTTGACATCAGAAGCCACACACCCACCAAGAAGGTTTTCCCACACCGTTTCCAGGGTCCGCCACGAGGAGGCTTCCGAACATGGACCCCCCGCCGAGGAAACCTAACCTAACCTAACCTTTTTTTTTTTTTTTTTTGACCCAGTGAAATGCAGCCTTATGCATACCGCGCCGCTGGGTGTGCGGCGAGGTTATGTGGGGCTCTCCCACGTGCGTTCAGCCGGTCACAACTCATGACCAGGTGAACGCCCGCGGGCATACCCACTAAAACACTGGGGTGTGCCCGCTCTGCCGATTATGACGGCGTGGGATCCTTGTATGGGACTTCACCACACCGTCCCGGCGGGGCCCGGCTTGCGCCGGGCTTCCTCACAAGTAGAGGGATGCCCCCGCACACTCGGGGCATCCCTCCCAGACGAACGATGCCGTGCAATGCGAACGCAAACTGCCCTGTTTACGCCCGCTGGCTACGTTAAGGAGGTAGGAGATGGGCGTATCGCCGTCGCCTTCCCCCTAATCGTCTGCGCCTGAGTTGATCCGCCAGGATATCGTTCTCGCGGATCCGCTCCATGGCCTCTTTCTGCGAAATAACTTCTTCGCAAAAGGAGGCCACGGCTTCCCAGGACCTGTCACTGCCCAGCATAGCCTTGACTATGCTGGGCAGGGAGAGGTCCGTTCCTACTTCCGCAGTCAGAGCACTGCGCTGCTGGCTCCAGGCTGCGCACACCTCCAGGGTATGCTGCGCTGAGTCCTCTGCCGCCCCACATTCGTGGCATTGCTGAGTCGCCTCCCTGCCGATTCGGCACAGGTATCTGCCGAAGCAACCATGCCCCGTCAGCACCTGCGCCAGCCGAAAGGTAAGAGATCCGTGCCGCCGGCCAACCCATTGTGGTAGCACGGGGCGTACGGCTTCAATTGTCTGGGTGCCATATTCTGGGCTCTCCAGGCCTTCCGCCCATTTTACCATGAGGACCTCCTGCGCTGACCGCCTGGTGGCCCTCACCTCTTCTGGGGTAGGTCGCTCTCCTCTAGACCGAGCTTGTGCTCTGCAGTCGTAGGCAGCTGCTAGCACTTCAGCTTCTAGTTCCCAAGGGGGGAATCCCGCTAATAAACATGCCGCTCCAAAGGACACCGTTCGGTATCCTCGAATGGCCCTCACTGCAATTATTCGCTGTGGTCTACGCAGCAAGGTTTTGTTTTGGCGATTGAGGGCATGTCTCCAAACTGGTGCGCCGTAGAGCGCCATGCTTTTTAGAACGCCCGCATAGAGTCGCCGACACGTTGTATCGGGGCCTCCTATATTTGGCAGCAGCCGACTGAGAGCCATAGCAGCACCTGTAATTTTTGGCCCCAAACGGCGAAAGTGTTCCGTAAACGACCATTTACTGTCTAACGTGAGGCCCAGGTATTTCATTTTGGACCCCACATGCACCCTCACTCCGTCTATAAGAACGGCAGAATCTGCGGGTGGCCGTCTGCAGCGGCCGTAAAAGAACATGGCCTCAGTTTTTGTTAGAGCCACTTCTAGTCCCAGCAGCCTGATCCGCCCAACGACAAGCGTTGTAGCGACGCTCGCTCTACGGGTTACCTCCTTGAAATCGCTACCCCATGCAACTACGAGAGTATCATCAGCATAACAAATGATACTCGTTTGGGGCATCATTTCACCTCGTAAGACCCAATTGTAGCCGAGGTTCCACAGGAGAGGCCCGAGTACGGACCCCTGTGGAACACCGCAGCTTACTTTTCGCACTACACGACAACCATCAGGCGCTATAAATGTGACTTCGCGCCCCCGTAAGTAGTCTCCCACGATTGCAGTAAGATAGGCTGGCACGCCGTGGAAGCGCATAGCCTCAATAATACAAGCAAAGGGGAGGGTGTTAAATGCGTTAGCAATATCTAACGATACAGCCAACACTCTCTCCCCGCGCCCTACCGCAGCATCGGTTAGCCTTTTTAGTTCAAGACAGGCGTCTATTGTGGACCGTCCAGTGCGGAATCCGTATTGATGTTTGGACAGATCCGGTCCTACTGTCTCGAGGTGCTGGATGATGCGGGCTGCGAGCACACGCTCAAAAAGCTTGCCCGCCTCATCCAGCAGTACGATGGGTCTATAAGCCGCCGGCGAATCTTGAGGACGACCCTCTTTGCGCAAAAGGCATAATCTGCCACTCTTCCAACGGCTTGGGAAGGTTCTTGCGCGTAGGCAAGAATCGAAAAGGTCACGCAGTCGCACTCCAAGATGCTTTAAGGCCAAAACAAGAACCCGACCGGGCACTCCATCGGGGCCGGGAGCTTTGTTTTTGACTCGGAGCCGATCGACAGCTGAATCAAACTCTGTCTCCGTAATCAAAGGTGCGTTATCTGCGTGACCTTGTTCGACCGATAGCGGTGTCATAGCGGGCGGGATAAACTCAACCCGACTCGGGAACAAGCCTGAAACGACTCTGTTTAAGAGCTCAGGTTCAAAGTCTTCCGTCGGAGGCGCTCCGTGCTTAAGTTTATTGCGTACCATTCTATACGGACGCCCCCACGGATTTCCATCCAGTTCTTCCAGAAACTCTTTCCTGGCTTCCACCTTCGCACGGGAAATGGCTACCTGGAGATCTTTTTTGGCTTGTTTATAGGTGGCGTAGAGATGCTCTTCCTCCTCTTCCGTATGCCTACGTCTTCGGCATCGTTTGTGGGCCCGCCTGGCTCTGTTACTGGTATCACGAAGGGCAGCAATCTCAGCTGACCACCAATAAACCTGCTTCTTGTTAGGCCTACGTGTTCCTGCGCGAGGCATAGAAGCATCGCACACCGCTGCCATCGATTTGCTAAAGTGAGCCACCTGCTCGTCGACGATTCTATCGCTTATCGAGGGCGGAGTGCACCAGCTTTGCACTAGTGCAGCTTCTCCGACCATATCTACGTCTAAGTGCGTTAGTGCCCATCTTGGGAATCGAGCTGCTTGCCCGTGATGCCGGGGAGCCTGGGTCCCAGATAGAGTAGGAGATATTCTGAAGGAGATATATTTATGGTCTGACAGGGTCTCCTGGTTGCTCTGGACTTGCCACCCTTCGACGCGTGAGGCTAGGGTGGGAGTCGCGAAGGTGATATCGACGATAGAGCCTCCTCTCCTCCTCACACAAGTAAAGGCTGTTCCCCGGTTTAACACCACCAGGCCTGACGTGATCACCCACTCCGAGAGGATATCACCCCTAACATCGGTGACTCGAGAGCCCCACGCTGCGTGTTTTGCGTTCAGATCACCCAGAACAATTACTGGTGTCGGTGCGAGCCTTCTGACAACCAGCCCCAAAAGACCCACGAAAGATTCGAATTCGGGTACCGGACGGTTTGGCGAGAAGTATACGCCGACTACAGCAACTCCAGCATATATCGCAACAGCGTAACCTAGCCCTTTTTCCTTTATGACTAGCGGAGAAGGGGAAGCAACCGGCACTGAAATGGCTACTGAATTTGCCAGATCTCCCGCCCAGTTAGGTTGTTGTGGTATTATATAGGGCTCTGAGGCCACTGCGACATCAACAGATTCCTCCGCCATAGTTTGTATGAAGAGATCCTGCGCACCGGCGCAGTGATTTAAGTTCCCCTGAAGAAAGTTGAGATAACCGGGCCTATTCATTGATGATTTGTTCCCGTGTCTCTACCTCCAAAGAATTGCCAACGTGGGCAGGGGTCCGGGCTATAAGGACACCTTTACCTCTGAGACGGGGAGGGTTGCACTTACTTCCCCCCATGCGATGACCACTGGGACATCGCGCATTCTCGCATACTGCGCAATGGAATGCAGCGTTGCAACTAATGGCCAGGTGTCCCGGTTTTCCGCAACGAAAACACAGACTGCTGCGGTCTTCCTGCACCGGGCACCGTTGCCGGGTATGACCAATACCCATGCACTTAAAACAACGCATGGGCAACGGGTCCAGTGTTCTCACCTGAGCCGAACTCCAGCCAACAAGAAGCCTACCCGCGTCGGTGATTACCTTCGCTGCGCTTGCGGGGCACTTAACATACACTGCGCCGGCACCGCCTGGACCGAAGCGAATTTGCCCTACTTTTATTTGATCAGGAGGGCATCCACCTTTTGTCGCAATTGCGTCTACGACGTGCCTCTCCTGAACCGTGTCATCCAGACCCGTAACACGAAGATCAACACATTTCACGGGTCTGGCAACCTTAGCGATCCCTGAGAGGGCGGCTCTCAGCTTTTCAGCGAGGGTGTCTGCCTTGTTCCCGCTCTCAGCTCCAGGTATAGAAAAGATTCGGGCCCCTGTCGCCGCAGTTTTGCACAGAACTCCATCAATCCCGAGATCCGGGAGCTGTATCTCCTGTTTTGCCCTGTCAACTATTTGAGCGTACGTGACGCCTTTTTCAAGAGCCTCGGGCTCCAAGGTTATCACTACTGCTGATGTCCTTGGCGGCCTTATGCGGCGTTTTTTGGGTTTTTTAGCACCCTTTTGCTGCGTCGTCGCTGCCTTTGATGCTTCTATTGGGGCACCAGTAGGTTGTGGAGCCGACTTTTGCTTGCGGCCCTTCCGTGTCACTGTGGTCCAGGCTTCTGCAGGTGGAGCAGCTTTGGCATGGATTTCCTCGTTATTGGGCCCACTAGTTGAAGTACCCGGGGCCGGGATCGGGACTGATGTAGGCGCAGCCTTTGTGGACGTCAGTGTCGAAGTTAGAGGCGCTGCCTGTTTCTTCTTTTTCGTTTCAGTTGATGCCACTGGGAGACGTTTTTCTAGGCTATCCAACCGAGCGCTGAGCGACCGTTGCAGTTCCGCTATTAAGCCTGCCGTCAGTGCTGGCTCAGAGGTGGCGGGTGGTGGTGCCTCATACAAAGCGCGGTTCCGCTCCTCAAAGGCATTGCGTAACGCTTTGCATTCCTCTTTGACAATCTCGAGTTCTCTGTTGAGACGAGCGTTATCCGCTAAAAGTCGCTTTGTTTCCTCGGAGATTGTTCTGGCCGTAAAAGTCTCAACGATGTCTGTTAACGAAGCTGTAGCCTCTTTTAGCGCCTTCTGGCATGTGCCCTTTAGTTTGCCAGATTTGGCAGACACTTCCCTAATGCTGTTAATCTGTTGCATCGCTCTTACTCGCAGTGCATCAGCATTCAGTACCTCCGCTCTTGGTGGGGGCTCTGTTGATCGTTTCGGGAGCTCGGGCTCCGGCTCAAGCGTCCAATCCAAAGCCTCACGGGTTAGACGATCATTGTCCCTCATGTAGTCACTCGCTGTCATGCGGCGCAGCTGATCTCTGGCCTTATCCAGCCCAACCTGATGGAGACCAGCTACTTCCGAATCCGTCTCGGACTCTGAGCAAGGGTTTGAGCCCAGGTGCCTTTTAGTACCAGATATTCTACAGTCTGTCTCGCAGCTTTCCGACAAAGCCGACATCATGGAGGTCCAAGATGGGCTTTTTTCTCCTCCCTTTAAAGTTCCGCTTGACGATGCTACCGGTATCGGCGTGCGTGTCAATCTGACGACAGGAACTTTGGTCGCCTTGGCTTTTGACTTCTTAGGAGCCCACTCTATTGGTTCACCGCTGTGTGATGTGGCCGCTTCAACGGCAGGTGGTGTCACCACAGTGTAAGTCGGTGTTTCCGCTATTGGATCGGCAGCAGTTGGTGTTGTTGCAGTAGCGGGTGATGGCGCTGCTACTGGTTCTGCGACAGGTGTTAGTGAAGGCGGAGGATCCAAAGTTTGCTCCGGGACATCCGCCACCACTTTACCCTTACTGCGGAGCGTCATTCCGGTCTCCTTATCCCCTCCACCCCTCAACCGGAGTATGGAGCCTGGATGCACCGTAATAATGGCCGAGTGGCAAACTCGGCCTTTTCCCTCTGGTTGGCCCTGAGAAGGGCCTTTTCCAATCTCTCGTTGGCCCTGAAAAGGACCTTTTACTTCGGACTGGCCCTGAGAAGGGCCTTTTACTACAGCTTGGCTCTGAAAAGAGCCTTTGGGTTGGCCCTGAAAAGGGCCTTTTGGAAACCTAACTCCTGCGAACGCCTCGGTAGGGGACTTCACACCAGGGGTACCGGAATCCCCCTGGCGCCGGTGACCAACCGGAGCGCATTGGTCGCTAGTCACAAATTTCTCACTTCGAGGCCCAGCTACCTCGAAGCGCCCGGTGTCAGCGGGAGCGCATGACGAAACATAAACACAATTATCCAACATTTCCATACGATTTTCCCCTCTTCCGGGCGAGGGGGACCCTACCTGGCCTCTCGGGTGGCCCTGAAAAGGGCCTTTGGGTTGGCCCTGAGAAGGGCATTTGGGTTGGCCCTGAGAAGGGCCTTTTACTCCAACATACGCCTCGGATGCAAACTTCTCACCAGAAGACCCGGATATCTCCTGGCGCCGGTGGCCAACCGGAGCGCATTGGCCGCTACGGACAGATTTCACACCCTGGGTAGCAGCTTTCCCAGGGCGCCCGGTGTTAGCGGGATCGCATGACAGAACACTCGAAAACATAGGCAACATAATCATAATACGAAGTCCCTCTTCCGGGCGAGGGAACCCTACCTGGCTACGTCTTTGTGATTTTTGTAGAGGTTTTCTCCTCGCAACCCCCACCTCGAAAGGTGGCGGTCCCCGGCCCCACACCACGTGCGAGGTTCCGGGTCGGCCGGAAGTGGCGCGAAGTTTGCACCACGACCGCCCTTACGATGGGCGTGAACGCCTCCCTCACTCAGCGAGATGCCAAGGCATCAAACCAAAAGGGACCGCAAATGCGGCCCACGCACCTTGAAGGCGCCATCCTCCGAGCCCGACTCTACGGCTCCACTTGCCAGACCATTAGCCGCCGGCGAGCATGGGTTCCGCTCAAGCCGACGTTGCCCAGGGTGCACCACGAGGAGGTTGTCTGACCTAGCACCCCAACCTAACCTAACCTTTTTTTTTTTTTTTTTTTTACTTGGGGAAATCCATCATGGATACCCCCCGCCGAGAGGGAGACGGGGGGTTATGCCGGACTCCTACCGGCTAAAACCCCAAGATGTTCCGTCACGCACGCATATGGGCGAGTAAAACCGTGAGATCTGGCTTTGCCAATTTCTACCACGGCCCCGCCCTGCGATGTCCTTACGGACCCCTCATTAGAGGAGCTGAAGCTCCCTCCCTCGGCGAGGGCGCGCCGGAACATTGACGCGCCCGAACACCCCGAAAGCCCTAAACGAGCGGCGGTAGTCCCTCTTACCGCCGCCTGGCTCTCACAGCAGGGTGGACCTGGGTTTTTTCCTTGGTCCTCCCAGCTCTTCACGCAGTCACTGACTTTCCGCGACCGCAACCTCCATTTCCTCCCCTTCAACGACTGATGGTTGGTGGGTAGGAGGGGTCTTCCTCTTAGGCCCTTTAGTCCTCGTCTTTGCCGGTTGTGAAGCATTACAGACCTTGCTTCCCATAGGGTGATTTGCCACTTTGTTTGCCGCCGCACAGAGTATACAATGCGGCGTAGCGTCACACTGGGCAGCCTTGTGTCCGGGCTTGCTGCACCGAAAACATAGGTCGCTCCGATCGACCTCCTCCGTGCACGATTCTCGAACGTGACCTACCTCGAGACATTTAAAGCATCTCATGGGTCTCGGAGGGAGCAGTTTTATACCCGCTGAGATCCAACCCACTTTTAACCTGCCGCCTTCAGTAATCTTTTTGGCGGCTGTCATCGGACACTTCACAACAACTGCACCCAGACCTGTGTTGCCTCGACGTATTTCGCCACACTTAACCGCTTCCGGTTGGCATTGCCCCACTTTTGCTACTGCTGTTACGACCTCTTCGGTCGACGCCGTGTCATCCAGACCCGTAATACGAACATCCGCACATTTGACAGGTCTGGAAATCTCGACCATTTCAGAGCCGATTATGTCTCTCAGCTTAGAAGCTATTTGATCGGCTCTTTCTCCGCTATCGATACCCGGTACTTCCACAATACGAGCACCCGTGGCAGCCACTTTTATTTTCAGGCCGCCGGTCACACCGTACTGATCAGGATCGAGCTGACTCTTCGCCTGTGAGAGAACTTGGGCATATGTAACCCCATTCTTTTCCGCCTCAGGCCGCAGTTTCAATGATATTGCGGCGGTTTTTGGTGGGCGCAATTTCGGCTGCTTTTTCTTTTTCTTTTGCCCCTTGGATTTCTTTAATGGGGCAGGCGCAGCTGTAGCTTCCTTCACTGGTTTGCCTCTTTTCCCAACTGTAGTCCACTGTCCTTCTTGTGTGGGTGGAGCAACACGCGGTTCCGTAGTAGGCACTGACGACACTACTTTTTCCCTCATTTGTTTCCCACTTTTCTTCTTCTGCTTGGCCTTTTGCCCCCCAGATAAAATAGGGGCGGGGCCTTGTGCAGCAGGTGTTTTAGCTGCCGGAAGCTGGGC
The DNA here is from genome assembly GCA_902850365.2 of Chilo suppressalis. Classification (NCBI taxonomy): domain Eukaryota; kingdom Metazoa; phylum Arthropoda; class Insecta; order Lepidoptera; family Crambidae; genus Chilo; species Chilo suppressalis. Next base: position 134,701 of record OU963922.1, read on the forward strand.
TCCTGAGCTTGCTTTGTCAGCCGCAAGCGGAGGACGCCGACGTGGCTCCGGTAGCAGTCTGTCCTGTAACCCTTCGAACCTAGCATTCATGATTGCCAGGATCCTCTCTGTCTCAGCAGATCGGTGACCATCACCGTGGCCCGTGCAATTTGGGCATGGGGCCGACGGAGGAGCCGTTTTCATATGAGAAACCTCGTTTTTCAGTGCTCCCATTTCCTCGCGCAGATTCTCGTTGTCTTTCCGCAAACGCAAGTAAGCCGACTGCATTCGCGAAAAGTCAGACTGAAGCGACTTGTAGCTAGCTTCCAACTTCGCGTACTCGTCGGAACCACTACGGGTGGGAATTTCCACCATGGCCGACCGAATGTGTTCAGCCGCGTCTTTCAGAGTGCGTATGTAGGTACCTTTTAGGTTGCCTGATTTTGTGGCTACTTCCCTGATGACATCGGCAGTTTCTCGCAACCTTTGGCAAATATCGGTGGTCGGCACCTCTCGCCAATCCACCCTAATAATCTCCAAATCCGGGTCTCGCGGAGGTAGAACCATCCTCGCTTTTTCAGTGATTTCCGTCTCTGCTAGCAGCTGCTGCTCCAAACGCTTGGTAGCACTTGATGCAGCCTTCGCTCTTTTACCCTCTACTTCAGAGCTTTGGTCACCCGACGCACAAAGCCCTTTAGAACGCGATCGTTTTCGCCCACTTTGAGATTCTAGGTATATAGAATCTTCTGACTCACTCGTGTCCGATATGCAAGAGGAAGCGCTTCTGCTCCTGCTTCTATCAGACGCCGCCATAGATGGTAAAGGCGTGCGCGTCAATCGGACCACAGGGGTCCTTACCTCAGGTCGCTTAAAACGAGCCTCCATTTCTCTCTCCTCTGCGGCAGATGTTGTTGCCTTATCAGACTGCTTTGAAGCAGCCGCCTTACTTCCCTCCTTTTCTCCGGACTTCTCGCCCTTACTACCAAAAAGATTTTTAAAATTAAGTGTCTCCATATCTTATCCCACGAGTATGGCGGATCTACAATGTCCACCCAGGCGGTGCCCCCTGCACCTGGGTAACCCTAATACACTCAGAGGTCGGGCGGTATCTGAGGTTGGCGCTAATGGGCTGATGCACTCCACCAGCCACCCGCAAAAGCGGGCGCCCCGACATCACGTGTCCCAATGCCAGGACTTTGAGGATTTTTTTATTGAGGTTGGTCTTCCTCGCAGGAGACACGGTCAAGTGCCTCCCCCCGGCCCCACTCAATGTGGGGTAACGGTTTGGCCGACGGTGGCCGAAGCCTATCCGCTGTCCGGTGTAAGCGAACCAGCGGACCCGTCGCCCACGTCGATCCGCGCCGCCGCTACCCAGAAACGTCTGGGACACCGACCCGGAACCTGGGACACTTGCCCCCTCTCTAATACGCGCAAGCGCGCCATGGGCTGAATCGCCCCCACCCCGTGCAGTTGCTGTCCGCGCCGGCCGAAGCCGGTACCCCCCATATCTGGAGGGCGTGCCCCTATCCACAACCCGGGGGACGCGTCCGGTAGCGACACTGCACAGTCGCTTCCCTCTCCAAAGAGAGGGCGGAAACCTAACCTAACCTAACCTAACCTAACCTAACCTAACCTAACCTTTTTTTTTTTTTTTTTTTTTTTTTTTTTTTTAACGTTGGAAAACCTTTTATAGGTACCCAAGCTGGATGTATGGGGTCCAGCCTGGGTTATGTGGGAGTCTCCCCCGTGTAGAGAGCGGGGGCATACGCCACTAAAAACCAACGGTTCCGCTCTGTCGCTTCATCGAATGCGGTATGGGAAGCTCATCGCATACGACCTCCCGCATTCGCTTCGCGACTATTGCCCTGTTTCGGGCTCACTAGGGGGAGGAAAGTGCTCGTGTTCGGCACTCTCCCAACGCGGGGCATTTGTTAAGGGCGATGTAGCCCCATTTCATCGCCCGCGCCCTCACTAAGGTGGCTGGAGATTGGCGTGGCGCCTCCGCGTCTGGCCACCTCTCCTTCTTCGGATCGGGTCAGCGTCAAGCTGTTGCTCCCGTTCTCGCTCCGCTGCTTCTTTCTGCGAGACGATCTCGTCACAGAAGGTTGCCACCGCAAACCAGGAACTCTCACTGCAGATCATCGCTTTGACAACAGCCGCAAGTGAGAGGTCCGTACCTATTTCCGCGGTAAGGACGGCGCGTTGAGTTGCCCATGCAGGGCAGACTTGCAGAGTGTGCTGCGCATCGTCCACATCGCTCTGACAGTCGTGGCAGCCTGGCGTTGGCTCACGACCGGCGACTCGATGGAGGTAGCTGCCGAAGCAACCATGCCCCGACAGCACCTGTGTAAGCCGGAAGTTGAGCGTTCCGTGCTCTCTCGCCAGCCATTCTACCATATTCGGCCGAATCCCCTCGATGGTCCAGCGGCCGGCTACAGGATTCTCCAACCTGCGCCGCCAGTCCCTCATAATTGACGCTTGGGCTCTATCCCTCCAGCGTTTTACCATTTCCGGCATTGGCCGTACTCCCTCCGCTCGCACTCGGGCGCTGCGTCTATAAACTTCAGCGAGCGCCCTTGCATCTAGGTCCCACGGAGGGGTGCCTGCCAATACGCACGCAGCGTCGCAGGACACGGTGCGATACCCTCGGATGACTCTAATGGCCATTACTCTTTGTGCCCTTCGGAGTAGGGCAGCGTTGTGCGGAGACAAGGTGTCCGCCCAGATCGGAGACCCATATAGGGCCATGGATCTAACAACCCCAGTATACAAATGGCGACATGCCGTGCTGGGGCCGCCCAGATTGGGCAACAGTCGGCCCAGCTGAGAGCCGCCGCCGTGCTGAGAAGTTTTGGGCACAGGCGGCTAAAGTGCTCATTGAACGACCATCGTGGGTCGAGCTCCAGTCCCAGATAGCGCATATGGTTCTTCACCATAATGCGCACCCCATTGACGATGATCGCCGCATCATTTGGGGGTTTCATTCTCGGCCCATGAAAAAGGAGAGCCTCTGTTTTTTCGAGAGCTACCTTGAGACCAAGACTCTCGATACGACTGACTATCATTGTGACGCTTACTGTCGCCAGACGCGCAGCTTCGGCATAGTTATCGCCGTTCGCCAGAACGAGCGTGTCGTCAGCATAACATGTAACACGGGTCCCGGGCATGAGACAGCCCCGGAGCACCCAATCATATCCTATATTCCACAGGAGCGGGCCAAGCACCGACCCCTGTGGAACTCCGCAAGATGTTATGCGTCTCACCATATTTCCGCTGCGATCTAGGCACATAACAAGCCTGTTGCGGAGATAACTGCGGATAACTCTAATTAAGTAATATGGCACTTTGTGGTAGCGCAGTGCCTCCTCAATGCACGCAAAGGGCAGGGTGTTGAAGGCGTTGGCAATGTCCAATGACACCGCCATAGTCACCCTGCCCCTCGAAATCGCTTCTGTCGCAAACGCCTTAACGCAACAAATAGCGTCGATGGTAGAGCGATTTTCACGAAACCCGAACTGCGAGCTGGACAGGTCCGGGCCAGATTCCCTTAGATGCTGGTTGATACGGGTGGATATAATCCTTTCTAAAAGTTTACCCGCTTCGTCCAGCAAGACTATTGGCCTGTAAGCCGACGGGATATTAGGTGGCTTTCCAGGCTTCGGCAGCAAGACCAAGCGACCTCTTTTCCACATTTCGGGGAAACGACTAGACGACAGACATAGATCGAAAATCCCTTTAAGGCGACTCTCCAGTTTGCTTAGAGACACGGCCAAAACCCTGCCGGGAACACCGTCCGGTCCAGGGGCTGTTGTTTTGGCTCGGAGTCTACACACCGCAGCTTCCATTTCCCCCGCAGTAATAGGAGGGGGAGAAGAATCTTCTTCGAGTTCAGCCCTAGTAACAGGAGCAATGTAGGGCGGAACATGCTCCGTTCGAGATGGGAAAAGAACGGAGATGATTGAGAAAGGCGGGCTCCAGCGTTTCTGTCACCGGAGGACCCGCACAGCAGAGTTTGTTGCGGATGGTCCGATAGGGACGCCCCCATGGATCTGCATCAAGTAATTCCAGCCATTCCTTAAAGGCAGCAGACTTCGCCTCGGCAATTGCGACCCTAAAAGTGTGACGGGCCTCTTTCAGCGCTGCATGAAGCTGCGCCTCTATCGCTTCATCCCTTCTAGCGGGGCGTAATCTTCGGTGCCTAGTATATGCCCTGCGCCGTTCGATGCAGACACGACGCATCTCGGCCAGTTCCGATGACCACCAGTAAACACGCCTTGGAGGCTTTCGCTTTGTTCTCGGCATTGACGCATCGCAAATGCGTGTCAATGATTGGCCGAAAGAAGCTACCTCTTCGTCAACATCCGCAGAAGGTTGCGTGTACTCACAGAACCAGTCTTCCATTAGGGCGGCCTCTTCCGCCAATTCCTTGTTGAATTTGGCCAACGACCATCTGGGAAATTCTTGTGGAAGACCGGCTCTTGGTGCTGAAACTCCGGTAATCCTTCCAGGGGGAGACACGTCAAACGTAATGTAGCGGTGGTCTGACAATGTTTCCGCCTCCACGTGGACTCTCCAATTAAGAACGTGCGATGCGAGAGCGGGGGTAGCGAACGTGAGGTCCACTATAGACCCCCCCCGTTGTCGCACACAGGTGTTAGTTGAGCCCCTATTGAGCAGAACGAGGCCGAACATGCCTGCCCAATCCTCTACTACAGAACCACGTGCATCTGTGGAGGGGGAACCCCAGGCCGTTGATTTGGCGTTGAAGTCCCCCGCCACAAAGGCTTGACATGGCGCAGCACGCTGAACCGCTGCACCGACCAATCCAACAAACGACTCGAATTGAGCCAAGGGGCGATTTGGGGAGAAGTAAACGCCGACCAGAACTATGTCTCCCCATTTCGCAACGACAAATCCATGGTCCCGCTCCAAGATGCTCAGGGGCGGGGACCTTGATGACGATGACCGTATAATGGCCACAGTTGAGTCTAAATCAACGGCAAAGTTGTTGTTGTTTGGCGGAACAAGATATGGCTCCGCGACAACTGACACGTCAATGAGCCACTCTGGCATGGTTTGCATGAGTAAATCTTGTGCACCGCCAGAGTGGTTGAGGTTTCCCTGTAATATTTTTAGTGTTGGTGTATAATCCATTAGGATTCCATTTGTTCTACTTGCGGCTGAACCCGCTCCGCGTTTGAGGCAGCCGGGGCCTTGACGGCTGCTTTTATACCCTTGGGCGGTGGTGGAGCTTTGCAGCTCTTCCCTCGCATGATGTGCCCAGCCGGTTTCTTTGCATTTGCGCAGATCGTGCAGTGTGGCTCATTTGAGCAAGCTGCTGCTTTGTGGCCAGATTGGCCGCATCGAAAGCAGAGTTCGCTTCGGTCTACCTCTGATGTGCAGCGCTGCCGAGTATGTCCTATCTCAAGGCAGCGGAAGCATTTCATGGGACGTGGCTCTAGGACACGAATTCGCGCCGCACTCCAAGCAACAAAGAGTCTTTTCTCGGCCATTATTATTTTCGCCACCGCGACTGGGCACTTTACTAACACGGAGCCCATACCGTCCGGATGACGGCGAATTTCACTCACTGTGACGCTATCCATTGAGCACTCTGTTTTCATTACAATGGCAGCGATGACATCGTCTTTAGTAACCGAGTCGTCTAAATCTATGAGCCGGAATTCAGCCCGCTTCATCGGTCTGGTGACCTTAACTTCCTCCTTTAGAACAGATTTAAGCTTTGCAGCTAAGGCATCGGCTTTTGTAGCGTTGTCTGCTGCGTCTTTTCCGCTGGCAATTTGGAGAATACGAGCTCCAGTAGCGGCCCCTTTTATTTGAACCGGGACAAGGCCCAACTCGCCAAGATCGATCACGCTACGCGCCTTTGTTATGACGTCAGCATACGTGAGACCCTTCTCTTGAGCTTCAGGGTCAATGGTGAGGACCACCGCAGCCGAACGAGGGACGCGTAGCTTCCTCGGCTTCATCGTTTTGGCCTTTGTGGCCTGTGGGACTGTAGTCGCGGACTGACCGGCTTTTGGTTTACGTTTGCGCGACTGCTGGACCTGCCAGTCTCCCTCGTCTGTATCGGCAGGAGCCGTTCTCGCCGGTTGGCCAGTTTTGGCCGGTCCTAAAGTGGCTGTTGCCGCGACTTTTGCAGGCTTTTTGCCTTTTCCTTTAGGAGGATTCCTCTCAGAGGGTGGCCTCGCCGCCGCTGCGGACGAGAGGTCATCTTCTTTAGCCAGTGCACGCTTTGAGGCCTGGCTTTTGCCTATGATTGCCGGGAGAATTGACTTTTCCCGGTTCCTATCTGAAGCAAGCGCCGGCCGTGGTCTATCTGGCACAAGCTTGCCCTCCACTCTCGCATCCACAATATTTAAGATGCTGGTACGCATTTCAGACATCTCCCTTTTCATTTCTTTGGCCATTTCCTGCATGAACTTCACCAATGGCGCTGGTGGTATTTCGTCACTGCCTGTGGCCATTGAAACCTCAAGAGCAGGCGTCGCAGACGCAGTCGGCTCTAGCCGACGCCTTATGTCCAGAAGTTCACACCTGACTTCTGACATCTCTTTGCGGCTATCTGCTAGTTCCTCTGTGAGCCGCTTATTGTCCCCTTGCAGCCTCTTTATTGTGGCCAGCAGTTTGGCATTTTCGTCAGTGGCCGTCCGCTTGACCAGCTCCTTAGACAGCGCCGTTACGTTTTCGGCTATTCTCTTTAGGGCTTTGACGTAGGTGCCCTTTAGGTTACCGGATGTAGTGGCCACCCGTCGACACAATGCTGCCTCTTTAAGGAGGCTGTCCACCAGCTCAGACGCCGGTGCCTCATCGTCATTATCGTCCATTCGGACAGAGCTCTGAGAATGAGCGGAGCTAGAGCGAAGGCTCCTTTTATCCTGGGCCATATCTTCGGCCAAACTCCTCTCCGCCAAAAGGCGAATTTCTTCTCGCTGTTGGCGATTGTGTTCTTCTTTCGCCTTTGCCAGCCCAACGTTTTGACCCGTTGTGGGCGGCCTGCCTCTTCCTCTCTTTTCAAGCGACGTCGAAGTCGTCTGTTTCTTAGCGACAGACACAGAACTATTGTCGGACCCACTGTCCGATTCTGTACGGCTGCCGGCGTCACTTCCACCGGTTTTCCGGGAGCGCTTCCTCTTGTTGCCGGCCCTAAGAGCCGCCGTCTCTGTCGAATGGAATGAACTATCCGACATGGCTTCATCGCTAAACATCACTTTTTCTTTCAAAAACTCACTCCGTCTGGAGTTTGAACTTACACTAGGGTTTTGGGTTTTTTCTTTAGAACTCTTCATACTTATCCCACGAGCATGAGGGAATTAAAACGTCCACCCGGGTGGTGCCCTCTGCACCCGGGTAACCCTACTACACTGGGGGGTCGGGAGGTACCCCAGGTTGGCGCTAGCTGGTGGACTGTAAGCCGCCCACCACCCGAAGGCCCCCTGTTGCCGCGTTCTCCAGCAACAGAGACTTGCTGATTTTTTATTGTGGTTTACTCCACTTGGCCCGGCCAATTAAGGCAAGGCCCCTACACCCCTAAGTTGGCAGCGAGACATGATCCACTACACCGAACAAAGAGGCACAGGTCGCCCGACGGGAGTCCGAAGACCAAATCAGCAGCTACAAACCGTAGCCACCGATCCCGCCGCGCCGCAGAACTTGAAGCTCTGCCATGCCACGCCACACGAAGGTGGCCGCTGAGTCCCCAAGGGGCTCCGAGACGATAAACGTCGAAGACTCGCAGACCTTGAAGGTTCGCCATACCACGACCACAACATAGTCAACTGGCCCTGAAAAGGGCCTTTCAACTGGCGTATCATCCACGGACTCCTTTAAAAATAGAGGAGCCAGGAGAGACCAACACACGCACCATGAAGGCGCCACAACATCCTTCGGACTCGAAGAACCAACAGGAATCGAAAATTTCAAAGACTCGACTGTTTTCTCACTCCACTGTCAGTTCGCAGAGGCGCGGGAGCAACCGCAACTGAGGCTACTCCCACTCCCCTCCCAGGGTGCACCACGAGGAGGTCTGCCAGCCCGCACCCCAACCTAACCTAACCTAACCTAAGTCTTACGGGGCCAGCGCGCTCACAAAAGCGCGGCGCCGCCTGCCGGTCCTTCTCCTCCTGAGCGCATCGGCCGACGGGTCCTCTTCTCGGGACCTCTCGTCGGCTTCCTTCCTGCTCAACACCGCTTCACAGAAGGTGTAAAGGGCCCTCTGTGCTCTTTCGCTGTCAACTATAGCTTTGACTACGGTGGGCAGCGACAAGTCCATTCCAATTACAGCCGTCAGTACGGCTCTTTCACTCGCCCATGTCGGGCACGTCATTAGTGTGTGTGCAGCGGAGTCCTCTGCAGCGCCGCACTGGTGGCACACTGGGGTCAGCTCACGTCTCGCGACTGTGTGCAGATACTTGCCGAAACACCCGTGTCCGGTTAGCATCTGCACCATGCGATAAGAGAGCGAGCCCCCCTGCCCTTCAAGCCAGTGAGTTAGAACTGGACGGAACGCAGAGATTGTACGGTGTCCCGCTCTTGGTCTCTCGAGCCTTCTTGACCATTCATCGGTTCCTGTCTCCTGGGCGTCGGTCCGCCATCGTTCAATAACCTCTGGAAGAGGAACGCAGCCTGTGCTTTGCTTAGCTTCTGCAGTCTGTTCGTACACCCTGGTTAAAACCTCTGCATCTATGTCCCAGGGTAGGGATCTGGCCAGCAAACATGCCACCTCCCCCGATACGGTGCGGTATGCTCGCGCTACTCTTAATGTAGTTACCCTCTGTGCCTGCAGTAGTTGGTTTCTGCTACGAGACGTTAGGGCTCGTGACCAAATAGGTGCCCCGTAAAGGGCCGCCGAACGAACCGCGTTTATAAAAAGGCGGCGACAAACTGTGCTTGCTCCCCCCAAGTTCGGCATAAGTCTACACAGAGCCAGGGATACTCTTCTGAGCTTGGGAACCAGCTGTTCAAAATGGCTTTTGAACGTCCATCTACCATCTAAGACCAATCCTAGATATTTAAGGGTCTTTCCAACCGGTATGTCAACTTCCCCCACTCGGATTTTATAATTGGCAGGTGGAGATTTGCGGGGCCCATGAAAACAAATGGCTTCCGATTTCTCCATTGCAACTCTCAAGCCCAGTCGTCTAATACGGGCCACCACTTGGGATACCCCAGCCACGGCGAGGGTCGCAGCCGACTGTAAATTGTCTCCTCTAGCCGTGACTAGGGTATCACCCGCATAACAAAACACGTTGACCCCTCTTAGATTAGAACCTCGGATGGCCCAGTCATAACCTATGTTCCACAGGAGCGGCCCTAAGACTGAACCCTGTGGAACACCAGCAGACACCACTCTTTCACCCCGTCCAGTCGCCATAGGGAAGACAACTTTGCGGCCTGACAGGTAAGACATGATTATTTGCCGCAGATACAATGGAAAGCCGAACCATGCCATCGCCTCCTCTATACAACAGTGCGGTAAGGAGTTGAAAGCGTTGGCGATGTCCAAAGACACCGCCAGTACCACTCCCCCGTTCGCTGTCACCTCCTCTGTCAGAGTTCTTACTTTGGAGATGGCGTCTATAGTTGACCGCCCCTGTCTGAAACCGTATTGGTTTTCGCTAACGTTCGGTCCGATTTCCTCCAGATGTTGAAGGAGGCGGCCAGCTATTACTCGTTCGAACAATTTCCCTGCTTCATTTAGGAGAACGATCGGCCGGTACGCAGATGGTGAGTCCACCGGCCGACCTTCCTTCTTCAACAGCACCAGTTTCCCAGTTTTCCATGTCTGTGGGACACATCTCTCCCGCAAGCACGACGTTAGTAGCTTGCGGAATCGGTACTCCAGTCCGTTTTTTAAAGCTGTCACTAGGGCACACCCAGGAACGCCGTCTGGTCCAGGGGCCTTGTTCTTAGATTGAAGCCTCAAAATAGCAGAACCCAGCTCTCCCTCCGTTACCTCCGGGACTTCCTCAGTTCTTGCGTCTGCACTCGGTCTTTGTATGCCAAGCGGAGGTCGTTGGTCACCTCTAGGGGGAAAGAGCGCCTCTATCACTCTTTGCAGCACCTCCTCGTCCATTTTGGATGTAAGAGGTGGGGCCCAGGGACGAAGCTTGCTCATAACGAGCTTGTATGGTCTGCCCCATGGATCTTGTGCAAGGGAGTCGAGAAGCTCCTTCCAAGCTCTTTCTTTTGCATCAGCAATGGCAGCTCTCAGCGCCTTTTTGGCGTCTTGGTAAGCGGTGTAGAGGCGGTTTTCTTCCACTTCACCTCGTCGTCTACCTCTCCTGCGGGATCTGGTGTATTGGCGTCTGGCAGCTACGCAGGTCTCTCGTAGGTCAGCGAGCTCAGCAGACCACCAATACACTTGTCGCAGAGGGGGCAGTGCCTTAACTCTAGGCATTGCCACGTCACAGGCGCGAGTGAGAGCAGCGCTAAACCATTCAGCCTCGCTTTCAGTTTCCGGATTTTCTGGGATTGGTGACCAACCTTCAACCAGCGAAGCCTCGACTAAAGCGTCCCTGTCCATTCTTTTAATTGCCCACCTGGGCCCAATCTCCACATTCGAACGACTAACCGAATCTGATCTTGGGGAGGACGCTTCGAACCGAATGTAACGATGGTCCGAAAGCGTTTCCTCCCCAACCAGGACCCTCCAATTTGATATGCGTCGTGCCAGGTTGGGGCTTGTAAACGTAATGTCCACTATGGACCCGCCATTTGCACGAACGCATGTTTCGACACTGCCGGAATTTAGAGTGACCAAACCGTGTGCCACCAACCACTCTTCGACAAGAACGCCTCGGGCATCCGACGATGGACATCCCCATTCTGTCGACTTTGCATTCAGGTCACCAGCTAAAATAACTTCGTGTGGCCTACACCAACCAATAACCAAATCAAGCTGCACCAAGAAACTCTCGAATTCATTTAGGGGTTTATTTGGAGAGAAATAAACTCCTATGACTACTGTGTCACCGTATAGGGCAGCTACAAACCCGTGACCCTTCAGCGAATCTCTAACAAAAGAGGTCGTGTCGAGTCTTTGATTCACCACAACCGCGACCAAGCCGTCAATGTCTCCCATCCAGTCGTCCCTGGTGGGAACCATGTATGGTTCGGCTACAACCATCACGTTAATCAACCACTGCGCCGATGACTGAATGAGCAGATCTTGAGCTCCAGCGCAGTGATTGATGTTGGCCTGTAGAAACTTACTGGTACTAGGCATTTTGGGCAATTTCCATCGGCTCTCCTTCTTCTACCCCGTTCGGTGGGTTGGGGGGCTGTTGCGCAGCAGTTTTGCGTGGCGCAGCCTGTCCTCTTCTCATTTTGCGCTTGGGGGCCGAACATCTGTTGCTCCCCAGCCTATGATCGGCCTTTCTACCGGCCTCCTCACATAAGGTACAGTGAAAGTCTTTGTCGCATTCCACCGCTCGATGGCCCGACTGACCACACCTGTAACACAACTGGCTGCGATCTACACAAGCCGAGCATCTTTCCTTGACATGGCCAGTCTCCAAACATTTAAAGCACCGCATATCTCGCGGTGGTAGCAACTTAACCCTGGTAGAGGACCATCCCACTCGCAGCCGGCCTTCAATTACCTTCTTCGCTGCTGCCACCGGACAACTCGCCCACACTGCACCCGTGCCATAATTGGTCTGCTTAATTGTGCCGACCTTGACCTGATCGACCGGACAGCCCCCCAAATTGGCAATGGCCTTGGCGACCTCTTCTGCCGTGACCGAGTCCTCCAGACTACTGATCATCAACTCAGAGCACTTGAACGGCCTGGACACTCTGAGTAACTCGTCACTAAATATCTCCTTTATTTTACCAGCTAGGAGATCAGCCTTCTCATTATTTCCTTCCGCATGTACCTCGATGATAGAGGCCCCGGTGATGGCTCTGCGGAATGTTGTAAATTCGATCCCCAGACTGGCCGGATCGATTTTGGCCTTCGCCTCTCTAAGCACCGAGCTATAAGTGACACCTTTCTCCACTGCACCTGGCTGAAGTGTCAGAACGACAGCTGCGGTACGCGGAGGTCTGGCTCTACTTTTAGTTTGAGGCTGTTTGGACTTTTGTGTTTGAGTGGGCCTCTATTCACTCGCGGGATTTTTCTTCTTCACCCCCTTTTCGCCCCTCTTAACCACAGTCGTCCATTCTCCTTCGACGGTTGCGGGAGTAGACGTAGATGGGAGGGGTTGTCTCGGCTGCGAGATAGAGCTGTCCCGCGCTTCCCTATCTTTGCGATTGGGGTTCCGCCTGGTGTTAGGTGGAATCTGCTTCACTTGCCGCTTCACCTCTTGACTGTCCTGAGGTGGAGCGGGCACAACCTTCTTGCCCTTTACTTTAGCCTTCACAGGGGGCACTGGCGGAGGTCCCATGACCGTTGTCAACGGGGGCGTCGTGTTTTGTGCCTGCTTCTGTAAGGCTGCCGCGTCCTTCTTTTTGCCATCATGATTCAATGGCGGTCTATAACTTGGAGCCGGGTTAAGGCGTGGCTCTAGGCCTTCCATCCGTGCATTTATACGAGCGGTCACATTGTTCATTATGCGAGCCTCCAGTTCTTCCAATGCGGTCTGAGGAGGAGGACTCGTATCCATGTAACAGGCATCATCCAACCGCGATGAAGCCATGGTAGCGACCTGCTGTGCCATACTGGTTTTTAATGCGATCAGCTCTTTACGGAGCTCCTCCATTTCCTTCTCTTGGCGAGCGACGATCCGCTCCAGCCTCGTGGTGTCATCAGACGCGTTGCGTTGAGCCAACTCAATCGTGCAATCTTTTATAGCCTGTGCAGCATCCTTCAACATTTTCACAAAAGTGCCCTTTAAACTACCAGATTTGGTAGCGACCTTCTCGACAACTTCGACGCTGGCCAGAACCTTGCTAACAATCGTCTTAGCCGTCTCAATGTCATCTTCCACTCGTGCAACCGCGTTATCCGCAGCCGGCGCAGAACGGGTGACCCTAGCGCAGACTGCCGCGTCTAGCAGCTCCTTTTCCGCTTGAATTTTTAGGGCTTCCCTTTCGACCCTTGCCAGATCCGCCTTGGCCTTCGCAAGACCGACATACTCACCCGTAGTGGGTGGACGACCGCGACCGCGACCGCGACCTCTCCCTTTGCCTACGGAGGCCTTAACCTTGGCTGATGTGGTGGTTTCATCACTAGCTGTACCATCATCATTCGCGGTTCTCTTGCGCTTAAGATCATCTTTGCTCTTTTCCTTGCAACGATCTTTCCGCAAAAACTTCAGAGTGACCGGACGGCCACCACTACTCCTAGATCTCGACCTCGACCTACTCGACCTACTCGACCTACTCCTCGACCTACTCCTCGACCTGGTCGATTCAAAACTTCTGACTGTCGAGTCAGAAACCAACTCGTCTTCCAATTCACTTTCTCTCCTAGAGCGAAGCCCTCTCCTGTCATCGACACTCGTAGCCAATTTCACACTGGCCGCCCGAGGAAGCGGCGAGCGCCCGTGGTCAGCGGGATCATATGACCGCAGTGCCAACCAGCACGGAGCAGTTCTGGCCCCCCCAGATACGTGGGGCCTGCCAACGGCCGAAGCCGAAGGGAGGGATTCTCCGTCAACGACGGTACCCTCCTGGGGTTGTTTTGTTTTTAGAGCTGCTTCCATAATGATTGTCCGTTTTTTTAACGAGTCAGGTTCTCGTATCTCCCTTCCACGCCTAGCGCTAGGGACCAGTCCCCCACTGGCCATCCAGCCTATCACCACGCTCTCAAAGCTTCGGCTGGGGGTTTTTTAGTGAGGTATGCTCCTCTCGGGCGAGGCCTCAGTGGCCCAGCCCCTTGGTCCTCTCAATGAGAATACCAAGTTGCCCGACGGAGTCCTGTCATACAGGGATCCCCGCCGCACGACAGTCCAGAAACCGTCTGAACCTAGGTCCAACGACCACCATGTGGAGTGTCAGAGCACTCCCGCGAACACTGTTCGCCATACTACGCCACACTAGGCCACAGAGAACAAAAAGTTCCGCAAACCTTGTAGGTCCGCCATACCACGACAAGAAAAAGTCCTCTGGCCCTAAGAAGGGCCCCCACAACTGAGGCGCGAGCGCGCCACGGGCTGAATTGCCCCCACCTTGTGCAGTAGCTGTCCGCGCCGGCCGAAGCCGGTACCCCCCATATCTGGGGGGCGTGCCCCTATCCACAACCCGGGGGACGCGTCCGGTAGCGACACTGCACAGTCGCTTCCCTCTCCAAAGAGAGGGCGGAAACCTAACCTAACCTAACCTAACCTTTTTTTTTTTTTTTTTTTTTTTTTACTTGGGGAAATCCATCATGGATACCCCCCGCCGAGAGGGAGACGGGGGGTTATGCCGGACTCCTACCGGCTAAAACCCCAAGATGTTCCGTCACGCACGCATATGGGCGAGTAAAACCGTGAGATCTGGCTTTGCCAATTTCTACCACGGCCCCGCCCTGCGATGTCCTTACGGACCCCTCTTTAAAGGAGCTGAAGCTCCCTCCCTCGGCGGTAGTCCCCCCTACCGCCGCCTGGCTCTCACAGTAGGGTGGACCTGGGTTTTTCCCTTGATCCTCCCAGCTCTTCACGCAGTCGCTGACTTTCCGCGACCGCAACCTCCATTTCCTCCCCTTCAACGAGTGATGGTTGGTGGGTAGGAGGAGTCTTCCTCTTAGGCCCTTTATTCCTCGTCTTTGCCGGTTGTGAAGCATTACAAACCTTGCTTCCCATAGGGTGATTTGCCACTTTGTTTGCCGCCGCACAGAGTATACAATGCGGCGTAGCATCACACTGGGCAGCCTTGTGTCCGGGCTTGCTGCACCGAAAACATAGGTCGCTCCGATCGACCTCCTCCGTACACGATTCTCGAACGTGACCTACCTCGAGACATTTATAGCATCTCATGGGTCTCGGAGGGAGCAGTTTTATACCCGCTGAGATCCAACCCACTTTTAACCTGCCGCCTTCAGTAATCTTTTTGGCGGCTGTCACCGGACACTTCACAACAACTGCACCCAGACCTGTGTGGCCTCGGCGTATTTCGCCACACTTAACAGCTTCCGGTTGGCATTGCCCCACTTTTGCTACTGCTGTTATGACCTCTTCGGTCGACGCCGTGTCATCCAGACCCGTAATACGAACCTCCGCACATTTGACAGGTCTGGAAATCTCGACCATTTCAGAGCCGATTATGTCTCTCAGCTTAGAAGCTATTTGATCGGCTCTTTCTCCGCTATCGGTACCCGGTACTTCCACAATACGAGCACCCGTGGCAGCCACTTTTATTTTCAGGCCGCCGGCCACACCGTACTGAACAGGATCGAGCTGACTCTTCGCCTGTGAGAGAACTTGGGCATATGTAACCCCATTCTTTTCCGCCTCAGGCCGCAGTTTCAATGATATTGCGGCGGTTTTTGGTGGGCGCAATTTCGGCTGCTTTTTCTTTTTCTTTTGCCCCTTGGATTTCTTTAATGGGGCAGGCGCAGCTGTAGCTTCCTTCACTGGTTTGCCTCTTTTCCCAACTGTAGTCCACTGTCCTTCTTGTGCGGGTGGAGCAACACGCGGCTCAGCTTCCGTAGTAGGCGCTGACGACACTACTTTTTCCCTCATTTGTTTCCCACTTTTCTTCTTCTGCTTGGCCTTTTGCCCCCCAGATAAAATAGAGGCGGGGCCTTGTGCAGCAGGTGTTTTAGCTGCCGGAAGCTGGGCTCCTGAGCTTGCTTTGTCAGCCGCAAGCAGAGGACGCCGACGTGGCTCCGGTAGCAGTCTGTCCTGTAACCCTTCAAACCTACCATTCATGATTGCCAGGATCCTCTCTGTCTCAGCAGATCGGTGACCATCACCGTGGCCCGTGCAATTTGGGCATGGGGCCGACGGAGGAGCCGTTTTCATATGAGCAACCTCGTTTTTCAGTGCTCCCATTTCCTCGCGCAGATTCTCGTTGTCTTTCCGCAAACGCATGTAAGCCGACTGCATTCGCGAAAAGTCAGACTGAAGCGACTTGTAACTAGCTTCCAACTTCGCGTACTCGTCGGAACCACTACGGGTGGGAATTTCCACCATGGCCGACCGAATGTGTTCAGCCGCGTCTTTCAGAGTGCGTATGTAGGTACCTTTTAGGTTGCCCGATTTTGTGGCTACTTCCCTGATGACATCGGCAGTTTCTCGCAACCTTTGGCAAATATCGGTGGTCGGCACCTCTCGCCAATCCACCCTAATAATCTCCAAATCCGGGTCTCGCGGAGGTAGAACCATCCTCGCTTTTTCAGTGATCTCCGACTCTGCTAGCAGCGGCTGCTCCAAACGCTCCAAACGCTTGGTAGCACTTGATGCAGCCTTTGCTCTTTTACCATCTACTTCAGAGCTTTGGTCACCCGACGCACAAAGCCCTTTAGAACGCGATCGTTTTCTCCCACTTTGAGATTCTAGGTATATAGAATCTTCTGACTCACTCGTGTCCGATATGCAAGAGGAAGCGCTTCTGCTCCTGCTTCTATCAGACGCTGCCATAGATGGTAAAGGCGTGCGCGTCAATCGGACCACAGGTGTCCTTACCTCAGGTCGCTTAAAACGAGCCTCCATTTCTCTCTCCTCTGCGGCAGATGTTGTTGCCTTATCAGACTGCTTTGAAGCAGCAGCCTTACTTCCCTCCTTCTCTCCGGACTTCTCGCCCTTACTACCAAAAAGATTTTTAAAATTAAGTGTCTCCATAACTTATCCCACGAGTATGGCGGATCTACAATGTCCACCCAGGCGGTGCCCCCTGCACCTGGGTAACCCTAATACACTCAGAGGTCGGGCGGTATCTGAGGTTGGCGCTAATGGGCTGATGCACTCCACCAGCCACCCGCAAAAGCGGGCGCCCCGACATCACGTGTCCCAATGCCTGGACTTTGAGGATTTTTTATTGAGGTTGGTCTTCCTCGCAGGAGACACGGTTAAGTGCCTCCCCCCGGCCCCACTCAATGTGGGGTAACGGTTTGGCCGACGGTGGCCGAAGCCTATCCGCTGTCCGGTGTAAGCGAACCAGCGGACCCGTCGCCCACGTCGATCCGCGCCGCCGCTACCCAGAAACGTCTGGGACGCCGACCCAGAACCTGGGACACTTGCCCCCTCTCTAACACGCGCGAGCGCGCCATGGGCTGAATCGCCCCCACCTCGTGCAGTTGCTGTCCGCGCCGGCCGAAGCCGGTACCCCCCATATCTGGAGGGCGTTCCCCTATCCACAACCCGGGGGACGCGTCCGGTAGCGACACTGCACAGTCGCTTCCCTCTCCAAAGAGAGGGCGGACCTAACCTAACCTAACCTAACCTAACCTAACCTAACCTTTTTTTTTTTTTTTTTTTTTTTTTTTTTTTTTTTTTTTTGACCCGGAGAAATGCGTTACGCATACCCCGCCGCTGGGTAGGCGACGGGGTTATGTGGGACTCCTCCCCCCACCTCCCGCCCACCCACTCAGCCAACCCTAGGGCTGGCTCAGTGGCTGCTCGGGATGGGGGGGCCCTACCCACTAAAACTCCGGGATGTGCCCTCCTTGCCAGCGGTGGCGGCGTGGGGTCCTTACTGGGAATCAACCACGCCGCCGCCGGCCGGCCCGGCTGTTAGCCAGGCCACCTCACCATCGGGGGGATTCCCAGGCACATGGTGGGAATCCCCCCCAGACTGCGGTGCCGTGCAATGCAGGCGCGGGTTACCCTACCCACGCCCGCTGGCCCCGACTCAGGATTGAAGGCTGCGGACGTATCCCCGCATCCTTCGTCCCCTTCGTCTGCGTCTTATGTGGTCCGCCTGAGCGTCTTGCTCGCGGGCCCGCTCCAACGCCTCCTTTTGCGACATCACCTCTTCGCAAAAGGAGGATACCGCCTTCCAGGACCTGTCGTCGCAAAGCATGGCCGAGATCACGCTCGGCAACGAGAGGTCCTGTCCTATGACCGCGGTGAGAGTGCTGCGCTGCCGCGACCAAGTGGCACATACCGCGAGAGTGTGCTCTGCGGTGTCCTCGGCCGCGCCGCACTCATGACACATAGGGGTCGCCTCTCTGCCTATGCGGAACAGGTACTTACCGAAGCAGCCGTGTCCGGTAAGCACCTGTACGAGTCGGTACGTCAGCGCACCATGTCCTCTTTGGACCCAGTCCTCAAGCACCGGGCGCACCGCCTCAATGGTGCGGATGCCGAAGGTGGGAGAGTCGAGCATATCTTTCCACCTTTCTATAACCCTCTCATAAGCGAGTAACCGGACCCTTCGCATCTCCTCCGGCGACGGGCGCTCTCCTCTATCTCTTGCCTCCACCCTATATCGGTAACTGTCGGCCAGCACGCCAGCGTCGAGCTCCCAGGGTGGAGTCCCCGCCAATACGCAAGCCGCAGCTCCGGAGACAGTACGATAGCCTCTAATGGCTCGCGTAGCCATGGCCCTTTGTGGCCTCCTCAGCAAAGCCCGATTCTCACGATTTAGGGCCTCATTCCACACTGGGGCCCCATATAACGCCATACACCTCACAACACCCGCGAAAAGGCGCCGACAAGAAGCGCTGGGGCCCCCCACATTCGGCATTATACGGGCCAGGGCAGCCGCCACTTTCGTAAGCCGCGGTGAGAGACGCTTGAAGTGCTCGGTGAATTTCCACCGGGCATCCAG
Organism: Chilo suppressalis; assembly: GCA_902850365.2. Classification (NCBI taxonomy): domain Eukaryota; kingdom Metazoa; phylum Arthropoda; class Insecta; order Lepidoptera; family Crambidae; genus Chilo; species Chilo suppressalis. The sequence continues at coordinate 153,340 of OU963922.1, forward strand.
CACTAAGCCCAGGTATTTTAGATAGGGGCCCAGCCTAATCATCTGTCTATCCACAACGACGCATGACCCAGCGGGAGGCCTTCTCCTCGGACCATGGAAGAAAATGGCCTCCGTCTTGTCCAATGACACTTGGAGCCCCAGCATCCTTATCCGCTTGACGACAAGGGTGGTGCCCACCGAGGCACGACGAGCAGCGTCTTCAAAGCTGCTCCCCCTGGCTGTCACTAAGGTGTCGTCCGCGTAACATATCAAGTTTAGCCGGGACATCCATATACCTCTCAGTACGAAGTTGTAACCGATATTCCACAGCAGTGGACCTAAGACCGACCCCTGCGGAACACCACGGTCCACATCCTGAGACATCAGCCTCCCCCCTCTGCCCAGATATAGTACCTGTCTCCCGGTTAAGTAACTGCGGATTATTCGTCGGAGGTATAGAGGCACCTGGTGGTATCGAAGGGCCTCGAGTATTACCTCAAAGGGAAGCGTGTTGAACGCGTTGGCGATATCAAGTGATACCGCCAACAAACACTCTCCTTCCCCTTCAGCTTCCAAACATAATCGTCGCAACTCTAGTACTGCGTCCACAGTAGACCGTCCTCTACGAAAGCCGTATTGACGGTCGGAAATATCAGGGCCCGCTTCCTCAAGGTGTTTTAAGAGACGGGCAGCTATAATCCGCTCAAACAGCTTGCCCACCTCATCTAAAAGCACTATGGGTCGATAGGCAGAGGGGGAGTCAAGGGGTCGTCCATCTTTCTGGAGAAGGCACAACCTTCCGACCTTCCACGGAGCAGGAAAGGCGCCCGACTCCAAACACATGCAAAACATCTCATGAATTCGTTCCCCTATGTGTTTGATGGCCAGAACCAGAACTCGTCCTGGCACTCCGTCCGGCCCCGGAGCCTTCTTTTTGGCCCTCAACCGATCGACTGCGCCGTCAAACTCAGCCTGCGTGATAGGAGGGACCTCCTCGGCTGTAGGCTCCATCTCCGGCTCGGGGGGCACCATTACCGGGGGCGAAAACTGCTCTTGCGGCGGAAACAGTCCTCCAACCACCCTGGATAGGAGCTGGGGATCCATGTTCTCCGTTGAGGGAGCACTGTGTCGCATTTTATCCCGTACCATTTTATAAGGACGTCCCCACGGATTGACATCTAACTCCTCGAGGAACTCCTTTCTTGCCTGATCTTTCGCATTATTGATAGCGATTTGCAAGGCCATCTTCGCCTCTTTGTAGGTCCTGTGAAGGAGTTCCTCCTCTTCCACTGTATGGCGCCTTCGTCTGCACCGTTTGTGTGCCCTTCTGGCCGCGTTACTGGTAAAACGAAGGGCCGCTACCTCCTCCGTCCACCAGTAAATCGCCTTCTTATCGTGATGGCGAGTTCCCACTCGAGGCATGGCCGCATCGCAGATTGCCGTCAAAGATCTGCGAAGTGCCAATGCCTTTTCATTCACCGCTCCTCCTGGTGGTGAACTCCAGCTCTCGACGATCGCCGCCTCCTCTACCATCTCGACATTGAGGTGTGTGATCGCCCATCTAGGGAAGTGTCCCCTTTCTCCCCCCAGTTGAGAAGTCATCGACCCAACGGAACGTTTGACCTTGAACGAAATATATTGGTGGTCGGATAGAGTCACCATGTCTTCCATCACCTGCCACCCGTCTATACGTCGAGCGAGGCTGGGCGTCGCGAAGGTGACATCGACAATGGAGCCTCCCCACCTCCTGACACAAGTAAAAGAATCCCCCCTATTCATAACATTCAGACCCATCGTAGTCACCCATTCAGCCACCACCTCTCCTCTACTGTCCGTGGTTGGAGATCCCCAGAGAGCCGCTTTAGCGTTTAGGTCTCCCATTATTAGAACCTGGAGGGGGGCGAGCCTCCTCACCACTTCTCCAAGTCTATCCATGAAGGATTCCAACTCAGCGACTCGGCGATTGGGCGAGAAGTACACACCGATCACAGCTATATTCCCCCATGTAGCGGCGACATACCCCTTGCCTCTTTCTCTGACTATCAGGGGGAGGGAGCGCTTTGCAGTAATAATGGCCACCAAACCATCCTGGTCCCCAGCCCAGTGCGGCTGAGGAGACACACAATATGGCTCGGCGGCGACTGCCACATCCACCGACCACTGCACCATGGACTGAGCAAATAGATCTTGCGCCGTGATGCAGTGGTTAAGGTTGCTCTGTAGAAAGTTGAGATGTCTGGACCTATCCATCGAGTTGTGACATCTCAACTTCCTCAGGTGATTCGCTCACCACCGCTGAAGGGGAGCCTTTGTTCCGCTCGAAAAGCTTCCCCTGGACTCTGGGGGGGTTGCACTGTCTCCCCCCCATTCTGTGTCCTGCCGGCAATTTGTGCTCCGCACAGACCACGCAATGCGGTTCTGCACTACATCCTTCTGCTACATGACCCTGTTTACCACAGCGGAAACAGAGATCGCTGCGATCGACTTGGGACGGGCACATTGTGCGCGTGTGACCGATGCCCATGCATTTAAAGCATCTGAGTGGCATCGGGTCAAGAGGTCGTACCTGGACTGAACTCCAGCCAATTAAGAATCTCCCACCATCTATTATAGCCTTTGCGGCGTCTACAGGACACCTTACAGTGACAATGCCCATTCCTCCCGGGCCCACACGAATTTCACCCGTTTTCACAGATTCCGATGGGCAACCTCCTTTTTTGGACACCGCAGCAATGACCTCCGCCTTCACAATAGTGTCATCAAGACCCGTGATGCGGAGATCCGCACATCTCACTGGTCTTGTGACCTTCGCATCCTCAGGAAGGAGTTCCTTGAGCTTTGCCGCAAGTGCGTCAGCTTTGTCACCGCTCTTTGCCCCCGGAACCTTAAGAATGCGGGCCCCAGTGAGAGTTTGCCTTATTTTGACGCCGTCTATGCCCAGGTCTTCTAACTGTAACCCTTGTTTTGCTCTCCCAAGGGCTTCAGCGTAGGTCGTACCCTTGGCAAGAGCTTCTGGGCTTAGGGTTACGACCACCGCCGTTGTTTTCAGAGAATTTAGCTTCTTCTTCTTCTTCTTTTTGGTCTTGGTCTTTTTGGAAGGGGAAGCTTCCGCTGGTGCTTTGGCAGCAGCCGATGGTTTTGACGCTGCGTTCGCCTGGGGCTCTGTAGAAGACTTCTTCTTCTTTTTGCCCTTGTTGACTACAGTAGACCAGGCAGTATTATCTGCCACCCCGGAATCAACTGTTTCGGCCTGGATAGACACATTGGTGTCTATAACTTCGTGGACAGGCACCGTTTGCGACCTGGGTGCCTTCTGCAGTATAGGTGCCGTCAGCGTCTTTGGCGTCGTTTTTGTCTTGGGCATCATTTTCGGCGCTGGTGCAGCTGATGGCGACGACTTCTTCTTGTCGGCAGCGAGTGGCGGTCTAATGATAGGCGCTGGTGGAAGTCTGGTTTCCAAGCTCGCTAGCCGGACATTCACCATCTCGCCAATCGAGATGTGAAGAGAGCGTTTTAACTCTTCTATCATATCTTCCAGTGGTGCAGCTGGGAGGGGCGCCCGCTCTCTGCCCAGATCTCTCTCTGAGAATGACTTACGGAGGGCCTTAGTCTCCTTCCGTAAGCTTTCTATGTCGCGGTTTAATCGGGCGTTGTCGCGTCTAAGACGACGCGTTTCCTCACTTAGAGTTATTGACGACATATTCTCGATTAGGTCGGTTAAAGCCGCTGTCGCATCCTTGATGGCCTTGTGGCATTCCCCTTTTAAGTGCTTGGACTTATGTGCCACGGATACAATTTTATTGACCTCCTTCAGGGCTTTGGTCTTGAGGTCGTCCGTGACAAGTTCGTCCGACCTTTGAGATAGTGCCCTCGATGGTTCGTCCTCAACCGATTCAAACTCCCAGTCATACCCATCCGATGTCTCGTCGACATTCATTTCGTCTTGGCAGGGATTCTCCTCTGCTCGCTTGAGCTTTCCTTTGGGTTTTGCCGCCCTTACATGGGCCCCGGTAGACACCGCCTTTCTTTTCCCCCTAGTGGCTGTACTGATCTTGACAGCTTTTGGGGGCTCTAAAGTAGATCCCGATTCAGCATCTGAACTAGATGCGCGAGGAGCATTCCTCTTTCTGGTTGTCCGGCTAGTGCTTGCCAACGAGTGCGTCGGCGAAGTGGGACGCACGAAAAATGAATGCTCCGAAGTCGGCTTTTCGAGCTCCTCTGTTTGCAACAGCTCTCGTTCATACGGCATCGCAGTCGGAGCCACGATCCCTTCAGAAAAATTGAGCGTCACCGACGCTGATCTCCGCATCGGATTTTCTATTGATTGACCCTGAGAAGAGCCTTTTTCCTCGGTTTGGCCCTGAGAAGGGCCTTTGGGTTGGCCCTGAGAAGGGCCTTTCAAAAACGAATCTCCTTCGCCTGCAACAGGCTTCTGCAAATCTTCGGCTCGGTTTTTACTCGGACCCAGAGCTTTGTCCGTGCATCTCTCCAACGTCACTAAAGGGGTTTTTTGATTTTTTATAACTTTCTCCATATTGTTCCCACGAGTAAGGTAGCAAACGATGGTCCACCCGGGCAGAGGCTCCATACCCGGGTAAGCGTAGAGTTGTGAAGAATGGGGTTCCGCCGGTCCCCACCTCCAGAGGCCACGTTGCGACTGGACTCCCTCCAGCCACTCATCCCCTGACCCGTGACAGGTTCGGGATTGGGGTTTTTTTAAAGAGGTTTTCTCCTCTACAGGCCGCCCAATCAAGGGAAGCCCACCGATCCCACTCAACGTGGGGCTACGGTTTGGCCGACGGTTGCCGAAGCATCCGCTGATCGCGACTACCGCAACCAGACGAACCCGTCGCCCACGCTTGCACTGCCGCTCCCCGGACTATCCAGGACGCCAGTCAAGCCCAGACCGCGTCGCCGCTACCCAGAAACGTCTGGGACGCCGACCCGGAATTCAGGGCACTTGTCCCTCACTGACCCCTAGGGGTCCCGCAACCACTGAGGCTGCTCCCTCCCGTGCAGTTGCTGTCCGCGCCGGCCAAAGCCGGTACCCCCCATATCTGGGGGGCGTTCCCCTATCCGCAACCCGGGGGACGCGTCCGGTAGCGACACTGCACTGCCGCTCCCCTCCAAAAAGAGGGCGGAACCTAACCTAACCTTTTTTTTTTTTTTTTTTTTTTTTAGCCAGGGGAAATGCCTTCGCATACCACCCTATCACGGGGAGACAGGGGGGTTATGTGGGACTTGAACCCACTAAAACCACCTGGGTGTCCCTCCTCCGCTGTGCGACGTTCTCCGGGATCATTACAATACTTCTACCGGAGAGCCGCCGCCGGATGTCCTAGCGGACCCGCCTCTCTTAGGAGAATCCGACCTCCTCCACTAGTGGGGCGCGCCGGAACACGGACGCGCTTGTCCACCACAGGGGCTCCTAGTGGACGACAGAACTTCCCCGTTACTGCCGCCCAGCCCCAACAGTGTCATTGGCTTCGGGTAATCCGCCCTCAGCCCGACTCGCTACCTCCTGGCTATCACACGGTACAGCCGTATCCATTGCCTCGCCCGTAGTTTGTGTGCTTTGGGTGGGCAGACTGCTCTTTGCCCTACCGCCTCCCTTCTTTTTGGGCTTTCTTGCTTCGGGGGCTTGGCATCCTTTGCCCCCCATCACATGATCCGCTTTTTTGCCGTCCGCCGCACATGTAACACAATGCGGCGGGTTCGTGCACTCACCTGCTTTGTGACCAGAGTTACCACATCGGTAGCAGAGGTCACTCCTATCCTGCTCATTTTCACACTGCACTCGAATATGCCCGATCTCGAGGCAACGGAAGCACCGCATAGGTCTAGACGGCAGAAGTTTGACCACTGTCGACACCCACCCTACCTTTAATTTACCCCGTTCCATGATTTTCTGGGCCGCAGAAATCGGGCACTTGACTGTTACTGTGCCCGGCCCATTACTTTTTCTCCATATTTCCCCGCACTTTACCTCCCCCGCCTGGCAGTTACCCGCTATGGCAACAGCTGCTTGCACTTCAAGTGTCGACGCCGTGTCGTCCAGGCCAGTAACACGCAGTTCTGCGACTTTGACTGGCCTAGAAATTTCAACCCATGAAGGATCCAGCAACTCCTTCAGTTTTTCTGCCATTTTGTTCTCATTTCCGCCGCTTTCAACCCCTGGGAGTTGTAGTAACCGGGCACCAGTGGCCGCCACTTTGACCGGCAGGCCGTTTGGACAGCCAAACTCTTCGGGCTTAATTTTCCCCTTGGCGGCCGAAAGCACCTGGGCATAGGTGACGCCCTGTTCGGCAGCATCGGGCCTCAACTTTATCATGACCGCAGCCGAGCGTGGTGGCCGTAGCTTGGGTCGCTTCCTCTGTTTAGCCTCCGAGGACTTCGCAGCCGCGGTTCTGTCCGGAGCGGTCGACGGGGCTATCGTTTTTTTCTTTTTAGAACCCCGCTTTTTGACCGTTACCCACTCACCTGTATTAACAGGGGCAGGTGGTGCAGGGTTCATCACATCCATGTTGGGAGTACCAGAAGTGGTGGCACTTTTCTTTCCTTTCTTCCTCTTCTTTTGCCCCTCAGAAGTTACAGGGGCAGGGCCTGACACAGCATATGTTGGTGCTGTGTGTGTCTCTCTCGTTAAAGGCAACGTCGGTGTCTTCGCTTGCACTTCCGGAACGGCTTCTCGCGACACAGCACGATCAGATGTGTTTGGCACCGGACGCCGACGTAGCTCAGGCAACAAGCTTTCCTCCAATCTTTTAAATCTGTCACTCATGATGGAGAGTATGCGCTCCGACTCTTTATAGGACAATCCCTCAGTACAGCTTCGACAAGGGGCGGAGGTATTGTTATTTTTAAGAGCGGCCACTTCCCGCTTCAGAAGCTCCATTTCTACCCGCATATCCCCGTTTTCCTTCCGCGCTCGGAGGTAGGCAGTCTGGATCTTGGCAAAATCAGATTCCAGTGCCCTATATCTTACCCCGAGTTTCGTAAGCTCCTCATTCCCCGTCCGGTTAGGTACTTCAACTAGAGCCTCCTTAATTATTTGGGCCGCAGCATCCTTTAGGGTACGCACGAACGTCCCCTTAAGGTTCCCGGACTTGACAGCCACCTCTTTTATTATGTCTGCCGTTTCCGTAAGCCTCTTGCAGACATCTAAGATCGGCATACTTTTCCAATCGGCCGTTCTGACTGCCGGACTGGTGTCCCTCGACAAAACTACTTCCGCCTCGGCTTGTCCCGCAAATTCCTGCCGTTTGGCAAAGTCCGCTTGGGCCTTGGCTTTAGTCCCGACAATATATTCGCCGGTGTTCGGCAGTTGGCCCCTGCCCCTCTTTTTTTCCTCTGCTCCAGAGCTCTTATCGCCCGACATCTTAGGCCCTTTAGAGCGTGTGCGCTTTCTTCCACATGTTTGAGAGGGTTCAATATATACGGAATCCTCATCGGAGTCAGACATCGAGTCCGAGAAGCGCGATGACGTACTCCTACTCCTACTTCTTTCGGACGACGGCGCCGCTGGAATTGGCGTGCGTGTGAGTCGTACAACTGGCTGTTTTCCCCTTTCCTCTGGTCGCTTAAAGCGAGCCTCCTTTTCCCTTTCGTCGGCGGCGGCAGATGTTGATGCCACCTGAGACTGCTTTGAAGCAGTCGTTTTATTCCCCTCCTTCTCTTCGGACTTCCCGTCCCTCCCAGCAAAAAGATTTTTAAAATTTAGAGTCTCCATATCTTATCCCACGAGTATGGCGGATCTACAATGTCCACCCAGGCGGTGTCCCCTGCACCTGGGTAACCCTAATACACTCAGAGGTCGGGCGGTATCTGAGGTTGGCGCTAATGGGCTGATGCACTCCACCAGCCACCCGCAAATGCAGGCGCCCCGACATCACGTGTCCCAATGCCAGGACTTTGAGGATTTTTTATTGAGGTTCTTCTTCCTCGCAGGAGACACGGTGAAGTGCCTCCCCCCGGCCCCACTCAATGTGGGGTAACGGTTTGGCCGACGGTGGCCGAAGCCTATCCGCTGTCCGGTGCAAGCGAACCAGCGGACCCGTCGCCCGCGTCGATCCGCACCGCCGCTACCCAGAAACGTCTGGGACGCCGACACGGAACCTGAGACACTCGCCTCTCTAACCCGCGCGAGCGCGCCATGGGCTGAATCACCCCCACCTCGTGCAGTTGCTGTCCGCGCCGGCCGAAGCCGGTACCCCCCATATCTGGAGGGCGTGCCCCTATCCACAACCCGGGGGACGCGTCCGGTAGCGACACTGCACAGTCGCTTCCCTCTCCAACGAAACCTAACCTAACCTAACTTTTTTTTTTTTTTTTTTTTTTTTTTTTGACCCGGAGAAATGCGTTACGCATACCCCGCCGCTGGGTAGGCGACGGGGTTATGTGGGACTCCTCCCCCCACCTCCTGCCCACCCACTCAGCCAACCCTAGGGCTGGCTCAGTGGCTGCTCGGGATGGGGGGGCCCTACCCACTAAAACTCCGGGATGTGCTCTCCTTGCCAGCGGTGGCGGCGTGGGGTCCTTACTGGGAATCAACCACGCCGCCGCCGGCCGGCCCGGCTTTTAGCCAGGCCACCTCACGATCGGGGGGATTCCCAGGCACATGGTGGGAATCCCCCCCAGACTGCGGTGCCGTGCAATGCAGGCGCAGGTTACCCTACCCGCGCCCGCTGGCCCCGACTCAGGGTTGAAGACTGCGGACGTATCCCCGCATCCTTCGTCCCCTTCGCCTATGTCTTATTGGGTCCGCCTCAGAGTCTTGTTCGCGGGCCCGCTCCGCTGCCTCCTTTTGCGACATTACCTCTTCGCAGAACGAGGAAACTGCCTTCCAGGACCTGTCGTTGGTAAGCATGGAAGAGATCACGCTCGGCAACGAGAGGTCCTGGCCTATTACCGCAGTGAGGGAGCTGCGCTGCCGAGACCAAGCGGCACACACCGCGAGAGTGTGCTCTGCGGTGTCCTCGGCCGCGCCGCACTCATGACACATAGGGGTCGCCTCTCTGCCTATGCGGAACAGGTACTTACCGAAGCAGCCGTGTCCGGTAAGCACCTGTACGAGTCGATAGGTCAGCGCACCATGTCCTCTTCGGACCCAGTCCTCAAGCACCGGGAGCACCGCCTCAATGGTGCGAATACCATAGATGGGAGAGTTGAGCATCTCTCTCCACCTTTCCAGCAACCTTTCGTACGCGAGCAAATCCCACCAACCACCCATGGCCTGGCGAACCTTCTTGGTTATGCAGGCCGAAGCAGCGGGAGATACGCGCGGAATGGCCTCCACCGCGCGTACTTTCTTGACTCCCTACAAATTATTCTTTGTCTATCTCCTTGTCCCTATGGTCCCTCTCCCCTTTCTGGGGCGGACGTACACGAAACGCCTTCGTCGCAATCCCAGTCGTCCCGTGCCCACTCTGAAGTGGTACCGCTGGCTCCAAATTGTACGGTCCTCTCTTCTTTCTTCGCCTCGGGTCTTCTTTCTTCACCTCTCAAGTCCACTCCGAATCCTGTGCCATCTACGCGCGAAATCCCGCAGCTGCCTGAAGTTCGCCTCCGATCCCACAAGGTCGCAATAATAGACCGGCCCAACCTCGAGCACCTTCACACTGTCCAGAAGTTCCCTACGCGCCTCCCCGTAGAGCTTACACTCCCACAGAGCGTGGTATGCGTCCTCTACTTCTCCCTCCCCACAGTAGCACGACCCCACCTCCGCGAGCTACATTCGGTGAAGCCTACCCCTGAAACAGCCATGTCCTGTCAGCAATTGCGAGGTTTCATAGTCAGGCTCGACCCAAGTGGCCTTGAGTCGGGCCTCCACTCCCGGGAAAAACCGATACAACTCCCTCCCCTGGTCCGATGCATCCCAACGCCCCTGCCATTCGGCAAGGACGGACTCAGAGACCCCGAGTTTGGCGCTCTGCAGCTCCTCCCTGGTAGCCGCGGACTCGCGTGCCCCACCTAGTCTGCCTGCCCGAATTACCTCGAGGTCGGCCGGTAAAACACCGGCCAACACCGGCAAAGCGACAGAGCTCGTCAACCGGTACGCCTTGGTCAGAAGGATCAAGGCGGGTCTCTGGGTGCGCAAAAGCGCACTACGCACAACGTGAAGAGACGCACACTCGTACCAACATGCCGCAGCATACGTCACCGTGGCGATGTAAGTGCCGCGGTACAAAACCTTTAGGGCCTTGTACCGAACTCCCCAAGAAGCCGCCGATACTCTCGACATCTTGCCGAAGCAATTTGCCGCCCTCTCCCCTATCGACGCCGCATGCTGCGCGAACGAGAGACTCGAATCGACCTTCACACCCAACACAGTAGCCGACGTCACGCTCCTGATAGACGTCCCCCCGAACCGGATGATGGGTGGCCGCTGGAATTTCCCCCTGATCGTCATGGTAACAGACTTTGCAGGAGAGAAGTCCAGCCTATTACGGGCCCCCCATTCACCGACGAGCTGCAAAACCGTAGAGGCCGTGGCCTCTATGCTCGCCCGGGCTCCGGATTCGATCAGGATCGTGACGTCGTCGGCGTACGCCACTATGCTCACCCCCCCGGGTAGTGGCAGTCGAAGCAAGTCGTCCATAAGCACGTTCCAGAGCGTTGGTCCCAACACCGATCCCTGCGGGCAACCCATCGTTGCCGCCTTCCACACTACCCGATCACCCACGAACAAGCCCACACGGCGATTGACGAAGTAATCCGCCAACATCCTGAAGATGTTAGGCGGACATCCTCCGCGTTTCACCTTGAGCAGGATCATGGGCCACCAAGCATTATCAAAGGCCCCAGAGATATCCAAAAATACCGCTTGCACATATTTCGACGAGCTCTCTCTAGCCACTCTGAAGATTTCCTTCAGAGCAGACACCGTCGACCGACCCCGAGTGAACCCGTGCTGGCAGTCCGATAAGCCACTGGTTATTTGCGGAGCACACCTTAACATTACTCGTTCTAAAATCTTACCAAAGATCGGTAGCAGAGTGACGGGGCGATACGCTTTCGGATCGGAAAGCGGCTTGTCATTCCCTTTCGGGAGGACAATCAGCCTGCCGTCCTTCCACGTATCAGGAAATCGTCCCTCCTGGACACATCGCCTAAACACTTCAGAGAATTCCACCGGCGCGGCTGCCCAAACGTGTTCAACAATACGAGCCGAGATCCCATCGATACCCGGTGCGGTGTTAGGCAAGTCCTTGACTATACCCGCAATTAGACTGTCAGTTGGAGGCGGGGCATCTTCTCCTGAGGGTATGAGTGAGGCTACTAACCGCACTTGCCTGTGGTACTCTGTGTCCTTAGACACATCGTCGTCCGGACAAAGAGCATACACGAGGCTGTGCATAGCCTCGTCCACACTCCCAGCATAACCTTCGGCGAACATCGTGCCATTTATTACGTTACGGGGAGGCCTAGACCTCCCACTCGCGGCTCGGTAGGCCTGTCCCCAAGGGTTCAGGTTTCCGGAATCTGCGATCTTCCTAAAATGCAAAAGTTGCGCCTCCTCCATGGCCGCCCTATACCTACTCCTATGCACATGGAAGCGGCCCCTGGCTTCCGCCTCAACCAGGCCGCCGGCCCGGCGAGTCGACTGCCAGGCTCGCCTCAACTTGTTGTTGAGTTGACGCAACCGATCGAGCTCGGGCGTCCACCAATCGTGTCCTGTGTCCGAATTCCTAGCCTGAGCCAACCCCAGCGTCTGCTTCGCGGTGCTCAAAACAAGAGCTGCGAACTGAGCACAGACAGCCTGGGCGGGTCGCTTCCATTTTATGTTGCCCACCCTCCCATGGATCCGGCGCTCGAAGAGAGGCCAGTCCACACCGCGATCCCTGAGTCTCGGAAGCTCTTCTAGCAGCCCAGCGCGTGGAGTGCTCGTGCTTGCCACTTCAAACGTAATGAGACGGTGGTCGCTCTCAATTTTGTCTTCCCACACTCTCCATCCCGTCACCGGGATGCCTCTTGTTGTTAATGTGAGGTCAATGTTGGACGCTCCGTTCGCAGTGGCAAAGGTCGAAGGCTCTCCTTCCCTATTCTCCAACTGCAGGCCCCGGGCCAGGATAAACGCCTCCATGGACTCACGGCGGTGCGTGACGTCTGGCCCACGTCCCGTATACTGCCGCGGTTCGCAGTACCACATTGGAGAGTGCGCATTGGAGTCAACCCCAATCACGACCCTCTTCCCCTTCAAGGAATCCAGGACTCTGCCTAACTGCTCCAGGTGCACATTAATGTCGTCGCTGTACTGAAAATACGCGGACACCACGTAAATTCCCTCTTCGTCGATGAGTAGGTGACACACTGTACAGTGTGTAGTCGACAGATGGTGCAAGAGGGCACATGGGAGGTCCCTACGACGGACATAAACGCACGCTTTGGGTCGTTCACCGCACTGCAGTAAACTGCTCGCGGCACCCCAGTTTGGGCTAGGATAATGTTCCTGAGCCAGAACGACGTCTAGGCCCAGTTCCTCTGCTACCTGGGCTAACTCCATTGTGGCAAGCTCTGCCCCCGCTAAGTTTATTTGGCCGACTGTACATGATATTGTTGGAGCCATTAGTAGGCCGTAATCTCCGCCATTCTGCGTTCGGCATGGATCCTAGCCGGACAATCCCGGGCTCCGGTAGTATGTGTGTTAGCCCCCTTTTGGCCGAACTTGTGGCACGTAGCGCACCGTTCAGATTCGGCCTTGCAGTCCTCGACCTTGTGTCCTGCACCGCACCTCGTGCAGGTGTATGCCTCCTGCCTGCACCGCTTCTCATTATGCCCGTATGTCGAGCATTTATGACATATGACGGCCGTCGTAAAATCTTCTACCCTGCATACATCCCATCCGATGTACAGTCGGCCTTTTTCGATAAGCGCTTTCCGCAGCTTCGCGCTGCACGCCAACACCATGGACGAACGTGACCCCCCAACCCTGCTCTTACGGAAAGCCAGCTTGCACTCCCCTTTCATTTTATCTGCGGTCCATTCCCCGCTGTCGGCAAAGTTTTGTATAAATACCCGATCCAGGGTTGCCCCCACATCTGGGTCTTTGCCCTCCAAATCTCTTATTACTACAAGGGGCGCACGCCCCTTCAAGTCGTTAGCCTTTAAAGAGCTCGGAAGAGCTGCCTTCAATCTCGTTAGGTCATCTTTGGTGCGAGTTTGGATGACCACACCCGCATTCCCAACTCTGCGTACCCTGTCCACCTGTATATTAAGTTTCGCGGGAGCGATAGAGGTCTTTAAAATGGATTTCGTTTCCTCCGAGGATTTTAAATCACTTCCCTCAGCGGGATAGACCGCCAGTACAGGGCCAGCTGGAGGTGCCCTCCGCACCCTGTCGGCGTACGTGGCTGCAACCAATGCGTTACCGCCCGAAAAAGCCTCCGCCGCTCGCGTACGAGCCGCCTCTGCCTCAGCTTCAGCTCTCGCGGCGCGCTCCTGTTCCCTTGAGTAGGCGACGTCTAAGGTTGCTGCCCTTACTTTTGCGGAGTTTATGCGTCCCTTGTCTTCTTCCGCAATTAGCCCCAAGTGGCCGACAATCTCCATAATCAACGAAAGTTGGCTGTTGATCGTTGCCATGTCGGTCCGGTTAATTTTGTTATTCGCCCCAGCTACCCCAGATATGGTTCTAGCCGCCGCGTTGGCTTTCGCCAGCAGCTGCCGTGAAGTCGACCGCGCCAGGTCCACGCCGTCGTCTTCGTAATCCCCTTCACTAGTGTAAGGAGACACAAACTCCGTGGCCGGAGTTTCTGCCTCCAACAGTAGCCCAGCCATACCCTGCTGTGCCGAGCCCAGCTTCCTAATGGTCCTTTTCTTAGGACGGCCTTCCGCTGTTGCAGCGTCCGGAGACAGCAGCCTCTTGGCGCTCTCCCTTGCCAGCCTCGCCTCCGCCACCGCCGCCACTGGAGACGCCTGCCCCTGCTGGCCCGACGGCGAAGTCCCCGGAGACAGTGTCGCCACTACCGCCCGGTACACCGCCGATGCGACACCTGCGACGTCAGTCGCCCCTCGGTCCAACGCCGGCGCTGCCGATCGCCCTGGTGGAGTCCTCATTAGAGACTTACGAGGCGCGAACAATTCCATGGGGGGAGGGTCCCCCTCCTCCTCCGAGCTCATGTTCCACTGTTATTATTCGTGTACAGAAATGTCCAATAGTGGTTTGCACAAAATAGTCCCCAAAAATAAAATATTGCACAAAATTGTGCACTTTACTTTATAACTAGCAACCCTGTTTCGCGCTATGCGTTGAACGGAACGCAGAGCTGTAAATGTCACCCACTGACGGTGACACTGACAATGACAGCGTCAGCTGTCACAAACAAAATGCACTTCAACTACCCACTAAATGTCAAATAAAAAGTACACGTTCTACCTTCTTATAATGCAAATAAAAATAAAAAGGCGGTACTTGACCGCGTGGTCCTAACCTAAAAGCACGTGGAAATAACCACGTGCTGTCTAACCTACAAATACAAGCTAAAAACTAATTAATCTACACTAATTACTAGGAAAGTCACTGTCTTTACTTAAAATTAAGCAAAATAAAAAGGGGTACTCCCTGATTTGCGCCCGTTTCGCGCCTCCAGGCACGGAAAACAGGCACCTTTCCTGGATTCACACCAACGTCTTATCAATGAGCACTAAACACTAAATAACTGCACAAAACACTTATTATTCGTCCTGTCGATAAAATCTAATTGTCCACAATATATAGACGCACGATAAAAATAACCTTTCAGGCACTGAAATCGACTCTGAAAGAGGTTATAAAATTCAGTACGCGGAGCACTACAATTCGTGTGCGCACACGACGGCGGTCGTACGCGAGCAGTCGGACTCGCCGCATCTCCTCCGGCGACGGGCGCTCTCCTCTTTGTCTTGCCTCCACCCTATATCGGTAGCTGTCGACCAGGACGCCAGCGTCTAGCTCCCAGGGTGGAGTCCCCGCCAATACGCAAGCCGCCGCTCCGGAGACAGTACGATAGCCCCTTATGACCCGCGTAGCCATGGCCCTTTGAGGCCTCCTCAGCAAGGCCCGATTCTCACGATTTAGGGCCTCGTTCCACACTGGGGCCCCATATAGCGCCATACACCTTACAACACCCGCGAAAAGACGCCGACAAGAAGCGCTGGGGCCCCCCACATTCGGCATTATACGGGCCAGGGCAGCCGCCACCTTCGTAAGCCGCGGTGAGAGACGCTTGAAGTGCTCGGTGAATTTCCACCGAGCATCCAGCACTAAGCCCAGGTATTTCAAATAGGGGCCCAGTCTAATCATCTGCCTATCCACAACGACGCATGACCCAGCGGGAGGTCTTCTCCTCGGACCGTGGAAGAAAATGGCTTCCGTCTTGTCCAATGACACTTGGAGCCCCAGCATCCTTATCCGTTTGACAACAAGGGTAGTGCCCACCGAGGCACGACGAGCAGCGTCCTCAAAGCTGCTACCGCTGGCGGTCCCTAAGGTGTCGTCCGCGTAACAGATTAAGTTCAGCCGGGACATCCATATACCTCTCAGTACGAAGTTGTAACCGATATTCCACAGCAGTGGACCTAATACCGACCCCTGCGGAACACCACGGTCCACATCGTGAGACATCAGCCTCCCCCCTCTGCCCAGATATAGTACCTGTCTCCCGGTTAGGTAACTGCGGACTATTCGTCGGAGGTATAGAGGCACCTGGTGGTATCGAAGGGCCTCGAGTATTACCTCAAAGGGAAGTGTGTTGAACGCGTTGGCGATATCAAGTGATACCGCCAACAAACACTCTCCTTCCCCTTCGGCTTCCAAACATAATCGTCGCAGCTCTAGTAATGCGTCCACAGTAGACCGTCCTCTACGAAAGCCATATTGACGGTCGGAAATATCAGGGCCCGCTTCCTCAAGGTGTTTTAAGAGGCGGGCCGCTATAATCCGCTCAAACAGCTTGCCCACCTCATCTAAAAGCACTATGGGTCGATAGGCAGACGGGGAGTCAAGGGGGCGTCCATCTTTCTGGAGCAGACACAACCTTCCGACCTTCCACGGAGCAGGAAAGGCGCCCGACTCGAAACATATGCAAAACATCTCATGAATTCGTTCCCCTATGTGTTTGATGGCCAGAACCAGAACTCGTCCTGGCACACCGTCAGGCCCCGGAGCCTTCTTTTTGGCCCTCAACCGATCGACTGCGCCGTCAAACTCAGCCTGCGTGATAGGGGGAACCTCTTCGGCTGTAGGCTCCACCTCCGGCTCGGGGGGCACCATTACCGGGGGCGAAAAAACCTTTTTTTTTTTTTTTTTTACTTGGGGAAATCCATCATGGATACCCCCCGCCGAGAGGGAGACGGGGGGTTATGCCGGACTCCTACCGGCTAAAACCCCAAGATGTTCCGTCACGCACGCATATGGGCGAGTAAAACCGTGGGATCTGGCTTTGCCAATTTCTACCACGGCCCCGCCCTGCGATGTCCTTACGGACCCCTCTTTAAAGGAGCTGAAGCTCCCTCCCTCGGCGAGGGCGCGCCGGAACATTGACGCGCCCGAACACCTCGAAAGCCCCAAACGAGCGGCGGTAGTCCCCCCTACCGCCGCCTGGCTCTCACAGCAGGGTGGACCTGGGTTTTTCCCTTGATCCTCCCAGCTCTTCACGCAGTCGCTGACTTTCCGCGACCGCAACCTCCATTTCCTCCCCTTCAACGACTGATGGTTGGTGGGTAGGAGGAGTCTTCCTCTTAGGCCCTTTATTCCTCGTCTTTGCCGGTTGTGAAGCATTACAGACCTTGCTTCCCATAGGGTGATTTGCCACTTTGTTTGCCGCCGCACAGAGTATACAATGCGGCGTAGCATCACACTGGGCAGCCTTGTGTCCGGGCTTGCTGCACCGAAAACATAGGTCGCTCCGATCGACCTCCTCCGTACACGATTCTCGAACGTGACCTACCTCGAGACATTTAAAGCATCTCATGGGTCTCGGAGGGAGCAGTTTGATACCCGCTGAGATCCAACCCACTTTTAACCTGCCGCCTTCAGTAATCTTTTTGGCGGCTGTCACCGGACACTTCACAACAACTGCACCCAGACCTGTGTGGCCTCGGCGTATTTCACCACACTTAACAGCTTCCGGTTGGCATTGCCCCACTTTTGCTACTGCTGTTATGACCTCTTCGGTCGACGCCGTGTCATCCAGACCCGTAATACGAACCTCCGCACATTTGACAGGTCTGGATATCTCGACCATTTCAGAGCCGATTATGTCTCTCAGCTTAGAAGCTATTTGATCGGCTCTTTCTCCGCTATCGGTACCCGGTACTTCCACAATACGAGCACCCGTGGCAGCCACTTTTATTTTCAGGCCGCCGGTCACACCGTACTGAACAGGATCGAGCTGACTCTTCGCCTGTGAGAGAACTTGGGCATATGTAACCCCATTCTTTTCCGCCTCAGGCCGCAGTTTCAATGATATTGCGGCGGTTTTTGGAGGGCGCAATTTCGGTTGCTTTTTCTTATTCTTTTGCCCCTTGGATTTCTTTAATGGGGCAGGCGCAGCTGTAGCTTCCTTCACTGGTTTGCCTCTTTTCCCAACTGTAGTCCACTGTCCTTCTTGTGCGGGTGGAGCAACACGCGGCTCAGCTTCCGTAGTAGGCACTGACGACACTACTTTTTCCCTCATTTGTTTCCCGCTTTTCTTCTTCTGCTTGGCCTTTTGCCCCCCAGATAAAATAGGGGCGGGGCCTTGTGCAGCAGGTGTTTTAGCTGCCGGAAGCTGGGCTCCTGAGCTTGCTTTGTCAGCCGCAAGCGGAGGACGCCGACGTGGCTCCGGTAGCAGTCTGTCCTGTAACCCTTCAAACCTAGCATTCATGATTGCCAGGATCCTCTCTGTCTCAGCAGATCGGTGACCATCACCGTGGCCCGTGCAATTTGGGCATGGGGCCGACGGAGGAGCCGTTTTCATATGAGCAACCTCGTTTTTCAGTGCTCCCATTTCCTCGCGCAGATTCTCGTTGTCTTTCCGCAAACGCAAGTAAGCCGACTGCATTCGCGAAAAGTCAGACTGAAGCGACTTGTAACTAGCTTCCAACTTCGCGTACTCGTCGGAACCACTACGGGTGGGAATTTCCACCATGGCCGACCGAATGTGTTCAGCCGCGTCTTTCAGAGTGCGTGCTTTTAGGTTGCCTGATTTTGTGGCTACTTCCCTGATGACATCGGCAGTTTCTCGCAACCTTTGGCAAATATCGGTGGTCGGCACCTCTCGCCAATCCACCCTAATAATCTCCAAATCCGGGTCTCGCGGAGGTAGAACCATCCTCGCTTTTTCAGTGATTTCCGACTCTGCTAGCAGCTGCTGCTCCAAACGCTTGGTAGCACTTGATGCAGCCTTCGCTCTTTTAACCTCTGCTTCAGAGCTTTGGTCACCCGACGCACAAAGCCCTTTAGAACGCGAGCGTTTTCGCCCACTTTGAGATTCTAGGTATATAGAATCTTCTGACTCACTCGTGTCCGATATGCAAGAGGAAGCGCTTCTGCTCCTGCTTCTATCAGACGCCGCCATAGATGGTAAAGGCGTGCGCGTCAATCGGACCACAGGTGTCCTTACCTCAGGTCGCTTAAAACGAGCCTCTATTTCTCTCTCCTCTGCGGCAGATGTTATTGCCTTATCAGACTGCTTTGAAGCAGCCGCCTTACTTCCCTCCTTCTCTCCGGACTTCTCGCCCTTACTACCAAAAAGATTTTTAAAATTAAGTGTCTCCATATCTTATCCCACGAGTATGGCGGATCTACAATGTCCACCCAGGCGGTGCCCCCTGCACCTGGGTAACCCTAATACACTCAGAGGTCGGGCGGTATCTGAGGTTGGCGCTAATGGGCTGATGCACTCCACCAGCCACCCGCAAAAGCGGGCGCCCCGACATCACGTGTCCCAATGCCAGGACTTTGAGGATTTTTTATTGAGGTTGGTCTTCCTCGCAGGAGACACGGTTAAGTGCCTCCCCCCGGCCCCACTCAATGTGGGGTAACGGTTTGGCCGACGGTGGCCGAAGCCTATCCGCTGTCCGGTGTAAGCGAACCAGCGGACCCGTCGTCCACGTCGATCCGCGCCGCCGCTACCGAGAACCGTCTGGGACGCCGACCCGGAACCTGGGACACTTGCCCCCTCTCTAACACGCGCAAGCGCGCCATGGGCTGAATCGCCCCCACCTCGTGCAGTTGCTGTCCGCGCCGGCCGAAGCCGGTACCCCCCTTATCTGGAGGGCGTGCCCCTATCCACAACCTGGGGGACGCGTCCGGTAGCGACACTGCACAGTCGCTTCCCTCTCCAAAGAGAGGGCGGAAGGGGGGGCGAAAAAACCTAACCTTTTTTTTTTTTTTTTTTTTTTTGTCGCAGTGGAAACGCATTTACGCGTTCAACCCGCCGGCTGACGACCGACGAGGATATGCGAGACTCCCCCGTCAGGGTCCTCTCCCGGCAAATACCGCAGAGGGTCCCCAACAGAGACTACCCGCTAAAACCACTGCGTGCACTCTCTGGGGGAGGATGAGGCCTGGGGACGGAACGAGCCAGTTCTCCAAGCTACCACCCCCATTTGTGGGGGGCTGGTAAGGCCCCACCTCTCGGGAGGGGGAGGACTAGGTGCAACTAGTCTATCCCCCAGACAAGCGGGTCCGTGCAATGCGCAGACGGGTTGTCAAACCGCCTACGCTGGCCCCTTTGGAGGGAAGGGACGCGCAACTGTGCGATCCCGACCCCCCTTCTCATCTACTCACTGAAGAGACCCGCCTAGGCTTACACCTCGCAGGTCCCTTCTCCGATGACCGCAGTACCTGTGCGACGCCCAGCACGGTGCGCATCTCCGTCCACCCACCTTCCCGCCTAAAGACGGAGCGCGCCCCAGGAGCCGTTCGTCGACAGGTACCGCCCCTTCTGTGCAGCCGCGACACAGCACCGCCGATGTCCCGGTCGTCGCTTGCGCAGCGTCCAGGTCAACGGCAGCACTGCGGTCGCGGCACCGCCGGCACAAGGCCCCGGGGCCCCGCTTATGCGGAATCCCGGATCACAGTGCCGGCGGCGCCGCGGTCGCAGCACACGGGGGTGCCCCCCCCTAAAGCGGGGTGTCACCTAAGGTCCCCCCACTTCGCACCGCCTCCGTCTGCCGGCCCACTTCTCTTACGAGAAGCGGGTGCAAACAGAGGCGCAACGCGCAAGGGGACCCCAGGTACTGGGGACCGGTCAACCTTAACTATGGAAGGAGGCGCACATATTAGCGTCTTCTCCTTCCTTCTCTCCTACGGCGCAGGAGGTCAACTCGAGCGACCACCTCGCGAGCTCTCTCCGCTGTCTCCTTCTGCGAGATGACGTCCTCACAGAAGGAGACAACGGCACGCCAGGATCTGTCGCCGCCCAACATAGCGTTGACTACGCTGGGCAGAGAGAGATCCCGGCCGATCGTCGCCGTTAGGGTGCGACGCTGCTGATCCCACGCGCTGCACACCTCTAGGGTGTGCTGAGCTGTGTCCTCAGCAGCGCCGCACTCATGACACGACGGGGTCGCTTCCCTCCGGATCATGTGCAGGTACTTTCCGAAGCAGCCATGCCCGGACAGCACCTGCACCAATCGGAATGTCAGCGATCCGTGCCTCCTTTCTCTCCAGGCGCTTAGGACCGGGCGAATCGCCTCCAGGACCCTACCGCCATACGGGGAGAGTGCCATCATTTGCTCCCATCTTTGTTCCAGGAGCTCTTCCGCCTCTCTCCTGACTCTCACTATGGTCTCAATGGCGGGTCTTTCTCCTCGATTCCTGGCCTCGGCACGCTCACTGTACACCACCGCCAGTATTTGAGCGTCGAGCTCCCAGGGTGGGGTGCCGGCTAGTGCGCATGTAGCAGCCCATGCGATGGTCCGATAACCACGGATAGCTCGATTGGCCACGGTCCTCTGTGGCCTTCGCAGCATAGCCCTATTGTCTGAATTCAGGGCGTCTACCCAGACTGGCGCACCATATAGAGCCATGCTGCGGATGACACCCGCATATAGCTTCCGGCACGTGGCATTCGGTCCCCCCAAATTGGGCAGGAGTCTACCCAGAGCAGCCGCCGCTCCCTCCAGTCTGGGGCCCAGGCGTCGGAAGTGCTCACTGAACTTCCAGTGGGAATCAAGCCAGAGCCCCAGGTATTTGATTGAGGGTTTTAATTGTATTCTTACCCCATCCACCTCAATATGGGCCCCTGCTGGTGGTCTGGGGGTCCCCCGTCCAAAGAACATAACGGCCTCGGTTTTCTCAGCTGCTACAGTAAGCCCGAGGGCGCGAATTCTATCCGTTACCAACGCGGCTCCGACACTGGCAAGACGGGTCATTTCCTCGTAATTGCTGCCCTGTATGGTGACCAGGGTGTCGTCTGCATAGCAGATGACCCCGATACGGGACGGCAAAACTCCGCGGAAACCTAACCTAACCTAACCTAACCTAACCTAACATAACCTAACCCCCTTTGTGGGGTGGCCTTGCCGCGGCCGAGGACCTATTCCTTCCCTTACCAACGGCTCTACAACAAGTCCTTGGCGAGGCATTTGCCCGGAGGCATCCAAGTCCTCGGCGGGGCATTTGCCCGGTGGCAGACCACGACGGGGCATTTGCCCGGTGGTAACCAGTTCCCCGAGAGGAGAGCTGCTTTACGGAAGGACTTAGCGCGTCCTTTGGTCCGCAACCTGTCCTACCATTGTCAAAGACCCCATTCAAGCGCTCATGGTGGTACGTCATTGGCTATGTACAGGCCGGAGGCTTGCCTTAACTGGCCGGCTACGACAAGGAAAAGTCTTTAACACCCGAGAGAACACTCATAAAACCCTGTGGACACCTGGCGACCTCCACAGTATGTAGCCTCTCCTCCGGAATGGGCGTCATCCGGAGGAGCACAACTTATCGACCCTACTCGTGGGAACACTATGGAATTTGAAAGAAACAAAAATACCGAAAACCCTATCACTCAACGACCTCTGGCATTAACAACGGACACCGAAAGCGATGACGGCAATGATTCAATGATGTTTTATGACCCGATTAACTCAGAAGCAGACAATTATCTGACTACCCTTAATGAGGTTATGGCAACATTGCCTGACATCAAAAACTTGCTTACCGAGGGCAAATCACTAACCAGGAAGAACAAAGATGAGATAATCGCCAAACTATTAATTGTAGAACACAGCATAACTACATCTATAACAAATGGGAAAAATATAAGGAAAAATACAGAAACTGGACTAATCAAGAACAATACAGAAACAATTAACCCAATAGAAAAAACTTACTTTAAATCTAATAGAAAGAACAATTAAAGAAACTATTAAAAAGAACATTAATAACAGCAATATACATAAAGAAAATAACAAAAAAAAAACCGACATAGCTAGTTTTCCTAAACTTCCTAAAACCAACGATGAAAATCAAGAAACCAAGAAAAAATCCAACCCATCTATCATTGTAACTATATCAGATGCCAAAACTAAAAAAGAATCTTTAAGTACATGGAGAGAAAATATATCATTTAGGAAAGAAAAATTTTTACCCAAAAAAGTTGTGAACATATCTGAAAACAAGCTTAAAATAGAATTTGAAAATCAAATACAACTAGACAGAACTTTAAACAAAATCAAAGAAAATCCTCATAAAAATATAACGGCGGAAATAACAAAAAAACTACAACTCATTTTTATCCTAAAAGGAATACCTAAAGACCTTAAACCAGAAGAACTAACCTCCTCAATGATTGACCAAAACGAGGAACTGGAGGGAATCAATCCACAAACCCCAGAGCCACACATCAAATTGTGTTTTCTTAAAAACAATAAAAACAATTTTCTTTATAATGCTGTTTTTAGAGCCCCCCTGAAACATGGAATAAAATAATAAGAAAAGGGAGAGTCAATATTGGGCACTCCAGGGTACATGTGGAGGAACACTCCGCGCTCCTACAATGTTATAAATGTTTTCAATTCGGACACTAAAACCAAGTGCCCCAACGAAGAGACTAATAACTGCTCCCACTGTGATTCCAAAGAACATTGCTATGATAAATGTCCACATAAAAAAGACAAAAATACGATAAGATGCTTTAACTGCACCAATAACAACAGCAAGCATGGTAAACAAAACTCAACTAGCCACTCGGCCAATGTGGGTTTCGTAAAGGGAGATCAACTACACTTGCCGGTTTTAAATTAATTAAGTGTATTACTGAAAATCTAAATCGTAATATACCAGTAATGACAGTATTTCTTGACATGTCCCGAGCATTCGATTTTGTTGACCACTCAATACTACTAAAAAAGATTGAATTATATGGCATTAGAGGTAAAGCATATGACTGGATTCATAGTTATTTAAAGGGTAGAATACAATGCACTGAAATACAGAAAGTCGTTAAGGAATCAAATAACAAAATTTATAAGAAGAATTTCAGATCGGAAATATTGTTAAATGAAAGGGGTGTGCCGCAGGGCAGCATTATTGGTCCATCATTTTTTATATTATTTATTAACGATTTTCCTAAAATGATAAGCAATGACTGCGTACTTTTTGCTGACGATATCACTTTAGCTGTAAAATGTGACAATAAAGAGATAGCTGAGACTCAAATTAATGAAGCATTGTCTGAAGCTAATACCTGGCTAGTCGCAAACCGACTTAATATCAACATGGAAAAAACCAAGATCATGCAATTTCATTCTTACCAAAGTAAACCTCTGTCTGTTAAACCATGTCATAATAAGGTTCTTATTGAAAGAGTTGAATCTTTTAAATTTCTTGGTACAATTGTTGATAAGAATTTAAACTGGAAATGTCATATCGATTCTGTCTGTTCGAAAATAGAAAAATTCGTTTTTGCCTTAAAAAGGTTGAGACAAACAGTATCGACAGAGGGTGCGCAAATGGCTTACCACGGATATGTTTCATCCGCCTTAAGTTATGGACTGCTCTTATGGGGTAACTCAGTAGATATCGATAGGGTTTTTAGGATGCAAAAAAAATGCATTAGAATGTTAGATGGTGCTTGGTTTCTCGAAAGCTGCAAACCCTTATTTAAAAAATTTGAAATACTTCCATTGCCCTGCATGTACATAAAGGAAGCATGTTTATTTGTCAGGGATCACAGCAAGTATTTCGAGAAGCGCGTAGAAATGAGCAATAGACACACGAGATGTCAATATAGATACTTATTATATCAGCCTCCTTGCCACGCATATATTTATAAAGTTAATGCTTATAACATGTTAATATGTATATATAATAAATTACCTGACAATATAAAATTAGAAACTGGGACACTGTTTAGAAGTAAGTTGACAAAATGGTTACAAAAAAAATGTTATTATAGTATTAAGGAATATATGACAGATGAAAAAAATAACTGACTGCAATATTTGCACACCTGCCTGCAGGTAGAATACACGTACTTACTTAATATGTATCAACTTGTGAACTGTATTTTGGCAAATAAATTAAATTATTATTATTATTATTATTATCAACTTCCTGTCCTATTTTATCAGCTATGAGAGCTAGAATATCCAACAAAATAGATTATGGCACTAGCTAAAAAACAATATAAAAATGGGTGCGTGTACTTATGTAGGCGCGTGAGAAGTTATCCTTCTTTGGCATCGTTTAAAATTAGTTTTTAATTGCATGCAAATAATTAATTACAATAAATTAATAAAAAGTCTGGAAAAGGACGCAGTCAATAAAGTTCAGTTTTAATTTGAAAAAATAAATAAATAATCAAAATATTCAATTAAAATCGCTACTGAATATAATTTATTAGAACATATGTGATTTGCACTTGTATGAAACTCAAACACGTATTCCGAATATACAAACTAGAAACATGTGGATAAATATTATAAATATGAATACCTATAACTGTTACTTTATTACAAAAAATAAAGATGTGGTTTTTGGTCCTACTACACCAATGGTCAAGAGATGGCGCTGTAGTCTCCTGAATCGCGCTTTGGTTCCGTTGTTCCAGATTAATAAATACTTTTGATAGGCCTTCACAATGCAGTCGTTAACACCCACTAACTTAATATTTTGTGTTACAGTGATGCGTGCGCATCTTATAATTTCACTCTCATCATTTTTTCATAACGCGCCTAAAGAAGTATAACTTCAAAAACAAAACCATTAAATGCCTACAGCTAAACTTCGCAAGAAGTTATAGAGCGCATCAAGAATTGTTAAATTTCAATAAAGATAACTTATATGATTTAATATTTATAACAGAGACATATGTAGGAAATACAAATATAACCAAACCAATAAATGGGTACACTATTTATCAAAACACAAATAAAAATAGTAGATCAAAGTCTGCAATAGCTGTAAAAAATAATTCATTTTCAACCATCAAAATAAGCTCATGCAACAATGACAACATAACTATATTACAAATAAAAGAAAATAACGGTAAAACTATATATGTTCATTCAATTTACATAGAACCAAAAACTGACATTAATAACACACAAGATAAACTAGACACATTCTTAAGCATTGAAAATGACTCAGTACATATAATTACCGGAGATTTTAACGCTCACAATCCTCTATGGGGTTCTAAATTAAGCGACAAAAGAGGCAACCTCATCATATGCAACACAGGAGACGAATTCACGTTCTTCGATGCAACATATAAGCGTGCAAGAACGTCAAACATTGATCTAACTATGATCTCTGATAACAACAGGCATATAAACATAGCAAATTGGAAAGTAAATACTGACATTGTAACACAATCTGACCATCGACCAATCACATTTGTAATACAGTTAAATAGACAAGCTTCACTAACGAAAAATATAAAAACATCCACCTGGAAATACAATACATCAAGACCAGACTTCTGGAACAACAATAAAAAAGAAGAATTCAAATTACAACTAAATAAAGAGATAAACAACAATACAACGGAAGTTAACAATATTTTATGCATGAACACAGAACAAATAGATGAATATATAGAAAAATTTACTTACAATATCAATTAAACTTGTAAAAATACATTACCTAGGCCCATTGGACCTCCACGACGCCCGTTATGGTGGACTGCGGACCTGGAACAGATGAAAAGAAATGTCATTAGTAATCATCGAAAACTCAGCAAAGCGGTCCATAAGAAGCAACCCTTGGAACTATTATTAAAAGAGAAAAAAGAATTAAAGGAAATATATTCTAAAGCAATACAAGAAGCATCTACTAATAACTTTAAGGAGTTCTGCAAAAAGCAAACAAAAGAGGATGTGTGGTCGGTGACAAACCGAATTATTCAGACGAAACCGATCACACAACCTCCAGCAACACTAAAAAAATCAGACGGAAACTTCACTAGTAACATTGCCGAAACTTTGAAATATCTTGTAGAAAACCTCTTTCCTGCCGACAACAACGATAACGTCAAACAAGCACAAACTAGACACCAAATGCACACTATACCTGATACACCTAAAGAACCAGAATTCACCCAAATCGAAATCCTTGAAGCATTCAAAACCATTAACAGTAAAAAGGCCCCTGGACATGACGGTTTGACTGCGGACATATGCGGAATAGTAGCCGAAACATGTCCAGAAATTGTTGTTTCTATATATAAAAGAACCTTTGAACTTCAATACTTTCCGAAATCCTGGAAGAAAGCAGTGGCGATAATTATACCAAAACCGGGAAAGGAAAATTATTCCTCTACAGCATCATACCGACCCATTGGACTCCTTCCAGTTTTCGGAAAGATATATGAAAGACTTCTAGTGAACCGACTAGTATACTACCTCGACACCAACAACTATAATAATATAAACCAATTTGGATTCAAGCTGCAAAAATCAACTTCCATGGCAATTAAGCAAGCATTGGACATTATCGAAACCGCCAAACGCCTAAATATATTAAATGTCCCAAAAATATTTTTTCGACAATACTCAGCTACTTCAATGACAGGGAGGTACTCATTAGACTGGCCGATGAAGAATTCACCCGTGAAACCACCCGAGGATGCATCCAAGGATCAATATTTGGTCCAATCATGTGGAACCTAATTCTCGACAGTCTGCTGGATATCTCCCTGCCAGAAGGAATGCACCTACAAGCATACTCAGACGATGTTTTACTGATTGCGCACAACAAAAACTTAACTTCATTAGAAAACAATATAAACCAGACTTTGAATAAAATAGCAGATTGGGGTACAGAAAACAAATTAAAATTCAGTAACGATAAAACACAGATTATTTCATTCACCAATAAATCAAAGAATATAAACATCAAAATGAATAATAGTAAAATTAGCTTAACTAAATCAATTAAATATCTAGGAATCCATATTGACAAAAAACTTACTTTTACCAAGCACACAGAGGAGCAGCTTATCAAATGCAAGAAAATCTATAACAAACTCAAAAATTATGTCCGCCCAACTTGGGTCGTACATCCGGAGAATATCAAAACAATCTACAATCAAGTCATAGTCCCAATTATGTCATATGGATCAATAATCTGGAGCAAATCACTAAAATATAAATATATTAACAAAAAACTGCTATCCTTTCAAAGATCCATATGTATCCAAATCGCTAGAAGCTTCAGAACCATAAACACACCTCTGTCAATAGTCTTATCCCAGCTTCCTCCACTGCCCATGCTAATCAAGGCCATAGCTAACAATGAAAAACCTAAAATGGATGAATCTTCTCCGTATCTACCAGATGACATAACCTCAGAAACCCCCGCACATCCTAGAATCAGATTACACCCTGTTAACTGTAAGCCTGTTAAACACTACACAGCTAATGACCGGGACGAGCTTGAGGAGGTATTCTTACTGCATACAGATATTACATACTACCTGTATACAGATGGCAGCAAGTTTGATGATAATGTCGGTGCTGCTGTTGTGATACAGGATCCGGAAAGTAACATACACAAAAAAATAATTAAACTGCATGGTTCATGCTCAGTCTACCAAGCAGAGCAATTGGCAATAGCTACAGCTTGCAAGTGGGTAAGAGATCAACGAGTAAGTGCATTCGTTGTCACTGACTCACTTTCCACATTACAGGACTTATGCAATACCAATACATTTAATCCACATGCAGTCAAGACTTTAAAATGCATTCACGACATAGAAAGGAATGGACAACAAATTAAGTTCGTGTGGGTTAAAGCTCACAATGACATCCCTGGTAATGAGCTGGCGGATATGACTGCAAAAGAGGCTGCTGGATCAACAACAAATATTAATTATGCCAAATTCCCACTAAGCTATGTAAAACAAATGAATCAAAAGTCACTTACTAATGAAATTGCTAATCTGTATAATGAAGTAGATAATTGTAAATACACCAAGCAGATATTTCCAGATTATGCATCCTTAAAGAAATTTATAGATAAAGTTCCACCAAATTTCGCTGTAACACAATTTCTCTCAGGACATGGTTACCATAAAGCTTACTTACACAGATTTCATATAACACAAGATCCTTTTTGTTCCTGTGATTCAAACACCATTCAAACGATGGAAGATTTATTATACTATTGACCAAAATATTTCAATACAAGGTATGAATTTGAGACTATATGTCGAATAAATAACATAGACTATAAAGAGTGCAATGAAATTATAAAAAAAGAGGAAACTTTGAATAAATTTGATACATTTAAATGAAATTATTTATAGCCTCAAAAAATTTAATAACACTTAAATATAATTTTGTCCACTGCGTTTTACAGTTATTATACAATTTTTTACCACATTTTTATTCTATTTATAATTTTACAAAACATTATACAAGTGATATAATGTTTTGTACACACATGACATCTTAACAATTACGACAGCATTTTTGGGCTCGTTGGAGCAGAGAATATATTGCAGAACTGCAACAACGAACTAAGTGGTATTCTGGCGAAGGTGTTTTGAAGACTGGTGTTTTGGTCGTAGTCAAGGATGACCATCTTCCGCCATTGAAGTGGACATTAGGAAGAATTGTGGCTGTGCATCCCGGATCCGACGACGTCGCTCGAGTAGCAGATATTCGAACTTCTACTGGCGTGATTCGAAGGGCATTCAACATTTGCCCATTGCCGGTGTTCTCCACATCTGGTTGAAAGCGCCGCTTTCAACGCCCGGGGGCATGTTCGCGCCTACTCAAATGTTCGCAGCAAACCCGCACTTCACAAGCTCAAAGATCTTCTGCATACGGCATTCATCTTTCAACTTTTGTACTTGTTACTCACCTACTTTGCTCATAATAGTTTAAAATTTTATATCCGTTTGTTTTAATTAGGCAAATGCGAGGCAAATCTATACGCTGACACTCTCCTTACCTGTTACCTACCTATCGCTTGAAGTCGTTGACGTTCATTCATATGATTTTTCAAACATGTTCTAGTAAATATATATAATAACTATTAGTGCAAAAGAACACATTTTGCACTTCACGAATGAGCTGTTATTTTTATTTTATTTTATTTTATTAGGGATAACAAACAGTTGTACAATATATGTTAAATGAAAGGCTTACAATTGTTATACTTATTGTACAACCAACAACATTATCCACAGATTAATACTAGATGTTGCGGCCCTCTAAATATTGTCAGACCTTTTTACTGCTATGCTATGTATATTTTCTTAATTCATTCTTTTTAGCTGCCATCAAAATATGTCATCTGCTGTCTAATTGTCATGTACGTTTTATTTACCTATAGTAAATTGATACTATAAAAATATGGGTTTTAATTGAAGTATTAAAGCCACGTTATGTAAGCCAATACACTAGGATTGTTTTGTTTTATATATATTTCTATTATTCTTTTTCTATACTAAAAGAAAAATATGTTGTACACTACACAAATGTGTAAACAGTAGGAACAAAAAGTGTTAGTTAAAGATTGTAACATAACCTCACTTTTATTTAATCTCTTATATATTTGTTCTCAGATTTACAAAAGCCGCAGAATTTTCAGTGAAAGGTTGATATTATATAAGCTATTAAACACCACTTTCATCTTACATTTGGGCCCAAGATTTTATGTAATCGTTTCAGTCTCTTTTTTAGGGAGGTTAGTTTCCCCGAATGCCTGCGCAGCCTGCATAGGGTATGTGCCGACCCGCTGGACGGAAGGGACCCCACACCCCGGTCTCCAACCGGCACGACGGTCCACCCCGAGATTATGCGTGACATGATGGGGCAGCCTCGCGAACTGGTTAGGAACACTTGGGTCCCTGTACTGTGCCACGGGCGACCAGCGGGACAGCCGTTTCTACGGGCCTCCCTGGCCGGCGGGTCGATGCAGTCCTCTCGGCATCGGTTCGACGAATGCCTGGATAGAATTCGTCGCGGCAACCCCTACCTACCCCTTGAGATGCTATCTATTATACCTAATATGAACACTGTTTGTATTTATTTGTTACTAGCGGCCGCCCGCGACTTCGTACGCGTGGAGTTAGTTAGAAATAAAGGTTCACTGCTCGTTCCCCGTAGGTGATAGCGTGATAATATGTAGCCTATATGTTGACCCTACTTCTTAATAATATTCGTGCCAAATTTGAAGTAAATCCATGCAGTAGGTACTGTAACGTCCGATACGTTACAGCCGCCTTGTTTGGGTAAACTCTTTGTTCATGTAATGCCTACGGCTGGCAGTCTATTAAAAAGTTAATGTCATGATTTTAATATTTGAAATTAGGAATCGTCTATCGTTTGATAGAAGATTCCATCAGATAGAATTCAGGCACCAAACTATGCGTAAATAAGATTAAGCTCATATTTTATATTCGCCTGAAATCAAATATAAAAATATCAAATCAAAGTTGTTTCAATAAATCGCTTCGCCCCCAGGATTTACCCCTTCAGGGTAGATCGCCGCAGTACTTTTTGAGTTTATCCCGGACATTCATACAGACAAACAGACAAAAATTCTAAAAACTATATTTTTGGCATCGGTATCGACTGTAGATCACACCCCAAGTATACTTTTAGAAAAAATCAAATGTACAGTTTTGACTTTCCTACCATTTTATTATATGTATATTGTATATAGATGAAACAGCAAAATGTGAGTGGATGTTGTATTGGTAGCGACATGTTTTTTTTTTTTTGTAAATGTTGCTACTTCTTTTAAACGCTAATGAGTTTCTTGCGCCCATTTTTCTCATCAGCTAAAAGATGTCCTGAATGTGTGGTAGGAAAAGATATTGGTGATTCAAAAGAGCTTGCAATAAGTCAATTTGAATGAAGTATAATTTGATTTCATACTACGAGTGGTCCTAAGTCGATGGAATCCTTCGTCTGCAGGAAAAATTGGTTTCCCACAAGAACTTCAACTCCCCTTTCCACCTCTTTAAAGAGTGATTTCTCCTAGAATAACTATTCTATGTCATTTCACGGCATCCAAACTATCTTTATACCATTAAAGAAAACAAGTTTTAACGGTTTAGATGTTAAATGCAGTGATTTTATTTATTTACTAGCTGACCCAGTGAACTTCGTACCGCCATAAAAATAGGGGCAGGTGGTAGCAGCGAAAATTTAGGGTTGTATGTATTTTTTAATACCACATCATAAGAAAATAAATATTGTCAAAAAAAATTTGGGTTGTATAACGTAGTGTTCTATCATTTTCCTGGAATAACATTCCTCCTAACCCATATGAGAACACTACGTTACAATACCCAATAGTTTGAATTTTGGCGCGGAGGCGCATTGTAGGTTTCAGAAGACTACGTTACAGGTGGACAACGATTACCACATAAGGATATGAAAAATTGATAGTAGCCGAATCTCAGACCCACGCAATCTAATATATAAAATTCTCGTGTCGCGGTTTTGTGGTTAAACTCCTCCGAAACGGCTTTCCCGATCCTCATGAAATTTTGTGTGCATATTGGGTAGGTCTGACAACATCTATTTTTCATCCCCCTTAATGTTAAGGGTAATCCACCCCTAAATTTTTTTTTTTCAATTTTAGGTATATATTTTTAATTTTTTTATGATACGTCATTCAAAAATACATACAACCCTAAATTTTCACCCTTCTACCACCAACCCCTATTTTTTATGGCGGTACGAAGTTCGCTGGGACAGCTAGTATGTATACAAAATTTCATAAGAATCGGTCAGGCCGTTTCGGAGGAGTATGGTAACTAACATTGTGACACGAGAATTTTATATATAAGATAAGATAAAGGTTTCGCACCCTTGGCAGGTATGCACGCATTCCTAAACATTTATAAATAAATAAAATCAGTGCATCTAACATCTAACCTTTTAAAACTTGTTTTATTTAATGAGCGATGTGCGTGAAAACCTAAAAAACAAATATATCTTTATAACACTTTTCACCTAAATCAGTTTAACTGTTATAGTGTGACGAGGTAACAGACAGAAAGATAGACACGCTTTCGCATTTATAATATTATAACCTATCCGTTAAAAGTGAATCACAATAAACATTTTCCTCAAATTAACGCAGGTGAAGCCGCAACCTCCTCAAATGACTAATAAAGTAATAAGATTATAGAAATTTGACTTGGATTTTACAGAGAAATAGTCTTATATATATTTTGTTGACCTTTGATGCTATGCCAAAGCGTGAATGGACGGCAGTGACGTATATGGCCGGCGCAGACGAGGTAATATTGTCCGCGAACTTATTTATTTATTCATTGCATATCACGTTCACAGAAATAAGGTGGTATAGAAAAATCAGTTTTTTTTTATTCCTTTATTCCAATATAACATTAAACTAAGTTAACTTATGGAAAGCAATAAAACATTGAGTATTAAGTTTACAATACATAATCTAAAGAAAATTATTATAAGAAAATAAATTGTGTGTTACCTACAATGCGAAGAGATGGCGCTGCCTTGCAGCTTAAGAATGGCTAGAGGAATTTCGACACGACCGTCAGGGCCTCGGTAGCATAATTGGTCAGTGCATTCGCCCGGATAGCGAAGGGTGCGAGTGCGAGTTCGAGTCCCGTCTGCTGCCTGGCTTGCGTGGAATTTTTTCTAGTTATATTTTCTTTAGATTTAAACATCAAGCAGTTACATGCTTTAAAATAATAAAAATTATAATTACAATACATATCTGTCGCCAAACTGTTTTCACAGTTTGTAGGCGTTGCGCTATTTCCATTTTATAAATACCAATTTAATGCCGTAAACTATATTTAACAAAGAGAATACTACTAAACATAAAGAAGTAACATGCTTAAAAAAATAAAAAAAAAATCTATCTTATAATTTATGTTTACTGAAACACTTCTACTTACATAAAAAGATAAAGAATACTTACATATTTTTTTGCTATTATTAACAATTTCATTCTTTTAAAAAATAAATAAATATTAAATATTTCCAACACTCACACCAATTAGCCTAGCCCCAAAGTAAGCACTGTAAAGGCTTGTGTTATGGGATACTAGGGTAACGGATAGAATACGACATATATTGTACATATATAAGTATATTTATATGAAATACATATTAAACATCCATGACTGGAGTACAAATGCTCGTATTCATCACACAAACATCTGCCCCCACCGGGACTCGAACCCGGGACCTCTCGAGTCGGCGACGCCATGAAACCCGGCGTATAAACCACTCGGCCACGGAGGTCGTCAAATATTAAGAACTTATCTATAAATTTCACATTTTATAATCATTATCGATGTATATATAAACCATGTTTTTTTTAACTTCCTCTTCATTTGCTTTATTCATTTTAACATATATTTTTTAATTTTCTCTTTAAATTAGAGGGTTATTATCTATTTAAAATACATTATTATACAATAGGGGTGGTGACGGGGTACAGTCAACGAAATTCTATTTAGTCCGTCAGTTAGACGATCAAAAAATAATGGACACGTATTTTTTCTTTGGGCGATCAACAAAAAATTACAAAGTTATAGCGCGTCAAAGTTTGGGAGCAGAGGCTTGTGACGTCACTTTTGAGTGAATTTTCACTTATAAGTGTACTCAAACGTGACGTCATGCGACTTTTCAAATCAATATATCTCTGCAATGTTTATATTATGTGAAAAAAGAAAAAATACGTGTCCAATACTTTTTAATAATCTACCTGATAAACGAAGAAAAGAAAATTAGTCATCATCCCTATAAATTATAAATTAAGATTCACTCATACATTGGTGTCAATTCTAGCATGACTTTTTAGTCCGCAATAATAGATCGCTTACAACACGCACGCATCTAGGATAGATGGAATCAAGTCTCGCGTACATACAAAAAGTCCCCTGAACAACCGAGGATACCGAAAACCCCAGGGTTGCTGACCGTACGAGATTTTCTAGTACAAATACGATATTTCTGGTCTTCCATACGAGGTACGAAGAGGAGCTCGATGGCGCAGGTGGTTAGCGCGTTCGGCTGCGATCGTTGTAGTTAAGCAACTTTCGAAGTGGTCGGTCATTGGATGGGTGACCAAAAATTTCTATCTCGAGTTCCTCCGCTGCTTCGGAAGGCACGTTAAGCCGTTGGTCCCGGCTGCATCTGCAATCGTTAGCACCCGCCAATCCGCACTGGGCCCGCGTGGTGGGTCATGGCCCAATCTCCCTATTCCATCCATAGGGAAAGAATGTGCCCCAGCAGTGGGGACATAAAGAGGCTGATGATGATGATGATGATACGAGGTATGAGAGCACTACACATCTCGTACAATTATGTACGAGTTTTTGTCAGATAAAATTATGACATGTTTTTTCATTGTAGGCAACATATTGGAGCATAAATCGTAAGTATCTAAACCATAATTTCTTTGTCGCACTATCCGTAAATGGAATGCTCTGCCCGCTCACGTGTTCCCTCCCTCTTACAGCCTGGGATCCTTTAAAAGAGGCGTGAAGAAGCAACATGCAGGCCGGCAGGGTGAGGATGGCTGGTGTGGCAGGTAGAACTGCTGTATCAGCTCGTTACATCTTCACGTTTGGACTTCACCGTCACTTAACATCAGGTGGGGTGGAGTCAATTGTCGAATCTATCTATAAAAAAGCAGTTAAGGGTTATTATAATATTTATGTAAAGAACCTCTTTAGAGTCAGTTCTTTAATTTGTTATTTCTTAAGTAGCCTGTATAGCTCTCGGGCGACCATGATAATAAAACTGTCACTCGACAGATGGTGTCGCTTTGACAGAACGAACCGTGATATTTTTATTTGATTATTTCAAAATATTATTGTAAAGAAAGGAATTGTTGTATTAAGTAAAAGACTTAAAATGTCGTTTCTTTGTTTTCAGGTAAGTTAGTATGATTTATAGTAGATAGTAAAAACTGTAGTGAATAATAAATGTTTTAACCTACATACATACTTAAATAAAATCTTTGTTTTCAGAGCAACACATTGGTTTAATTACTTTTACAATTTCCATTAAAAGATATTGTCTTATATTTATTTTAAGCATTTAACTGCTAGATAGTTAGTTTAAATCTAAAGGAAATTTAACTCGATAAACGTTTCTCTAGAGTGTAGGTTAGTTGACCCGTCTTTGACCTATATTTTAATTTCATTTACTTATTCCGAGGGGGCATATTTACTTATTTAGCGTGTGCTTCCCTAAATTTTTATCAACAAATGTTTGCACACCGTGTTCGTCGAGTCCGTCACAAGTCCCAGGCGGAATTTTTCACGATTCAGGGACTTTTTTTCTCCGCGGAAAAAAGGCCCTCGTCTGCGCAGCCCAATAAGGAGACAATCAGGGAAGGACAGTGTCAAAGTAAAGGGATCTTATAATAGCCGGGGGAACACCTCGATACATCGACACGATAGCACTCATAATCACAGTAGGTAGTTAGTATTTTTCCTTCCTGTTGTGACGATATAATCTTTTTTTCGAGCTCATATATTTTTAGGATTCTGTTCCCAAAAGGGCTTGCCTCGATTCACTTAGGCCGTATACAGAAAGAAAGCCGAAAGCCGATCGGCGCCGATAAGCGCCGATAAGCGCCGACACGCGCTGGTCCGAATAATAAATAATTTGTTTTTGAATTATTATCCTTAGATTAAATCAATCTAAGTTATAATCTTTTTATAAATCTAATAACTTTATCTTCTATTAACTAAGCGCTAAAATTATTTGTTTCGTACTTACCGAATGGTGACAACCAGTCTTTCTTCTGGAAGGATTGGTTGTTTATGCCAATTGCCCCAATTTTTCATCAAACGGTTTTTCACTAAATCCAAAATGTAATAAAATGTTTCTTGAATCATTCTTGTATATGTATAAAATCTTTGTTCATCAAATTTTTTTTTTTTTACAAATAAATGATGGTATTCTCCGAAACGTTTCCTTTCTCTATTTATAGGATGTATAGCTGTTTTTCGCATTTTTAAATAAACATTTTCTAACAAAACCAAATCATCGACCGATGAGTCCGACATTTTGCTTGATCTGCTTTAATCGGCTTCCTTTATGTAGGAAGGATCGGCGCCGATCGGCTTTCGGCTTTCTTTCTGTATACGGCCTTACAATCATAGTAGGTAGTTAGAATCTACGCAAAGTCTCTCAAGCAGATGCTCGCTCAGTGTTGCCATCAAGTTTGATAGAGTTGCCGTATTCGATACATCAGATTGCCGTATTAACTAATTTTATTTATTAAAATTTATAGGAAGTTAGTAACTAATTAATAGTAACTATATTATAAAGGTAACAAATAAAAAAAAATAACCTACTCATTAATATCACCGTCATACAATTTTTTAATAGACAACTATTTAGCCGTGTATCCACAAGAGGCAGCCTCGGGTCGAGCGGCTGCCTCACTCCGAGGCTGCGCAAGTGGAGACGCTGCCTCAACCTGAGGCACGCCGCGACGCGAGGCAAATTCGTCGCCGCGAGCCGAGCCATATTTTGTCGGTTTCTGTGCAGTGCTCAAAGGCGCCTCAGTCCGAGCCGTGTGTTTAATGGAGACGGTCGCTAGTTCTATTGCGGTATAATTCTTTTATCCACCAGCGATCCTTCCTCTTTTGTATAGCTTTTTGTTGCCTCCTCTTTTTCTTAATAATGGTTATTGCTATTAAAGCAGCAGCTACTCGACGCGCGTCTGGTGCCATCGCGTTTTAGCTTTTAACTGCGCAGTGCGCCGCCAGCGGATCAAGCTGAGGCGACACGCCTCGAGCTGATCCGTAGCCGTTGCCTCAGAGCGAGCAGCCTCAAACTGAGGCTATTTGCTTCAAGTCGAGGCCGCTCCACGCGAGGCTGCCTCTAGTGGATACGCGGCTTTTCGCTGTTGTGTTTATTTATACTATATTTGCCCTTGTCTTTAATTTTCAGCCACATGTCACGGGCTAAAATGTTGTACAGTTTACTTGATTTCTGATGGATTGCTTCGCCAAAAGAGTTCCATTTACAGTTTCAGAAACTAATTTGGTTATACTGCACGTGTATTCCCAGTAAGGATACATTCTCCGTGCTAGGGATGTGCTTAAACTACAATTTTATACGATGTTTTGTTGGAATCGTAATTAACTCAAAACATTATCCATGTAAATCGGTTCAAAAAGATTCGGATTGGATTGCCGTATGTTATTATACGGTAATGACAAACCTGTCGTATGCCGTATAATCTATATATAATCTAAAAAGGCAATTGCCGTATCAATGGCAACGCTGTGCACGCGTCACAAGACGTTGCGAACCAGACAACTTTAGCGGTAAAATATAGCTAAACCAAGAGGTTGAATACCAGCATTCGTACCTAAAAACAGGAGCCTATTACTAAGACTCCACTGTCTGTTCGTCTGCCTGTCTGTCACCAGGTTGTATCTCATGAACTGTGTTAGCTGAATCGTTGAAATTTTAACAGATGATGTATTACTGTTGCCGCTATAACAACAATACTAAAAGCGGAATAAAATAAATATCTTACGGTTGCTCCCCATACAAAAGGAATAAGCCATTTGAACATATGTTCTAGATTCAAATCAAATAGCGCGCTCTTTCGCGACTTCCTGTTACACACTTCCGTCCCATTTCACGAAATCATTCCCACAAATTGCAGGAAAGCGAGAGGAAAGATGTTATACATCAAAAAATAAAGGTAACGCGATTGAAGTCGCTGTTGGCCGGTAGTAATAAAAGTATTTTTAAACACATCAATTTACCTAGCCAATGAAAAATGTTGCAAACACGGGAAAAGATATTCCATATGTTTTTATTTAATTTTAAGCATTTAACTGCTAGATGTGTGAATAAGGCCGTGGTAGCATAATGGTCAGTGCGGTGCGGGTTCGAGTCCCGTCCGCTGCCTGGACCGCGTGGATTTTTTTCTAGTAAACTTTTCTTTATATTTAAAATATTCCATATTTTGTGAGCTGCCGTTGTGTGCGCTGGCGTCGGTTAAAGTTACACCAAAATTATGTTAAAAATGCAAAAAAATAAATAAAAAAATATTAACACAAAGCGTGTTACAATAATAGAGGTTGGATTCCCCTTTCAAGTGTGGGGACACCTGTGTCAGGGAAAGCCATTCTCTAATAGCTTGAAGTGGTTATATAAAATACAGTCAGTGCAGTATGTATGACGGAATGGGTCCACAAAAAATGTCCCCGAAAGAATATGTCTATCTTTTAAGAGTGTCCACTAACTTTTTACCCGACTGCGCAATGCAAGAGCACGAAGCGCGACGCGCAGACAGGGGCTAGTGTTTAACAGTCTATTTAAGTATGTTTGTTCCTTTGTGGCACACTAGAGACCAAACGCCTGGACCGATTTTGATAATTCATACATCAATCGATTCGTCTCAATCACGGGAGTGCTACTAAAGATATGATAGTAATCAAAATTCAATATGTAAAAATTAGGCGCCATAATGTGACGAAGTAAAAAAAATAAGTTGACAAAATATGTCGCGTGGGGTATCATTGTCTAGATAATCGAAAATCATGTTTAGGTTTCTAACACCATTTTTCATTTTATATGATTGTTTAGGATCTACAACGCTTTAAAGTTTTATATTAACCACTTGTTACGTTTTTCCTTAAATTAGTGCGGGTGACACCGCAGGGCACCTTTAGTATTGATTAAATTTTTACTAACTAACTTCAGCACGGCCCGCGGTGTCGGTCACGCGTCCTTGACTCGTCGACGTTGTATTTCTACGAAGTAGGCGAAAATTCGATACTTTTACAGCTATTTATAAACGAAACACAAGAAAAGGGTGCATAACTAATGAGAACCAATTTCTAGTTACGCGTAGTTTTATTTAAACACCTTAGTTTTACTTATTTCTTGATTTCACGCACAACAATCACCGAAGAAAAGTGTTTTACTGCATTTACGCAGGTTGTACACATTGTTCGAAAGTTCAAAGTTATTGAAAAAGTCAAAATATCGCAAGAATGGAAATGGATGGAAAAAATCTTGAAAATCTTGAAATTATTGAATGAATGAATGAATATATTCTTTATTGCACTATTACACACAATACAGAGAACATAAAACACAGAAACAAAAACACAAAAGGCGGCCTTATTGCTAAGGTAGCAATCTCTACCAGGCAACCTGACATAAATTTGACAATTATTCTACCATTCGCCTCCATCATTCGCCAACGCGCAACGAGTGGTTGAGACCGCTCGTTGACGTCGAGCGATTCAAAAATACGGAATCAATTATGTCGAATGAAAATTAGTAGAAATCGAGCCTTCGACGCAAGGCGCGTGATTCTAAATTAGAGCTCCTGAGCAAAATCTTGGCCCGCCGTAGATTCTGATTGTTAATAATGGTGTCGATTCTGGAATGATTCTCTAAATTCAATACTAAATTTAATAACAGTCTCTCCTTTTCATACCGTTTAGAGAATGACAAGGATACACTCTCATTAACGCATTTATCACGGGGAGTGTTCTGAGGAAATGTTCGGATTAATTCCAGCTGCTGCATTTCGCCATCGTACACACATCGCGACAATAATTTCATCCCCATCATCTTGATGCGTGGCTATCCACAGCCGTGCGTTTTTGTCGATTTTTTTTACCATGTACGACAAAACTGTGGAATATGTTGTCGCCAGCAGTGTTTCCGGACCGATACGACCCAAAAACCTTCAAAAAAAGAGCGTACTCCTTCCTTAAAGGCCGGCATCGCATTTGTGATACTCCTGGTGTTGCAAGTGTCCATGGGCGACGGTGATCGCTTACCATCAGGTGAGCCGTCTGCTCGTATGCCACCTATATCCTAAAAAAAACTAAGATTATAGAACAAAAGGCAGATGGAGCACACGAACACGCAATCCGTGGCATCAAATCAAATACGAAGTCAAAAGTAAAGATTTTTTGTCTTTGTGAACAGTTTTTAAACGGTTTTATTTAGCTCACCCCGTTTGTTTTATTCTTGGGTCAAATTTAGTAATTCAAATTTCACCCTCTTCCTGTCAACCGATTAATCTGAAATTTTGTATACACTTTGGATTTTGGTGACAATACAATTATGTTTATTCATTATCATTATAAATTCAAGATGGCCGCCGCTACAAAATGGCGGATAATTTATGTTTTATTAATCCCATCAATATGGGTATCAAATGAAAGGGCTCAACAAGCAGAATACAATATACTACAAAAAATTGAAATCCAAGATGGCGGCCGCTACAAAATGGCGGATAACGTAGGTTTTATCAATCCCATCAATATGGGTATCAAATGAAAGGGCTCAATAAGCAGAATACAATTTATTATGCTATATGAATACAATTTACTATACTATTTATTGAAATCTAAGATGGCCGCCGCTACCAAATGGCTGATAACAATTTTTTATCAATCCCACCAATATGGGTATCAAATAAAAGGGCTTGACAAGAAGAATACAGTGCACTATACAACCTCAATATTTAAGATGGGCGCAGCCACTAAATGGCGTATAATAATAAGATTTAAATTTAGAAATTGAATCTGTAATTTAGGTATCTGATTAATCCAGCCTGAATCCACCACCCAAGTCAAGATTTTGTATCGTGTTGAGGACTGTGTGGCGTTAGGGTGGCTAAAAATGATACGTCGTTAGCGGTACACCACCCAAGTTAAGGTGAAAGGTTAAAACGCGCCGAGAACTGTATGGCATTAAGCCCACCATTCACTACACGCACCGCGAGCCGAACCCCGAGCCGTACCCATCCGTGGACAAATCCGTCATTGCCCACACACTACACGAGCGTCGAGTTGCAGTCCAGTCGCTTGTGTACTTTGGTGAGCCTCGCGCGTATCGTTCTTCCCTGTATGGATAAATTCTTGCCAAAACTCTTTATGATCGCCGAACGACATGTTATTATACTCGTTCATGATACAAACAACACAACTGCAGGCCAATTATGCTCGCTAATTGTGATATTGTTTTGATGTCAATTTCAGATTACTCATTACGCTCTCCGAAAAATGCGATATCAAAATGACATCAACTTTAAAATGATATCAACTTAAATGCGTATTACGTTCAACTTTTTGACATAAAACAGTATCGCATAAACGTCAAAAATGTGATACAGGCTTAACAAGTTAGGAGGTGGTTTTTCTGTATCAAATTCCTTTTTTTTTTAATAAAAAAGAGTAAAATGGCTCGTTTCGGGTTAGTAATGGACTATTTAGAACGAGCTCATGCCGAGGACATGATAGAGATAAACCCCTTGTAGAAGAGATACAATTAGCTCTTTATGTTCGCTAATTGTGATATTGTTTTGATGTCAATTTCACATTACGTATTATGCTCTCCGAAAAATGCGATATCAAAATGACATCAAATTAAGCGTATTATGATCTACTCTTTAAAATGACATTAACTTGATATCAACTTATATGAGTATTATGTTCAACTTTTTGACTTAAAACATTATCGCATAAACGTCAAAAAAGTGATACAGAATTAACAATTTAAGAGGTCTTTCTGCGTGCACGCACTACAAATGACTGACAAGTTCGCCGACAAATCTGTGCAAGCACACACACGTACGGATTTGTACGGCGCGGCTGGGGTGCGGCGCGGCGCCGAGCCGCGAGCCGCACTCACCAATACATTCACACGCGGATTTGTCCGCGGACTTGTCGCCAGCGACAAATCCGGCGGATTGGCGCGCCCGTGAATGGTAGGCTTTAGGGTGGATAAAAATGATATGTCGTTAGCGTTTTCCCCTCAAGACTCAGGCGCATCTTGTTGTACATAGCCTTGCCCCTTTATTGGACCTCTGGGGGGGTCGACCGTTTAAATGTCCATTATTCGTGGGAACAAAATGGTAAAAAAAATATAAAAAAAATAGGTAAAAAAACTTTTTAAGTTAAACGGTTTTATGTTAAACATACATTGCAATGTTTAAGATAAATGTACTAAAAAAAAAAAAAAATAGATACAGTCGTGGGAATTATAAACATATGCATAGACTAGACTAAAATAAAACCGTGGGGCACGTCAATGGTCTACAAATTATCGACTTAATGTGCGATAGAAGAATAGTATAATTCGTCGTTAGGCAGGCCCGCAGACGGTGAGGAGATTACTATTTTCTTGCTCATGGAAATTCCAATAGTTATACACTCCATGTAAATAAAAGAGATGTTTCAACTAGTTTATCGTTGGACATTCACACTGCTGGCTGGCGAGGAATCGTTTCACTGCTCGTAGTTTGTCTTTAATCGACAAAATATATAATAAAAGTACTACTCGCTCACAGTGGTGAGTTCATAGTGATGAAACCCTAAAACTCGCTTATAATCGAGCTTGCTAGCTTGTTTCCACATTCTAGCCCTACTTATCACACGTCCATCGTTGTCGGTTGAACAACTGCCTAATTATTATAGTGTAACATTACAAAACAAACATTTTAATCAACGATTTATTTTAGTCTAGTCTATGCATATGTTTATAATTCCCACGACTGTATCTATTTTATTATTTTTTGGTTTTTAGTACATTTATCTTAAACATTGCCATGTATGTTTAACATAAAACCGTTTAACTTAAAAAGTTTTTTTACCTATTTTTTTTACAACACTTAAACAAGGCGGCACAGTTCTGATAAAAACTTAAGATTCACGAGTCTTAATTACAACACGATGCGTTGTGGTGTACTGACGCGGATTGATATTCGCTTTTGACTTCGTATTTGCTATGCTGCCACGCATTGCGTGTTCCGTGCGCTATAACTGCCTTTTATTCTGTAATCTTTATCTATATACGAGTGATATTTATTTATTTTCTTTATTTATTTTATTAGACACACCAATAACAATATCACAATTATTACATAAAAAGAAAAACAAATGGGTATTACAAGTCTATGTGAATTATTTTTTAAGGTGCTTACAGCAATTTCCATACATTTTTTGGCAGAATTTAAAACTCTAAAGTTATTCTTTAAATATCTACATGAGGTAAGTTAATTGTTACTCATAGAGGTATTTGTTACTCAATCGAAAATATTTTCTTTTTCAGTGATGAGAAAGATAGGTGACAGATATGAATGTCATCGGATTTATCGTTACACGTCTCCATCAATCGACTTAGGGGTGCTCCTATCTTGGTTCGGAAAAACGGTTTTGTAAATGGCAAGATTGGATAACGTGGAATTCTTCTTGGAACTGTGAAATTTATTTCAGCAAGCATATCAGGTACATTAATATTTCCATTAACTAACTTATGAAGCAACAAGATGTCGGCACATTTTCTTCGTTTCTCCAGAGTGTCAATTTTTAAATGTTTCAGACGATTTTTATAATTTGCGCAATAGGGACAGTTAGGACTTTTGAATGCCAAAAATTTTGTGAACTGACGATATTGTTGGTATAGCGTCTGTAGGCTATGGTGGCCGCTTACCACCAGGCGGACAATACTTGCCACCCTTTTAACCAAAAAAAAAGGTTTTCACCCCCTTAAAGAATGATTTCAGGAAAAAAACTCTCCCATGTCCTTTTTTTTATGTTATAGGGGGCATACGAGCAGACGGCTCACCTGATGGTAAGCGATCACCGTCGCCCATGGACACTTGCAACACCAGGAGTATCACAAATGCGATGCCGGCCTTTAAGGAAGGAGTACGCTCTTTTTTTGAAGGTTTTTGGGTCGTATCGGTCCGGAAACACTGCTGGCGACAACATATTCCACAGTTTTGTCGTACGTGGTAAAAAATTTCGACAAAAACGCACGGTTGTGGATAGCCACGCATCAAGATGATGGGGATGAAATTTTTGTCGCGATGTACGATGGCGAAATGCAGCAGCTGGAATTAATCCGAACAATTCCTCAGAACACTCCCCGTGATAAATGCGATAGAAGATGCAGAGCGAAGCTACATCCCTACATCCGTCCTTCTTCGGGACTCAAACTATCTTTAAACCTTTCATCTAAATCGGGTTGGTGGTTTAATCGTGAAGAGAGGTAACAGACAGACTTTCGCCTTTTAAATATTAGTATGGATATAAGTTAAACAAAATTCTCTTTATAGATTAATATTAAATTTATATAATTGGGTGTGCTTAATTATGATTTAATAAATAAATGATACATATTTGGTATTAGTAAAAAATACG
This sequence comes from Chilo suppressalis, assembly GCA_902850365.2. Lineage (NCBI taxonomy): Eukaryota > Metazoa > Arthropoda > Insecta > Lepidoptera > Crambidae > Chilo > Chilo suppressalis. The sequence continues at coordinate 197,895 of OU963922.1, forward strand.
CCTTGGTCACCCATCCAGTGACAGGCGTTTGCGGTAGTTCCTTAACCTCAGTAACCGCAGACCGCTGCGCCGCACGACAGCTACACGTTACACCGCCACAAAAAGATAATACAGAAGGTAATCTACATACAAAGTGCACTCAAGCAACGCACACATAGACACTAGCGGTGGGTCGTTCTCAAATTATTTAACGACGAAACGCAACCGTTTTCTCTTAAACGAATACTAGTCCTCGAAACGGTTCTCGTTCGCAACTGGTTTTGGTTGCGGCTGGGTGACGCAACGAAACGACACGCGACGCGACGGTCGAACGAATGTAATGTAACGAAACTAAACAAAATCCTGTCAACGTTCGTTTCAACGAGTGGCAGGATTCCTTATTTGCAATGCCAACTTGCGGTTCTAAATAAATTTTATTGAAATGAAAAGTCATTTATAAAGTCTAGGCTGTTACAAATACTTGTGAAGGTCAAGAAGCTTTTGTTTCCATTTGTTGATACACAAATTTGCACTTTATTTTAATGGCGATAAGGTCATACACAAGCGGCACAGTCGCGCCACCGCCATTGGTACTACCGTGCTGCGAACGAGATGACGAAACATCGAAATAAAAGTAGTGTTATACAATAATCAAATCAAAGCTTAATTGTCATAGAACGAAACGATCTCATATCATAGCGTTCTATTATAGACTGTATTTACTTTAGTATTAGGTACAAATTGGCGCGTAGACCATCCGAGGACTAATTGTTCGACGAAGACTGTTTTGATCCGAAACGTAAAACGGTTCTATCGTCGCGGAACACAAAACGGTCGTTGAAACCGGTTCGTTTTTAAAACGCTCACACCTAATAGACACCATTCCATCCACTTGAGACACGTGTCTGTGAACTTTTCTGTGCCAAAGTAGACCAACAAAAACGATATTGCAACTGTTGAATGGACGTTTGTTTAAATTCTACATTAAACGGTGAATTGACTTTTTTCCTTAATTTGTACCAAATATAACAATAATATTAAAATTAAAATATTTTAGTTTTTATTGGTTATAATCGCATTATTTCTGTCCTATATTCTACAAAGAATCAAACAACTAGTTACGTACGAGCGCCGCGACTTTTTTTGTGCACAAGCCAAAGATGACAATCCTAGCGCGACCGCCGAGCGTACGTATGAAAAGAAAAGTACATATATGAGATTACCTTCTGTCCAATCTATTTTGTGACACTGCTGCGCTTTTTGTGATGTTTCTCGATAATTAAACAAGTTTTTAATTCGATACTAGACAAGCGAGTGACCGTATTCTAAAGTCCCGCGGCCCGGGATTTAGAATATTTCTATGTATTTATTTCTTGTGATGAATAGGGATGATGACAATTTTTTTTTCTTCATTTATCAGGTAGATTATCAAAAAGTATTGGACACGTATTTTTTTCTATGTTCACATAATATAAACAATGCAGAGATATATTGATTTGAAAAGTCGCACGAGCCCCTACTCCCAGACTTTGACGCGCTATAACTTTGTCATTTTTCGGTTGATTGTCCAAAGAAAAAATACGTGTCCATTATTTTTTGATCATCTAACTGACGGACTAAATAGAATTTCGTTTACTGTACCCCGTCATCACCCCTATTATCACGTTCATGGACGGGTTTTACAGAATATTAAAAAAAATAATGAACATTTGAGTGGCTGGAATCCAGTGGTTCGTGTGCAATAACCAGGAAAACACCAAAAATCGTTTCGCGACGGATACTGTTTGAGTTGTGTGTGTGTTAGCAGTGAGATTGTGAACTATACTATTTTATTATTAAGCATTTATTTAACTGCTAGATATTTAAATCTAAAAAAATATATTAGGTCCAAGGTTTCAGACGAGACTCGAACCAGAGTCTTGATAATAATCTACAAATAGCTATCTTTTTTCAGATGTTTAATACTTATAAATCTATTTCGTTTAACATTGTGAGTTACCTACAATGTGAAGAACCTCAAAACTCAAAAATCATTTATTCAGTCTAGGCTGTTACCAACACTTGTGAATGTCGAAAAGCTACGCCATCGGTTCGCAAAACTACGGCGGGAGATCTTGTACTGAGAAGAACCGGCAAGAAACTCAGCAAGGGCTGTTTTTTCCTCCCTGTATTATTATATACAGAGAGCACTATAAAGCTTGTGTTATATTAAAGGATACTAGGGTAACGCATAGAATATGCACATACTGATACATATAAAAGAATATTTTATCTGGAAATACATATAAACATCCGTGACTTAGGTACAAATGCTCGTCGTATTCATCACACAAACATTTTCACCAACGAAATTCGAACCCGGGACCCCCGATTAGGCGACACCTTGTAGGAATACAAATATTAAAATCCCGTGGAAACCTGTATCAAACATAATTCGCGGGAATGCAAGCCGTATTATTTTCTTGTTCATACGTATGATTTGAAGTTTAAGCGCGCTGTAGGCAGAGTCATTGCAGCGTTGTCATCGGTGCACCAAAACACAACACACGACTCATATACAGCCGGCCTGTGGTTTTCCTCGCATATTTACCTATTCCAGTTAGCCATTTTATGTTTACGCAAGCAAACAAGCGGAAACCCAGTATATATTTACCTAAATTACGAGTATATAAATTTGCTCCAAAAGAAAAGTAAATTATTTTAGAGATATTACACTAAATGTCCATATAGATGGGGAGAGAATACAGCGTGTAAGTAAAGCTAAGAATTTGGGACTGATTATAGATGAGCACCTAAACTTCGAAAGCCACATTATTGAATGTTCCCGTATCTGTTTTTATAGATTGAAGCTATTGTACAAAATTAGGCCCTATTTATCTGAAGAGCTGAGAATCAAGTTGTGTGAAATGCTTGTTTTATCTAAATTGAATTATTGTGATACTGTTTTTGGGCTCTGGCTCATGTCTAGAACAAATAAGCTCATCCAACGAGTACAGAACGCTTGTGCTCGGTTCTGTTTTTATGTGCCTCCTCGTTCACATGTGACTCCTTTCTTGAACGATGCAAAACTGTTAAAAATGGAGGCAAGGATCAGTGTTGCCAACTCGGATTTTGAAAAAGGCGTAGGCCCGATGGGAAAATTACGTAGAATTAGTAAATTTTGCATATGAAAAGTACGTAGATCTACGTACTTTTTTCTGAGTGAAACGAAGAAGTTAGGTGAAACCAAATGAAACGAGTATTTTGTTATACAATTTCTTTATAAACGGGAGATAGAACAAAGAGTTCTTGGAGAAGTCGCTGCATTGAAAGCATTTACCATGCTGTGGTAGACATTAACCATCAGACACAGACACTGGTGGGTGTCAATTCTGGCATGATTTTCTAAATTTAAAACTAAATTTAAAATCAGTCTCTCCTTTTCATTCTGTATAAGTATAGATAATGACAAGGATACACTGTTGTTCATCTAGCCTATTGGCTAGTTGACACTTTTTTGAATTATGATTTAAATTGTTAAATCGCTTTTTAGTCTATAGACTTATCTATGCAATGACGTCAAAACATTTGTAAACCAACACTCGCAAGCACGTAGGAAATAAACTTTCTGAGTTAATATTATAAAACCATGATTTTTAATAGATCACATGAACAATATAGTAGTTATCATGATACACTTGGTAAAAGACTCTAGAAAAGTTGTGGTTTAAATTGCCAAGAGAAATAAACATACTTACACATGAATACATGTTTAAAACTTGCTAAATCCTGTAACTTTATCGACTGAAAGTCATTTCCTTTTGCAAAGATCAATTCGATGTAAGTACTCATTGAATAATATTTAAAGTTTAAAATTTCAATTTTTAAGGTTATGAATGTACCTACTAAGTCAAAAAGTTTTGTCGCTTCTCCTTTCACAAATCCTGCGTCCAGCATTAATTTAGTCAACAAAACCAATGACGGCAACAATATCTACAAGATACAAGAGTTTTTAGATAGATCTTTATAAAAAATAAATATTTGTATAGCAAAGTAACGGAAAATATCCTTCTTTATTCTAGTGAATTAAATTATTTTACAAATCTGAAAAAAATAAAGAAAATACGTAGATTCTGGGACTGAAGTTAGTAGGTTTGCAGAAAAGGCCTAAAATACGTAGATCTACGTAAAAAGACGTAGAGTTGGCAACACTGGCAAGGATGAAACTTCATCTGGCTACTCTATTATTTGATGTGCTGGACAAGGGAAGACCAAACTATCTTTATAATAAACTTGTTTGGATGCGCGATAGGAGTAGATACCCAGTAAAGCAGTGTGGGCATGTCTTTGTAACAATGAAGCACCGAACAGCAGCGTATCGTGGATTTGCCACGAAATGCTGGAACGACCTCCCGCCGCCAGTGCGTAATTTGAAAACAATTCACACATTTAGGAAACATCTAAAAACACATTTACTACATCTGCAAAGCTTGTTATAGTATCTACTAGTGGCCCGCCCTCGCTTCGCTTCGGTGTAGAGCTGTAGTGTAGACTATAGTTTTTGTTGTCAGGCTTACACAATGACATTCTTCTAATACCTAATTACAATAGGCACGTGCCGCCAAGCCCCCCGCCCGGTAGCGTCGGAACCGCTATGTCCCTTCATTTTAAATCTGTAATATCTTCGAAAATATTCACTTAAATCATACGGTGTAAAGGGCCATATAGATCTATATTAAATGAACAATGTATTCAAGGTATTCAATTGGTTAAGGATTAATGCTGTATTGGTTAAAATCGTTTCGAAAATTAGCCATTATTTGTCGTAAAAAGTAAATGACAAAAAAAAGTTATTGTGGGTTATCCATAAGAGATAGACATATACCATCACGGACTTTTCTGTAGACCTTTTCAATGTGTACAATAGTTAGTACATTATTTTGATAAAACTCGTAGGGTTCAGCCTGCGTTTGCAATGTAAGCGGAAAAAATGTAATTATTTACGACATCACATTAGAAACCTCAAAAATAACAGTACTTCTCCACTATTTAATGGATGTTATTATACATATAAACCTTCCTCTTGAATCACTCTATCTATTAAATAAAAATGGGTGCGTGTACTTATGTAGGCGCGTGAGAAGTTATCCTTCTTTGGCATCGTTTAAAATTAGTTTTTAATTGCATCCAAATAATTAATTCCTATAAATTAATAAAAAGTCTGGAAAAGGACACAGTCAATAAAGTTCAGTTTTAATTAAAAAAAAAATAAATAAATAATCAAAATATTCAATTAAAATCGCTACTGAATATAATTTATTAGAACATATGTGATTTGCACTTGTATGAAACTCAAACACGTATTCCGAATATACAAACTAGAAACATGTGGATAAATATTATAAATATGAATACCTATAACTGTTACTTTATTACAAAAAATAAAGATGTGGTTTTTGGTTCTACTACACCAATGGTCAAGAGATGGCGCTGTAGTCTCCTGAATCGCGCTTTGGTTCCGTTGTTCCAGATTAATAAATATTTTTTGTTACTTTATTACAAAAAATAAAGATGTGGTTTTTGGTTAGATATTTAAATAAAGATGTGGTCGCTTTAGCGACCAACTTCATGCTGTTACTTTTGTGTTACAGTGATGCGCGCGCATCTTAAAATTTCACTCTCATCATTTTTTCATAACGCGCCTAAAGAAGTATAACTTCAAAAAAAACCGCATCAAAATCTGTTGCGTAGTTTCAAAGATTTAAGCATACAAAGGGACATAGGGACAGAGAAAGCGACTTTGTTTTATACTATGTAGTGATGATGACTCACTTTAGAGTTTTTCACTTCACGTAAACAGGTTTGCGGGGGTTGATTCTGGTTTGTTGGCTAACACTTGTTTGGCCACATCTCTGCGGAACACGCCATCCACTCTGTCGTCGCCATGCATGTTCAGATTGTTTTCTTATAATATGCTATCGTAATTTTGCCGCATGTTTTATGTTAATATGATAATATTTCAATGATATAATGTATAAATAGATTCCACCTTTTTATGTGTTAGTTTTTGAAGTTATACTTCTTTAGGCGCGTTATGAAAAAAATATGAGAGTGAAATTTTAAGATGCACGCGCATCACTGTAACACAAAAGTAACAGCATGAAGTTGGTCGCTAAAGCGACCACATCTTTATTTAAATATCTAACCAAAAACCACATCTTTATTTTTTGTAATAAAGTAACAGTTATAGGTATTCATATTTATAATATTTATCCACATGTTTCTAGTTTGTATATTCGGAATACGTGTTTGAGTTTCATACAAGTGCAAATCACATATGTTCTAATAAATTATATTCAGTAGCGATTTTAATTGAATATTTTGATTATTTATTTATTTTTTCAAATTAAAACTGAACTTTATTGACTGTGTCCTTTTCCAGATTTTTTATTAATTTATTGTTATTAATTATTTGCATGCAATTAAAAACTAATTTTAAACGATGCCAAAGAAGGATAACTTCTCACGCGCCTACATAAGTACACGCACCCATTTTTTTTGTTTTTAATTGTTTAATATACAGTGAAACCTGGTTAATTGGGATCTCAAGGGACCAAGATATATGTACCAATTATTGAGGGTACCCAATAATCCAGTTTTCCAATTAAGCAGGTTTAAAATTATAGTTGTCTCATTTACAGAGGCCCCCGCTTACAGAGGTCGAAATGTGCCGTGATTCCCTTGTTTTTAGGTCAAAACCTGAGATAGTACTGACAAACAAAGAATGCACAAAAGACGACGCGAAATGTATGTAAACAAACATGTCAAAACGTGTTACAACCTGATTAATTAGTCTCACTTATACAGGTAATTGAGCTTCAGAGTCTCAATTATAGAGGTAAACATCGAAAGAGTCTTAGAATTCAAATCTCATTTAACCAGGTTCAAAAAGTCCCATTAACAGAGGTAATTTAATGAAAAAGAACCGGGACCTCGTAGCAACTCTCAATAATAGAGGTTTCTCACTTATCCAGGTCCCACTTAACCAGGTTTCACTGTATTTAGTTATCAGTTTCGTCAACCGTAGGCATTGCCAGATTATCAGCTCTACAGCGGCCCTGGCGTCGCTGTGGCATTATGCTGAGGCAGGGACTTAGTTGACCTTCTTTTTACCCGACTGCGCAATGCAAGAGCGCGAAGCGCGACGCGCAGACAGGGTATAGTGTTTAACAGTCTATATATGTATGTTTGTTCCTTTGTGGCACACTAGAGCTAAGCGGACCCATTATTGAAAAATATTATGTATTCTTGAATATCTAATGGGTCCCGACTATTAAAGTAGCTTTGTTCATTATTAACAGAATTATAGACTACTGGACTTGTCTTTTTTCTCTTTTCAGTTTTTATTTGAAAAATAATTAAGCAGTCGGGTTTATTGATTTTTTAAATTTACCTCTTTTTTTCTGTTATTGCTTTTGTTTTGTGTAATCCTATTACTTAAGGCTAATAAAATTATTTCTTTCTTTCTTTCTTTCTTTATATATTTATTTACTAGCTGTCCCAGCGAACTTTATACTGCCATAAAAATAGGGGCTGGTGGTAGAAGGGTGAAATTTTGGTTAGTATGTATTATTAAAGCAACATTATTAAAAAATAAAAATAAAAGTTGCCCGAAAAATAAAAAATAATGTTAGGGAAGGACAACCCTTATCACTTGGGGTATGAAAATTAGATAGTAGCCGATTCTCAGACCTACTGAATATGCATATAAAATTTCATAAAAATCGGTCAAGCCGTTTCGGAGGAGTATGGTAACTAACATTGTGACACGAGAATTTTATATAATATTTATTATTATATATTACAATACAATACAAAACTCTTTATTTTTACACCACAGAAAACATAAAACATGAAGTACATAATTAAAGAATACAGTGTAATAATGGGCGGTCTTATCGCTAAGAGCGATCTCTTCCAGACAACCTTAGGATGGATAGGACAGGAAAGAAGCTGGACAGACGGCGGTGTAATTAACTACAAAACAATATAAAATCATTCTAACAAATATAATCAAAATAAGTATATAAAACAATACATACATATAATTATATACCTACAAGAATACATGCATAGTCATATACATAAATATATATATATAAATATATACACAAATACATACATACCTATGTCTAATTCATTCGGCTTAGATCAACAAAAATGGAAGGGTTACAAGGACATATAGTGAGATCTAACAAGGTTTTTAAAAATGTGGAGAAATTTTGCACGCCTTATGGAAACTGGAAGAGCATTAGACGAACGGCTTGTACTGCGAAAGAACGGCCATAAAAAGTGTCTATCTATCCCTCAAATTAATGATTGAAAATCATTACACCTCAATAAACCAGTTTGAATCCAATAATGCGAGCTTAAGTCGTATTAGTAAACAAACTGACCAATTGTAAAAAACATTTCCATAATATTATACTCATTATGATATGAGTAATACGCGCGGAAGTGTCGATACAAAATTATTAGTGGTTGGGTTCTTTTAATGACGTCTTTTGAATGCAAACAAAAAAAAATATTTTATGGTTTCTCAAAAATTTATATTAAGGTCGAATAATTAATTTAATACTTAGAAATTGCAAATTTGAGTTTCCGTCTTTTTTTAAATTTAATTTACAGTACATAAACGACTAGCCACTACTATTTTTTTAAATGTTTTTTTTTCTATTCAACACCTTTTGTATTGAAATACAATAAAAATGGGACACAGATATGAGCTTGATTAATATCAGGAAACAATTTCAAAATTATATTCACCATGCTTTATTTTTTACATCATACAAAAATACATACTACCCTAAATTTTCACCTTTCTACCACCAACCCCTATTTTTTTATGGCGGTACGAAGTTCGCTGGGACAGCTAGTCTGTTTATATAATTTATCAAACAAATTTACAATTGAAAAAATAAATATTAATGTCCCCACTGCTGGGGCACAGGCCTTCCCTATGGATGGAATAGGGAGATTGGGCCATGACCCACCACGCTGGCCAAGTGCGGATTGGTAGGTGCTAACGACTGCAGATGCAGCCGGGACCAACGGCTTAACGTGCCTTCCAAAGCACGGAGAAGCTCGAGATAGTAATTTTTGGTCACCCATCCAATGACCGACCACTGCGAAAGTTGCTTAAGTCTGTAGCAATTAAATTTAATAACGTTAAAACATAGCAATGTGATTCTTAAATATTGAGTCGTAGAAATATTATTATTTATTCAGCGCCATCTATCATCATGCATATAAATTATTCAATATCGTAGTCCACTTTGAAAAGCAACGGACAAGTACAATATATGTGTGAACCTAGTAGTTGCATTTGGAATGTAAGTTAGATGGAGCTAGTGTGTAATTTTTTTAAATGAGATGCAAAATTGGATGTGACGTCACATTAATGTTCTGGAAACAGTGAGAGGCGGAGTCAGCAAAACCGGTCCGTTTGATTCCTCACACCAAATATGGTGATATGAGAGAAATTTGCAATGACGCTGTCACGTGTTGTAGTAGCCTATAAATAGCAGTGCACAACCAAATTCGGTCTCTTTTGGCTGATAGAACCTTGAAGACCATACTTAGAAAATAGCATTAAGACTAGCAGTGGTAGTCAGTGCATTATTTACTTGATATTTTTCCCCGGATTAACGGGTAAGTTCATTACATTTGATTCGTTAGGCTGTAGGTCCAGTTAGTTTTTTATTGAATTATAGAAAAATGTGTAATTGGTTCTAGGTCCATTAACTTGGCTAATTAATAACAGTAATAATCACAATTACTTGATCCTGATTGGAATCTCCTTGGAAATATATATATATATGAGCCTGTGAAGCTTTCTTGAGCAAAAAGTGACGGGTTCACGTGATGACAGCAAGTCCTGCTTCATCCCTGAGGACATTTGAGTCATCCTGATGCTCCCATGATCTTGCCAAGCTAAGTAAAACTTATAACTTCTTGATATTTAACCAGTGCATACTCCGGAGAACAATTTCTGTTTAACGTGATAAAGGAATTGTATTGGTAAACTGTAAAGCCATTATAAGAACATAACAAATTTTTATTGTTAAATTTCTAAAACTTAATATTTTATAACTTGTTTAATAATTTGTTTATATAAGAAACTTAAATTGAGTATTACTGTATTAGCACATGATCTTGAATGTATGAATATCTTTAAATCAAAAGAAAAATCTTTGAGGAAATATAGCTATGTATTTATTAAGTTGAATGTGACTAGTATTAAGTTTTAACCATGATGAAATAAGATCTGAATCTTTTTTTGACAATATAATATCTTGTTCACTGCGGTTTTAGACATTTTCATTTATCTCCCTCAAATCACAGTAGTACGGCGCCCTGATTATAAATTAAATAAGCTTCGAGTCTCATGTAAGCCCTGAAATAGCCGGTGATAACAAAAATTGTTACAAAATGGCGACCAACTTTAGGGCCGAGCAATAAAATACTGTATTTGAGGGAAATACTGGTGTGCTGATATGATGATAAAAAGATTGGTGGAAAAATTTAATGCTTAAAATCCCCAATCAGTCTGAATAGCACATTAGAAGTAAATTACTTAATAACTTAGAAAACTTTAATAAACAATACTCTTGGAATACTAGTGTGTCTAAATGATGATAAAAAGGTTGGTGGAAACATAGATGCTTAAATCCCCAACCAGTCTGAAAAACACACTAGCATTAATTAACTTAGCACATTAGAATTAATCAACTTATACTAGAATAACACTTTCGTATTGATTGGATGTGTAAAAAATTGACCTTGAACAGTGAACAAGATAGTCTTTAAGAATTGAAACTTGTAATAATAAAAGTACCCTCCTTCAAAAAAAAAAAAATTATAAATTCCTTTGTATTTAACTTTCTTAGATTAAATAACTTGAATAAGTAGCTTGATTTAAAAACTTGATTAAACGTAATTTAATAATTAACTTAATAATTAACTTAGTAACAAAAATAACTGACTTTAACTTGAAAAAATCTGAGAAAATGCTCTCTTTACAAAAATATGTAAACTACTTAAGAAAGGATGAAATCATATATGAATTGGATATTCTTGGCATTTCCACAGCTCCTGACACATCGGTGGATGCACTGAGAAAGCAGCTTCGCCAAATTTTTAAGCTGAAGAGACGTGGCAGCATCAAGTGTGCTCCAGTGATCACACCACTCCCGGCAACCGAGCTCAAGGCCTGTACGCCGAAAATTGCTGAGCTCGAGGATCTGCTGTCATCAGGTGACCTCGGAAAGGACAGTAATCTTCACTTACGTGTGTCAGTTAGGGCTAATTATCTAATCGATAGACTTGCTCGATTGGAGGTTGACAATGCTTCTCTGGTGGATTTGCGCCACAGGCTCATACGTATCTTAGCTCAAGTAGAACAGGAAGATGAAAGTAGTTCAGACGAATTAAGTGATAAGGAAGGTACTCCCAAGTGTAGTAAAACCGGCATGAAGGATGTGAGGGAACAAGAGACGGATGAATATGTGTTGCCTATCTCGAAAACAGGGATGAATGAAAAGCATGGAAGTGAGGAATTAATCGTCATTAAAGAAAAACCAATTAACTTAAATTCACTTAATTTAAAATATAATGGTTCAGGTTGCGTTAGAAGTTTTATTGAGAGGTTAGAGGAACTTAGACAGGCCCGCGAGATTCCGCAATCTCGTATGCTGACAGCTTTTTCCGATCTCTTAGAAGATTCTGCATTGGCGTGGTTTAGAAGTAACAAAGCGAACTTTAACTCATATTCTGATCTATTGTTACACTTAAGAGAGGATTTTGATATTCCGGATTTAGATTATCGACTTAAAAACGAAATTAGACAACGCACACAAGCTAGACAAGAGTCAATTGTGAGCTATATCTCCACGATGCAAGGAATGTTTGCGAGATTGTCTATTCCCATGTCATTAGAAGAACAGCTAGAAATTTTAATGCATAATATTCGTCCGGAATATATGAAAGAGTTGGCTCTTCATAACGTTGATTCTATTCTTACGTTAAAACAATTAGGAAAGCGCTTGGAATTGGCTCAAGTCCGTGCAGAGAAATTTACGGAACCCAATTTGAATAAATTATTTATTTCGAATGACCTTCAGTCACGAAGAATAAAAAATAATTTCAAACCAACACGACAGATCTCAACCGTAACTTTACCTCAAAATGTCTCAAATGATAGGAGGTGTATGAGATGTCAGAGTCGAGAGCATTTCACTAGAGAGTGTGTAAATTCGAGAGAAATTCTTTGTTTTAAGTGTGGTAAAAAGGGCGTAAGACGACCTGAGTGCCCACAATGTAATCCAAGTAATAATTCAAAAAACTAAAAAGTGGGAACTTCACATATAATTACGGTAAAAAAAGGTCACACATTAACTTAAATAACCGTGAAGTTCTCTTCCATAAGAAAAAGTTTGACAATAGACCTTATTTGCAATTTAAAATATTAAATGTAGATGCGTTAGGACTTGCTGACTCTGGTGCGTCATGCTCGATACTCGGCAAAAACTCGCACCTCATCTTTCTGAATTTAGGCTTTAAACTTAACACTTTAGATAAAGAGCGTATTGTAAAAACCGCTAATAGCACTGAATTGCATTGCGTAGGGTACATGTCTCTGCCCATTGAATATAACTCAATACTTAAAGTAATTACATTTTATGTTGTTCCGGAAATTACTACACCAATCATATTAGGTATTGATTTTTGGCACCATTTTGGTTTGACAAAAAACTTGATGTCATCCAACTTTAGTAATATCACTTTAAACTCAGAAAATCCTATTAACTCAATATCATTAAAAAACGGGTTAGAAGATTACAATAACTTAACGACGGCGCAAAAGCGAATAATTAATAAAATAATTGATAAATTTGACTTAATTAACACAGAAAAGGTTGGTCTTGGTAGAACTTCATTGGAACACCATAAAATAGATACTGGTAACCATAGTCCGATTAAACAGCGTTATTATCCCTTATCACCTATCAAGCAACTAGCACTCGAGAAGGAATTAGATAAAATGTTAGCCCTGGGGGTAGTTTCTCCTTCCCAATCGGCTTGGAATTCTCCAGTAGTAATGGTAGAAAAACCCAATGGTGAAACCAGATTATGCCTAGACTCTCGAAAACTTAATTACGTCACAAAACCAGACGCTTATCCCTTGCCTTATATTAACCAAATATTAGATCATCTTAACAACGCTAAATATTTAACCTCAATTGACCTTAGTGCCGCATATTGGCAGATTCCTTATGACTCTGCAGCATCTGCTGAAAAGACAGCTTTCACAGTTCCTCGTAGAGGCTTATTTCAATTTAATGTGATGTGTTTTGGGTTAGTAGGGGCGTCAGCAACCATGCAACGCTTAATGGATAAATTATTTGGCCCAGAATTCGATAATAAGGTATTTGCTTTTCAAGATGATATAATTTGCATTAGTAACACTTTCTCAGAACATGTTGAGCTCCTAGAGAAAATATATCAGCGCCTGAAAGAAGCAGGCCTGACAATAAATAAAAAAAAATCACAGTTTTGTCGCAAAGAGCTCAAATATTTAGGGTATTACATTGATAAACATGGTTTAAGAACGGACCCTGGTAAAGTAGATATAATCCTTAACTATCCTACACCCTCGAACCCCAAGGAGGTAAAAAGATTCCTTGGAATGGCAGGTTGGTACAGAAGATTTGTGAATAATTTTACTGAAATCAGCAAACCGTTATGTAAACTCACCCGTAAGAATGTGGATTTTGAATGGAACTCTGAGGCACAGAAATCCTTTAATTTGCTTAAAACTGCCCTTGTTTCTGCCCCTATTTTAAAAATGCCAGATTATTCGCGCCCTTTCCGTATTTTGACTGACGCATCTGCATACTCAGCGGCGGCCGTTCTCACCCAGTCTTATGACGGAGTGGAACACCCTATTGCCTACTGTAGCCGCTCACTTAATAAAAATGAAGTTAATTATAGTACAACAGAGAGAGAATTATTAGCTGTTATTTATGCATTAGAACAATTTAGACAATATGTTGAAGGTCAGGAATGTACCATAGTCACAGACCATGCTTCACTGTTGTGGTTTTATAAATTAAAAAACCCCACAGGTCGTTTAGCACGATGGAGCATGCGTCTTAGTCAATTTAACTTTAAAATAGAACACCGGAAGGGTCGGGATCATATCCTCCCGGATACTTTGTCACGTATTAAATTAGATTCAATAGAAATAGATTTATCAAAAGATAGTTGGTACTCTTATATGTTAAACGCAGTAAAGAATAACCCACGTAAATTTCCTAATTTCATGGAAAAAGATGGAAACTTATATAGATATTCGAAAAATAAATATGATCTTACTAGCGAATTTGATTGGAAACTGGTAGTTCCTGAAGAAAATAGATCGGCAATTCTTAGGAAATATCACGATGACCCTACTAGTGCACATTTAGGTGTCATGAAGACACATAGGAGGATCGCCTTACATTATTACTGGCCCCACCTATACGAATGTGTGAAAAAGTATGTGAGTGAATGTGAGACGTGTAAGCAATACAAACCTGTGAACACGGCACGTCCCGGTCTCATGGGAAGTCCTAAGAAAGTGACCAAGCCATTCGAAGCCATTAGTTGTGATCTATTGGGACCCTTTCCAAATTCAAGGAGTAGAAATACTTATTTAATAGTTGTTTCAGATTACTTTAGTAAATATGTCATGTTGCACCCTATACGGTCAGCAACAGGCATGGCTGTAGCAAACTTTATAGAAAAATATGTATTTTTAGTCCATGGCGTTTGTAAGACCATCTTTATAGATAACGGTCCACAATATGTTAGCTCCCATTTTAGACAGCTGTTAACTAAATATAATGTACCAAACATATATTACAATCCTAAGTATCATCCCCAAACGAACCAAGCTGAGCGGGCAAATAGAAACATAGTTCATGCGATAGCCTGTTATGTAAAATCCGAGCATAGAAGGTGGGATGAACACTTAATAGAATTGCAATGTGCTTTAAACACGGCTGTGAATGAAGCAACTAAATTTTCACCCTATTTCCTAGTCCATGGTAGAGAGTATATAATAGATGGTAATTTATATTTAAATTCCTTCCCTCCATGTCCGTTAGATCAAATTACCTCAGACAGTACATTGGAGTATGGGAAAAAGTTGCTTGAACTTAATAATATCTTCCAAAAGGTGAGGAAATATTTGATTGTTGCCCACCAACGGAACGAAAAACATTATAACCTCAGAAAAAGACACATTGAATTGAGAGTTGGCCAGATAGTGTATAAACGTACTCATTATTTATCCAATAAGGCAAAGAATTTTTCTTCCAAATTAGCACCAAAATTTATTAAATGTGTAGTGACGGCTAAATTATCACCTTTAGTTTATACTTTAACCGATTTAAATGGTAAATGTTTAGGTAATTATCATATTAAAGATATACTAAAATATTCTGAACAACAGAACTAACAAATCTTTGAATTCCACATAGGATGCTTATTTTAGTCACTTTCAGTATTAAACGGTTGGTTAAGAAGAGTTATGGTATAGGAAGAGTGCATATGGAAATCTGTGGGCTACGGTTCGAAACCTGCCTGAAAATTAAATTGTCTTTCTCTTTTAACTAAATAAATATTTATTTACAACCTTTTTTAACCTATATGGTCACTTTTAAAAAAAATGCTTAAATGAAATTTCGAGGAATTTTAATATTTTAACACAAAAAAAAAATTTTTTGATAAAATTATTTTCGTCAAGTTGTGTTTACTGATATGCATATGAGTATGAGAGTAGTATGAAATGCGTGATGTATGAAAAGTGTTTTCCAAAATAAGCACGTGCAATTTATTTTAATACTTAATAGAAAAATAGGTCTTGATGTAAGAAAGGCATAAGCATAAGGAAGTGGACATATACTTTAGACTTGATAATTAAAGATAGGAAGATTGTTGGAAAATAATCTTAATCTTTTGAGTTTGAAAACATACAAACTTCTTTAATCTTGAGTTGTTTTCTTAACTACCTTAAGTTCATAAGATGAATAGAAAAGTCATGTTATACCCCTGGATAATAGATCCAAGAAAGGTATTTACATGAAACTAAAAGAAAAATCATTAAACAGCAAATATTTAATTGTTGCTATTGACTTAGAGTTTAGAACATTACGTGGAGTAAATAAATGGATACTCACGTATATAAGTTTAAATTTTTTATCTCGGCTAATACTTAGTATTGTTGATTTGTCTGTAAGTCAGTTGCAGGTTAAAAAAAAAAAAAAAAAAAAAAAAAAAAAAAAATTTTTGGGAAAAATTTTTTAAGATAAGGGGGATGTTGTGTAGCAATTAAATTTAATAACGTTAAAACATAGCAATGTGATTCTTAAATATTGAGTCGTAGAAATATTATTATTTATTCAGCGCCATCTATCATCATGCATATAAATTATTCAATATCGTAGTCCACTTTGAAAAGCAACGGACAAGTACAATATATGTGTGAACCTAGTAGTTGCATTTGGAATGTAAGTTAGATGGAGCTAGTGTGTAATTTTTTTAAATGAGATGCAAAATTGGATGTGACGTCACATTAATGTTCTGGAAACAGTGAGAGGCGGAGTCAGCAAAACCGGTCCGTTTGATTCCTCACACCAAATATGGTGATATGAGAGAAATTTGCAATGACGCTGTCACGTGTTGTAGTAGCCTATAAATAGCAGTGCACAACCAAATTCGGTCTCTTTTGGCTGATAGAACCTTGAAGACCATACTTAGAAAATAGCATTAAGACTAGCAGTGGTAGTCAGTGCATTATTTACTTGATATTTTTCCCCGGATTAACGGGTAAGTTCATTACATTTGATTCGTTAGGCTGTAGGTCCAGTTAGTTTTTTATTGAATTATAGAAAAATGTGTAATTGGTTCTAGGTCCATTAACTTGGCTAATTAATAACAGTAATAATCACAATTACTTGATCCTGATTGGAATCTCCTTGGAAATATATATATATATGAGCCTGTGAAGCTTTCTTGAGCAAAAAGTGACGGGTTCACGTGATGACAGCAAGTCCTGCTTCATCCCTGAGGACATTTGAGTCATCCTGATGCTCCCATGATCTTGCCAAGCTAAGTAAAACTTATAACTTCTTGATATTTAACCAGTGCATACTCCGGAGAACAATTTCTGTTTAACGTGATAAAGGAATTGTATTGGTAAACTGTAAAGCCATTATAAGAACATAACAAATTTTTATTGTTAAATTTCTAAAACTTAATATTTTATAACTTGTTTAATAATTTGTTTATATAAGAAACTTAAATTGAGTATTACTGTATTAGCACATGATCTTGAATGTATGAATATCTTTAAATCAAAAGAAAAATCTTTGAGGAAATATAGCTATGTATTTATTAAGTTGAATGTGACTAGTATTAAGTTTTAACCATGATGAAATAAGATCTGAATCTTTTTTTGACAATATAATATCTTGTTCACTGCGGTTTTAGACATTTTCATTTATCTCCCTCAAATCACAGTAGTACGGCGCCCTGATTATAAATTAAATAAGTTTCGAGTCTCATGTAAGCCCTGAAATAGCCGGTGATAACAAAAATTGTTACAAGTCCAACGATCGCAGCCGAACGCGCTAACCACCTGCGCCATCGAGCTCCTCATTAAAAACTACAAGGATGTAAAATTAATGTCCGTTTTCTGAATACCCTTGTTGCAGTCCCTTTAGCCGTTACACTCATAGAGATGCACTTGTTTCAAATACAAAAGGCTGTATTGACGACTCCTAACGCGAAGCAAGTTCTGTTATAAGAGCGAGACATCACATCCAATGAGGGCTACCGTTTTCTGTCTCACCAGATGGCGCCACTGTTGAGTGAGGTCCTGAATTGTAACTTTTAAAGTTTATTAATACGCACATGAAATCAAAGGTTACATTTAGATCGTATTTTAACACAAAAGAACCATATCCTAAACATAATAGGCCATGCCACAGTGACGCGCAGTTCCGTTTTATTCGGAAAAAATGGGAACATAATCATTTTTCTAAGCTCAAATTTTTAATAACTGACATTCATTGCCACATAACTCATATTTGCCATAATTAAGCCAAATTGTTACCAATTATGCACAACATTATTTTAATTAGAAATAAACCCGCGTAGTCAACCAACAAGCAATAACATTTGACATTTCGGAGACCTCACGCTACACTAGCGCCTCTAGCGGCGGATTCATATGCGATAGCCCTCATAGCGCAGCATCCCGCTTCAGCCTTGAAGTTTTTCCTGGAGTTCATTTCCATCGCTTTGAATTAGTTCGGATCGGGATTGACGACTTTAATGGATTATGAAAAAAATATCAAATACTTTTTTGCCAGTGTAAAGACAACACTATTGGTGATAAGGTTCCAGGACTCCACGGGGTCTGTAGGCTATGTCGGCCGCTTACCATCTGGGGCCATTCGCCTAACGGAAATGCTTTAGAAAACGCTAACGCTTTCGATTTTATTTTGTTATTTCTAGCCGCCTGAGATTTTCAAATGACTCGCGCTCTTTTTTTTCTTTTGCATTGTTAATAACAATATTAAAAAAAATGAGCGTGAGAGTATTTGAAAGCCTTCGGCGATCAAAAATATTAAAATTAAATCGAAAGCGTCGGCGTTTTCCAAAGCATTTCCGTTAGGCGAATGGCCCCCTGACATGATTAGCTATTAGCGATATTGGCCTTGCATAGCACGCATGAGGCATGACCTAATATTTAGTTTTCATGTTTTTTTTATTATGTTTATGTTTTATTTTATATACCATTTTGTTTTTTTTTTTAATTTCCCCCAGGTGGGCCATAAGCTAGTTTGCCACCGTTTCAACATAAAAAAAATAACTATTTCTGGATATTGAAGATAAGAATAAACAATAAATTGTATGGTTTTATAAGTTGACCAGCTGATGCTTTTATTAACGGGCCCCAGCTTCTTAAACCCAACCTAAAAAAATAGGTAGGTATTAATAGTACAATATTAACTAATACGTTGTGTGGTGTGCTGCAATTAATATAATTTTGTCGAGAAAATTTATTATACAAAAATCTGCTCGTCTCTGAAAATTACATTACTATTTATTTATTTATTTATCTTTAACAAAGTTTCTGCAGCGGTTTTTTGTGAAATTTAATACAATAAAATATAGATACAATCTTACGACCAATTACAGAAACTCATTATGTACACATTAGATACTAACAGCGTTATTATATGTCAATAATTATTACATTTAATTTAATTTAATTTGAAAAATTGTATAAAATCATATAATTCACTAACATAAATAATAAAATAAAATTGAGATTGGACAAAACATAAAGACAAAAAAAAAAGAAAAACAAACACTGAATATCCATATAAAAGGGTTTTCAAGAATTTGTCACAACATGATGATAACTTTATGAAGTGTGGGTGTGTGTGTGTGTGTATTAAATATTTCCTCTTTGTAGAATGTTTGATACTTGTAATAGTGTCTTAATATTATTTAGCAATCCAGTATTGCAGATCAGCTTCTGAGATTTGAATAGGAATATTCATAATAATTTTGAAGGTTAATGGTAAAAGATAGAATGAGTCATAGAATTGTGCGTTGTGCTCTTGTTCCTACCTGTTTGCACTGACTCAGCCGCCACCGGCAGGGGCTTTACAAGACGCTTGTTATTTGACGCGCGTCCGTCCGTCCGTCATTTGTCACAAACCGCACGCGAATAGGGAAACTCTGAAAACTAAGATTGCTGATATTGTTTTGAAATGTTTTAGAGATCCTTAGTGTACGAGTTAATTTGGAAAAATTTAGTAACATTGGAAACTTGAATCAAATCGTGCACTCATAGGATGAATACAGAACAACATACTACTTTTTTTTAGGCTCTCCTAGGTGCAACCTCTGGAGTTCCATAGGGATCGATCTTGGGACCTCTTTTGTTGCTCTTATTTATTAATGAAATAAAAAACTATTTCCCGAACTCCAGGTTCCTCATGTACCCAGATGATATGAAAATTTACAAACCCTGTAGGACCGTAGACGATTGTCAGATGCTGCAAGAAGACTTAGACAGACTTTCTTATTATTGTAGTAAAAATTAAATTCATTTAAATTTCGATAAGTGCAATTCGATTATCTTCACCAAAAAGAAAAATAAGCGTTTTTAACTATACATATAAAATTAACGGTGTTATCATAAATAAAATAAGTAATATTCGCGATCTAGGGATGCTGATTGACAGTAAACTGCATTTTGACGAGCATATCAACAACATCGTAAACAAAGACTACCGTATGTATGGTTTTGTCATGAGGTCATCCACGCACTTCATGCGTTCTTCTACTTTTTTTACTCTTTACATGACCTTAATTCGCTCTCAACTCGAGTTCGCAGTTCCAATTTGCTGTCCGCTGATGTGTGGACAGACTTGAAAAGGTTCAAAAGAAGTTTTTACGTAGAATACATTACAAGTTACATATTGTAGAATTTCTTATGCAGAATTGTTGACTCATTACAGACTTTTGAACTTGGAATCCAGACGTTCCCTACTCATGGCCATGATGTTACATGGCATTTGTAATAACAGGTTCGATTGTAATAACCTTACATATTACTTGTGTTATGTTGTACCTAGATCGGTATTCCGCGGAGGGGTGCGCGCACCTCGGCTGTTTTACACTGGGACGTATAGAATGAATGCGGGGGTGCGAAATGAAATGAAAAGTCATTTATTCAGTCTAGGCTGTTACAAGCACTTGTGAATGTCAAGAAGCTACGTCATCGGTTCGCAAAACTACGGCGGGAGACCTTGTACTGAGAAGAACCGGCAAGAAACTCAGCAAGGGCTGTTTTTTTCTCCCTGTATTCTTAAATACAGAGTCGTCAAGTTGAAAAATGACTTCAGAGATACGTCTGAAGTCACCTTCCATTACATCATTTAAAATATAAATATATAGTTACAATAAATAATAATGCGAATTATATCACAAACTTTGCCGAATTAGACATATTTGGTTTCTCAACATTAAAATTTAAAAAAATGGCAGTAGAAACATTATCTAATGTACGTACGAACGTGTTGATGTAATTTGGTATCATACTTGTATCTGTACCGATTCATCGCGATTTCTTATTATTCAGTAGAGAGAACATAATTTTACTTCTCCTTTCATCATTAATTTGTGGACATTGGTGTGGGTTGTACACTTACATAATTAGTATCTAAATTATAAATGTTAGTAATATTTAGTGTATAACTGTTCTATGTTCCAATTTGGTAAAATTAAAACATGTAAAACAGTATATATACTTTATATATCCATTCACAGAATCATAATTAAAATGAGATTGTCTATTGCCATCCAGCGTGGCATTGTTGCAAGCATAATGGGCACCTTTGCGCCAGGAACGGCACAGAATATTATTTGACGATTTTTAAATTAATTGAATTGTATTTAATTCAATAAATATGTATTTACGTTAAAACTATTAAACAAACATATAATTAGTGAAAAATATTTTTAATTTCGATATTTATTGATTAAATAATAGCAAAAATTAAATATAACAAAAACTTAAAAAACTACTTAGTGTCCAAAATTTACAATCCAAATTACTATTATATGTAAATTTTGTAAAAACATTATTTTGCTCTGGCAACAAGGTCTCTAAAATATTATCGCAAACTATTTTTAAAGTTCCGTACCTCAAAAGGAAAAAAACGAAACCCTTACATTATATTACAAAACAAGATACAAAAAAATGAAAATTATACTTAATTAAATGAGTAAAGATAAATAAATAGAGTAAAGTGGTCAAGGCCCTGCCTCAGCATAATGCTGCCGCCACACGCCAAAAAACGTGTCACAGCAATGCTGGTATTCTGGCAGGGCATGTTATGCCGTTAGTAATTAAAATTAAATAAATATTTAAGCCCCAAAAGAATATTTGCCCTTTTTTGCTCGATAACTATTACGAAAAAGTATCTAATGTTGTATAGATAATGATACGGAACCCTTCGTATTTCGGTCAGTTTTTTTTTGAATATGAACCAATCGCTGCTTCCATTTTGTAATTAGGAAATTCACCAGTTCGCAAACTTTGCCTAATTATTATAGCATAGACGTTTAATCTTTAAGCATTTGTAAAGTTTATCAACCCTCGACTCTATTCTAGAACAATGAACCTAAACTCTCGACTTATATAGCAAATATAATACAATTCCGATACAACAGTTTGATAAAGTCCTACACTCTTGGCCGTACGCAAGAGACGCAATTAATTTATTAAATATTAAAGACAATGTTGTTATTTTCTGTGCGATATCATTAGAAAAAACAAATCGTATTCCGCATTTAATGTGTTGCTACAAAAAAATAATCATGCCAACCAAGGCAGGGAAATAAATGGTAGGGCAAAAATTCGAAAAATGTACACAAGACGTCAACTTTACACATAGACCGTTAAAGTTTGAAGATGAGTGTGCCTTCCCTAACATTTTTACGATTATCGAGGGCAGTAACCACAGTCTATACACTGTGCAGTAACTAAAAATTTTCAATTAAATGTGATTAGAAATTTTCAAAGAATTAACTAAAAAAATATTAAATAACAGAAAAAAAAATACTTTAAAACTTTTCCCTGTAGTCCGCTGTCGTGACAGATCGAGGCGTGGCGTCGTGGAAGGCTTCCATGCATAATATTTATAAACAAAATGTCAATTCTGCCGAAATCTGCAGATGGTTGACGTCAAAGAGACCGAGCGAGATGCAAATATTGTGAATGGATATTCACAATATAGAAAGCTTACGCACTCAAAGGGTTTCCCGGCGCACTCACCACGTAATTGAAAAACAAGTGACGCAAATTCGATGTGTCGATCCATTGCTTACTTCGAATTGGGGATATTGAAAAATACTAATGGTCGATCGGCTGTGGAGTCTAAACTAGTTTTTTAATCAAACTACACTTGGGTATTCTTATTAAAGTAACAGCGAACGGAAACAAGTATTTCATGGAGGTTTGAGTTCGCGCTCGCTTAGTAGAGCGGTGTTACGCGGACCGCACGCACGTCAAATCGCGACACTAAAAAGAACCCAATTACAAGTTTTAAAATAGTGCGGGAGACGCGCGCGGGAAAACCGCTTACGATACATACATAAAGTTTTTACGATTATTTATTTTTTAGTGTTTTTTTTTTAATTAATAATATTATCATTGATATTATAACAATTAGTAGTGATGAAGGGGCAAGCTAAAAGATTTGTGGACCACACGGGCAAAGCATTCAAGATGAGAACCAGTAAAAAGGAGCCGAGTGATAATATAGGATTTTTAGATCTGGTAAGTCTAGTCAAATAAAATACTTTATTTACTTTAAAATAAGTAACAGGTGTTGTTTTTTTTATTTATACATTAAAAACTTAAGTATTTAAGTTTTACAGGATATAAACAGGACAATTAAATAAGAAATTATTAGAATATGCATAAAAATGTTTAAAAAGATCTCGTTTCACAGTTTATTAATGTTTTTCTTACAACATTATAATGCAATTAAATATTGATAATGTACACAAAATATTTAAACATCTCGAATACTTAAGTACGTGGTTACATAAATCTGTCTCGAATGATGTCTGCGTGTTCGGAATGCAATCTTTAAAGCTCTTTTTTTTCTAAGCCGAAATTTTTAATCTCATTGATTTTATAAGGAATCTTTTATATTAACTCATTAAATTTTCGTTGTTAAAGAAAAAACTTGCGGCAAATTTATTATATAGTTATTGCAAGCTTAGGAAATATTATAAAAACATTTCCTAAAAAAATATAAAACTTAACACTGTATTTTGAGAACTATATTTTTAAAACTTTAAAGGAGATGTTTGGTTTCAAAATTAGTTTGTTTTAAAACCACTATTATGTGTTTTTTTTTCTGGTAGAGAAGTCTATTATTGTTCCTCAAAAATAAAATAAACATAAAAAGCGCCATTTCATGAAATAAAACATATTTTAGACTCCATTTCTTTGTATTTTTAATTTAACATTTGCACTAAGCTAGAAGGCGAAATATTATTCAATATCATTTCTAAACGACTGAAGATTTTATTTTTTTTATTTTTATTTTCAAAATAATATTAATAATAAATAACTTATTATTAAAAATTACCAGAAATATAATAATAAAAGGGGGTTTAGATATAATTTAACAATACAAATATGTATATATTTTTAATTTTACAGAAATATAATTTATTTTCTATATTATGCTAGCCTCCATACAAAACTGTAACATTTACTTTGTGAAGATGTGTAAATTAGTTAATACTAATTTGTACAAGATGTATAGGAACTAATTTTCCTTAAAAATATTTAGTTTGATTCAAAATAATATTTTTTCTACAAACTTCTCATAAAAAACATTATAAGTGAGCATAATAAATGTCGTATGAATCATAATTTGCGGCTAGCACCATACCAACCAACCGCAAATAAATAAAATCGATCTTAGACGTTTAAATAAAAAAAGTGTTTCACATTCGAGTTTTCGAAGGCAGACGCAGGCGGTCGCGACGCGACAGGTTAAAGAACCTAAAAAGACGATTAAAAAAAGTCTGTCGCCTAAGTACTGACGATAACATATCGATGAATACACTCAAGTTATAAACATTGCGTTTTTACTGCGTAAAGGACATTGGGCAAAAATGTATGGACGCTGCACCCACGTCCGCCACGGCTTAAACTGCATTTGTTTGAAAGGTATTATAGTCGAAATCATCTGTGCCAAAGCGAATCAAATTCTATCCCGGGGGTCTTTAGTTATTTTAAGTTAAATATGTACAAGTACTATAACGAACGAACATTAATGAAACAAGGGAATTAATTTAGTTAGCTAGTTTGACCCAACCTACATAGTTTGCTCAGGAATTATGGGAGTTATGTTATTCTGCCGCGCTAAAGTAAATCCAAAAATCCCCGCTTGGGTTGGGTTTTTTTAAACATTCTGTTCGTTACAGTAAATTGTCTTCTATGTAAAACGGAGCGACCACAGATTACACAAACTCGTCCACGCTTCGTAGAACACTTGACTCCAGTTCATCCGTACTTGAACAAAACCGATAATCGTGTTCCAATATCCAAAGCGTGTTAGATAAGAAACAATCAAGTAGCAGGGAGCGCACAATCACAACGAAGTAAGACGAGACGACTATTTGCAACTGAAAGTCCTTCATCATCCGTAAACCGTTTTGAAATGTCTAAGTAAGAGCAAGCGCAGGTCGCATGGTCGGCAGGCTTTGTCGTATATCTGGTTGTACAGTACGATATGGCATATTATTATGATTACTAATAATATAAAATGAATTTATTCAGCTACTTAAATATGTCCATGTGGCATATCTATTGACTACCAGAATATTTTTTACGGTGTCATATCTTTTGACTCCCAGGATATTTATTTTCGGTGTCATAATAAGAAAGGCTATATAGTTTTTCATAGATCTATCGATTCATACTAATTACATTATTAGCGGAGCTGGGTGCGTTTTGCCCATTGTTCTTTAACTATAAAAAAAAGATAAATGATTTTTTGTAAACATACCTCTATACAAAATACGAAAAGTTTGAGGATTCCTAATACTTATAATAAATAGGTGAACAATTAATGTGTAATTTCACATTATATAATGAAAGGTGACTTCATGAATCATCTCCGAAGTCATTTGTGAACTTGACGACTCTATAAATAATAAAACAGGGAGAAAAAACAGCCCTTGCTGAGTTTCTTGCCGGTTCTTCTCAGTACAAGGTCTCCCGCCGTAGATTTACGAACCGATGGCGTAGCTTCTAGGCATTCATGAGTGCTTGTAACAGCCTATGAAATATTATTAATAAATGATTTTGATTACGATTATAGTCTATCGTTAAAATTAAAGGTTTGTGGTGTTGTCTTTCTGTCGGTGAGAAGATTCCAGAAGTCTTCAATCAGTGCGTCCTACCTGTGATGACATACGGAGCCGAGACGTGGACACTGACGGTACGGCTGGTCCACAGGTTCAAAGTCGCTCAGCGCGCTATGGAAAGGGCTATGCTCGGCGTTTCTCTGAAGGATCGCATCAGAAATGAGGTAATCCGACAGAGAACCAGAGTTATCGACATAGCCCACCGGATTAGTAAGCTGAAGTGGCAGTGGGCTGGCCATATTTGCCGAAGAACCGATAACCGTTGGGGTAGACGAGTTCTGGAGTGGAGACCGCGTCTAGGCAAACGTAGTGTAGGACGTCCTCAGGCACGGTGGAGTGACGATTTGCGCAAGGTGGCTGGCAGGAGCTGGATGCGAGTAGCCCAAGATCGATCTGAGTGGCGTGCAATTGGAGAGGCCTATGTCCAGCAGTGGACTAGGATAGGCTGTTGATGAGAAGATTCCAGGGCTCCACGTGGTAGGGAATTGTGTTGAAGCCGGCAAGGCGGGCTGACGCGGCACACTCTCTGCCGCATCATGTATCTTTGACGATCTCCGTGGCCGAGTGGTTTGCACACCGGGTTTCAAGGTGTTGCCTACTCGGGAGGTCCCGGGTTCGAATCCCGGTGGGGGTAGATGATTGTGTGATTAATACGAGCATTTCTAGTATCCCATAACGCAAGCCTGCAGTGCTTACTTCGGGCCATAAGCCGACGACCATAAGCCTAGCTTATGGTGTTGGAAATATTTATTAATTTATTTGGGACTGGATTCCACACACTTGATATTAGGTAGCGAGAAGCTCGTAGCGCAGGTGTAAGCGCGTTCGGTTGCGATTGTTGAAGCAATCTTTCGCAGTGGTCGGTCATTGGATGGGTGACCAAAAATTTGTTATCTCTCACTCCTCCGTGCTTCGCAAGGCACGTTAAGCCGTTGGTCCCGGCTGCATCTGCAGTCGTTAGCACCCACCAATCTGCACTGTGGGAGCGTGGTGAGTCACGGCTCGTTGTTGTCGTTATTCCATTCATAGGGAAGGCGTGTGCCCCACCAGTGGGTACATTAATAGGCCAATAATGACGATGTATCACGGAATATAACAATATGTCCTCAATTATTAGTAATTGATTTAAAATGTCATCGACACACTCGGCGGAATATTAATGATATGAAATATTAAGTTAATTGCCTAATGTTAATAATATTGGGCCAAGCATTAGTCGTCATGTTATTGTAGACTCGAACCAGATAAAATAAGAAATTATTTATGAAAATACGACGGTTCAGAATTGAATCGATCAAAATTTTATTGCACACCAAGAATAACGTCAAATTCTCTCTAAGGACTTTGCGATTGATGTGTATACATATACTAGCGCCCGGCCTCGCTTCGCTTCGGTGTAGAGCTGAAGTGTAAACTACAGTTTTTATTCTCAGGCTTGTATTATACACAATGACATTCATCTATGATTCTTCTTATACCTGCATGCAAAGTCTCAGTCCGATCGGTTTAAAATTGACTAAGTTTCATACTAACTTTCATTCCCTATTTTTTCCCCTAGGGGGTAGAATTGATCAAAATCCTTTTTTAGCGGATGCCTACGTCATAACATCTACCTGCATGCCAAATTTCAGCCCGATCCGTCCAGTGGTTTGGGCTGTGCGTTGATAGATCACTATGTCAGTCAGTCAGTCACCTTTGAGTTTTATATATATATAGATTTATTTGTTATGTTTTCACGCACCCCACTCATTTATTAAAACACTTTTCACTGAGCTTAAAATACGTTTTTTTAATACTTTTATACATACGAGTATATCTTCGTTTCGCATCCTTTATAGGCTGCGTTCTCGACAATTCCAAGCCCGCAAAACGCATTTTAAACACGTTGAAAAGTTATGTAGATGTATTTTTTTTATAATGAATATATTTTAATATAACAATCTAATTACATAATTACTATGGATGTAGAACAATAAAACTAAAACTACAAACCTTAAAAAATAAAATTAAAAACTAAAATATCGAGCCCTTACCGCCAAATTATCGTAAGCGACACTCGCCAAATTATCGTAAGCGACACTTTTGTCGAAATGCGTTTTTTGTGGAAACTAATATTTTAAACCGTAACGGACCCATCTCTGTTGATATTTCCCTCCAAAAGAACACCGTTATAATATAATAGAGGGAAATATCAACAGTGATGGGTCCGTTACGGTTTAAAATATTAGTTTCCACAAAAAACGCATTTCGACAAAAGTGTCGCTTACGATAATTTGGCGAGTGTCGCTTACGATAATTTGGCGGTACGGGCTCGATATATTATTAAAAGGAGTCCTTTTAGGCGATCCGAAGATACTGGCAGCGTTACCCCTTTGAATGGCTAGACTAATTCTTTGTCCGAGATAGCTGCCAGCTCTTCGGTAAAGTAAATTAATTTATGTATATAGTTATGTATTTTCCATTAATTATGAAAGTGACACCAAGTGTGTGGGTACAGGTGTTATTTTAATAATTATACGCGTGTTCTTAACAAAAGATATGTACCTAGTCAGGTCATAAATTCTGTCACATGTTATATATTTTTTTTTTAATAATTTATATATTTATACAGGATGTTACAAAAATACAAATAAAGCTTGAAGGGAGTTGAAGTACATCATATAATGAATATGTTGGCGCGCAAATTTTCACGAAGTTCAGTAGAGGTGAAAATTACAATCTTTCGTGCTTACTGCACTTCTTTGTACACATGTGCTTTGTGGGCCCGCTATTCTCGGAGAGTGTATAACGCGCTTCGCGTGCAATTTAACAATGCTTTTAGGGCGCTCCTGGGGCTACCCCGTTACTGTAGCGCCTCGGGAATGTTCGCAATAGCACATACAAACTGCTTTTTCACCACCATGCGCAAAAGGTGTGCATCCCTTGTAAGTAGAGTGAGGGCAAGCCCAAATAAAGTCCTGGCTATGATAGCGGAGAGGTTTGACTGTCCTTACATGCGGCATTGTTGTGCACAGCATATATTATCTAATGGAGGTGTGTAATGCTATTAAATACAATTGTAAAAATATTTTATATTAAAAAAATACGGTTTGATATAAATAAGAAATTTTGTGTTCCTATGACATTTTAATATTCATTTTGTGTATGACATTATAATAATATTAACTTGACCTTTGATTTTTAATTATTTTATTTGATGGAAATTATTAAATTTAAATTATGTAATTTTATTAAATTAAATAAATGATTAGGTGTATTTTAAGTGACATGTGCCTATTTCTACAATAATTGATTATGCATTATTATTATGATTATGAGTTATGTTGCTCGAAATAAAAGAATTTTATTTTATTTTTATTTATATAAGGAGTCTTCTCTAATTTTCTTAAAATATTTGCATGAAGTTTTTACTTTTTATAAAAACAGTTATTTTTAATGATCCTCGAACTAGTAAAACTTTATGCAAATATTTTAAGAAAATTAGAGAAGACTCCTTATATGATGTACTTCAACTCCCTTCAAGCTTTATTTGTATTTTTGTAACACCCTGTATATGCCTACAAGTTATACTTTTATAGCGAATTACAAGACGCAAAAGCTATCGTGAAAATAATAAATAGTGCATCACTATTGCGTATGTCCAGTTAACAGTTCGGATCCTACCAATGTTTTTTGTTTATGATAAAACATATTTAATATATTAAACAAAATTGAAAAAGCTCAGACGGCTGCCGCTAAAATTCTCCAGGGAAGGCTCTTTTATAACATAAAATAAAATAAAATGTAATTAATTAATAACAAAAACAATTGTTTTTTATCAAAAACAATTTGTGAAGAAAAAAAACTTCAACAATGCTAGATCATACGACACAAGACATAATGAAAAAAATTATAATTCTTTTGTAATTAAATTTCAATACATAAAGCAAACATTGAAATGCGAATGAGAAAAGTAATAAATCATGTATTTTATTATTTAATAAATGAAATAATATTACCTATTTGCTCAACTGCAGTCACGCGGTTTCTTCAGCTATAAGTTGCTAAGAGTTCACAATAATTTGAGGTTGAAGCACACATAACACAGGAATAGTAGATTGTTAACCGAGGGTGGAAAGAATCAATTCCCGAGGTATTTAGACGCCCGAGCGCAGCGAGGGCGGCTATAGTCCGAGTAGGAATTGATTCTTTTACCCGAGTTAAACACTGTACTTTTCATTTCGAATATGAGGAAAATAAAACTAGTTGTTTATCAAAAATATTTATTCAAATATAGGTACAATAAAATTAGAAGTACCTATTTAAAATTAATTGTCATATTAGGACATTAGTGAAATTAAAATTACATTCTTATTTGGAATGTTTATGCTGTTTGATATACTATTAGAAATTTGGCTGTTTTGGATATCTGTAAAAGAAGGAGACTCTGTTATTTCATCAAACGATGGATTTCATGGCGGATACTCCCTGGAAGTTTGAAGAAGAAGTGAAGAAGAAATACACTTTCGGAAAACGATTTTATATTCTTCTCTGCTCGCCACTTTATAAGATCATTGTATGTATTCATATATCCTCTTTTGACATTTCTGGCAAAAGATTCTCTATAACACAATTTGCCTCGTCTTTAATTGAATACGGTGTCAACATTTCTGAATCGCTTAAACTCATTTTTAATATTCAAATTTAGATTGCTCTGTTTTACTTATAAGTTTTTTTTTTCCGTCACAGATACATAACAGTTTAGTATCCCGCTAATTTATGTCGACTTTTTAAATTTAAATATGGAACAGCGTAATTGTTGCGGCTTATTCCACACTGGCTGTCTAGAAACTCACATGGCATCATATTTTTTTTTTTACATAAAACTCTTCACACCTGACAGTAGTTCTATTTTTAAAGTTCATTCCGGCCCTTAGGCGGGAAGTAATTTGTATGAGTTTTTCCATCTCTAGGGAGGGAAGCAGCATTTTCCACCCAACAAACAGATCAAAACAACACCACTTTCCGAGAATGAGAAATGAAAAATAAATTACTTTATTTGCCATTTTTGGGTGATAGACATCACACCAATATTATAAAGGCGAAATTTTGTGAGTGTCCGAGTATGCATGTTTGTTACTTCTTTACGTCTAAACGGCTGGAGCGATTTTAATAAAATTTGGTATGGAGTTAGCTGACACCTTGGATTAACACATAGGCTACGTTTTACTGCGGGAAATATCCCTAATAAACCGCGGGTAACACCGCGGGGCACAGCTAGTAGCTATATAATTTCTTAAATGCATAGGCATAACAAAAGCATCAACTCGTGACTTGCTTGTGACGTGCCGCACATGTGTGACGAGGCGATTTGTTATAGATTTTAGGCATTTTCCTTCCCCAAGAATATTTATATATATTATTCCACTGATATGTGTGCGTAAACCTTAATAATAGATGGGTTCATAAAACTCTTCATAAAGGTTTTGGTATATTTCACTTTCTTTTGTTTTCTCTTTGATATAACTTCGGCGTTCATGATGGCGTTCATGATGGCGTTTATGATGGCGTTCATGATTAGCTGTCGATTCAGATTTTCTCGTACGAAAATCTGAATCGACAAACGTAAAATGTTGATGTTACTTTTGCTAAAAATCTTTTTTTTTTTCGTTCAATCGAAATCGGCGGAATACACTTAATAATATAAGGTGACTTCTTCGACTTGTTTCTCTGGATCTGGTTATAATATTTGCAAGTACCTACTATGGTATACCACATGGTCTATATTTCACTAATTTATATAATACTAGCTGACCCAGCGAACTTTGTACCGCCCTAAAAAAAAAGGGGTTGTCCAGCGGACAAACTTGTGAATCTAAACCATTCTCAGATCCCCTTGAACACACACAAAAAATTTCATCAAAATCGGTCCAGTCGTTTAAGAGAAGTTCAGTGACATACACACTCACAGAAGAATTATATATATAAAGATGTAACTAAATTGTCATCTTTTAAAAATGTGACTATGCAATAAAGAATTTGAATTTGAATTATGGTAGGTACCGAATTTCTTATTTGTGAATCCGACTCGAAACTGGCCGGTTTTTTTATTAAAACAAAACTATATCACGACCTTAATGGCCACGTCGAATTTCTTCTTGTGTTTCTTAGGCTGCAAGGCAGCGTCATCCTTTTGCACTGCAGAGAGCCCACAATGTAAAACGAAACGCCTTTACAAGTGTTAAACATCTGAAAGAAGAAACATCAATAAATTGTAATTTATTATGTTTTTAAAGCGTTGAACTGCTAGATGTTAAAATCTCTTATCTATTCGACAAGTCCGTCCGTCCGTCTGTCTGTGGTGCTGTTTCAGCGGCCAAACCGTAAGAGATAGATAAAGAGAATATTTAAGTTATATGTTAAGAATAGTCTGATAAGACTACAAACCGGATTTGAGTAACGTAGCACTTCCGGTTTTCGAGAAATTTCTCAATTAATTAAATACATTTTTTTTTAAATCAGGTTTTGGTGAACATTTGGTTCACTGGTTTGCTAGGCTAATAATAATAAAACTTTATTTCATACTAGTGTTGTTTTGTTAACAGACCCGTCTTCTCCAGTGGGCACTTTGGGCAAGTGCCCAGGACCCCACGATCGATAGGGCCCCCTCAGATCACAAATACAAAGTCCCTAGTTCTTGTTAGATCACCAAACGGGGTCATAGGGGCCCCATTATCCTAATATGCCCAGGGCCTCCAATAGGTCAAAGACGACAGTGTTTGTTAGTACTATTTTCCCTTAATCTATGTTAGTAATACATTTTAATTTAATTTATACTAGCAAACCAGTGAACCAAATGTTCACCAAAACCTGATTTAAAAAAAAAAAAAAAAAAGTATTTAATTAATTGACAACTTCGGAGATTTTGTGTGGTTTCGTTTGAAATTCGTGATTTCTCGAAAACCGGAAGTGCTACGTTACTCAAATCCGGTTTGTAGTCTTATCAGACTATTCTTAACTTATAATTTAAACATTCTCTTTATCTATCTCTTACGGTTTGGCCGCTGAAACAGCACCACAGACAGACGGACGGACGGACTTGTCTAATAGATAAGAGATGCCTCATATGGAGGCCCACCGAAATGTTGGAAGCTGCCCAATGCTGGAGTAGAAGCGAAAAAAGTCACGTCTGTTTCCTGGACCGCGTGGATTTTTTTCTAGTAAGATTTTAACATCTAGCAGTAAATAAAAGCTTAAAAAAAATTAAAAAGAACTGTTAGCAAAGCGTTAGTAATGTAGCCACGCGCCGCGTCCGCCGCAATATTGCCGCAAATCGACCGCAGACCACACATGCTGATCATGCGCACACAATGCAAATCATAGTGTGGACTGCTCAAGAGAGAATACAAAATTTTTTCTTAAACATCAAGAAACAATGTAATATATATTGTCATGTTTGTGTACGATATCGTAATAAATAAATATTGCATTCTATTTGCTAATTAAAGCAATTCCCAAAAAAATCCAAAATATCAAAAATGCACAACGTTAATATTCAAGTTTTCACTTCTGCCGGCACTCCCGGAGTGCAACCCGTCGTTTTTTTTTTAATAACAAACAGCGTTCTTTGACTTTATGATCTTGTGGGATACTTACATTAGATCTCTCTAAAATAACAAGACGTGTAAAATTTTCCATCAACTGCTTAGTAAATATCAAACACTTCTTCCCAATTCATGATAGTCTGGTACTTTAGGGTCACACCAATTTAGGAGTAATCACTTTGAACATCGGTCACCCATCTAAGAGTTTTCTCAACGCCAAAAACTGTTACGTCACATAGATAATATCATTAAAATTGCGCCGAAAAAGTGAATCACTCTCATAATAAACATAACAATGTCACTTTCAATGTTCATTGCGTTGGGAAACGAAAAGTACCAACTTAGTGTCGCCTCACACGGACCACGCGCCACAGCCACAAACGCCGCCACGACAAGCTAGAAGCGGCTACTAAAGTGGCTGAAGCGCGCGACAGCGGCCGACTAAGGTAAGGGAGAGAGGGGTGGGGAATCGCGCGAGTGACGTGTGGCGGCGTTTTGTATCCGCGCATTAAGTGGCCGGTGCGGGCCACAAGAAGCGAGCGTGTGTCGGTCACCGGCGTACCGTATGTGGCGAGTCCATTTAAAATGTATGAAAACTACAAGAAATATGCCGGTGGCGGCGCTTTGTGGTTGTGGTCGGCGGCCCGTGTGCGGCGACACTTACTTTAAAACTCGTTTTTTTAATTACTTTTCTTGCCATACGGTATATTGTATTCATAATAAGCTTACGAAATTTATTTCTCTCTCAATATAAAATATTTTTTATATAAAGCCTGTGTTCTACTTCTGTAAGAAGATGTACTTCTGGTTGAAACAATAGGGAAGATGCATATATAATATTTATGAAAATTTTATGATTAAAATGTTAAAAAAATATAAAAGAAATGCCACTGCTACGTTTTTATTTTACATAATGTTGTTTTTTAACAATTATTACGAATTAAAAATACTTGAAACGGAACGTATTTTAAAACACCAATCAGCGTTTAGTGACGTCACTCCTGTTATGACAACTTCTTTGAGGTTATGGTTATTATAGTAAATATTATTTTATGGGAATATTTATTGCGTTTTTTTACATTTAATAAAAATGGAAGTTGCGTTTATCAAAGCAGACTCCAGGAATTTACCAAGAGTTAGCGTTGACATGGTTATAACTTTTTTTGTCCAAAGTGCAGAGTTTTTAAGTGTAGAAATGAAAGGGACTAAATTACTACGGTATGTAAAAATCGTAGTTGTTAAACTTCGTATTTTATTCAGCGGCTTCTACAAATCTTACGGCGATAATGCAATCGGCTATGTCCAAATTAAAAGGGATGGAGAATTATGTACAGTAAAAGGTCGAGTTCTCCGGAGCATAAAGTACGTAAAGAAGGTTATCGTGTTACAGTTATTTTAAATGAAACGCAAAGCTTGGTTCAGTCCTGCCAATGTGAAGATTGTGCCACACATTTTAAACTTTATCTAATTTTCGATGTCATTATCCAACTGTAAAATTAAAAATATGTTATAGACAGGTTTTGTAAGTATTAGGTAGGATACTAATGCGTTTTTACGTACAAGCAGATTAATTAAGCATATAACAAGTATATTCGCCGACTTACGTAAAGGGATCTTCTCAGCATCGAATAATGGTCTTTGGAGAACAATTGTCATTTCTCTTCGCAGCTTGAAACCACTTTTTTTCAGTTTTGGGTCAGAAGTTCCAGTCAAAAACAATTTATTTGGGAACTTTGTTGAAGTAGATTGGCACAAAACATGAGTCAACACGGCTTTTTTCGGAATATTAGTGGTATTGTTATGATCACATGATGTTGATGGATAGTCCATTTTAAATTTTTCAAAAAAATATTTCGAAATTCGTGTGTGAATAAATAAGAAAAAATGCAATGCATAAAAAATGCAAAAGTATGAAAATTTAAAGCCAGCAACGAACAAATACGACCAGTGACAGACAGGAGTGACATCATCGCAAACATAGGTTCGTTTTCGCGCGAAAATTTAAATTGTCAATTTAAAACCGCATTTTTTCCGATAAATCACAATGTTTTAAATTTTTAATATATCTGTGGTTTATTCTACATGGAATTCTTTAAAATGAAAACAAAAATAAAAATATTGCATCTTCCCTATTCTATACTTACTGATTTTGTTCAAATAAGAAACAGCTTAATATATATTTAATAAGGATATATGTGTATATATTTTATATGCCTACTTAGACCTACTTTTTGTCGTGAAACTTAAAATTTGAAGACAAGAGATAGCTAGCTTATAGTTATTCTAGTTACATACCAAATACGCCAGTCTCAATGAGCCATATAAATGAGAAAATTATGTTTATTTGATCTCATAGGTAAGGTAATTCTTAATAAGTAATTGCACAGCCGTTCAAGTATTGTAAGCAAATAGGCAAACGTCATTTTCAGTCTCGGGCAGAGTTTATTTATAAAATTTCATTCTATGCTGACCTTGATTCAACTGTGTGTTAGGTAGATACAATTAATTCATAATGTTGCATTTCAGTGATCAACATGAACTCAGTGACAAAACTAGATTTATTCACTACATTATAGTTAGTTTATTTATTAAAAACTGGTGACTGAATCATCAATTTTCTCAATGGTTTAGGCGTTAAGATGTACAGACGAAATGATTATTACTTAGGTGTAATATAAGTATGAATACAACTACGAATGTCACTTTTAAAAACTGTTTTTAACATAAATAAAAACCGACTTCAAACAATCTTTGCCCGCGCACGTGTTCCCTCCTTCCTTCCTACAATCTAGGGTCCTTTAAGAGAGGCGTGAAGAAGCATTTTTGCAGGCCGGCAAGGTGAGGATGGTTTGTGTGGCAGTTTATAACTGCTGTACCAGCTATCTTCGCGTTTGAACTTTATCACAACTTAACATCAGGTGGGGTAGAGTCATTTGTCTACCTGGCTATATATAAAAAAAAACAAACCGCTAAAAAGTAATACCTGAATAATATTTAAACCACATTATCTACCTGAAATAGCGGAAGGTATCTCTCTATGAATTACTGTTCCCCAAAATCTTGACGTCAAATAATAATAGTTCTTTAAAAGTAGGAAAAATAAAATCACGACTCGTGTCGTACGATAACAGATTCTGATCTGTGCAAATCGAAAAACGTTTTCCGCGTGCTGAATAGATAGGAGACCTTTCACTGCCCTTCGAGAACAAAAGCGTATTTGAATACTTCAAACTATCACAGATTTGGCCGCGGATACCTGGTCCGTTACCTGAAACGGTGTAGTGTCACTTGCAAAAATAACTAACTCGATATTATTTTTCAATAGAAATTTTTTGGTGTGCGGAAGTCCGCCATTTTTAATTCGGCGCATTGTGTTTGTTATGTTGCGACATGTTCGTAATGAGTTATTCACCTTGCCCGCAACCTCTGGTGTGTATTCTTGCATTACAGCCAAGAGTGATACAACCGAGTAATTGAATAGATGCATAATTATGTTCTTTTATTGCGCTAACTAAAACTTCCTAGTGAGATATTCAATGGACACTGAAATGAAAGAGTGCTTAAATTAAATTGCACTAGATTTTCCCGCGTATCCCCTTACGGACAGGGGACTATTGTTTAACCGTAATCAGACAAATGTTAAATAAAGGCCACATCTTAAACTATTAAAAACTGAAGATGCGTTTCCAATTTTGATAGAAAGGATCAAGTTCTTCTTGCGCTTTTCTGTTGGCTCTAATATAGTATTGACTGTTACATGCAGGGCTTCACACCGGTTTCCAAAATACCGGTAAATAAGGGTTAATACCGGTTTTTAGTAAAGATTTCGTTTGGTGCGCGTCCGAAATGAAAGCGGTACCTAGAACCTCAAAAAACCGGTTTAATCCAGAGCGACTTGGCATCGCTTGAAATTTGTTTGGAGTTGTATGTATTGTGCATCCAATAATGAATAATGAACTTTTGACTTTTGAATGCAATATCGAAAAATTGCACTTTGACTAAAGGACACCCGGCATTTTGTGCCAAAGTTGTATACTTTTTTAATTTTTTTATCTGTGTTTCATAATTGGGTAACGTAGTTTAGCAATATTTGTCATCAGCAGCTAGCTGTCAATGTGAAATACGTAGGTTTGTCATCAAAAGGGTTTCTATATCAAAAAATATTAATCATTAAATAACTTCTTTCCACGATTCACTAAAAATAAGGCAAAAGTAGTTTTGTGTAGCAAATAATTTTGGCTTTATTTTGAGACCAAATTCAATTGTATACAAGTTTAGCATTTTTTCTATGACAAGTGCCGGTTCTCCTTTTTCACTGTTAAGTACCAATTACTTCGTTAAGAAAAAACCCATAAGTTGTGTCTCATAGAGCTAATTAAGTGACACATTTATGAACATACCTTATTTACTTGCTGCCGTTAAGGTAGTGACCAAGTAGTGAGTCATAACTTAATTCATGTTCGGGACTTTTTACTGCGACTAAGTAATTAGGAATATACGGGTGTCGTACAAAGGCGGTTAAAAGAAGTACTGCATTACTTAGAAAGTAAGAAAAACATTTTATTGGCCTTCACAGCATGAAGTTTGAAAAAACAAAATGGTATATAAAATAAAACATAAACATAAAAAAGACTTTTTACGGGATCGGAAAGCGTCACTTTAGCAGTTTTGTTTTTCTTGTTAAAAATTGTGTTGTGGCGGATGTTAGTGTCTAATAATGGTGGATTATTAACCACTAAGTGTTCGGGAATATGCACAAGTGTTGGCGAGTGAAACAAAATAGCGGAAAGTGTCTTTCGACGTTCCCTCAAGCAGTCCGCGGGGAGGTTCCAGTAAATCCCCACACATTTACTGAAACATAGGGAAAGGGGGTTTGACTTGACTGCCACTTACTTTGACTTGATTTATTACTTTGACCACGAGTGCTATAGAATTTGTAAACATTTTAAAACTTGACATTGGCTAAATGCACAAGCCGTGCGAAGCCATTAAGAAAAAAAAACATGAAAACTAACTATTAGGTCATAGTGGTGATATACGTTTTTACGATACCACCAGCAGTACCGATTTGGGATTTCAGGGAAGGCCTGTGCCCCAGATGATGCAGACTTAGCCAAGTCTTTTTTACATAACTCAGTTTAAATCTTCCCAAATCTTACAGTATTTAAGGAATATTATACAAAATGTAACTTTTAGGAAAAAAAAAATGGTTGCCTGTAAAGTCGGTTTTACGGGCGAAGATTTTACGTGACAACGTCTTTTTCTCGGTAGAATATTTATTGATATGAATATAATTAAATTGCACAATAGGAACAAGGAATTGAATGAAAATAAGAATTGCACAAATTTTAACTATAGAAATATATTTTGTTTACTAAAACATTGTACATGTAAACTTAAACTTAACACGAGAGACTCATCGTAACGTTACCGAGCGTTACACTTTTTCATAAGTGACTCCCAGCCGCAACCTAATTTAAGACGTTGTCACGTCAAAATATTTGAAGCCTATTTTTTTAAAATGGCGACACTAGGTCATATGGTCAAATCTATCAGCAATGACATACATAAATAGTAATGTATCTAAATCATCATCATCAGCTTATTAATGTCCCCACTGCTGGGGCACAGGCCTTCCTTATGGATGGAATAGGCAGATTGGATAATGACCCACCACGCGGGCCCAGTGCGGATTGGTGGGTGCTAACGACTGCAGATGCAACCGGGACCAACGGCTTAACGTGCCTTCCGAAGCACGGAGGAACTCAAGATAGAAGAATTTTGGTCACCCATCCAATGACCGACCACTGCGAAAGTTGCTTGACTTCAACGATCGCAGCCGAACGCGCTAACCACCTACGCCATCGAGCTCCTGTATCTAAATATATTAAATTAATTAATTTTCAAAGTTTTATGATAAACGTCTAATGTACCAGGCTGTCATAATTCTACAAGAAGAAATTTTAAAATAGGGAACGAAATGGCTTCATGCCTTTTGAAGTGAGAAAGAATTTATATTCTATTTTTAAATATACCTTGCCAAACGATTGAGCGTATTATGTGTATGCACTTAAAGTTCAATTTCACTATACGTCATCGTGAAACTGTATTAAAAACCTTTTTGTCAATTCGAATAGGAAAAACTAATTGCTTCGGTCACTGTTCAGTCAGGGTCAATATTCGCAAATTCGGTTACTATTTCTTTAGTAATGTACGTTATACATTGCTTTCTAATTGCAGTGTGTTAAGAAAAATGTGGAATTAACTTGTCCATGTACGAGTGACAAGGATAATCAATTGTAATGTTTGAGTTAGCTTTGTAATGGCTACTGGTTTTGATGAGTCCGGTATTTTGATAGGTAAATAAAAAATGGAGAATATTTAATTTTCCTAATAATAATATGTGTTTGCTTTTTATTTTGTCAAAAAAGTGTTCGCAACTCATTAATAAAATAAATGTAGGTGAGATCTCAAGTAAATAACCAAGTTATGACTAAGTCGAAACAAGTTATAGGACAAACATTGAATCTATATGCGTAGGATGTGGAGAATCTAAATGGCGCAGCGACTATCGTGATCATAGATGTCAAGCAACTTTCGCAATGGCCATATACAAGATGGGTGACCAAAAAACTGTAGATATAAATTCTTTGGAAGGCACGTTAAGATGTTGGTTACGGCAGCATCTGCAGTCGTTAGCACCCACCAATCCGCACTGGGCCCACGTGGTGGGTCCAATCTTCCTATTTCATCCACAGGTAAGGTCTGTGTCCCAGCAGTGGGGCATTAATAGGCTGGTAATGATGTTTAAATCTAAAGAAAATATAACTAGAAAAAATTCCACGCGGACCAGGCAGCAGACGGGACTCGAACCCGCACCCTTCGCAATCCGGGCGAATGCACTGACCATGCACTGATATAATGCGAAGAGATGGCGCTGCCTTGCAGCTTAAGAATGGCTAGAAGAATTTCGACGCGGTCCGTGAGGGCCACGGTAGCATAATTGGTCAGTGCATTCGCCCGGATTGCGAAGGGTACGGGTTCGAGTCCCGTCTGCTCCCTGGTCCGCGTTTAATTATTTCTAGTTATATTTTCTTTAGATTTAAACATCAAGTAGTTACATGCTTTAAAATAATAAAAATTATAATGTTAATGATGTGTTATCATTAAGCGAATTCTACCGGCGAGTGTTCTGTGGAGTTATTCTCCCTTATCGACCTTCGTGGCCGAGTAGTTGGTAGGGTTCCAAGGTGTCGTCTACTCGAGAGGTCCCGGGTTCGAATCCCGGTGGGGGCAGATGTTTGTGTGATGAACACGAGCATTTGTACTCCAGGTGGAATTCTTTGCCCGCACACGTGTCCTTCCTACAATCTGGGGTCCTTTAAGAGAGGTGTGAAAAATCATTTCTAGCAAGGTAAGGATGGTTGGTGTGGCAGTTCATAACTGCTGCACTAGCTATCTTCGCGTTTGGAGTAAGTCACCACTTAACATCAGGTGGGGTAAAACCATTTGCCTACCTTGCTTTAAAAAAAATGCTAAGAATAAATGCTAATTCCCCTTTTCATAATGTCTTGACGTATTTTAAACGCTTAAAGTTTCATAACCTCACCGCAAAAAGTTATGGTCAGACGCAAAAGGACAATGTCTTACTAAAGCACAAAAATGGTAACCAATAAAAAGTATTTTACGTCATTAGGGTTTCGTCCGTCACAAGAAATAATAGGAACCCTTATAAGATCAATTCGTTGTCCATCTCTCTGTCAAGACCATTTTTATCGGGAACGCGTAGATGCATCTATTTGAAATTTCAACCTTATGTTCGGACTAGGCGAACGGGAGTTGAGTGAGGGATCCACTCAACTCCCGTTCGCCTAGCCCGAACACACTTTTCGTAACGCGTAACGCATTCGCCAGCTTACTCCTCAAGTCAAGCGTGCGTCCGACAGTGAACTCGCTTGCTGTGCCTCGCTCAACGCTCGCGCGTAAAGCCGGACACGTAATCAAAAAGCCTAGCTATGTCTGGCTTTATCCGGACACCTGGCAACCGCTATACGGAACCCTCGGTTAGCAGCTCCGACTGCACCTGACCGGTTTTTTTGTGGTATACAACCATTATTATTTTAGCGACAAAAAGTCAAACGTCCATTTTTAAAGTGTTATCTAAGTACATCTAGACCGAAGCTTAGCTTTTAGCAGATAACTAAGCACACGCCGGTTTACCTACCTACATTACAAGTAACGTATAAATACGTGA
Source organism: Chilo suppressalis (assembly GCA_902850365.2). NCBI lineage: Eukaryota > Metazoa > Arthropoda > Insecta > Lepidoptera > Crambidae > Chilo > Chilo suppressalis. The sequence continues at coordinate 239,775 of OU963922.1, forward strand.
AAACGTGACAGACATAAAGAAAGACAGCTGAGATAAGTTTGCCGACTGCAAAAGAACACTACTTAATTATTTTTTTACTTCGTCTAATTTTGCCTATATTGAATTTTGATTACTATCATAAGACGAATCGATTGTTGTATGAATCATCAAAATCGGTCCAGGCGTTTGGCCTCTAGTGTGCCACAAAGGTATTAACATACATATATAGACTGTTAAACACTATACCCTGTCTGCGCGTCGCGCTTCGCGCTCTTGCATTGCGCAGTCGGGTAAAAATAAATACTATTTGACTTTGGCGAAAAAAGTATTTTATGGAAAAATAAACAAATTAAAACAGTTATTTGTAAAAAAATATAGCTTGTATATTTAAAAAAAAAGAGTTCCTTGCTCATCCCACAGACTACTTAGATACCTCATCCCGAGGCAAATATTTCCAAAAAAAGTATGGATAGCAAAATAACGAATAATATTTTTTCATGACAGTATTTGTACTTGTACGATAAAAATACTCTCCTAAATAAAACTTTATTTTTTGTTGTACATAATTATTAATAAGTATTATTAATGGTAGTTTCACTTTAAATGACACCATCTACTTCCCACTCTATGTAACAGTCCAGTTAACATACGGTTGCCTGGAAGAAATTGCTTCTTAGCGATATGGCCGCCGTTTGTACTATTTTGTAATAGTTCCAATTAATTGTAATTTGAAATATCATGGTGTACAATACAGTGATCATTCATTCATTCATTCAAGTTTCAACGATGTAGATACACTGATTGACGCATAATTCAGATGAAGCAGCCTGAAAGGGATGCGAAACATCAATAAATCAATGCATGTGTTAGCATTAGCATTAGTAATTAATTTTATAAACACTTTGAAACTTATATAAATTAATAAAAGCAAATGGAATGGAAATAAAACTATTCAATAGATTCAGATTTCTATATTTTATAATGGAAATAACTACTTTCAAAATTATTAAATGTTTAAAGTACACTATTTATTGTTTATTAAAATTAAAAACCAAAAACAAATTATAAAATCTTTACACGCATATAACTAACCTCTTATTTTAATTTTTAAGATTACAGAAGTAATTTCTATTGTAAATGGCAAAAGTGTATTATTATATATTATTTTTAGACATTAGGTAGTTTTAAGCTTTTTGTAATTGTAAACTTATTTTTTTTAGCTTGTTTATGACCTTATGTGTTTATTATCTAACACATGTATACTGTTGAAACTTGTTTATTTAATGAGTGGTGTGCGTGAAAACCTAAGAAATAAATGCTCTCCTATTTGTAAAAATTAAATGTCAAATCAGATAATTATAAGATGTTTAAGTCATGATCATTTAAGGTTGGTTTCATCGTTATTTAATATGGAAATTTAGTAAGTAGTCCTCACAAAAATTTAATATACCTACCACGTAAACACTAACCTACGTTCCACAAATAAAATTCTGATTCTTGTTCTGATTGGTAATCTTGTTTCTCCGTTCAAACTTTGGACCCCGGTCTCGTCTCGTAAGACAGCTAAATGATCATAAAACAATCAGTTAATAACGGTTGACATTTATATACGCAAATAAAATGTAAAAATATAATATAGTCGTATTCTATTTAAAAAAATTAGTTTTACGAAAATTTCCTAATTTTTAGAGATTTTTTAATTATATTTCCACAATTTTTATTTCTAGCGTGTTGCGTAACGTAAGATTCACTCATTTTATCTAATATTGTTATTACCAATGCAAAAAAAAGCGCGAGGCATTTTAAAACCTACGAAAGAAGGCTAAGGTTAAATATGTTTAAGAATAGTTATAATTTTTATTGTTTTAAAGCATGTAATTGCTTGATGTTTAAATGTAAAGAAAATATAACTAGAAAAAATTCCACGCGGTCCAGGTAGCAGACAGGGCTCCAAACCCTTCGCAATCCGGGCGAATGCACTGACCAATTATGCTACCGCGGCCCTCACATTCGGCCATTCTTGAGCTGCAAGGCAGCGCCATCTCTTCGCATTATAGGTAACCCACAATGCGAAGGGTACGGGTTCGAGTCCCGTCTGCTGCCTGGTCCGCGTGGATTTTTTTTTCTAGTTATATTTTCTTTATGTTTAAGAAGTCAAAAATAACGAAATTAAATCATAAACTATAGCTATAGAAGCCTAGTGTATAGGCCCCCTGTTTAAAAAGTGTTTCATTAAATACCAAATACATATTAAGAGTTCGATTTCGCATTGTGCGTAAGATTCGTTAGAAGGTTATAATATGCGTTTGATCGGCCAAGTTCAAGGCATACTGGTGGGTGCGCGCGCGGCGGTTGCCGGCGGCCGGTGACGCGCAAACTGGTTGCGAAACGTTGCGGCTTCTGCGAGACGTCTGCTAGTTATATTGTTAATAATTATGGTATCTACCTATATCTTTACATATTGTAAACTGTATAGAAAAGGTAACCGTTACTGGCTGCCTGATCTGTCCACGCAAGGTTAAAACCATTGATCGGATTACGCTGAAATTTGACACAAATACATATGTATATGTAGCTGTTATGAAGTAAGCGTGTGCCTAGAAATGATTATCCAAAAATCACTCCTTGAAAGTGCAAAACGCGGACCCAAATTTTGTATGGAGCACAAAGAACGTGAGGTTTAACTAAACTAAATTGTTTATAATTTTTTTTAAGCATGTAACTGCTCGATATTCAAATCTAAAGAAAATATTACTAGAAAAAAAAGTAAACTAAATTGTCTATTTAAAGAAGTTTTGTACAGTGTTATTTATTTATTTACTGAGTTTGACATTCATTCATAAGCAAACCTAACGCAAGCGAAGCCGCAGGAGGCCAATAGTAAACTTAAAAATTACATTTTGAATGCCAACTGCCAGGACTTGAATCAGAATCACGTTGGAATGTGGGAATTCGCGTACGTCTATTACGCAATACGAACCTGCCACTTTGAGGATTTTTTTTCCAAATGCAATAAAATGAGCAAATTACATTTAAATATTTATAAGCCCAAAGTCCGTTGAAGGTCGAAAATGGGTCGATTTAAAAGTAAAGGTTAACTTCGGAGAAAAAGCGATCAGGTTACATTTGATTTATAAAATTTGGATAGCTTTATGTAAATAACTTTATCACCATGAACAATGGATAATACAAGTAAAACAACTTTACCAAACGGGCGCGCTAAATCAAAATACTTCGCCTCTCTAGTGATTTTACAAGAAATATTATTTGCTAATGGTTGTTAATATAATATCTCTTATCTATTAGACAAGTCCGTCCGTCCGTCTGTCTGTGGTGCTGTTTCAGCGGCCAAACCGTAAGAGATAGATAAAGAGAATGTTTAAGTTATAAGTTAAGAATAGTCTGATAAGACTACAAACCGGATTTGAGTAACGTAGCACTTCCGGTTTTCGAGAAATCACGAATTTCAAACGAAACCACTCAAAATCTCCGAAGTTCTCAATTAATTAAATACATATTTTTTTTAAATCAGGTTTTGGTGAACATTTGGTTCACTGGTTTGCTAGTTCATCTTTATTTTGGTTAAACGGTTTCAATCTAAAAAAAGGACCGATATGCGACTAAGCAAAATATTTTATAGATGAGAGGAATAGACATCGAAAGTTAATGCGCATATGAAATAACAGCACAGTGTGTATGTGTGTCAGTCAATCTTTCGCAGATCGAAGACGGGACAGTGTTGCCAGCACACTAAACAAAATTAATTCTGGATTTAGTTCCAAAGAAGTAGTTTACGCGCAACAAACACTTAGCTGGTTTTTACAAATAGAAGAGTACATATTTCTATCGTATAGAAATATTGTTTTGAAAATATATTAAACTTATTTTCCTATTTATACTTTTTGGTAATATTTGCTTTGGGACAAGTAAGGAACGCAATTAGGATGAATTAAGAAAATGTGACTAAATTAATTAATTGACGAGTATTACTACAACTATGACTTAGGATTACTTTTGTATGTTTTTCCGTACAAGTGAATATGTATTATGAGTGTATGAGGAGCTCGATGGCGTAAGTGGTTAGCGCGTTCGGCTGCGATCGTTGAACTTAAGCAACTTTCGCAGTGGTCAGTCATTGGATGTGTGTCCAAAAATTACTATCTGGAGCTCCTCCGTGCTTCGGAAGGCACGTGAAGCCGTTGGTCCCGGCTGCATCTGCAGTCGTTAGCACCCACCAACCCGCACTGGGCCCGCGTGGTGGGTCATGGCCCAATCTCCCTATTCCATCCATAGGGAAGGCCTTTGCCCCAGCAGTGGGGACATTAATAGGCTGATGATGAATATGTATTTACAATGTGTCAAGCCTACAGTATGACAGATAACTTTTAACTATATCTAGCCAGCGTGGCTCACATGCATCCTCCAACAGGATGGGAGCATTTGGTTTTAATCTAGTCTAATTTTAGTTCGAATAAGGCGTCTAATATTGAACGAGATATTCGTAAGAAATATTTGAACTACATAATTATTTCTCCTCGTGTTAACTTTCTCGAGGCATAAGCTGGTATCCCCGACCATGTATCTGAGAGACCGTTGAACTTGCATCGTGTAGTAGAACGAGTTTGAAACATCTCAAGCGATGCCAACATTCACGCGAGGTATTCGTGACGTTCGGATCGCCTAAAGCCCAAGTGCAAAACTATAATGCGATTCAACTAAGAATAGGATCGACTGGGCGCCATATTTTGACGTCATAGCTGTCAATTCAAACCAAATAGGTAGAGTGAGCAAAAAAATGTTGCTATTTAATGAGACTTATTAAGTGTTCCAAGATTTTTTTGCAAACCGTACTTGTCTTTCAGGCGACATTTGACAGATGGAGGTCATTAGCTTTCCTATTCTTATTTGAATCGCATTATACACATGGAAGCTCAGATAGAGCTAAAAGGTCTATAATTTGTCTTTAAGAACTATTGTATCATTATTGAAGAAGAAAAAATAGTTACAAATGGCCAATCAAAGTTCTCCACGTTCAAAAAACAGAAATCTTTTTTTTAACACACCAATTAGCCTAGTCCCAAAGTAAGCAAGCAAGTATATGTATTTATACAGAAATACATATTAAATATCCATGACTGGAGTTCAAATGGTCGTATTCATCACACAACCATCTGCCCCCACCGGGATTCGAACCGGGACCTCTCGAGTCGGTGACACCCTGAAACCCGGCGTACGAACCACTCGGCCACGGAGGTCGTCATCTATATACTTTTAACATATAAAAATAATAATAATAATATGCGGACAAAATAATAAGATTGGTCTACATACAGACGATTCGCCCTTTAAACAATGTTAAACAACTTCTTATGTTAATAGCAAATTAATGTTATCATTTAGTTTTACTTCTGAATTGTAAATAAATTTATTGTATTCTATTGACGCGATTCATATTTAAGTTGTCAACAAGCCAAGGTGACCGGGTAAATAAATTATATCTTAAATCTGCGCATCAATGAAACAATGAACAAGAAAAAGGTCTTGATTTTCATTTCAGAAAACAAACGCCCAGTAATTTATTCTAAGTATTATCATACCATAACGCTCAGAGCAACAGTATTTAGGAGTTCAAAAGCTTATCTTTGGTGACTCAATCAGAAATTAGAAATCAATATATATTTATTCAAATTGGATGTATATATATAGTACAACTCTTTTGAATCGTCCAAAATTTTTTTCCCCTACCTCTGGTTATGGACATATTTTTTAGCTGCGGAGAAAAATGAGCGAAAAAAACTCCATAACACTAAAAGTCTAATGTAACAACATATACAAATCATTATGTTGTTACAACGTCAATACAATTATGATTTATTTAATATAAAAAACCTGTTGGAATTATTGGAACAGTTCAAACCCAAGCATTTTTTGTCTGTAATATAATCAGACACTTTGTAATAAGCTTTTTTAATAAGTGCTTTTTTTATACAAATCTTTAAATTTATTTATGGTTAACTCTTGGATATTGCTTGGGACTTTATTGTATAAGCGAACACAAAGACCTTTAAATGAATTATTATTTTTGTGAAGCCTAGTAGCAGGTAAAGTTAGTTTATTTTTGTTTCTTGTATTAAGTGTGTGAACAATCACTGTTTTTAAGAAACAAATTATATTTTTTCTTTCTCATCTCATCCAATAAACGAATAACTGCGGTTGTGTGAGACATTTGACAGACCTTTTCATGAAATGAAAAGAAGTTCAAGTACCTTCGGAAAAAGGTATCTTATTCTGAAGTCATTTCAGTGACAGTTTTTAACTTCAAAAAAATAATAAAACATTATTGAAACTAGCCATGAAATGAACCCTTTTTAATGCAAATTGAATTGCATTTGCTATAACCATCTGCAAGTTCCTTCGTGTTTTAAAAGGCAAATATTAACAGAATGTGTGACAACAAAGAAACTCTGTATTTTATGAAATCTGCTTTGAATTGTCTTACATTTTTTGCCATGAAACCGCCTCTTCGTGACGTCTTTACTTCGTCTTAACTTCGAGCTGATTTTAAGTAAGTAAGTTTAAGTAATAAAAAGATCTCGGGCGCAAGAAACTCATCAGCATTAATTGACAGAATTAACTTAAGAGTATTTACATAAAACCGACATTAACACACAATAATGTTTAGTATGTATCGAAAGAGCACACCAGACTTACAAAAATATAAGCATTTTAACTATGTAATCAATAACAATAACACAACATAATAATCTCTTTGGAAAGCTGCCGGCCACATTTTGCTGAACTAAAAATCCTTACTCTCACTTCGGTCTAATATATTTGTAAGTTTATAAAACAAAATCCTACATTATACTTCTGTAATTCGCCTTTCGAGATTACACTTATTTCACTTGTAGTAGCACGCATTATGTGCTGCCATCGTACACAAAACGTGTGTACTTGTAGTAGCACATAATGCCTGTTACTACAGGTGAATTAAGTGTAATCTCGAAGGGCGAATCACATCGTATAATATAAGTCGAACGTCACTTACAGGTAAGTTCGTTTGACTTTCAATTATTTCCCCAAAAACAGGACTGTTCTAGTACATTTATAAATTTGAGATACAAAGATAATTTAGCCCTACCCTCATCAAGGCTTAAAATCCATAGTTCAGGTAAACGAATAAACGCAATTAAAATATATAATAAATTACCTAAATATATACCTAACCGTAGAACAAAACGTTTGCATAAATTTCGAAAAAATATTTATTGAATAAAACCTTCTATAGTATGCAAGACTTTTTTGATGAAATGTAGCGTACTTATAATCTAAAAGACTGTGATTGATTGATTGATTGATTATAATCTATATAAATAAAACTCAAAGGTGACTGACTGAATGACATAGTGATCTGACAACGCACAGCCCAAACCACTGGACGGATCGGACTGAAATTTGGCATGCAGGTAGATGCTATGACGTAGGCATCCGCTAAGAAAGGATTTTGATCAATTCTACCCCCAAGGGGATAAAATAGGGAATAAAAGTTTGTATGAAACTTTGTCAATTTTAAACCGATCGGGCTGAGACTTTGCATGCAGGTATAAGAAGAATCATAGATGAATTTCATTGTGTATAATACAAGCCTGAGAACAAAAAGTGTAGTCTACACTTCAGCTCTACACCGAAGCGAAGCGAGGGCGGGCCGCTAGCTATGTATAAATATTTTTTGGATATTATTGATATTGTAGTGCCCTTACAGGGTTCATGTTTGGACCTGAAACTAAATCTTAAGAATTAATATAGGTATTTTATATGTAATTACAAATTACCACATGAAACAATAAATATATTGAATTGAATTGAATTTATGTATGAAAAAAATATTGCCATATGAAAAGACCGCATTGTATTAAAATGAACACATGTTTTGCTATTTTGCATTTGAAAGGCAAAAATAATATGCAATTCTTCAATTTGAATGTGAGAAGGATGTTGTTGATCCCAGTTATTTTTGGATCAAGAGTCATCATAATTAATATAATTAAAGAGTAAAGATGAGCAAACCATGTTTGCAACGAACAAACACAAACACTATTGGACCGTCTGCGAAGAATCATTCACCGTTATATGACTTAATTATTTCAAAATGTCACAGATAGGCTACATTTTACCACAAAGAAAATATAACTAGAAAAAAATTCCACGCGGACCAGGCAGCAGACGGGACTCGAACCCGCACCCTTCGCAATCCGGGCGAATGCACTGACCAATTATGCTGCCGCGATGGCCGCGTCGAAATTCTTCTAGATGTCGGCGCCATCTCTTCGCATCGCATTCGCATACATAAATATATATGTTAATAATATTTCAATTTTTATTTAATGTTAACTAGCAAACCAGTGAACCAAATGTTCACCAAAACCTGATTTCTCGAAAACCGGAAGTGCTACGTTACTCAAATCCGGTTTGTAGTCTTATTAGACTATTCTTAACTTATAACTTAAATATTCTCTTTATCTATCTCTAACGGTTTGGCCGCTGAAACAGCACCACAGACAGACGGACTTGTCTAATAGATAAGAGATTTTAAGCAGCACCGAAGTGGCGTTTAAGCCATTTGGCTTTGCCACTGTCGATATGATAAGTTAGGAATAAGTGTATCTATAGAGCTATAAGATATGTTAGACGAAGGTGACCACTGAGAGGTAAGAATTTATTTCTTCTATAAAAAAAAAGTTGAACGAAAGAATGCAACCTACGTTAGAAGAAAAAGATATTCTAAAATCTTCCTACCCCACATCGCGGTCGTGGTATCGAAGCTTCAACACCCTTTACAAACATGTTAAACAAATTAACCAAAAATAAAGTCTATGCTACAACACATAACATACAATATTGTTCACTTTCTATACCTAAAGTCTCGCAAATCTTGGCAAACTGGATTTGTAGGTAATTGCATTTTTTTGTTAGTGGAAAATATATGGCATAACTTGTTTTTTTGATGTTTTAGGCGCAGCTGCGGTATTTATGGGCTTGTTTAAAATTTTCCAGACACAAAACAAACACCTAGACAGGACGTAAAAGATGGTTAGACGTAATGCGACTAAAGAATACTTTGTGGAGGAGCTCGATTTAGTGATCGGGCCTCTTTTTGGTGTCCATTGGACCTTCATAAAAAAATTATATTCAATGTGCCCATTGGACCTCTTTTTTACCCGACTGCATGATTGACTGAATTATTGAAAAATATTATGTATTCTTGAATATCTAATGGGTCCCGACTGTTAAAGTAGCATTATTCCTTATTAACAGTATTATGGACTACTGGACTTAATTGAGCAGTCGGGTATTTTGATTTTTAAATTTACCCTTTTTATTAATAACTTTATTGTAAATTGTTTGTGATTTCCAATACGACGAGAATTGTTTAAGGAATAAATGACTATGACTATTTTGGTGCTTATTGGACCTTCTTCAAAAAAATTATATTCATTGTCCCCCATCAAATAGGGATAGATGGCGCAGTGCTTAAAGCGTTCGCTCTGCGATCGTCGGAGTTAGGCGACTTTCGCAATTTGCGCTCTTAGATGGGTGACCAACAATTCTGCATAAAAAATCAGCAAAGTTTACAGACTTACAAGAAATGCGTATAATTATAATGACGCAAAACTTTTTACGTTATTTCTTACGTAAAATCGTTCGTATGACTGTGCAAAACATTATAACAATGTGTCTACTTACTTATCTATCCCAACGATGTTTGCGTTGTTTTCGGAATAAAAATTGACATTCGCGTCATTAGGTAGGAGTGAACCTGATTGTAGGCGTCTCGTGTATCCAAAACGAATAATTGAAGTTGTTAAAGCTTGAAAGGATTTGGGTTCATGTAGACAAGGTAAAAGTGAATCGTTTTTTTATTTATACTTTATTGCACAAATGAGTGTACAAGTGGCGGACTTAATGCTATTAAGCATTCTCTACCAGTCAACCGGAGAATTATAGAAAAAATCTTAAGAAGGTAGTCCAAAAAGAATTTATCAAATTACTTATTATATGTAATTAAAGTATATCTAAGTTTAAAGAAAATATTCACGCGGACCAGTCAACAGACGGGACTCGAACCCGCACCCTTCGCTGTCCGGGCGAATGCCCTGACTAATTATGCTACCGTGGCCCCGTTGGCCGCGTCGAAATTCTTCTAGCCATTCTTAAGCTGCAAGGCAGCGCCATCTCTTCGCATTGTAGGTAATCTACAATGTCAAATGAATACTTTCACAAGTATTAAACATTTGAAAGAAGAAATAGCAATTATAGTTATAATTTTTATTTTTTTAAAGCATGTAACTGCTTGATGTTTAAATCTAAAGATAATATAACTAGAAGAAAAAAAAATTGTTTATGGATAACCTACATTGTGAAGATATAGCGCTGCCTTGCAGCTTAAGAATGGCTAGAAGAATTTCGACGCGGCCAACGGGTTACATGCTTTAAAAAAAAAATATGACTATATCTAAGTTTATAATTGAATAACGGTTATATATCGCCAAGAGTAACTTTAATTTTCTAACTAACATACTCAAGCCCTGGATTGGAGTCCAGCATAGGTATTCTGTAAGATGCAATCAAACTTACGATTTCATTCGGATTTCTGACAAATGTTAAATATCTAATACTGGCTGCTTCTACATACATTGCGACATTTTGCCGTGTTAGTGTCGCCACACACGGGCCACACGCCACAGCCACAAACGCCGCCACGAGAAGCTAGAAGCGGCTACTAAAGTGGCTGAAGCGCGCGACAGCGGCCGACTAAGGTAAGGCAGAGAGGGGTGGGGAATCGCGCGAATGACGTGTGGCGGCGTTTTGTATCGGCGCATTAAGTGGCCGGCGCGGGCCACAAGAAGCGAGCAACGACGATTTGTAGCGTGTGGCGGCCACCGGCGTATCGTGTGTGGCGAGTACATATAAAATGTATGAACACTACAAGAAATATGCCGGTGGCGGCGTTTTGAGGTTGTGGTCGTTGGCCCGTGTGCGGCGACATTTATGGTGTAACGCATATCAAACTAATGTCTAAAATGGCGGCTACCAAAATCGGAAGTGAGATTTTTTTTAGAGAATCGCTTTGCAGTTGAGAACATAATATAATTATAATCAATGCGAGCTTATTAATTAATAAGACAGTGAGTCAATTTCCATGTAGAATTATAATCGAGGAGCTGGCGAACAAAACGGTATAATAATTGCATAAAATTAAAATACATGAGCTGTAGAAAACTGAATGACATACCTACAGTGAGCTTTTGGCATGGTTTTTAATTTATAAATTGAGTGATTTTAACACTGTTTTAGGCGGTTTTGATTGAAAATTATTTGAGATTCAAATTGAACGAGCCCGAAACTTCCGGACTGTATAAAAAGTAGTTTGACCAGGATGCGTTATTTTACCGTCTTGTTCGCCAGCTCCTCAATTATCTTCTCAACTGGAGGAATTGTTAAATGATAACCAGAAATTTAACCTTATCTTGGCAATATTTAACCGTTATACGTTGTAGTAATGTTACTTTAACAAATTAAGGTATGTAAGATAAAGAAATTGTATTGATGTCTTATTTGAATGCATATTTCGTTGACCTAGTTCGACTAGTTTGACCCCTTTTTCGGTTTAATATAAAACTTCATAGCTTCAAGAACTATCAATGAAATTATTCTGCGTATTTCAGTTACAAGTTAAAGTGTTTATTTCTAGATAAATAATGTCGCAAAACCTGACTCAACCGAACAAAGGACCTTCCTCAAATCTGACAAGATAATATAATAATACACCGGGATTCCCTCGCTAATATAGTTTAATAAATCATTTTCATTTTCCTTGTAAATGCTATGAACGTTTTGTCGATAAACTGTGAAACTACATGATTAAGTGTTTAGAGAAATACTTAAGTATAATTATTTAACTGCATTATTGAGATTGCTATAGTGATTTATGTTTCTTTGATAACGTACTCAGCATTCACACTTATATTATAGATGCGAAAGTTTGTCCGTTTGTCTTTCTGTGACTGTGACTGCTTCGCGATTAAACTGACCGATATATTTGCAAAGTGTATGAGTATAGTATACCATTTTAAGTATATTTAAATTTATCTAAGCATGCTGAAGTCGGAAAGCCTTATTTTTGGGCGAGAGTAGAATGGCTTCGCATATGTAAAAACTAGTAAGTTAGTAATTTGTAAAGTTGGTAATGTAGTAAGTAGTTTAGGTTCGATTTCATCGAATTATATAAGTTTTTTGGTTATAAATATTGGTTATCGTTTGGTGGTCTGACAGGAGCTAGGGACTTTGTGTTTGATCTGAGGGAGGCCCCTTTCAATCCCCGGGCCCTGGGCACTTGCCCAAAGTGCCCACTGAGAAAGAGGGGTCTGCATATATACAGGGTGTAAAAAAACCTTTAACGAAATCGAAGGCTACGTATTTTCCACATCATGACGATCATATTTTTCTTCTGGACCATACCTGGGAAACTTATGGTTATGGAGATATTGAAAGTCATAGTCACATTTTTTTTTTCAAGATCTTTACAAAAACCTTGTTTAAAAACTTTTTTATCGACGCACTTACACATACACACAAGCACATTGTGTACTGGAAAAAAAATTGTATTTTCTTGACTTAAAAAGACAAATGTTTCCCACGTATAATATTTTGTAATATTACGGGTGTACAGAATACGTGGTTTTAGTCTTGGTCATAGGTTTTTTTACACCCTGTATATAAAGTTGGTGACGCTCGAGCGGCATTTCCGTTTCATCTTTTCCATAGGAATTTTAGTTTTACACCCAGACCGAAAAATAGTTTCACTCTAAAAAAAGGAAGATGAAAACGTTTCCTTAAAAAAAATATTTTAAAGTACCAGGCTACCATAATATTATAAGAGGTTCTTCCAGTGTTGCCAGGTCTCCAGATTTTACAGGAGATCTCCTGTTTTTCTGGAATTTCTCCTGTTCTACTGTTTTTCTACATGAATCTCCTGTTTTTGTTAGAATACGATTTTCTGTTTTAAATTGCATGTTGAGTTGTATTTTCCGCCATTAATAATGTAGGTTACCACCTTAATTATTATAAAATAAATGTTATTGTCTACAAGATGTCACATTCGTTAGTGGCCTTTATCTTGATTTGATTTACCAATACAACAAACAAAGGGGGGGGGGGGGGTACAAATCGGTAAAAGTACGCCTCTGCATCTACTGTTTTTCTTGGAGCTCTTTCCATACATCTACTGTTTTTTACTATAACGCCACCCGATTTTTAAAAATCGGACCTGGCAACACTGGGTCTTCATAACTTTACAGGAGGTTTTTTGCGGGATTTCATAAAGTGTGGTTGGCGTCTTATTTTGATTATTCTTAAATTCGTTCATAGTGGATATTGTGAAATAAAATTGGTGTGATTTTGTGTTACAACTGTCTGCGTAACTGAAGAAGTAGTAGAATCGTCAAAATATACGCTATTCCGGTCAAGTGGACGTGAGAATTTTATTGTAGTATTTAATACCTCACAGAAGCTTATCGAAAAAGCCAGCTCGATACATTTCGTGCCAAACACTTCAAGAAACATTAGAATGCGTCACACCGACATTCTAATAAAAAAGAAAAACAAAATAATTTAACTTAAGATTAGGCTGTATGGGCATTGTTCCCCTTGCCTTCCCTGAAAAGGGAGAATTTAACAAAAAAAAAACATAACTTTACATAAACGTGGTACTGCTCATGTGAAACCATTTCAGTTTTTATATTCACGTTGGGTACGTTACGCATTGTCGTTTTTAATCCTATTACTGCACTCTTTAATGCGATAAGCTCGAGGCCTAGAAAATTTATATAAGATGTTTAAGTATATGAGATTCTTCATTAAAAGCGGATGCGTGAGAGACATTTGAGAAAAATGTTTAATACTAAAAGTATTCATTTGATATTGTGGGTTACCTATAATGCGAAGAGATGGCGCTGCCTTGCAGCTTAAGAATAACTATAATAGAATAATTTCGACGCGGCCATCAGGGCCGTGGTAACATAATTGGTCAGGCATTACCCTAGCATCCCATAACACAAGTCTTACAGTGCTTACTTTGGAGCTAGGCTAATTGGTGTGAGTGTTGGAAATATTTATTTATTTATTATTTCCTCCTCGAAATTTAAAATATAATGAGATTATATGTAAAAGAAATTACCAATTACCCATGGTATAATAAGTTGTACTAGGCCTCTATGTTTTGATTTTGTTGTAAATGCTTATTGCATCTCCACACTAAGACGTCTTTAGTGGTGGTAAAAATTTGTTTATTTTTGGCATTTTAAAGGTTTCCGGTTGCTCTGAAATACAATTTATCGTAAAAAGGAAGACATAGGAGCATAGAATGAGTAAAACTATATTTTATGTATGAAAACCATTTCTGTAGTGATAAAAATCAAGGAGTAATCAGTCGAGAGCGCTTGTATGGAAAAAACACTGCCCGCCTCCCCTCTTAAGGTAGCTAGCACATCGTATCCCGCTCCCAGTCCAACACGGAAAGGGAAAAGAAATCCTTCAACAAGCTACCAAGCAAAACTCAATAAAATACATCGATCAAAATGCATCTTTAAGTGCACTATAATCAACACAAGTCGTCATAATAATATGCATGTCATTTTGCATAAACACTGGCTCGTTTTACTACTTATTTGTGCGAAATAAAACCCAGTAGCAGGATAATAAAATGTTACTTATACATACACTTATAGGAACTTGCCGTTAAAACAGACTTCTAAGAACTTATGAAACCATATACACCGTGATATTGTGTGGATTTTTGAATTTGAAAACCCGTAGAGTCTTTGATAGGGATAAAATTTGTTTCTTAGGTATTCACGCAAATCACTCATTAAATAAAACTAGTTTTAACGGGTTAATGCACGAAACTTTATTTATTTATTGACCTGATGATGATACGTTTTCTGAAATATTTGTTCTCATTAAAGTGGTCCACAGATTGCAAAGTCGAGACGGTCAAAAAGGACGGGATTCGGTTATTAATTTAATAAATATAGTAAGTATTGATTTCATAATATAATCAATAAACAACTATATTATTATAAATAGCTTTGTTATGATGATCTTTTCCTCAAACACCGCAGGTTGTAAACACAGCGTGGTTGAATGTTTGTGTTACCACAAAACAGTTTTACGGTTACAAATAAAAATAAATACGTTTTGTGGTGTCAAAATATAGAATACAAAGATAAAATATAAATACCATGTGACCTGGGACTATATATGCGGTATGGAAATGTATTTGCTTAATAATTTTATTGTATTAATGGTGAACTAGCAAACCAGTGAACGAAATGTTCACCAAAACCTGATTTAAAAAAAATGTATTTAATTAATTGAGAACTTCGGAGAATTTGTGTGGTTTCGTTTGAAATTCGTGATTTCTCAAAAACCGGAAGTGCTACGTTACTCAAATCCGGTTTGTAGTCTTATCAGACTATTCTTAACTTATAACTTAAATATTCTCTTTATCTATCTCTTACGGTTTGGCCGCTGAAACAGCACCACAGACGGACGGACGGACTTGTCTAATAGATAAAACAGAAACAGTTAATTTTTGTGTTACAGAGATGCGCGCGCATCTTAAAATTTCACTCTCATCATTTTTTCATAACGCGCCTAAAGAAGTATAACTTCAAAAAAACTAAAGGGTTCTCAATTCTATATGATGTTCCATTCTCGATGTCTTTGGTCCACGCTAGATAGTCCAACAATTTTCTTCTTTAAAAAAACACAAATCGCAAATTTAGCCACGTTACCACGGCAACTTTAAAATGAAATAAAAAAAATCCTTGAGCGTCTAGGTATATCGTTTACATCACCATCTCAATCGAATTAAGTTTCTCAATCAAATGCGTCATAAAACACAGAAATCAGAACAAAAGTTTGTTGGTAATATAATCAAACACATATTGCCATACGCGCCACACAGCTATGAGCTACAGAACACGCGCCAAAATAGTAGAATTACCACGTTGAACACAAGTCGTGGCATAGAAATGACGAAATCATTATAATGTCATATGGACCGCCAACCGCCAACCGCGAATATATTAATAAACTAATAGTCTTATAGGAAGCAAGATAAATATTTATTGTTTAATTCGTGGTGGTAAATATAAGGTGTCATATTACCAATTTCCTTGTAATGACCTGTAATGTTTGTTATATTTTTTCTTCAAAATCTAACAAATTACTTACTAACACAGGTATTACCTACAATACAACAATTCGATAGACATATTTGAATAAGAGTAACGAGCACTACAGTAAACTGTATGTAGAAATATCACGTATGTAAATAAACATAGAAAAAAGTAGCGAGAAAGATAAATACTTGTTATATGTATTTACAAGCAAATATAATATTAAGAGGCAATATTACATCTCGACTGTGATATTTGCGTAAATTGGCGTTCTTGATCTCAGAAACAAAGATACATTAACAATTTTGACCTATTGAATAGTGCAGAATAACTATTGGCCTACTTCGTGTAGGCATCACTTATTGTAAAATTTGATTAACTTTTTAATTAAACCTAAAATTGCAGAGAAAGCTTTTCATAAAATGCGCAAAGGCACTTTTTTGAACTACTGTTCAAAGTAAATTAAATAATAAAATGAGAATGTTATCTCATATTTTGTCGTATAGTTTGTAGAATTTTGAAACATCTTTGATTTAATATAGAAAAAAAACTTATTCTAAACCTAAAACCTTACTATGTATTTGACTATATGTTTTAAACTGTATGATGCAATAAAGAGTATATTAAAAATCTTCGAAAATCGCTTTAAGTTATCTACGATAATATTATTAAGCAAAATTAATAAGTTTAACATAAAAAACACTTTTAACTTAAATGTAGCATCACATAATACTAATTACAAATTAGTTTAGTGATCAGAAATATACCTGCGTCGTGATTACTGATTAGTGATGTCCCGCTTCTGGGAATAATTTATATTTACTGGGAATTTTATTCCGGAAACTTTTGTGAACGCAATAATTGCGTAAAAACTTGAATTTGAAATGGCCTCTTAAATTTTCAATGTATATGTTGCCGTTAATCTTGAATATTCCCAGCGACATTATAACTTTAATTATCTTTATTTTAATGTTACGTCACAACTTATCTTAACTATGTTTTTATGGAAAATTCATTAGAAATATTAATATTAAATTAATTATTGTAATAACTATAAATCTCATTAACGTACCTAAAAAAACAGTTTATAATTATTAAAATATATGACATTAGCCATTGTTTTAATTCGATAATGTATTTTATTGTCTGCCAGAATATATTATATTGCAAATTTAACCACAAAACAACAAAAAAAATCTAACAACTTAATTGTATTTGCCATAAAAACAATACTTTAATTAATTGATGTTTTTGTTGAGGCCTACTAAAACATCACTTAGCGACAAAACCACAACACCACCAAAAGATAAGTAGTTTTCAAAAAAAATACTGTGGCTTCTGTAATATGAACCGATTAAGCGAGAAAGTATAACAAACAGACAGAGACGTAGCAACTTATGCATTTTTAATAAATAAATACAAATAAAACTAACTTTATAAGTGTTATAATACACGTAACTTGTCATCAAATCAACAAGATGAAGTTACGGACGTTTTCAAATAGGCGGAAATACGAAATTATCATACGCCATTATCCAACGTGGGAACGAGTATGGTAACATTTGCCGAAAACAACTCAAAACAAAAGCAGACTTAGGTACCCATTACTTCTCGGCAACGATGTAGTAGTAGTATATGCCATAGCTATGCAGAAATGTGTAGTCAACAAGACGAATATACGTATATAGTATTATATAATTAGCTTGTAACAATAATATGATGGAATTCAAAAGTAATATTGCGACGTAACGAACTTAATAACTATAAAGGGTATAGGACAGAGTAAGGAGCGTTCGTAGAAGTGGCTCATTCGATATAAAATTTGCGATGACTATACGTTTACTGAGCTGTAAACGTATAGTCATCTAAAAATTTGTGCTTGGGCCTCTTCTCTAGCTGTAAAAGGTAAACATTTTTCTTATTTTTTTCTCATTTATACTCAAAACTATTGTCCTTTTCTATATATTATAGAGTATATCTACTATACTTCATACCTCAAAAGAAAAAACGGAACCCTTATATGTCCCTTGTCCATCTGTCTGTTTAGACTCTTTATCTCAGGAACGTGTAAAGGTATCGAGTTGAAATTTAAACCACGTACTCAGGTATACGGGCCCTTGCAGTTGTAAAAAAATCAAAATTAACCTTACATTAACGTGAAAAAAAAGGAATGTTTATCTATGGGTCTGGTAAAACCCTTCATCTCGAAAATACGTGGAGGCATTGAGGTGAAATTTAAACCATATAACATTGCATATAACTCAAACCTACGGTCCTTCGAAGCTGTGAAAAAATCAAACGTATAAGATAACTTCTTCTAACGTAAAAAGAAATACAGCAGTTTTTGTTGCGTACCTGTTTTATACGGAACCCTTGGTGGGCGAGTCCGACACGTGCTTGTCCGGCTTTTTATAATATAACTCATTATATTATTACGGGGTACTTTTGTTAAAGCGTACCTACATAAATCGTATTTGATGCATAATCTATAGACGGACGGTTAAAACCTATAAAATAAATATAAAACTCTATTAACATTTTCCACGATTAATAACGATGAAATCGTATCGCAGTATAATAATCGACTCGCATATTAAACAAAAGAATTTATATAAGATTACCTGATTGGTTTTAACTAACCTTTAGTCCGAACACCAAGTACTTATAGCTGTACTGCGTAAATACTTTGTTGAATATCGGTACACATTAGACTTCAAAAGCATTTTTTTTCTTTAACTATATTGTAGTTTTACCTAAGGCATAATATAAGTATACATTGGTGTCGATTTTGCCATGATTCTCTAAACTTAAACTTAAATTTGACAAGAGTCTATCGTTGTCATTTTCTATAAAGAATGAAATGGAGAAACTGGTGTTGAATTTAGTTTTATGTCAGAATCGACACCATATAATATATAAGAGCATACCTGATTACCAGATTAGTGAGCTAAATTTTCCACCCAACTAACACCAAATTGATGCCTATGACGACCTTAAATTGACACAAAATGACAATAATGTTCTCATTTTCTGTCATAACACGTATTATCATATTTATTTATAATTTTATTGTAAACACTTTTGGTCTTTAGTATAATTTTTTATTAATTTGTGGTGTATATATTATTCCTTTGTTTCTTTTCTTTGTTTTCTTCCATTGTAGTATAATTCTCTTTTGCTGATGGCCCTGCTGCCAAAGCTCAAAAAAAATATTTTCTGTCAGTGCTAAAAATCGGTCAATAAGGATGATAACTAACTTTTTTTCTTCAATCTCAGTTTTTTTATAAAACTATTGACCACGTATTCTTTCTTTAGTCAAACATTACAGACTTATATTGATTTGAAGTGTAGCATGACGTAACCTCTTGGTACAATTTTTACTTAAAAGTGGCGTCACGATCCCTCACTCCCAAACTTTGAAGCGCTTTATCTCTGTAATATTTAGGTTGATTAAAAAAAGAAAAAATACTGTCCCTTAATTTTGATATTTAACTGACGGCCTAATTAGAAGTTCGTTAATTAGAAGTAGAAGTTCGTCGTTTACTTTACCCAGTAATTATCTGTATTTCCACAAATGACAAAAATGTGCTCATATTACACATTTTATCACCTACTAGTCTACTGCTAGCAATATCGATCAATTCTACCAATCCCTGAACCCATTATTATGCAGCTTTAAGCTTTATTATGAAGCTACATAAAAAGGAATTAAAACACATCCCAAACGGTGAACGAACTCGTTGAATATTTTTTCAGCTTACGTCAAAACTTGAAACAGGGACAACTGCATGTTATAATCGGCAGTCACGGGACCCGATGCCGCGAGTCCGCGACCTGCTGCTCTTATACCGGTTCTCTCTTTAACGACCTGAGCATGTGATTAATCTTTGAATCATTCGCATTCTACTTACATGTATAATCAACATAGAACTAATCACGATAAACTAAAATCCAATTTTGCAACACAAATCGTGACTAATAAGGAATTACCTGATTTGCCCTAAAATTACAACATACTGCACCGTTGCATTGTTTATTTCTCATAATTTACACGCGGCAATTTTACAACTTTTAAGTTGAATTTCTCTTGTAATCTGTTGAAGTTTTGATTAAGTAGCCGTAAAAATGTTTGTCAGCAGGAGAATGCCACCCATCTACTTAGATGTTTACTAAAGATTAGTGAATACGAACTAGTCGTGCTATACGAACATTACGTTGTTCTGTTCGTATAGCACGACTGCAAAAAGTAATTGTATAAGGTCTTATTTTTTTCTAACTCCTAGATCCAACTTATTCCTCTCGTATCATACTAGGTATATGGATAGACATAAAACTCGTTTTTTATTATTACATAACAATAAAAATGGAATTCATATTAAATAAAACCAGTTTGATAAATCTTATCTTGCTAAAATATATATAAAAAGTCGAATGAGCGACGTGGCATTAAACAAAGTAGTTACGTTATACTATCAGAATTAGTGTTACAGTTTTCTCACAAAAAGATATTATCCATGCAGCAATAAAAAGGCTAATGGTCTTTACTGCGTTAATTACCGGTTTTCCTTCCTGTATTTAATGTTGATAATACTAATTAAAAGTGGTCATAGCTTGACATTTGGCAGATGCGAATAATTAAAACGTTGTTTTTTTTTAAAGAATAACATGCAAACAGTTGGCTTGTGTGAACAATTGATAATAAATAAATAAAATGCGAAATAAATGGGGATAGGGCCTGGGTAGGCAACAATGCGAGTGATATATTTTGTATCGCAAGCGTGTGTAGGCTATGGCGGCCGCTTGCCATCAGGCGGGCAACATGATTGTTTGCTACCTTGTTAACATGAAAAAATCGATATCAGTTTCGAGTGGCACTCGCAGACATAATAAAGCGTGCGATTCCAAATAAGCCTCGAGCAATCCGTGTATAGATGCAAGCAAAGCCGGTGCGTACGGGGAAGTACACGACCCGAAGTAAGCGTTTACGGCGTGGCTGCATTGCGCGTGGGCCGCAGGAAAAATCTTAGCACAAATCGGTAGTCAGTAGGTTAACCAACTGTACATTTATTATGAACCAAACGATATTGATGTCGAATATTTACTTTACTTTTTTTTCTCATATCTACAAATTATACTTTAATTTTAATTATATTTATTAATTAAGCGTCATGGCAAATTAATAGATCGTTTAGTATTATACTATATCAGTTAAGTAGGTATCACATGAACAGTTAAATAGTTGTAATTTTCACAGAATATATATTCCTGTAGCCGCTACAACGACGAATAAAACAAATAATATAAAATTAAATGATAAAGAGAGTCTCTATATATGTACGAAGCGTATTTTGCAGATCGATAATGACTATATTGCGAATTATGTAGACGCTGTTGGGAATATTCGAATTACTATAGGTAAATTTATTCATTAAAAATTTAGAGGAATATTACTAAGCCATTCAGATTTATTCCCAGTAAATTTACAAAAGTACATCACTAATTGCAAAACCACATTTCATTGTTGTGTACTTATTAGCAGATCGGCTTTTATACAGACAAAATATAAGCTTTTTACCCGACTTCGCCAGAGGAAGCGTCATACTTACGAGTGGATATAGTTACCTATCTATATATATAAAACTCAAAGGTGACTGACATAGTGATCTATCAACGCACAGTCCAAACCACTGGACTGATCGGGCTGAAATTTGGCATGCAGGTAGATGTTATGACGTAGGCATCCGCTAAGAAAGGATTTTGATCAATTCTACCCCCAAGGGGATAAAATAGGGAATGAAAGTTTGTATGAAACTTTGTCAATTTTAAACCGATCGGGCTGAGACTTTGCATGCAAATATAAGAAGAATCATAGATGAATGTCATTGTGTATAATACAAGCCTGAGAGAAAAAACTGTAGTCTACACTTCAGCTCTACACCGAAGCGAAGCGAGGGCGGGCCGGTAGTTTTTATATATTATTATGGTTGACATGTTGATATTTAATGACCTTGTAGATTGCAATTACAGTTTTTATTGGAATGATTTTCTGATATTACCTGAGCAGAATCTAATAAAACGAAATGTGTAACTAAATACAATCACGACGCCTTTTAGACAAGCATTATGAAACAATAGTTACTATTCATAACGTAGGTATATACACCGTGAATTTCGTTTTACCTGACCTGAGAAATTTCACTTATTAATACAGAAAAAAAATATATTAGTTTTTAGTTTTAACTAGATTTTTTTAGTTATTGAGTTAAACATATATATGCTATATTTATCCTTTAGTATATACTAGCAAACCAGTGAACCAAATGTTCACCAAAACCTGATTTAAAAGAAAATGTATTTAATTAATTGAGAACTTCGGAGATTTTGTGTGGTTTCGTTTGAAATTCGTGATTTCTCGAAAACCGGAAGTGCTACGTTACTCAAATCCGGTTTGTAGTCTTATCAGACTATTCTTAACTTATAACTTAAATATTCTCTTTATCTATCTCTTACGGTTTGGCCGTTGAAACAGCACCACAGACGGACGGACGGACTTGTCTAATAGATAAGAGATCCTTAGTAGTTATAGAAATACATGTTGTGCTTGCATCTAGTAGGTTGCAAAGTAGTTGATGTTTTTTTGTATGCATATATTTACATGGAAATTCTTTGTTACCAGTTTTGTGAGCAAAATAAAATGAAAAAAACAATTTAGGTTATATTTCCGTCCAAAAAATCATTAATAGCTTTTTTTAGCATTAAAAGTATCTCTCCGTTCACTCAAGAATTGTGCAATTTAGAACTGCTTTCACTTTTTTTATTTTCTCGATTTTTAAGTTTTTAAACTTAAAATTCACGGTGTAAATTATACAAAAATGGTACGGGCCAAAAACTGAAAAATGTGAGCGTATTATTTTTATTGGAATGAAGTTATTTTTCGCACGGCACTGACTTGATGGATGGCGGCGAAATTAGCCAAAAAAGGGGTAACATTTTTCCGTCACAACCATCAGTTGTTTCTTTGCGTATTGTGTGCAGTGGGGTATGATAATGTTTATTTGAACTTCACTCGCGCACGCTCTTCTTGGGGGATAAGCTGGCGAATGCGTTACGGATTACGAAAAGTGTGTTCGGGCGAGGCGAACGGGTGTTGAGTGGGGGGTATAAACAAGAGAAAGCAGTGCGCGCGCACATTTCCTTTCTCTCTTTCTCTTATAGCTAGTAAATGATTGTGTTTATGTACATACATGTATGTATTGTACACATACACATATAAATATATATAGGGGAAACCACCCAATCATTGGCACTTTGAGTTTAATTCGAAAAAAACAAGTAGACAATAGATTATTCAAGCTCGTTACATATTAAAAAGAGAAACCTAGTATGGTTACGAAATTTGAAAATTGGCAGCATTATTCCTATAATCTATTGTTTCCTGTTTTTTTCGAACTAAATTCAAAAGTGCCTATAATAGGAAGAGTGCCAATGATTGGGTAGTTTCTTCTATATATACATACAGATAGAGCTAAAGAATTTTCACTCGAGTCGTGTGGTCATAAGCACACTTGTGTTTTTTACATAAAAATATTAAGTACTAGTGGCCCGCCCTCGCTTCGCTTCGGTGTAGAGCTGTAGTGTAAACTATAGTTTTTGTTCTCAGGCTTGTGCTATAAACAATGACTTTATTTATATAATTACACGTGTTATTGTGAGTCAACCATAAAAGATAGACATATGCTGTTGCGGGATATTTTTAGACAATTTTATGTAGAATATTTCCGTTATACATGATTTCTATGTAACTTTAACCATTAAGGCTGCACACGCGACGGAAGCTTAAAAAATAGAGTAACTTCTCCCGTTTTCCCAACATTTTCCTTCACTACTCTGCTCCTTTTGATTGTAGCGTGATGAAAAGTATACTATAACCTGCCCAGGAGTATGAAGAATAATTGTACCAAGTTTCGTTAAAATCCGTAGAGTAGTTTTTGTTTCTATAAGGAACATACACACAGACAGACAGACAGACAAAAATTTTACTGATTGCATTTTTGGCATCAGTATCGATCACTAATCACCCCCTGATAGTTATTTTGAAAATATATTTCATGTACAGAATTGACCTCTCTACAGATTTAGTATAAGTATAGATTTTACAGAGAAGTCATACTGTCTGTTTGTCTGCAGTTGACTCTAGATGGATGGATAGCTTTCTAAGTGCCAACGTTGTTGAGGATAAATGTTAAACGTAGGTAATAAATTTATATCAGCCATTCATCTGGAAACTTTTGCTTGAGGAAAACACACCAGTTCTATTTATACGCACGCAGCTATTATGCAAAGTTACACATTATAATGCTGGTCGTTTAACCCCATTACAAACGTTTAAAAAATCCCCCTTAACTGCAGAAGGAAAGCGGCTCATGAAATTATTTTTTGCTTTGACAAAAAATACCTTATCATTTATATTGTTATTTTTAAGCATTATAATGCTACATTTATATGTATAATATGTACCAGGCGGACTATAAATATAATTTAAAACTATTTATATTTTTTATTTTTTAAGCATGTAACTGCTTGATGTTTAAATCTAAAGTAAATATAACTAGAAAAAAATCCACGCGGACCAGGCAGCAGACATTGTGGGTTACCTGCAATGCGAATGAACGGCGCTGCCTTGCAGCTTAATAATGGCTAGAGGAATTTCGACGCGGCCGTCAGGACCGCGGTAGCATAATTGGTTAGTGCATTCGTCCGGATTGCGAAGGGTGCGGGTTCGAGTCCCGTCTGCTGCCTGATCCGCGTGGATTTTTTTTTCTAGTTATATTTTCTTTAAAACTATTTCTCTAAATACACACATCAAAAGTGTCTAGGGATCAAGCATTTTTATGCGGATTTCTTGAGATTGAGATGTGGCTTTGTAATAAATTTATGATTTTATAAATTTATATGGATCCTTTTTGGTGCATTTCATAATTTGAATCAGGAACTGTGAATCAAATTCGAGTAAAAGATGAAAATCAGCTGTCAATATTTTCCCTATAAAAACATACAACGCATTGAAGACATTATTAGTGCTACTGTTTCCCTACTACTGATTAAAACCAACGTTATTATGGAGCGGCGACGTCATTTAAGCAGGGAAGAAATGCTCAGAGCCGTGGGGATGATAGAAGCTGGTTCCCGGCAACGTACTGTGGCTTTAGCTCTGAATACAAGTCAGAGTGTTATCAGTCGACTTTGGACACGATACCGAAGCACTGGTACCGTGGCTGAGCGCCATGGAGGACGGTATCGCTGCACCACACGGAGACAAGACCGATACATTCAAATCTTAACTCGAAGAGCTCCAACAATAACCGCCATGATGTTAGCCGTGAGGCTTCATCACTCTTCAGGGAACTTAATTAGCGACCAAACAGTCAGAAACCGCTTGCATGAAGTGAACCTTCATTCCCGAAGACCGCTACGGGTACCACCTATAGCAATGCACAATCGTAGGATTCGATATCAATGGGCTCTTGAACACAGAAATTGGGCAGAAGAACAATGGCGTTTCGTGTGCTTTTCTGATGAGTCTCGTTTTGGTATGAGACCGGATACAAGACGTATACGACACTGGAGAACCCCTGGACGCCAACAGCGATTAAAATCCTGCCAGGAAGTCCATCCTTATAGTGGTGGAACCATCATGGTATGGGCGGGTATTTGGATCGGCGGAAGAACTGAGTTGATTTGGATCAGAGGCAACCTCAACGCTCAAATTTATGCTGAGACGATTGTATCAGACGTCATCGTTCCTCTACAAGTGCAAATCGGTCCCTTATTTCAGTTAATGCATGATAATGCACGACCGCACACCGCAAGAGTTGTAAGACAGACTCTCGCCGCAGCTAACATCAATGTCCTGCCCTGGCCTGCTCAGTCGCCAGACTTGAACCCGATTGAGCATGCATGGGATATGCTACAGAGAAGAGCTCTGCCGAATATGGAGGGTATCCAGTCGCAAGAAGACCTTTTTTTGTTGTTGCAACGAACATGGGCGGCCATTCCACAGCGTGATTTGGATGAACTCATTTTGAGTATGCCAAACCGATGTTCTTGTGTTGTTAGTGTTCGCGGTAGAAATACGGATTATTAATTGTTTAAGTTACCCAATAAAATTTTAGAGAAAACTGTTATTTCAGTCTTTTTTTCGAACTTTTGTGTTAGTGGTTCAAATGTCAAAAATCCCTTTATTAGGAAAATGGCAAATTTCTTTATTAATGCAAAGGTGACTTGGTTTATCGTTACTGTGACAAACGAAAACACTTTATTTGATGAATCCTTAAAGAAAATTTTAATTAATATCAATCAGGAGAAAAGTTATTGCAAAAATATATGTTGATCCCTAGACACTTTTGATGTGTGTACTTATTGAAATGTTTTCTACATAAATAGGTTAAAATGAAGTAGGTTTCCATACTCAGACAGTGTATTAAAACCGGCCAAGTGCGTGTCGTGCCACGCGCAGTGTACGGTTCCGTAGTTGCCTGTAGTTACCACAATAATAATAAATAATAATAATAATAAATATGTCCAACACTCACACCAATTAGCCTAGCCCCAAAGTAAGCACTGTAAGGCTTGTGTTATGGGATGCTAGGGTAACGGATAGAATACATATACTGTACATATATAAGTATATTTATATAGAAATACATATTAAACATCCTTGACTGGAGTACAAATGCTCGTATTCATCACACAAACATCTGCCCCCACCGGGATTCGAACCTGGGACCTCTCAAGTCGGCGACACCATGAAACCCGGCGTACAAACCACTCGACCACGGAGGTCGTCAATATATTTGAGCAGGAATCTGTATTTTCTATATCGGAAATTAGAAAAACCAATTAATATCAATGTAATTTATTCTCTAAAGGCTAGGCTCCAGGCGAGGGAGTGGGTATGAAATCACAAAAATTAGCATTTTAAAGTTCTTAACATCTTTCCTCTCGCTTTCCTGCAATTTGTGCGAGTGATTTCGTGAAATGGGACGGAAGTGTGTAACAGGAAGTCGCGAAAGCGCGCGCTATTTGATTTGATTTTAGAACATAATGTTCAAATGGCTTATTCCTTTTGTAGTAGGTTTTATTTCTTTTTTTACTAATATAAGGTGAGGTTTCAAATGTTACACATCAAACGCGACTACTGTAAGGCTCGCTCGTTTTTTATATTATCAAAAAGTGCTCACATTAACTAGGCTTGTTGAAAATATATCGATGTATCGATATATCGATATTTTTTGTTCGATATATCGATATTTTTTGTCGATATATTTTGATTCGATATATCGATATATCGATACAAAATAACCAATATCGAAATTCGTATCAAAAACAATATTTTTTTATTATTAGCGGCATATCACGATCTAACTAAATTCGTATCTGGAAAAATCGTAACTGGATCTCAGATTAATGATATCCAACATACCTATGATCTGTGCTGTATTTAGTATTGTTTATGTCATCATTCGAAAATAGGGTCTATTTTTAGGGAGATAATTTTCATTCCATTATTATTCCGCGTGTCATATTTCGTGAACTATTGTACGATATTTTTGAGAAAATTGGTCCGATATATCGATATATCGATGTTTTTTTCGCGATATATCGAAGCCGATATTGATATTTTTTAAAATATCGATGTATCGATATATCGATATTTTTTTCAACTTTCGACATCCCTAACATTAACCTTCCCATACATTTAAGGAAGTCTCGTGAAGCATCTTTCGTCTCTCACGCCCAAATGTTTTAAAATGTCAGTCGGTTCATTCCTTTTGCCAACTTGAAAATGAACAAAGAAGCTCCTTTCACTTTCTGCTTTAAAAACATTCACATAAAACACAATGATGAAACCTTCAAACAAAATTTACGTATACCTTATATCATAAAAAAAATGTGTGCACGGTGCATAAGGCATAGGGGAATGGAGCACGCATCACTCAGATATATGTATATCATCATCATCATCAGCCTATTAATGTCCCCACTGCTGGGGCACAGGATGAGGATGGAATAAGGAGATTAGGTACCATGACCCACTACGCGGGCCTAGTGCAGATTGACGGGTGCTAACGACTACAGAAGCAGCCGGGACCAACGGCTTAACGTGCCTTCCGAAACACGGAGGAACTCGAGATAGAAGATTTTTGGTCACCCATCCAATGACCGACCACTGCGAAAGTTGCTTGACTTCAACGATCGCAGACGAACGCGCTAATCACCCGCGCCATCGAGCTCCTCATATATGTACATATACATATTGTCGCGTGTGACTAGGGTTGCCACCCGTACTTTATTCTAAAGTATTGTACGTGATTTTATATGATAAGTTTTATGCCAACAGCGAAAATACTTTATTTAATGTGATCTGATTATCTACTTGGGGATTAATTTTACATAAAACATACAAAAAGAGGATAAGAAGAATTTTTGCGTAAAACGGTACCACAAAATGTATAATATGTCACGCTTAGCTCATTCCTGCAACATTGTCGCGGCTGTATGGCTTTGTGCAATGGCCTTTCCCATTGCGGATAAAAACTATATATTTTTAGTAGCCGAAAATTATTCATCAAAAGTTGCTATACGCAACGTTAAATATATTTTTACGCTAACTAATAAAGTGGAATAAAAAGTACTTTATTTTGGGCACAATGTACTTTTCTTCTACCTTTAATATCCAATGTATTTTATTGGGACATAAAAAAGGGGGCAACCCTACGCTCATAGCGTTTCTGACTTTCAGCGTAGTTTAGGACTGGTTGAACCGAATGCACCATTTTTTTTGTTGAACGCGCAAATCTCAGAAACTAATGGTCCAATTGATCCAATCCATGGTCCAATCCATGAGGAGCTCGATGGCGCAAGTGGTTAGCGCGTTCGGCTGCGATCGTTGAAGTTAGGCAACTTTCGCAGTGGTCGGTCATTGGATGGGTGACCAAAAATTTACTATCTCGAGCTCCTCCGTGCTTCGGAAGGTACGTTAAGCCGTTGGTCCCACTGCATCTGCAGTCGTTAGCACCCACCAATCCGCACTGGGCCCGCGTGGTGGGTCATGGCCCAATCTCCCTATTCCATCCATAGGGAAGGCCTGTGCCCCAGCAGTGGGGACATTAATAGGCTGATGATGATGATGATGAATGGTCCAATTTGAAAAAATCTTTTTGATTTACATAATGCATTTATTGAGGAAGGCTTAAGGATATCTAACATCATGCAGCGACCAGTAGCAGCGGATCATCGATGTATAATGTTGCTAAAACGGCTAAAAATATTACATTTGGGAGTTTGCGTTGCGTGCGCTGAATAAAGATTAGAGTTACATAAAAATCATGTATGGCGGAATTATCCTCTTTAAAAGTTCTATAAAAAAATGGGTGCGTGTACTTATGTAGGCGCGTGAAAAGTTATCCTTCTTTGGCATCGTTAAAAATTAGTTTTTAATTGCATGCAAATAATTAATTACAATAAATTAATAAAAAGTCTGGAAAAGGACACAGTCAATAAAGTTCAGTTTTAATTTGAAAAAATAAATAAATAATCAAAATATTTAATTAAAATCGCTACTGAATATAATTTATTAGAACATATGTGATTTGCACTTGTATGAAACTCAAACACGTATTCCGAATATACAAACTAGAAACATGTGGATAAATATTATAAATATGAATACCTATAACTGTTACTTTATTACAAAAAATAAAGATGTGGTTTTTGGTTCTACTACACCAATGGTCAAGAGATGGCGCTGTAGTCTCCTGAATCGCGCTTTGGTTCCGTTGTTCCAGATTAATAAATACTTTTGATAGGCCTTCACAATGCAGTCGTTAGCACCCACTAAATAGATTCTATTTCTATTTTGTTGGTAGATTTTCTTAATGTGCGGCAAACACAAAAGTAACTGCTGTTAATTTTTTGTGTTACAGTGATGCGCGCGCATCTTAAAAATTTCACTCTCATAATTTTTTCATAACGCGCCTAAAGAAGTATAACTTCAAAAAGCGCGACAGCATATGCCCATCTTTTAAATTTGGCTCACTATAACCTTTTCCTTCAAATTAACGCGGTTGAAACCCCAGGAGACCTAACTGTTAGTGTCGCCGCACACGGGCCACCGACCACAACCACAAAACGCCGCCACCGGCATATTTCTTGTAGTTTTCATACATTTTATATCGACTCGCCACACACGGCACGCCGGTGGCCGCCACACGCTACAAATCGTCGTTGCTCGCTTCTTGCGGCCCGCAGCGGCCACTTAATGCGCCGATACAAAACGCAGGCACACACGTCACTCGCGCGATTCCCCACCCCTCTCTCCCTTAGCTTAGTCGGCCGCTGTCGCGCGCTTCAGCCACTTAAGTAGCCGCTTCTAGCTTCTCTTGGCGACGGCGTTTGGGGCTGTGGCGTGTGGCCCCTTTGAGCCGACACTAATAGTAAGACATATGGTATCGCGGATTTTGATTTTATAGATATTAATGTCCTCTATAAAACTTTACTATATCACTTTG
The DNA here is from genome assembly GCA_902850365.2 of Chilo suppressalis. Lineage (NCBI taxonomy): Eukaryota > Metazoa > Arthropoda > Insecta > Lepidoptera > Crambidae > Chilo > Chilo suppressalis. The sequence goes on from OU963922.1 coordinate 270,565, forward strand.
CTCTACTGTCAATGACTACCGCAGCTAACGCGATATAAGGTTATTTTTTGTTACGTTTTTCACAGCCTGGGTTAAGTTATCGAAGTTTTCAAAGAGAACCGTAACTTTTTTGAAAATACTCTATAGCCTATGCTCATCAGGGATAATGATTTATTCAAATCGGTCCAGTAGTTTCGGAGTCTATTCAATACAAACAAATCTTTCCTGTTTATAATATTAGTATAGATTCATCATAATATCAGCTGTTGTTAGTGGGTTGTATAGGCAGTTTGCAATTTGTCTTTGCTATTGATTTGTTTTGTAATTTTCTATGACTTTGTCATTCTGTCGAAATAAACCTTAGATTAAAACAAAAAGGGTAGATACGGTACGCTCATACTTGCATCAAACAAAAACTGATCCCACGGCAGCGCGAACGGGACGGCGAGATCCGCGTCACTGCATTACCGACCCGAACGAAACAGCACGTTAAGTTTCAACGGCAGCGCGAACGAGACGGCGAGATCCGCGTCACTGCACTACCGACCAATCACGCGACCAGTACTCGACGTCACTACCGAATAAGATTCAAACAAACAGCAATTTTTATGAAAAAATATATTTTATAGTACTTACGAATGAAAAGTGATGCTGTGGGTGTTATTTTTAGTTCTTGAGCAATTTGAGCACTTTTTACAAACACACTTAGGCATTGTTTTATCATATAAACACAAAATATTAGCAATATTTCTTTTTGGCGTTCACATGTACGTCGTTTGCATGTCAAGTTGTAACTAAAGCGATTAGGGTCGTGGACCACAATTCATGCGGATCACTTTTGTGAGGTTAGTGCCGTATCTACGCTTTTTGATTTAATCTAAGAAAATAAACTGAATTGAAAGTTTTCTGAAACTCTAAAGAATATTTTATTATTTATTTTATCAGCTGTGATGCGAATAAGATCACTTGAGAATCCAGCAGGAAATTTCTAACGAGCATTCATAATCTTTTGTCACTATTTCAATCATTTTTCGTGTTCGTAAGATTTTTATTTTATTTTGTTCTATAAGAACCTCTTATAGATAAACTATTGCTCCCAACATAACTGGGACGGGTAGATAATTGATTGTGTAATATTAAATACCTAACCTTCATTACCTTTTAATTGTCACAATTAATGACAGATTCAACGATGTCAAAGTGAATGGCGATGATATAAAAATTAATACGCCCTCGATCACGCGCATTGCTTTCCCTGAAAACTGCGCAAGAGTTGGCGTTTTCCTCACTGGAAATCTGTACAGATTCTCTAAAGAGTGCATGTAATTGAATGAGAGGTTCCTTGCTAAGTCGTTTCGGTCCAGGAGGCCTACTCTAATTCAACGAAAACCGAAATTTCGATCGAATCTTCGTACTTATGTTTCTGGTTGGTTTTTTAAATATAATAATATTCATCATCAGCCTATTAATGTCCCCACTGCTGGGGCACAGGCTTTCCCTAGGGATGGAATAGGGAGATTGGACCATGACCCACCACGCGGGCCCAGAGCGGATTGGTGAGTGCTAACGACTGCAGATACAGCCGGGACCAACGGCTTAACGTGCCTTCCGAAGTACGGAGGAGTGAGAGATAGTAAGTTTTGGTCACCCATCCAATGACCAACCACTGCGAAAGTTGCTAAATTTCAACGATCGCAGCCGAACGCGCTAACCACTTGCGCCATCGAGATAATAATATTCGTCGTCGGAATATAGATTGAGGTGTAGATTTTCTACCCTACCTAATAAATAGCTTCAATTTGATAGTTCATCGTTCAAATTAAGTATAACCTTAAATTGACGAATTTAAATTTCGTTTCAACTGCCTTATCGAAAGTTCGTTTCGGAGAAAGTGAGTAGACCCCCAGATTTTTTATCGAGCGCATACACAACTCTCTGTACCGTGTGCTACCGAACTATTTGACCAAGCCCAACTCGCCCGACGTGACAGCACTATGACAAATGACAATCATCATAATATAAATATCGCACCGAAATCGAGCCGCTATGGAAATGGTTCTCGATAAAGAATCTGTATTAGTGATGTAACGAATATTCGCATCCGCATTCGCATTCGCGAATATTCGCATATTTTTGAATATTCGCATTCACATTCGCATTCGCAAAATCTCTGTGAATGTTTTGCGAATATGAATATTAGAGAAAAACAATTTGAAGAAGTTGTAGTTCTTCCTTTCCTTGAATATTCAAGTGTGAAATAAGTCCATATTTCACTAGAATTTGATTTACTTCTGTTACTAAATCACTATTCAAAGTAACCTCAAAATTCACATGTTTTGTTTACGAAAAGACCGGCGCGAGCGTAATGACACTTCAGTCGGATGAGTTCATATCAACTCGGCAATTCAAACGAGACTGCCACCATGCCATAGACAATTGGCGCCAATCTTCAACAAAAACTTAATATTCGCATAAGCATTCGCGAATGTCGGCACCCGAACATTCGCATTTGCGAATGTTCAAAAAATGACATTCGTTACATCACTAATCTGTATAGATTCGGTACACGACGAGCTCCCACGTTCTGCTGGAGTGCAGAGGCGTTGCAAGTCAAAGGACTTCTCTACTGGAAAGTCCGCGGACAATAGCAGAAGCCTGCAGCAACATCCGGGGACTGCTGAGCTTTCTGGAGAAGCTGTGATGGCAGGACTGATGCCAATCCCCACGCAGAATAGACACTTACTTACTCGATACCTTGGATAGGTTGTAGCGGCGCGCTACCCGCATCATTGGCGATGAAGAGGTAACTAAGAAATTCGAGTCTCTACAATTACGCCGTGATGTGGCATCATGTAGCGCATTCTACCGACTATACCACGGCGAGTGTTCTGAGGAGCTATTCTCCCTTATCCCTGAATCACCTTTTCTTCAAAGGACCACGCGCGCTGGCCTACGTTGCCACCGACTTACTGTGTACTGTGTATGTGGTGGTAAAGAAATTTGGTGACTCATTTCTTTGTCGTACTATTCGTAAATGGAATTCTCTACCCGCGCACGTGTTCCCTCCTTCCTTTATAATCTGGGGTCCTTTAAGAGAGGTGTGAAGAAGCATTTTTGCAGGCCGGCAAGGTGAGGATGGTTGGTGTAGCAGTTTTATAACTGCTGTGCCAGCTATCTTCGCGTTTGGACTTTATCACCACATAACATTAGGTGGGGTGGAGTCATTTGGCTACCTCGCTATAAAGAAAAACACTGGGTGTCGGGTTGCGGAAACAGCCGTGCTTATAAGACTAGATTCGGTACAGAGATGAAGACGAAACGAGTAGGTGAGCAAGGCGCCTTACTTTTCTTACTGAATACTATGTTACTCGGAAAAATGCCAAAGTCATTTTAGTGTAATTAATTTGTAGAAACTCATTGCACAGTCATGGTTTCGTTCTGATTGTTGTAACTTTGAAACAAAAGCTGGTGCGTTATCTATTTCTGATGGCATGTCACTGTGACGGCTCGGGTGTTCCGATGATGACTAGAGGGAAATTTTTAAGGTATTTTTTTGTTGTATGTTTTCGTCAATGTCTTTGTTTTCGTAAACGGGTGGACAAGACTCTGAGTGGGCGTATCTTAGTCTGCGCAGTCGACTTGAGCACACAATAAAATATAAGGAAAACTAATTCTAGAACTTTTCCGTAGATACTTAAGTACTTAGATTTTGCTCGGCAGGTGAGCTGGAGTAAATATTTAAAAGAAAAAAAAACACGCAAGAAGATAATGTGTTTAAATAACTTGTAATAAAAAAACTGACATTTGTTGATAAAGAAAAGCCAAAATAAATAAAAAAAAACTACAACATCATCATTTTTTAAAAAAAAAGAGCTTCTTAAAAATTGTCTTAAAAAAGAAATGAAACGATAAAATTTCGGCTCCGGGAAAGGAAAAAATATAGTTTTTATCTCAGAAATTGAACTTTATGGGGATGAAATAGGATATTATAAATTCTATTTTATCCCCATATTATATACTATTTTAAGGAAGAGCTGTATCTCCTGACACAGGCTATTTAAGCTTAAAAGGAGATGCTGGTCATTAGTTTAAGATCACATTATTGTTCAAGCCAATAAAAAATATTATTATTATTATATGAAATAGGAGGTTGAAACATTGTATGGGAAACAATTATTCCACGCAGACGACGTTACAGGTAACCGCTAATATGATAAAATTTTGAATTTACAAATAGGTTCCTATGACTTTTTACCCTTGTATGTAGTATCTGTTATCACGATCAACATATAATAAAGCCTTCAAAAGCGATATATTATCAATACACATAATTAATAAAAGAATAATGATATTCGCACAAAATGCGAATTGTGTAGAGGCGTGTGACCTGCACATTGTCAGCGCTCAGGAAGTTCGCAAACACCCAGCAGCGTCGAGACAAAAAACGCCGCCAAAATTAGATTCGCTCGCTGTTAAATGTCGTGCTCTATACTTAGAATTCATACTTAGATTTTTAGGTAACAAGCACCCCACGCTGTTATAACAATCGTTTGAGAAACTGTTGAACCATCACGCGACCACGGAACCTGCAAAGGCGTCCGAAAATCATCGCTTTCCATCAAGCGAGATTGTGGTCAAACGCCTTGCCCAATATACATTAAAAAAAGGTGTATAAAAAAATATTGATGACTATTCATTGATGCCCCTTACCGATTAATTAATTTGCAGAAACAGTCTTATTAGTCTTAATTAGTTAGCGGTAAACATAAATTTATGTGACCTTAGGCCTTCGTTGTATTGTATAAGTTGATGATACAATGCCCAAAGTCAAGACCGTGGGATAAATATTTTAATCAGATGATTATTAATAAAGGTCCTGCCGTTTTTCGCAAACTGTATGATAAGGGGAGAACCTTGGAGCTTTGACCTCTTACGTCTTTATGCTCGCCTGGTACTTTATCGCGAATTTGAACACGAATCTTGAGAGGATTCTCAAAGGATTTTCCGCTGAAATTGGAGCGCCAGTGTGGGGTAGTAAACCAGTATTTTTCAAACAGTATGTATATGTATTGGCAGCACCATCGCTCCGTCTCTTTCTAGACAATTGTTAATTTCGGATCACAGACATACATGTTTAAAACGAATTTCAACTTGATCGGTCCAGTAGATTCCGAGCAAATTGGCTGTCGCAGACAGACAGACAAACGAGTGATCCTATTAGGGTTACCTTTTTTGCCGATTGAGTTGCGGAACTCGAAAATCGTCAAACTGGATAACTTTGCATGCCTTGTGGATACCTTGGTTACGTTTACAATACCGAATCTAAAAGCTATATTAAATTATACATTTGGAAACGTTAGTGACAAAAATTTATAAACTACAAACAATTTCGAAAAAATATAGTATAGGTACTAAGTACTTATTTCGTTGTCAGCCTTTGTTTCAATGAAATGAATTTATACTTTATTCAAATTAACTTATTGAAAGCTCTAAAAACAAAACTTAAGGAAAGAAACAAAGAATTTTGAAGAATTCTCCAATATTAACATACCACACATTCAGGACACTTTGTAGCTGATGAGAAAAATAGGCGCAAGAAACTCATCAGCATTCAACAGAAGTAGCCACATTTACAAAAAAAGGTAAATTTAAAAAATCAAAAAACCCGACTGCTTAGTTATACTTCAAATAAAAACTGAAAAGAAAAAAAACGAGTCCAGTAGTCTATAATTCTGTTAATAAGGAACACAGCTACTTTAACAGTCGGGACCCACTGTTGAAAAATATTATGTATTCTTGAATAATGGTGTTAGGAACCTAATACCCCACTCGACATATTTATTCAACTTATTTTTTTTAGTTCGTCACAATATGGCGCCTAATTTTGCCCATATTGAATTTTGATTACTATCATATCTTTAGTAGCACTCCCATGATTGAGACGGATCGATTGATGTATGAATCATCAAAATCGGTCCAAGCGTTTGGTCTCTAGTGTGCCACAAAGGAACAAACATACATATATAGACTGTTAAACACATAACCCTATCTGCGCGTCGCGCTTCGCGCTCTTGCATTGCGCAGCCGGGTAAAAATAATGTCGCTATCAATACAATGTCCACTCACGTATTGATTGCTGTGTCATACAGTATAAATACAAAAGGTATTAATAATTAATTAAATGGAAAAGGAACTAAGAGTTTCTTTACATTCTATAAAAATGTAACAATACATAAAATTACTGCCTTAACTATAAAACAAAAGTTTCCTGTTCTATATAATTACGAGCTACCTTCATTAATGATTGAAACTAATATTTCATTCATGAATCTTCTTGGAAAAAGCGTCAAGGAGCCACGGTGATTTAATAGAACGAGGAAGTTGCGTTCATTGTCTTGTTATCATCAATATTCAAACTATTCTGATTTTAATTAAAAATTTAATTGTAATTTTTTTCTTTTTATATTATTAATAAATAAGAAATAAATAAATATTTTCTAACACTCACACCAATTAGCCTAGCCCAAAGTAAGCACTGTAAGGCTTGTGTTTTGGGATGTTAGGGTAACGGATAAAATACATATACAGTACATATATAAGTATATTTATATAGAAATACATGTTAAACATCCATAACTGGAGTACAAATGCTCGTGTTCATCCCACAAATATCTGCCCCCACCGGGATTTGAACCCGGGCTCTCTCAAGTCAGCGACACCATGAAACCCGGCGTACAAACCACTCGGCCACGGAGGTCGTCAAATTATTAATTACTAGCAAACCAGTGAACCAAACGTTCACCAAAAAAAAATGTATTTAATTAATTGAGAACTTCGGAGATTTTATGTGGTTTCGTTTGAAATAGAAATCACGTGATTTCTCGAAAACCGGAAGTGCTACGTTACTCACATTCGGTTTGTAGTCTTATCAGACTATTCTTAACTTATAACTTAAACATTCTCTATATCTATCTCTTACGGTTTGGCCGCTGAAACAGCACCACGGACGGACGGACGGACTTGTCTAATAGATAAGAGATTTAAATTAAAAGTTTAATAGAGGTAAGGCATAGCGTATTTTCCTCATGAATTGGAGCGCCCGTCCACCTTACAGAAAACCACAGTAAAATAACACTAGCTTTTGTTGGTGTTGTGTTTCTGTCAGTGATTCAGGTTCCAGAGCTCCACGGGGGATGGGGTCAGGGTGAGCGCCGGCGCGAGTTATATTGTTGGTATCGCAATCGTCTATAGCAGTGATTCCCAAAGTGGTCTATATCGACCCCTAGGGGTCTACGTCAGTGAAAAAAAATCAATATCAGGTAAGTAGGGGGTCTACCCAACTAGTGTTGGGGAGGACACGACTTGAAAAAGAGTTTGTAAGAGTAGCCTCTTTTTTGTACTGAGCCAGTACAATGTCCCACTTCAAATGAGGCGAGGCGTACTGAAGCTCGGCAATACATTTGAAGTGACGAGTACAAATATGACATTGAGGCGTACAGAAGCTCGACATTACGTTTGTGTGCACGAGTAGCACCTCCTCTACGCACTATCAATATTGCTGGATCCAGCATGCAGGACAGCGCTATATACGTAAAAGAGATAGAGATACAGATGGATAGTGCGTAGAGGACTTAAATGAAATGTCATGCCTCGCACTCTCTCTCAGACTTACGAAGAGTGAGTGAGTAACGAGACGCGACTATCGCGACATTTAATGTGAAGTAGTACATTTTAAAATTTTGAGCCGCTCTTACATTTTGACGTCATGTCCGGGACAAATGTACCGCCTCTTGTAAGTCCTACTCCACACTATACCCAACACGGAAAAACATGGCAAGGGGTCTACGACACAGGGTTTACAGAAGATCTCCTGTTCTTCTGAAATTTCTTCTGTTCTTCTAATTTTCTACATGAATCTACTGTTTTTCTTAGAAAACGATTTTGTTTTTTATATAGCATGTTGAATTGCGTTTTCCACCATTAAGAATGTAGGTAACCTTAATTATAATGCAATAAACATGTTATTGTATAAAAAAACGAGCGTTAAGGGGCGGCAGAAGCCACAGAAACACATTTGTTGCTGGTCTTTATCTTGATTTGATTTACCAATTCTGGGGGGGGGGGGATCGGAAAAAAGTACGCCTTTGCATCCTACTGTCTTTTCTTGTAACTCTTTCCATATTTCTTAAGTAGTTTGTATAGCTCCCGGGCGACCATAATAACAAAACTGTCACTTTATAGATGGTTAGGTTAGGCAGAACGAGCAGTGATATGCTTATTTGGTTATTTTAAAATATTATTGTAAAGGAAGAAATTGTTGTTATAAGTAAAAGACTTTCAATGTCGTTTCTTTGTTTTCATGTAAGATAGTATGATTTACAGTTGATACTAAAAAGTGTAGTGAATAATAAGTGCTTTAACTTACATGCAAAAATAAAATCTTTGTTTTCAGAGTAACACATCTGTTTAATCACTTTTACAATTCTCATAATAAGATACTGTCTTATATATATATTTATATACTAGTGGCCCGCCCTCGCTTCGCTTCGGTGTAGAGCTGTAGTGTAAACTATAGTTTTTGTTCTCAGGCTTGTGCTATAAACAATGACTTTATTTATATAATTACACGTGTTATTGTGAGTCAACCATAAAAGATGGACATATGCTGTTGCGGGATATTTTTTAGACAATTTTATGTAGAATATTTTCGCCATACATGATTTCTATGTAACTTTAACCATTAAGGCTGCACACGCGACGGAAGCTTAAAAATGGAGTAACTTCTCCCGTTTTCCCAACATTTCCCTTCACTACTCTGCTGCTATTGGTTGTAGCGTAATGAAAAGTATACTATAACCTGCCCAGGAGTGTGAAGAATAATTGTACCAAGTTTGGTTAAAATCCGTCGAGTAGTTTTTGTTTCTATAAGGAACATACACACAGACAGACAGACAGACAGACAGACAGACAAAAATTTTACTGGTTGCATTTTTGGCATCAGTATCGATCACTAATCACCCCCTGATAGTTATTTTGAAAATATATTTCATGTACAGAATTGACCTCTCTACAGATTTATTATAAGTATCGATATTGTCGCGTGTGATGCTCGTGACGCTCGTAGCGTTTCAGCCTTTGCCGAGCTACCCTCCAACTTTCATGCTCGTCTGGAAGAGTTTCATATTTTCCATAGGATAGGATTTTGCCATTTACACCCACAAGCGGCGTAAGGCGTGGGCGACGTGGGCCACCGCCTACGGCCTCGCGGTACAAGGGGCCTCGCGCCTCAAAAATTTTTATACATTGCTTAAAAGTGTTTATTTATTTTTTTATAAAATCCGTCTTCAGGTCGCCACAGAACAGGGCCTCGCGAAATCTGTCTTGCCCACATCAAATTTAGGTGTTGTCCCGCCACTGTTTACACCCTATCCGTTTAAAAATTTATTTTTACGTACCCAGTAAAAGTGATCTTGTACGTAGAAGAAACAGAATCTATGCACAACGTCGATTTAATATGAAATTCTCACAACGATTTTTCTGTTTTCCATGCGGTAGTTTGTACAATAAAATTAACAACATTTTATCTATTTATAATGTCACAAAATTCAAATTAAAGCGAATGGTAAAAAATTGGCTACAAAATCTGGATTATCTAACAACAGAGAATCTTTTGAGCAGTTAACTTTCTCTTAGATTATACAATGAAATTGTAGCAAATGAGTATCTTTAATATTTTTTTTGATGTAAAGCAAAGTAATGTTAATTATTAGGTAATTTAAAGTAATTAAGTAAATATATCAACAAACAACACAATAGAAACTGTCCATTTAACTTCCAGCTTTGTGTGGCATTCAATCATCTTTGATATGTTAATCTCTGTAAACGAACAACTAGGCTAATATTTAATTTGTCTTTTTATATAAGTTCTCCTATATTGTAGAATTGTTTTGGTTAACTCGTATTGTAATTATCTCATTCTCGTTGGCCGAGGGCCTGGTGATCTGTAATACAGGTATTTCTATACCCATGTCAGACACCAGCTTCTCACAGCCTACAGATTTATCATTTTTGTATTCACCTATTACAATAGCATCATGTTGTGAGGAGAAATAAATAAAATATATTATTATTATTATTGGAACGAAGTTCCTTACGGCAGGCTTGGAGCGGATAGGGATTTTGCTGCGCGACCGAACTGAAAAAAATGTGATAGTAAAACCGTAAGAAAAAATCCGTGGAAAAAAGTGCGTGGAATAATTCCGTTAAATGAGAGGGGATAGGGATTTTGTTGCGCGACCGAACTGAAAAAAATGTGATAGTAAAACCGTTAGAAAAAATGCGTGGTAAAAAGTGCGTGGAATTAAACCGTTAAATGAGACGTGCGCAGGTGCGAATTTTTCTATTTCTATGTAATTTTATTTTAGCAAAATTTAAGAGAAAAATCAAGAAAACCTACATAAAATTGAGCACGATTTTTTTGCAATTTGTGTCTATTCTACATTAGCCGAAGGAACTTCGTTCCTAGCTGGTGCCCCACGACACCACATCATTTTTTTTAAAAAAACATCACTTTCAATCTCTCCAAGTTTCTCATCAAGTCAATTTCAATACTAATAGTTATTTATTTGTTCCAGTGGCGGTACTCGACTCCCCTAGAGAGAACCTGCTCGGTGGCGAGCGCTCTCGTCGCTTGCGCATGTTCGTGTGCTCTGCTCTGCGCCATCGTAGTTTATGGGGAAATAACGTCGCTATTCGTCCAGAGGCACAGGGCTACGGCGACTACGCCCCATGTCTACATATTGACCCTCTTCGGAGGTGGGAGGAGATTGTGAGTACTAATCATAACATCTTTAGGAAAGATAGAACAGACAAAAAATATTAGGAGACATATCTGTACTCCATAAAATTTAATTAAGATTTAAGGTGGGGAAGGATATTGTAAGGACAGCATCAATAATATATTAGGAAACATATCTTCCCCATAAAATATAAATACGATCAAAGGAGGATACTTAAATGGGGGGGGGGGGGGGAGAGGTAACTGCTGTTCGAGTAACACCCAACCACGATAATGCACGACATAAAATTATGAAGGCAGATTAAGACAGAGGATAAGTTTTGGGAGTCAATATTAATACAATAGCCAATCAAATGACGCGACATCAAACAATCGATCCAATCAGTGCTCACACCCGAGAAAAATCAGAACCAACACACACATCACAACCAAGTATTGGTCAATTTACACTAAATTTTATATCGTTTACTTGATAATCAACATCGGCGTAGGCTCACAAATCTACAAAGATTGGCGATCATAATTTCCGATATTTTTAGGTTTCAGCTATCATTCCGTAGCATTCTATAATTTCTTCGAGAGTTGGAAGAAAGATAGATTATGCATGATAACAACAGAAAATGCAGCTGTAACCAGTAATTTGGCGTCTTACGTAGAAAGAATTATTACTGTCTTTATTTATCATCTCGAGTCAATCAATTTCTGAATACTCTTCCAGATCTCTTTTTTATTTTTAAGATGTTTCACCTCACTACAGTGATATTTTCCTCGTTGCAGTGCTGTGATTATGAGTTTAGCTCAGCAGCAAAGCTATTTTGCGTCACCTACCTTTGAATATAAGAATTCTTCGCTTGCTCATGATTCAATCTTGCTTAAGAATGACTATGACTCATATCTCGTTCCCAGATCTGAAGGCAACCGCACTGGACACATGGACGCACTCGTCGAGGACTCGATAGCGTTCGGACTAGCCAGTGTGGCCATCATGGCAGCACAGCTCACAACCGCAGCCATAGCCGTCACGTTAGCTAACTGGGCCGCCAACAGAATGGTATGTTCAATTTCTTAGACAGCAAGGCAGCGCCATCTTTTTGCATTGTAGGTAACCCAGAATGTCAAATTTCGAGTATTAAACATTTGAAAGAAGGAAAAGTTATTATAGCCATTAGAGTCGCGGTAGCACAATGGTCAGTGAATCCGCTCGGATAGCGGAGGTTCGAGTCCCGTCTGCTGACTGCTCCGCGAGGAATTCGTTTTAGTAAATTTTTTCTTAACATTTAAACATCTAGTAGTTAATTGCTTAAAAAATTAAAATGTAATTGTACGATACCTCCTTGCTGTGGATTTGTCATTCAACCTTAATTTTGGGAACGACATAGCACAACTTCTGAATCCTAATTCAGCATAAGTTCGCACCTATATGGAGTCCTTCCTACTTGGAAGCTATCGACAGGCGTGCTAAAAAACTCTTAGGTGATAAAATACTCAACTAGACAGCTACTAACTCTCGAGCCGGGTACTCATTAGCGAGCTGTAACCGTAACATGCGTGATACAGTACGAGGTTCTAGTGTGTACGCTTGTAGCTCAGTTGTAAACGTCGGCTCGCTGCAAACCGCACGCGTACCGCTCGCAACAGGCTAGCAAACCACGTACATCATCATCATCAACAGCCTATCCTGGTCCACTGCTGGACATAGGCCTCTCCAATTGCACGCCACTCAGATCGATTTTGGGCTACTCGCATCCAGCTCCTGCCAGCCACCTTGCGCAAATCGTCAATCCACCGTGCCTGAGGACGTCCTACACTACGTTTGCCTAGACGCGGTCTCCACTCCAGAACTCGTCTACCTCAACGGTTATCGGTTCTTCGGCAAACATGGCCAGCCCACTGTCACTTCAGCTTACTAATCCGGTGGACTATGTCAATAACTCTGGTTCTCTGTCGGATTACCTCATTTCTGACACGATCCTTCAGAGAAACGCCGAGCATAGCCCTTTCCATAGCGCGTTGAGCGACTTTGAACTTGTGGATCAGCCGTACCGTCAGTGTCCACGTCTCGGCTACGTATGTCATCACAGGTAGGACGCACTGATTGAAGAACCACGTACATACTTTGCTTTTTGGTTACAGTGCATGCAACGGTTATGGTTACAGCTCTCTATTTAGTACCCGGATTCGGACATCGCCATATGCTGTGTCGATCATAGGCCGAGTCCACTAACCAAAACTAATTCCCCCTTATTACGCCGTGTTTTGACATATAACTCAAATGACATTTCTCATTCAATAAACAGAGACAAAATATGGAGTAGTAATAAGGTAATAACTATATTTCTTCGTCCAGGTGAGCCGGTTAAGATGGCGTCTGCTGCGGGCGGTGATCACTCAAGAAGTGGCTTTCTTCGACACCAACACCAACATGAACTTCGCGTCAGCGCTGACAGAGTGAGTGATGCGATACAACTAGCATATGGCTTTACCAAATATTATTACCTTTTATAAGACATTTCAGTTGATCTCAATAGGTATCTGTTTTCATTGCTCTTGTGTGTATTTGGTCTGATGGTGTATTTAGAAACGCTATTTATTCTGTGGTAATTGTTTTTAGAAAAATCCTGCAGTCATTATTGTTTTAAGTTAATAAAATACTTTTTGAATGACTGTATTAACTTTTCTCATCATTCCTGAAATATTTTAGTAGTTTAAAAAACATAATAAGTAAAAAATTCATACAACGTCAATTTTGCAATCACGGACCCTGAATTATTGGATTATTTGAACGAATATATAGATCGGGAATTTGAATTCATTCAAAAACCGCCTTATTAATAAACCAAGAATAAGCTTGCATCAGTTATACTCCATGCTTTGTCCCTCTTCATTGAATAACAAATGGCATTTGAGTGATGTGAACAAAACATGGCGTAACTAGTTTAAACTTATTCGTCGTTTATTAATAAGGGGGTTTCCCCTTTGCTTTATCAAACTAGTCAAAATCTCCTATATTAAGTTATTGTTCTTCCCTACATCAGGGATATGGACAAACTGAAAGCCGGCGTAGGCGAGCACGTCGCTATGACCGCGTTCTTGGGCGGCACCGTCGTACTGGGCGCCGCCCTGTCTCTCACGTACGGCTGGCAGTTGACATTAGCTGGCCTTAGTGTAGTTCCTGTATCCATCATTGTAGCTGGAGTCGTCGCTAAGGTAGGTAACATAGACATAGTGAAACAGACACATGCACACTTACATTCAAAAGAAAGACACCCATACATAAAGAAAAGAGACATAGAGACACACAGAATTAGTGACATACACACATAGAGATAGAGACAAACAAACACACAATCATACACAGAGAAAGAGAAATAGACATACACACTCCTGAATATAAAAGGAGAGAAAAACATACAAAGAGAAATACACTTGTCTTTAAATCGACTTATGATAATCATTTCCTTCGTTCCCTAGTATCAAACGAAATGGTCAGCGGAAGAAGTGAAAGCGTACGGATCAGCCGGCCGCGTCGTGGAAGAAGCTCTCGCGGCCATCAGGACTGTCCGAGCATACGCCGGAGAAGAGAAAGAGTTGGAGAGGTAATTAAGATATACACGTATAAACATATTACTATGAAATTAAAAGTTATGCTTATATTTTGATAGATCCTATTTTTGAGGAGGGAGTAACAAAACGTTTTTACTTAGCCTTTTGATATTGTCGATAGATTGAAGAAAATCAGTTTTATTCGTACAAAACGCGTAATAATAATAATAAAATTATTTCCTCTAACATATAAGCTTGTAACTTAGTTCGTTTGCATGCTGCGTTGCGTGCACCCCAAAACAGGTTTGCGACAAGTGCATTATGTGCTGCTGATTTTAATAAATTCCTGTGACGTTATACGTATTAGTCAACAAAACATATTTTTTTTAATATATCCATCTCATCTCACTATCTCAGAGATGCCGCAGTTAACAATATCTTTAATGAGGACTGATTTGCATTATAACTGATGCTTCAGTTGGTCTATAAAAATATAGGTACTAAATGTGTCAAGCAATTATCAACAGATAACGCTGTAGCCAAAATAATTAAATCCGGGGCGGTAATACGTTAATTAATACTTTTGATTGTTATATCGATGGGTTTTTGAGCGTGTCTAGATTCGTTGCAGTTCTCAGTGATATGTCATTGGGTCCCTGGATGCATTATATTAGATACTTGTGAACTGTAAACGTTGTATCGTTTTGGCGTAGATACGAATGGTCCCTCGGCGACGCTAGTACAGCGGCGGGTCATCGTGGTCGTTGGGCGGGCGTAGGGTAGTTACCCACGTGCGTACTGAATTAGTACTGAACGTGTCTAATACGAGGAGCTCGATGGCCCAAGTGGTCAGCGCGTTCGGCTGCGATCGTCGAAGTTAAGCAACTTTCGCAGTGGTCGGTCATTGGATGGGTGACCAAAAATTAATATCTCGAGCTCCTCCGTGCTTCGGAAGGCACGTTAAGCCATCGGTCCCGGCTGCATCTGCAGTCGTTAGCACCCACCAATCCGCACTGGGTCCGCGTGGTGGGTCATGGCTCAATCTCCCTATTCCATCCATAGGGAAGGCCTGCGCCCCAGCAGTGGGGACATTAATAGGCCGATGATGATGATGATGATGTGTCTAATACTCGGAGGCTTTCGGTTGTCAGTGTTGCTTCGCCTCGTTCTGTTTTTTTTTTTTTTTTTTTTTTTTTAGCGGTTATCCCCAATTTGTATCAGGTCTTTTTCTTTCTTTTGTTTTTTGTTTGTTACTATTATATTGTTTTTATTCATGCCTGCTCTTTTGCTTGTTTATTTGCGCTTTTTCTTTTGCACATCTTTCTTCTTCTTTCATCTTTTACAATTATCTTGATTCCTATTACTCGTTCTGTTCGGGGCGTCGGATACTTATAGGTTCTCTTAATCCTGAGGCTTCTATCGTTGTCCCATCAGATACGAGTGGTCCCTGCGGTCGGCGAGTATAGCGGCGGGTCGCCGCGGGTGGTGGGCGGGCGCGGGGTCGGGCGCGGGGTGGCTGCTCACGTACGCGCTCAACGCGGTCGTGTTCGCGTACGGCGCCGCGCTCTGCGTGCGCGACATGGACCTGCCGCCCGAGATGCAGTACTATCACCCGGGGATTATGCTCACCGTCAGTGGCTTTTACTTACTTATTTTTAGTCACAAACCTAGTTACTAAAGTAGGGCCGACGAGAAGCGATAAAAAAGTTCGTTCACCCCCATGCGAGACTGAATCTTATATATAAAATTCTCGTATCGCAATATTAGTACCATACTCCTCCGAAACGGCTCGACCGATTTTTATTAAATTTTATATGCATATACGGTAGGTTTGAGAATCCTATCTATTTTTCATACCCCTTAATGGTGAGCGTTGTCCACCCTTAACGTTTTCTTTTGTGGCATTAAAAAATACATACCATCCTAAATTTTCACTTTTCTACCACCGGTCCCTATTTTTATAGCAACGCGAAGTTCGCCGGGTCGGCTAGTCTCATATACACATATATATATGACGTTAGGTCTCGTTCTGTCATGTCATATCATCGCCGAGCCGCTCGGTTCGTCAACTTTCGGGCGCCAATTTTACAGTAAAAGTAATAATAATAATATGACATATATTTTTAATTTCGTTTCGTGTCTTTCCGATACCACTCATGGTGTTAACGAATTGTTTTTGTTTTTTGAACCTTTCGTTGACTTTGTATACATATTTTATCGCTTCACATTGACCATACTTCACTATTTTTTGTTCTGCCAGATATTTAAATTTAAAGCTTAATGTATGTTCCTCACAATGTGAAGAGATGGCGCTACCTTAAAGCATTAGAAATACTAAACTAAAAAATCGACATGGCTATTAGGGCAACGGTAGCACAATGGTCCGCCCGGATAGCGGAAGATGCGGATTTGAAACCCGTCTGCTACCTGGCCCGCGTGGGATTTTCTTTAAATTTAAACACTAATTGTTATATTTAACACACATTTAATGTCACAATGGATTATAATAATGAAATTATAAATCGTTAAAAACACAAAATTGCAAAATACAAATCATACAACAACAATAAAAAGATATCTATTTAAAGTCGAATTGGAAGTATAACAATATTTTTTTGATAACATTTACCATCTCGACCTTATACTCAGTAAAGAAGATACTTAGCTTATCGTTGTCTTTTATTAAAAATCTTGTAATTACCTTATTAAAATGTTCAAATCATGAACAATTGCGGTCCAAATTAAGAACCTTGAGGAATACTCGTACCAATTTTTTTTAAACTTATGCTACTTAAAACACATTTTAATTTGCAGCTAATCTGATTTTTATCCATTTTTAGATCCTGTTCTGCACATTCATGGCAGCTCAGAACATAGCGATGTGTCAACCTCATTTAGAGACATTTTCTACCGCTCGCGGCGCTGCCAAGTCTCTCTTCAAACTGTTAGAAAGAAAGTCTAAGATCAACGCTTTAGAACAGACCGGACTCAAACCTGAGAAGTTTAAGGGTGACATCGTGTTCGACAACTTGTACTTCAATTATCCGTCGCGGCCTGACGTCAAGGTAATTTTCAAATTATGATAATTCATTGGATTCAGATAACACAGATTTAATATGTTAGTAACATTAAACACTAATTATAATTTATTCCTCTTAGAAGCCACAAATTTAGTTATTCACATTGTTTTAGTCAATATTTATAAAGAAATTCATGATATGAGTTTTAGATAAATATAAGTTAAAAAACATACGAAAATATCATTTTACCGTTTCAATGAACATTTTTACTTGAAGTGTAATGTGTATTAGGCAGTGCTATAAGTGCTTATTAATTTATTGATCATTCCTCGCATTTTATGAAAAGATGTGGGCCAGATGCAGTGCCTTGAGGAACACTGAGAAAATATAGATGAAGTTTACATTAATTGAAATCTCCCCAAGGTTCTGTATATTAATACATTTTGGCATATTGAACATATTTTTTTAGTCTTCATTAAATTAATAAATTTAGAATTAATGGTTCAATCCAACAAACTACCATAGTACTAAATCGCCTGTGTATAATCAGTTGCTCTTTGTTTAGACTTTCATATAACGTTAAATAATTGTGTCATGTTATTTGTAATTTTTGATGTTTTCAATTCAAATAATCTAGTCCCTAACATTATCTGTAAGCATTAAAGTATTTTAAAGTATATTTGTATATAGATGTTCTTTTATTCATTATTATATTTTTAAAGCACTTGTTTCCTTCTATAGTAAGGAGTCCGATCATTACGATATTTTATTTTTTTAATCAGGTTCTCCGCGGTCTAACACTACGCGTTCGCGCCGGTGAAACGGTAGCTTTAGTAGGAGGCTCTGGTTGTGGGAAATCAACATTACTGCAGCTATTACAACGACTGTACGACCCCGACTCCGGACAAGTTTACGTCGATGGACATCAGTTGCTGAACTTGCATCTGCACCACTTCAGGACTAGTATCGGTGAGAATTTCGTCATTATTTGTCTGTTAATATTTAAACTTTAGCACTTTTAGCAGGAAGAGTGGGCCATAACTTACTTATGAATGTCCCCACTTATTAATCATGTGTTCTGAAATATGTAATTCCAACAAGACCCCGACTCCGGAAAAGTTTACGTGGAGGGCGAGAGGGAATTATTATCATTATCAGATTTAATGTCCCCACTTCCCAGTCGTATACTGCAAATTTTGTATTGAAAGATGTCTCCAGGCCCTCCCTATGGATGGAACATAAAAAACAGGCCATGACATACTAAAATGTTCCAGTGTGGATTAGTGTGTATTAATGACTACAGACAGATACAGCTAGGACCGACGGCTTACCGTACCTTTCAGAATATAACATAATCATCATCATCATATATAATATATCTTCGATATAGGCTTCACAATTGCATAGTTTTCATAAAAGGTTTCTTTACTATAAGCAATAAAACTCGACGCAAATAGAATCAAAGCTTTTGCTATCCAAGCAAATTTATACTAGCCATTAAGCTACACCACCGACGGCTATTTAAAATTTTCTCTAATATGTATTTATTTTGAAAATTGTAACATAATAGTATAATTTCTATTGTTTATTAAATTGTTTTAATAATACGATTTCTCCTATCGTTTCTCAGGCGTAGTGGGCCAGGAGCCAGTATTGTTTTCGGGCACAATACGTGAGAATATTGCTTTTGGTGCTGAAGCTTCCGACGCGGAGATCATAGCTGCTGCCAAAACTGCCAACGCGCACTCTTTCATCACCAAACTGGCTAAGGTACGTTTTATTACTATTATCGTGGGGAAATTTTGTTGTATTGTAGATGATTTTAACTATTGCGCTTTAAGTGAGAGAATCTCTTTAAAGCAAACAAACGTAAAGATTTGTTTCTTAGGTTTTCACGCACATCACTCATTAAATAAAACTAGTTTTTACGAGTTAATGCACGAAACTTTATTTATTTATTGACGTGTCATAGCCTTTACAGGCTACGTCGTCAGACGCTTTGTCCAATGTATTTTTCTTAATTAAATATATCTACTTCCTTAATCTGGTTGTCCTTCGATATTAGAGAAATTCTTGGATTTAATTAAATTGGCTTACTTTAAAAAATGAAAATACCATCATAATTTTAGAAATCATCTGAATAACAAATAAATGTTCCTATAGCATCAAAATCAGTCGAGCTATTATCGAAAACAAATATTATAGTTTACAACTCCAAAGAATTTCTTTCTCAACTAACCAATGATTATTTAACAAAACACGATGAACCAATTAGATCTTTTAATCCAGGGTTACGACACGATGTTGGGCAGCAACGGAACCTCTCTATCGGGGGGCCAAAAGCAGAGGGTTGCTATAGCGAGGGCTTTGCTAAGGAACCCCAGCATTCTACTGTTAGATGAACCCACATCTGCGCTGGACCCCGCTGCTGAGAGACTGGTTAGTATTGGTTTACATTTTTGTTAAGATTTATTATATTTATATTATTGTAACAGTTATGGGATTATCGTCAATATAAAAATGAAACATATTTAAATTTTAGGTGCAAGCAGCTTTAGACGCGGCTAGCAAAGGCCGCACCACTTTAGTGGTATCCCATCGTCTTTCCACAATAGTGAATGCTACGCGAATAGTTTACATGGAACAGGGGGCCGTACTAGAGGAGGGAACCCATATGGAACTACTTGAAAAGAAAGGGTTATATTGGAAATTGGTGCAAGACGATATGACTCATAAGAGTGCGATGGCAGCTTTGAGTGCGGAAGACGAATTGGACGATGTCGAAGAAATACCTAAAGAGACATTTAGAAGGGCTTCCGTGCAACGACTCTCCACACATAGAGGTGAGTTTTGCTTAGTAAATTACTATTCTAATATAAATAAATAAATTGCCTGTGTGCATTCAAAACTAATATTCTAAAGTTCAATGTAACAATTAGCTTAAATGTTTGTTTATTAGAGTGAATCAGGAACTGAGAACTGCAAATTTCTCAAGTGTAATTATAAAAAGTATCTATATTAAACAAAAAAGTAATAATAATAATTCTAATTTCCCAGGATTTTTTTGTTGTATAACACCATAAAGTACACAAAAGTAAGATGAAATTCAACAGAAATACATCACTCAATAGCTTTAATCATATATTATAGAATGCCAATAATTTTGAAAACCATTTTCTATGTTTCAGAGTCCATGATCCGAGCTAGCAAACGCATGGGATCCATATCTTCCAATCTTCCTGTACCCGACATCATACAACAGACGGGAATCGAACCCGAGGATGAGGTTGACGAAGTCCCCGACGTTTCCACGTGGCAATTGTTGAAATTAAATGCACCTGAATGGAAACTATTGGTCGGAGGAGCTCTGGCTTCGTTGTTGGTTGGAGCTACAATGCCGACTTTCGCTTTACTATTGTCCAAGTTATATGGGGTGAGTAATCTCTTACTAGCACATTCATCATCATCATCAGTCTATTAATGTTCCAGCTGCTGGGGCACAGGCCTTCCCTATGGATAGAATAGGGATGTTGGGCCATACAACTAGAAAAAAATCTACGCGGACCAGGCAGCAGACGGTCCTAGTCCGTACAAACTTTCACATTTATCATATTAGTAGGATAAAAGAATTTTCATTTTAAATTTTCAAATGACATAAGTATTTTATCGTTTATCCAGATGTTCTCGTGGTCAGACAGACAGTTAATCCTCTCGGAATCGTTGAAGTACGCGGGATATTTCCTGTTGGCCGCGGCTGCTTGCGGCGCCGTAACTTTCCTACAAGCGTGGTTGTTCGCCAAGGCCGGGATTAAACTAACCGATAGACTGAGGAAAATGTGCTTCGGAAACTATTTGAGACAGGTGAGCAAATCTTCAATCAACACTTCATTTCTATACAGAATAT
The DNA here is from genome assembly GCA_902850365.2 of Chilo suppressalis. Taxonomy (NCBI): domain Eukaryota; kingdom Metazoa; phylum Arthropoda; class Insecta; order Lepidoptera; family Crambidae; genus Chilo; species Chilo suppressalis. The sequence continues at coordinate 291,809 of OU963922.1, forward strand.
AATTATTAATCAGCCACACATCACGTTAACACAAACGCTAAGGTAGGAATTACGTTAACACATAGATGAAAAAGATGTGCTTAGGAAACTATTTGGGACAGGTGAGGAAATTAAACTTAAAACTAATGATGATTTTATAATGATTAATCATTTTATCATTGTACGAAACAATTAATAAATCATCGATGACTTAACATTGTTGTATAGGGTGCACTAAATAATGGGGAAAAAACACACTTTTTAAATGTTTCCTCTACCATTTGCTTAGGATATCCTAACATAATTCAATGAATAGCAACGACTTGTCTGTTAAGATTTCATTCGATATTTTCTTATTTTTGAATGTAAGCTTCAATAGAAGTAGTAGGAAAACTGTTACATAACTGATTCTTAATCGACGTAGATGACATTATAGTCGCTAGCAAGAATTTTACTAAACATTAATATTCGCTTCACTCATAGGCACCATTGTCATAAATCTTAACTTTTATCTGTATTTTATAATCACCATAATCAAATTGAAAATAAATGCTTATCTCAACTAAACTAGTTTCTGTATTATTACGTTATTTTACAATAAATTTATATTTAATGAGATTTGTATATATTTTTTGTAGGATCAAGCATGGTTCGACTCCTCTGCCAATTCCGTGGGTGCTTTATGTGCTCGACTCTCTTCAGATTGTGCCGCTGTACAAGGAGCTACAGGTATATTTACATATTAAAATAATTATATTTTATTAAAGTGGGAAAAACCAACTGTATTTGAGTTTCAATTAAATTATTAAAATAATACTTTTTCTACTCTTCATCGTAGGCAGTCGTTTGGGCGCCATACTGCAGGGTGTCAGTACGATGAGTATCGGCGTGACTCTCGCCATGTTCTACTCGTGGAAGATGACTCTCGTCAGTCTACTCAGTGTGCCTTGTGTAAGTATCATATACTGGACCATGCTATATATCATCATCATCAACGAAAAGTTCGGCTTTGAGTTTGCATCACTCTGGCTTACAAAAAGTGAAAAATTAAAAACAAATCCTATCCTCGGCTGGGAATTGACTCTACCACAGAACCGCTAATACTTGTTGATGAGATCAGAATTGTTAATTACAATTAAAAATGTAATACAACATGCTAAACTTGATCGAAAACATTTATAATTAAATTAAATTCTCACTTTAAAATGGACTAAGCGAACGAACTTTTCCAGCAATAACAAAAGTTAACCCACACTTTTGCTTAAATTTCCATGTTTCATTATGAATATGGCTAATTTAGATATAGAACAGAATAGGAATGGGGTGACTCTGACAGACAGACCAATAGTAGGATATTGATTCAGGTGAATATGATGATGATAATGATAATTATGAATATAATTATAATGGTATTGTTGAATCTAATGATGCTTAATATAACAATGTTGATCAGGTAATGGGCGGCATCTGGCTAGAATCGTGGGTTTCTCGTCGCGCCGAACAATCCGAACGGAAGTCTTTAGAAAAAGCTTCCAGGTTAGCTACTGAAGCTGTGCTCAATCTACGGACCGTACAGACTCTGGGTAAGTAGATAAATTAAATTATATTTAATAAAACACTTTTTGAGAAGGTATAAAGCGCGATTTATCAACTCTTTTCATCTACAATAAAAAACGAAAACATCAGACGCAAGACTGAACTTATGAAAAAAATTTGGTTATTATTATTATTTTTGTTATATTTAGGAAAACCAACAACTTTATAATACCCGGATAGCGGAGGGTACGGGTTCGAGTCCCTGTTTTATTTTTAGTAATTTTTTCTTAAGATTTAAAAATCTAGCAGATAACATACTTAAAATAAAAATGTACCTAATAAATATGTATACTTCATTGGTTTTAACAGCATTTATCTGTTAAACCTGCTTTTTAACACAACTATATAAAGATTCCCTTGTTTATTTGTCATCAGGTGTGGAACAAACAGTGCTAGACCGCTATACATCATCCCTACAATCATCGGAAACATGCAGTCTCACCGCGTGTGTCCGCGGGCCAGTCTACGGTCTTTGTCTATGCGCGCCTACTCTAGGATACGCCGTGTCTCTGGCTTACGGGGGATATTTGATCGCTAGGGAGGATCTGCCTTACGCTTCTGCTGTTCTGTGAGTATACTTTAATGTCTTATTAAAGTTTACATCTTTATATTGCTTAAAATTACACTACCCATAATAAGACTACTTATCCAAACTTACATTGACCATAGTTAATTAAAATTAAATTATCCTTATCTACTCCATCAGTAATTACATTACCCAAAATTACTGCAATTAATCTGTTTTTCGCTTTTCATATTTACTATACCTATTATTTACCTACCCTTTTTTTCTGATGGTAATTTTTTCTATTACTAGCTATCGCCCGCGACTTTGTCCACATTATTTTTTTTAATCCCTCAGGAGCCTAACTATTATTTGAAATTAAATGTATCCTATGTCTCAATCCAGGTCATAAAGTATATCCGTACCAAATTTTATCCAAGTCTTTCAGAAGTTTTTAGGTGATTGAATATAAACATACAAATACACAAATTTACAAACTTTCACATTTATAATATTAGTAGGATTACATGATTAAGTTGCAAAATATTATACCTTCCATACTTACCCTATTCATTATGATACACTCGAATACTTATATAACGTACGTATTATTGTATATTTCAGCTACCTACATACATTACATTGGCCACTATCAGTTTTTAATGGAAACACCACAGTTTTTCACAATATTACATTGTTCTTAATAGCACTAAGTACCTTTATGCATAACTATTCTACTAATAACATCATCATTTATAGTAATTTTATATTTTTTACACTATCCATTAAACCTATAGTCAATCTACCCAATATTTCACTGCCCATAGTTGCCTTACCCAATATTACATTGATCATAATTACGCCACTCATATCATTACCAAAAAAATGTTTCGAAAACAAATATCAACCAACCGTTTCAATATTTTTTGTGGATTTTAGAGCTTAACATGACATGAAACAATAAGAAATTTAAAAAATATGTCATTTCTCTAGCACGTGAATTACACACATTGAAATCTTAAATATCGTCTTAAACTTTCATGATCACTAACATCATAGTAATTTATGATGATTATGACGACCTCCGTGGCCGAGTGGTTTGTACGCCGGGTTTTGAGGTATCGTCTACTCAAGAGGTCCCGGGTTCGAATCCCGGTGGGGGCAGATGTTTGTGTGATCAATACGAGCATATGTTCTCCAGTAATGGATGTTTAATATGTATTTCTATATAAATATGCTAATATTATAAGTATCAGTTTATGTATTCTATCCGTTACTCTAGTATCCCATAACACAAGCCTACAGTGCTTACTTTTGGGCTAGGCTAATTGGTGTGAGTGTTGAAATATTTATTTTTTATGTATGTTATTTACGGGATTGCTTCCATGTTATTATATATTGTTTTAGCGAGTTACCGTTTCGGCACTATTCCAAGCGCCATGATCACGGAGTAGTGATGGCGCTTGAAACAGTGTTGACTATAATGTAATATATCTATATTTTTATTTTTTAAGCATTTAACTACTAGATGTTTAAATCTAAAGATAGGTGCCGTGTACTGCCTGGGCCGCGTGGATATTTTTCTAGTAAAATTTTCTTCTGATGTAATGTAATATAGCGTCAAAGATATCAGATATTTGAAGACTTAGAATAGTTTATTTATGTACTCAATAAATATTTTATTATCCAGAGTGGCGGAGGCACTCATCTACGGCGCGTGGATGTTAGCAGAGGCTTTATCGTTCGCGCCGAACTTCGCGGCTGCCAAACGATCCGGAGCAAGAATTATACGCGCTTTAGACACTCAACCCAGCGTCGTTACTGAGAATTCTGCGAAAGAGGAACCGGGATGGGTAAGCAATTACAGATTGATACTCACTTCATAAACAGACACGCGAAAGCTGAACAGGAAAACCTCCGGCTCGCCCGAGGATGCGTAATTTATTTCGTCTAAATTAAAGTGACTCTGTGATAAAACTGCAGATACTTATTGAAGTGAAACTTCTTTTTAAATGGGGTGTGAATAGAAAAAAAAAATATGAAAAAGATGAAACGGAAATGCCTCACTAGCGTAACACGACTATATAAATATATATAAAAGTGTGTGTGTGCCGGATGCGTGCGCAGCTCTTCCCGACGAGCATGAAAGTTAGAGGGTAACTCGGCGAAGGCTGAAACGCTACGAGCGTCACATGCTTTAATATATCTCTTATCTAATAGACAAGTCCGTCCGTCCATCCGTGGTGCTGTTTCAGCGGCCAAACCGTAAGAGATAGATATAGAGAATGTTTAAGTTATAAGTTAAGAATAGTCTGATAAGACTACAAACCGGATGTGAGTAACGTAGCACTTCCGGTTTTCGAGAAATCACGTGATTTCTATTTCAAACGAAACCACACAAAATCTCCGAAGTTCTGAATTAATTAAATAATTTTTTTTTTTTGGTGAACATTTGGTTCACTGGTTTGCTAGTATATATATATATGCGTGCGCTGCTTCATTTCCCTATACCTTATGCACCGCCTAATGTAAGGTTATCGTTTACAGACTGCCCAAGGAAACCTAGAATTCTCCGCGATAGAGTTCCGTTACCCGACCCGGCCCACAGTCCCAGTGCTGAAGTCCATCAACCTCCAACTGCGGGCCGGCAAGACATTAGCTCTGGTGGGGCCTAGTGGGTGCGGCAAGTCTACGCTAGTACAACTACTGCAGCGGGGATATGACCCGATCAGTGGGACTATTGTGAGTTATTATTCGTTTATTTGAAAATAAACATAAATTGTGTTCAATACATAGATTTGTGAGGAGCTCGATTGGCCAAATGGTTAACATATTATTCTTTTCTTTAGATGTATTTTTAATAATTGAAGGATAACGTTGTCGGTTGTATAATTACTTACGTTATTTCAACTTCATTTGTTACATTTGTTTCTTAGGTTTTCACGCACATCACTCATTAAATAAAACTAGTTTTAACGGGTTAATGCACGAAACTTTATTTTTTTATTGACGTTTCGCAGCCTTTTCAGGTCTGCATCGTCAGAATAATGATTTTTTATTTAATTTTGTCGAGCTACCTTTGAATTATTTATTCATTTCCTATCCAAATTTTTTTGTATGTACAGCTGTTTGTTTTCCGAAATAAAAAATAATAATAAATGTTGTTTTTCCCCCTGCAGCGTATAGACGGTCGTGACATAAAGCGTTCCCTCACGTTGTCCCAGCTTCGATCCCAACTAGGGCTCGTGCAACAAGAGCCGTCCCTGTTCTCGCGCAGCATCCGGGACAACATCGCGTACGGGGACAACACTAGGGACGTCCCCCTCGAGGAGATCATAGATGCCGCCACTAAGGCTAACGTGCATACTTTCATCGCGGGACTGCCTTTGGTAAGTGATATAAGTAAATAAAAATGAACGAGTGATATTTTTACATTTTGTGGGCATTTAACTGCTACAGGTTTAAATCTAAAGAAAAAAATACTAGAAAAAATTCCACGCGGGCCAGGCAGCGGACGGGACTCGAACCCGCAGCCTTCGCTATCTGGGCGAATGCACTGACCATTATGCTACCACAGCCCTGATGGTCGTGTCGAATTTTCTCTAGCCTTAGGCTGCAAGGCTTTTTTTCTTTAGATGAACGAGTGAATTATATTTTATTGATAATGTGAATATATGCCTATACAATAATGTGAAATTGACATTGGTGTCAATTCTGGCATGATTCTCTAAATTTAAGTCTAAAAATATCAGTCGGCGTTTTGACATTTTCCTATAGGCAAAAGCTAGTTTTAGTTAACTTGAGATTTGGCAAAATTTCTGCAAATGCACCTATATAGGAGTTAGATGAACTGGTATCTGTTGGAAATATTTATTAATTTAATTTATTTTCTTTTAGGGTTACGACACAGTCTTAGGCGGTGGAGGGGCATCGCTGTCTGGAGGTCAGAAACAAAGAGTAGCCATCGCTCGAGCTTTACTAAGACATCCCAGGATATTGCTGCTAGACGAACCGACTTCTGCCCTAGATGCTAACAGCGAGAAGGTAGATATAAACACACATAAATACATACTATATTGATAATCATAACATCTACTAGACTTTTATTATTAAAAATTGTGATACTGATGTCGTTAATAGCATGATTCTTTAATTCTTAAATGAAATTTGACAACAGTGCATCCTTGTCATTCTCTATAAACAATGAAAAGGAGAGACTGATGTTAAATTTAGTTTTAATTTTGTGAATCGACACCAATGTACCTGTAAAATGGAATATTTCTTATCAGACTTAAATTATTTTTTTTTTTAGTTTATTTAATAAGCAGAACGGATTTGTTTCTTAAAAAATGTTTTTTTTTTAACACCGTCACATATAAATTATTTATTTCGATTGTAACAGGTAGTACAAGCAGCTTTAGAAGCGGCAGCAGCAGATCGCACCACAATTATTATAGCGCACAGACTCGCCACCGTCCGGCATGCCGACCAAATAGCCGTCATACATCAAGGTAATCATTATTTTTTGTTTAAAATTAGACCGGTACCCTTAGCAGGAACCATTATCGAATTCGAATAGTTGCATTCGATCTAGATATACGTCAAATGTGTACTGATTTTTAGTTCTAGTTGCCTCCGTTGTGGCACTGCTGTTCAAGTTATTATGCTAAATTTGACATTGCATAACGCGAACCAAAAATCAGTACACATTTGACGTATATCTAAAGTGCGATCAAGATCATTTTGAATGTGGCGAAAATTGGAACTGACGCCGCCTTCTTTTTAAACGTCATATTTTGTATGTCATTTACGTAGATGGTGGCGCCCTCCCTGAACTGTCAGTCACATTCATGAAGACCTTGGGTCGGACTGTAGATTGAATTCAAGTATTCCAATTCGATAAATGGTTCCTGCTAAGGGCACTGATCTTCATATTCCGGTTTATTTCGAAATATAATTGTTCCTAAAACTCTAGTACTTTTTAAGGTAACATAATTACCCTTTAATAATACAGAGCATGACACTATATTTTAACAAGAACTTGTTAATACTTGTAATAATGACACACACTATTTTTTTTATTTAATTTAAATTGTAATTTACGTATGTTCATGTCAAATCTCATAACTTAATTTTAAAGCAGACAATTATATCCAACCGATTTAAATGAAATTTTGCAAACACATTTTTATTTTGTTGGATGACAAATAAACGATGTAATTTAAAATCCAATATGTTTTTTTGTTGAGATGAATACGAATAAATTGACTTTTGCGTTCAATTCAATTTTTACTTGAAGTTTTGTACCTATAAATGTATTAACGTTTTACTTATTTAAATTCACAGGAGTGGTAGCAGAACTCGGTTCTCACGATGAATTAGTTCGAAAACGGGGTCTTTATTGGGAACTACTCAAACAGCAAGCTCCCGCTGAGGCGACATAGTTCTACATATTAACATAATATTAGTTAATTTATCTCATCTATAACTATACGTCCGGACACATCTCTCGACCCAATTAGTGTATAAGTTTCAACGGTCTGTAGCGAAAATACATATTTATGGTTCAGCAATATTTTTAAAATAATTAAAATTGAGTTCATTCTTCATTCATTTCTTAAAGTGCATTCAAATAATTAAAATTCATAATTTTAAATTGAGCTTCAAAACTGCGTATAAATAACTTTTTGCTCAATGTAACATTTATTTTTAGCTAGGAACCACCGAAACATTAAATACCCGGTTATAATGTGGGCCGTCAGATGTATCCGGAAATATATGTAGTTAACTACACTTTAGATGTAAAACTATTAAACTTGTAGCTGAACTACACTATAGTTTATAAGAGATTTTAGTATTATAGTAGTCGTTTTTATAACAAAACGTTAAAATAAAATCAAGACTTTTTTTAAATAATATGTATTTGTACCTATATTATGTTTTATAATGGTTTTGTGTATCTGTTTGAGATGTGTGTCAGGTGTTAGTGAGTGTACTTAGGTACAGTGTTTAGACACTCATTCATGCTAGAGAGAGCTATAATTTATTGTGTTCATTAACGCTCATAACATTATTAATTATTTTAATTTACTTTAAGAAAAAAATATCTGAAAAGCACAACTGTATTTCACAACGACAAACTCTTTGTAATTTCATTAGTACTTTATTTGAGATTAGGTTGCCCTAACTTTGATATAACATAAATATTTATCACTTTGTCCAATCAAATGTTGTTTGTGCTAGTAGGTACTTTTTGTTTTTTTTTTTACAATAAGTTAATTTAGAGCTCTAATTATATAACTTCAACACCTTTAACTTACCCACAAATACTTTGTAAATGATAATCACCAGTATCGCTTTTGTTTTCAAAATAATTGACTTAACAAAATCGCTATTTTGACATAACAATAAAAATGTCAACAAACGAAATTAATTATATTTAAGGGTATTACAGTTGAAGTCAGATAAGTCACTCATCTGATAGACATTGAACAAGCACCTAATTCTTGTTATTAACAGACAGGCAGTAAAAAGTATCGTGCTTCATTTTAATTATAAATGATTCATCAATCTCTGCTTACATCTGTTATTTCTAAAAGCAAAATAGTTAATTAAAATAGAATTGGAAGTCATGTGTTTTAATTTAAAATATTAATAATAATTTTAAAACCAACAAAAAGCTCTAAGATATGTTATTTAAATGACTTCAAAACGTAAGGATTTTATAAAAAACATACTTTAATTCTAAAGAAAATATAACTAGAAAAGAATCCACGCGGACATGGCAGCAGACCGGACTCGAACCCGCACCCTTAGCTATCCGGGCGAATGAACTGACCAGTAATGCTACCGCTGCACTGACACAATGTCAATTGGTCAGTGCCCGGATAGCGGAGGGTGCGGATTCGAGTCCCGTCTGCTGCCTGGTTCGCGTGTAATTTTTTTTAGTTATATTTTCTTAAGATTTAAACATCAAGCAATAACATGCTTAAAAATCAAAATTATATACTTTAATTGTTCATTTTTAGGATTCCGTAACTCGAAAGGAAAATAACGGAAATTAATTTAATTATTTAAATAAATACATAAATAAGTAAATTTTAGTTACATCACATATTTTTTTAACAATTATTATATACCTACAGGTTTGTACGGAACCTTCGGTGCGGTGTACTTTTATACTGATAACTGATTTTAACCTCATGACTCAATCAATCACGTTTAATTGTTTGTTAATATTTTCTGCGTCTTAATAAATTAAGCCACCGTTGAATTCATAAAAATTTAAAAATAATTATATTCAACACAATTTGTCATAAATAAAGAAGCCTAAGAAGACGTGGTTCTGAAATTCATTTTTTTTTCTATTTTCTTTTATTTTAATCCTACTTAGTGTTATCGCTTTTACTTACTTAAATATTATTAGTGTTGTGATAATTATAGATGGCTTAGTACAATTTTATAGATTTGTATTTACTCAGAACCAAATAGAATTACTGTAAGTATTAAGTACCTATTATATTAATTTCTCGATTTTAAGTTGTCACTAAGATAAAATTATTGTTCTATGACTGTGATTAGATTTAGATACTTATTTAAGCTCATAAATGGTAGAATTAAGATTTAATTTTATTTAAAAAAATTGCTTGAATTTAACAAACAAAAATAAAATGCAAATAATTTTGTATTGAAAAATCCGAATTGTGATATTATTAAAGATTTTCAAATAAAAATCCATTTACTATGATTCAGGAAGTTTTATTTAATAAATTGAACTATTTACATAATAAAATTACATTGAAACAACTTACTATTAACAGATATTAGTACAAAATAATCTATGAAAATTATTTTAAAAGTTCTAGTGTGCTGAGCTGAAAGTTACATCAGTTTTGTATCAATGTTAAAAAGAACTTAGTACTTTCAATTTATAATTAAATGGCAGTTTTCAACTACTCTTTAATATTGCTAGTAACTGGAGAACTCGCTTTTAATTTATAATATTGAGTTGAGACACAAATTTTCAAATATTGTGCAAAACCAATTTACAGCAATTTTTACTAAAAATTACTTTTGAGCAATAATTAATATTGTCAACAGATAATTATTTATTTTAGGTAATTCAACAAAGTTAAGATTAATAGTGCATATTGATTCAATATATTTAGTGGCAAACTATTTTTTTTGTACAGTGAAGACTCAAATGAAGTTATCAGGGAAAGTTAAGAGTTTAACAATCGTTTCTCATAAGACAGGACACTTCAAAATGACTTATTTTCTCAGTTTGACATCACGGTATCGAAACATAACAAATCAAATTAATTTGTCATTTAATTAGTACGAATAGTCTACAATTGAACTTTTACGAATTCACTATGCAACACTTGCTAGTGAATGGTGAAACAACCGTGGACCTAATTAGACTAGTCATTCAGTCATTCATTCAATTTTAGCGTTCATTCATCTCTACAATGATCACATGGACATATTATATTGATCACAATTTATTGATCCCGAGTCTAAAAGTTACAGACTACAAAACAATTAGCTAACTTGGACCTTATTTTCATCGACACTGAGCTCAAATCGGATCTTAATACATACTTAGTTTAAGACAGGGATGGGCAAACTTTTTTCTTAGCGTGACAATATTGACTATGAAAATTCGTGGCGGACCAGGCTTTTTTAATTTTTTGTCTGCTTCTTTAGTGTAATAAAAGTAATTGGTGGGGATTTCAAAAACTATTTATGATTCAAGCAATAGAACTAATAATAAATATTTAAAAAATCAAAAAGGTTTGGCAGCGAAGTGCTTAAATACATGGCACTGTTTTGGGGTGGACTCATGGGTAGTTGGTGGAATTTGCCTTTGATTTTCGTTTGATGGCCACAGGCTGGTATCCCACCATTAGAGGGCAGGAGATGACCCTCAGGCCGTAGTTTGCCCATCCTTGGTTTAAGGCCACTTCAATTTCAAATCACACGTTCATTTTTTCTAGTAGTCTAGTTTAAATAACAAGAAAATATTGTCTAAATTATAGTACCTACGTGACTTTGAGTAGGCACGTTATAAAACATTTTATATTATAAAAAAATGTACTCTACAGATGTCATACCTTATTCGTTAAATAATAATTAAAATGGCTCATTAAGATTGATGTGGGTATATAAATAAGCTTACATTATTAAACATAGTAAATCGACTTGTCCTTTAGAACAGTCCGATGTGATAAATCAAAAACAGGTAAAATAGCTTGATGGGATAAGAAATTCAAATTGTACAGGTAGATTTCAGGTTTTTAAAATTTTCTTATCTTATTTAGTTTCGAAAATATAGAATCGAATAACGTTCTATGTGGCATTTACTCCGCATTAAAATACAAGAAGTGTACAAGCGACGGCGCGCGTGTAATTTGGGTGGCGCCCCGTCCGTTTGTCAGATCGACCGCTCAGCTTTTGTCTATTTTGACGAAAACCATACTTTCTGTTATCAGGTGTTTTCCTTGGTAAGGCAGGAGCGTTATAAAACATACCAAAAATTCGTAATGTTAAGTTTTACAGTTTAAGAATTACAAAAATCAAAAATTTCTTGAGTCTCCACTGAAAACTAACAACGTTGCACATCGGACTTTGTTCTTCGGACAAATCGAAATGATATCTAGTAAATCTTATCAATAAATTGTGGAGATAACAAATTGGTATACCCAATATCTATCTATCATCTTCACACCAAATCATCTAATATCATATATTAAAAAAGTTATACCTTAAAACTACTACTGCAAATTAAAATATACAGGAAGCATGTAATGTTCTGAGCATTATTTAATAAATACAAACATTTTGATGCAACTTCATACAAAAATCAAATAACAATAAAAGTAGAATAAGTATAATTTTTCATATACCTATTCCCAATATGAATAACGAGAATACATTAGGTAAATTAATATTACACTAGGCTTCGGTAAACATTGTAATTTTTAAATCTTTCAATTAAATTCAATTTTTAAACAGAAAAACAGTAGTGTATTCAACAGAAAATAACATTTTTTATAAATTAATATGACAAAAGTTTGACCACCAGATAAAGATACAAAAACGTTTCATTTGCGTGTTCAAATTGACAATAATTACTTTTTATGTAATTTACGTGGCCATTTTCCGTATACTCATATAAAGGTTTCTTGAAATATATTATCATTTTATAAGAATATGAAACAGTATGGAAAGATTATGATAATAATTAGAGTAATCGAAGCCCCCAAATAGAATAGATATTTATTATGTTGATATAACATCAGTGGTCAGCGATGGCGGCGACTATGAGTGCCTGCGCGGGCGCCATGAATACGGCCGGCAGTCGCGCCAGCCCGCCCGGCACGCACGCCGTCGATACCTCCCAGCCTTACCGATACAACCATACAACATAATAATATGGAGGATCATCGAATGTCAACAATGTACGAGGCGGTAACTGGGACGCAATGAAGAGAACGGAAATATGACTGAGCGAAACCGGACATGATGCTGAATTTAGGGATTATGACTCCCCGGAGTTAGGTTTAGTGGAATGCGAGGTGGTGAACAGAACGTCATGTAAAAGACGCAGGTTATGCGATGAGCACACTCGCGTTGTGAATGGTGTTCGAAAGTGGACTAGCATGAATAAAATATGATTAAAATTATTACACATATAAACTGCATCAATAAGTAAACGACGATGACGAAGATGATGAAACATGTTACTGTGTTTATTATATTTTTATTAAGCATGTAGTTGCTAGATGTTTATATCGAAAGAAAATTTACTGTTGCCTGGAGACCGCATGGATTTTTTTCGCCCGCGACTTCAACCGCGTTAACTTTAGTTTTTTGGGAATCCCTCAGGAATATTACATTTTTCTGGAATTAAAAGTATCCTATGTCCCAATCCAGAGCATAAACTAAATGCGTACCTAATTTCATCCAAATCCATTCAATAGTTTTCGCTTGATTGAGTAACAAACATACAAAGATACACATTTATAATATAAGTAGGATGTTACCTTTAATAGTTCTTTATGGATAACCCTAAAATAGTTCTTTATGGAACTGTATACATGAGGGGTATTAAAACACGAATGTGCGTGGCGTGAAATAATATTATCAGATGTTTTAATATCTAATCATAACAGTTGCATTTAGATATGACTGTCTCCTCGCACACTTCGATCTCACACCTATGGTATGAATCTTCCATAAAAGATTCTAAAAGTATGAGGCTTTTTAGGAACCTAAAATTCATGGAAAGTTTCGGCGTTGCGGTAGTGAAACACGCGTGAAAGACCATGTTTTTTTGAAATTCGTAATACCACGCATCGAGCAATGAGAATCTGGCTGTCAGTCGAGTGAGCCCTTGGCGAGGAAGGGATTTAAAAGCGAAAGTGTTATTATGAAGTTTAGTACAACATTCTTCTTCTGTTTTTCTTTTTTTATAGCATGCACGTATTACAACATCATAACACCCGTTTTTTAATTATGTCGTTGGATGTTTTAATGGTGGCAATAAGCTGTTTTAGAATTTTTAAGAGCGGTTTTAAAGCATGGTTGTAGTATAAGTGATCCTCACCAGCGGTCATGGCTTTAGGCACGGCGCATATGGCCATGGTCCGCGCGTGGGCGCCGCCCCGCGCCAGCCCCGCGCGACTGTACGCCGCCCACGAGCCCGCGCTCAGGGATAAGTATACTACAGCTGACGGGGGAAATAATATCATCATCACCAGCTTATTATTGTCCCCCCTGCTGAGGCACAGGTCTTCCTTATGGATGGAACAGGGAGATTGGGCCATGACATGACCCACCACGCGGGCCCAGTGCTGACGATTGCAGATGCAGCCGGGACCGATGGCTTAACGTGCCTTCCGATGCAAGGAAGAGCGAGATAGCAAATTTTTGGTCACCCATCCGATGACCGACCACTGCGAAAGTTGCTCAACTTCGACGATCGCAGCCGAACGCGCTTCCCGCTTGCGCCCTCGAGCTCCTCTCTCGGGAAATAATATACGACACATTATTATATTGTATACTTGTAAATACGTGACTGAATTTATAGAAAATTCACCTAAAACGAGGTCTACATTAAACATATTTACATGTAATATTTAATATATCCAACGACTGAGTATAGATTGATTTTCATTAACGACAATTTATTTTATGTTACTACTTTCTAAAAAATAATAAACATATTAATAGTACGTTAGAAAAATCTTACGTTTCCTATTCTTGAGGTATGAGAATTTGCTTAAAGAGGCTGGGCATAGATAAGTTGATATATGAATTTATGAATATTTTTTAATATATTATTTCTCTAAAAAAATATGCAAGTATAATTCAATATGAAATAACAGACCAAAGAATAACGAAAGGTAATATTGAGAAGGAGTGAAGAAAACTCATATATTTGTATAATAATTTCATAATGCATTAGATATACATTAATATAATCGTAAATCCATTACACTTCCTACCATCCGTTAGAAGCACATACGATAACTCTTTGACAGAAGAGTCTGATTAAAGAAGTTAAAAGCTATACTATTTGACAGAAGACTATGCTATTACAAGTAAAATCGTTCTGTACATCTTGCAGACTACACAAACTCTAGCTGAATACTTAAACTTAACTCAATCGAGCTAGCCATTCAAAACAAATTTACAACAAAATCAACTCATTATTATACAAAATGAAAACATTAATTAAATAACTTACCAAAAACCATAGTTCCTAGTACATCGACGACATGCAAACTCCCTTCGGCTTCTCTCAACCTCTCGCAGCAATCAAAATACAGCAGGACAAGTGCACAGATTCGTGCAACCAACATACACGATTGTTTACAATTGCACAGGTCCTGTGCACAGCCATGCGGTAGCGGCGAACAGTCGCACAACACCTGTGCAGTGTTCTGCACAAGCGTTGTACAATTGCACAGGTTCTGTGCACTAGTTTCCAGTAAAGTTGGACAGTTGCACAATTTTGACTGCAGGATACATTCGTTTTGTTTGCGTAAGGACCATGTATATATAGCTCCGGCAACGAATGGTGGCAGGGTCGATATTGCCGTCCATATTGATTGCTCCAAAACAGGTAATGGTGCTCTCCCACACTGTGAAATTAAGTCGATGGTTAGTGAACTTTGTACGGTTAATGAAGTTCACCCGTACAAAGTTTTTTAATCAATGCAATATAATATAGGCTATGTCAGTCAGAAATAATGAGGATATCTAACGGTGAAAGAATTTTTAAAATCGGTATATTACATAGTATCTGAGTTTCTTTTTTTTAAAGAGGAATTTAAGTATTTTACTGTATCCGCTATAGTTTATGCGGAGAACTGCTTATAATTACTTTACATGTTTTTTTCTTTATATATCACTTTTATAATTTTATTCCTTTTCTTTTAAAATACTACTGTACCAAAGAGATTATTTACCAAAAGATCCTTGTTACAAGGGAGTTAATCTACTTATAAAATTATTATATCTGGGATAATATAAATTAATCCAACTACAAGTATTTCATTTATTTTTATTCTTCTCTCTCGATATTTTTTTTTCCATTACATATTTAGTATATTTATTCGTCACAAACAAATCTTTCCTCTTTACAATATTACAAAATATGTAAGTATTTTAAGAACAGGAACCTAACATTTTTCCGGGATAAAAACGTTCAATGCAATCGTTCAGTCGTTTTTGCGTGATTGAGAAGCAAACATACAAATTATCACGATTCGAATAAAACAAGATCCGACCAAAACTAGATCTTATAGAAAAAATGACAAAACTTAAATGCCAATTTGACGTCATTTTATGGGCTATATCCAGTTTTAGTGAAATTGAGACAGCAAAATTGCTGCAAAAAGACATTATAGTATTATCAGTATTGTAATGGAGTTGAAGCGATACTCACAATGAGATATAAAGCTGCCGGAGCAGCCACTAATGACACGAGGTAGCTTGCGGCGACACAGAGTGCGGCCGTCACGGCGTCGCGGCACGCGCACAGCGACAACCACGCGCAAGGACCACCCGCGCACGATAGCAACGCGCTAAATAAATCAATCAATATTTCCAACACTCACACTAATTAGCTTAGCCCCGAAGTAAGCAATGAAAGGCTTGTGTTAATAAATAGAATACATATATAAGTATATTTATATAGAATTACATAAAAACATCCATTACTTTGGTACAAATGCTCGTATTCATCGTTCTAACATTTGCCCCACTGGGATTCGAACCCGGGATCTCACGAACAGGCAACCTTGAAACTAGGCGTATATACCACTCGGCCACGGAGATCGCACTGGGGATAACCTCGAGCTTATTTGACGATAGCAGCGAGCTAAGGGATAACCTCAGGCTTAGACAATGGGGTGTGATGAGATTTCACGAATTACACGGTGGCATATGCACACGAGGAGAGCCACGCACAAGAACCGTTATTTGATATGATAAGATAGAACAAGGTGCCGTAAGGTATACTTAGCTAGACCAGAGTAGGAGAACAAAGTGGGTCATGAAGGAAAAATGACAAGTGTTGACGACGATTCTAAAGGACGATGATCGATTACTTGCCACTATCAGAGGAACTGTGTGTTCGTTTTAATTACAAATTATAGCGGGCTGAGTTTTCGGTCCGTCATATTTCTTAAATAAAACAATCTTATGTTGATAAGATCCAGCCAATCCCAAATGTGGTTCCATTGAATAATAGATGTTAGTACGGAGGGTAAAATTAAACATACAATATGCTACATACATATACTTACGAATCACAAAAGTTCATTCCAAAACTGTTATTAAAAGATCTGTTTATCTGCTAAACAATTATCACTCACCCCTTCACAAGAGTACCATGCATGCCCGCGTCAGCGGCTGAAGAAGCAGCGAAAGTACACAACAGCGGCGCCACTATATGAGCGTGTGCAGTCGCCAGCGCGCACGAACAAATGCTCGCGCGTAACGACTCAGGCGCGCGGGCACGGCGACCAGCACTGTAGTATATGTAGGACAGAGGCGCGTACGATATGTACTCCGAGCGGAGAGGGCCTGGGTAAGATCGGTCTCGTTTTCATACACATATAACTTCTATACTTTAAAATATTCAAAGAAATAAATGAAAATCAGAATTAGAATACGTAATAACTATTTGTTTCTTATGACACGCACTCCAATCATTTAATGAAACACTATTTTAATTGTGATACAGCGTGATTTATTTATTTTAATGACGCTTCTGTTTTTATAAATTTGATATTAGCTACTTTGAAAATACCTAGGCAAAAAGGTACTAAATAGTCAAAGACCATGATTTAATAAATTAATAGTTGCAAAAAAATCTAAAATCAGTGCCTTTAAAAACAAAAGAGTGCCTACTATTCATGACTAATAAACTATAGTATGTGAAGAAGAGAGGCGCGTACGATATGTACTCCGAATGGAGAGAGCCTGGGTCAGATCAGTGACGACTTCTAACATATATATTAACTATATCTTATAATATACCAGCAAACGAATAAAAAGTATATTATCTCCCTATTCCATCCAAACGGAAGGCCTGTGCCCCAGTTGTGGAGATATTTAATCCAAATCTGTTTAACCGTTTTTGCTTGATTGAGTAACAAACATTGAAATATACTAACTTTCGCATTTACAATATTAATAGGATAAAAATTAATCCCTAATTCCCACACTGAGCAGTTATTGGGCAGTCTAATTCACGTCTATTTTATCCTAATTAGAATGCCCAATATCTAAATACCTACTCGCTTTACAACTTGAAATCGACTTTAACAATTTCACCCTTTTTTTAATTTTAAATACTTTGTAGTAGGTTTTCGTAAAAAACCCGGACAAGTGCGGCTCGGACTCGACAACCGAGGGTAAAATTGTAGGAACGAAAAGTAAACTACCGTATTTCTTTTATTAAGTTAACTTAAGATTTTTTTCACAGGGACCATGGACCGAGTTTTTCTTTTATTAGAACTCGATACCTCCAGGCTTTCTCGAGATAGAGGGTCTTGACGCACATACGGGCAACAAAGTTATTCTATAAGGTTTCCGTTTTTGGTCTTTTGAGGTACGAAAGACAAGAAAAATTTCGCAGAAATTAAGCAAATTAAAGAAACTTAAATTGGGATGAGGACAAAAATATTTTCATGGTATTTTTTCGTTATTCACATAATCATAACATTACAGACACTTGTTGATTTCGATTTCGCACGACGTCACGGCTGTGTAAAGTTTTGTACTTAGGAGTGAAGTCACGAGCTCTTTCTCCCAAACTTTTTGTTGATTGATAAAAGAAAAAATACTTGTCCATTATGTTTTGTTAATCTAACTGACGGACTAACTAGAATTTCGTTTACTTCCCCGTCATCATTCCTATTACAATTCTACCCAACCAAAGAGAAAAGGGTATTCCCGGGGATTAAGGCACTAAACAAAATATGACTTGGAAATTGGCATTCAGTTTCACAGGCCACTGTTTTTCATTTATTTCTTTAATATTTCCAACACTCACACCGATTAGCCTAGACCCAAAGCAAGCACTATAAGACTTGTGTTATGGGATACTAGGATAACGGATAGATACAATGTATTCTTCATATACTGTACATATATAAGTATATTTTTATAGAAATACATATTAAAATCCTCGACTGGAGTACAAATACTCGTATTCATCACACAAACATATGCACCCCCCCCCCCCCCCCGGGATTTGAATCCAGGACCTCTCGAGTCGGCGACACCATAAAACTGGGCATACAAACCACTCGACCACGGAGGTCGTTTAGTCGTCTACTATTGGTTTGCTGAAGTAGAGTTCTCCTCCAATTCTTGACTGACTTAATGACTTTCACAAGTGCTTGTAAAAGCTTGTAATATAGTAGATTCGCCTACATATTTTTTTTTTAGAAATATCATATTTGATCCTATAGAGGATACTATATTAGATAGTAGGGTTGGCAACCCTATGTAACACCGTGCCTAGACCGTGCCGGCAGTAAATAGTCTTGTTAACAAGCACCCTGCATCTATCACATAAGTAAAGTTTCTTCACTCATGTGGCTTTATCAAGGGTAGCATGGGTCATGTAGGGTGACTATATTTTCTTTTCTAAACCAGCTAAGAAACAAACAATACATAACATTAACTGACGAAAAATAAATAAGTAATCTCATTTAATTTTCATACATTTGAAATACTTTAGATTAATTTATTTCATTAAATGCAATGATTCTAAAATGTCTATAATGTCTAAAAGGGGAGAAGTTGCTAGTGAAATTAACTGTTAATGAAAAAGACTAATAAATAAAAACAAAGTCTATATAAGTTAATTTGAAAACTAAGCTTAGCGATACAGTGACAAAAACACCAGTTTTTGTTTTAAATGCATATAGAAGATAAAAATAAAACTTTGAATAATATCTACTATATGTTGGTATGGTTGGTTGGTTAGCAACGCTTTAATAAAATAACTGTATCATAGAAAAAAATATAATTTTTAAACCAACAGTGTTACTTAATTTGTGATTGAAATAAATTACCAATTCAAATTGTCTGGAGGATGTTGTATCATTTACTGCATCATTAAATAGCTTCAGAAAGACCTTGCTGTCACTAAAATGGTAACACTATTGTTTTTAATTTATTATTGTTTATTTTGTTTATGCCAATTGTTGCTGAATGGTTGTAAAATTCACTAACTTAATTTTGAGATTTCATAGTTTTGTTTGCCTTTTCTTGCAATGGTGTTTTTGTTACAAAATATTATATATTTTTTGTTCAGATCAGCACAAAATTTATCAGGATTTCTTCTCAATTTTATCATGTGTGTGTTAAAGTATTATTATCTTGATGTACAAGTTAAATGAATAAAACAAATTTACTCCACAGACAATGTCAAAACAATATACGAATATTAAATAAAAATAAATACATATTAAATTGTATGTAATAACTTTGCATAAGTGTTTAATATGGCATGCCTTATGAATGTGCATGTACATCATTTCAGTGTCAATATTTAATCTAAAATTTTGAAGAATTTAATTTAGACCGGCCCGGATTCAGAAGTGCAGGCCGCTATTTTAAAATCTAGAACCGCAGGCCACTAAGACTTCCTGGCTTTACCTGGTGGGTGAGCTGTCGAAATGTAGTTTTAATTTATATCTGTTGTAGAGGCCCTGGCCACAGACACACCTGTTCTGCCTTAAACCCTGAATTTATATAGACCATAAATTGAATTTATTTGGGTATCACTAGTGTGTTTTAATCATTCTAAGTCTACTGAGGTTTAGAAGAATCAAAAAATTTATTAATTTAAAATTAATTTTTGCCTGAGTGCCTATATGATGCATGCTAATGTAAACTAGTTTTGTATATTGAAATTACTTGGTACTACAAATATTGGTATTTTTCATTCTATCTCGTCGCATTAATGTAATATTTATATTTTGAGAAATAAAAATTTGTGACTGGTCTTTGTACTCTATTTACTCCTTGTTTAGAGGAGTGATTTTGAATAAATGCAAACTCTTTATATGAGAAATACTGAATAAAATATTGTATGAAGCTTTATAGGTAAAAATTTCAATTACATGGCCGAATGGGGGTGCAATGCATTCTAGTATGATCTATTAACGTGAGCATGCACTAGTTGCCTCCGGGGGCTCCGATCCGAGGCGACACCACTGCCAGGAGAATGGATACCAAGACGCCAAGTATCAGCCACCGCTTCTTCAATTCCATCCAAAAATCCAAGTTATAACCATGATTTAGCCTGTTTTTTCTTCTCTTTTGATCACTCCGGAGCTCTGGCACTACCACACAATCCATTTCAAACTGTTTAAAACACTATATAACAGTAATAAAGGTCGACAACTTTCTTTAATAAACTTTTGGTAATACGGAGCAACCAGTGAAGATTACGAAGCTAAACCCCTTACTTCGGACGTTAATTATTTATGGAAGACTCATTAAATATAAGCTTTTGAATAATTTGTGGCAACTTCGAATAAATCAATCGTGTTTATGTAAGAATTTTCAAATCGCGCGCATCACACATATCTGCATTGCCGCATTGACGTCATATGATTTTGACATTTCCACTTTGTTCCGAAATGTACAATGTACATTAAAAATTGAAACAGTATGACGTTAATTCAAAGTAATATAAGTTAAAATCGTTTAAAATGATTAACATTCATGTAAATTAATATAAAAATCAAGCGTTATTTAGTTCAAGTTATAAATTTGTTTTATTTTATATCATAAATATATTTTATTAAATTCATTATAATTTTGAAAAGTGAATTCGGAATTCGATTCGTTTGGTTCGGTTGCTTGTTATGAAAATTAGGTATGAAATCATCGAGAACAAACAAAATCAATCACGACAAAACAAAACGCATTCAGACTTACTTCACTGTAAAAATGACAGCACTCTCTGTTAGGAATGTTACATTGAGTGATAACATCGCTTTATAAAGTCAATTGATTTTTTATTAAATAATCGGTTTTATCTTGATTTTATAATATGTATTATGACAATGTTTTTTCTATAATTGAAACTAAGTGCTTTAAAAGTAACACATCTAATACATCGCCATGATTGGTGATTCAGTGATAGAAAGCTCGCCTGCCATGCGAGTGACCCGGTTTCGATTCCCAGCCAAGGAATAACTTTTTTATTTTCCACATTAATCTATATTATTAACCATGTTATTAGCTAGCCACTTTTAAAGCTTTACTTGTAACTTGGTTTCATAAAACCCCAACAATATTTTTTTATTACCATTAAAACAAATAATTATTTAATTTATGTTTAACATCAGGTAACAGACAAAACATTACACACAAAGAAAGCTCTATGTATAAATAAAATTAATTGAAACCACAGACATATAATACTATAGCAGACGGAATATTTAGTTTAATACAGCGTGGCAAATACACACACATTGAAACTCACTAAAGCATGGGCCGCATTTAGGATAGTAGAATAATGGATTTCATTGTTTCATGAATGCCTTTTCGAATAGATAGGTCCTAACGTAATGTCCATGCTAATAATATTAAAAATGTAAAAATCTGTTTTATTTGTTTTATTTTGATGATTTTTATAATGATGAAATTAAGCACGGAGATAGAATTAACCCTGGGAAAGGACATAGGTACAATTAAGAAAATTGAAATAAAAATTGAAGGCATAGCTTTGATTTATTTATTTTGAAATAATACAACTTTTTTTAGAAAATTTCTCTGGGATACATTTGTCTCTTTACATTGATGTTTACATCTAAGATCTAAATAAAATTTGACAACAACTTTAATGAGCAAGTGGACATGGTTTATGTCATGATCTGGATTGTTAGACGCAAATATTGAATAATCGACATAATCACATACAAATTTAATCAAACCATTAAAATCATTACTTTTGTTTATTTTAAAACACTTTTCACATATTTCTATAAGTTTAATAAGAGCTTGTGAGGGATATGTTAATCCACCTCGGTCTTTTATCTTTATCAAAGATGAAAATAAACATTCTTTTTCTCCAATCATTAAAATTTGACAAAGAGAACAGTTAATTTTTTTAATGACCTTCCGTGCGATAAAACCCGCTATATAAATAATAATTTCTTTTGTATATTCGTCCAAAGGTGTGTTAATGACAGCATCAAGAAAAAAATCTATAAGATCTTCGTCAACATTATGAACATCCATTATATTTTGTTCAAATGTGGGAGTACTATCATTGACTGCATTTATTACATCTGTCGTCGAAGAAACTGTAAGTATGGGTAAATCAAAAAGCCTTCCTTCAGTATGCAATTTTAATTGAGAACGAGTGATGTTCTTTTTATATGCGGTACGAAATTGAACAACGTTTGGATTGTCATTGTAACCTCCCCTAGCCCTCATCAGCCCAAAAAACATCTCTAAATGGTCTTGACTTACTTTGTATAGTGGTAAAAATCTTAAATTTCTAATAATAATCAAGTCATCAAACATATTAATGGCACTTTGTAAGGAAATTATGAAACCAGTAAATCCAGTTTTGCGACCTGACTCTATGACTAATTTACCGTTCAAACACTTTAAGTTAGATAAATATTCTTTACATTCTTTAAACAAAGTAATACAGTCTTGAATATTACCAGCACACAGAGCTTTTTTATATCCTGGCACAAAAATACATCGGCTATTTAAAATATCAAAAGCATTGTTGACAATTATAATGAATTTTATAGTAGCAGAGCAATCACTAAACTTTTCAATTTTTAAATTATCTTTGCAATACAGAAGTGCATCTGCTACTGACCTACTCAGTAATGGTGTAGCAAGCCTTACTTTCATTTTTTGTTTGCTAAAATAAATATGAGCTTGCTTCAGTTTGTTAGCCAAATGTAAACCTTTTTGCTGTTGTAATTCATGTAAGAATATTATATAATCAAATTTAATTTCATTGCCATCTTTATCAATTAAACATTTATAATCACCTAGAGTATTTCTTACCAGTTTAATCATGTGACATGGATCATAAAAAGCATTAATTCTTAAATCTTTAAATGTGAAATATGGCTTCAAAGAGTTTAAAACAAAAACACACCCTAAATTTGTCGCCATACTAATATTAGAAGCAGCACCATCGAAAGTTAAGCCACAAACAAAAATATTAATGTTGTACAGCATTTCTATTGCTGTTTTGACAAAACTGGCTCGTTGTTCACCAGTCATGGACGTTATAAAAAAATATGCTATGGGTAATTTCCACGAAGCATTTATAGCCGTAACAAACATTACTAATGCTTGTGTTGCAAGAGGCAGGCTATCATCCGACACTTCAGTGCCTATATCTACATAACCTTTGTATTTGCTTTTAGAGCTATCATATACCAATCCTTTCCTTATTGCCATTTCATCTACACACAGATTTACATAAATTCGATGTTTACTACATGCAGACAGTTTTTCAAGTGTATTAAAAGTCTCTGTAGTAAATCCTGGTTCAGCATTAATTTTTTTATACCAATTAGTAATAGTTTTAGGATGAGGCAAAATTGTATTAAAAGTGTTTCTCACATAATTGTAGGCTCTGGGTGAATAAAAATGAAGTTGTAAGGCAAATGATCTTAACTCAGGTGAATATATTTTTTTTAAAGTAGAACCCTGTGCTTTTTTTAAATATCTAACAAGAAAATCTTTATTACTACCAGGAATATTGTTCAGAATATGAATGTCATCATGATTTAACCTATTTTTCAATTCTGAAATAATTTCAGAAAATTGTGATACCTTTTTTTTCAACCGTGTGCGTTGTTGGCGCAATGCCTTAAGTTTTTTATTTTTTAAAATGAGTCTTTTCTTCATGGTTTCCACTTTGGCATCACTGGACGTCGAAACAGGAACTGGAGGCTGTGAAAGAACAGGATAATAGGTAGTTAGTAAATCGTTGCTATTCTAGTGACAAACGCTCATTGAAGCAAACAAACAGTGACTATACTCTACTCTTAATTAAAAAGTTTTTGAATCATTGGTTTATTTGTTTACCTTTTGTCTTAGAGGAAGTTAAAGATGGTTAGTGTAACCGGACTGATAACAAAAATTGATATTTCAACATAAATTATTTACCTTCTCAGTACCCTTCTATTGAGTAGTATGATAATGGGTTCAAAAACCTTCTTAGGGTTTGTTTACCTTTTAGTCTTTTGAATAGACTGTTTAGTCTATACTCGTGTGTACTATTCTTCTATCTATACTATTATATTATATCTTCTAGACTATACTTTTGTGTCTCGTACACAAAGATAAAGTGAAGGGTACCCCCTTATAGGTCTGTGGTCTCATATTAATGAACTATTTTACGTGATTTAAATAATATGTACAAAAGCACTTACCATTAAAGAGGTCTCGGTCATGGTGGATGTGGAAGCAACAGGGACTACCACATTTTGTACTTGTTGAAGTACAGTAACAACACTTCCAGCTGCGGTTCGTTTTGTTGATTTTATGGCCCGGCGAGATTCATTTTCTTTATACTGTAAACAAAATGAATGACCATAAATTCAACAAAATATTACTAGACTATTTGAAAAAAAAGCTATGACATTAGCATAAATGACAATAGACCCTCTTAGTCTTAGTAGTACGGTGGGCTGTTTCCGCAACTCTACAAAAAATACCCTCATATATTTAGTATATCTATGACTAGCGACTACTATGTAGTACTTAAAATATTATGCACTAGTTATACTCACTTCTGTAGCCAAGGGCAATTCACCAAACAGAGTAGGAATTGCTCCAGAACGCAGTCTAGTGCGGGAACTACCAGCATCGAACAAGTGATTCTCAAAATGCTTTGAACATAACACACTATAATTATTTGGTTGCCAATCCTGACGATTCATATTTTTTAACCATGCATTCCGAGTACTTTCATCCTTTGGAAACCTAGAACAAAATTGTTATGTGGTTATTTGCGTTATATACCTGCCAATGCCAATGTTCCAAGAAATATGAATAGCTGGTCTGTAATGTGTACCTATCTATTTACGATATTGATTGCATTCACATTCAAAATACAATGCAATGCAAAAAAAATTCATGCCGAGGTAACTTTTAGCCTTCGATACCGAGTCCGTCCATTGTTATGTCAACAGTACTTCAGTTGTCAGAATTGGAATGTATTATCATGATTTATGCTGATTACTTCTATTTATTGACTTTAAGGATATTACTTTTTACCGATAGTATCTTAGATAAATAATCCTACGTAAAAAATGTTACATGTTACGATAATATTTAAATAAGCTTCGAAAAGACTCAAAGACATTTCAGTACACAACAAAACACTTTCGAATTCCACCGAGTGCCCCTCTACCTCCGCGCCCTCGTGCGGGACTACCTGCGGGACAGGTCAGTCCTCTACGAGGACGCGGAGGGGTGCGTTCAGTCGTGGACAGTGGCGGCAGGTGTGCCCCAAGGTTCCGTTTTAGGCCCTCTATTATGGAACCTGGGGTACAACTGGGTCCTGCGTGGCTCGCTCTTGCCGCGAATGGATGTCGTCTGCTTCGCGGACGACACCCTTGTCGCGGCGAGAGCGAAGGAGTGGGAGGAGGTGCTCCACCTTGCGTCGGTCGGCACCTCTATGGTCGTCCGACGCATCCGCCTCCTGGGGCTGGAGGTGGCCCTCGATAAAACGAGGGCCATGGCGTTCCATGCCCCAGGACGCAGGACCCCACCGGGGCTCCGTGTCCGGGTTGAGGGGATCCAGGTTCATGTCGAGATGCACATGAAGTATCTCGGCCTGACCCTGGATCCCCGGTGGAGGTTCGAGGAGCATTTTAGGCTCCTCGCTCCCCGGCTGTGCGCCGCCGCAGCCGGACTCGGACGGCTCCTCCCCAATGTGGGAGGGCCGAGGGCGTCGTGCCGTCGACTTTATAATGGAGTGATAAGGTCGATGGCACTGTACGGAGCCCCGGTGTGGGCGGAGTGCCTTACGTCCCGCACGAAGGCCCTCTTGCGGAGGCCACAGAGGGTCATCGCGGCCCGGGCCGTGCGGGCTTACCGCACGGTCAGCCACGGGGCTGCCTGCGTCCTCGCAGGTACGCTCCCGTGGGAGATCGATGCCCTGGTTCTGTCCCAGGTGCATCGACACAGGGCCGCGGCGAGAGAGCGGGGCGAGCGGCCCGTTCGGGAGGAGATCGAACGGGTCCGCACCCAGGCGCAGAGGGAGGCTCTGCGCCGATGGGGTGAGGCACTCGCCAACCCAGCCGCTGGCCACCGGACGATCGAGGCGATCCGTCCGGTGTTGGAGGAGTGGGTAGGGCGCCAGCGGGGCAGCCTCACCTACCGCCTGGTGCAGGTACTGACCGGACATGGGTGCTTTGGCCACTACCTGCACCGTGTCGCCCGTCGGGAGGAGCTGCCGCGGTGTCATCACTGCGCCTCCCCCGACGACACGGCCGAACACACACTGATCGTGTGCCCGGCCTGGCGAAACGAGCGCCGCACGTTGGTGGCGGCGCTCGGCGGTGGAGCGCTCTCATTGCCAAGTATGGTTCGAGCCATGCTTGGCAATGAGAGAGCATGGAAGGCTGCCGCCTCCTTCTGCGAGGTTGTGATGGGGCAGAAGGAGGCAGCGGAGAGGGAGCGGGAGGAGGACGCTCTGGCCGCTCCCCTCCGGCGTAGACGGGTGGGCCGAAGAAGACAGGCGGCTTTGACCGCCGGTCTTCGTCGGCCCTAAGGTGGACTGGGCGCGGCATGCCAGCCGCGCGTCCTTGGTGCCATTCGGCATAGGCCACCCCGTCTGGGGATTACCTAGTACCCTAGAGTAATCCCCCCATAGGCGCGTCGCCCGGTCCACTCGTTGGGCCGGGCCAGCCCTAGGACGCTCTGGTGTAGTGGCGCACGTAGGTGCACCGATCCCAGAGCGCCCTCATAAGGGCCGAGGAGGGTACCGGTGGTTTTTAGTGGGTAGGACCGGCGTTGTTCCACGCCGGGGAGTCCCACACACGTCGCGCGCCTGGCAAGCGCGCGGTATGGTGCGTAAATGCATTTTCCACCGTCAACAAAAAAAAAAAAAAAAAAAAAAAAAAAAGTACACAACAAAACACTTAAAAACTTACTGATGAAACGTTAATCCTGGTGTTCTATTGTAGGTAGCACTGGCACATCGATACGCACTGCACTTGACCATATTAATTGAGTAATCTCGTTTTGTATTTAAGTTTCAGAAAAGCAATATTCTTAACAAACACCGAAAAGTCGCTAGTCCGATATGTCATTAATAAAATGGCGGCGAGGAATAAAAATAACAC
Source organism: Chilo suppressalis (assembly GCA_902850365.2). Taxonomy (NCBI): domain Eukaryota; kingdom Metazoa; phylum Arthropoda; class Insecta; order Lepidoptera; family Crambidae; genus Chilo; species Chilo suppressalis. Next base: position 319,772 of record OU963922.1, read on the forward strand.
GCGTTGACATTTGTTGATGTGTGAGTCAGTATTGCAATAGATGGAAGAATGAGATGCCACTAACGAGTTGTAGCTGAGTACAAAAAGGATAAAAGATCATGTTTTGATTCATAAATATAACTAGGTTTTATATTCCGTCTGCTATAGTATTATATGTCTGTGATTGAAACTAACTTTCTGGACATCAAAAAAACTTTTCACGTATATTTAGTAGGTAAACTTTCTTTGTGTATTTTCGACCGGCATATAAAACGTAGCTTTTTACAAAATGTTTATGTAAGAATTTAAATATATATACAAACCTAGAAACCAAAAAGACCTAGAAAGCGATTGTTGAAAATTACTAAATACAGGAATCGATATAATGTAAGTTACAGGCAACATCCCTAGTTTGACAGACCGAAAAAGTTACGAAAAATATTATTGTTGTTTTGTACATTCGTTTTGCTAATTTCCTTCAATAGTTTAAATAATATAAGTGATTAAATATTAGTGAAAAAACTTTGTTCACAATGCTTTCAAATCTAATACGACCAGTTTCACACATATCAAAAAAGTCAGCACCACTAGTGAGGTTAGAATTTTCAGTCGATAATTTAGTTTTTAGTCATTAATTTAACTGTATTTATACACTCATTCTTTTGAAAATAAATAAACAGCTAATGGTTTAATTCATTAAAATTAAATTACTGATAATCAGCACCAGATTTACTAGGTAATTTTTATTTTTAAACAGTTGCGTTCTTCATAGCTGAAGCTTGTAATGTTACAGTTTCTTACGGCATAAAGCGGCGTATGAAGGTGAGGGTAAGACGACCGTGCAAGTCATCAACCAGGACCTGGATCTGGGGCTCATGGTTGACTCTTATGCTACAGTAAGTTTCCTAAGTAATTTTATAAAAGTAAGTGAGCCTTTGTAGGGTTTTAGGGATTTCCTCTAGCGTGGCACAATAAAAAGGAGGAATAACAAGAAGGAGGAGGAGAGATTTTACAACGATTCACGCCTGTTTACTTGCTCTGCCCCTTTTCCTACCACTGATCCTGGCCGCACTTATCAGTCTTTCGAAATGCCTTGTTAGTTCAGTTAATGACCAGCATATGGTACTGCTGGACGTTTCTACTATTATAAACAAATTAATAACGTTCATTTTGCTTTAAATTAACTTTTTTGCAGTGATGTTGGTCAATATGAGCAGAATTATGTCTTGTATTGGTTTTAACTATTCTAGATCAAGATTTATTAATTTGTAGGGTCCTGGTAGGTTTAGTATTGTAATTTTAATAGATTTGTGTTATCGGTGTTAACCTACCTTCTATTGTGAGCATAATAAACTAGTGTTTTATTTTAGTTCTTATTTTAAATTTTCGGTGTAATGTAGTAATGTTTTGATATATTATTGAGAAAAATGCACTCGGAAATACCTTTTCGTTTTCAAATTACCTTAGTTGGATTGTGCATTGTGAATATTTTTATCTCCTTTTAATTTCTTTTCCAGTAAAATACAGTTTGTTTTATTTATACATTAATAGGAACACTGTATTCATATTAAACAGTAATGGGCGTTGATTCTGCAACACAGTTTTTGTTAAATTATAGCAGAATTAACGTTTCATAATTTTATGTACATTATTCACACTTGTTGCAAATAAAAGTTATAAGTAAAAACTCTTTTTTTTTAAACCTCGCAGCTTATGAAGCACTCCCACCATGGTTTAAAAAAAAAATTTAACAGACAGCGATGAGTTTTGGTCACATCCAAATCATCAATCTTTTTGTTTGCTACTGCAAGGTTCGAGTTAACGTTTTTGGTGGTATGGTAGCAGTGCGAGGGGGTAAAATATAAGAAAAATATATTCAAGCATGACAGACATTGAGAATGGATGTTACGTTAATCCTCTTTAGTAAATCTCTGCTTTTGCTCCCCTACTATAACAGGCACTAGTATCCCTTGCAGGGTTAGCTTAGCAGAAAATCCAAAAGTCGGACAGAAGGTATGCACATTGTGTTCAAAATTGCTCACATAACTTAAATTTAAATTCAACCGAAACTTTTTTTGGATTTTTTTATTAAAAAGAAAATCCCAGGACTCCGGTATTGCATAACTTACCATTTGCCAGTTTAATTTAGATTTTCCACTTAAGTATGTGTGTATGCTAGGTGTAAGTGTATCTATTCCATCCATAGGGAAGGCCTGTCTGTGCCCCAGCAGTGGGGACATTAATAGGCTGATGATGATGATGAAGGTAAGGTAAGAGGAATGGTGGTGTGGCTATAAGAAATTTTTTTTTATTTATTTATGAAGGACAAATTGCACTATATTTTTATGTTATACACACAGGACAAGATAAAAATAAGTATTTTATAGTATTGAAGGTGCACAATTGGAAATTTCTATGATACACATTTTTTGTGTTTACTATAATGATGGATGGGTTTTTTTCAGTACGGCTTCAGACTTAACAATGGCATCACAGTTTTAGGACCGATGGCCATATTTCCAAGGTAATAATAAATTGTATAAAGTACTGTACCATTATTATTTACATCAACACATTTTGTAATTGATTTATTACTTTCTTTTATGTTAAAAGGGGTGGCAAACCAACATATGTTAAGAGGTCACCATAGCCTAACTTACTTACTTAGCCTTGAGATGCTTGCGATAGATAAACGATAAAAAAAAACACTTGCAACATTGCCTACCCAAAATCCAATCCCTTACTCTGAGGAGCCCTGTGGGCTAATCGCCTAACCACATTGATGTGGCTATTGCTATCGCTTACGATTTTATATTCTTCTGCAGTGCCGCTTTTGACCTCTTGGAGGCCCTGTGCATATTAGGATAATGGGGTGTTGCCAGATCCGATTTTTAAAAATCGGGAGGTGTTAAAGAAAAAAAACAGTAGATGTATGGAAAGAGCTACAACAAAAACAGTAAATGCAGAGGCGTACTTTTTTACTTTTTTTACGATTTGCACCCCCCCCCCCCCCCCCCTAGAATTGGTAAATCACGTTAAGATAAAGACCAGTAACGAATGTGTTTCTGTGTGAAAATGCAACTCAACATGCAATTTAAAACAGTAGAACAGGAAAAAAATCAGAAAAACAGGAGATCTCCTGTAAAATCTGGAGACCTGGCAACACTGCCCCTATGACTTCTATTTGGTGATTTAACAGGAACTAGGGACTTTGTATTTGATCTGAGGGGGGCCCCTATCGATCGCGGGGCCCTGGGCACTTGCCCAAAGTGCCCACTGGGAAAGACGGGTCTGTTCTTCTGACCACTGAAGGTTTTGAAATGCCTCGTACTCATTTTTATATCTTTTAAATTGGTAATACAATATTAAAGAAAATCAACGTTAAGTATTTCAAAACCTTCGGGGGACAGAAATAACAAAACAAAACGTATGCGATTGCGATAGCCATAGCAATTCCCCTTGGAATCTTACTCATCGACGGAAACACAACACCACTAAAAGTTAGTGTAGGCAGGCGCTCAGAAAGGAAGCTCTCGTTTAATTATATGCACGCGGTAAAGAATCTGAGGTCCAAGCATGAGTTTTTGATAGCACCGTAACGTAACGCAATGTCAGAGTTCAAAACTAAGCAGCAGCCCCCGCCCTGTTTATCGGACGTAAGAACAAACTAGTTTTATCCTTAGATTAAAACTAAAAGGAAGATACGGCTCGTTAATCCGTAAACTGCGCCCGCGTAGCGCTCCCGGGTCAGACATAATCTCTAGTAAGGTCACGGTAATATTATCTATACAGTATTGTGACTCCGCCCTGTCCTTGAAAATAAATGCCTACACCGAGCGCTGCGTTGGCACGCGGTAGGGCCGCCAGCCTACAGTATTTTATGTAGTTTTGTTTTTAACGCGAGTGTAGGTAGATTACTCGTTTGTCTCTTTTTTCATCCTAACCACTTATTTATATATTATTCCAGATATTTTGCCCGATGGAAAAACCGAAATACCTAAATATTAGAAACAAATAACGTACTAGTAGATAGGTATATAAAAAATATTCTATAAAGGTAAGACACCTTTCCAATATTTCAGGTAATTTAAAAAATAATATCTCTGGGTGTGTTATTGAAGATTTCAAGCAACCAAAAACAGCAATTGTGCTGTTGTACGATGTTGATCGTCGTTTGTTCTTTTCCATACTAAATTATGTAGGTATCTACTTAATTAAATCAAATATTTACAATACAAAACGCACGTTTAAGCACGGCTAACTGCATAAAAAACAATTCAGACCGTTCGGTCGTCGTTGCGGCGCGGCGGCGCATTCGCGACTGGGTGCCCGCCGAGAGCCCATCGAACTCGAGTGGCGTAGGTATGACTCGCTTTCCGACCGTTTGTATGAAGATAGAATACTGTATGATATTATTACCGTGGTAAGGTCCTTAAGATCTTACCCACCCAACTCCTTTGCCTTATCACTGCTATCTTTAACGCGGCTATGACAAACGCGATATTTCCCGCAGAGTGGAAAGAGGCCGTCGTTATCGGGATCCGGAAACCCGGTAAGGTGCCACGGCAACACTTTTCATTCGTAAAACTGTAAAAAACTTTTTTTTCTCAAAAATCACGGTTTGACGTGTATAGGGCTGCCATTTCGAAAACTGTGACTTTTTAGTCACAAAATGGTACCATTACTCACTTAGTTACTTTGGTATGGTATTTTAATCAATATGTCCTTTTATTGATGTGTAACATCTTTCCTCTCGCTTTCCTGCAATTTGTGGGAGAGATTTCGTGAAATGGGACGGAAGTGTGTAACAGGAAGTCGCGAAAGCGTGCGCTATTTATTTGATTTTAGAACATAATGTTCAAATGGCTTATTCCCGTTGTAGTAGTTTTTTTTCTTTTTTTACTAATTTAAGGTGAGGTTTCAAATGTTACACATCATACGCGACTACTGTAAGGCTCGCTCGTATTTTATTCATATTCAAAGTAATTTAAAAAGTCCGGAATATAGTCTAAAAGTTCGGATTAATCTGGACGGATGGTTACCCCAGTCGTGAATGTTATTTACGTAATCGCCATTTTGTTATCAAGAAAAGGACAACAATACAGCTCGGTCGTGCGGACTCAGACGCGGACTCGCCGCACAGTGGGTGAAAAAAAGAGGTCCCCTTTCATAGGATTTTTGAAAAAATAAAAATGTTTATTATCCGTTTAAGGTATGCGGTTTTATTGGACATATCAGTACATTGAATAATAAAATTGTTTGGGGAATTTCCTTTTAATCTAACACCATAAAGCACGGGCTTTAGAGTTTCAAATGTATGAAAACGGAATTTGTTTTGCTCATAACTTGTCTCGGTCTTCTACGGTCAAGCTGAAACTTATAGGGATTATTACCGGGTCTGTTACGAAGCCATGTGACCTTTGACCTTCACCCCGGACGACCCCGTTCAAAAGATACGAATTTTTCAAAATGCTTATTAGGGTAATATTGCTTTAAGGGGTTATGTGTCTCAATAAACAGTTTGTTTATGTTTCTTGCCCAGCATTTAGTTATTAATATAACACAGATTATTATCTAATAAAACTACACAGTAGATAACGCCACCATACAACTTAACTTTAAATAAAAGCGTCCTTATTCAAAAGATATGGAATTAATATAAATAGATAAAAGAAATAGTTTTAAGAAAAAGAATACAATATTGTAAAGAATTACAATGAAGTCGTTTACAGCCTACAATTTAATCTTTTGTTTGACAATCGCTTAAAAGGCGCGCGCCATTAACGAGAGCATCATTACATATAAACAATACAAACTCTTATTGTTGCAGGTTTTGAGGAATTCAAAGGGTTACCCACAGTCATTACCTGCCGTTGTTTGCCTATAATAATTAATTTTGTCAAACAAACATACCTACACTTACAATGTCTATCTAAGAAAGGGTTTGATCAAATATGTTTATTTTGGGATACCTAGATCTTTAACTGACTAAGCTTAAAATGAACAAAGTGTTTTTCCAGATAAACTAGCTGGTTATTAATATTAGTAAATGTAGTAAGGGAGATTCTGATATGTTACTGCCAAACGAGAAAATAAACTATTTACATTATGAATAAAACAAAATTATTAACATCAATATTTTTATTTACAAAACTTAAATTACTAACTAAGCTTGATATCATAAATTAAATAATGCATAATAAGGAAGCCACAACTGTATAAATTTCTACACACATACAAGCTAAAGAATAAAAGATTAGTAGAACTCAAATTGGCTACAACAGTTCTTAAATACGTAAACTGTTTATATTAATATGATACAAAGATACAAAAAAATAAAAATACAAAGTTTGATATAATTTGATTTGAGGGAAAGAACACATACTAATCAAAGTCATAATCAGATACATTACCTACATCTACAAACTCTATATTTTCCTTATCTTCACAAGAAGTTAATAATAATGATTTAGCTTCATTTGTGAGAGGTTTATTTCGTTGACATATTTTAGGCCTGAAACTTGATAGGTATGGGTCAGACGATATTAACAAATTATTGATAATATCTTCATTTGTTGCAATCCTGCTAGATTTACGCGAGTGGAAGGTTCTGAAGTTTTTAAAATCTTTATTACGAGCTTCAGAGGCCTCTTCAGAAAGCTTGCCGATTGGTATAAAGTTATTGTGCTCTATTATATCGGCACCATGAATGAGTAATTTATGCACGCTTGAGGGCATAAAATACCATTCATAGAGCTCGACATATTTGCGTGCTGTAGCAGCACAATATTGGCGGAATTTTTCCACGTCCACAAACTCTCCACATGAGATAGCCTGAAGAATCACTCCAAATCTTCTAACGAGTTCTTCATCGACACCCGTTATTTGAGCAGTAATTTGAGGATTAACAAAAAATCTTCTTGCTGTGTTTCCATCGTTGCTTGTACCAGCCCCTTGTTTAACAACGTCCACAAGTAGCCCCGTTTCAGTCCGGAATTGTTCTTGAATAGCCTTTTTTCTTTGGCTTAACTGTTGCTTCAAATCTTCGCCCTTAGCTTGCCATTTCTTGAAGTCGAGACGGGAAGCAATATGTAAGATACATTCTATGTATCTAATTCGTACATGGAGGGAAGACAGACCGAACTTAAACATGTCTACAGACTGGGTTCTTTGAGTAACCTTGTCGATATCATTCATTTCTTTTGGTTTTGCTTTGCATATATCGCATGTAGCTGTGGATGTATCTGATAAATGTGAAGTTATTTTACCATCAATCATCGTCATATGCAGAACGTGTTTTACATTTGCAGCATCGATAACAGTTGGATGTAGAGCAGCAATTTCCGTATCAATTGAAATCATTTCTTCTTTAACATTCAAATCGTTCTCTTTAGCAAACTTAAAATAAATGGGTCGACAGTAAAACGTTGAAGACGCTTTGGGGTTTTCCCATATTATTTCATCAGTACCATCTCTCACCAGTTTTAACAGCACAAATGAACACATGAAGATGCTTGAATCATCGCCGTCAATTTTTTGTTGGTAGTTGCTTTGCCCAGATGCACCGTCAAACCGCCATTTACTGATAAGAGTCGAATTACTGCCAGTTAAATCAGTTTCCAGAGTTTTTAATAGTCTCTTGACCGTAATATCTAAAATAGACTGAAGCTTAAGTTTAACTTCAGTCTCAGTTATTACCATGTCTTCTTTTTCAACGTAGCACTCCTTCTTCTCTTGCTTCAAAGCATCATACGATGGAAGTATATCACACCCCATGTCTCTCATTGTCTGCCTCAATGTAATATACTGCCATTTCGATAATTTCAGTGATGTTGAAATACCGAGTGCCTTATCGGTATGACAAGTTCGTTTCGTCGATTTCAGGCAGGCTCGCAGCATTGGCGTATCTACAGGCTTTTTAATCAAATGCTTCACTAATTCTACAAAGTCCGTTTGGTTTTCATTTTCCGCTTTCCTGGCCAGGGCATAAGCAAGTGTCTCAAAATCGTTTTCGGCAATGAGATTTTCAGTTCTTCTTCTTTTTTGCAGTGGACTCAAGTTGGCAAATTCTTTTCGAGGACTAAATGTAGCGGTTGATGTCGACACAGCCACACTATGAGGAACAGTGCATTCCGTTGATAAACTAGGTCTTGTTACTGTTGAAATACTTGTTGAAGGATCTTCAAAACTCGTCATAATATTTGATTGTTCTTCAGTTATGAGCAACTTAATTCTGAGCAACTTAAAATTAGAGCAAAGAGAACGTTACGGTACGAATCAATAATGATAAGTGAAATGATATACAGATGTACTCCGTATTTATTATAATCGAAGTCATTGTTGAATAATAATAATAACAACGTATTATTTATTCTCCTACCCACAATAAAAGCAAATAATCAGTAATTATTATAGGCTAACAATTGCAGGTAATGACTGTGGGTAACCCTTTGAATTTCCCAAAACCCGCCACAATAGAGTTTGTATTGTTTATATGTAATGATGCTCTCGTTAATGGTGTGCGACTTTTAAGCGATTGTCAAACAAAAGATTAAATTGTTGGCTTTAAACGACTTCATTGTAATTCTTTACAATATTGTATTCTTGTTTTCTTTTTCTTAAAACTATTTCTTTTATCTATTTATATTAATTCCATATCTTTTGAATAAGGACGCTTTTATTTAAAGTTAAGTTGTATGGTGTCGTTATCTACTGTATAGTTTTATTAGATAATAATCTGCGCTGTATTAATAACTAAATGCTGGGCAAGAAACATAAACAAACTGTTTATTGAGACACATAACCCCGTAAAGCAAAATTACCCTAATAAGCATTTTGAAAAATTCGTATGTTTTAAACGGGGCCGTCCGGGGTGAAGGTCAAAGGTCACATGGCTTCGTAACAGACCCGGTAATAATCCCTATAAGTTTCAGCTTGACCGTAGAAGACCGAGACAAGTTATGAGCAAAACAAATTCCGTTTTCATACATTTGAAACTCTAAAGCCCGTGCTTTATGGTGTTAGATTAAAAGGAAATTCCCCAAACTATTTTATTATTCAATGTACTGATATGTCCAATAAAACCGCATACCTTAAACGGATAATAAACATTTTTATTTTATCAAAAATCCTATGAAAGGGGACCTCTTTTTTTCACCCACTGTGCGCCGTTTCGCTCGCGCTGCGTTGAAACGGACAGTTCTGTCTCGCTCGCTCGAAAAAAAGTATATTTACAGACGTGTGCGTGTGAGAACTGCTTATGTAGTTGAGTCAGAAATCAGAAATCAATATATCTTTATTCAAATTGGATGTATAGTACAACACTTTTGAATCGTCCAAACGTTTTTTTTCCCTACCACTCGTTATTGGACATATTTTGTAGCTGCGGAGAAAAACGAGCGAAAAAAAACTCCACAACATTAAAAGTATAATGTAACAACATTTACAAATCATTATGTTGTGACAACGTCAATACAATTATGATTTATTTAGTATAAAAAACCTGTTGGAATGATTGGAACAGTTCAAACCCAAGCATTTTTGTCTTTAATATAATCAGACACTTTGTAATAAGCTTTTTGAATAAGTGCTTTTTTTACACTATCTTTGAAATTATTTATGGTTAACTCTTGGATATTGCTTGGGACTTTATTTTATATGCGAACACAAAGACCTTTAAAGGAATTATTGATTTTGTGAAGCCTAGTAGCAGGTAAAGTTAGTTTATTTTTGTTTCTTGTATTAAGTGTGTGAACATCACTGTTTTTAAGAAACAAATTAATATTTTTTCTTAGTCGGATCATATTTCATTTGATGTTAGTATGAGCTTACCGTATCTACCTTTTTTGTCCAATGCTAAATCATAATTTGACAATAACAATACTTTACGGATGCGTCAAAAACTTGCTTGGGCCTCAGTACAGTACATAAGCCAAAACGGTGAGGATATCACCTTACTATAATATCGGTGTCCCAACAGGACGGTGTTGTCGTGGCAGGTGCGGAGTTCAGAAGACATAACGGAGAATTCCTTGAGGCTGTTCAAATTGCTCGAGCCGAAGATTGACTTATTGGTGACGTACAGTTCCTACTTTTGTAATCAGCTTTACTCTATTCAAATACAAAGTCCCTAGTTCCTGTTAGATCTCCGAACGGGGGTCATAGGGGGCCCATTATCCTAATATGCCCAGGGCCTCCCATAGGTCAAAGACGGCACTGGGTCTGTTGCTGCTCATTGATAATATATTGTCTGTCGGGGTAGGTGATAGGCCTGGAGAGCAACGATCGCAGTGCCTTGGGGATAGCTTTGAAGGCAGCTCGGGCCAGCGCCATCAACGTGGAAGTGCTGCCCACTGAACACGCTTGCTCTACTTTCAACTTTCTCAATGCGGAGGGCAGGTATTATATTTTAATTTTAAGTCACAGTCTAGCGGTTTAAAGTTGTATTTATGAAAGTTAAGAATAGGGGTGATAACGAGATACAGTAAACGAAATTCTATTAAGTCCGTCAGTTAGATGATCAAAAAATAATGGACACGTATTTTTTCTTTGGGCAATCAACCAAAAAATGACAAAGTTATAGCGCGTCAAAGTTTGGGAGGAGGGGCTCGTGACGTCACTTTTGAGTGAAAATTGTTCTTGTCTAATTGTAAAACGTGACGTCATGCGACTTTTCAAATCAATATATCTCTGCAATGTTTATATTATGTGAAAGAAGAAAAAATACGTGTCCAATATTTTTTGATAATCTACCTGACAAACGAAGAAAAATCTTTTTTTTTTATTTGTTTCGCAGGACATTTAAGAAGGATAAAACGGAACATAATAAGATCGCTTTTGAACTCGACCTTCACAAGTGATAGTAACAACCTAGACTAAATATTTATTTATTTATTTTTACCCGGCTGCGCAATGCAAGAGCGCGAAGCGCGACGCGCAGACAGGGTTATGTGTTTAACAGTCTATATATGTATGTTTGTTCCTTTGTGGCACACTAGAGACCAAACGCCTGGACCGATTTTGATGATTCATACATCAATCGATCCGTCTCAATCATGGAAGTGCTACTAAAGATATGATAGTAATCAAAATTCAATATGAGCAAAATTAGGCGCCATATTGTGACGAAGTAAAAAAATAAGTTGACAAAATATGTCGAGTGGGGTATCATTGTCTAGATAATCAAAAATCGTATTTAGGTTCCTTACACCATTTTTCATTTTATATGATTGTTTAGGATCTACAACGCTTTAAAGTTGTATATTAATCACTTACGCTTTTAATTTCAATCTTACTTTTGTAAGGATCTTTGTTACTCTTTCACCTAAAAAATACTGAATGGATTTTAATGAAACTTAACAGTAATATAGCTCATATATGATAATTACATATATATAATAATTTATGTAGTTATTGAGTAAATTGGCCAATATATAACAATGAGTGTCACATAAGACGGAAAAAAATCTCCCATCTGCGAGCCATTTTGGCCTGCACTGCAAAAACAATAAAAGTTACATGAATGTAATGTAGAGTGAAAATGTATCTCTTAAATAGTTCTAAAAAAATCAAAATACCCGACTGCTTAATTATACTTCAAATTAAAACTGAAAAGAGAAAAACAAGTCCAGTAGTCTATAATTCTGTTAATAAGGAACAAAGCTACTTTAACAGTCGGGACCCATTAGATATTCAAGAATACATAATATTTTTCAACAGTGGGTCCCGACTGTTAAAGTAGCTTTGTTCCTTATTAACAGAATTATAGACTACTGGACTTGTTTTTTTCTTTTCAGTTTTATTTTGAAGTATAATTAAGCAGTCGGGTTTTTTGATTTTTAAATTTTTGAAAATAAGGAAACAACAGATTAATCGGAATAGTGCTGCCGAAATTACAAATCATACTTTTTCTTTTTAATGTGTACCGTGCTTGAATAATCTATTGTGTCTTAGTCTTTTCGAACTCAAAACCCAAAAGTGACAATAATTGAAATAGTGCCAATGATTATGTGATTTCCTCTATAATTTTACATCCTACTAGTGGCCCGCCCTCGCTTCGCTTCGGTGTAGAGCTGAAGTGTAGACTACAGTTTTTGTTCTCAGTCTTGTATTATATACAATGACATTCATCTATGATTCTTCTTATACCTGCATGCAAAATCTCAGCCCGATCGGTTTAAAGTTGACGGTTTAAAGTTTCATACAAACTTTCATTACCTATTTTATCCCCTTGGGGATAGAATTGATCAAAATCCTTTCTTAGCGGATGCCTACGTCATAACATCTACCTGCATGCCAAATTTCAGCCCGATCTGTCCAGTGGTTTGGGCTGCGCGTTGATAGATCACTATGTCAGTCAGTCAGTCACCTTTGAGTTTTATATATATAGATTTCTTTGCTTTTCTTATAGGCATATTTATGTAAGTATATCTCGTGTATCCACATTTGCACCCTTCTATATTTCTCTATTATTATTCCTTTCCCACCATAGGTTGCCTGGAAGAGATTGCTGTTTAGCAATATGGCCGCCCCTATTGTATACTCTTATAATTTTATAAATTGAAGAGTTGGCGAAAAAAATGGGTATAATAAAATAGAATTAAATTTTACAGGAGATTTATAAAACTGAATGACATACCTACAGTGAGGTTTTTGCATGGTTGTTACTATATAAATTTAGTAATTTTAACACTGTAGGCGGTTTTGATTGATAATTATTATTTGAGACTAGTTGACCCCGCGTACTTTGTACGGGTTAAAATAATTTGGAAGAAATGACTGCAAGGGCGGATCCCGAGGGGGGGTCATGGGGGTCAGGACCCCCCGTGGACTGGGTCCATCTGTACCCACTGTGACTTGACCACGACTATATGACCCCCCCCCCTGGCGCCAAAGCTGGATCCTTGAATGACGCACCCGAGTCTAACGTACTGTTATGAGCCTCGGGAAGAATGGCTTTATAAAAAAACAATTTTATTTATGATTTTATTTATTTTTTAAGCATTTAACTGCTAAATGTTTAAATCTAAAGAAAAGTTTACTAGAAAAAAAATCCACGCGGACCAGGCAGCGGACGGGACTCGAACCCGCATCCTTCGCTATCCGGGCGAATGCACTGACCATTATGCTACCACGGCCCTATTAGCCGCGTCGAAATTTTCCTAGCCTTAAGCTGCAAGGCAGCGCCATCTCTTCGCATTGTAGGTAACCCACAATATTTGATTTTGGATTTTTTTTCTAGTAAACTTTTCTTTAGATTTAAACATCTAGCAGTTAAATGCTTGAAAAATAAATAAAATCATAACTATAATTGCTATTTCTTCTTTCAAATGTTTAATACTTGAAGAAGTATTCATTTGACATTGTGGGTTACCTACAATGCGAAGAGATGGCGCTGCCTTGCAGCTTAAGGCTAGGAAAATTTAGACGCGGCTAATAGGGCCGTGGTAGCATAATGGTCAGTGCATTCGCCCGGATAGCGAAGGATATAATTTTATTTATTTAGTAGGATAGCCGTCTGGTTAGGATGTTGGATCGAGACTGCGGATCGTATGGATGGGACTGGCGGCCATGAGTACATAATGATGAGCTTGCAGTCTGTGCGGGTGTATGGTGTGCTAAAGGGGATACATATACTATCTATTACAGTACCAAAAGGGACGCAAATGTTTGACAGGAAAGAAGATAGAACAGTTTATATGGGAAAATTAAATTGAGGTTTTTACTATGTTCCTCGCAATTTTTTTCATATTTTCTCACCTTTTAAACCTTCCCTAGACCTCCACGAACATTTCAAGACCAAGATAAGATAAATCCGTTCAGCAGTTTTCGAGTTTTCGAGAGACTAACGAACAGCAATTGATTTTTATATATATACTAGCTGACCCAGCGAACTTCGCCCTAAAAAAATAGGGGTTGTCCAGCGGACAAAATTGTGAATCTAAACCATTCTCAGATCCCCTTGAACACACACAAAAAATTTCATCAAAATCGGTCCAGTCGTTTAAGAGAAGTTCAGTGACATACACACTCACAGAAGAATTATATATATAAAAATAGAAGATTCAAATTGAACGGGCCCGAAACCTCCGGACTGTAAAAAAAAGTAATTTGACCAGCTGCGTAATTATACCGTTTTGTTCGCCAGCTCCTCAGTTTATGTCCTTCGTTGTGTTTAATAAAGAATATTATAATTATTATTAAGATTTTTTCTATAGCTATTAACGGGATTGTTACCATGTAGAGTCTGTGCGGAAAGAGAATGGGATTTAGATTGGAGGGCGCTGTAATGCTTTTCTACCGTATTTGTAAGGTTTTACCCCTTTTAGACATGATTAAATACAAAAAACCGCAAGAAATCACAACAAAAAACAAAACAAAGTGGGAGGGGTATCGAACGCAGTAAAAAACGTCAGAGGGTAGACCGATATGTCTGCCAATAACATCTACCCGCAATTACTTCAGTTACTCCGTGATCATGGCGCTTGCAACAGTGTCTAATAATAAAAAACACGGTACATGGTAACAATCCCGTTATTAGCTATAATGTTAGTGATCATGAAAGTTTAAAACAATATATAATACAATAATTATTATAACAATATTTTTTTCTAGTATTTATTTTCTTTAGATTTAAACATCAAGCAGTTCTTTAAAATAATAGAAATTATAACTATTATTGCTATTTCTTCTTTGAAATGTTTAATAATTGTAAAAGTATTCATTAGATATTGTGGGTTACCTATAATGGGAAGAGATGGCGCTGCCTTGCAACTTAAGAATGGCTAGAAGAATTTCGACGCGTTCCGTTAGGGCTTCGGTAGCATAATTGGTCAGTGCATTCGCCCGGATAGCGAAGGGTGCGGGTTCGAGTCCCGTCTGCTGCCTGGTCCGCGTGGAATTTTTTCTAGTTATATTTTCTTTAGATTTAAACATCAAGCAGTTACATGCTTTAAATATATATATATATATATATATATATATATATTATTATTATTAAGAAATTAAAAATCGTTTAACTTTTGACAAGATGCGTGGCGGGAGCATTCATTCCCCCGTTGACCGTGGAGATGACTGCCGACGACTTGCTTCAGAACAAACTACACTACAACAACCTGTACCAACACGAAATGATTTAACGAGTGCAAACGATGAGCTAATCGAAAAACTGTTGTACGTTATTGAGTTGAGGAGTGTACAAACCTTAAGGCTGAGTTACACCGAGGCAACAGTGGGGCTGGATCGAGTGCAGCAGCGTGGGGCCGTTTCATTGATAACTAGCGGCCGCCATGACGCACAGTGTTGCCTAGATGTAAATCACGTTGAAAAAATTTTACATACTAGTAAAATAAAAAGTCTTCAAACAATAGGAGAATTACCCTAAGCACGAATTCTGACAGATCCGAGGCACATTACAAACTCTCACAGATCCGAGGCACATTACAAACTCTGACAAAATCCGAGGCACATTACTAACTCTGACAAATCCGAGGCACATTACAAACTCTGACAAAATCCGAGGCACATTACTAACTCTGACAAATCCGAGGCACATTACTAACTCTGACAAATCCGAGGCACATTACAAACTCTGACAAAATCCGAGGCACATTACTAACTCTGACAAATCCGAGGCACATTACTAACTCTGACAAATCCGAGGCACATTGCAAACACAGACTGATCCGAGGCACATTGCAAACACAGACTGATCCGAGGCACATTACTAACTCTCACAGATCCGAGGCACATTACAAACTCTCACAGATCCGAGGCGCATTACAAACTCTGACAGATCCGTAATCGTATCGCTATCGTCAAATTTTGTATAGAAAGAGCCGGTTTGTTTTTTCGTCCGGTAGAGGCGCTGTTTATTTTTTCGGAGTCATTTCGGAGCTGTCAAAATTCGTGCTTGTCAATCCAAATTACAAGTGTTAAATATTCTCAAACGATTGTAAACCATATGACCAGTTATATAAATATCAAAGTAATAAAAATTTGATATCTGATATCTTGTTGCGAACTCATTCACTCAAAAGTAATGTTATAATATTTGATTTAGAATCTAATATATTGTACTGTACAATATTTTGCTGTGATTTAGGATAATATCTGTTAAATAATAGTTATTTTTTTCGATTTGGTCAAATAAACTAACAACAAATTAATTATGAATAGTTACAAAGTCATAATATTATTGTAAGTAATAGAATAGCTGTTTTTTTATTATAATAAATGAATTTTAAATCGATGTTGTATCATTTTCAACCATAGACGTAGTATTCTACCTCCTATATTATACTTTCAACAAAAAAAAATATTTTCAACTTTCAGTACCGTGGGCGCTGCCATGATTATTTTAAGGGGGTGCATCTCATAGTCTACAAATACTTAAACACTTTTTAAATCTGAAAATTCCTAATGTTCTAAATGAAATGAAAAAAATATTCAAGAATTGTCATAATCACCAGCCTATTTATGTCCCCAATGCTGGGGCACAGGCCTTCCTTATGGATGGAATAGGGAGATTGAGCCATGACCCACCACGCGGGCCCAGTGCGGATTGGTGGGTGCGAACGACTGCAGACGCAGCCGCGACCAACGGTGGTACAGATAATTATAAACATAAACCTAAGGAATATTTGTTAGAGCGAATCGCCTCGAATCGAATAAACAACACCTCCATAAACACATAGTAAGTTATGATACTAAAAATGGTTATAATATAAATATAACAAAAATAATGAAGCTACTGAAGATATGGCTGTATAACCTAAATCTCTTAGCTTTCTTTGGTTAACGAGAGTTTAAAAATTCTCTCTAATCTGTTGCTCATGCGCAATTCTTCACATCACACAGTTTCTGTCACAGAGTACCTACCTTATTATAACCGGAAATGCATGCAGCAATGCAGATGATACATGATGTTAAAAGTTACTCTTGTGCATTAACTTCAAAAATAGGCAACTATCTGATAATCTACATGCTCTATATACCTGAATCTAATACATAATTTCGGTACTTGGCTTGATTTCCCTAGATTACTATATAACATATTGGTTTTTTATTATTTTAATACCTATGTACCTATTTGCAAACATAACCTCAAAATCATTCAGTGTATATGGTATTAGAAGTTCTCAGGGCTGTCCGTCAATAATATTAGTTTCTACAGTAATTTACATATAATTTCGAATCTAGGAACTATTTTTTTATGATTATTAGTCTTTAGGCCAAACATGTATGGAAGCTGAGCAATCTCCATTTGTATGTAAGTTAAACTTAAGCAGCGCCATAAAGTACGTAAACAGAACTAAAAATTAGTACACATTTGACAATGACATTTCACATTCGCAAACTATTCGAATTCAATATTGGGGTCATACTGGGGGTACAGTACCCTTAGCACGAATCAATATCGAATTCGTAACATTTTTAAAAAAAATATGGTAATAAAGTAAATTAAAGTGGGTTAGGAATTAATATTTTTGATGGTACATTAGAATGCTAAGATTTTCGTATAAATATTGAATGATTTAAAAGAGCTTTAAATCATTTTAAATAAAGTATCCATTCGTTCGTTCACTCATAAGATAGCACGTCTGCTAATAACCATTTCAGCAATTCTAAATGTATATAGGCGAAAAACATGATTACTAAAGTCATAGAAAAGTGGGGGGGGGGGGGGGGGGGTTTAATAAAACAACAAGTTGTAAAAACTAAAACATTTGTATATTCAATTCAACAAACATTAAACTATTTGTACACAACGCACCGACTTCTTTTGAGTTGAGTTTATGACAATTTATATTTATTAAATACATTGCGTTGAATGAGCCGTCTATAATAAATCAAGCGTTTCCGTGTGCCGGCCAAACATGACATCTGAAATAAAAAATCGGTAGATAATAAAACTTATTAAAATAAAAAGATTTTATGCTTGTTTTTATCTCTGTCTTAGAATTTCGTGCATACCGCTTATTAAATATAACAAGTTTCAACGGTATAGATAATAATAATAAAATAAACCCCTATAATTCGGGGTCCTTTAAGAGAGGCGTGAAGAAGCATTTTTGCATTATAACTGCTGTACCAGCTATCTTCGCGTTTAGACTTTATCACCACTTAACCTCAGGTGGGGTAGAGCCATTTGCCTACCTCTATATAAAAAAAAGATGCACTGATTCATTTAATGACGTTTCGGGTAATTAAGACGACGCATCCTGAAAAGAATGCGAAATGTCAATCAATAAATAAACGAATAAGTGTGTGTGTGCGTGCGTGCGTGTGTATGTGTGTGATATATATATATATATATATGAGTGTTGGATGTGTTGCTCCATTCCCCACACCTTATGCACCGCCTAGTGTTAGGTAATTTAAGAAAACAAGTTTCACTTGAGATGTGTTTTGGTGTCCCCACTGACCTATAGGAACTGCGCGGCGACTCCGAACTGCAGCCCCGCGGCGGGCTGGTCGCTGGGCAGGCTCCTCACCGGCACGCAGTAGTTGAGCTCCGTGTGTCCCCCCCCCCTCCCCCCCCCCCCTCCCCCCCTCACCTATAGGAACTGCGCGGCGACTCCGAACTGCAGCCCCGCGGCGGGCTGGTCGCTGGGCAGGCTCCTCACCGGCACGCAGTAGTTGAGCTCCGTGTGTCCCCCCCCCCCCCCCTCCCCCCCCCCCCCCCTCCCCCCCTCACCTATAGGAACTGCGCGGCGACTCCGAACTGCAGCCCCGCGGCGGGCTGGTCGCTGGGGAGACTCCTCACCGGCACGCAGTAGTTGAGCTCCGTGTGTCCCCCCCCCCCCCCCCCTCCCCCCCCCCCCCCCCCCCCCCCCCCCCCCCCCCCCCCCCACCCCCCCCCCCCCCCCCCCCCCCCCCCCCCTTCCCCCCCCCCCCCCCCCCCCCCCCCCCCCCCCTCCCCCCCCTCACCTATAGGAAACTGCGCGGCGACTCCGAACTGCAGCCCCGCGGCGGGCTGGGCGCTGGGGAGACCTCCTCACCGGCACGCAGTAGTTGAGGCTCCGTGTGTCCCCCCCCCCCCCCCTCCCCCCCCCCCCCTCCCCCCCTCACCTATAGGAACTGCGCGGCGACTCCGAACTGCAGCCCGCGGCGGGCTGGTCGCTGGGGAGACTCCTCACCGGCACGCAGTAGTTGAGCTCCGTGTGTCCCCCCCCCCCCCCCCCCCACCCCCCCCCCCTCCCCCCCTCACCTATAGGAACTGCGCGGCGACTCCGAACTGCAGCCCCGCGGCGGGCTGGTCGCTGGGGAGACTCCTCACCGGCACGCAGTAGTTGAGCTCCGTGTGTCCCCCCCCCCCCCTCCCCCCCCCCTCCCCCCCCTCACCTATAGGAACTGCGCGGCGACTCCGAACTGCAGCCCCGCGGCGGGCTGGTCGCTGGGGAGACTCCTCACCGGCACGCAGTAGTTGAGCTCGAGTCGCGCCGCCCGCCCTAACCGGAGGGCGACCCCCGCCCCTACAGACACTCGGACCGCACAAAGTGATTCTAACCACCAAGTAGTGGTGTCTTCTACGGGGACAAAATTAATTTCTTTATATTGAGAAATAACAATACTCGGAGACATAAATACATTTTTTTTTAATTGCATCTCCTGAAGTTGTTTATGGACATCTGGAATGGGGAGAGTAGATTCGAAAAAAAAATACACTTGTTTCACAATAAAATTGACTTTGAAGTGACACACGGCCGATTGGAACTTCTCCTTTACGCCGAGGTGTAATACATGTATTTAACAAATTCTATACGTATCTATACCTATATACATGTTATAAACAATACTCGCATCGAACTTATTGTATAAACAAAATATGTGAAGTGAATAAAGTGAACGATTTATACTTGTGAGATACCAGTTGTCTTTACAACGTTAACTTAGATTAAAACAAAAAGGGAAGATACGGCTGCCGCGACTCAAAAGCGATCCAATCAAATTGTGGTGCATGACCACAATTCGCTTTAGTCACAATTAGACATTCGAACACGCTACATGTGCACTCGATGCCTTCGATGCTTTTATAAAGAACACAAATAGTTAAAATAAAATAACAAATGCCTCTGCAACACTTTATATTCGTAAAACTTTAAAAACATTTTATCTCATAAATTACGGCTTGTGGTAAATATTATTAACGTAATCGCCATATGTTATCAAGATAAGGACAGCAATACGAGGACTAGCCGTTTCGCTCGCGCTGCATTGAAGCGGACAGTTCTGTCTCGCTCGCTCGATTGAATATTTATTTAGGGTGTATTCCGTAATATATACCAGTATACTGGCCAATGCACTGACGTCATAAATCGATGAAATATTAAAAATAGTGCGAATAAAGAAGATTTTTGAAGTTATACTTCTTTAGGCGCGTTATGTAAATATGATGAGAGTGAAATTTTTAGATGCGCGCGCATCACTGTAACCCAAAAGTAACAGCATGAAGTTGGCCGCGGGCGCGTTATAAAACAAATCATGTGAGTGAAATTTCGAGATGCGCACGCATCACTGTAACACAATAGTAACACCATGAAGTTGGCCGCGGGCGCGTTATGAATGTTAGTGTCTAATAATGGTGGATTATTAACCACCATCTGTTCGAAAGGTACTTTGAACGATCCACGGAGCTCCATAAGATGATCGCGTTGTCAAAAACAATGTTGGCACGCTCGTCGCCTCTGATCACTGTTTTCATATTTATAATATTTATCCACATGTTTCTAGTTTCTATATAGACACAACGTGTTTTAGTTACTTACAAGTGCTAATTACATATGGACTAGTAACTTAAATTCAGTAGTGATTTTAATTGAATATTTTGAATATTTATTTAATTTTTCAAATTAAAACTGAACTTAATTGACTGTGTTAACTATCCTTTTCCAGTCCTTTTATTATTTTATTGTAATTATTAATTATTTGCATGCAATTAAAAAATATTTTTAATGATGCTAAAGAAGTAGGTATAACTTCTCACGCGCGTACATAAGTTATACGCATCCATTTTTTTTATTCACCTCATCAATTATAAGGAATACTTTTTGTTCGGATGCCGTTATTGTTCTTTAAATAAAAAAGAAATAAAATTCGAATGCATCTCACGCACGCTCGGTCATACGTCATATTCGTTTTCCCGCTAAAAATATGGTAGCATACCAGTACAACATGGCGTCGGAATCGTGACGTCATTACCACTGGCCAGGGGGTACTCCGAAATATACTGATGTATATTTCGGAGTACCCCCTTACAGACGTGCGCATGTGTGAGAGTTGCTTATGTAGTTGAGTATATTCTATTTGATGCTAATATGAGCGTACCCTATCTTCCGTTTTTGCTTTAATCTAAGAGTATAAACGATTTCTTTTGACGTGACAACGTCTTAAATTAGGTTGCGGCTGGGAGTCACTTATGAAAAAGTGTAACGCTCGGTAACGTTACGATGAGTCTCTCGTGTTAAGTTTAAGTTTACATGTACAATATTTTAGTAAACAAAATATATTTCTATAGTTAAAATTTGTGCAATTCTTATTTTCATTCAATTCCTTGTTCCTATTGTGCAATTTAATTATATTCATATCAATAAATATTCTACCGAGAAAAAGACGTTGTCACGTAAAATCTTCGCCCGTAAAACCGACTTTACAGGCAACCATTTTTTTTTTCAAACAGTCACAACCAGTATTCTACAAATTGCTTGTGAAATTAGTATATGATTTGTTTATTGGTGTAAACGAGGGGCAACAAAATAGGTACCTGTCATAAACACTTCCGAAAATAATTCTCAAAATTGTCACTTGTCATCTGTCACTCGACAATAGGGATGATGACTAATTTTTGATGACTTCGTTTATCAGGTAGATTATCAAAAAGTATTGGACACGTATTTTTTTCTTTTTTCACATAATATAAACATTGCAGAGATATATTGATTTGAAAAGTCGCATGACGTCACGTTTTGGTACAATTTTTCACTTAAAAGTGACGTCACGAGCCCCTACTCCCAAATTTGGACGCGCTATAACTTTTTCATGTTTTGGTTGATTGCCCAAAGAAAAAATACGTGTCCATTATTTTTTGATCATCTAACTGACGGACTAAATAGAATTTCGTTTACTGTACCCCGTCATCACCCCTATTGTCAGTCAGCTTACATAGTTATCATGGAGGTTAGAGAGAAGGAAAGCGATCGCTACGTGCTAAAGCATTATCCCGCCTGTCTCTGAAAATTTGTACAATTTATAGTTCATTTTTCAGCCACCAGCCGCGCTGCCGTCGCTAAGTAGTATCTGTGAAGTTAGCTGTTTATAAGTAGACGAAGTTAGTTGAATAATGTACAAATTATCTTCGCGGCATTGGTCATTTCAAAGTAGCCCGCTTGTATTGAGACAACTTAGCGATCGCAGCGCCTCACTTATTTTGTCTATATTTCTATTAAACTATTGATTTACTACAACGTTCGTTTTCCATCTGTCTAAATTCAGTGGCGTAGCATAGGTCACAAGCACCCGGTGCGGATTCCAAATATGCCGCCCTCTTATTTTTGCAATCGATTATAAAAAAAATTGAGGCATGGTAAAAAGAGTACTTTTATTGAATAACACTAACCTAAGAGTGAAATTAACATTTTTTGACATAGAGTAGAAGGTAGAGTATGTACGCGTAACGCGTAACGCGTAACTTTGCTGTTTTTGTACCAGTAGCTTTTAGCTTTAGCTACGGTGAAGTACAAAGAATGCGTAAGGAGACATATTTATTTAAAATAACATTGAAACTTGAAACGAAATAAGTTTCCCAAATAATAGTTATTGAGAAACCTTGCGCTCGCATCACCCATGCATAGAAACTGCATAGGTACCTGGGTATTTGGTAACAACAACGAAAAAATGACGAAAAAAAACTGTAAGAAATTAACTTCTTTTTATATTTTAATTCCCCCCCCCCCCCCCCCCATGCTACGCCACTGTCTAAACTCCATGATAGTTATGTCAGTGACGTATGTCGACTTGCTGAAATAGGGCCTAGTTAGTAAGCTATTAATAGAACTCACCGGGGTCGGCGAGACATCCTGCTGTAAGGAAGGCGTGGCTTCTGAATAAGGAAGCTATTCCCGTCTGGGCGTTTGTGAACGGCAGCGGGCCGAATATGTGCACGCCGCCCGCCCAGTACAACTGTATATATACAGGGTGTTCAGTAACTACCCCTAATCATTGAAGGGTGGTGCAGTACGTCATATAAAGAATCTTCTCTACTATTTTTTCCTATTTGCAAGTAGTTTTAACTTTTTGTTTAAAGAGTTGTTTAAATGATTAATTGAAATATTAATTATGTTTAGGCACGTGACTATATATAAAAATCAATTTTACTTTTCATGGGATTTATTAGTAAAATTTTTAATATTTTCCAGGTAAAAATAGTAAAAACCACTACCAATATATTTACTCTTAATACAAATGGTATTTTTTTTAATACTGTCTAATTCTCTATTGTTTCCAATATCATTAAATAACAAAGATAAATTAAGAACATTATATAGGGTAAAATTGAATGTTTCTATGAAACTTCGTGAGATTGTTGGGTTATGTGTATAGAGTATGCCTGTTTTTTTTCGGATTTTTTTGAAGTATATTTTTTTATGTATTTATTTATAATTTGTGTATTTTTATGTCCTTTCCTCCTTTTGAGTAGTTATTCATTTTAAACAAACAAACTTACATATCCAGTGAAAAACAACTAATAAATAAGCACTTCTAAAAAACGGAAAAACATTAAAATTCCACCGCGGGTCAACGACCGACCGCGCCCGCCAGCCGTTGAGTGAATAGGTACATAGCTCTACATAGAGCTCAGCTGACTCGTTTGATTAAACACAATACAATAAAATCGGCTTAGATGCCTTTATTGAAATTGAAATAATAAGCACAAATGTCATCTTCTCTTAAGCAGAGAAAAACTTTAAAAGTTAATAATAATTTTGTCACGATTGGAAATAGGCAAATGTTAAACAAAAAGAAATACTTATTGCAGTTCAATACTTGGGTCAGAATGAAATTTATAACCAGGTATTCAAAAGTACTTACGAGACCGGCGATGTAAGTAGGTACAACGAGAAACGAAGAACATATTCATTTTTTTCACTAGAACTTTTTATCAAATCAATCACACTGGTAGTACACAATTAGTTGTTTCTAATCAAAAAGTATTTACACTAGCAATAAAAAGAGACTTAAATTATTATCTGCAAAATTGTTGCTTTAAACCACCATTTTGCTGCAAACAAAGGTAGGCATGTTTGCGGACGTGTCTTTTCACCTTTTTTAAAGTGTCCCTATCACTACTCACTGCACAAAATGCAACTTCTATGGTTTGGGGACTCATTCGTAAACCAAACCTACTTCGTCACACTCGCGATAGCAGTACACCATCTCTAAATAGGTATTTTTGGTTCGTATACCGAGGCATAATGAAATTATCACAGTGTATGTCACTAAGTCAAAAGATGCGCACGCGCACGCGCGATTGATATATACTTGCGACCGCGTTTTGCATGCAATCAAAGCAAACCACCGCGCGCGGGGAAGAGGGGAGGTGGGCGGAATTCACATCATCAAAGACGCCGCAACCGGCGCTAGTTGCCAGCGTGCTTGCCGCAAAACAACATATTATTATGTGTGTGTGTGTGTGTATGTGTGACTGTGGCTGTGATTAAATGTGTTGGGAATTTCATGACGTGGGCAAATCAGACACGAAGAGTTCCTTCCTTCACTAAGCTCGTAAGTTATACCGATTTGCTCTGTATGATTTTTCCCAATTTAATAAGCCGTTTGTGCTTAAGTTTTAATTAAACGAGGCAACTAACATTAACAATAAAAAAGAAGTTCTTGCACTAACAGACAGGCTTTACCGATTTAAAATCGTGACAGTCATATTAACTTTATAGGATTTTTAATTGCTCTAACGGAAGATTTATTTTATTGATTAATTACCTGTGCTTTATGAAACAATATTCAAAGGTATTGTGTATCAGTGAATAAATAATTATAATATAGCATCTAAGACTATTTTATTGTAATGTACACCTACATCGCCGGTCTCGTAAGTACTGTCTAATACCTAGTTATAAATTTCTTTCTGACACAAGTATTAAACTGCAATAAGTATTTGTTTTTGTAACAAAATTATTATTTAGGTATTTCTTGTTCTTTATTTAAATTTTGTCATTGTAATATGACATCTAAGGCCCGTATGAATAGAACGATCTCAACTCTGAGAGCGATCTTGAGATGCTGTTTAGTATGAACACAGTATCTCGAGGTCGTAGTCTCACTGTACTGTAGATAGGTACGCGCCGCGTCAGCTGTGAGCGCGCGGTCGTTGCCCCCGGCGTCGGCCTCGCCTGGCCATATCAACTATTTTTCGTTTATTTTAGTAGTGCTTATTTATTTGTTATATTTCACTTACTATGAATACGTGTTTAAAAATAATTATCACTCAAAAGGAGGAAAGGACATAAAAATGCAAAATAAAAAAAAATAAAAAACGAAAAAAATAATTTTAAAAATCCGAAAAAAATCAGGTATACTCTATACATGTAACCCAACAATCTCACGAAGTTTCATAGAAACATTCAATTTCACCCTGTATAGATGAAAATTCACGGTCTTTTTATTTGTTCATTTTTTGTCATTAATTCGAACAATGTTAAAATAAACCTATCCTGTGTTCATTAAAACAATCATTTATTCGATAAATGGTTGTTTGAATTAACACAGGAATCATTCGTTCGTTCGAGAAACATAAATTCGTTCAATCGCTCATTCTTTCATTTTGGTATTCATTCTACCATTGAAATGGTCATTCTTCTAAAGAATCATTCACTCATTTAATAAACATAAAATCGATCAAACATTCATCGTTTCATTCATTACTTTTATTACTCATTCATTCATTTAATAATTGTTTTACTATTAATTCAACCAGTCATTCACTCAATCGAACATTCACTTTCCCGTACATTCATTCAATTTTTCACACATTCAATCGGTCATTACTTACACGAGTTCTTCCATTCGTCAGTCCATTTTACCACTCGTCCCATCGTTTCGTTCGGTCGTTCATTCCATACAAGACACGAAGAACGAATCAGAAACGTAACGGAAGCTTCACTCTCTATGAATCATTCAATAGATAAATAATGAATAATTATTCGTTTCTTAGATTTTCACGCACACCACTCTTTAAATTAAACAAGTTTCAACGGTATAGATGCATCGATCTATTCATCTATGACGTTTCGCATCCTTCACAGGCTGCGGCGTCAGAATTATGATTTTGAATCATTCCTCAAATTAATTCGGGCGACGCAGCCCGAAAAGGATGCGAAACATTATATATAAATAAATCAGGGCATTCATACTGTTAAAACTTTATTCGATCAATGACACGGGTTCACAAAAAAAAGTAACCAAATTCGGGTGATCACCCGAATTTTACGTTTTCGGGGTGGCCGGGTCTAAACATGGTGCCCGAATAGCGAAATCGGTTCGCGTTTTTTCAGAAATCAGCAATAATGCAAAAAAAATAGTTTTTCGCATAGCGCGGTTTATGTTGTTAAAAAAACGCGAACCAACTTCGCTATTCCGTCACCATATTTGGACTCGGCGATTCCGTAAACATAAAGTTCGGGTAGTTTGGTCTTGATTAATTTTTATAGATTCTCTACTTTCCTAAGTCCTTTCTTATATAATAAGTTAAATAGAGTATTAGGTATTTACACATTAAACTATTTTAACTGTAGAACTGTAATATTTAATTATTTGCACAGCCGGACATACGAGCAGACCGAAGAATTACTTCTTATTTGTAAATAAATGAACGTAACTCCATTATTTACATTTACCAACATTTATATAATGATTACTTTAAGTTCTGTTTTAATTAATTTGTTAATTTATTAAATATTCTATGTATTATTTAGATCATAAAAGCCTGAAATACAGGTACAATTTTAACTGTAACCTAGTTCAGGCATCCATTATTTTGTATTTTATATTGTTATTAGTATTATTATGCAATGTATGACCTTATTTGAATAAAGATATATTTATTATTATTATTATTATTATTATTAAATTTTAAATCGTTATCGATTGAAATAGCATATGACTGACGTTTCCCCCGGTGGCCTGTCCGTCGCAGTGCGGCCCCACGCCCCGCTGCCGGAACCCTCGGAGGGAGGCGGGCCCCCCCAGGAACAGCCGGTCCGGCAGCGACGATCCGAAAACGTCGTGCAGGACCCCCGCCGAACCCGACGCTTGCAGCACCTGACATATATGATAAATAATCATCATCATCATCACCATTTGACGACCTCCGTGGCCGAGTGTTTTATACGCCGGGTTTCATGGTGTAGCATCTAGCTATCGTTTAAAAGAAAAGAAAGGGTAAACGAGTGGAGTGACCCAAGTTATTGTTCCAACAAGAAACCAATGGGAGTACGACTCACCGGTATTTAACTGCTGTAGCAGGATGGTAGGGCTGAAATCCAATTATGGGGCACTTCACGAACTGTAGAAATATTCCACACACGGTGTTAGACACAGTAACTGCTGTTTCTTCAAATGTTTTAACGCACGGCGTTATTATGCTGCTTCGCGACCCGGGTCACAGGCAAAACAGGACGTTTCTGCTTAGTTTTTCATAGAGGGCGCTACTTGTGTATGGCGGTAGCGGATGTGAAGTAGCAACTATCCATCCGGAAGCCGCATCACATGATTAAATGTAGGAACGTATAACTATGAGTCTATAGGTACTCAACACATGGTGTCGCCAACTCGAGAGGTCCCGAGTTCGAAACCCGGTGGGAGCAGATATTTGTGTGATGAATGCGAGCATTGGTACTCCAGTCATGGATGTTTAATATGTATTTCTATATAATTATACTTATATATGTACTGTATATGTATTCCATCCGTTACCCCGGCGACCTATAACGCGAGCCTTACAGTGATGTGAGTGTTGGAAATATTCATTATTTATTATCATCATCGGCCTATTAGTGTCCCCGCTGCTGGAGCGCAAGCCTGAACCTATAAATGGAATAGATAAATAAATATTTATAATTTTTATTTTTTTGAAGCATGTGACTGCTTGATGTGTAAATCTAAAAAAAATATAAGTAGAAAAATCCACGCGGACAAGGCAACAGACGGGACTCGAACCCGCACCCTTCGCAATCCGGGCGAATGCACTGACCGGCTTTGAGGAGCCTAAAGTTGCGACACTGAATAAATGAAAAATCGAAAATAGATTATGTATTTTTTCATATT
Organism: Chilo suppressalis; assembly: GCA_902850365.2. Lineage (NCBI taxonomy): Eukaryota > Metazoa > Arthropoda > Insecta > Lepidoptera > Crambidae > Chilo > Chilo suppressalis. Next base: position 348,086 of record OU963922.1, read on the forward strand.
TAACCTTTCTATTTTATATTTAACGAAAAATTTTAAACAATTCATCAACAGTATCTGTGACCTACATTAAATGCAAAAATATTAATAACAGTGCTGTATAGGCAGTAGAGTTACCGCGTTCGCCTGCGATAGTTGAAATTAAGCAACTTTGCGTTGTGCTTCAAAAGGCACGTTAAGCCGTTGGTCCCGGCTGCATCTGCAGTCGTTAGCACCCACCAATCCGCACTGGGCCCGCGTGGTGGGTCAAGGCCCAATCTCCCTATTCCATCCATAGGGAAGGCCTGTGCCCCAGCAATGGGGACATTAATAGGCTGATGATGATGATGAGGCAATCATTAACCGAACATGCCTTCTGAAGCACACATTAACTCGACATAATAAATAATTAAGTTACCCATTATTACTATCAGCTAGTTTCTTAACTTCTACGATCCATAATATATGTGAAATAAATTATATTTTATTGGTTTACCATCATCATCATCAGCCTATTAATGTCCTACTGCTGGGACACAGGCCTTCCCTATGTATAGGAAAGGGAGATTGAGCCGTGACCCACCACGCGGGCCCAGTGCGGATTTGTGGGTCCTAACGACTTAACGTGCCTTCCGGAGCATGGAGTAGTAAAAGATAGTAAATTTTTGGTCACCCATCCAATGACCGAGCACTACGAAAGTTGCTTATCTTTAACGATCGCAGCCAAAAGCGCTAACCACTTGCGCCATCAAGCTCCTCAAGTTTACCAACAAATCATGTATTGATACATACATTATGGTACTTAGATTTTCAAAATAAGCTAAATACAAAATCAACTTATAGCATAAAGAATAAAAACTATAATTATTAAAATAAAACTAGTTTTAACGGGTTAATGCGCGAACTTTATTTATTTATTGACGTTTCGCAGCCTTTTCATGTCTGCATCGTCAGAATCCTTACTAATATTATAAAGGCGAAAGTTTGTTTGGATGGATGTATGGATGGATGTTTGTTCCTCTTTCACGCAAAAACTACTAAACGGATTTTAATGAAACTTTACAGTAATGTAGCTTATAGATCAGAATAACACATAGGCTACTTTTATCCCGAAAAAAATGTTAGGTTCCAGAGGGATTTCCAAGAAACTTAGTTAACGCAGACGAAGTCGCGGGCGACCTCTAGTAAACTATAATTATTGTGATTCAGGTATGAATATTAAGGTATAGGTATTAAGTGTTAAGACTATGTTGTATATGTATAATACCACTTACCACATCCTCCATAATCTGTCCATTAGCCTGTATATTTAGTTCGGTCTTCAAATGCGCGACTCCACCGCCCAATCCAGCTAATTCACTGCAGAACTGAACCCACGACCCTTTAGTAGGGAATATTGGCTCGTCGCGATGATCCACTGATATTATGTGACGGACTACGGATTTCATTTGAGGACCTGGTATGAACATATATGGCGATTATAAATTTTATTATTTTTAAAGCATGTAACTGCTTGATGTTTAAATCTAAAGAAAATATAACTAGAAAAAAATCCACGCGGACCACCCACAATGTCAAATGAATACTTTTTACAAGTATTAAAGATTTGAATCGGAATTTTTTCTAGTTATATTTTCTTTAGATTTAAACATCAAGCAGTTACATGCTTTAAAAATAATAAAATTTATAACTATAATTGCTATTTCTTCTTTCAAATGTTTAATACTTGTAAAAAGTATTCAGACATTGTGGGTTACCTATAATGCGAAGAGATGGCGCTGCCTTGCAGCTTGAGAATGGCTAGAAGAAATTCGACGCGGTCCGTGAGGGCCGCGGTAGCATAATTGGTCAGTGCATTCGCCCGGATTGCGAAGGGTGCGGGTTCGAGTCCCGTCTGCTGCCTGGTCCGCGTGGAATTTTTTCTAGTTATATTTTCTTTATATATGGAGATATTATTTATTTTCATTATTCATTGACACACATTAATGCTTTAAAATGTGAATAACAATTTACAGATCACAATTAAAATATAAACTTTTTTGTACTAATACAAGAACATTATTTAATGTACAGTATCCTCGGACCACGGAAATACACGTGTTTTATTACTACAGCCCCCTTCCCCTTGTGATATTTCGTAATTTTGTATGGATAAATCAATATAAAAATCATTTTTTTACTACAGCGTATAATTAAACTCTTTTTCGAGTTCTTTTTATTTCGGAAGTATATCTTGTGTACTTAAAAAGATAATGCAATTTTTAAAATGTAATATGTACTTAGTATTGCAGGCCAGTATCTCTTATCTATTAGATAAGTCCGTCTGTCTGTGGTGCTGTTTCAGCGGCCAAACCGTAAGAGATAGATAAAGAGAATATTTAAGTTATAAGTTAAGAATAGTCTGATAAGACTACAAATCGGATTTGAGTAACGTAGCACTTCCGGTTTTCGAGAAATCAGGTGATTTTGGTGAACATTTGGTTCACTGGTTTGCTAGTATTTTATTATTAGTATAAAAATATAGTGTGACAGAAGAACTGACCGCTACTCTCTCGCACGCGGAAGCTCGTAGTCTTGCTGAGGACCGACGTGTCGCGCACCAAGCCCTCCCATTGGATGCTGTGTTTCGTCTAAAATCATAAGCCTATTAGTTTCTTATGTTTTCATTAACACGAATCATACTAATATTATAAACGCGAAAGTTTGTGAGTATGTGAGTGTGTATGTTTGTTACTTCTTCACGTCTAAACGGCTGGAGCGATTTTAATAAAATTTGGTATGGGGTTAGCTGACACCCTAGATTAACACAAAGGCTATTTTTATCACGAAAAAATGTTAGGTTCCAAAGGGATTTTCAAGAAACTAAGTTAACGCAGACGCAGTCGCGGGCAACCTCTAGTCATTTAATTAAACACTCTTTGAACGAGTATGAATGAATGAATTATTCAATCATAAAAATAGAGTACAAGGAGTTCGTAACTAAAACATCGTTCATCTATTTTGCCTTCGTCTGGCAAGTGACTATTTATTTCTTTAATTTTAAATTAAAGCCCTTTACAGGCTTAAGTTTTCTTAAATAGCGCTTTATATCCGTTCAGAAAGTGTTTTATTAATTACGAGCCTCCAACAATTATTATACATGGTAAAATAGATAAGTACAAGACTATGAAATTACGTACTTCATTAAACCCTGTACAGTTCATTCATACATTCACTCAGAACTTAGTCTCTCTTCTAAGGTTTCGTTCATTCATTCATAATTCGACTATTGATCTTATTTTATGAATGAGAAGTAAAATCTTCATGAATAAAAGACGCTCTGATTGGTGTGTGTGTCAGAAATATTGATTTATTATAAAAAAACTAAAAGTTATTGAATGTGTTTCTGTTGTGTTCTGATCATAAATTTATTCGGTATTAATTAATAAAGTAAATTATTTCTAAAAAAAAGAACTTTTGACATTTGATATATGCTTAGTAGGTTTATTTTAAAATTTAATTTATAATGATGACTATGTTAAAATATTACAATTATGATCTCCGATTCGTTCATTAAATGCTATTTACACCGATTAAAGTTACACAGCTGGACGTATTTTTATGTCTTACAGTAATCAAAAGTTTTATCAGTTTATATTTATATTAACATTATGAAATCTATAATTAAGTCAAAGGGTTTTGTGCTTAAGTCACAAATAAATCAAACTGGTTATTAATAAAAAAAAGAGAGCGTGCTTATGACCACACGACCGAAGTGAAACTTCTTTAGCTCCATCTGTCTGTCTATCTATCTATCTATATAAGTTGAATGTTTGAGTAAATCCTACTAAAAACTAAAGTTCCAACTTTCAAGCCTTTTTTGAGTAACTTTAAGTAATTGTAGGAAGCTGAGTGATTTTTTTATTAAAACAACATTCAAGACAATTATCTCACAAAAAAAGACTGCAAAATACCTACTACGAAAAAGGAAAAATTTTTGAAACCTCGCCGACAGAAATCATTAAAAATACACATAAAAAATATAACTCGGAAACTAAGAAAAATCGCGGAACATACATGGGGTATTTTCGGATACCCCCAGGTGCGAGGAATCTAAAAAAAATATTGACGTCACTAGTTGGACCATCCTGTATATATACATGTATGTACATATACATATTTCATTTACTAGCTATAAGAGAAAGCGAGAAAGAAAACGTATGCGTGCACTGCTCTCTCTTGCTTATATCCCCCACTCAACTCCCATTCGCCTCGCCCGATCACAGTTTTCGTAACGCGATCCCCAGCTTACTCCCCAAGTCAAGCATGCGTTTAAGTTTCTCTTTAAAAATAATATTAATACTGAAAATATTGATAATATCGGTCAAAAGTTCAAAAACTTCGGTCAAAAGTACTTTTTTGATGAGTATATTTTTTCAAGCTTCTTATGTACCTATACTGTTGTTGTGTGTTAAATAAATAAAAATTCAGGGTGTTACAAAAATACAAATAAATTTGAAGGGCGTTGAAGTACATCATAACAAGGAGTCTTCTCTAATTTTCTTAAAATATTTGCATGAAGTTTTAACTTTTTATAAAAACAGTTATTTTTAATGATCCTCGAACTAGTGACGTATCTTAAAAAGATCGATATTTTTATTGATCATTAAAAATAACTGTTTTTATAAAAAGTTAAAACTTCATGCAAATATTTAAAAAAAATTAGAGAAGACTCCTAATTTGATGTACTTCAACGCCCTTCAAGCTTTATTTGTATTTTTGTAACACCCTGTATATATATGAGTCTCACCGCTGCGGAGGTGTTGAAGGAGAGGTCGAGCAGCAGGCCGCGGTCCAGCAGCTTGTACCCGGACCACGGGTACTCGTGGTTCTGCTGGTACACCGTCCACGTCACCCTGGTATCAGTAGCGTATAGGGGTGATGACGGGGAAAGTGAACCAAATTATATTTACTATCAAAAAATATCAAATTGGAGAGGTCTATGTCCAGCGGTGGACTAGGATAGGCTGTTGATGATGATGATGATGATGATGATGATCAAAAAATAATGTATACATATTTTTTCTTTTGTCGATCGACCAAAATGTAAGCTTGCATTTTGAGAAATTCTAGAAGAAATTGGACACGGCCATTAAGACCGTGTTATTGCGATTGGTCAGTGCCTCCGCCCGGATGAGGAGGGTGCGAGCAGGGCTGGATTTAAGGCGAGGCAGGTGGAGCTGTGGTCCAGGAAACCCCACAACGGATATAAAAATCAAATTTCGTCAAGAAAACGGTCCGGCCCAGATTGAGGGGCCTCCACTCCTTCGTTGCCTCGCACCTTTAAATCAGATCCACGGTGCGGGCTCGGGTCCAGTCTGCTATTTGGACCGCGTGGAATTTTAAGTAGTAAAATTTTCTTTATATTTTAAAAGTTACAAAGTTAAAGATCGTCAAAGTTTGAAACTAAAACCGTGGGTAAAATTCTAAAAATTAAAATGTTAAATTACATCACAGAAAGGCGGCAAAATCTGTCAGGTCAATTATGATTGTTCAGAGAATAACAAGTTTGCGTCCAGAGATACGTATATTTAAGCAAAAATCGACCTCATTGCTTTGGAATGGTTGTACCAAAATAATGGCGCAATTATATTTGGTGGTTAGCCCATATTCCGGTGCACGAAAGATATTGCTGAATTTCGGGCACCCGAAGCAATATTTACACTGGAATACGGATCGGATGACACTGTCGGCTAAACAAAAGGAAATCTACCTGAATACGGACGTACTCTACTTCGTTCATTTACACTGAGCCGTTTACCCGAATTCCATTGGCACTCGTGATCGGGCTAACGACCAAGTGTAATCGCACCATAACGTTATGGTGGGTCAGGAATCAAATCAGTTGATTGTACATAGTAGCAATCCTATAAATAACATAAACGAGTATAATGGGTGAGACACGAGCTACATATATAACTCACACGGGCGCGAGTGGTTTGTGCGGGAATGGTTTGGTGGCGGCCACACTGAAGTTGGAGGAGGAGCGGTGCCCCACGCTGTACTCCGCCGCTATGCGCTCCCCGCGACCCGCCACGTTGGGCAGTTTCACGCCTTTATTAATAACAACAATTATTTATCCTACTTATACTACGATATTAAATACCCTAGATACACCATGTGCGCTCAAAATGTGTCCCAATCAAGAAGTGCTTGAACACCACTCATGCACTTCTTGGTTCACAGTCACGCGCGGACCGTTGACAAGTCAACTTGCCGCAGAGCTCCGTGAAAAAATACGAAAAAAATACTTATAATAAGTAAAGTATCGTTTTTTGTTTTTTCGATAGGTATCTAAAAAAAATGTGTGCGTGTACTAGTGTACACACGTAAGAAGTGAAACTTCTTTATGGCCTTATTTTTTTCGAAAAATGATCTACATGCAACTTTCCAGAAATATATATATAGGCGTGCGCTAAGATTTTTCAAAAACTCACCCACTAAAGGGGTATAACTACACCTTACCTTACCTTACCTTGTGTGAAACACGAATATTTGTTGTCGATACTTTTTTTTTTTAAAGTTGACAGAAGAAGCAATTGTTCGGATGAGGTAAATAGTGCTCTTTTAAAACAAAGATGGCGCGTAACCAAGAAACGTGACGCATAACCGAAAAAATGTGACGGTAAATTTTTTTCCAACGCCGATAAAGAAGTTTCACTTCAATAAATTTTTGTTAATTTAATGCATTTGAAGCAATTTTTGTTGTAATACTTACTATAAACTGATTTTAACATAAAATATTTGTGATATTCAAATGCATGGTCGGTAATATAGCCGTCTCTTTTCCTCGCGGTCCATACCAGCTATATTGCCAACAGCGCATTAGGGATTGCGCGTTGAAAAAAAAGAAAGGTATATATTCTTCTACATATAGCTATATTTTATAAATCGTAAAATTTTACGAGCTTGCATTTCGAACCATCATAACTCTTTGACGCATGCGTTTTAATTAAGACCTTATACAGTATGCATTAAAGGTGACTGTCAATGTTTAAATAATGCCTTATATTGTATTTGACAACGCGATCATCTTACGGAGCTCCGTGGAACGTCCAATGTACCTTTTGGACAGGTTTCGGGCACAATTTTGTTCGTGTTGGTGTATCTAGGATATTTAATATCGTTGTACTTATATTATGAATGTGAAAGTTTGTATATTTCTTACTTAATCACGCGAAAACTTAGAAATACACAGAACTTAATTATGTATGTTAACTAAACATTTTAGATTTATTCTTTTGTGTGTGTGCAATAGAGAATTTATCTGTATATGTATAGTAGACTCACCGAGCACGAGGTTGCCTTCGTTCTCGCTGACGGTGGTGTTGATGCCGCCCACCACGCGGGACAACTCCTTCACTTGGAACGTCACCTTACCACCACAAACGATGACAATTCAAGCAACGAAATTTTTTTAAGCAGTAGAACAAGCGGTTTTTCGCTCGAATTGGAGCGCCCGTATGGCGAAGTATCCTTCACCTTACAAAAAACCAATTTTTTGGTTTCTGTTGGTGAGTAAGGTTCCAGGGTTCCACGGGGTAGGGGAGGCAACAGTGCGAGTGATAATTTTAGTATTGCAATAGGCTATGGTGGCAACTTCCAATCAGGCGGACCATAAGCTTGTTTAACACCCTTTTTACATAAAAAAAAGAAGATAAAACGTCGTCCAAATTTAATGCGAACACGAAAAACGCGTAAATATTCTTCGTACGATAACAATGAACAAATTAATTAATTACAATTTGTATAGTAAATAATGCTCGCGTTATGTGATTTGATTTGAATGAATAAACTTCTACGAGTATTACATCATCAGAAACGAAAACGGAAAATGCATTCGTTCATTCAATAGAACTATTGAATGAATTGTCGATCTATCTATTTCTGTTAATAGAACTATTGAATGAATGAATGAATGGTCATGTTTATTACATAAGTTTATCGAGTGTTTAAATTTAATACAGAACTAAATTTAATAGATTTATAAGTTTACAAATTTAAAACATTAATAAGGGATAATTTTATGGTCGCCGTGATTGCGACAAGGATTTTTACGATCTAGCTATTTCTGTTAAACATATTTCATGAAACAACAATTAAACGTACATACTTACTATGAAATTAAATATATAATTATACAGATTTCTTTTATAATTCGACTATTATTATTTACGTTTGAACTCCACTGTTACTTAACAAGAGGTCATTTGTGGGACCTAAATTATAAAAAATATATCAAAATATAAGAAGGGCTCAAAAATAACTTATAAGAATTAATTAATTAATATAAAATTCCTTTTTTTAAGAATTACTAACAAATGTCACTATTTTAAAACCTTTGTGCCCCACTAGTTTAAATATTGATAGGCCGATGATGATAATAATGATTGTATAAACAATTTTAGAACCTCCGATCTGAACACGTTAACGCACGATTTTCAACTTCCTCTGAGGCAAAAGGTAAATAAACCATAAAATGGTTTTTCAATAGGTCTAATTTTATAATTTAAATGTAACATTGAAAATTTAATAATTTAAAAAACGTGACATTAATAATACCTAAAACTGTAGTTGTTCCCATAGTATGAACGCATTATTGTACATACTGCTAAATTGAAGAGTAGTGATAATGCCTAATTATTTACGTTGACATGTGAAATTTTGTTATCAGTCTGGTTACATACACCAGCCAAACTCTCGATAAAAAAGTTTTAGAAACATTGGCGGGGGCGGTTAACGCGGGGCGACTAGGAATATACGATAACTTTGATGTCAGATTTCAACTTGACTCTGCATGAAATAAAACAGGGAGAAGAAAGAAGCCCTAGCTGAGTTTCTTGCCAGTTCTTCTCAGTATGAGGTCTCCCGCCGTAGATTTGCGAACCGATGGCGTAGCTTTCGACTTACCCATGTGCTAGTAAAAGCCTAAACTGAATAAATACATATTGTATTGATACATTTGTGTACCTTTTGTATCAGAGAAAATTGAATAGAATACAGGTAATTTTAGTTTTTACCTCCAGACCCTCAGGCGTAGCTTCGGGCCCCGATGACACGTCGATGAACACGCCGATGTCGCGGAAACAACCCATCGAGTCCAGGGCTCGTCTCACCTATACATATATATTATAAAATGTTTAGTCTACATCCCATAAATTTTAAGAGAGGAAGAATGAGGGCTACCGTTTTTTGTCTCACCAGATGGCGCCACTGTTGAGTGAGGTCCTGAATTGTAACTTTTAATGTTTATTAATACGCGCGTGAAATCAAAGTATACATTTAAATCATATTTTAATACAAAAGAACCGTATTCTAAACATAATTGGGCATACCACAGTGTTGCGCAGCTCCGTTTTGTACGGCAAAAAGGAGGACATAATTATTTTTCTTAGCTCCGCTTTTAAATAACTGACATTCAATGCCACATAACTCATATTTGCTATAATTAAGCCGAGTTATTACTAAATATTCACAACATTATTTTAATTAGAAATAAACCCGCGTAGTCAACCCACAACCAATAACATTTGACATTTCGGAGACCTCACGCTACACTAGCGCCTCTAGCGGCGGCTTCATACGCGATAGCCCTCATTGGTGAGCATTCTCGTAATTCCCCGTAATTTTCATTACAACCGATGTAGCGCTGTTCAAATTTCCATATAAAACCACACCGCATGTTGCGCTCCAAAAATGATAATTTGTTGGAGATCCTTTTAACTCGCTCAGAATACTATAGGGATTCCTTTACAGTTAAAGTGGCTCAACTTTGGAACAAGCTGCCGTCTGAAATCCGGAGTTCAAAGTCACTTCCCATATTTAAAAGTAGATTACATACTCTCCTTCTGCTGCGAACTTAGTCTACTTTAACATTACATATTTTGTTAGTATGTAGGTATATATTTATGTTCAATTATATATATTTATATGTGGTATGTATGTATATATATATATATATATATAATATGTATATGTGTGTATGATAGACAATTACTTATATGTACGTATATTATATTAATTACATTTCTCATCGACTCTGCTGGCTTACTACATCTTCTTTTCCGTTTAGCTTACCTATACCGCGAAGGTTGTCTGGAAGAGATCACTTGTAGCGATAAGACCGCCTTTGCCCATATTATTGTTATTAATGTATTGTTTGTACCTATGTCCTTATGTATGTGAGCAATAAAGTGTTTATTATTATTATTCTTATTAAAAAACTTCTTGACATTTGATCGAAATCGCGAATTCAATTATAAGACTCTGATTACGTTCGTGCAAGTTACATTACCCTAGTATCTCATAACACTAACCTCACACCTCGTTACAGAAACAAATCATATATACTAGTTTTAAACTAAACTTGTAGAATACTTGTTGTGGCAGTTTAAAAAACATTATTTCGTTTACACTGCATAGACAACTAGTATCCTACAAGTATGAATCACTTATTTACTTCACATATTTTGTATATCCAACAAGTTTGATGCAAGTATTGTATGGTAGATGTATTATACATGTATATAAACGTGAACAAAAAATAAAGACATTGTATTTTTTTTTAAATACTCGTATTATACCTTGGTGAAAACGAGAGGTCACAGTTCTTACTTTGGTGCTAGGCTAATTGGTGTGAGTAACAGAAATATTGAAGTATTTATAATTTTTATTATTTTAAAGCATGTAACTGCTTGATGTTTAAATCTAAAGAAAATATAACTAGAAAAAATTCCACGCGGACCAGGCAGCAGACCGGACTCGAACCCTTCGCAATCCGGGCGAATGCACTGACCAATATATAGCGATTATAGTTATAATTCAGTTTAGTTAGCTATTTCTTCTTTCAAATGTTTAATACTTGTAAAAGTATTCATTTGACATTGTGGGTTACCTATAATGCGAAGAGATGGCGCTGCCTTGCAGCTTAAGAATGGCTAGAAGAATTTCGACGCGGTCCGTGAGGGCCGCGGTGGCATAATTGGTCAGTGCATTCGCCCGGATTGCGAAGGGTGCGGGTTCGAGTCCCGTCTGCTGCCTGGTCCGCGTGGAATTTTTTCTAGTTATATTTTATTGAAGTATTTATTTATGTGTATGTTACGATTACCTTGTGCGCGCGCATTATGACATCCTCGAAGTCTGTGGCTTGGAAGAGATCGTTTACTGTGCTCTTTATGATGTCGTCTTTGGTGCGGTTCAGCCCATCTACATGGACACGGTCCACGCGCGCCTATAATTTGAAGCCAGTGGTAATCAATATTATTAAATTTTTTTTGCCAGGTAGGCGAATGACTCTACCCCACCTGATGTTAAGTGGTCATAAAGTCCAAACGCGAATATAGCTGGTACAGCAGTTATAAACTGCTACACCAACCATCCTCACCTTGGCGGCCTGCAAAAATGCTTTTTCACGGCTCTCTTAAAGGACCCCAGATTGTAAAGAATTTTCATAACTCTTACGTCATTACGATTTGTACCCCACCCTAGAATTAGTAAATCAAAGCAAAATATAGTTCAGGTACCGAATGCCTTTCAATCGCTGCTGCCGCACCCCCACAGCTCTTGCAGCCGCAGTTTGCCACCCTGGGTTACGGCCCCTTTAAGCTCTAGGGTAAATACTCCTCTGAATGTACTACACTGGACAGAACTTTGAGGAACGCCGATGAAGAGCATCGTTTTCATTATGAGTGACCGAAAAAATATTTTTTAGCTCGAGCTGCTTGGGTAAGTATAACCATTCATTGGTCTTTTGGTGAGGCGTGGTGGGTCATGGCTCGTACTACCTTTTCCATCCATAGGGCTTGTGCGCTAGCAGTAGGGACATTAATAGCCTTAGTATAATGATGATGATGAAGCCAACTGCCGGTAACCGTTATACATTATCTGCTGATTAGTGAAACGATAACCAGATTAAACTGTTTGATTTAGCATTCAATATTCTCGACATTCAAATTAAAATTTATTTTTTATATTATTACTTACACATATTTATTTAATATTGTCTACACAATTTTGTTTTTTAATGATTACTTACATATTACTAGGTAAACAAATATTGCTAGGTAAATTAATAATGAAGTAAATGATGTTCGTGTATTGTGCTTGTGTGGGACTAGGGAATTACAATGCCAGCTTTGCAGTCTACCTACATCCTCGCGCTTCCTACGGGCAGTTGCTGACAATCAGCATTTGTCTATTAAGGCAAAAACACTGCTGAGCTTCTGCCTATTTGCATCACTGTCACTCACTAATGATTGTAGTTCATACTAGTTATTTAAGAACTGTTAAACTTATAATCATTTGGCTGCTTATTATTCATTGTATTAATTTGTGATGCAAATTAATGAATGAATTGAATTGAATTTATTAGATCAGTGTTGTCTAACCGGATTCTGCGATTGCAAAGTTTCTTAAGCAACTACCTATCAAAAAGCCCATTCCTTTAAATCGGCAACCAAAAATTTAGCTCCTCCGTATTTGAGGGGCCAACTTAAGTGATTTGCCCCAAATCTTCATAATAGAGCTTATAGGCTGAATAATTTGAATAAGGTGACTGTTGGACCTGGCTACATCTACAGTTAGTACCCACAATCCGCACTGGGTCCGCGTGTTGGGTCATGGCTCAATCTCCCTATAATGCGATTCAAATAAGAATAGGAAAGCCAATGACCTCCATCTGTCAAATGTCGCTTGAAAAGTACGGCTTGCAAAAAAATCTTGGAACCCTTTTTTAGCACTCAGCTAATTATGGAATAAAAACCAAACATTTGTAAACAAACAATTACAAATATTGTTAATTAATATTGGTTAATATTTTATTTTTATTTAGTGAGCTTTGGCTATGAATGTTTGATAACCTAAATCGTCAACCAAATGTCACTTTAAGTTGCGTTCAGAAACTCGATTTAAAACTTTGGTTTACATATAGGCTGCATGTTCGTATGAGACCTAGTCTATTACTAGGATGATTATTCATAACTACTCTGGCGGTAATGCCGAGATGAGCGGAATTGAAGAGCTTAATTCTGATTAATGTTTTTCTCGCACAGTCTTAATAAATAAATATTATTAAAAATCGGTTATTTTCTTTTCTCAATTTTAGTAAATAAATTTTATTAAAAAATCGGAATCTTTTTCTCACTTATTCTTAGTAAATAAATTTTATTAAGTAAAAACTTCTTTGCTCACTGTACCTTTTTCGCTTGAATTGACAGCTATGACGTCACAATATGGCGCCCCGTCGATCCTATTCTTAGTTGAATCGCATTATAATCCGTCTGTAGGGAAGGCATGTGCCAGCAGTTCGGACATTAATAGGCTGATGATAATAATGGTGTTTAATCATAGGCACATACCCGTACACCTTCCAGTTTGATCTGTGGTTTGGGCATCGGTTCCTCTTCCAGCTCCACAGGCTCCTCAAATTCAAATAACCCACCCCCCACCTCACCCGTATTGTCGGCCGACTGTAGACAAACAAAATAAACTAAGTACCTACGAGATAACATTTGAAAGTAATAACATAATAAATAGCTTTAAAAAAATATAGTACAAAAGCCGTTCGATCATATCATGTATAATTTATTTTACTATTATACCCCCTGCCACCCACTTGACGAATGGTGTGGGTGGTAGCGAGGAAAGGAGGCAGGGACGTAGACAACATTACTCGTCACGGTGCATGTCATGCCCACTGCTCCCTATTTTGTCGGTTTTTTCTTTGTATGACATTGATATAATTGGCTATACTAAAATTGCACAGCGCGCCACATCGTCTATCATATAGCAAAGGTAATAACCAAGTACGGAGCTTCGCCACTAATTGCGCGAGTAAAGCAGTGTGGGTGGTCAAAGAGGGAACACCGCATAGAAAACCGATGTGCTGCGCGAGGAGCATAGTTAGACGGGGCTATTAGACTTAGAACACATGAAGCAATATTGCAGTCCGGTTGCCGCAGCGAGAGCAGCTTCAACCCGCTCCGTGAGTTCTTAGCTTTAGACAACATGCAATTTTTTTAGTAAAATCATAGTTTTAATTCTGTAATGGATAAGATTAATATTATTATTTCAGTGAACAATAATTTGTAGCTCTCATTTGCTAGCAATGTCTGTTATATTTCATGCGAGGAAGGGCTTTTTCACAAGTATTAGAGCTGAAATTCTTCTTATTTACTCCATAGTTCAATAGTATGTAATATATATCTCATAGTAAAATAGCACTATCTTTTGATGGTGGTATATGTCTGTTAGTGAATAAGATTTCATGCCTCCACAGGAGTGTGAAGATGGTTGGAGATAATGGAGAGACACAATTCTCTGCCAAATCAGCTATCTTCACGTCTGGACTCCTCTCACATATAACATTAGGTGGGGTGAGATTTTTTTTTTGTGACTAGTATCAGACACAATAGATAAGTATTCTGAAAACACTACTGTTTTATTTGAGAAATATGATTCAGATTCAGATTCATTTATTCATTGTTTAAACTGGGTACAATAAGATGGATTACTATATTTGTATTTGTGTTGGATATACTTTATTAATTAAGTATCTAGTTATTAAAGTATATTAATTTGAATGACACAAATAATACATAAACTACTTCTTCCATTCATTCACTCATTTATCATTACTAATCATTCATTCTTCCAGTCACTCATACTTCTAGTAACCATTCCAACATCCATCCTTATTCATTCATTCATGATACATTTTCCCATTCCTTGTATTTTGTGTTGAATGTTGTAGCAATTAGTACCCCCCCTCAGATTTGAGTGGTCTAAACTAGAGGCTCCAGATGGAGAGGAGTATCCTCCCATGGGGAGATGCCACCTGCCTGGAATACCTCTAGAGGCAATCGCCAATTTTTGGCTTGAGGTCCCCTAAGGATCTTGCTATGCCCAAACCTGGTGACACTGTAAAGGTCATCTGCGACCAACAGCATAAACACTCAAATAAAAGCAATTAGTACAGCCAGGAAAGTAACTATTGGAGCAATTTGGACCAAACTTCTTTGTTCAAATTAGTCTAAATTAATTTTAAAACTCATTTTATCTGATTTATAGATAGAAGTTTCTTCTACTGTTATTTTCAGCAATAATAACTGCTAAAAATCTAAAGAATTTTTTACTAGAAAAAAAATCTATAGTCTTGGTGAAGTTTTCAGTTAAAACAAAATAGATGTTTTAAACATAATTTAACTTTTTGTCTAAATTTCAGTGGAAAAAGGAAATTAAATTTGATAATTGTGAAAATTAATTTATTCAATCTCATAAATGAATGAATGGGTATCACAAGAATTTTTTTGTAAATAGCAATAGTTCACAATTATGACAATAATACTTTATTCTTCCATTAATAAAAAATATTATACTATGTATTAAAAAACATTAATGAACATAAAATAAAATAAATTAGTGAATTTTCTTTAATTTTTGTTTTATATTTTTTTAGAATTTATCAATGCATGCCTTTTACAATATTTTTACCCAATACAAAATATGTATACAAATATTGGACTAGTTCATTGCACTGTTTTTTTTTTGATGTAGTGTCTTATCAAAAACCTAGGTATTTGTTTCTTGTAATCCAAGATCTTATTACGTACAAACAGGTGAAAGCACCAATGAACCATTCATGTTAAAATGTAATTACTGCTAGTCTAATTACACTGTGTAATTGTACAAAAAAAATTGTTCCCTTTTAATATTTCTATAAAAAGTCTGCAACAGCACAAGTCTTTTCCCTAAAATTAATGCAAGTGAAACTGCAGGGAACCTCTAGTATAAATAACCAAAAACATTTAGAGCTAGATAGGTATTATGCCTACTAGAAATCGGCTTGTATATTTGAACACTATGATATTAGCATATAGTTCTAAAGAACTATTTATGATACTAGAGAAGGAAAGACTTTTTCTTTTCTAATAGCAAAAAGAAAAGCCATATTATTATATTTCAACCTTCTAGTATTAACTAAGCATTATTTATTGTTACTAAGAAGAATTATCGTAAAAGATTAGTAGAAAGAACAATAATATTTCATCCAAATAATTTCCTAACCTCCTTGTATAAAGTAAAGGAAAATACTCAAAGATTACCTTGGCATGTACTGCTCCCATTTTATATTAATGTAACTATTATTACTTATTGTCTACAGCTTCACCGGTGCCTATTTGAAGCAATTTTGATTTTTTTATTTTGAATTACATAAAAATACAAAATCTGACAGATTTGACAGTACATGAGCGAGTTCAAAAACGTTTTATCGTACCGTGCACTTATGTTAGTGATAGAAAAAATCATCATGAAAAATTATATAGAGATGCTTTATTTTGCTTTATATTACTGAAAAAAATCAAAACTAAACTTCTAATTTGTATTTACAAAATATTATCCAATCAGCTGAACGAGCATTTTTTGCACTGGTATACAAATAGTGTCAAAGTAAATTTTTCACGTTCCGTTGTATGCAGTGTACTAAAATTAAGCATGCAAATTTTCACTACAAACTGTTATTTATCGTAGTATTGCAAGAAAAACATTCATATCATTAAATGCAATTAGTTATCAGAAATGATATCAATATTTTTAATTACTCGTTGAGCATATATTTTTTCTGAAAACAATCGAAACAGCCGGTAAAAAAAAACCAACAATCAAACAAACAAGGAATTTCTTAATTTGACATGTTGGGTATCACAGAGTACTAAAGAAATAAGTATCGAATATTTGCTTAAGCTAATAAGTACTCTATGACAAAGTTGATAAAATGCTTTTCAGTTCATAAGGTCAGTTGTATTTGATTTTAAGTTCTGTTGAAATTTAATCAAAAGCGCATGTTTGTTTTGGTTTTAATTATTTTTTGAAAAATGGATCAGAAGCAAATATTTAGTAAATGCAAGGAATTAGGATGTTGCGATGCCTGTGGGCTGCGATATTTGGGAATAAGAAATCCAAAAGCGTACGAGAATGCTAAGGAATTCGCTCTCAAAGTAAGATGATTTATTTTCCTGTTATCGATTGATACCTATTTTCATTAATTGTAAGTGGACTATAGAATATGAGAAAAGCTATATAAATATGTTTTCAATACTCTTTCATTTATAATAATAATCCGCACACGGAAACATAAATAAACATAATTCTAACCTAAAATCACAGCACTGTGTAACTTATTATTTTATTTTCTCCGTGCTCAATAGTGCTGTTATTCAGCGTCTGTTTAATTACTATAACAATATGTTCCTATATTAGAAGTAAAATGTCAGTTTAATTGTTAAAAAATAGAGATAGAGAACTCAAAACCTTAATTTAATCCAATACTGTATTCCTAGACCACAAAAAGGCCTTTGATACTGTTTCTGTACCCATACTAATAAAAAAGCTTGAAGGCATTGGTATTAGGGGTACTGCTCTCTCTTTGTTTGAAAGTTATCTCTCAGAAAGAAAACAAGCTATTAAAATTGACAATTTAAATAGTTACGAAGAAAATATCACAAACGGAGTTCCACAAGCAGTGTACTAGGCCCTTCACTGTTCTTAGTTTCCATTACTGACCTGTGTAAGCTTCGAATTAGTGGAGTACGAATTTTCTGTTACGCGGATGATACTGCACTTGTATTTTCTAGTCATTCCTGGGAGGCAGTACAAACCGTTGCTGAACTAGCTTTGGCTGAAGTGTCAAATTGGCTTAGCACAAATCTTCTGACGCTTAATACGACAAAAACAAATTATATATGTTTTACCCCAAGTCAAAGATCTCAACCGGCTGATGATTTTCAAATTAAAATTCACAGTAGTAAAAACCATCCATCCACCGAAAACTGTAACTGCCCCAGTATTTCAAAAGTAATCAGCACCAAATACCTTGGAATTATATTGGATCAAAGACTATCATGGCATTCACATATTGAATTGGTTATCGCCCGAGTCAGGAAACTTACCTGGATATTTCAAACATTGTGATATGTCATGTCTAGTCAACTTCTGAACAAAATCTATGTTGCGTTAGTTCAGCCTGTGATAACGTACTGTATTCCTGTGTGGGGAGGAAGTTCAAAATATAAATTACTTGATCTTGAAAGGGCTCAAAGATCACTCCTCAAGGTAATGTATTTCAAACCTTACAGATACCCCACAGACAATCTGTATAAACTTTGTAATCTTTTATCTATCCGGCAGCTGTATTTATTAAACACTACCCTGGCATTACATAAGACATTAAAATATGATCCTTCAAAATTAGACAGAAGACGTAAAGATATTGTGTTTCGTTCCCTTCCAACTCGCACTGATTTTGGTAGACGTCAATATCCCTCTCAAAGTATTTTCATTTATAATACTATAAACAAAAAATTACAACACAACATGTATCCTATGTTGTCATATAAATGTAAAACAACTCTAGTTAATTGGCTGAAAACACTTAACTATGAAGACACGGAATTAATTTTAAAAAGAATAACATAATGGTCGTACTGGAGGTTGAATATATATACAACTGTACACACATTCACGCACTTATTCTCCATCTCACACAGACACACACACATACATACACACACACACACATACACACACACACACACACACATTCATACACACACACACTTGTACAAATACACCTGAT
Source organism: Chilo suppressalis (assembly GCA_902850365.2). Lineage (NCBI taxonomy): Eukaryota > Metazoa > Arthropoda > Insecta > Lepidoptera > Crambidae > Chilo > Chilo suppressalis. The sequence goes on from OU963922.1 coordinate 366,732, forward strand.
ACTTTAAGAAATTAGTTGTTATGTGCCCAAAATTTGTTAACTGCACTAGGCTAAGAGCGAGGCATCCCAACACAAGTATTAATTATTACTTTCTGGGTTGTCTCAACTTGTACTGTATTCTGACTCTTTGGGAAATAAAAACCATTTTCATTTTCAATACATTTCTATTTATATGTAGCATTAACATCTGCAGTGGTTGTTTACTAGGTTGCAGTACATAAATATGTACAAAATAATTTCCTTTAAATAAGCTGTAATAGAAGGAGCTTGATCGGTGACCAAAAATCTTCGATCTTGAGTACCTCCGTGATTCTGAAGGCACTATAAGCTGTTGGTCCCGGCTGCTTCTGCAGTTGTGTGGTGGGTCATGGCCCAATCTTCCTATTAGATCCATAGGGAAGGCCTGTGCCCCAGCAGTGGGAACATTAATAGGCTCGTGATGTGATGATGATGAAACTGTAATAATTGTATATACAGTGTAAACTCCATGTAACATCACTCGATTTAACAACAAACCCCCTAAAGAGTCGAAATCACTTGTGTTTGTTTGGTTTACTTTGTTTTCCATACAATGATACACTCCATATAGCACTACACCCACTCTCAATAACGACAACAACTAAGTAATAAAAAGTACCTTTTAAGTTGCCAAAATTTGTGAAAATCAAGCAGCTGTGTACGTTCTTTTGTCCCTTTATTATCCTAGCCTGTAATAAACTCAAGTGCCGGCATCATGCAAACCAAACTTTCTAAGAAATTATTTCTTTTGTTTAGAAATTGGGATTGCATGTGTAGACTGTTGTTGATCTTGACTAAAATAATATAATACAACAAAATTACTGGTGCAGCAAAAGACGTCAGACAAAAATAACAGAATATACGCAATAGCATTGAAATAAGATGATTTTTCATGTTCATAACTACTAGCTGAAATGAATTTTTTTTTTCATAATTCTGATTTTTTTTCTTTCCATTTAACGACAACTCTCTATAACGCCATAAAATGTACAGTCCCTTTAGAAATCAGAAATCAATATATCTTTATTCAAATTGGATGTATAGTACAACACTTTTGAATCGTCGAAACATTTTTTTTTCCCTACCACTCGTTATTGGACATATTTTTTAGCTGCGGAGAAAAACGAGCGAAAAAAACTCCACAACATTAAAAGCATAATGTAACAACATTTACAAATCATTATGTTGTTACAACATCAATACAATCATGATTTATTTAATATAGAAAACCTGTTGGAATGATTGGAACAGTTCAAACCCAAGCATTTTTGTCTGTAATATAATCAGACACTTTGTAATAAGCTTTTTTAATAAGTGCTTTTTTTATACTATCTTTGAATTTATTTATGCTTAACTCTTGGATATTGCTTGGGACTTTATTGTACAAGCGAACACAAAGACCTTTAAATGAATTATTGATTTTGTGAAGCCTGGTAGCAGGTAAAGTTAGTTTATTTTTGTTTCTTGTATTAAGTGTGTGAACATCACTGTTTTTAAGAAACAAATTAATATTTTTTCTTACAAGTAATAAATTTTCGTAAATGTATTGTGATGCGACCGTCATTATACCAAATTCTTTAAACCTATCTCTTAAGGAATCCTTAACTTTAAGATTATAAATTGATCGAATAGCTCTCTTCTGCAGCACAAAAATAGTTTGAATGTCGGCGGGGCGTTTCCCCACAATAAAATTCCGTACGACATTACACTATGGAAATAACTAAAGTATACTAATCTGGCCGTATCTACATCCGTTAACTGGTGTATCTTCATTACGGCATATGCTGCAGAACTAAGTCTATTTGACAATTTATCAATATGTGGGCCCCATTGAAGCTTAGAATCTAAAGTAATCCCTAAGAATACTGTGGTGTCTACAAGGCCCACATTCCTATCCTTCACATTCACACTGGTTTATACCTGTTTTACATTAGGTAATACAAATTTAATACATTTCGTTTTTCCTTCATTTAGTAATAAATTATTAACATTAAACCAGTGGACTACCTTAGAGATACAACTGTTCACGTCGTCAATAACTGTTTCCTTACGTTTGAGTTTAAATAAAAGTGATGTATCATCCGCGAACAATACTATCTCATGCTTATCTCTAACGTAGTAAGGTAAGTCATTAATATAAATTAAAAATAAGAAAGGACCAAGGATTGAGCCCTGCGGAACACCCATTTTAACCGGCGAACCCGCAGATTTATTGCCGTTAATGTCAACCCTCTGAATCCTATCCATCAGGTATGACGCAATAAGATCCAGATCAGTATCTCTAAATCCATAGTGGTGGAGTTTCCTGAGTAATGCGCAATCAAAAGCCTTGGACAAGCCTTTAGTGTCGGTATATAGAGTTTACACTGTCAGTATATTATGTGTATTCTGTGTATTCTATCCGTTACCCTGGAATCCCATAACACAAGCCTTACAGGAGCTTACTTTGTGGCTAGGCTAATTTGGGTGAGTATTAGAAATATTATTATAATAAATTATTTCTAGTTTCAAGATAAACCTGTGGCCACAGATGGTGCTAGTTCATCAACAGAGAAAGAAGCTGTAGAAACAAATAACACTACAGTCAGTAACGGAGACTCGCCTCCCAATAAGAAACACAAGGGGAATCCGTGTGTAACATGCTTAGGACTGCTCCAGGAAGAAGTTTGGCCAGAATGCAATAAGAAAGTCAAAGAGCTGCTTGATAAGAAGCGGTAAATATACTTAGTAATTATGTATATTAAACTAACAGAGAGGAAAGATATATATATAGAAGATAGATGAGGAGCTCGATGGTGCGAAGTTATTAAATTTTTATTAATTGGATGTGTGACCAAAAATCTTCTACCTCGAGCTTCTCCGTGCTCCAACATTAAGCCGTTGGTCCCAGCTGCATCTGCAGTCGTTAGCATCCACCAAACGCACTGGGCCTGCATGGTGGGTCAATCTCCCTATTCCATCCATAGGGAAGGCCTGTGCCCCAGCAGTAGGGACATTATTAGGCTGATGATGCTGAAACTACCAGACCCTGCCTTCACCACCCCTATATAGTTTTATTGTCACTACAAAAAGTAGTGGAGGTATGTTCCAAAAACTTCATTAAAATCAACACAGTGGCTTATTAACATCGGGCGTCTCCAGCCTGTGGCCTGGTGGGGGAGGCAAGTTCATATTCATCTATGGACGGCATTTAGATATGAACTCAGATGGGACACCGTTGTTTGTTATACTTATCTTTGTATCTAAAATATATTATGTACTAGTGGCCAGCCGCAACTTGGTCTGCACTCACTTCAGTTTTTTGACAATCCCTCAGGAACCTAACGTTTTCCAGAAACAAAAGTATCCTAGGTCGCATTCCAGGTCATAAGCAATATTGTAATATTAAAAAATAAAAAGTTTGTTGTGAAAATTACTTTAAATGGATAGGTCGAAATTAATGAAAAAAAGAATACTCGGGCGCCAGACCTACCACATTATTATACCATATTAGCCGGGAAAGCATTGAACTATTAATCGCAAAAGGGGAATTAATGCAAATCCATTCTCATTTTGGGTTGTCTATATATTGAAATTTAGTTCAAAACTACTGGTCCGAAAGAATTACTGCTAAATTTTGAAACTAAGACTAAGATGTAAGTGAGAATGTTACCTTTAATATGGGGGCCGAAACACAATTATAAATTTAGGAAATTACCGACCTTGTTGCATCTTTGGAGTTAAAATATGTCTGGTTTTGCAAGTATGTAGGGGATGGCCGTTTTTAGGTCCCGTGGGTTCACCTCCACCTCACGGGAAACATCGTGATTTGAATACGATTTCCAAATAAAATTTCAAATATAAAAAAACGCTTTTCGCGTTTTTCAATTAAATTAAGCTTCAAACATGGTCAACGCCATTTTGTATAGATGAGGTAAAATGTTTCATCATCAAAAACAATCGAAAATCCAATGGATTATCAACTTAAATAATGAGATTAATTATCCTGCATGTTGTATGTTAAAATTTTGGTCGTGAAGTGAAGTGACAGTTCTTTTCTTAAGTTTGTCTTGGCGGTAGGCAAAGTGAACAACGTCCATTCAGCCTACTGCTCGATAAAGGCAGAAACACACTTACCCAAAAGTGCACAGATTAAAGAAAATGGGCGCGAGATAAAAACGACCAGAGAGACAACCAAAAAAAATCTTCTATCTCGCTCTTCGAGCGAAGGAGATCCATGTGACGTTTTTAACACGTTACAATATGCATACCAAATTTCATCCAAATTCGTTTAGTAATTTTTGTGTAATTCAGTTACAAACATGCAAACTCTCACATTTATAATATTAGTAGGAATTGGATTACTATCTGTTAGAACTCATTCCCACGTGTAGGGTATCAAGCCCAGATTATAATTGGATAATCCAGTGGCAGAGCATTTTATATGAAGCTATTCACTTGTCAGAAACCGATGTTGTGTCAGAGCCGATCATATAAAATGCTCTGCCACTGGAGTATTCCATAAAATCCTGGACCGACACTGAAAAGTGAGAACAAGCTCTTACCCTAGTATCCCATAACATAACAAGCCTACTTTGGGGGCTAAGCTAATTGGTGTGAGTGTTATGAATACTTATTCATCCATTTATTATTATTCCTCTTAAATAATGCAGGTATGAGTGTACCACCTTCGCATGTGCCCTCTCAGCTCCCATTGTCACAATATTGAGAGAGAGAGTTGTGTCCCTGAGGTTGAGTGATGCCTGCAAAGACTATGATGCCAGTGAGTATTGTAAATTTTTCTTACTTAATACCTACTATGAAACAAGATATCAATTTTTGAAACCTCGCTGGCAGAAATCATTAGAAATACACAAAAAAAAATAGAATTCGAAAACAGAAAAATCGCTGGAAAATACATAGGGTATTTTCGGATAGCCCCAGGTGCGAGCAATCTAAAAAAATTGTTGACGTCACTAGTTGGACCACCCTGTATATTTACCACCTGTTTTGTTTGCTTTGTATAATAAAGAAGTGTTGACACCACTGAAGGAAGCTTGGAAATGGTCCTTTGGCACACAACTAGCAACATATGTGGGAATAAATCTGGATGCTGGTCACTTATCCCCGTTACTGGTCACCCTGCATATGGAATACCCGGACGATTTGCAGGTAAGTACTTATTATAATTTATGTTAAAAAATATTTTATGAAGGTACTTACTTTTAAATAAAATAATTTAATGCACACATTTATTAGTGTTATATTCAACAAACACTTTAATTAGATCCCAATGTGGGATCATGGGTGTGCTAAAGATATTACGAGTCCCCCATATTGGATTAAGTATGACGTCACTTAGTTAACCACGCATTGTAATCCAAACTGAATGTGTAGGCAAAATTTAGGATAAGTTATTTTAAATTCAGTTACATGATTTAACCCAAACATACATTGCAACTCAGAATATTGACTAGATTAGCGACATTATTACATTCACTATATTGACGAGATTGACGACCTAATTACAGTCACAAAATTGACTAGAATGACGACCCAATTACACTCACAATATTGACTACATTCGCGACTTAATTACACTCACAATATTGACTAGATTGATGACTCCATTACACTCACAATATTGACTAGATTGATGACTCAATTAAATTCACAATATTGACTAGAATAACGACCCAATTACACTCACAATATTGACTACATTTGCGACTTAATTACACTCACAATATTGACTACATTTGCGACTTAATTACACTCACAATATTGACTAGATTAATGACTCAATTAAATTCACAATATTGACTAGAATAACGACCCAATTACACTCACAATATTGACTACATTTGCGACTTAATTACACTCACAATATTGACTAGATTGATAACTCAATTACATTCACAATAATGACTAGATTGACGACCCAATCACACTCACAATGTTTTGACTATGTTTTGTATATATTGTACAGGAACTGGAAGTCCTAAAGACCCTCTCGCCTACCCTATTTGAATCGCGCAGTCAGCAAAGAAAGCGCTTCACCGTAGAGTTTACCCGTCGCTCTGTGGAACAAGCGCTAGAGGGAGTTACGCTCGAAGCGCTAGAAGCGCTGCCGGGGCGCGGGGAGGGGATCATGGCGGTGGGGGGGAGGGTGGAATGTGTGAGTGTGGGGTGTACTCATGCACCCGCCTATGTGGGGGGGAGGTGAGTACATACTTACTAATACAGCGGGTATAACGACGATGAAGGGACCGCTCTATTTACGTCGTTATATCCGGAAGTCGTTACAGGCAAAGGCAAAGAAATCTTTGTGTTTTGGCGGTGCACTCATACCTGCAATATTTAAAAGAAATAATAATAAATGGATGAATAAGTATTCGTAACACTTACACCTGCGCCATCGAGGAGCTCGATGGCGCAGGTGGTTAGCGCGTTCGGCTGTGAACGTTGAAGTTAAGCAACTTTTGCAGTGGTCGGTCATTGGATGGGTGACTAAAAAATCTTCTATCTCGAGTGCCTCCGTGCTTGGGAAGGCACGTTAAGCCGTTGTTGGTCCCGGCTGCATCTGCAGTCGTTAGCACCCACCAATCCGCACTGGGCCCGCGTGGTGGGTCATTGCCCAATCTTCCTATTCCATCCATAGGAAGAAGGCCTATGCTCCAGCAGTGGGGAGAATAATAGCCTGATGGTGGTGGTGATGGTGACCTAAGTTTAGAGATAATAGACAAAACTGAATTATAGCATATATATGACAACGACTCACTATGCCATTTTGAAAAGTGAAAAATATCAAAAGTTGTTTTACTAATTGAAGTGAAACTTCTTTATCGGCGTTGGCAAAAAATTTACCGTCACATTTTTCGGTTACGCGTCACGTTTTTTGGTTACGCGCCATCTTTTTTTTAAAAGAGCACTATTTACCTCATCCGAACAATTGCTTCTTCTGTCAACTTTAAAAAAAAAGTATCGACAGCAAATATTCGTGTTTCACACAAGGTAAGGTAAGGTAAGGTAGGTTGATATGAGATTAGCTTAAGAAGATGCTAATATACCGCGGGCGCTTACGGACTGCGCCTTTGGTATTAAGCTTGATTTCAGTTTTCGTTATATATGTGTTTTAGTAAATAGTATTAGTTATTAGTATTTAGGGTGTAAGGTAAGGTAAGGTAAGGTGTAGTTATACCCCTTTAGTGGGTGAGTTTTTGAAAAATCTTAGCGCACGCCTATATATATATTTCTGGAAAGTTGCATGTAGATCATTTTTCGAAAAAAATAAGGCCATAAAGAAGTTTCACTTCTTACGTGTGTACACTAGTACACGCACACATTTTTTTTTATTTTATTATGACCCATCAAATTCTTATTAGCTACTTCTAATGTAGCCCTTATTCCCTGTCCTCAAGGTACATCAAGTTGTCGCGCGAGTTGCCACAAACGCCGTGGATCATCAACGGCCGTCGTATGATGGAATCTTCGGTTCAAGAGATCATATTTGAACCGCTGGCGAAAGCATACGGGTGAGTACTTTCATGGGAATATGGTATTTGTGGCCGTTGTAATTGGGATCATAATCCCACGTTTCAATGGAGTAACAGATTAATGTGTTTTACCGATTTATTTGGGAATTAATAACAGTTTTTCATAACATTCAGCCATTGTGAGCAAAAAAACAAAATTTTGTTTTTTATTGAATAATTTTAAATCTAAAGAAAAGTTTACTAGAAAAAAATCCACGCGGACCAAGCAGCGGACGGGACTCGAACCCGCATCCTTCGCTATCCGGGCGAATGCACTGACCATTATGTTACCTACAATGCGAAGAGATGGCGCTGCCTTGCAGCTTAAGGCTAGGAAAATTTCGACGCGGCTAATAGGGCCGTGGTAGCGTAATGGTCAGTGCATTCGCTCGGATAGCGAAGGATGCGGGTTCGAGTCCCGTCCGCTGCCTGGTCCGCGTGGATTTTTTTCTAGTAAACTTTTCTTTAGATTTAAACATCTAGCAGTTAAATGCTTAAAAAATGAATAATTTTAATTTGAAAGAACTATATAAAAAATGCAATCCCGTATGTTTGTTGTTACAGCATGTCACTGGCCGATTCTGAACATCGACTGAAGTTCATGGCGGCTGGACGAGAAGATGTCGACGTGAGGTGTCTGGGAGATGGCAGACCTTTCGCTATAGAGGTACACTACACTACACCTTACTACACTACACTACACTACACCTTACTACATACTTACTACACTACACTTCAACTTACTGCACTATAACACCTTATAGAACTACTTTCATAGATCTAGGTTCTAGATTCAGGCCCTTTTTTATGTTATAGGTGGCATACTCGCAGACGGCTCACCTGATGGTAAGTGATCACCGTCGCCCATGGACACTTGCAACACCAGGAGTATCACAAATGCGATGCCGGCCTTTAAGGAAGGAGTACGCTCTTTTTTTGAAGGTTCTTGGGTCGTATCGGTCCGGAAACACTGCTGGCGACAATATATTCCACAGTTTTGTCGTACGTGGTAAAAAATTTCGAAAAAAATGCACGGTTGTGGATAGCCACGCATCAAGATGATGGGGATGAAATTTTTGTCGCGATGTACGATGGCGAAATGCAGCAGCTGGAATTAATCCGAACAATTCCTCAGAACACTCCCCGTGATAAATGCGATAGAAGATGCAGAGCGAAGCTACATCCCTACGCAAAGCCAAAGGATTAAGCTGATCGGAAAGGTCCTGGTCGTCGACAAGTCGCATAGCAAAGCTAGCCATCATCACCAGCCTATTGATGTCCCCACTGCCTTCCCTATGGATGGAATAGGGTGATTGATCCACCATGCAGATTGAATGAATGATGACTACCTTTTCTATGTGACTTGTCCCTGCTTTTTGCCGCGCGAAGGGCCTGAATCTAGAACCTAGATCTATGAAAGTAGTTCTATAAGGTGTTATAGTTTAACTAGCAAACCAGTGAACCAAATGTTCACCAAAACCTGATTTAAAAAAAAATGTATTTAATTAATTGAGAACTTCGGAGATTTTGTGTGGTTTCGTTTGAAATTCGTGATTTCTCGAAAACCGGAAGTGCTACGTTACTCAAATCCGGTTTGTAGTCTTATCAGACTATTCTTAACTTATAACTCAAACATTCTCTTTATCTATCTCTTACGGTTTGGCCGCTGAAACAGCACCACAGATGGACGGACGGACGGACTTGTCTAATAGATAAGAGATAAATCATTTAAATTCAATGTATTCGCAGGTAACGGATCCCAATAGACAATTGAGTGCGGACGAACTGAACAATATTTGCGAGGAAATATCCAAAAGTGGTCTAGTGATCGTCAAGTTAATGGTGCCGGTGACAAAGTGAGTACCGACCATTTAATTTTAAATTTATTCATTTAGTCTACAAACTGTCCAAACTATCATTATTGCCAGCCTATTAATGCCTCGTCCTGCTAGACTATGTCGTCCAGGTATTTCACCAAGTCGACATATGTCACTGACTGATAAGTGACATTTTTGAGAATTATTTTCATTTGGGAAACATACAGTTTTACACAATTCAATTAAGTAACACTTTTTAATTTTTCATAAACCAGTTAAGTTTCCGCAGACTGAAACTAACATATACTTACATAATTTACTTAAGATTACGTACAATATTTAGAGTTATGTGAATAAAAGGAAATACAAGTGTTAGGGTAAAACGACCTTATAGCATTCATTTCTAAATTGATTGTAAGAAAGGCAAAATATATCCAATTCCCTGAAGTATTTATTATAGCTGTGACATGCTCTAGAAATGAAACTATTATTTTCGGAAATGCTTAATATAAAAAATGACAGGCATTTTGTTACAATTGCCCGTATCTTACAACGAAAATAATAATTGTCATTGTCATTGTAATTGTTGAATAATTGTCAAACAAGGGTATTTTTTTTGAAGTGAAATTTCTTTATCGGCGTTGGAAAAAAATTTACCGTCACATTTTTCGGTTACGCGTCACATTTTTCCGTTACGCGCCATCTTTTTTTATATTAATAGTTGATAGCTGAATGATCACACTGTCGCCGGCGAGAACTCTCTCTACTCGTTTGTAGCTGAGTGACAATAGTTATTAAAGATAAGACTCGCTCAGCCAAACTCGCATAGCGATACTCGCTCAGCGGTACTCGCTCAGCGATACTCGCTCAGCGATACTCGCCCAGCGATACTCGCTCAGCGATACTCGCTCAGCGATACTCGCTCAGCGATACTAGCTCAGCGATACTCGCTCAGCGATACTAGCTCAGCGATACTCGCTCAGCTATACTCGCTCGGTTAAGCTGGCTTGGCTGTCAAAAGCCGTGCGCGTGCATTTTAACTCAGGACTGCCAATTCGTTTCTAGTTTCTACTCGCTTATCGTTCATCGTCGGAGGTGGAACATGTGCCTTAGATTACTGAGCCGTGTAATCATAACAGTTTCATAGGCAGTAATTTGTATTCATGTCTATGATAATAAAATCCTTTTGTTTAAACTTTATCTAATTTAACTTTATTTTACCAATTTCTGGAAAGTTGCATGTAGATCATTTTTCGAAAAATAAGGCCATAAAGAAGTTTCATTTCTTACGTGTGTACACTAGTACACGCACACATATTTTTTTTTAAGTCGACATATTTGATAAATTATGGGTTATTTATGAGATGAGATCGGGGCTGTGTAGGATACGCGTTACAATTGTAGTGTTTTCATTGTTAGTTACAACTTTACGAAACCTTGACAAGATGAATTCTTATGCAGGAGAATTAATAAAGAACGAATATTTATGGAACGAAGTTCCTTACGGCAGGCTTGGAGGGGATAGGGATTTTGCTGCGCGACCGAACTGAAAAAAATGTGATAGTAAAACCGTAAGAAAAAATCCGTGGAAAAAAGTGCGTGGAATAAAACCGTTAAATGAGACGTGCGCAGGCGCGACGGTCGCATACACTAGCGAGTAGTGTATAATACCTTTCTCTTTCTCCCTCTTTGTTTTCGTTCTCTCATCCCTTCCCTTTCTATTACCACTCCACCCCGCCAATGCATAGTATATACTCAACTTCGTTCCTACCTGGTGTCCCACATCATTTTTTTCCTTTGACATCACTGATTTTGAGGTTCATAAACAAAACCATTAACGAACATTCTATTAAAATGAAATTGGTGCAGTAAAAGATCGCCCCACAACAACCCGTTAGCTTTACACATCGACCGCTCAGGGGGCCATTCGCCTAACGGAAATGCTAATGAAAACCTTAACGCTTTCGATTTTATTTTGTTATTTCTGATCGCCGGCGCCGAAGGTTTTCAAATACCTCACGCTTATTTTTTTTAATATTGTTATTACCAATGCAAAAGAAAAAAAAGAGCGCGAGGCATTTGAAAACCTCAGGCGGCTAGAAATGACAAAATGAAATCGTAAGCGTTTCCGTTAGGCGAATGGCCCCCTGGGGGCCAATCGCCTAACTGAATTGCTTTGGAAAACGCTATCGCTTACGATTTCATTTTGTTATTTCTAGCCCCCTGAGGTTTTCAAATGCCTCGCGCTCTTTTTTTTTCTTTTGCATTGGTAATAACAATGTTAAAGAAAATGAGCGTGAGGTATTTCGGCGGTTAGAAATAACAAAATGAAATCGTAAGCGATAGCGTTTTCCAAAGCAATCCAGTTAGGCGATTGGCCCCCTGGTCTCATTTGTCGTTACCGCTTCTTTGGGTCAAAATGTCTCAAAAATTCAGATTTGTTTAATTTTTTTCGCTCTATCGATCTGCCTATTTCAACTTCACATAATATGTATTTTGAAATAAATAATAATATAACCAAAAAGAGTAAATTATATATATTTATTTTGATGTAAGTATCATCAATATAGCCAAAGAAAAGTTAAATATATATCGGTTTTGACGTGTAACAGCTTTCCTCTCGCTTTCCTGCAATTTGTGGGAGCGATTTCGTGAAATGGGACGGAAGTGTGTAACAGGAAGTCGCGAAAGCGCACGCTATTTGATTTGATTTTAGAACATAATGTTCAAATGGCTTATTCCGTTTGTAGTAAGTTTTATTTCTTTTTTTACTAATATAAGGTGAGGTTTCAAATGTTACACATCATACGCGACTACTGTAAGGCATTGTCCTAATACAACGCGATAACGCGAATGAGCGATGCGATCATCGTACGAGTCGACGATCAAACATATTGATCTAGAATAGGTGTCCTAATACGCGATCGAGCGATGCATTCGCGCGACTAAAATGTTTAAAAATCTATTCGCCGAACTTAGATCGCGCGAACGCGCAATCAAACCTATTAATGATGAATAGGTGTCCTAACTGAAGTTCGCGCGATGATCGCGTCGCATCGATAGGAAGCGGGGAGAGGGGCAGGGCTAACCCGTTCCGTATTCGCGTTCTATTAGGACACCCAGTTCGCGATCACGCGATGGTCGCATCGTTAAAACGCGCGATGATCGCGTTATCGCGTTGTATTAGGACAATGCCTAAGGCTCGCTCGTTTTGTTTTTTTTTTGTGTTTTGCTTCTCATGTAAAAAGTCACTTGAAGCCAAAGGGGTCGATATGTCAGTGACATATGTCAACTTGGTGCGCCACGGTGCTGACGCTATACATATTATACGTCATCAATCGTCATATTAGGCTATTGATGTCCCCACTGCTGTGGCACAGGTATTCCCTTAGGATGGGAATGGGAGATCGGGCCGCGACCTACGCGGGCCCAATCCAGATTGGTGGCTGCTAACGAATGCAGAAGCGGGACAATGACATTCCTTCCGAAGCGAGTCTTGAGAGATAATGAAGTTCCATTTTTTGTCCATAAAATGCAATATATATATATATATATATACCTCCACTTCCTAATCACGACTGCCATATCTTCTAAAAAAAAATGTAAAAAAAAATGGATGCGTGTAACTTATGTACGCGCGTGAGAAGTTATACCTACTTCTTTAGCATCATTAAAAATATTTTTTAATTGAATGCAAATAATTAATAATTACAATAAAATAATAAAAGGACTGGAAAAGGATAGTTAACACAGTCAATTAAGTTCAGTTTTAATTTGAAAAATTAAATAAATATTCAAAATATTCAATTAAAATCACTACTGAATTTAAGTTATTAGTCCATATGTAATTAGCACTTGTAAGTAACTAAAACACGTTGTGTCTATATAGAAACTAGAAACATGTGGATCAATATTATAAATATGAAAACAGTGATCAGAGGCGACGAGCGTGCCAACATTGTTTTTGACAACGCGATCATCTTATGGAGCTCCGTGGATCGTTCAAAGTACCTTTCGAACAGAGGCCAACTTCATGGTGTTACTATTGTGTTACAGTGATGCGCGCGAATCTCGAAATTTCACTCATATGATTTTTTCATAACGCGCCTAAAGAAGTATAACTTCAATAACCGGGACGAACCACCGTTTTATTAATTTACTTACTTTATAAAAACTCCGAAGTTTTAAGTGAAAATCAGGGATATTTACTTGAAAAAGGGAGGTCTCATAGTGCAACGAAGTATAACTTAATAATATATATTGCCAATCAATTTTTAACTTTAACTGTTCCTACATTAAAAATAAAATCATTCAGATGTTACCTGCTGTCTTTGATTATAGAATTAACTGAACAGAAGCGAAGAAAAAAATATCTACTACATATGGTAGATAATCTCGTCGCTACACACGCACACATTGCACATAACATGAGTCGTTTTCTTTGCGTGCTTTATTGGGATTGCATTATTTAGACGTGTATATATGCAATCAAAGCCTACTGTTCAATGTTACATTGTTAATTGACCAGGGAAGACTTGACAGACCTCAAAAAGGCAGAAGAAACCAAACGCAAGACATACGAAGCCCTCTGCATCAAACTCGCGCACTCCGAATACGAAACTGACGTAAGTTATATTATATTGTTACGTGTCGGGATGGGTTAGAAATATAGTTCACGCTTGACAGTTGTTTATTCACAACACAGTTCTTTATTAAAAACACAATACTACACTCACGGGGCACTACATAAGTCCTTACCTTTGACGACCTCCGTGGCCGAGTGGTTTGTACGCCGGGTTTCATGGCTGTCGCTGACTCGAAAGGTCTCGGGTTCGAATCCCGGTGGGGGCAAATGTTTGTGTGATGAATACGAGCATTTGTACTCCAGTCATGGATGTTTAATATGTATTTATATAAATATACTTAAATACGTACAGTATATGTATTCTATCCATTACCCTAGCATCCCATAACACAAGCCTTTCAGTGCTTACTTTGGGGCTAGGCTAATTGGTGTGAGTGTTGGAAACATTTGTTTATTTATTTATACAACCGCACACTTGTAACGGTAACTTAAAACGTCTGTATAATCGCTGTTGAATCTCAACTGTCCACTGCGCGGCTTATATACAGCAATCGACGAATTCCACAAATTTCCAGTTCATTTTATTAGGCCATTTGACAGTATATAAATAATGTACCAATTGATGGCGTTCGTATTATTTTTTTTTTCTTATTTTTTTTATACACACATCAATTAGCCTAGCCCCGAAGTAAGCACTGTAAGGCTTGTGTTATGGAATACTATATACATATACTGTACATATATAAGTATACTAGCTGACCCAGCGAACTTCGTACCGCCATAAAAAATAGGGGTTGGTGGTAGAAAGGTGAAACTTTAGGGTTGTATGTGTTTACTAATGCTGTATCATAAAAGAATAAAAAAAAATATCTAAAATTGAAAAAAAAATTTAGGGGTGGATTACCCTTAACATTTAGGGGATGAAAAATAGATGTTGTCCGATTCTCAGACCTACGCAATATGCACACATGAGAATCGGAAAAGCCGTTTCAGAAGAGTTTAACCACAAACACCGCGACACGAGAATTTTATATATTAGATTTATATAAATACATATTAAACATCCATGACTGGAGTACAAATGCTCGTATTCATCACACAAACATCTGCCCCCACCGGGATTCGAACCCGAGACCTCTCGAGTCGGCGACAGCCATGAAACTTGGCGTACAAACCACTCGGCCACGGAGGTCGTCAGTCAATATGAATATTAGTAGCGATTTCACTATTCTGAAAGAACAAATAATATAACTTCTCTATAAAATCATTAAATGGAAATTATTTTTTTGCTCTATGGTCACGTGATTGAAAACGCCTGGGATTGGCCAAGACTAAAATGACGTCACATGCTAGTAAACTTGCGGCCAAAGTGACATTACATTGTATTATTGGACGTTTTAATGACAGTCGTCTGACGTCAAATACTGGTGAGACGCCATAATGTCCAGATAAATGCTTTCGCGGCAACTTTAAATTGTTTTTTTTTTGGTTTAGCTTTTTTACTGAATTCCACAAAAGAAGTAAAGATATCCACTCTTTATGGACTCCCTAAATATTAGTAAAAAACGTGAGATTCTTTTTCTAAAACTTATTAAATACTAGCGGCCCGCCCTCGCTTCGCTTCGGTGTAGAGCTGAAGTGTAGACTACAGTTTTTGTTCTCAGGCTTGTATTACACACAATGACATTCATCTATGATTCTTCCTATACCTGCATGCAAAGTCTCACAGCCCGATCGGTTTAAAATTGACAAAGTTTCATTCCCTATTTTATCCCCTTGGGGGTAGAATTGATCGAAATCCTTTCTTAACGGATGCCTACGTCATAACATCTACCTGCATGCCAAATTTCAGCCCGATCCGTCCAGTGGTTTGGGCTGTGCGTTGATACATCACTATGTCAGTCAGTCGGTCACCTTTGAGTTTTATCGATATAGATGAAAGCATCAGCGGTATACTCACACCAAAGGGCGCCCTGTAAGGTTTGGGTTCGAAATATTGATTGATTTATTTGGCCCCACAGCTAGACCCCTCAGCGCCCGTAACGGTGACAGACGAGGACATCCGTCGCCTCAACACATTCCGCAACACTCCCGCGGAGCACTCGGCCCGGATAGTGTTCACGCAGCGCACTCCCATCAGGGTGCTGCACCGGCGGCCCCTGCTGGTCAGGACCAGGTGTATATACGAGTTACACGCGGAAAAGGTGCCTGGTGAGTCCATATAAATCATACTCCAATAATTTATTGCAACTATAATGTGTATGAGTATGAGTATAATGCGATTCAACTAAGAATAGGACCGACTGGGCGCCATATTGTGACGTCATAGCTGTCGATTCAAAGCAAATAGGTAGAGTGAGCAAAAAAAAGTTTTTATTGAATAAGATTAAGTGAGAAGAAACATCAGATTTTTGTAATAAATTTAATTTACTAAGATTGAGAAAAAACTCAACCGATTTTTAATAATATTTCTTAAATAAGACTGTGTGAGAAAAAACATTAATCAGAATCTAGCTCTTTAAATTCCGCTCATCTCTGCATTACCGCCGGAGTAGTTATGAATAATCATGCACTATTACTAGGTCACATACGAACATGCATGCTTTATGTAAACGAAAGTTTCAAATCGAGTTGCTGAACGCAATATAAAGTGACATTTAGTTGACTATTTAGGTTATCAACCATTCATAGCCAAAGCTCAATAAAAGAAAAATGTATCAACCAATATTAGTTATCAATATTTGTTATTGTTTGTTTACAAATGTTTGGTTTTTATTCTAGAATTAGCTGAGTGCTAAAAAAGTGTTCCGAGTTTTTTCTGCAAACCGTACTTTTCATGCGACATTTGACAGATGTAGGTCATTGGCTTTCCTATTCTTATTTGAATCGCATTATACAGTGGGTGGTAGATACATACATAAACATGAGCATTATGGACAACGACGAGCACGCAATTGGTTATTAGAAGAAAGCATGCGCTTCCCAAATGAACAGCATTATGACTAAATTTATAATTGGAAGATAGAGATTGCGTCATGTGTTTATTTTTGATTGTGCTAATTGAATTTTTATATTGATTGTATACATATTAATGATTACTGATTTTATCATTAAAATATTAATTATATAAAACTAGTTTTAACGGTGTTTCGTCATTAATGCGTAGTTATTTAATAAAGCGACAGTTTTCTTATACAATGCGTATATTATGAAGAATTACAAGATAAAATATATGAGCCGAAAAATTGCTTGAGAAAGTTGAGCGTACAAAATTTGAATTGCGTAGAGAGAAGTATAGGGGGGGGGGGGGGGGGGTTTCATCACGTGGGTCACAGCTGCTCTTACTGGTAGAAAGATGATGCGACGTTCCGGTGCAGGCAGAATTTCTTATTGTCTTGCCTAAACAAACGGGTTAATACACGAAACTTTATTTATTTATTGACGTTTCGCAGCTTTTTCAGGTCTGCTTCGTCAGAACAATGTTTTTTTTTTTAATTTTGTGGAGCTACCTTCGAAATACTTTTATTGAGCGTTCGGTTATTTCATTGTTAGATTTTTAAAATTTTATAGTTTATGTATGAATTGAAAACAAATAAACTATTCATTTTCATTTGTTGATTATAAATTCTTTTAACTTATAATGAATTTAAATTTATTGTTATTGATATTGAAAAATGATTTCACAATGTTGATTGATATGTATTACGTTTAATTATGTAGTGTAAAATATTTGCATGCTATTTAAGATGGCCGAATGGGCCGAACTTCAAAATTTGTAAGATGGGGATCTTACAAATTTTGAGTGTACCCTATTCAAATGCAAATAAATAAATTCTAATTCTATAAATGTCAAATAATTATTTTTATTTATTATTGTATTAGGCAATTTGTTATACATTTTAATAGATGAATGTGACGTGCTTGATGATGTTGGTTTTAGTCTGGAATTAGGCAATATTCATTTATTTTTGTGTCAAGATGTGTATCTAGATGGGTATATATCTATATAACAATGCGGCTCGCTTAAGTGTCTCACTATCACCGTCAGATCACACATTGCGGTATATACGAAATAACAATAGGACGTTATTCGAGAACACTGCCTTTATTAATACTTACACACAAAAAAAATAATAAATAATAAATAAATAAATATTTCCGACACTCACACCAATTAGCCTAGCCCCAAAGTAAGCACTATAAGGCTTGTGTTATGGGATACTAGGGTAACGGATAGAATACATATACTGTACATATATAAGTATATTTATATAAATACATATTAAATATCCATGACTGGAGTACAAATGCTCGTATTCATCACACAAACATCTGCCCCCACCGGGATTCGAACCCGGGACCTCTCGAGTCGGCGACAGCCATGAAACCCGGCGTACAAACCACTCGGCCACGTAGGTCGTCAAAATGGGTGCGTGTACTTATGTAGGCGCGTGAGAAGTTATCCTTCTTTGGCATCGTTTAAAATTAGTTTTTAATTGCATGCAAATAATTAATTACAATAAATTAATAAAAAGTCTGGAAAAGGACACAGTCAATAAAGTTCAGTTTTAATTTGAAAAAATAAATAAATAATCAAAATATTCAATTAAAATCGCTACTGAATATAATTTATTAGAACATATGTGATTTGCACTTGTATGAAACTCAAACACGTATTCCGAATATACAAACTAGAAACATGTGGATAAATATTATAAATATGAATACCTATAACTGTTACTTTATTACAAAAAATAAAGATGTGGTTTTTGGTTCTACTACACCAATGGTCAAGAGATGGCGCTGTAGTCTCCTGAATCGCGCTTTGGTTCCGTTGTTCCAGATTAATAAATACTTTTGATAGGCCTTCACAATGCAGTCGTTAGCACCCACTAAATAGAGATTCTATTTCTGTTTTGTTGGTAGATTTTCTTAATGTGCGGTGAACACAAAAGCGCGCGGTGGCGCGTTATGAAAAAATGATGAGAGTGAAATTTTAAGACGCGCGGTAACACAAAAAATTAACAGCATGAAGTTAGTCGCTTTAGCGACCAACTTCATGCTGTTACTTTTGTGTTTACCGCACATTAAGAAAATCTACCAACAAAATAGAATCTCTATATTGTGGGTGCTAACGACTGCATTGTGAAGGCCTATCAAAAGTATTTATTAATCTGGAACAACGGAACCAAAGCGCGATTCAGGAGACTACAGCGCCATCTCTTGACCATTGGTGTAGTAGAACCAAAAACCACATCTTTATTTTTTGTAATAAAGTAACAGTTATAGGTATTCATATTTATTGTTGAAGTACCTATCTAATGCTATAAATTGTATGTTCTATAAAAAAAAGAAAAATGTAATTCGGTCTATGTAATCTATGCTCTCGCTCTCTCTCTTTGGTCTCTGGTCTGCAAGTCACTGCGCTGCAAAACTGTAAGAATATAATTTATTTAATAAAACACCATAGAAGGTTTAGATATTTTGTTTTATTACAACAGGTTATGGGCCCAGCCCGTAATCTGATTGTAAAAGTAGTATTCACAAAAGAAATAGTCGCCGATCATAAAACTGATACGACATAACCTCACCTGGAAACGTGGTTTCGGAAAAGAGCAAGATTGTTGGCGAAACAGTGTTATAATAAGAATATATACTAAGCAATGTCTACGAACAGTAATACAATGATGCTAATTGAAAAATTAATTGGGCGTGACAATTATAACACGTGGAAATTCTCCGTCCAGACGTATCTTCAGCACGAGGATTTATGGTGTTGTATTGAAAATGAAGCAGTAGATCCGAAACTTGACCTAAAAGCTAAGTCAAAAATAATATTATTAGTCGACACAATAAACTACATTCATATTCAAGACGCGAAGACTGCTAAAGAAGTTTGGACAAACTTGCAAAAAGCTTTCGATGACAGAGGTTTAACTCGCCGTGTTGGATTATTAAAAGATTTAATCACAACCACATTAGAAAGTTGTCATAATATAGAAGACTACGTGAATAAAATTATGACCACAGCACATAAGTTGAGGAATATTTCTTTTGAAGTGAATGATGAGTGGCTTGGTACATTACTCTTGGCTGGTTTGCCTGAAAGCTACAAACCCATGATAATGGCTTTGGAAAGCTCTGGAGTACCAATCACGGCTGATTCAGTGAAAACAAAACTTTTACAAGAGGTGAAATCTTCTGACTCGGTGGCACTGTATGCAAATAAAATTGACAGATCAAAACAGAGACCACAGAATATCAACAAGGGTCCACGTTGTTTCAAATGCAACAAATATGGTCACATCAGTAAACATTGCAGAACAAAAAAGAAGGATCACTCGGGAAACACTAAAGATTCAGGAAAAGAAACTGGATATGTTGCAGTTTTCTCAGCATCGTTCAGCAACATAAGCAATGATAGCTGGTTTGTAGATTCAGGTGCCTCCATGCACATGACCATGAAGAAGGACTGGTTATATGATGAATCAGCACCCCCAATCACAAGCATCCGTATTGCAAATGATAAAATGCTCAGTGTGAAAAGTTGTGGAAAAGTTGATCTGACTGTAACAAAGAAAAATGGAGAAACACAGAAAGTACAAGTTACTAATGTTTTATACATACCAGAGTTGGCGAGCAATCTTCTCTCAGTAAGTCAATTGATAGAACATGGGTGTTCCGTACAGTTCAATAAAGATGGCTGTAAAATACTCAATAGAGCTAAAGATGAAGTTGCCAATTGCAAATTAATTAACAACATGTACAGGCTTAATACTAAGAGTATTCCGGCATACATGTGTAAGACAAGTGAAAATGATCACTACTTATGGCATCAACGGATGGCACATCTGAACATGACAGATCTGTGCAAACTTACCAAATGTACAGAAGGGGTGATGTTAAGTGATTATAAGGTTAACATGGAGTGTGAATACTGTCATCAAGGAAAACAGTCAAGACTGCCGTTTCCAAGAAATGGTTCAAGAGCGAAGAAACCACTTGAACTTATTCACTCAGATGTTTGCGGGCCCTTGGAGGTGAAATCAGTTGGTGGAGCCAAATATTTCCTGACCTTCGTGGATGATTATACCAGGAAAGTATTTGTCTATTTTCTTAGTAATAAGTCTGAGGTCTTTAGTAAATTTAAACAATTTAAAGTACTAGTCGAAAACCAACTTGAGTTAAAAATAAAATGTATTAGAACTGATAATGGTAAAGAGTATCTTAGTAGTGAGTTTATTAATTATCTTCAAAATTCAGGCATTATACATGAAACTTCTAATCCATATACTCCACAACAGAATGGTCTTGCGGAACGCATGAACCGGACCCTGATGGAAAGAGCTCGTTGTATGTTAATCAATGCTGGTTTACAGAAACACTATTGGGCAGAGGCAGTAGCAACTGCAGCTCATCTCACAAACAGAAGTCCAACAAGGTCAATATCATATGTGACACCTGAGGAGTTGTGGTCCGGGAAGAAGCCAAATTTGAAGTACATCAGGATCTTTGGATGTGAGGCAATGGTACACACACCGGATTCAAAACGTCAAAAACTGGATCCTAAGGCGAGTAAAATGATTTTTATAGGTTACTCTGATACAACAAAAGGCTATCGACTGTTAGATATTAAAACAAGAAAAATAATTATTAGTAGAGATGTTGTATTTTTTGAAAATTCTATAAATAGAAAATTTTCTGTAGTTCCATTGACAGAAAATATTAAAAATGAAACCAATGAACATTTAAGTGAAAGTTTAGAATCAAAAAGCTCAGAATCTCTGGATAGTCAGAAACCAAATGAACTGAATATGTCTACTCAAAGCTTATCTGATGATGAATCCTTCTATTCAGATGATAGTTCACTCTATATACCTGAAAAAAATTGTTCTGAATTTAAAACTAGTAATATAACCACTAGATCTAAAAGTAGGCAATTAAAACAAGAAACTAATACTTACCTTTGTCAAGGTGGAGAGCAACTGGATGACACACCAAAGACTTACCAAGAAGCAATCTTATCTTCCGATAAAGATAAGTGGAGTAAGTCAATACAAGAGGAGTTGAAAGCACATAAAGTAAATGAAACATGGGAGTTGGTGAAGAAGCCGGAGAGAGTAAAGCTGATTGGATGTAAGTGGGTTTTCCGTATTAAAGATGATATAACAGGTCCACTTTACAAATCAAGACTCTGTGCTATGGGGTGCTCACAGAGGCATCAACTTGATTATACAGAGACTTTCTCACCAACTGTTAGATACGACTCAATAAGAGTAATGCTTTCAAAAGTGTGTCAGGATAATCTGAATATGATACAGTTTGATGTCAAAACTGCATTTCTTTATGGAAATATAACAGAAAATTTGTATATGACTCCACCAGAAGGTATAAACAGTCCTGAAGGCTATGTATGTAAACTTAAAAAGTCCTTATATGGTTTAAAACAAGCACCAAGGTGCTGGAACAATAAGTTTGATTCAGTATTAAAGACATTTGGTTTCACTAATAGTCATTCTGATCAGTGTGTGTACATTGGCGAGTTAAATGGAACAAAAGTATATCTGATCCTGTATGTCGATGACGGATTATTAATCTCAAAAGAACAATCAGTATTAAATAATGTAATTAATGTTTTAAAGAAAAATTTTGAAATAAAATTGTGTCAACCTAAGAATTTTGTTGGACTTCAAATAGACAGAGGAGATAACTACATATTTTTACATCAATCAA
This sequence comes from Chilo suppressalis, assembly GCA_902850365.2. Classification (NCBI taxonomy): domain Eukaryota; kingdom Metazoa; phylum Arthropoda; class Insecta; order Lepidoptera; family Crambidae; genus Chilo; species Chilo suppressalis. The sequence continues at coordinate 389,399 of OU963922.1, forward strand.
GATATATAGAGAATTTATTAATTAAGTTTAACATGACCAATGCTAAAGGAAACAGCATACCAGTAGACCCACATACTAAGCTGGAAAAGAGTAAATCAAAGATGGATAGAAAAATACCTTATAGAGAAGCAGTTGGATCTTTGATGCATTTAGCAATAGTCAGTCGACCTGACATTATGTATGCTGTTAGCCTGATGAGTCGCTTCCTTGATTCTTATGATGAGAGTCATTGGAATGCTGTCAAAAGGATTATTAAGTATCTAAAGGACACGAAAAATTATGGTCTTTACTACACTCCTAAAAAGGAAAATGTAGTTGAATGTTTCAGTGATGCAGACTATGCAAATGATATTGACACAAGAAGGTCAATGACGGGGTATGTGTTTTTAAAGAATGGTGCAGCTATAACCTGGGCCAGTCAGCGTCAACAAAGTGTGGCACTGTCAACCACTGAAGCAGAATTTATGGCTGCATGTAGTGCAACTAAAGAAGTAATTTGGTTGAAAAGGCTTTTGTTAGACTTAGATGAATATAAACAAAATTCAATTTGTATTAATATAGATAATCAAAGTGCCATTTCTGTTATTAAAAATGTTAGCTATCACAAACGTTGTAAACACATTGATATTAAATATAAATTTGTCAAAGAAAAGTATGAAGAAAAAGTAATTGATTTGAATTATATATGTACTAGTGAGCAAAGTGCTGATATGTTTACAAAGGCATTACCGAAAAGTAAATTTCAGTATCTGAGAAATAAAATTGGAATTTGTAAACTGTAACTATAAATTTTTATGCAGAATAATATGTATACAAACAGTGTCACTTTGAATATAATAATACTATCTTTATGTATTGTTAAATTGTGTTAAGTAAGTTTCAGTACTTAGAGGTTGATACATTGTATACTTAGTTGGATAGCATATGTTGTCAATATTTAGATGAATATGTACCCATTTCTTATGTTTAATGTTAAAATAGAGAACGTAACAATTTGGTGAGAGTGTTGAAGTACCTATCTAATGCTATAAATTGTATGTTCTATAAAAAAAAGAAAAATGTAATTCGGTCTATGTAATCTATGCTCTCGCTCTCTCTCTTTGGTCTCTGGTCTGCAAGTCACTGCGCTGCAAAACTGTAAGAATATAATTTATTTAATAAAACACCATAGAAGGTTTAGATATTTTGTTTTATTACAACATTTATAATATTTATCCACATGTTTCTAGTTTGTATATTCGGAATACGTGTTTGAGTTTCATACAAGTGCAAATCACATATGTTCTAATAAATTATATTCAGTAGCGATTTTAATTGAATATTTTGATTATTTATTTATTTTTTCAAATTAAAACTGAACTTTATTGACTGTGTCCTTTTCCAGACTTTTTATTAATTTATTATAATTAATTATTTGCATGCAATTAAAAACTAATTTTAAACGATGCCAAAGAAGGATAACTTCTCACGCGCCTACATAAGTACACGCACCCATTTTTTTTGCTACTATGTACCTCTATTATTGTATCTAGTATTGTAGAACTGTGTCTGTTAAACTTCATCAACATCAACCCATGCTCGTCCACTGCTGGACATAGGTCTCCCCTAATGCACGCCACTGCTCCCGATTTTGTGCTACTCTCATCCAGCCCACTCCAGCCAGCCTACGAATATCATCATCCCATCTTGTCTCAGGGCGTCCCACACTACGTTTACCGAGTCGCGGTCTCTACTCAAGAACTTTCCGGCTCCAACGGCCGTTAGTTCTGCGGCTAGTGTGACCAGGGGGCCAATCGCCTAACGGAAATGCTTTGGAAAACGCTAATGCTTACGATTTTATTTTGTTATTTCTAGCCGCCTGAGGTATTCAAATGCCTCGCGCTCTTTCTTTTTCTTTTGCATTAGTAATAACAATATTAAAAAAAAAGAGCCTGAGGTATTCGAAAACCTCAGGCGGCTAGAAAAAACAAAATAAAATCGTAAGCGTTAGCGTTTCCCAAAGCATTTCCTTTAGGCGATTGGCCCCCAGCCCACTGCCACTTCAGTTTGCTAATTCGGTGGGCTATGTCGGTGACTTTGGTTCTCTGTCGGATTACATCATTTCTGATGCGGTCCTTCAGGGATACTCCGCGCATAGCCCTTTCCATAGCTCTCTGAGCGACTTTAAACTGGTGGACTCGTCCAGCCGTGAGTGTCCACGTCTCGGCGCCGTATGTCATAACTGGGAGGACGCACTGGTCTAAGACTTAAACTAAATAAAGTTTATTCTATGCGTGACAGATTATCCGAATCGACTCCGGGCCCAATTAATTCGGATAATCGGCGTTCTACTGTACTGGAAACGCGGTAAAGTCGATGAAAACTTTGATGCGTGTTGTAACAACTACCGATCGCATTAGTATCTCGCTAAAGACTGATCCACATGCAAGCATGACTGATCTCTATGTTGATCTCGAGGCAGATTTCTCGAGGCTTCTCGGGTTGTCGAGAAATTTATATTTACGTACGTCTTCTCATATTATTTGGTTCCAATAACGTCAACAAATTCAGTGGTTTTCCTCTCAAATAAAAGTATCAAATCTATACTTATAATAAATCTGTAGAGAGGTCAATTTTGTACATGAAATATATTTTCAAAATAACTATCAGGGGGTGATTAGTGATCGATACTGATGCCAAAAATGCAATCAGTAAAATTTTTGTCTGTCTGTGTGTATGTTCCTTATAGAAACAAAAACTACTCGACGGATTTTAACGAAACTTGGTACAATTATTCTTCATACTCCTGGGCAAATTATAGTATACTTTTCATCACGCTACAATCAATAGCAGCAGAGTAGTGAAGGGAAATGTTGGGAAAACGGGAGAAGTTACTCCATTTTTTAAGCTTCCGTCGCGTGTGCAGCTTTAATGGTTAAAGTTACATAGAAATCATGTATGACGGAAATATTCTACATAAAATTGTCTAAAAAATATTCCGCAACAGCATATGTCTATCTTTTATGGTTGACTCACAATAACACGTGTAATTATATAAATAAAGTTATTGTTTATAACACAAGCCTGAGAACAAAAACTATAGTTAACACTACAGCTCTACACCGAAGCGAAGCGAGGGCGGGCCACTAGTTAATTATAAAACTTTTATTGGTTATATTCGAAAACATTAAGCTTATGAATAAGTTAATTAACTTTAAAAAAAATGCCCTGTCGACCTCCACTCGTAGATCCCTCCGATTTCATCAGCCCCTTCACACACGTCTTGGAATACCCCGATGACGGAATCACCCGGGACAACGCGCCTCCGACTCCTCCCACACAGGCCACAAACACAAGACTACACACCTAGCATACTAGCACACTAGCTAGCATTAGGTAGACACCGCACCCGTACGGCTAACTAGAGCCGAGGTCCGAGTCTCAGAGACGCCCTCTAGTGAGTCGACCCCCTCAGGTGCTCGTGGTGTAGAGGCTCCAGATGGAGAGGAGACTCTCCCCGTGGGGAGATGCCATCCGCCTGTAATACCTCCAGAGGCACTCGCCAATTTTTGGCTCGAGGTCCCCTTAACAATACAGAGAGAAAAAAAACAGCCCTTGCTGAGTTTCTTGCCGGTTCTTCTCAGTACAAGGTCTCCCGCCGTAGTTTTGCGAACCGATGGCGTAGCTTCTCGACCTTCACAAGTGCTTGTAACAGCCAAGACTGAATAAATGACATTTCATTTCATTTCTTACGATCTCGCTGTCCCCAAAGTCATCTGTGACCAACGGCATACACACTCAAAAATGTAAGCGGTGCGCTTTTGAGCCGCGAGTGCAATATGTTTCCTTTTTGTTTGAATGTAAGCACTCAGGCGACGCGGCGGTTTCCCACAGAGCACCCGCGGCTGCTGTGCATCAGACTGGTATCGATGGCGGGCGCCTACATCAAGGAGCTGGTGCACGGGGAGTGTGGCCGCACCGCGCCCGCACTCCGCGAGTCCGCGCGCGCGCCCATAGACCTGCTGGCGCTCGACGTCAGCGCCGTGCTGGCCGTGTGGCCGCCCACCACGCGCCTCCACTGAGTACTGCACGCGGAGTGTGGCCGCACCGCGCCCGCACTCCGCGAGTCCGCGCGCGCGCCCATAGACCTGCTGGCGCTCGACGTCAGCGCCGTGCTGGCCGTGTGGCCGCCCACCACGCGCCTCCACTGAGTACTGCACGCGGAGTGTGGCCGCACCGCGCCCGCACTCCGCGAGTCCGCGCGCGCGCCCATAGACCTGCTGGCGCTCGACGTCAGCGCCGTGCTGGCCGTGTGGCCGCCCACCACGCGCCTCCACTGAGTACTGCACGCGGAGTGTGGCCGCACCGCGCCCGCACTCCGCGAGTCCGCGCGCGCGCCCATAGACCTGCTGGCGCTCGACGTCAGCGCCGTGCTGGCCGTGTGGCCGCCCACCACGCGCCTCCACTGAGTACTGCACGCGGAGTGTGGCCGCACCGCGCCCGCACTCCGCGAGTCCGCGCGCGCGCCCATAGACCTGCTGGCGCTCGACGTCAGCGCCGTGCTGGCCGTGTGGCCGCCCACCACGCGCCTCCACTAAATCATTACAAAGAAATGGCCAATAAATCACTTTACGTAACGATATAATGTTGTTTTATTTCAACTTGTTCGAACCAAAATAGGGTATTTGACAAGTTTTAGAAAACGATCTCACGTTATTGACTAATGTTTATGGAGTCCGTAAAAAGTGGATATTCATCATTCTGTTGTGTATTTCAGTAAAAATAACCAAATCAAAAACCCCATTTTCAAGTTACCGCGAAATCGTTTCTTTAGGCGATATGGCGTCTTACTAGTGTGTGACGTCACACGACTGTTATTAAAACGACAAACATTTGGCACTTTATTTTTGATACTATCAAATACCCTATTTAGGATGTTTAGCCATCTTGAATTCAGAATGACGTCACATAGCTAACCAAGCATGCATTGTCATCCAAACTTAACATGTGTACCGGAACAATCGAATGATGATTGAAAAAATAAAAGAAAGAAAATACATTTATTGACGACATCATCATCATCATCAACAGCCTATCTTAGTCCACTGCTGGGCATAGACCTCTTCAATTGCACGCCACTGAAATCGATTTTGGGCTACTCGCATCCGGCTCATGCCAGCCACCTTGCGCAAATCGTCACTCCATCGCGCCTGAGGACGTCCTACACTACGTTTGCCTAGACGCGGTCTCCACTTCAGAACCAACGGTTATCGATTCTTCGACAAATATGGCCAGCCCACTGCCACTACAACTTGCTAATCCGGTGGGCTATGTCGATAACTCTGGTTCTCTTTGACGACATACAATATTTATAACACACGATCACAACAAGTAACACAATAGAAATAACAAAATAGAAAGCTTTGTTATTTAATACCTTTCTATCTCAATGAATTGCCTGGTACTCTACAGGAAATGTACTCGAACACTGTAATTAATAAATATAAAACTCATTAAAGACCGCACGCCCCGATCGGGGCGCGCTCGAAAAATACCGCACGGTCGATCACCGCACGCCCCGATCGGGGCGCGCTACCCACGGTACTAGTGTTGAGTAGGACTTACAAGAGGCGGTACATTTGTCCCGGACATGACGTCAAAATGTAAGAGCGGCTCAAAATTTTAAAATGTACTACTTCACATTAAATGTCGCGATAGTCGCGTCTCGTTACTCACTCACTCTTCGTAAGTCTGAGAGAGAGCGAGGCATGACATTTCATTTAAGTCCTCTACGCACTATCCATCTGTATCTCTATCTCTCCTTCCTAAGGGTGCGGCCAGAGTGCACTCAGATTCAGACTCAGATTCAGATTTCGAAAACAAGCGCGAGAAATAAACAGTGTAGTCGAAGGGTACGGCCAGATTGCACTCCTGATTCAGATTCAGATTCAGACTCAGAAAACAAAGCGCGAGAAAAAGCAGGCAACCTGCTTAGACTACACTGTTTATTTCTCGCGCTTGTTTTCGAAATCTGAATCTGAGTCTGAATCTGAGTGCACTCTGGCCGCACCCTAATCCTTGTCACTCGCACTGGGTTGCGTTCAAAACCTACGCTCTAGGTGCAACAAATATCTAAATTGACATTAGCTTCATACATTTTATGTCAAAATTTAAACGTCAGGGTAAAAGTTGCACTCAGAACGTAGGCATTGAACGCAGCCCAGGGTTGCGTTCAGAACTTACGCTCCAGGTGCTATTCGTGCACACAAACGTAATGTCGAGCTTCTGTACGCCTCAATGTCATATTTGTACTCGTCACTTCAAATGTATTGCCGAGCTTCAGTACGCCTCGCCACATTTGAAGTGGGACATTGTACTGGATCAGTACAAAAAAGAGGCTACTCTTACAGACTCTTTTTCAAGTCGTGTCCTACCCAACACTACACGGTACTATAAAGCCGTTTTTTGTGATAGTTATAGCCTACTTTTGTATTAAAAAGTTTAACCATAGATTAACTTGGCGAAATGACCTATATATATAGAGCCGTAAAGTTTAAATAGCCCGCATGAATTTAAAGTTTAAAACCCCAAGCAGTAAGATATTACTTACAAAATAGACAACTTGAAAGTGTATAAAGTGGTAAAGGAGTGGCTCTCATACACACAGTGATGTCGATTCTGGCATGATTCTCTAAACTTAAAACTTAATTTAACATCAGTCTCTCCTTTTCATTCTGTATAGAGAGTGACAAGGATACACTGATGTCAAATTAAAGTTTAGGTTTAGAGAATCATGTCAGAATCGATACCAGTGACACATAAACCTTAACAGGTTTTAGTGTTTGGTTTTTGAAATATGTATGTGTATGGTTTGTATTTGTATAATAAAATAAATAAATAATAATAACAAGACAAGAGACAAAGTACATCGTCACGTAGGCCCCAGCCTCAGCATAATATTACGACGGCAATTATGGCGCCATTACACTTATCCATTAGCCCGAATATGAGTGCCAATGAAATTCGAATAAACGACAATGTGTAAATGAACGGTGTAGAGTACGTACGCCCGTATTACCCTACTTACACCGTATTCCAGTGTAAATATTGCTCCGGGTGCCAGAATTCGAGTAATGAAATGAAATGAAAAGTCATTTACTCAGTTTAGGCTGTTACAAGCACTTGTGAAGGTCAAGAAGCTACGCTATCGGTTCGCAAAACTACGGTGGGAGACCTTGTACTGAGAAGAACCGGCAAGAAACTCAGCAAGGGCTGTTTTTTTTCTCCCTGTATTGTTATATACAGAGTCGTCGAGTTGAGAAATGACTTCAGAGATACGTCTGAAGTCACCTTCCATTACATCATCTATACTTATAATAAATCTGTAGAGAGGTCAATTCTGTACATGAAATATATTTTCAAAATAACTATCAGGGGTGATTAGTGATCGATACTGATGCCAAAAATACAATCAGTAAAATTTTTGTCTGTCTGTGTGTATGTTCCTTATAGAAACAAAAACTACTCGACGGATTTTAACGAAACTTGATACAATTATTCTTCATACTCCTGGGCAGGTTGTAGTATACTTTTCATCACGCTACAATCAATAGGAGCAGAGTAGTGAAGGGAAATGTTGGGAAAACGGGAGAAGTTACTCCATTTTTTAAGCTTCCGTCGCGTGCGCAGCCTTAATGGTTAAAGTTACATAGAAATCATGTATGACGGAAATATTCTACATAAAATTGTCTAAAAAATATCCTGCAACAGCATATGTCTATCTTTTTTAGTTTACTCACAATAATACGTGTAACTCCTGATAGCTTAGCAGTTCGGAGCATTCTGATTATATTTGTTTACTCTTACGTTTATAATACTCTCACTCATCCCTAATTTAAAAAAGTTAACATTATTACCTATTCAATAAAAAAAGAATCATAAAAAAAGAATTAAATAAATAAATTCAATGTGTACAATACACGCCTGAGAACAAAATCTATAGTCTACACTACAGGTCTACACCGAAGCGAAGCGAGGGCGGGCCACTAGTTAAGAATATAAATATATAGTTACAATAAATTTTATAGTTAACATTAAATTTAGTATATAAAGGAAGTGGTATTAGATAATGTAATTGAGCCATTCGATTGCCGTTGCAACGCTGATATTCTTGGGGATCTAATTTGGACATCAACGGACCATTTGTTCGCACTTCATCGGATTCGCAAAAGGACGGATTCTTTCACCGGCTCCAGTAGATACAGTAAGTACATAGTATGGAGAAATACACACATCAACAAAATCCTAGGAGCACGCATCACTTGCAGAAACTTGTGATGTGCTACTTAGATATTTAATTTATTTCTTAGCAAAGTATAATCTACCGTCCTCAAGCTAAAGTGCGGCTAAGTGACATATGGTCGATTTTTCAGTTTTAAATTGTTGCATGTTTTGCATGTCGTACAGTTTTTAATTCTCTATCGATCTGTACCCCTAGCACGAACCAATATCGATTTCGAATAGTTTGCGAGTCCGAAATGTCATTGTCAAATTTTTATGGAAACTTGAACAGCAACTCTACAAAGGACGTAACGCGAACTAAAAATCAGTACATATTTGACAATGACATTTCGCGCTTGCAAACTATTCGAATTCGATATTGTTTCGTGCTAACAAGTTTATAGTTTAAGCCTAAAAATCCGTCATGTAACGAATGGTTACAAAATAGCAATAATTTATAGCTCACGCGCCGTTTTTTGCCCTACTTAAAAGTTGGTTTTGTCATTTAGCCGCGTTTTAGCTTGAGGACGGCAGCGTTGATATACAATTGTTACCAAAAACATAATTGGCCGATTTAAAAAATAGAAACATTTTGATTGTCTTAATATAAATATAATACAATAGTAAAAATCTTTCAAAAGTTTAATATCGTATTTAAGTTGCTTAGACTTTTTCGATTAATATACATATAAATGCTCTAAGACCTACAGTATATTTTGTTTTGCTGGAACAAGTAAACCGTTAGTCATTATAGCCGATGAATATCAATATGAACTTTATCACTATTCCTTGGCTATAAGTCGTTTTAAGCGAAATTTCGCTATATCCGGTGTTGTTATACCTAGGCGGTTTGTTTACTTGAGGGTTTATATAGGGTTTCGGTCGGGACCTTGCCAATTGGTTGTAATAACCGACACGTCGTTGTGAATGATGTCGTTATATTCGGTTTCGCCAGTACTATGTCCATGCTAGAGTGTTTATGAAGGTAAATTTACGTCACCAGTTGGCGCCACTGTAACCTGAGGCCTTTGTACAGACAGACCAAGATCTACTAAAAGATTGATATTGAAAGAATTTACTTCAAAATTTAGGTGCAAGATTCCACCCGAACAAATTACGTATAATAGATACCTACCTACATTATATACATTACATTGCAACTTAAGAGCCCTTTCACATTTTTTGCAAAAAAATGCAATGTTTGAGCGCCTCGTTTACTCCCTTAGAAAAGATCTTGACTATTTGCAAAAGAAGTAAACAATAGATTTATTCTTTCTATTGTAAGTTAATGTAGAATATTTGCAAATACAGTTTTTCTTTTTTTGTACTGATCGTTCTACCGCAGCTAGTTTACAGAAAAAACGATAATATGCACAACTTCAAACGCCTGAATCTCTAAATAATATTCAATAAATTAGATCAAATTAATTACTACGGCATCAGAAATATATTTTTGTTGTAACATAATGTATTAGAATTTAAATTTTCGATCTCATTAATTATCAAAAAAAACATCTAACCTCCGTGAGTTTTCCCAAAAAAGAATGTAGGTTTACCTCGTATTTTGATATCGAATTAAATAGAATTACTATCAAAAACTTTCATAAAACTAATCTACCATCATTGAACTAATGAAATATGTATATATTTTGATAATAAGTTCATTAATAATTATTTTATAAGTCTCGAAACATCACCCGTAAAATGCAATATATACCTACTAGTGCAAATCTACCTACGCACCAATCAGTGCGGCAGCGGCGCAATTTTTGTAAAAGGGCTCTTAAAAAGAAGGGAAAATAGAAAGCAAATAAAATGTTCGAGTAAGATGAAATTCAGTTTATTTCGTTTTTGGATCATTACCATTATTATCTGGATCATTATCTTTTTTTTGTGGATTATTATCAGTTTTGTCTGGATTATTATTGTCCACCTTGGAGTCGTCAGGACTCACAGTTGTCGTTGTTGTCGTTACCCCACTTGTCGTTGTTTCCTCAGCTGTTTCCACACTTTTTGTAGTTTCAACCTTTTCTGTATTCTCGTTCGTCAGACCTGCACATATTACAACAAAAAAAAAACGACGGTTTGCACTCCGGGAGTCTCGGCAGAAGAAAAACTTAAATATTAACTTGTGCATTTTTGATATTTTGGAATGGTTAGGGAATAATTTTGCACGAATTGCTTTAATTATCAGTATAAAAGTACTATCATTTATGTGGTAGAATACAATATTTATTTATTGCGCTATCGTACACAATCATGACAATTTATATTACATTAAAATGTTTATCTCTCAGAAAAATCAACTTACATGAATCACATTAACGCGCACCTAGCGACATCTATTGTAAAAACAAATGCATTTTCTTCGCAATAAAGCTGCCACCTGGACGTCCTAGTTAGAGACTTATTATTATAATACGATAAAATAAAATATTACTATGTTATTATGTATAAAGACAACAACCTTTCCTTTTTTATTGTTTTCGTCTTACGAATTTTCGATCAAGCCACGTGTCTTGAAGCGAGATTAACATTTTTACCCATTACAAAAAAAGTGTACAACGCCGCTAAAGAAGTTTTCACTTCAAAAAACACATGCTTTTTGTTTGCTACAAACAACAAATGTAGTAAGATTATCTAATTCGTGTTTACTATTTGGAAAATTGACATAAGTCTGTCCTTTCCATTCCTTAAAAAGCATGATATGGACAGGATAGAAACAACTGTAAGCCCCGGCGTATGACATGCAATACGGCAGGGCGTCATGTCATGACACGTACATGGAGCGACGCGAGCACGACGTTGCTGCTCCGTTGACAGAGTAAAGTATAAGTCGCGGTACGAAACTCTAGCGCTGACCTCTATTGGGTAGAAGTAAAAATTAAGATGTTTTAGGGGAAAACGAGGTGCGCGGGTGGGCGTGCGTTGCGCCGATTGGCTCTCCAGTCATACCCATGCGCAGCTATTACCTTCGCGTTTTGTTCAGCGCTAGAGTTACGTGTCGCGACCTGCAGCATAGTTTTGCTTTTGTATGTAACCTGCAAGCAGGCGCACAATACGCGTATAATGATGAATATGCATCTATGAAGATACGCCTCCGTGGACAGTGGTGGTTCTAACTTAGGGCTGCCATCTCTAAAATATGGCAACCAGGATAAGATGCGTGATAACCCCGGATTTTGATGCCCAGAACCCGGACAGACCAATAAAAAAACAGTTAAAACAATGTCACAAATCAACTTTTTTATGTTGATCTAGGCAAAAGAGCTAGCGGTCTACCTCATAATAAGTGGTCACTGCTGCCCATGGACACTTGCAGCACCAAGAGCCAATCATGTGTTGCCGTAAATTTTTAAACCCGGACTACAAATACAACCCCGCCCGGACGCTCCCCGGACGCCCCGTAAACTAGGACAAATCCGGGGAAACCCGGACGGATGGCAGCCCTATTCTAACTAAACCTAGAAACATATTAACGTGTCGTGGCGTGTCGTGACGCATCGGTTTCATACATTTATTATGGGTTTACAGAGAGAGAGGAGAGAGGTTAGAGCGTCGACAAGATACGTAAATATGTCACTAACCGTAGTAAATGTATGAAACCGATACGCTTCTTACGCGCCACGAGATGACACGACACGTTGATATGTTTCTGACTTTAGACTCGGGGCTCTAAGGATCAGGTTTGTTGCAAACGGAACGGCCATTAGTATTTTTCTAACTAATAAGAAAGCTAATAAGTAAGTACATTGTTTTTTTTGTTTTTGTACTATTGTACCCCTCTTTTCTTCCCCCTATCCCCATTTTCTTTTTCCTCACTTGTTTCTCACACTTCTTTCTTTCTACTCTCTGAATCGTCCTCTACTCTTTCCCTCCATATCCTACACTCGTTCATATGACCTCATCTCGAAGCGGTCTCGAGAGTAGAGCTGTACCCTAAACACGAACCAATATCGAATTCGTATCATTTGCGAGTCCGAAATGTCCTTGTCAAATGTGTACTGATTTTTAATTCTCGTTACATATTTGTGCCGCTGCTGTTAAATTTTTCATTGCAAAAATTTGACATTGACATTTCGGTTTGCAAACTATTCGAATTAGATAATGGTTCGTGCTAGGGGTACTGGAAATATCTAAATAGTCTGTGGCTGAAACCCTTGTCAAACATTAATAACATTACACACTCACATTGTCAAACATTAATAACATTACACATAACATATCACATAAAAATACATAGTTACTTGCGTACAAAAAAGCAATAAAAAAATAAAATCCGTGGACTTACTCCACCGGAAAACGTACCATTTGGTGCCGTTGTTGGAGTCGTTGTTGTCCATTTACTGCAGGTAATTAAATTCACTGTTATTATTTATAGAAATATATTACTAGAAAAAATTCGGTCCAGAATTCAGACGAGATTCGAACCCGCATATTTGTTCGGTTTGAAATGTTGTAAAATATTTTTTTTATAATCACTTTTATTAAAAATATTATTTTAATACCACATTAAGAAATAATAATCATACATAACTAGGTACTATACAAGTTAGGCTTGTTGAAAATATATCGATGAATCGATATATCGATATTTTTTGCCGATATATTTTGATTCGATATATCGATACATCGATACAAAATAACCAATATCGAAATTCATATCAAAAACGATATTTTTTTAATTATTAGCGGCATATCACGATCTAACTAAATTCGTATCTGGAAAAATCGTAACTGGATCTCAGATTAATGATATACAACATATCTATGATCTGTGCGGTATTTAGTATTGTCTATGTCATCATTCGAAAATAGGGTCTATTTTTAGGGAGATAATTTTCGTTCCATTATTATTCCGCGTGTCATATTTCGTGAGCGATATTTTTGGGAAAATTGGTCCGATATATCGATATATCGATGTTTTTTTCGCGATATATCGAAGCCGATATTGATATTTTTTAAAATATCGATGTATCGATATATCGATATTTTTTTCAACTTTCGACATCCCTAATACAAGTAAATAATCAAATCGGTGATCGAGATGCCACAGATTATAGAATAAAAGCAGTTGGAGCGCACAGAACTCGCCATGCGTGCCACCAAAGCAAGTACAAAGTTAAAAGTCGAGATTTTTGAAGTTATACTTCTTTAGGCGCGTTATGAAAACATGATGAGAGTGAAATTTTAAGATGCGCGCGCATCACTGTAACACAAAAATTCGCTTTAGCGACCAACTTCATGCTGTTACTTTTGTGTTTACCGCACATTAAGAAAATGTACCAACAAAATAAAAATAGAATCTCTATTTAGTGGGTGCTAACGACTGCATTGTGAAGGCCTATCAAAAGTATTTATTAATCTGGAACAACGGAACCAAAGCGCGATTCAGGAGACTACAGCGCCATCTCTTGACCATTGGTGTAGTAGAACCAAAAACTACATCTTTATTTTTTGTAATAAAGTAACAGTTATAGGTATTCATATTTATGATATTTATCCACATGTTTCTAGTTTGTATATTCGGAATACGTGTTTGAGTTTCATACAAGTGCAAATCACATATCGCCTCTTTGCGATGACAACGTGACATGTCATTAAAAACGTTTTTATTATTATTTGATAATCAAAACCGCGGTATCGAATTTTATTTTCCATAAAAACGTGGTATTTTAAACGAGAGTGGTGGAGGAATTATGAGTGAAAGAGACAGTACTACCGTGTCAAATAGCGTTATCACGTTTTCTCATTTGGTGTGTGTCGCTTACTTCGACAACGCAACAAGTCAGTTGACTCCGCACGCGCCGCGAGTGAAGTGCTCCTGCTTTTCACAAAAAACGTGACATTACGATCATACCACGTTTTTATTGCAAAGGTATGCTTTTTGTTTTTATTAGATTTTTATTATACAGTGTGATATTGGTAATTAACTTATTATTATTGTAAAACTTGTGTGTGTCCAGACTGAAATAAATAAGTTTGTCACATTATTGATGACAACGTTACTATTTTTCTTTGTGATATCTTATAATACAACGATGTTGTTGATGAATGGTTTATTAATATATAAAAATCGTATTGGTTATTTCCTTATGATTCACTTTTTTTGAAATCCTTTTCTTTTTAACGTTGAATATTCTAAAATATTACATTGTACATACTAAAATAAAATCACTGTTATGAACTTTTTTTTTCAGATGGGATCGCGATCTAGGAAACTAGTTGAATTAGCGACTAGAGTTGAAAATAATGAAAATGCATCGAAGACATTATCAGAAGGTTGGTAATTTTTTTACGTTCTGAATATGATTTTTTTGTTAGGTGTATAATTCAATTGTTTTAATTATTATCTTTGTAGATAAGGACAACGATACCATTCGGCCCCGTTCTGATTCGCGAAGTAGCAGCAGTTCCTTGAGTTCAAGCAATTCTTCCTGTTCGAGCAGTTCTTCCAGTAGTGGTCCATCTAAATATCAAGGTAGTTTTATTGTAAATAGAATAAAATATATATTGATAATAAAACTAGCAGCGCTCCATTGATTTAACCCTTAAATTTCGTATTCGAATATTTCCAAATAGTATTATGACGTACGTTACACTTACTTATCAATGTATTTATTAATAAGCCTTTTTTTTTAGATAACGACGACTCAGTTAAGGATCCAGATTATGAAATCAACCAAACAAAACGTGTTGAGTATTCTTCTGATTTTGACGTGGAACCAGGTGACACTACCAACTGTAATAACCTCTCAGTTGACCTAGATTTAGTAGCACCTAATGGCTTCGTTACAAGAAAACAATCATGATACATTTATTGAGAGCAATGCAGTTATGGCTACAAACGACCATGAGATGGTATCCAACGATCCCGGTGTGACAACAGACACCATTGAAAGTATTGGCAGTAATCAAACGGTTCTTACAGAAAGCCAAACTAAATCTGGTAAAAAAAGAAGAAAGAATGAAGCAAACTGGAAGGCAAATGTAGCAAAACGACTGAGAAATTGTGGAAAGTCTTATCAGTCTTATAAAACAAAAAGAAATATACCAAATCGTACATTGAAACCTATTTGCAAAGATAAATGTAAATTCCAATGTGGGTCTAAGTTTACAGAGGAGCAAAGACAGAAAATTTTAAATGAGTACTGGAACTTGGGAGAAATAGAAAAGCAATGGACGTTTATAGCAAATAGTGTAGATATAGTCACCCCAAGACATCGTTACGTTAAAGTAGATTCTGATGGAAATATTGCAACTACTCGGAACAACAATAACGCTTTCTTTTTGACTATTTCTGGCACAAAAACTAGAGTATGTAAATTGTTCTTCAAAAACACTTTGGGAATTAATAACCGACCAATAGAAACAGCTCTCAAGAAAAAAAATAACGACACTAATATTTCTTCAATGAAAGATAACCGAGGTAGTCATCAGAATCATAACAAAGTGGATGAAGGCATAAAAAATGGCATCAAAATGTTTATTGAGTCTATACCAAAGATCGAGTCTCATTACATTCGGGCTAACTCAAAAAGACTTTATATTGATGGTAGCAAAGCTGTCACAGATCTTCATAGAGATAATGTGGAAAGATGCAAATCTCAGAACCTCCCCTATGGAACATACATGATGTTTTATCGTATTTTCACGCAAGATTTCAACATGTCCTTTTTCACTCCTAAAAAAGATTTATGCAACGTATGCGAAGCCTATAAAAAGAATAAATCCTAATTTGGATATGAAAAAGGCATATCTTCGAAAACCTGGAATAGCCTAAAGAAAAAAAGCTGATCTCATGGATTTGGTCAATAAGAAACTCATCCCCAGATACCATAAGCCATTTTACGAATCGTTGTAATTCTAGGTTTTCGAAGATATGCCTTTTTCATATCCAAATTAAAGGTTTCGTTATTGTGACTTTTCTTTTTTCTTTTAACTATTGCTTTCTTGAAGAGTTCGTCAGTGTACGATTCTTTGAAAAATATATAATCAGGATAATTAAAGACTGATTAAATATAAATGTTTTTAGACTTATATTTTTTAAAAGTATTTAACTGCGCTATTTTGACTGACATTATTTTTACTAGTATTAAGGTAATTTGTGATACTACGTTTATGTGAGGCAAACATGTTCCTATTTTGAATAAGTCCTAATTATAAAAGAATCGGTGCAGTAATTATGCGTAAGACGTTAATTTCTTTTAGACTGCACTAGAATATAATTCTTTTGTTTATTTGTTATTTGTATGTTTTTTTTTATTTGTATGTAAGGGTAATTTTCAGTTACTTAATAATTTTAAGGGAAGTACTTAGTTCCTATAATGCTACTGATCTCTTGTTAATTAATTATCTGTCTTATTCCAATTTTATGTATTGGATGGTGGAAATAAACCATCATTTTGGTAAAATATTATCTTTGGAATTACAATATTTTTATGTTAACAATGTATTTTTTTAACTTATCACACTGCCTAACACGCGAATTAACACCTTCAATGTGCTATGTCAATATGTTACAAGCATTTTTTCACATATTTTCATAGAAAACGTGACATATGTTGCTTTTTTTTTTAACATCCAAATTTTATACTAATAAGTTATTGAACTGTGATTTATTTGCTTATTTTCATAAAGTTCATTAACTTGTTTAACAAGTTAATCATAATCCGACAGTAAAAATAACAATATTTTAGATTATATTTAAATTTTAATGTAAAAAATTCGCCTCCCGAAAAATTGCAGTTTTAAAAATGTCACGGTGACATCGCAAAGAGGCGATATGTTCTAATAAATTATATTCAGTAGCGATTTTAATTGAATATTTTGATTATTTATTTATTTTTTCAAATTAAAACTGAACTTTATTGACTGTGTCCTTTTCCAGACTTTTTATTAATTTATTGTAATTAATTATTTGCATGCAATTAAAAACTAATTGTAAACGATGCCAAAGAAGGATAACTTCTCACGCGCCGTAGTACATGCACCCATTTTTTTGTCTTTGTGAATAGCTTTTGCGATTGGGTACCTACAATGCGAAGAGATGGCGCTGCCTTACAGCTAAGAAAGGCTAGAAAAGAAATCGACTCGGCCATCAGGGCCGCGTTAGCATAATGATCAGTGCATTCGCCCGGATTACGAAGGGTGCGGGTTCGAGTCCCGTCTGCTGCCTGGTCCGCGTGGATATTTTTCTAGTAATATTTTCTTTAGTTTTTGCAATGTTTGAACTTAACATTCACGGGACTTATCGTTCACAACACGATGCGTTGTATGTAGTGTATATTGACGCGAATTGATATTTAGCTTTTGACTTCGACTTGATTTTTTGCTTTGGTGGCACGCATTGAGATGTTATGAAGTTATAAAAAAATATGTGAATCTTTGTTATATGTACTTTGTTATTTTTTTGTCGGAACTCACATGCTAGGACGTCTAGTGGAAGGCATAATTCGGGCTGCTTGAGCTCGCTTCTCCAATATATCTCTGTGGAGTGAACTTTGCTTCAGTAAATTAAACAAGATACTTATTAGTAGGTCAATTTCAATACAATAAACTTGTGTTTAAAATCAACCACAAAGTATCTCTCTTTAGAGCTTCTTTTTGAAAGAAAACTTCTTTTCGGACGGTGTGTAAATGGAAAAATCCCATGGTAAAAATGAAACGAAAATGCCTCACGAACGTTACTTGACTACATATACATATGTGTGTGGGGGGGGGGGGGGGGGGATGTTGGAGGGTTACTCGTCGAAGGCTAAAACGCTACGAGCTTCAGACGCGACAATATCTATATCTGTATATATATATTTTATAGATAGGTCTGACAAATGACTCCACCCCACCTGATGTTAAGTGATGGTGAAGTCCAGACCTGAAGATAGCTGGTAAAGCAGTTCTACCTGCCCCACCAGCCATCCTCACTTTGCCGGCCTGCATGTTGGCCTTCCATATATATATGAGCGAAGCGTACGCTGCTCCATTCCTTATGCCTTATGCACTGCCTAATGTTAGATTATTTAAGAAAAAAATTTTACTTCAGATACACAATTTTTTTATGTTAAAAGCCTGGCAAACGAGCATATGGCTCGCCTAATAGCAAGCAGCCACCATAGCTTAAAGGCGCTTGCGATACAAAAAATATTACTCGCGCCGTTGCCTACCCTACCCTATGGAGCCCTGGAACCCCACTCAGTGGTATTTCAAACTTCTCCGCGCTTAGGAAGTATCTGCAGTCGTTAGCACCCATCGACCACCATTGGGAATAATGTCTTTGCTATTTACACAATGAATGTTGGTTGGTGGTGATCCCCGCAGGGGCGACTTGAAATAAAGGAATCCGCGGGAATTGCCACTGGAGGCAAATGGGAATAAAAAAACTGAAGTGGGGGCAATAACTCGTGACAACGTGACATGACTGCGAACACCGATTGTGCAGTGGTTCATGAGACGTTATCACGTCAAAAAAAGGCCTCACCGTCAGTAAAGGTAACTCACCTGAGTAGTTTGACGCTGATCTGCGCGCTGGGCAGGCGTGCCTCCACCGGGTTGCTGATGACCAGAACCGCGTCATCTTCCAGGCGGTCCGGGAGCCCTTCACCGCTGTCAACCTTCATCTCCTCGGAGAACACGTTGTAGTAGAAGTAGTTCAGCGATTCCTGGTCTCATGAGCAAAATCAGAATAATGAATGAATGAAAGAATCATCATCAAGCACCTCGTTGGATAACGTATAGACCACTTAAGAACATTGATTTAGATCACTTTGACGAAGCTGTAAATGCCATAGTATGGGAATCGCTATTGAGTGAGGATTTAAACAGTACATTGACAGCTTTTAATACACATCTCACAAATTTGTTCGATATCTTTGCTTCGACAAAAACATCTTACATCAAAGAACAGAGTTACCCTTGGATTACACAAACGGTCAAAGAGATGATGAGTTTAAGGGACGATGCTCATGCTAGATATCGTAAAACTAAAGTCGAGAGTCACAAAAACTATTATAAGGATTTAAAAAGCATAGTGAATGTAGCGATCCACAATGAAAAGACTGCATATTTCAAACACAATGTTGGCAAACACTCTAAAAACCCACGTACACTGTGGAAAAATATTAAGCGTTATGTAGATTTCAACAACAAAAAACATCCGGAACTGCCCGAGAGCATTTCAGATCCTGATCATATTAACAGGCATTTTCTGGATCTACCGGTTTCCGTTAAACGAGATTATGCACAATTCCAACAATTTAATGTAAGTCGCTTTAGTAATAGTGTGTTTAATTTGAAGCCGGTGGATGAAACGGTAGTATCGGAGATTATTGGAAACATGAAATCAAATGCACAGGGTGTGGACGGTATTTCATTGAACATGATCTTGCTGACTCTGCCGCGAACCTTGAGCATCATCACTACTATTATCAATATGTCTATCACAAGTTGTACCTTTCCAGACCAATGGAAAGTATCAATTATCAAACCCCTCCATAAAGTAGATCATCCAACAGAGCTCAACGAACTTCGTCCGATTAGCATCTTGCCATTTATGTCAAAAATTTTGGAGAAGGTTGTGTGCGCCCAACTAATAGAATACTTGAACGCGAATAACATTCTGCCAAAAAGACAGTCTGGTTTCAGAACGGGTTTGAGCACGGCAACAGCGCTATTGGATGTCGTTGATGATATACTGGCAGGTCAAGATGCAGACAAAGGTACAATGCTTGTTTTGCTTGACTTCTCTCGCGCGTTCGACACAATCGACACTGATTTGCTTTTGGCCAAACTTAAATATTACGGTTTCAATGATTCTGCTGTTCGTTGGTTTTCAAGTTATCTGTCTGGTCGAAGTCAAATGGTTGAGGTTTTATCTAAGAGTGGCATAAAAAAGTACTCTGCGACTTCTCCTGTTTATCGTGGCGTACCACAAGGATCTATACTTGGGCCTATACTGTTCATTTTATATACTGCTGACCTACCAAGCTGTGTACTAAACTGTAATCATCACTTATACGCCGACGACTTACAAGTTTATAAATCATTTAAGCCTGTTGAGACTAATCTAGCGGTGAATGCAATTAACAGTGATCTAGATCGCATATTTCAGTGGTCGGTAAAGAACGGTTTGTTACTGAATCCAGTAAAGACTAAACTGATGGTCTTAGGCACTGAAACTCAAATAAAACGAAACAAAGCCCATAAACCTGTGTTGAAAGTAAAGTCTGATGCAATCGAACAAGTAAGTGAGGCTAGAAACTTGGGTGTTTTATTTGATTCTAACTTGAGATTTGAGAAGCATGCAACAGACACTGTCAAACAATGTTTTTATAGGCTAAGGGTGCTATATCAAATACGTAAGTATCTGAGTGTGGAATTGCGAATTCACCTCTGCGAGACACTAATATTATCTAAATTAAATTACGCAGACACTGTCATTGGAGATTGTCTTTTAACTAGATCAAAAATGCTTATACAGCGAGTTCAGAACGCTTGTGCCAGATACTGTTTTCCAATTCCCCGAAGAGCTCACGTGACACCCTATCTAAATAGAAGTGATATGCTAAATATGGAAAACCGTCGCAAAATGCATTTTGCGAGTTTGTTGTTTGGAGTTATACAATGTAAGCGCCCCATATACTTGTATGAGAAGCTGACTTTCTCTGAGCGTCCTTTGCGGATAACATCTCGTATGAGGTGTCCCGCACATAGAACTAGTGCGTTTCGAGGTAGTTTTCGTTATGCAGCGACCAAATGTTGGAATAACATTCCTCCTCCAATAAGGAACTCCAAAACGGTTTGCATTTTTAAACGGTTTTATTTAGCTCACCCCGTTTGTTAAAGTTAAATACAGGAAAGTTTTCTATGTTAAAATGCTTCTTTATTCCTTAAATCAGCACTCTAATCTTTTTAATTATATATGTACAGAAATAAATAATATTTAAATACAAATTTCCTAAACCTATTTATAAATAACATCCTATTTACAAAATAAAAAATAAGTCACCCCCATCGCCGCCGTCAGGGATGGTGCCCAATAGGCTGGCAGCATTGCCACGTTGAATGGCAAGGCTGATCCGTTGACCAAGATAGCTGCCAGCCTTTTGATCACCAGTAACTTCGATGAGTCTCTTTGATATTTCCCTAAAAAAGGAACGAGCACTTGGACCCCATGGGCCCATGGTCTCAACACCAAACGGCACAAATATATAGTTCTCATTGAGAGCTGAATATTTGCGCCGTTTAGAGCATTCAGCAGAGTCCGCCGCCGCACCCGCAGCAAGGGAGGTGCTCTCTGTGTGGCACGGAGCAAGCGTATCCGCGCAAGTTGCGTCCCACACAAGAGGGCGACCCTGCTTCCACGGAATGAGCGTCATTCCGTCAGGTCTCTTGCCATCGTCACGAAAGATGCCGCTAGGCTCAAGGACCGCTGGCACGTTGACTGCGACAAGAGCTCTGCGGATGACGTCATTGATGCAGGCGTGGCGGGAGACTCGGCCAGCGCTCATTTGGCATGAAAGACCATGGTGACCCAACTCACCGACGCGAGCACCGCAACGACAACGGTGGGGATGATTCGTCTTGACACCAAGTCGAAGCGATATTGCCAGAGACAGAGTGCTCTTGTCAAGCAAAGTCCCGATACTGGCTGAAGGTAAAGCTTGCAGCCAGTAGCCAGACTCTGCCTGAAAGACCGCTAGTAGTCGAGCACGCTCAGTGGCGTTTTCAGAAGAAGCTAAGAGATCACTCTGAAAACGCAAACAGAGCGGCTCGTCCCACTGTCTCTGAGAAGATAGAGAGGTTGGTGGATCCACTCCCGGGCATGCCCTAGACCAAGCGTTTCTAGCCTCTGCAAGGTGAGCCAACTCCACTACACCCAAAGACGGGCATAGTATTTTACTAAAGAGCTCGGCTGTACCATATGCAGAAGATAGAAAAGCGGGAAGGGCAATATGGGAAATATGACGAGTACCTAGACCTCCGAAACGAACAGGGAGAGAGGCCTGCTTCCAAGCGTTATCTGAAAATGAACAGTTTAAAATTTTGGAGAGTGTCTCTCTGAGCGAATTGTCAATAATTGCCAGCTGTCCTGGAAAAAGCCAAAAATGAGTGCTTCGTAAAAAATATATAAATTTTGGGGCGAACGCACAAAAACGAATTAAATATAAAGCCATGTGCGAGTTAATTTTCAACATTTTTTCGGAGGAATGCTGGAATTTAGAAATTTGTTCATTAATAAAAATAGGAATAGTATCATCAAAAATCGGGGAACCTAAGAGACGGAGTGATTTATTATCAAGAATTTTGATATTAGGAGCTAAAGCTGAAAATTTTGTGACAATATGTTTTAACTGTTCAGGTGAAAATTTTGATTCTGGAATAAATAGCTCACATTTTGGAAAATTTAAATCAAGGCCAATACTTTTGAATTTATCGATAATGACGTGAAAATCTGAGAGAACCGTTGAAATATCGCCAGCGATAGTTCCGTCGTCAAGGTACCATACATTAAATTTAGAATTTAGCAAATCAATAATGGGTTGTATAGCCAAACTAAAAATAGCGGGCCCAAGAGGATCGCCTTGCTGGCAGCCAACTGATGAGACAAAAGGCTGTTTTTGAAAATTAATTTAGTAGGTTTGCTGTAACATTGCCAAAGATAGTTATAAATAGAAGGAATTTTTTGTTGAATTACTGATAGCAAGGCACCTCTATCTACGGAGTTGAAGGCGTTCTTGACATCCACCTTCAGCACCACCTCCGCTGCGTCGAGCGACAGGAAGGTGCGAAGAGCGTGCACAGCTGCTTCACAACCTCCCTTGACACCAAAACCAAGCTGAACCGGTTGGAATTCAGCTGAAACTGTCGGTAAAATGTGTTGACAACAAATTTTGGATGCTAAACGGCGAAAGGTGGAGCCAACAGCTATAGGGCGAATACCACCATCTTTTTTCTTTAAGGCAATTAAGTTGGCCCCGTAAAAGATATCAGCAATATCTTCAGGAACTTCACCGGATAGCATCAAATTAACCAGAAGAGTGATATTATGTAATAAGACTCTGCCAGCGTCACCGACAGAGACGCAAAGAAGGTCTTTTAAATGTTGTGGAGAAAGCCCATCTAGACCACTGGCAGAGCCACTTTTAAAAGAGAATATCGAATCTAAAATTTGCTTATCTTTAGTTATGAAATGAGCATGTGTTAGATCTGGTGGCGTAGGTAGAAGCAGATTTGGTGCTGGAGGTGGGTGCTTGTCTTCAAGAGCACTAAGTGTCTCCTGGCAGTAGATGGCGACAACATCATTACTGAACAGGAGGTTGGCAGCTCCTCGGAGATCACCATCGCTAATTTTGGATTCTATTAGTTTTACGGATTTATTAGAATTTGGAGGCCGAGAGGGAGGAATAACAAGAGAATAAACCGACGGATTTAAGCGGCAGTTCTCCTTTACTTTTTGCGTCAATGAAGTACAAATACTGTTTTGGTTAACATGTAAAATTCTATAGCTGAACGTTAGGAGTTCTGCCCAGCTCTCAGACGTGTTTACTCTTACCACATGCTCAATGCATTGTGATAAAGAAATAGCGACTGAAAGCCGTGCAGAACGTGGAATTCTTTTTAAAACAGGAAGTGAACTTTTTAGATTGCCAAGAATTTGCCAAAGAGGTTGGTTTCCCGAATTCAAAGATACTGCTGGCACAGAGGCAGGGGATTTATGAACCCTACCAATGTGTATATTTAAGCCTCGGTTTCCTTTAAAAAACCGAGGTTGGGAGCACTTAGTACACTGAACTAGTTGCACGTCGTCACTGCCAGGTATTGAATTTGCAGACATGTGAAAGATATAGCGTCAAGACGAATAATAACACTAACCAAACAAAAAGCCATACGAAATAAACATAAAAAACATAACACTTAAAAAGTAATCACAACACAATATAACAAACTATTTCATAATGTCATTTTGATATTGATTCGGCACGTCACCAGTCACCACACGTTCGCTGATAGGCTGCCGGAACAACTTCGAGCCTCCTATTGGCTAGGTAATGATGGGCGCCTAGCAACAGAAGAGGCTCTATGAGGCGTCCTTGGAAACAGCCAACATCAACAATGTCAGAAAATTTTCTGTTTTATTTTATGTTTATAAAATCCAAACATATAACATTATATATCTTGCCCACATGCATGGACACGCAGAAAAGTCTTGTCTACTGATATACGGGGCACTTTTTTCCGATTACTGTTGTAAATAATTTTAAATTTTAAATTATGATGAGACGAGACGTATGTGCCGTTTTGATATGTTAAAATTATTTATTAGATGTGCAAAAGTTGCAATGAACTAACCTGAACCTAGAACACTATGGTTAATTTTGAGCACCATTTCATACGCTGTAAATTTTAATTTAATTTTTTTTTTTTGGCTTTCATTTTGTTTCGCAATATTTATCCAATTGATTTCAGTAATTTGACATTTGTATTTAAATCTTTTATTCTTAATTTTTATTTAAATTATTATCGATGACCTTAAATGTCAATTAATTTAAGTAGGCTGCTGCTGAAAATCAGTTTCGTGGCACATGTTGCCTCGACATATACTGAGCAGTGACCTGTTTGGTACACAACCTTTATGTAACACAATAAGTTATTTTTGTAATTTGTGCCAAATAAACGTTTTATTATTATTATTATCATCAACCTATTAATGTTACTGTGGCGGCGACATCTATAAGCCCCACATATAGACAACGGATGGAGGATATCATTACTCACCATCCTCAAGAGATGGCGTTACCTGCACTGCGATCAATAATAGTATGGAAGCCTACATCGCGCAAATGAAATTCGGAAGCTAACTCTTCATATATACGATGCCCGACCAACATCGGTCGGGCCGCGGCCCCCGAGTTAACATCACCCAGCTCGGAGGAAGATCTTCCCCTTTGGCCTTCCTACATTACCACTGCTGGGGCACAGGTTTATGGAATATAGTGGGCCTTGATCCACTACGCGAACACAGTGCGGATTAGTGCGTGCTAACGGCTTCAGGTTGCTATGTCTATCGCTATCGGTTACGATTTTATTTTGGTATTTCTGGCCGCCTAAGGTTTTCAAATAAGTCATGCGCATTTTTTTTAATATTGTTATTTAATAATAAAAAAATATTCCGACGATCGTCAATAAATAAATAAAGTTTCGTGCATTAACCCGTGAAAAACTAGTTTTATTTAATATTGTTATTAGAAATACAAAAAAAAGAGGAGGCATTTAAAATCCTTCGACGACGGTCAGAATTAAGAAAATGAAATCGTAAGCGATAGCGATAGTCAAAGCAATCGCGTTAGGCGATAGGCCTCAGATGCAGCCGGTACCAATGGGTTAGTTGCCTTCTGAAGCAAGGAGAAGCTGTAAATAGTAAATTTTTGGTCACCTGTCCAGTTACCAACTGTTGCGAATGTTGCTTAAAATTCAATGATCGTAGCCGAACGCGCTAACCACTTGCGCCATCGAGCTACTTTAAGAAATTAAAGAATATTTTATTGAAATTGACTTAGTAAGAAAGTTCTATTGAATCGTCCCCCTTTTTCCTACCACCCATTTAGGACATCTTTTAGCTGATACAAAGAATGGGTGCCAAAAGTTATCAGCATATTACAAACCAAACGAAATTTTCCACTTTACTACACCGCTTGATAAAGAATGCGGACTATTGACTAGTAGTCCAGGCAACGAATGCTCAAAAACAGGTATAGAGGGAATTGCTTAGAACACAATTTTTGACTTCGTGACTTTGTTAGGACTAGTTAGGAGGTAAACATATCAAAAGTCCCCGCCCGTAGCCCTTAAGCCGGGGGGAGGGGGGGGCTTGAAGGTCTCATTATTAGGTTTTTCGCATATATCTCGAAAACTATGCATCCTAGCGACATGAGACTTTCACAAAAGTGAAAGCTGATTAAATTTGCTACAAGTCTTATTCAGACAAATTTTTTGATATCTTGTATAGTTTTCGAGATATCCGCTCTTGAAAGTCTGTAATTATGGAAAAAAAAATTGTTCCCATTTTTGCTCTATTTGACCGGATAACTCTTCAACAATGCACCCAAAAAATAAATGCCGGCCGTAGGGTTGTAGAGCATTAAATTATCTTCAATAATAGAAACAATTGCCTTTTTTTTTTTATTTAAGGACAAAATTGTTAGTGTAGTAGACGTATGGGGGCGGTACGGTGGGCACTAGGCCGCGTACTCAGCCCCCACGCGCGGGCCGTCCTGCGCACGTCTGTGGGGCCCTCGCGATACCCCGGGAGACCCCTGCCGCGGAACCTCGGCAAGGCCGGGAGGCTGCTAGGTGCGGAGACGCGGAAGAATCCCTAAACGGGGATTCCGCGGCTTCGCACTAAGCAGCTTAGAGGGTGTTCGCAGGGTTTTTTAGCGGATATTATGCCGTATAGCGCCCGTAAGGGTTACGGGGTCCTCAGTGGGCAGCCACTGCTGGGGCTCGTAAGGCTTGCGGGAGCCAGGTGTGAGGTCCATAAGTAAAAAAGAAAGTAAATTAGTGTCATTGAGAAACTGTAATTATCTAATAATAATATCTGTAATAATGATATCCGCTCTTGAAAATCTGTAATTATAGAAAAAAAAATGCTTTACATTTATGCTCTATTTGACCGGATAACTCTCGGATAACTCTTTAACGATGCACCGATGTCTAAATAGCACACATGCTCATTTTAGAATATGTACTTGTTGGCCCACTGACCAGGTTCTTCACACAATCCAGAAAATAAGTTTAAAAAAACTGCAAGAGTTAACTACTTTATGCAAAAAAGGTTATTATAAATTAGATGATTATTTAAATGATAAGATTATCTGGTGTTGTATTGGTCCAGCTCAACACAAAAAGTAGTATTAAGAATGATTAAAATTATAAAACTGGACTTTAAAAACAAATTGAGACGGTAGGGCCCTGTGCCTCTGGTTTTTTTCCGGTTCTCATTGGCTATACAGGTACGAATACGGCAGCAGTTTTCGATACAATTCACTATGACGTGCAAAAAGACATTTGTAAAAAAATCCAATATAGTTAATTTCTTGCTACCTACCTACCTATTACCTACCTACTTATTTAGGCAACGGCCAACACTGCCAGTTTTCTTACCGGGCGACGCAGGACACCCCCTTTAGTCAATACGTCTACTACCCTTTTTTTTTATACGCAGGCAAAAAATACTATTTACAGACGACGGCGCCTTTAAGAGGCACACCGCCGAACGGACCTCACACCTGGCTCCCGCAAGCCTTACGAGCCCCAGCAGTGGCTGCCCACTGAGGACCCCGTAACCCTTACGGGCGCTATACGGCATAATATCCGCTAAAAACCCTGCGAACACCCTCTAAGCTGCTTAGTGCGAAGCCGCGGAATCCCCGTTTAGGGATTCTTCCGCGTCTCCGCACCTAGCAGCCTCCCGGCCTTGCCGAGGTTCCGCGGCAGGGGTCTCCCGGGGTATCGCGAGGACCCCACAGACGTGCGCAGGACGGCCCGCGCGTGGGGGCTGAGTACGCGGCCTAGTGCCCACCGTACCGCCCCCATACGTCTACTACACTAACAATTTTGTCCTTAAATAAAAAAAAAAAGGCAATTGTTTCTATTATTGAAGATAATTTAATGCTCTACAACCCTACGGCCGGCATTTATTTTTTGGGTGCATTGTTGAAGAGTTATCCGGTCAAATAGAGCAAAAATGGGAACAATTTTTTTTTCCATAATTACAGACTTTCAAGAGCGGATATCTCGAAAACTATACAAGATATCAAAAAATTTGTCTGAATAAGACTTGTAGCAAATTTAATCAGCTTTCACTTTTGTGAAAGTCTCATGTCGCTAGGATGCATAGTTTTCGAGATATATGCGAAAAACCTAATAATGAGACCTTCAAGCCCCCCCCTCCCCCCGGCTTAAGGGCTACGGGCGGGGACTTTTGATATGTTTACCTCCTAACTAGTCCTAACAAAGTCACGAAGTCAAAAATTGTGTTCTAAGCAATTCCCTCTATACCTTTTCGTTGCCTGGACTATAGCCCAAAAAGAACAAACCTAGACAAGATATTCTAGGCACATACACTGCTGGACATAGGATAAGTTTTTGAAGAGCTATTGAAGAAGAAGTTGAATTGACTACTTAATTACTCACAGGGCGCTGGATCACTTCGTCCGTTTCACAATTTCTGCTTCCTGAGCGCATGATATCGCTTATCCTCTCTTTCTAAAGAGTGATCGGTTTCATGCAGGATTTGCCTATGATCCCACCGAACTTAGCAACCTGCCCTACCTTAGATACAGCCCTGGCAACTGTCCTGGTTTCGTGCAGGTATAGCCTAGTCCAGTCTCTTCCATGTCAACGAACCCACAAACTTTGTTACGATATCGCTTTCTCTTCTTTTAGTAAATTCTAATAATTATCCCACTAACCTTGGCCAGACTCGGGAAGTGTTTGTAGCTCTGCGCCTTGCTCATGAACCGCCTCGTGGCGGGTCCCAGGGCGCGCCGCAGCGCCGCTCGCACGGGGCCCGCGCTTGGACTGTATCGCACCAGAGTCATGAGGTGCAGCACCGAATGGAAGTCCCACAAAGGCGAATCCACGTAGTCCTCAGGACGAGGGTGAAGGCTGGCTGCACAGACACCAGAGTTTAAAACCATACATACAACGCTTCAAATAAAATCGTGATAGAAAACTCTCCTAAAATCACAAAGGATAGGTAGTCAGATGAAGTGGAGATGAACAGTTAACTGCAGGGGCGTATTTTAAAATCTGGCGCCCCGGGCCAATTACGAGTTTGAAGACCGTCATATCATAGCTAAAAGGGAAAATCGTTGAGGGTAGTTCGTTTTAGATATTGCTGGTACGCAAGAAAATGGAGAGCGTGTAACCTATGGTGCTAAAACGCCAAGGTGGGGGTTAAAATTCTCTCCGCGGCGTGTGCTGCAAAATAAATTGAAATAAAACTATAGTATTACGTCCTATGTAGATATCATAACAAGGCTCAAGGTCAGCGAGCAATGGAGAGAGCGATGCTCGGTGTTTCCCTACGCGATAGCATCAGAAATGAGGAAATCTGTAGGAGAACCAAAGTTACCGATATCGCTCGAACGATTGCTCTGCTGAAGTGGCAGTGGGCTGGACACGTAGCAAGAAGAACCGATGGCCGTTGGGGCGGAAAGGTTCTGGAATGGTGACTACGCACCGGACGACGCTCAGTGGGCAGCCCCCTACAAGGTGGACGGACGATCTTGTGAAAGTCGCGGGAAGCCGATGGATGCGAGTGGCGCAGGACCGATCGGTGTGGAGATCCTTGGGGGAGGCCTATGTTTAGCAGTGGGCGTCATACGGCTGACATGATGATGATGATGACGTCCTATGTACATGTTTGAGTTTACCTTTGATCTCCACGGGTGCTTGGTCCCGCATATCCCGTAGCAGTTTCTGTCTATGGTGTAACACCAGCCGGTCCAACCAGCCGGCTGGTCGTAGCTCCAGGGTACCGCTCGCCGTTTTCCATGACGCGACGATAATGGTCAACACCAGCTGCTAGAACAAGGTGGATTTATAGTATCCTCATTTTCATCAGCCTATTTATTTCTCGGATGCTGGTGAACGGGTGTTGCCAGCGGAGATGAGTCTGCTCTTGCTATATTTTGTAATATTAATCGTTGTTGAAGTTATACTTCTTTAGCCGCGTTATGAAAAAATTATGAGAGTGAAATTTTAAGATGCGCGCGCATCACTGTAACACAAAAGTAACATAATGAAGTTAGCCGCGGGCGCGTTATGAAAAAATGATGAGAGTGAAATTTTAAGATGCGCGCGCAACACTGTAACAGAAAAGTAACATGAAGTCGGCCGCTAAACCGCACATTACTCGTAAGTCTCGAAAAAAAGCTTCCAACAAAATAGTAATAGGATCTCTTAGTCGCACATGTTGGGACGCTCGTCGCCTCTGATCACTGTTTTCATATTTATAATATTTATCCACATGTTTCTAGTTTCTATATTCTTAACACGTGTTATAATGTTATACAAATGCGAAATTTATATGTGCTAATAAATTTTATTCAGTAGTGATTTAAATTGAATATTTTGATTATTTATTAAATTTTTCAAATTAAAACTGAACTTTATTGACTGCGTTGACTATCCTTTTCCAATCCTTTTATTATCTTATTGTAATTAATTATCTGCATGCAATTAAAAACTATTTTTTAATAATTCCAAAAAGAAGTATAACTTCTCACGCGCGTACTTAAGTTTTTAACTTAAATCGTTCATTTTTATTCCTAAATATGGTCACGGCATTCCTAAACTTTGTTAAACCGGATTTTTTTAATTTTATAGTCATAATTTTTATATTATTTACATTTGTAATGGAAAGTGACTTCATGATTTACATCATATTAAGTAATTTTTCAATTTGACGACTCTATATATAATACAGGAAGGAAAATAACAGCCCTTGCTGAGTTTCTTGCCGGTTCTTCTTAGTGCAAGGTCTCCCGCCGTAGATTTACGAACCGATGGCGTAGCTTTTCGACATTCACAGGTGCTTGTAACAACCTAGACTGAATAAAGGATATTGATTTTTTTTACCTATCCTAGAACCAAGAGGGCTATGGCCCGGGTGGGCCGGCTACTAGGGGCGAAGGCCTGCACGTTCTTTGCTGACCTTACCGTATTTTTATTTAATTTACTATTTCTAGGGAGTGCAAATTGCAATGGGAGCTAAGGCTTATCCTGTTTTAAGGTAGGGCATTGCCCCATAATGGGGCACCCCCCCCCCCCCTAACTACGTTCCTGCTGCACGGGCCTGGTGTGGAGTGGCGGAGCTGGGATCAACAGATTTACGTGTCTTTCGGAGGAGAAATTACTCAAAAGATATTTAATTTTCGCGGCTTGCTACTCATCATTTGACCAGTCTTTGGAAAATTTGCCAAATTATACCACAATCGCAGACAGAATCTGCTAGCTAACCTTAATCGGAGTGCTAGCCACAGCACCATTGCATTCACCATAATAACAATATGTTACCAATATATTATCATCAGTTTATCTTCTCTCTCCATAGTTACTCACAAATAAACAGTACATGACGACGATCAGCCAAGATCCCGTCAACTAGGAAGCAGCTAACGAAAGAACAGGGAACTATTAGTAATGTTATTTTACAATATAATTAACCCAGCAGCTCTCTAATTTCACGCGTAATAAATTAATTCAATAATTACCTATTCACGTGTTTATGAGAATTGTAATATTGTAGATTCCTATTAAAATTAAATTGTATAGATACCTATACAACACTATTTCATTACGTAAATATACCTACATCTACTGTTAATTGCACAATCGCTGAATCATAACATTAATGTGAAAGGTCAAAGAAGATCACGATACTTTTTCTTTTGTTAGTTTTTTTATAAAATACTTTCACTTTCCATGTTATGTTACAATGTTAAAATAACAAAACGTTATATTATGAACGCGTTGTTACGAAACGTAACGTCACGTTGACATTGACATTTGCCTATGTCGACAGCAGCGGCGGAGCGCAGACGTGTCGAATATTTGCGAATCGAATTTATTCGAAAAATTATTATTACACGTGTTATTTATTTTATTAAGATTATGTTGTTAAATAGTACAGTGTAAATAATTTTGTAGTGAACTAGTTATTCGAATAATAAACTCGAATGACGTTAAAATCTCGCTACAACAGCAGTGGCCAAATGATGTAAACAAAGAAATTATTCAGTGAAAACAATGTGTTCTAGTGTAAACGTTTCAGTTGAATGAAGGGGTGTTTAGTTAGCGTTTTAAACACTATACGGAGGACTTTTAAAATGACTGGTGTGAACAGAGACGCCCCTTTTGGAACACAGTGTCTGCAGAGGCTTTGCAACAAATTGTGCCCCCGATGGCAATTCAACAGACTAAGATGGTAAGTTGCGATAATTTCAGAAGGTTAGTAGTGTTTTTGCCGCGCGTTACACTTGATAACATTCCATGAATGACCAGCGGAGCCATAAAGATATTAAATAGTTTTTGTCATGACTTTTTTCGTGTACTTTGAAGGATTCAGACTCAAACAGCATTTGTTATTTATTTTTATGTAATAAAATAATTATCTGTAATGTCTAGAATTATTTTTATGCAGAAATTATTCCAGTATTGAGTCCCTGTGATCTTAAACGGGTTTTACTGTATATTGGATAAATGTGTAGGTACTACATGCAGTACCTAACAAGTCAACTTTATTAGCATAAAGGTCATTCTCCATAAATGCTAACTCTATGCAATGGTAATAGAAGTAAGACAACATATTTTTGCGTTAAAAGAAACATAACTATTTCTAGTGTCTTAAAAGATGGTTTATAAGAATGTAATTAATATAAACGGTAAAAAAATAATCTCTTTTAGTAGGCCTGTGTTGAGTTAGAACATTGCTTTATATTCACTTTACGTTTTCATAAATATTACAAAATAAAGTAATCACTAATATTATAAATGAGAAAATTTGTGAGTGTGTATGTTTGTTACTTCTTCACAACTAAATGGCTGGAGCGATTTTAATAAAATTTGGTGTGGAGTTAGCTGACACCCTGGATTAACACATAGGCTATGTTTTACTGAGGGAAGATATCCCTAATAATACGCGGGTAACACAGCGGGGCACAGCTAGTATTCAATAAATACATGCCCATCGCTAACTTATATAAATGTAAGGAAGACATATGACCTAAACAACAGCAACATTAAAAGCTTGATGATGCATATGATAATAGTATGTCTTACCTGACATCCGGCATTCAGAGAGAAGTTGAAATAATGTTCAAATATCTTATCTATATAATATTGTAGGGTTATCACTTATATGATATATTATAATAGTATGATTGAATTAGTTTTTTGTCTCTGTAGAATTCATTCCTTTTGCATTTTGTGTTTCATCATATATTTCATCTGAATAATAGGAGAAATTTTTACTTTTTGTTTACAGACAACCACTAAACTTTAAAACTTCTCTAGCTAACTTTGACCTTTATGTCAATTTATAAAATTTATATATTATGGTAATTTGTGTGATGTGTTGCTCACTGTACATTTGTGTTGACCTCTGGCTGTTTAGATGGTCTTTGTAAATTATGGAATGTGCATAATTATTATATTTATTTTCCAAAAGCACAGTTTGAAGGTGTTATGAAATAAAATATTTCTCTCTCTCTCTCTTATACATAGTTTATTGAGTACATATTTTCATTCTAGATGTTTTTTTAAATGTAGTAGAGAAGGTATTTTTTAGGAATGTAACAGTACATAATTTTGCGGAAACAATACGGGTAATGATTTTTGTAGCAAATAATCGGCGATACCGATACCAATATCGATGGCTTAATAGATTATTTTTCCAAAATGTGTACTTAATTAGCTTGTTTTTTAGATAGCGGACCACTGTCGGTTTTTGAGTTAGATGGAGTCTCGTATTTCAAATCCTCGTATTTTCATGATAGCACTTCATGTGTGACCACATGTCACTTGTTGTGTAACCCTTCTGTCCGTCCCACAGTCCTCACTTCTCTGTTTGAATAACTAACTAAACAGTATATTATATTTTCCAACCAAAGCTAAGCGAAGACTCGGTCGGCCAGCAGAGGTACCGCCGCCGCGCCATGCCCGCGCTCACTATGTCAGAGTAGCAATCTTTGGCGAGTCTTTTGTTTTGCGCGCTTTTAAAACTGCTTGGTGGTATTATTATCGGCCTCTCGATTATATCGACCGATATATCGGTATCGGAATCGGCATCGTTACATCCCTAGTATTTTTTATTTATTACCTCATATATCACATAGGTCTACACCAGGGAAAATTTAAATTTTCTCCATCAAAAGTCATTTTCAGGTTCAAGGTTCTGTAAGTAACCTCCATCTCACAGAAGATCAATTTAAAATTACGTTACCTTTTGGTGGTGTTGTGATTCTGTCCGTTAGTAAGGTTCCAAGGCTCCACGTGGTAGGGGATTGAGTCGTGTAGGCAATGGTGTAAGTGATATTTTTGGTATCGCAAGTGTCTGGTGGCCGCGTACCATCACGTACCCTAGGATTGTTTATCACCCTTTTAACATAAAATAAATTACTGTAGGGCAAAATGTTATGTTTATAGTTCTCTCCTTTCAGTAAAATGAATAGTTTTATTCAAAGAAAGGTAAGTAAGTATGTAGCAGTAGCAACCCTAGACTTTTTTATCAATTACTAGTAAAAATATTTGTTTTATCATCTTACTTATGTTTTATCAGATATAATTTTTATGCGATAATGCTATAATTATATTAATACTACCGACTAATGTCAAAAAGAGTTTACTGATCATTGTGTTTGTCCTTGACCTTTAAAAAAATGCAAAAAAAATGCTACTTTATAAATACTAATAAATAAGCAAAAATATAAGTAATGTAGCACTTATGAATGCCTTTGTTAAAGTTACCAGTTTTTAAACAACAGATAAAAAATTTGAAAATTTTAGTGTCGGTGACACAAGGCCTTCCCTAGCCTCTACAGGATATCGAGTTGATGTTCATATCTTTGAAGAAATTCTGTTTCTAATCTTCTCCACTCAGATCTGTTTAGGCCTATTTTTCTCCAATGAACTCCCACGGTCTGTTTAAGTTGGTCTGCCCAACAAGTAACTTGCCGTCCCCTGCTTCTTCTTCCACCTCGGGGGTACCAGTTGGTAACAACTTTACTCCATTTTTCTGAATGCTTACGTATCATGTGGCCTGTCCATGTCCATTTTTTTGGTCTATTCGGGTCAGGATGTCAGTTACTTTGATCATCCGTCTGAGGTCTTCGTTTTTCCATCTAACTCTCTTTGTTATTCCTCACATACTCTTCTACATACTCCAAGTTTATGTCGGTGTTGTTTTGTAAGTGACCAAGTTTCGCATTTAATTTTTTAAATTGCAGCTTAAGAAAGTCTAGAAAGAATTCGATTCGGCCATCAGGGCCACGGTAGCCTAGTCCCCGTAGTAGTAAGTAGTCTTCATAAAGCAGATTACACGATACAGATCTCGCACTTTACCCTCCACTTGTAATAGTCAACGGTGTCAGCAACTGTCAAAATAAGTAATCACTAAATATTTTTACATTAATTTATTTAAAACTGTACTTACGAATGAAATGACACGTTTTTCTTGTCTCTAATAGTTCCCTTGTAATTTGTGTACTATCTAAAAACCCATAGGGCTTTTTGTCTGGAAAATCGTAAAATATTTACACGTTGTAGCAAAGTGTAGTTGCAGTAAGAGACCGATTAAAATTATATTTTTAGGAGAGGAGATAAAGGTACCTAAACTTGTCACGTTAATTTTTAATATTATTTGTAATTTCGCAACGAAAAATTCTAATTTTTAAAAAATATAGGGCCCGGACCCTATCTTCTATGTTTCGTCAATGTCGGCTGCTAGCTGGTGGCTGCTAGTTTCAGTTTGATGAGACCGTTCCCGACTGAATGCAATGACGTATCTATAACTATAACTAATGACGACCTCCGTGGTCGAGTGGTTTGTACGCCGGGTTTCATGGTGTCGCCGACTCGAGAGGTCACGGGTTCGAATCCCGGTGGTGGCAGATGTTTGTGTGATGAATACGAGCATTTGTACTCCAGTCATGGATGTTTCATATGTATTTCTAAATAAAAATATACTTATATATGTACAGTATATGTATTGTATCCGTTACCCTAGTATCCCATAACACAAGCCTTACAGTGCTTACTTTGGGGCTAGTCTAATTGGTGTGAGTGTTGGAAATATTTATTTATTTATTTATTATAACGGTAAAACATCATAGGTTTTCAAGGATTTAGCTTATGGAACGAAATCGCGGGCGGAAGCTAGTATCAGATTAGTCCTGATATAAAATAAAAATTATCTATACCTAAATGTCTTTCTTTATCAAGAACAACGAATATATGCATATCTGGTTTTGAGTTCTATAACGAGTTTGAAATGAAACAGTGCCATAAATGTTCGTAACTCAAAACCAGATGATGATGACTGATGTTATGACGAAAGATGAGTCAGAGGATGTTGCTGCGGTTAAATTAAGTATCAATGAACTTAGTAATGTTTGTTTTTAGGGTTCGATGGGTTTCCATTTTCGTTTGTACTTTCACGACAACGATTTTGAAATTGAACTCCAAACGATTTTATCGTGAATATAGTTTCGCAACCTTTACAATAATTCGCAGCGATATCACAGCCGATATGGTAGGTAGGTACTTAAAAGTAATTATGTTCTCAGGCGTGTTCAACTTTAATTATGGCAGGCTCAGGGTGTAATTATTAGATGGTGGAAAGATCTTTCATTAACACTAATGAAAAGTAGAATTTCCCGAATACATTATCGTCACGTGTTTCAAAAAAGTATATTTTTAGGGCTCCATACTCCTGACAAGGAACCAATATAGTTTCGTCATGTCCGTCTGTCCGTCCCCGGGTTTGCTTGAAAGACTAAGCACTAGAGAGACATAAGCACTAGAAAGCTGTAATTTTGTGGAGATATGTGAGCTAATTTTTGTTCGAGTAGGGCTCCCCTCTCTAAAAGCTAAAGTTTTGGATTGAAAAACCTGGAAAATTCATGATAATAGTGCTTTTCATAAACTTTTAAAGAAAACTATAACGGTTTAGATAGGTTTGTTAGTTTAAGAGTAATAGTCGTTCAACTTATGTATTACAGGATTTCTAATAAAAATTCCTTAGAAGAAACATTAAAAATGACTTAGACGTAGTAATTGCTTAAAATACAGACTCTTTCCAAAATATATTATGGTGACGACGTGCAGCTACGGAACCCTATACTGCGCGTGTTACGACACGCACTTGGCCGGTGTTTTACATTTAAAACTACGTTCAGCAATACAATTCGAAAAAAAAACGCGTTTGGAGTCAATTTAATTTTTAAACTTTATTTTTATTTCTTGTGATAACATTTTGCATTCAGTGACAATTTCTGATGTCTACCTATTTTTCTAAATTTAAGACCGTGTGACGTGTTTGACAGAGAAACAGTGGAGGCATATCAGTACAATTCCGTTTGTTACTGTTTGTGGACGGAACCCTACATTTTTTTTATGTTTCAAATAAAATTTTACACTGTTTTACTATACTTTTTAATTTCGCCAAACTGATTAACAGTTTATTGGCGAAAGCACTTTTAATCAGACATCAATTTGGTCTTCATTACAAAACAATGTAGGAATATATTTTTATCTCATTTAGTTTGAACTCTAATTAAACCATTCACTCATTACAAACACATATGCTCACAAGTTAATTTGAAAATTATTATTTAAAAATAAAATGAATTACATTTTGTTAATAGTAACAAGGGAGATATAATACGTACTACAATGAGAAGATCCATATGAGCTGTATTGCAAATGTTATTAACATTATACAGAAGCCTTATAGCTATAATGTTAGTGACCATGAAAGATAAAACAATATATTATACAGAACCCTCTTGTGTGTAAGTCCGACTCGCGCTCGGCCGGTTTTATTGTGTAGCAGTGACAATTGATTATTTAGGGATGATGTGGGACCCGCATGCGAATCTTTGGATAGGTGCGGAGGGGTGAACAAAGTAACTTTTTCGAAACGGAAGTCAAAATTACGTTGAGATTATTTTATAACCTTGCAGCCGGCTGTATCCATGAGGATTTCACAACCGCTCCACCGCCTGGGAGGAAACAAAAAAAAATCTAAACGACTCGAACAAAATGCAACTTGTCAACGCGCGTTAGCAAAACGCGCGTAAGCGCTTATCATCTGAACGTACTCTAAGGTTCCACGAGTGCACAGAGTAGGGGACTGGGTCAAGGTAGGCAAGAGCGCTAGTGATATTGTTGGTATCGCAAGTGTTAGGGTATGGTAGCCGCTTACCATCCGGTGGGGCATAGTAAGCTTGCTTGCCATCCGTTTAACATAAAACTAGCAAACCAGTGAACCAAATGTTCACCAAAACCTGATTTCTCGAATACCGGAAGTGCTACGTTACTCAAATCCGGTTTGTAGTCTTATCAGACTATTCTTAACTTATAACTTAAATATTCTCTTTATCTATCTCTTACGGTTTGGCCGCTGAAACAGCACCACAGACAGACGGACTTGTCTAATAGATAAGAGATTATGATCCCTTAGGTATCTTCCTTCAGAATACTAAGTTGTGCTTAGATTGTATCTAGATCAGCGTTGCCAGATTTTTTTTTTTGCCAAGTCGGGATTTAGGAACTTTTTAAGTGAAAAATGCGGGTTTCATTCGTCGTAAGCGGGACATAGTAAAAAAACGTATATAACCAAGTTTTTGAATACTTTTTATGTGAGTTCAAATTACGTTTACGTGACAATAGATAGGTGCCTAGTAAAAATATCCATTGAAAATGTATTTTTATAAAAATGTGATATTTTAAATCAGATTTACCCTATCGTTAAATTGTTGAGTCTTTGTTTGAGAGTTTTTCATTACGCGCTGGGCAGGTGGCCAAATCACACCAACCACCCATGGCCTGGCGAACCTTCTTGGTTATGCAGGCCGAAGCAGCGGGAGATACGCGCGGAATGGCCTCCACCGCGCGTACTTTCTTGACTCCCTACAAATTATTCTTGATCTATGTCCTTCTCCTCTCCCCTTTCTGGGGCGGACGAACACAAAACGCCTTCGTCGCCATCCCAGCCGTCCCGTGCCCACTTTAAAGTGGTACCGCTAGCCTGCATTTACTATTCCTCCAGTATTGCTCCCTGTCTTTCTTCACCTCCCTCGAGTCCACTCCGAATCCTTTGCCATCACGCGCGAAGTCCCGTAGCTGCCTGAAGTTCGCCTCCGATCCCACTAGGTTGCGATAGTAGACCGGCCCAACCTCGAGCACCTTCACACTGTTAAGGAGTTCCCTACGCGCCTCCCCGTAGAGCTTACACTCCCACAGAGCGTGGTATGCGTCCTCTACTACCCTCCCCACAGTAGTGCGACCCCTGCGCAGCTTCATTCTGCATTCAGGCAGGTGGCCAGTCCACACTTGTCACCGTGTCTTGTCACGTGCCACCAGCCCGCGCTCTCTCAGTACGCTGCACGCCACACGTTCGAGTTATTCCCGAAAAGCGGGATTGAGCCTGTCCCGCGCAGGACATTTAATTTTGATTTAAAAACCGCTTCGCTGATCTAGATGCTTATGTAACATTTATTTATTTATTAATTCCAGTTATCAGGCGAGCGTGCTAGTCCTCACATTCCTGACGTACATGACCTACCATCTGACCCGCAAGCCCATCTCCGTGGTGAAGAGTGTTCTGCACAGGAACTGCAGCACGCTGGTGCCGCCGCCTGGAGTAGACCCGGCTAACGAGGATTGGTGTGATTGGCCGCCGTTCAGTAAGATGATATTTTCGTATTTATACCAACAGAGTTCAACACAAAGAGAATAGAGTGGGGAATGCGGCTCTAAGTGTCCGTCTAGTGGAAAGAGAAAGAAGATGATAGACCGCTAGCTATCTCTCTCGTGTGCGCATTTGGCAACCGTCTAATGCGCATGCGCGATTAGAGGGAGAAAGCTAGCGGTCTCTCATCTTCCTTCTCTTTCTATTAGAGGGGCGCTTCCACTTGTAGTCGTCTATATCTCCTCTACTCTATACTTATACCTCTATGGTTCAACATCAACCTATTAATGTACACATTTAGTGTTGTCAGGTCTCCCGATTTTACAGGAGAACTCCTGTTTTTGTGAAATTTCTCCTGTTGTACTGTTTTTGTTAGAATACGATTATCTTTTTTAAATTGCATGTTGAGTTGCATTTCCGCCATGAATAATGTAATTATAAAATTAAAGGTATTTGTCAAAAAAACAAGCTTTTGAGGGGCGGCAAAAGCCACAGAAACACATTCATTACTGGCCTATATCTTGATTTGATTTACCAGGGGGGTGCAATTCGGAAAAAGTACGCCTCTTTTCGTTTTTTCTTACATCTCGTATCGTAGCTCTTTCCGTACATGTACTGCTAGACGCCTCCCGATTTTTAAAACTCGGATCTGGTAACTCTGTACGCACTGCTGGGCCCGACACGCACTTGGCCGGGGTTTTCAATAGTTCATAAAAAATCTATTAATTTCTGTGTTTAAAAACTGTCCTAAAATAGCAATGTCTTTGTTTCAGACACTGATGACGCTAACACGTTACTGGGAGCGTTGGATTCAGCGTTCCTATTTTCATATGCCGGCGCCATGTTTGTTTCCGGTGGGTGAGAAAATTAAATTTAATAAACTCATCATCATCATCAGCCTATTAATGTCCCTACTACTGGGGCACAGGCCTTCCCTATGGATGAAATAGGGAGATTGGGCCATGACACCCACCCATCCAATGACCGACCACTGCGAAAGTTGCTTAACTTCAACGATCGCAGCCGAACGCGCTAACCACTTGCGCCATCGAGCTCCTCCTCTTAATAAACTCAAACTCATTTATTCAGTCTAGGCTGTTACAAGCTCTTGTGAAAGTCAAACGCTACGCCATCGGTTCGTAAATCTACGGCGGGAGACCTTGTACTGAGAAGAACCGGCAAGAAACTCAGCAAGGGCTATTTTTTCTCCCTGTTTTGTTTCATACAGTGTCGTCAATTGAAAGATGATATCAAAAACCTAAAAACATGTGTTGATGTCATATTTCATCACATTAATATTATTAATTAACAATAAGTTAAGAATAAATAACAATTTTCAACCAAATTAGCAAAGTAAAACGACTTAGTCTATTATATTAAGCCCAAGGTGCCTTATCATTTATAAAATATTTAACTGTACAGTAACCTTTCTTAAGAAGACAAGTTTTTATACGCACTTTAAACTTATTTAAAAAGAACGAATGTTATGAATAGTTCAATTTACTCGATCACTCACTCGTTTCATTTTTCTTTTATTTTTTTTGACGATCTAATCCTGCAACGGGTTCGTTCTCAGGGTTATGTTATGAACTACACAAAAAAAATACGGGATTTGACAAGTTTTAGAAAATGACCTAAAGTTATTTGCTAATATTTATGGAGTCCATGTTCTTCATTTTTTTGTGTACACCAGTAAAAATACTAAATGAAAAAAAAACATTTTCAATTTGCCGCGAAAACGTTTCTCTGGACATTATGGCGTCTCACGACTGTCATCAAAACGTCAAACGATAAAATGTAATGTCACTTTGACGGGAAGTTCAACGTTTTCAGTCACGTGACTATAAAACAATATAATAATTTCTATGTAATGCTTTTTTAGAATATTGAATAATTATCATTTGTTCTCTCAGAGTAGAAAAATCGCTACAATTGTGTTATAATGTAAATTGTAGTGTTCATTCTACAGGGACAGGCGGGCGCACTGCTATACCTTGTCTCTTATATTTTGTTTCACTGTCAAACTATACTAAAGTAGAACTTTTTATTAGCTGCAGTAAAATGACGTTTTGTGGGTTACCACTTTTTGAAGAAAAATAAATAGGGATGTAGCTAAGTGAGTAAGTGAATCATTCAATAAATGAATGATCAGTTTGGTTTTATTTTAGAGATTTAATATTAAGTTGTAATGATTTTTTATTCTATTATTATCACTTTAGTAAAGGATTGATCTTTTTCAGTGGAAGTATAAGGACGTACATCCAAAATTAAACAAAATTGTCTTAACAATGTTATTTATTAATCAATAATTTTCGGAATTATTATCGCTTTCAGTCACACTAATGACAAATCTGTCTGTCATTTCATCTATAAAATGATCGAGGTGGCACATTTTGTCTTCCTCTTTTATAGTGTGAGACACACAGTCACTTCACTTAGTCGGTGTCACTTTAACTTGTAGCACCTAAAAATTATTAACTTATTATTACCTAATTGGTTAAAATTTCACATGGGGTGGGAGAAAACATATTATACCTAACGAATAATAATAAGATTAGCGATGACAGGTAAACTAACCTTTGCGATGGTGGGTACTTCATTTCTATGAAAGAACTGATGTACAATTTGTCTAATAGCGGTGAATGTAAAATCATGAAATTTTACTTTAAATGTAAGTTTCGGGCCAGAGTTTTCAGGAGGTTTAAGTGATTCACAGTCGTTCTCCTTATGCTCCTTTAAAACGGAATAAACAGTGCGGACGGATATTCCCAAGACTTCAGCCACCTTGTTGACGCATTCACTTGTTTTTGGAACTTAAATGTTTGATTCTGTAGATTTCACTTCAAACACATATTTGTAAACGTTTATGTATGACCCAAAGTTTCTCGGTTGCACTTAGCTACACGTCGCCTTATTTTCTTAGGAGATAAAAATGTATCTCCATCTTGTGATGTGCTCAACTGAGCATGTCTTCCATGTAACAAACAAAAAAAGCTGTCACGATTAAAAATAAGTAGGTAACGAAAAACAAACACAACGTAACAAAAATTTAACAATAAAGATAACTAAAACAACTCGCAGTGGGCAAAGCAAAGTTATTCGTGCACTCAAAATAGAAGTTAAAAGCCGAATGAGCGAATGACAAATAAAATAAAATGGCGGAAAAGCGTCATCGTAGCACCGTAACTAAAAACCAGTACCGACTTGAGATTTTATACAGCCTTTTATTTATATGAATAATAAATAGAATTAAGTATGATCATTATGAGGTACTGCTATCACTATGGAACGATTAGATTTTCTGTGAACCTAAGCACATCCCTATTGAAATTAGGCTGTCAACATTATTTTACGGAATGACATTTTGAAACGTCATTTTACTGCAGCTAATAAAAAGTCGAAGTATAGAGTCTGTGCGGAAAGAGAATGGGCGTGGCGAAAAACGGAACTAACATTTTGTTAATAAGTACGCCATATACTCCAAGATATAACAGATTTATTAAATACTTGTTTCTGAGGTTTTCACGCACATCACTCATTAAATAAAACTAGTTTAAACGGGATAATGCACGAAACTTTATTTATTTATTGACGTAAGGCTACGAAACGTCAATAAATAAATAAAGTTTCGTGCATTATCCCGTTTAAACTAGTTTTATTTATTAAATACTTGTTAAACTTAACAATGTCTTATTAATTTATTATAAATCAAGATAATATAAAATGGTTACATATCTCAAGAGCCAGAGTCATAGTAAAGATCACACAGGTTAGCATAACTTGGCTACATATTAGCCACAGACTAAAAGCATCTATTAAGCTGTACTACACAGAACAGCAATCAAACCCAGCAATCTGAAAAACGTCAAAGTTTTGTATTGATACGGATTTGTTTGTTGTTGTGATTTCT
The DNA here is from genome assembly GCA_902850365.2 of Chilo suppressalis. NCBI lineage: Eukaryota > Metazoa > Arthropoda > Insecta > Lepidoptera > Crambidae > Chilo > Chilo suppressalis. Next base: position 433,042 of record OU963922.1, read on the forward strand.
TGCGGTTTTTTGTATTTAATCATGTCTAAAAGGGGTAAAACCTTACGAATACCTTACGAAAAAGCACTACAACGCCCTCCAATCTAAATCCCATTCTCTTTCCGCACAGACTCTATGTTTATTTCTATTATTTCTTTCTACTGCCTAGTCTGCGTGGATTTTTTTAGTAAAATTTGCTTTAGATTTACACATCTAACAGTTAAATGATAAAAAATACAAACATAACTATAATCGCTATTTCTTCTTTCAAATGTTTAATACTTTTAAAAGTATTCCTTTGACATTGTGGGTTACCTACAATGCAAAGAGATGGCGCTACCTTACAGCCTAAGAAATACTAGAGAGAATTCAACACGGGAAATTAGGGGTGCGGTAGCATAATGGTCAGTGCATCTGCTCAGATAGCGGAGAGTGCGGTTTCGGTCCCGCTGTCTGGTCCGCGTGGAATTTTTTCTAGTAAAAATATTTTTTGGATTCAAACATGTACCAGCAGTTAAATGCTTAAAATATAAAAACATAACTATAAATAAAACTAGTTTTAACGGGTTTAAGATAAGAAGGAGATAGAAAGCCGCTCTTGAGTTTGTTTCGCCGGTTCTTCTCAGAAAGGTCTCCCAATTTTGGAACCGGTGGTAATTTACGGTAGTTAGGGACAAATAAATAAACTCGGAATTACAAAAAATAATTTTAAATAAAGTACTTTATTAAGTAAATTACATAAAATAAAACTTTAAAAATCGAACAATGAAAAAACCGAACGCTCAATAAAAGTCTTTGGAAGGTAGCTCGACAAAATTAAATAAAAAATAATTCTGACGAAGCAGCCTGTAAAGGCTGCGAAACGTCAATAAATAAATAAAGTTTCGTGCATTAACCCGTAAAAAGTAGTTTTATTTAATGAGTGATGTGCGTGAAAACCTAAGAAACAAAAACATAACTATAATCTGTTTAATTGTTTATATTACTCTCAGAGTTCTTGCGTGTACTTTGAAATGTTACGTAATTCATACCATATTAAGCTTTGTTACTAACACAATTCATACTGTTTGTGACATTGCCTGCAGCTGTTTCAATATCAAATGTCGAATATGTCTTCAGTAGATCGTTTACCTGCTGATTGTAATATTATTTAGTTAAAAAATTTCATAAACATCGAGTTTTTATAATAGTAGATTATGCACCAAGGGGATAAAGCAGTGTCTTACGTCACGGGCAGCATATTGGACCCTGAGCGTAACGAGGGAGTTATGTAGAGTCCTGAGTGAAGCTAGGGGTCCAATATGCTGCCCGCGACGTAAGACAGGCTTTATCCCAGCAGGCCAATTATGCTCGCTAATTGTGATATTGTTTTGATGTCAATTTCACATTACCTATTATGCTCTCTGAAAAATGCAATATCAAAATGACATCAACTAGACATCAACTTATGCGTATTATGATCAACTCTTTAAAATGATATCAACTTAAATGCGTATTACGTTCAACTTTTTAACTTAAAACAGTATCGCATAAACGTCGACAGGATATGATATTGATATGATCTTGATGTGACATAGGAATGTTTCATAATACCATTTTAAAACAATGTCAACTTAGCATCAACATCATATTGACATCACATTAGGATTATATCACTAAAGCATAATTGACCCGCTGAGGTGCATACTCTACTTCTCATACTTACTGCGAGGCAATAAAACCCAGGGCTACATAAATAATACATTTATTTTGTTAAAAGTTAATATTGATATTGGACACATTTGTCCAGTTATGGAGGGACAGAGTAATATTTTTATTAGGAACATTTATGGAAGTTGTGGTCGAGTTTATTTGAGCAGTACTTAAAGATTAAGGAATTTGGGACTGATCCTCATTTTGGAATGTGAATGGTGGTGACGATGCTTGAGGCAGCGAGTTTTCTGACCACGTTATTTGATGTCGATGACTGTGGGAGCAAAGGTGTCCAAGGATCAATAATATTCGACTTATTCATCCTTGGACACCTGACTGACACTGATTTAGCAATTTCCTTCGGAACAGCACCAATTTTATTTTTGCCAATGACTTGTCTGATACCTGTGCCATTATTATAAGATACGAAAAATCTGTTAGTGTTAATATTAGAAGGGCATAGAGCTTGATACTTTTTGACAATTCTTACTTGCTCTCTACAGACTACGAATGACCGTTCTCTCATTGTTTTATTATAAAGTAACTAGCAAACCAGTGAACGAAATGTTCACCAAAACCTGATTTAAAAAAAAAAAATAATTAATTGAGAACTTCGGAGATTTTGTGTGGTTTCGTTTGAAATTCGTGATTTCTCGAAAACCGGAAGTGCTACGTTACTCAAATCCGGTTTGTAGTCTTATCAGACTATTCTTAACTTATAACTTAAATATTCTCTTTATCTATCTCTTACGGTTTGGCCGCTGAAACAGCACCACAGACAGACGGACGGACGGACTTGTCTAATAGATAAGAGATATTATAAAGGCAAAAGTTTGTGAGTGAGTGTATGTTTGTTACTTCTTCACGTCTAAACGGCTGGAGCGATTTTAATAAAATTTGGTTTGGAGTTAGCTGACTCCCTGGATTAACACATAGGGTACCTTTTACTGCGGGAAATTATACCCATTAAACCGCGGGTAACACCACAGGGCACAGCTAGTAAGGTATATATTTCTATGGGCCTACGGTGGCTGAATACAAATAAATAAAATAACTATGTTCAAGTGTGACGACTCACCACAGACAAACCAAATAATTGGTCTTGTGGAAATCTTTGTAATCGTTTTGTGTATCACTGAATAAATACATTTATTATTATCACACTATTATTATAAAGGCGAAAGTTTGTAAGTGTGTTTGTTTGGTACATCTTCACGTCGAAACGGCTGGAGCGATTTAAATAAAATTTGGTATGGAGTTAGCTGACACCCTGGATTAACACATAGGCTACGTTTAACTGCGGAAAATATCCTTAATAAAATATCCTAAAGCGGGTAACACCGCGGGGCACAGCTAGTTATTTAATAAACACTTATCAATCCGGTTAAATAATGTTTATATTTGTGCAATTAGTATATAGTAATATTATCTATGACTGCTACAATTTGCAAGTTTTACTAATTGGGTCAAATAAACACACACCTTCATTTTATCTGCGGGTCAATTATGCTTTAGTGATTTAATCCTAATGTGATGTAAATATGATGTTGATGCCATGTTGGCATTGTTTTTAAATGGTATTATGAAACATTCCTATTAGTACAGTCAATCTGTCGAAAAAAATATCGTTTCAGTGAAAAAAAAACCTAAAGGGTAAGTCTTGTTTTTTCTGTTGCCAAATGACGTCAGTAAGCCACCTTTAGGTTTTTTTGACGTGACAACGTCTTAAATTAGGTTGCGGCTGGGAGTCACTTATGAAAAAGTGTAACGCTCGGTAACGTTACGATGAGTCTCTCGTGTTAAGTTTAAGTTTACATGTACAATGTTTTAGTAAACAAAATATATTTCTATAGTTAAAATTTGTGCAATTCTTATTTTCATTCAATTCCTTGTTCCTATTGTGCAATTTAATTATATTCATATCAATAAATATTCTACCGAGAAAAAGACGTTGTCACGTAAAATCTTCGCCCGTAAAACCGACTTTACAGGCAACCATTTTTTTTACCACTCAACCTACAGATTGACTGTACTATATGTGACATCAAGATCATATCAATGTCATATCCTGTATCACATTTTTGACGTTTATGCGATACTGTTTTAAGTCAAAAAGTTGAACGTAATACGCATTTAAGTTGAAATCATTTTAAAGAGTTGATCTTAATACGCATAAGTTGATGTCTAGTTTTGATATCGCATTTTTCGGAGATATGCGTAATGTGAAATTGACATCAAAACAATATCACAATTAGCGAGCCTGCTGAGGAGCTCGATGGCGCAAGTGGTTAGCGCGTTCGGCTGCGATCGTTGAAGTTAAGCAACTTTCGCAGTGGTCGGTCATTGGATGGGTGACCAAAAATTTACTATCTCGAGCTCCTCCGTGCTTCGGAAGGCACGTTTAGCCGTTGGTCCCGGCTGCATCTGCAGTCGTTAGCACCCACCAATCCGCACTGGGTCGGTCATGGCCCAATCTCCCTATTCCATCTATAGGGAAGACCTGTGCCCCAGCAGTGGGGACATTAATAGGCTGATGATGATGAATTGGCCTCCTGTTGTCGTGTTAACTTATTATGTAACATGTAATCAAAGACACGTCCTCCGTGGTGGAGTGGAATGTACACTGTGTTTCAAGATGTCACCTTCTCTGAGGTGTTGGTTTGAATCCCGATGGGGAAATGTTTGTTTGATGTTTTTTTTCCGAAGTCATGATTGTTTATATTTTTGTATACTCATCTTCATCATCATCATCATTTTCTCGTCTCTGCGTCCATTTCTGAACATAGGCCCCTTACATTTTTTCCACAGAGCTTTTTTTGGGCTTTGGTCATCTAGTAACGGTCTGTGTGTCCCATAATCCAGTTATGGTTTGCGTGTCCCTTAATCCAGTTATGGCCAGTGTGACACTAAATCCATTTATGGCCTGCGTGTCCCGTAATCTAGTTATGACCTGCATGCCCCTTAATTCAGTTATGGCCTGCGTGTCCTTTAATCCAGTCATGGCCTGCGTGTCCCGTACTCCAGTTATGGCCTGCGTGTCCTTTAATCCAGTCATGGCCTGCGTGTCCCGTACTCCAGTTATGGCTTGCGTGTCCTTTAATCCAGTCATGGCCTGCGTGTCCCGTACTCCAGTTATGGCCTGCGCGTCCTTTAATCCAGTCACGGCCTGCGTGTCCCGTACTCCAGTTATGGCCTGCGCGTCCTTTAATCCAGTCACGGCCTGCGTGTCCCGTACTCCAGTTATGGCCTGCGCGTCCTTTAATCCAGTCATGGCCTGCGTGTCCCGTACTCCAGTTATGGCTTGCGTGTCCTTTAATCCAGTCACGGCCTGCGTGTCCCGTACTCCAGTTATGGCCTGCGCGTCCTTTAATCCAGTCACGGCCTGCGTGTCCCGTACTCTAGTTATGGCCTGCGCGTCCTTTAATCCAGTCACGGCCTGCGTGTCCCGTACTCCAGTTATGGCCTGCGCGTCCTTTAATCCAGTCATGGCCTGCGTGTCCCGTACTCCAGTTATGGCTTGCGTGTCCTTTAATCCAGTCACGGCCTGCGTGTCCCGTACTCCAGTTATGGCCTGCGCGTCCTTTAATCCAGTCATGGCCTGCGTGTCCCGTACTCCAGTTATGGCCTGCGTGTCCTTTAATCCAGTCACGGCCTGCGTGTCCCGTACTCCAGTTATGGCCTGCGCGTCCTTTAATCCAGTCATGGCCTGCGTGTCCCGTACTCCAGTTATGGCCTGCGCGTCCTTTAATCCAGTCATGGCCTGCGTGTCCCGTACTCCAGTTATGGCCTGCGCGTCCTTTAATCCAGTCATGGCCTGCGTGTCCCGTACTCCAGTTATGGCCTGCGCGTCCTTTAATCCAGTCATGGCCTACGTGTCCCGTACTCCAGTTATGGCCTGCGCGTCCTTTAATCCAGTCATGGCCTGCGTGTCCCGTACTCCAGTTATGGCCTGCGTGTCCTTTAATCCAGTCATGGCCTGCGTGTCCCGTATCCAGTTATGGCCTGCGTATCCCTTAATCCAGTCATGGCCTGCGTGTCCCGTACTCCAGTTATGGCCTGCGTGTCCTTTAATCCAGTCATGGCCTGCGTGTCCCGTACTCCAGTTATGGCCTGCGTGTCCTTTAATCCAGTCATGGCCTGCGTGTCCCGTACTCCAGTTATGGCTTGCGTGTCCTTTAATCCAGTCATGGCCTGCGTGTCCCGTACTCCAGTTATGGCCTGCGCGTCCTTTAATCCAGTCATGGCCTGCGTGTCCCGTACTCCAGTTATGGCCTGCGTGTCCTTTAATCCAGTCACGGCCTGCGTGTCCCGTACTCCAGTTATGGCCTGCGCGTCCTTTAATCCAGTCATGGCCTACGTGTCCCGTACTCCAGTTATGGCCTGCGCGTCCTTTAATCCAGTCATGGCCTGCGTGTCCCGTACTCCAGTTATGGCCTGCGTGTCCTTTAATCCAGTCATGGCCTGCGTGTCCCGTATCCAGTTATGGCCTGCGTATCCCTTAATCCAGTCATGGCCTGCGTGTCCCGTACTCCAGTTATGGCCTGCGTGTCCTTTAATCCAGTCATGGCCTGCGTGTCCCGTACTCCAGTTATGGCCTGCGTGTCCTTTAATCCAGTCATGGCCTGCGTGTCGCTTAATCCAGTTATGGCCTGCGTGTCCTTCAATTCAGCCATGGCTTGCTTGTCCCTTAGTACTATGTTTTCTATATTATGTTAAGATTTATTTTGTCCGCAGGCATGGTGGCAGAGCGAGTGGATCTCCGGTATTTCCTAACGTTAGGCATGTTGATATCTGCCCTGTTCTGCTACATGTTCGGAGTGGGCTACACGTACTCTGTTCACAACATGACATACTACTTGATAGCGCAGGTAACCACAATAATGGAAGATAATTTTATTCTATTTTAATCATAAAACTGTTTGATTATAAAAGAAAATATATTATTCAATCTAAAGAAAAAATTAAAATGTTTAATTATTTAGATATTTGATATTGTAAGTTATCTACAATGCGAAGTGAGTTGAAATTCGACATGGTTGATCTCTATACGGGCAGATGCGGCATCTGCCCGGATAGCGGAGATCGCGGATTCGAGTCCCGTCTGCTAGTTCGAGTCCTTTAGATTTTTCTCTTTAGTAAAATTTTCTATAGATTGAAACATCCAGTAATTCAATGTTTTATTATTATTATTAATATGCTTTTCTCGGTGTTTAACCGACTTCGATAGCATTTTAAAGGATATTAAAAACTAAAAAAAAAAGAGTCTTTGTTTATCATTATTTTAAATGCTATCTTCTTAAGCTAGCGATCAATAAATATTAATGCGGATGGTTAGCCTGTTCGGCTGCGATCATTGAAGTTAAGCAACTTACGCATTAGTGCCAAAAATCTCGAGCTCTTCCGTGCTTAGGAGGCACGTTAAGCCGTCGGTCCGGCTGCATGAGCAGTCGTTAGCACCCGCCAATCCGCACTGGGCCCGCGTGTTGGGTCATGGCCCGCACTCCCTATTCCATCCATAGGTTCAGGCCTGTGTGCCAGCAGTGGGGACATTATTTTCAAGGCTGGTACCAAGAGTCCAGATTTCATACCACCAGTGACATTGAATGGCATTCCTCTTAGAAGAGGATGAGGAACCGATGACCTTAGGGATGATGCAGATATGCAGAGGGAGCGCAGGGCATTGTCAGTCCGTGCTAATATGATGTCCCGTAGATTCACGCGATGTACTAAAACAGTTAAAATTATTCTGTTTAAAGCGCACATCTTTCTACTCGGCGAGTTCAATTATACCCAGCGGGCTTACAATGTTTTGCGCATCCAATATAATAATGCGTTCAGGGTCCTGTTGCGGCTTCCGCCTTTTTATAGCGCTTCAGCTATGTTTGCCGAGGCGCATATAGATGGTTTTGATGTGATTTGGCGTAAAAAGACTGCATCGCTGTCGGGCAGAATACGCGAGAGTGGCAACGGTATTTTGAACATTATTGCTGGCAAATTTGATAGTCCTCTTATGTGGAAAGGACATTGTTCAGCGTCCATACATAGTTAGCCTAAGAACCAACAATCATGAAATATTATTTTCTAGGTTCAAAATCGTAAGTATATGACTGTAAAAACAAAAAATATTGACGGACACTTCTGAGACATTATTAGAAAAATTAAAAAAAAATTGAGGTTATGTTTAATATTCAATGAAACATAGGTCCACCTATGAATTTAGTATAAACTCAGTATGAACTGAATTAATATTACAACTAATTCATTTTATTCGGTGTGATTTTAAAGAATTACTATTAGGAAAAACTTGGTTAGGTAGGAATCATGAATAAAATAAAAACTGTAGTTTTGCTTCTTATTTATTGACTATTTTTCACATAATTGTATCGTATTGTTTATTGTATTTATTTGTATATCACATGTAGGTATATTGTGTAAATATGCAGCGTGAATGTGTATCAGGTGTTCTTGAATAATTTGGCAGTATGATCCTCTCAGGATGTTGTGGCACAGGTTCACTAGCACTTGGTAATAAGGGCTCTGCTCTTTGGTAACATCGATGGCATATTAGATAGCCGAAATACTTAAATTAAAGGAAAAACAATCGCAAATAAACACACACAACAGGTAATCCGAAACGAGAACGCACTTTCCGGTATATTAAACTACTCTTTGGAATGCACGAATGCCACAGATTACTACGAATGCAAACTGCATGCACCACAACCACAGAGTAACGAGTTTTATGTCGGCCCTTCACTTGACAACAGTTTGTCCTTGTCATGCTTAATAAGGAATGAAAAGGACAGACTGATGTCATGATTTAAAATAGCAAATACGAATAGCCAAGTGAAGTGCCGGCATTAGGAAGAAAGAGTGTTTTGTTTGCAGCGCTGCCATAGATTTTACACATAAATGGTATTTATTGTCTCAGATTATTTTTTAATTTTTTAATTTAGCTTACTTAACTGGAAGTGTCCGTCACAATCTAAATACTGATAATTATCGCAAAAAATATACTAAGAATAATCATAAATTCTAAATTGGTGTTGGTTCTTAAGCCAATTTTAACATTGTCCTTTATCCAGAGGACAAAATTACTTTTAGAAATTAAGTACTAACATAGTTTAAGTATCTACTAACATATTTTGGATCATGTTGGTGTCCGTGATGCTAGCGTACCCATGCTCAATATAAATATAAAATAAAACATAAAATACTTTTACTGTTAGAGGCACTATTTAACACACTATTTATACATATAGAATTGATAACGAGAAAAGTTCATTTTCTATGAGAACTATTATGGGTACGCCAGGTTGACGCCAGCTAAGAATGTTTAGTTCAATATCTTTGGTCCGTTAAGAGTATTGATTATGAAATTTTGTAAAGCCAGGGCACAATTTGCGAACTATTTTTGTGTGTCAATTTCGTTGCTTAAATATATGCCGTTCTCGGGGTCGGCCATGGGTACGCTAGCTTGACGTCATGGTAGCGTACACAGTAAAAATGGTCTTTATTTCTTAAATTAAAGAGACGCTATTTCTTTTATTTTTACACTAATTTGGCACTATTTACGCAGTACTTCGAGGAGCTCGATGGCGCAAGTGGTTAGCGCGTTCGGCTGCGATCGTTGAATTTAAGCAACTTTCGCAGTGGTCGGTCATTGGATGGGTGACCAAAAATTACTATATCGAGCTCCTCCGTGCTTCGGAAGGCACGTTAAGCCGTCGGTCCCGGCTGCATCTGCAGTCGTTAGCACCCACCAATCCGCACTGGGCCCGCGTGGTGGGTCATGGCCCAATATCTCTATTCCATCCATAGGGAAGGCCTGTGCCCCAGCAGTGGGGACATTAATAGGCTGATGATGATGATGATGATGATGACGCAGTACTTAATTGCATAACGAAAGATCGTATATTGATCGTGGGTACGCTAGCATCACGGACACATCATGTTGTCCTTATTTGAACATCTATATATATAAAAATGAAACCCGTTTTCCGTTGTCACGACATAACATGAAAACGGCTTGACCGATTTGGCTGTTTTTTTTTGTAGTTTTCTAATACTCTGTACAAGGTTCTTACGGAAAAAAATATAAAGAAAATCCCAAGGGGATAAAATAAGGAATGAAAGTTTGTATGAAACTTTATCAATTTTAAACCGATCGGGCTGAGACTTTGCATGCAAGTATAAGAAGAATCATAGATGAATGTCATTGTGTATAATACAAGCCTGAGAACAAAAACTGTAGTCTACACTTCAGCTCTACACCGAAGCGAAGCGAGGGCGGGCCGCTAGTTAAATATATAAATAGGCTGATGATGATGATGAAGTTGGTTGGGTATAATGTTGCGTGGTGGTAAGGCAGGCGCGGGCGTGGCGCAGACCACGGGGTGGCCGGGCACCGTGTCCGTGCTGGGCAAGTGGTTCGGCACCGGCAAGCGAGGGCTCATATTCGGCGTATGGAACTCGCATACCTCCATAGGGAATATATTGGGTGAGTTGTATCTATTTAATAAAACTTGTTGGTTTTTAGTAATTTCGCTTTATGTTATAATAGATACAATTTAGCAGTAACAGTGTTCTTGACAGAATGAATTTAGCAAAGTCATGACATTATAGTCGGTAAAAACCAGCCGAACACGCGAACACGAGCGACATCTGCTATCTGCGGGCGACAACCAATGACGCTCGTGCTAAGAGCGCTCCGGTGTAACATCCAATAGATGGCGCCATCCGTTATATAAGTGCAATTTTTCGTTATGATTTGTAATATTCCTTTTCTTTTATATGTATGTATATGTGGGGTTTATACGGGCGCGAACAAAACTAGTTTTTACGGGTTAATGCTATTACACAGGAGATAAAATCCCAACCCCGAGCACACACTGCAAGACCATCGGATACTATTAGTTCTTTTTGTTTGCATAATTTAACATAAGAAGGAGATAGAAAGCCCCTCTTGAGTTTGTTTCGCCGGTTCTTCTCAGGAAGGTCTCCCAATTTTGGAAACGGTAGTAGTTTACGGTAGTTAGGGTCAAATAAATATATAAACTCAAAATTACAAACAAGAATTTTAAATAAAATACTTTATTGAGTAAATTCAATAATAAATTCATACATAGACAACAAAATTTTAAAAATCTTCCAATGAAATAACCGAACGCTCAATATAAGTCTTTCGAAGGTAGCTCGACAATTTTAAATAAAAAATCATTATTCTGACGATGCAGACCTGAAAAGGCTGCGAAACGTCAATAAATAAATAAAGTTTCGTGCGTTAATCCGTAAAAACTAGTTTTATTTAATGAGTGATGTGCGTGAAAACCTAAGAAACAAATATGTATCTATTTATTCAAGATTTACGCTGACTTACGGCGGCCTCCGTGGCCAAGTGGTTTGTACGGGTTTCAGGGTGTCGCATACTCGAGAGTTCCCGAGTTCGAATCCCGGTGGGGGCAGGTGTTTGCGTGATGAATGCATGCAATGTTTTTCTATATAAATGTACTTATATATGTATTAGTATATTTGTATTGTATCCGTTACCGTAATATCTCGTAATAATAATATGCCTAAGCCTAGTGCTTACTTTGCGGCTAGGCTAATTGGTGTGAGGGTTGAAAATATTTATTATTTACAGAACAAGATGCAACGCACAGCAGGTCACACTAATTAAAATTATAAATTTAATACTAATTATGCGTTACGAAAAAAAACAAAATTAAATTAATAAATATAATAAAATTTATTAAATATACACTAATGTCAATGTCAATATTTATTTAGGCACTACAAATTTACAAGCTTCTTTATAAAAATGGTCAGTTTATCTCACATTTGTCTTTATTGCGCCCGCGTCATATTAGTTTCTTTCTCACGCTCCTACTGGTCGACTGGTAGAGAAAGCCTTATGGCATTATGTCCGCCATTTGTTTTGTTATTTGTAATAAAATCCAAATTAACATATCTCTGTCATGTTTTGATTATGTGAATAAAGAATAAATACTTTGGGCGGGGGCACCCCAGTACCAGCTTCTCCCTTTGGATCGCATCCAGCGCCGAGCGGCTCGAATCGTCGACGACCAGGACCTTTCCGATCAGCTTGATCCTTTGGCTTTGCGTAGGGATGTAGCTTCGCTCTGCATCTTCTATCGCATTTATCACGGGGAGTGTTCTGAGGAATTGTTCGGATTAATTCCAGCTGCTCCATTTCGCCATCGTACATCGCGACAAAAATTTCATCCCCATCATCTTGATGCGTGGCTATCCACAACCGTGCGTTTTTGTCGAAATTTTTTACCACGTACGACAAAACTGTGGAATATGTTGTCGCCAGCAGTGTTTCCGGACCAATACGACCCAAGAACCTTCAAAAAAAGAGCGTACTCCTTCCTTAAAGGCCGGCATCGCATTTGTGATACTCCTGGTGTTGCAAGTGTCCATGGGCGACGGTGATCACTTACCATCAGGTGAGCCGCCTGCTCGTATGCCCCCTATAACATAAAAAAAAAACGTGTCCAATAATGTTTAAAAATCTACCTGATGGACTAGGAATTTAAAAAAAATAGTCATCGTCCCTATTTAACTATTTAACAAACAAATATTTATAATTAAAAATTTTTTCTTTATCATACATTTGGTCACATAGATAAAGGTAGGCTCTTTTTTTAAATGTAAAGACACCTTTACCAAAAAGCACTTCCATAGCATGAGGTTACATTATAGTAAAGTCAATCATTTTATTATGATTATAACATACTAGCTGTGCCTTGCGGTGTTACCTGCTGTTTATTAGGGATATTTTCCCGCATGTTATGTGTTAACCCAGGGTGTCAGCTTACTCCATACTAAATAGGGTATTTGACAAGTTTTAGAAAAAGATCTCACCGGTTTGACTAATGTTTACGCAGTCCGTAAAAAGTGGATATTCATCATTCTGTTGTGTATTTCAGTATAAATAACCAAATCAAAAACTCCATTTTCAAGTTGCCGCGGAAACGATTCTCTGGACAATATGGCGTCTTACTAGTTTGTGACGTCACACGACTGTTATTAAAACGTCAAACGGTACAATGTAATGTCTCTTTAACCGGAAGTTTAACAATCTCAAGCGTTTTGTGTCACGTGACAATAGACAAGAAAACTATTATCTTATTCGTGGGTTTTTAGTAAAATTATGAATATTTTTTTTTTTGTAAAAATAGTAAAAACCCCTGCCAATATTCATTCTAAACACAGATGCTTACAATTGGCACTTTATTTTTAATACTGTCAAATACCCTATTTTATTAAAATCGGTCCAGCCGTTTAGCCTTGAAGAAGTAACAAACATACACACTCACAAACTTTCACCTTTATAATATTAGTGTGAGTTACACCACAGAACTAGTTAAAGTTAAATTTTACTAAAAATTTGCCATGACCTGACATGTCAATTTACGTTAAAAAAAGTTTACTATGATATTTCATGGTGTCATGGTGTCGCCGACTCGACAGGTCCCGGGTTCAAATCCCGGTGGGGGCAGATGTTTGTGTGATGAATACGAGCATTTGTACTCCAGTCATGGATGTTTAATATGTATATATATCTATAAAAAAAAATACTTATATATGTACAGTATATGTATTCTATCCGTTACCCTAGCATCCCATAACACAAGCCTTACAGTGCTTACTTTGGGCTAGGCTAATTGGTGTGAGTGTTGAAAATATTTATTATTATATATTAATTAATTGTAATTATATTATCGAGGAGCTCGATGGCGCAAGTGGTTAGCGCGTTCGGCTGCGATCGTTGAAGTTAAGCAACTTTCGCAGTGGTCGGTCATTGGATGGGTGACCAAAAATTACTATCTCGAGTTCCTCCGTGCTTCGGAAGGCACGTTAAGCCGTTGGTCCCGGCTGCATTTGCAGTTGTTAGCACCCACCAATCCGCACTGGGCCCGCGTGGTGGGTCATGGCCCGCACTCCCTATTCCATCCATAGGGAAGGCCTGTGCCCCAGCAGTGGGGACATTAATAAGCTGATGATGATGATGACGAATTGTAATTAATGGCATAAGATGATTATGTTGTTTCGTATAATATAGGAACATTACTTGCGTCGGACTACGTGGAGGGCGACTGGTCGCTGTCGTTCATATACCCCGCGCTGGCGATGGGCTGCGTGGCCACACTCGTGTTCCTGTTCCTGCCGCCGGAACCAAAACATGTGGGCATTGTGCTACAACCGACGGACAACTGTGTGAGTTCAACATATAATATGTTATTATCTGTTTGTATACACCGTGTTCCTGAGGTTATACACTAACTTTGGCATGTTATTCGGACTATTAAATTGATCATTTTTGAAGTGAAACTTCTTTATCGGCGTTGGAAAAAAATTTACCGTCACATTTTTATTCGGTTACGCGTCACGTTTTTTGGTTACGCGCCATCTTTTTTTTAAAAGCTCATCTTTATTTACCTCATCCGAACAATTGCTTCTTCTGTCAACTTTAAAAAAAAAGTATCGACAGCAAATATTCGTGTTTCACACAAGGTAAGGTAAGGTAAGGTAAGGTAAGGTGTAGTTATACCCCTTCAGTGGGTGAGTTTTTGAAAAATCTTAGCGCACGCCTATATATATATTTCTGGAAAGTTGCATGAAGATCATTTTTCGAAAAAAATAAGGCCATAAAGAAGTTTCACTTCTTACGTGTGTACACTAGTACACGCACACATTTTTTTTACTATAGACACTTTTATGAATTCCGTATTTTTTATCATTTTTTATTTTCATACAAACCAAATGCTTAGATGTAATTTATCTAATAAGAATTACTCTTTACCTGAGCTGGCAACGTCGCATTTGAAACCTTGGTTCACATGTCCACATAAACTTTTTGAAACTTTTCTTGACGCCAACAATGTTTTTTTTAAATTTTGACTTTTGAAACTATGACTTAATGACCATTGACAAAGAGTTGATAGTTTAATATTTTTGGTTGCACAAAGTGGCAACATCTCACAGATAAAGACTCATTCTCACTGAACAACACAATTAAGTTGGTTAAACTTAAATTACCAATAACTTAAAAACTATGCTATTTAAACTACTACTTTCTTTGTACTATATGTTCAACGAGAGCTATAGAAGTATTATTAAAAGTTTATGTATATCCTCAGGAACACGGTGTATATATTGAAATAACCGCTTTTTACTACATGCATATGAATAAATAACCGCTTTTTACTACATGCATATGAATATATGATTTGCGGAAAATTGATCGAAAACAATTCATCGAATTACAATTCTTCGAACACAATTCATCGAAAAAACAATTCGTCGAAAAACAATTCTTCGAACGGTAATTCCAAAAAAAAAAATGAAAATTTAGCAGGAGGGAGGCTAAAACGAGGTGGGGAAAGGGGAAAAAGTATGAAAAAAAAAACGTTGCACGTATAAAAGTGTCGTGTCTGGCGCTTCGCCGGCCGCTGCCGCGGCACGCTCGCTCCGCTCGCTCGGCTCGCGCGTTTTTGGTCATCATACTAACCTAACCTAATGAACTCTTTAGACTTTATTCATTACGCCCCCCCGCCCCACTTCGGTTCTGTCACTAATAATATGAAATATAAAAAGCATGAAATTCTACACATTAATTTATTTTGTATACATGTTTTATGGCATTAATTGTTTCTAAAAACGCGTCTTTTTTATATTTAATTATGTTTCTGCGCCACAAATATTCTACAATCGAATCTGCAAAATCGTGCGGATGGTTATAATTATCTTTTCTGAAATATCTTTTGACAGCCCTCCACTGGGACTCGATCCTCTGCGTGTGAGTACCGTCTGGGGCAATAAATGGGTTGTCTGGATCAGAATGGTTTACTTTTTTGTTTTTCGGGGAATTACCGTTCGAAGAATTGTTGTTCGACGAATTATTTTTTCGATGAATTGTGTTCGAAGAATTGTAATTCGATGAATTGTTTTCGATGATTTTTCCGGTGAGGGAATATATATGTCTGTTTGTTCCGGCTAAGAGACCGTTCAAGTATTACGTAAGCACTATACGGGGGGCAGGGGGGTCTTTGCTTTGCTTATTTTTGATGACTTGGGGGGGGGGGGGGGGGGGATCGAGATAGTGATTACGTCAGTATCATGGATTCCGGTGTCATGGGCTGTTGTTACTCTTGCTGACAAGGGCGGGGAGGGGGTTCATAATCTCTTATCTATTAGACAAGTCCGTCCGTCTGTCTGTGGTGCTGTTTCAGCACATACATTTTTTTTAAATCAGGTTTTGGTGAACATTTGGTTCACTGGTTTGCTAGTTGTAATATATCTGTTTACGTAATACTTGAACGGCCCCTAATCTCTGAAATGGACGAACCGATTTTGACGGGACTTTTATTCGCAGGTAGCTCATGTAATAAAGAGTAATTTAGGCTACTTTTAATTTTAGAAAAAAAAGTAAAAGTTAACGCGGACGAAGTCGCGAGCGGTTGCTAGTGTTATATATATTTGTAATATAGTATACCCCACACTGGCGATAGGCTTCATCGCCTTATTTGTATTCCTGCAACGATATAAAATACCCTAGATACACCACGTGCGCTCAAAATGTGTCCCAATCAAGAAGTGCTTGAACACCACTCAAGCACTTCTTGGATCACAGTCACGCGCGGAGCGTTGAAAAGGCAAGTTGCCGCCGAGCTCCATGAAAAATGCGAAAAAAATACTTACTATATGTAAAGTGTCGTTTTTCGATAGGTAATCTAATCAATTTAACCCATTGAAGCAAATTTTGTTCTAATACTTACTAAAACTGACTTAATAGAGAATATTTGTCATATTCAAATGCATGGTCGGTACTATAGCCGTCTCTTTTCCTCGCGGTCCGTACCTACTATATTGCTAACAGCGCATTCAGGATTGCGCGTAGAGTCAAACAAATAAGGTCTATATCTTTCCGCATATAGCAATAAGTCGTAAAATTATACGAGCTTGCATTTTGAACTGTCATAACTCTTTGACGCATGCGTTTTAATTAAGACCTTATACAGTATCTATCAAAGGTGACTTTCAATGTTTCAATACTGCCTTATATTGTTTTTGACTATGTAATCATCTTACGGAGCTCCGTGGATCGTCCAATGTACCTTTTGGACAGGTTTCCGGCACGATTTTGTTCGTGTTGGTGTATCTAGGGTTTTTAATATCGTAGTACTCCTGTTTCTACCGCCAAAGCCTAAATCTGTGGGCATTGTGTCACAACCGACGAATAACTACATAAGTTGAACATATGTTTTGAGTATTTTTTTTTTGTAAATCTATGCACATTATATAAAAGTCACTGTTATTATTAATTTTATATACTCATCAAATTTATATTATTTATTTTATAAAATAGGTACTTAAATTATTGGCATGCTTGAAATACAATCTTAAATTTATTCAAAATTTCAATTATACATTGATATTTTGAATAAAAAAGTATTTGCAATAAATATGATTTGATTTGATTGACATGATAAAAATGTGTACTAGTCAAGTTAACTTTTACAATAAAAAAAACCATTCAATCAAATATTTACCAAATCAAATATTAAAATTTTTGAATTTTACTTTAATTTACGCATTTATCTTTTACAATAAAGAGAAACTCCCAGTTCTAAAATATTCTTTTGAAAATTAGCCCAAATATAATTTAATACATGCCTTGCGTACTTGAAGACACTTTTGATGTGAGTAAATTAACTTTGTTCCATGCAATATACATTCATTCTTATTCAATCGTATGATAGTTCTTATAAAAAATCTTTTATCAATCTTTCAATCAACCATTCGTTCACTTTTATATTAATTCCATATTTCAATATATTATTTTTAAATTGTTTACACAATATTCATAATAGGGATGATGACGGGGTACAGTAAACGAATTTCTATTTCCGTCAGTTAGATGATCAAAAAATAATGGACACGTATTTTTTCTTTGGGCAATCAACCAAAAAATTACAAAGTTATAGCGCGTCAAAGTTTGGGAGAAGAGGCTCGTGACATCACTTTTAAGTGATTTTTCCCTTATAAGTGTACTCATACGTGACGTCATGCGACTTTTCAAATCAATATATCTCTGCAATGTTTATATTATGTGAAAAAAGAAAAAATACGTGTCCAATACTTTTTGATAATCTACCTGATAAAAGAAGAAAAAAAAATTAGTCATCATCCCAATTAGTCAGTAATCAATTATTACACATCATCATTTAAATAAAAAATAAAACCATTTAAAGCTTTTTGTTGTGTTTATTGTTAAATTGTGTAATGTAGTTCAAAGAAAGAACTTGTTTACTTGTATGTTTATTGTTTAGTGTATAAATAAAACAATTAATAAACCTAAAGAAAATATTGCTAGAAAAATTCCACGTGGACCAGGCAGCAGACGGGACTCGAACCCGCACCCTTCGCTATCCGGGCGGCCGTGTCCAATTCTTTCTAGCTTTTCTTATACTGTGCAAGCTTGGATTTTTTTCTAGTAATATTTTATTTAGATTTAGACATCGAGCAATTACATGCATAGAAATTATAAAAAATAAACCTTCAAAATTTAGGTAATTTATTTATTTATAAATCTGAGAGTCTACAGAACAATTTTAATACGATTAAAGTAAAGCGGGGATTGCTACGATTTACTCTGTTATATAAATGTATATACTTGTGATAGCAATACAACTATGCGCACTTTTACTTATTATATTATTATTTTAAGCATTGAATTGTATATTTATAAAAATAAAGAAATTTTTACTAGAAAGAAATTCTCGTCACTAGATTCGCCCGGCAAGCGGAAGGCGCAGCTTCGAATCTTGTCTGATGCCTGGCCCGACTAGATTTTTTCTAGTAAAATTTTGTTTATATGTTTACTATAATTTTGTGACCATGAAAGTTTAATTCCAACTTAATTAAATTTGTAGCCGTCCCGACAATCGCGGTCTGATGATGAAGAGGAACCTCAAGTTATCGTTGGGGACCAGGTAATTACAGTTAATTTACGCTTCAGACTATGAAATATTTACGCGTTAACAACACTAATTAAATGCTACACTCTGAGATTTCATATAGGTTTCAAATTTGATCATAGTTAATTCTATCACTGTCTTATGTGACACTTTAAGAATCTTTACATTAATTTTATGGAGACGTCCATGAAAATAAATAATCAATTTTGCTACAACATTAATATAACTCGACATACATATCTGCAGAATATACCTACATACATTGCTATACGGTTAACAACTATTTTAACGTTTTATCTCTAATTTTGTTACTAAAATATACATTCCGTGGGCGTTACTGTTACTTGTGGCAATTAACGGAACTGGGTCAGTTGTAATTTGGCACTGAGCAGTAACAACTTTTCAATTTCCAGTGTAATTTTTTATGTGAGTTAAATCGATTTCTGGCATGGCGACTCATGCCGCCGCTATATGATTCAGTACGCCTCGCCTCATTTAAAGTGGGACATTGTACTGGCTCAGTACAAAAAAGAGGCTACTCTTACAAACTCTTTTTCAATTCGTGTCCTACCCAACACTAGACTCACCAACAGAAACACAACACCAACATAAAGTAGTGTTATTTCAGTGTGGTCTTCTGTAAGGTGGAGTGGAGGGGGGGAGGGGGGTTGGCTTCCCTTGATGAGAACTTCAATTAATATTATGTTGATATGCTTTCATACTTTCAATGTGCTAATTTCTTATCTACCATTACTAAAAAATCTTATGAACTATTAGGATTGATCTAAACTGTCCTATAATATAACCTATAATATTTGTGCGTCCGGCCGTACGTGTGATTAACCTTTTGCTCACGTTAAAAAAATAAAAGTAACAATTTTAAATAAAAATTAATTGTTAGTTTTACTAAACTTTCTAATAATTTTGTTTAACATAGTTGAGATTAAATGTTGTTAACGTTTAATGGTGCTGAAACACCGAAGTTACATTTGATTTGTTTGCTATTTATTATATAAAATGGTGCTTGCTTAACTGTAGTGATGGTTTAATTTAACTGAAACCTAGTGTTACCGACACAAACTGATAATCTATTAAAATCTATAGAAAATCTTACTAGAAAAAATTCAACGCGGATCATGCAGCAGTCGGGACTCGACCCCGCACTCTTCGCTATCCGGGCGAATACACAGACCATTATGCTACCGCGGCTCCCAAAGCAAGCAAGCTACGCATAATGGTCAGTGCATTCGCCCGGATAACGAAGGGTGCGAGTTCGAGTCCCGTCTGCTACCTAGACCGCGTTGAATTTTTTCTAGTAAAATTCTTTATAGAATTAAACATCTATTAGTTAAGTGCTTAATAAATAAAAATATAATAAACGATAATCTATTGTTGTAGCCTGCAGTATTAAGACAGATAATTTTGCTCTTTTTTAATTTAAATAATATTAATAATTGCGTATCTGAAATGTGACTTCCTTGTTTATGCACCATAAAAAGCACCTTTAATCATGCGTGCACTATAACAGCATGTGTCTTGCAGGCTGCCAGCTTGAGGCCCAATAGACATTCAGCCAACAACCCACCGGTAAGTCATTCACTCATTCACTCACTCACTTTTTCATTCATTCATTCACTCACTCTTACTCATTCGATTAGTTAATCCATCGTTCGTTCATTTTTACTGACGCACTGCACTATGGAGCGAGATATTTAATATTTTTTAATCAAAACTGTACGTCAACATAATTATTTTGATTTCGTTAAATGTTAAGGATTAATCCAGTGAAATTTGTTTAATGGTATGAACAAAAAAATGGTTACTGTTTGTGCAGTTGAATTTTATAGGCTATCAAAGTCAGAAATGATTTATTCAGTCTTGGCTGTTACAAGCACTTGTGAAGGTCAAGAAGCTACGCCATCGGTTCGCAAAACTATGGCGGGAGACCTTGTACTGAGAAGAGCCGGCAAGAAACTCAGCAAGGGCTGTTTCTTTCTCCCTGTATTGTTTTTTTATGACTATTAACTGTTTTTGAAGTGAAACTTCTTTATCGGCGTTGGAAAAAAATTTACCGTTACATTTTTTCGGTTACGCGTCACGTTTTTTGGTTACGCGCCATCTTTTTTTTAAAAGAGCACTATTTACCTCATCCGAACAATTGCTTCTTCTGTCAACTTTAAAAAAGAAAAGTATCGAGAAGTAAATATTCGTGTTTCACACAAGCTAAGGTAAGGTAAGGTGTAGTTATACCCCTTTAGTGGGTGAGTTTTTGAAAAATCTTAGCGCACGCCTATATATATATTTCTGGAAAGTTGCATGTAGATCATTTTTCGAAAAAAATAAGGCCATAAATAAGTTTCACTTCTTACGTGTGTACACTAGTACACGCACACATTTTTTTTATACAGAGTCGTCGAGTTAAAAAATGACTTCAGAGATAGAGATACATAGATGTACTTAGAGTGTTGCTTGTTGTAACAAAGTTTTTATTAGAAAAAGCTATAAGTAATAAGCATTAACTTACGAATTGATACCTCACTCCGACTAATCAATACTTTCATAATGATATTGAACATGCGAATGTGTATCTGTCTGTTACTTTTTTCGGTTAAAACTTAACAAAGAACTAATTTAATATAGCCTTGTCTTAAATCTGATCAGAAAAATCAAATCTATTTTAAGCCTTTAGTGATGTGTTATAAAAAATTATACCAAGTAGATATTTTATAGTTCTTATGAGTTTAAATATATAAATATAAATAATTTTTGTGCAGATTAATTGTTCATTTATTTATGTAATACGGAATATTTTCCTTTTGGAACAGACAAAGTCAATTTTAATACTTATAAATATTTGATTATTTCACGAAATTTTAGTGAGAAAAAATGTGTGCGTGTACTAGTGTACACACGTAAGAAGTGAAACTTCTTTATGGCCTTATTTTTTTCGAAAAATGATCTACATGCAACTTTCCAGAAATATATATATAGGCGTGCGCTAAGATTTTTCAAAAACTCACCCACTAAAGGGGTATAACTACACCTTTCCTTACCTTACCTTACCTTACCTTACCTTACCTTACCTTACCATCTGGGTCAAAGCCCACGTAAGTATCAAGGGAAACGAGGAGGCCGACTGTGCTGCGAAAGCAGCTGCAACGCTGCACAGCAGATACAATTACGCAATGTTTCCCATCAGCTACGTTAAACACCAAATAAAGGAAGAAACACACAGTAAATGGACAGAAACGTACAGGGATACTGTCGGTGTTGCAGAACATACCAGAAGGATGTGTCCTGAACTGGAAGACGTCACAAAAGTGATGGAACAGTGTGGCGCATCCTTTTGGCTGTCTCAGGTCCTTACAGGACATGGATATCACCGGCAGTATCTGTGTAGGTTTAAAATCATAGATAATGACATTTGCCCCTGCAATAGCGGGGCAATTCAGAACATTGACCACCTACTATTCGAGTGCGGTAGATATGCAAGAATTAGACACGAATATCTTTCATGCTGCGATTTTCATAAAATCAACCCACGCAATATGATTGAAACAGCCTCAAACGAAAAAACCCGAGTAGCAATGCTCGAATTCATTAAGGGAGTATTTGGGACACTAAAGCAGTTCAATGGAACATAGCCATACTTGACTGGGTAGAAATATATAAAATAACATATTTTATTAGTAATTATTATTGTATATATATATATAAACATTATACATATGAACATATATATAATATCATATAATATCAAATATATAATCAAAAATACATACCCACAGTGAAACACGAATTAAACATCATGAACACCAAAGGTTTTGCTGTATCAAATCGCAGCACACCAAACCTGCAACCTGAAAAACAAACACATAATTATAATACCTTACCTTACCTTACCTTACCTTACCTTACCTTACCTTACCTTACCTTACCTTACCTTACCTTACCTTACCTTACCTTACCTTACCTTACCTTGTGTGAAACACGAATATTTGCTGTCGATACTTTTTTTTTTAAAGTTGACAGAAGAAGCAATTGTTCGGATGAGGTAAATAGTGCTCTTTTAAAAAAAAGATGGCGCGTAACCAAATAACGTGACGCGTAACCGAAAAAATGTGACGGTAAATTTTTTTCCAACGCCGATAAAGAAGTTTCACTTCAATAATAAAAACGTAATCATTAATAAACAAATATTTTAATGAAATAATTATACATGTTATAAGGGCAGTTTCTTAGCGATGTCCTTTATTCGCATGTTCAGTACCAAGCCAGTGAGGACGCGACGGAAGAGACCGCCCTCCTCCGCCGGCCCTCTCACTCGCACGCTGGCGCCGTCTCGCTCACTCGCGCGCTGGCCATCCCCGGCGTGGTGGAGTTCTCCCTGTCTCTGTTTTTCGCTAAACTGGTCAGCTACACGTTCCTGTATTGGCTGCCATTGTACATCAATACTAGTAGTAAGTATATATTTATTTACTAATTTTTTAGCTCTAAGTAGATAAAATAAATAAATATTAACGGCCAATTTCAATAATCGTCCTCCAGTTCCATTACGTAGACGGGATTTCGTAAAACGAATAATAATTCTCCACCGAAACTAGTTACTAGTTGCATACAAAGAAGAGTAGGCTAGTTGACCCTTTTTGGAAAAAGGTTTTAAAAGGTTAATAAATGTTCTATTAGACCGAAAAAAAATGTATTGTATTTTTTGTGACCTAGAAAGCTACAAATCTGTAATAGGGAAGATGCATATATAATATTTATGAAAATTTTATGATTAAAGTGTTAAAAAAATATAAAAGAAATGCCACTGCAACGTTTTTATTTTACATAATGTTGTTTTTTAACAATTATTACGAATTAAAAATACTTGAAACGGAACGTATTTTAAAACACCAATCAGCGTTTAGTGACGTCACTCCTGTTATGACAACTTCATTGAGGTTATGGTTGTTAAAGTAAATATTGTTTTATGGGAATATTTATTGCGTTTTTTTACATTTAATAAAAATGGAAGTTGCGTTTATCAAAGCAGACTCCAGGAATTTACCAAGAGTTAGCGTTGACATGGTTATAACTTTTTTGTCCAAAGTGCAGAGTTTTTAAGTGTAGAAATGAAAGGGACTAAATTACTACGGTATGTAAAAATCGTAGTTGTTAAACTTCGTATTTTATTCAGCGGCTTCTACAAATCTTACGGCGATAATGCAATCGGCTATGTCCAAATTAAAAGAGATGGAAAATTATGTTCAGTAAAAGGTCGAGTTCTCCGGAGCATAAAGTACGTAAAGAAGGTTATCGTGTTACAGTTATTTTAAATGAAACGCAAAGCTTGCTTCAGTCCTGCCAATGTGAAAATTGTGCCACACATTTTAAACTTTATCTAATTTTCGACGTCATTCTCCAACTGTAAAATTAAAAATATGTTATAGACAGGTTTTGTAAGTATTAGGTAGGTTACTAATGCGTTTTTACGTACAAGCAGATTAATTAAGCATATAACAAGAATATTCGCCGACTTCCGTCAAAGTGATCTTCTCAGCATCGAATAATGGTCTTTGGAGAATAATTGTCATTTCTCTTCGTAGCTTGAAACCACTTTTTTTTCAGTTTTGGGTCAGAAGTTCCAGTCAAAAACAATTTATTTGAGAACTTTGTTGAAGTAGATTGGCACAAAACATGAGTCAACACGGCTTTTTTCGGAATAATAGTGGTATAGTTATGATCACATGATGTTGATGGATAGTCCATTTTAAATTTTTCAAAAAAATATTTCGAAAGTCGAAAAAATATGCAAAAGTATGAAAATTTAAAGCAACGAACAATTACGACCAGTGACAGACAGGAGTGACGTCATCGCAACCATAGGTTCGTTTTCGCGCGAAAATTTAAATTGTCAATTTAAAACCGCAATTTTTCCGATAAATCACAATATTTTAATTTTTTAATATATCTGTGGTTTATTCTACATGGAATTCTTTAAAATGAATACAAAAATAAAAATATTGCATCTTCCCTATTTTAAAATAGACTATTCATGGACATACAAAAACGCTGTTGGCCATTTTAGTCTATAGATTATCTATGCTATGACGTTAACCGGTAGTAAACAAAAACTCGTAAGCACGTAGAAAATAACCTATCTGAGTTTATAATAAAAAAAAACATGATTTCTAATAAATAACACGAAAATATAGTAATTATCATTATTGTATTAAACGAGAATGTTAAAACACATTTTTGAAGACTCCAGGAAAGTTGTGTAAAGTGCCGAAAGAAATTAACTAAGCAATGCCTGGTTAGAACTTGCTAAAAGGGATCCTGCAACTTTATCGACTCATAGTAAAATTTATTTTTGCGAAGATTACTTTGACGTCAGTACTCATAGAATAATATTTTAAGTCTTTTCATTTATTATCAGTTTTAATAATACAAGTTTTAAGGTTATGTATAAATGGCATTTAGTTGTTTACTACCAAAGAGACGTCACAATCAGTGCGGATGTGGCGAACAGCGTTTTTAGTGTTTAAAAAGTATAGACTAAAATTATTTTTTAAAATTAAATTTCTACAGCATTCTTCTGCTTTTATGAAGTGAAATCGATGTATTTAGGTTCCTTAGACCAAATACTTTAAGAAATAAACATTTATTTAATACAATTCGACATGAGTCAACTAGCCTATTTAATAAAAAAATCGTGTCACAGAGTTTGTAACAAATCTCCTCCAAAACGGCTTGACCGATTCTTATGAAATTTTGTGTGTATATTTAGCAGGTCTAAGAAATTATTTTTATAACCTTTCCTTTTCCGTCATTCCGGTATTAATTACCAGGACGACAAAATCTAACAGAAGGTGGCATTAATAGTGCGTTGATATGATGATGATAGTACCAGGACGACATAGTCTAGCGGAAGATCTGTTTCGTTCGTGATTCGTATCGCTTGCGAGTCCATAATGTCATTGTCAAATTTTTGCAATGCACTGGCCAATTATGCTACCGCGGCCCTCACGCGGATTGCGAAGGGTGCGGGTTCGAGTCCCGTCTGCTGCCTGGACCGCGTGGGATTTTTTCTAGTTATATTTTCTTTAGATTTAAACATCAAGCAGTTACATGCTTTAAAATAATAGAAATTATAACAAAAACACAATGCTCAGCAGACCAGACTCACGGACTATTCAATAGCCACTCAACGCTAAATGATCGCACCAAGAAAACTGACCGAGTTTCCAAAAGCCAGCCAACGGATGCGACGGATTGCGAAGGGTGCGGGTTCGAGTCCCGTCTGCTGCCTGGTCCGCGTGGAATTTTTTTTAGTTATATTTTGTTTATGGTGTTTTGGTGTTTATATTCAGTCTGTTCTCTCTTAGCCTATCGAACAGTCCTTTACCCTTGTGCTGGCTAAGGAATACTTGGTCCTTTCTCACTCGGTACTAGGACAATATAGTCTAGCAGGAGGTGCCATTAACAATTTATCTTGTAGCCAGTCTCACGCTGCGTGAGTATGGTCTGTTGAGCACGATGTCTTTCTTAATGAGCTCTCTATTATGTTTGTAGTTCAGCGTTGGCTGGCTAAGGGACACCCAGTCTCAGTTTAGCGTTGTCTAGCAATTGAACAGTCGGTCCGTTCTTTCTATAGCCACGCCATAGCTCACGCCACGTGAGTTTGGTCTATTGTTTGTCGTTTAGCGTTGACTAGCTTAGGGACACTCGGTACCAGGACGACATAGTGTAGCGGGACGTGTCATTAACGATGCATCGTTCAGCCTGCCTGACGCTGCGTGAGACCAGGCACTCAGCGTTGGCTAACTGCATAATAGACTGTTGTTGTTCAGGAGTTGCTACCAGAACAACATATTATAGCAGGAGGGTATCATTAACAATGTATCGTTAAGCCAGTTTCACGCCGCGTGAGTTTGGCCTGCTGAGCGCGGTTTTCTTGTGTTTATACTTGGTGTGTTCTCTCTTTGTATATCATTCAGTGTTGGCTAGCTATGCAATAGTTGGTTCGGTCCTTCTCTGATTGTCGTTTAGCGTCGGCTAGCTTAGGGACACTCGGTACTAGGACGACATAATGTAGCAGGAGGTGTCATTAACCATGCATCGTTTAGCCTGCCTGAAGCTGCGTGAGACCAGGCACACAGCGTTGGCTAATTGTGTAATAGTTAGTTATAGGTTGTTGTTCAGGAGTTGGTACCAGGACAACATAGTGTAGTAGTAGTCCAGTCAACAAGTTCAAAAACGTGAAAAATAGAGATAAAGCTCCTAAAAATATGAGCAATAGCTCATTGGATTCGGAACGACCTCTAGAAAAATGAGTTTTGAGGATTTTACTGCACGTAAAAAATTGCAATTGTTATTAACAAAATAAGATGAAAAAAAAGACGTATTTACGTTTTTGTTAATAACTCATAAACTATTAATATTTACGATATTTGGAAGAAAGGTCCTTAAAGAGGAGGAAATTTCCGAAAAAAAAGTCCCAGCTCCCGGAACTCTACCTCTATTATTTATAATTTTAATTTAACGCTGAAAATAGGGCTCCGCGCAGCCATTACGGCATGGGCGCACTGCCGTTAAAGACAGTTTCTTACATAAAATTATTTTTTATAGTAACAAATATGAATTTAAAAATTTAAATAAATTATGGTGTCATCCAGATACTTGAAAGAATATATTGCCGTTGGAAAAAAAAATTTAAATTAATTTTTCAAAAAGTTTGCAATTGTTAATTAACGAATTTTTTTCCTATCTCCGTTTTCATAAATGACGACATAAAAATTTAAATAATAAACCTATAAATTTTTGGCTCTGTGGAGCTCTTCTTATATATATACTTAACAAGGTCCCGCGATAAAAGTTTATTAAAGTTAATTATTTTGTTTATAACAATTTTTTAAAGTTAACAAAAAATGAAAAGTCTAAGAAATATTATTAAAAAAATTTTTTTAAACAAATGTTATATTATTGCTGCTTTCTTATCCAACAATGGCATTAAGAGGGTATACGCGCTCCGTGCGCTGTTTGGCTAAAAAACGTGATTTTTCAAACCAGATTGTCCACCAACCGATTATCTTACAAACATGTGAATTGCTTATAATTTTAGGAAATGTTTTAATCTATGTCGTTAGTTAAAGTTTTTTTTCGTTTAAAACATTGTTTGTGAATACCATCAAGATAACTGAACAGAGGTTTACTGGATTTCACTCTCAGTGTCAATTTCGAAGCTAAAAATATCTGAAATTCCTGACAGATCTAATAAACAAAAATTTTTAACTAACAGCAAAGATCCTTAAGAAAATCATTAGTTAAAGGGATTTTTTGTTTTAGCTTCCAAACTCATGAAATTAAAATCCATACAAAGTGATTTTTTTTAGAAATTATAGTCGATGAAATGATTTTTTTAACCAATACACATTACTTAATTTAATATAATTTATATTAATTGTAATAGAAGAATGCATCCTTTATAAGTTACGATTAAAAAAGTAAACTAAATTAGCTCTATTATTTTTCTATAAATATTTTAAAACTACTATAAAACTCTGCGCTCGAACCTATTCAAATCAGTCGGCAGCGAGCCCTTCCAGAGAGAGTACACGTCGCTTTGCGCTCTGCTTGACCGCTATTGACCTTTACCGTGCGTACGCGTAGTTCCAAGGACAGCTCAAGTTTATAGCGTGATCGTCAAATCTTAGTACTTTGGTAAGTAAAATTTTATTTTTGACCGACATTATTTGATAGTGACAATAAATTATGTTTCAGACGGAATGGGAAATAAAACGAAGCGATTTTTGGGAAAGAGAAAACGCAAAAATTTAGAAAATATGGCTAAAGCAAGAGCTAAAAGGTTTGTATTTATATGTTAAATACCACCCGCGTAAAATGTGCTTATTTTTGTCTGGTCAAAAGCGCCTGCACCTAATTAGATTTACTTTAATAACTTTTTGAAGTTATACTTCTTTAGGCGCGTTATGAAAAAATGATGAGAGTGAAATTTTAAGATGCGCGCGCATCACTGTAACACAAAATTTTAACAGCATGAAGTTGGTCGCTTTAGCGACCAACTTCATGCGTTACTTTTGTGTTTACCGCACATTAAGAAAATCTACCAACAAAATAGAAATAGAATCTCTATTTAGTGGGTGCTAACGACTGCATTGTGAAGGCCTATCAAAAGTATTTATTAATCTGGAACAACGGAACCAAAGCGCGATTCAGGAGACTACAGCGCCATCTCTTGACCATTGGTGTAGTAGAACCAAAATCTACATCTTTATTGTTTGTAATAAAGTGACAGTTATAGGTATACATATTTATAATATTTATCCATATAGTTTGTATATTCGGAATACGTGTTTGAGTTTCATACAAGTGCAAATCACATATGTTCTAATAAATTATATTCAGTAGCGATTTTAATTGAATATTTTGATTATTTATTTATTTTTTCAAATTAAAACTGAACTTTATTGACTGTGTCCTTTTCCAGACTTTTTATTAATTTATTGTAATTAATTATTTGCATGCAATTAAATACTAATTTTAAACGATGCCAAAGAAGGATAACTTCTCACGCGCCTACATAAGTACACGCACCCATTTTTTTAAATTGAATTTATGAGTAGGTTTATTCTTTCAGACAAAAAAAGAATTCTATTGAAGAACAGTCGAGTAAGCCCAATGATACAATAACCTTTGGTGATGCAGATCACGTAAGTATTTTAATTAGTATGGTTAGTGAAAGAAAAATGAAAATTTTCGACTGGTTTTGTTTAAAGGTAGATAATGACA
Source organism: Chilo suppressalis (assembly GCA_902850365.2). Classification (NCBI taxonomy): domain Eukaryota; kingdom Metazoa; phylum Arthropoda; class Insecta; order Lepidoptera; family Crambidae; genus Chilo; species Chilo suppressalis. Next base: position 462,519 of record OU963922.1, read on the forward strand.
ATTGTTCTAAAGTGAGCTTTCAGCGTATATATTCATTATACAATACAAAAACTCTTTATTGTACACCTCAAAAACATTGAAAATTAAGTACAAAAGCATCTAGTACACGTGATGTACATACAAAAATTATAAATACAAATACATACATTGATCCAGTCCAGTTAGGAGGCAGTTGTAAGCATATCAGATATTAAAAGAAAAGTATTACAATGTCAGATAATGGGAATTCAGGCGGTTTTTAAATGTATAAATAGTTTCCAAACGTCTTATCAAAACCGAAAGAGAATTTCATAGATGTTAACCATGTTTAACCATGATGTCATCAATCATTATGTGTCATTGCGAAAAATAATAGTCATAAATTATTTTTTAAGATGCAATATATTGTTGAGTTCTACCGACTTAGACAGTTCCTAACACTTTTTTTAGGATACCGTCTCATCATTAAAAGAAGATTTTGTAGTCGCAGAAAATAGAATGCAAAGTACTGTAGAAGAATTGAACGATATTCAAGAATTTGAAATTGTAAGTATCATTCGATTATAATATTATTGGAATTTTTGTAATGCAACCATTAAGACAATATGACACAGTATCTATATATTTGTTTTAGGACGTAGAAGCAAATGTTTCAACCAGTTCACCATTTCGAATTGAAGGTCGAAGAATTGTTGATTTCAGTCACTTTTTTGATCAAATTAAATCATTATCTGATCACAATCCGGGTTTAGGTTGTTCAATAAGTAACATGCAAATTGTAAGAGAAAAGATCATTGGTTTGGAGTCCGTAATCTACTTCCAATGTAACATGTGCAACCAAAAATTTCAAGTGAATTCTTGCACAACTTCACTCGGTGAGTCCAATGATATGACTATAAATCATGCTGCGTTGACTGGCGCAATGTTGATTGGCTGTGGACGAACTAACTTAAATGAGTTATTAACAGCTATGGACCTACCAAACATAAATCAAAAAACCTATAATAAATGTCACAGTGACGTATCCAATTGGTGGGCAGTTGCTGCAGAAACCAGTATGAAAGAGGCAGCTAGAGAAGAAAGTGAGCTAGCAAATGAAAGTGGGGAAATTATTGATGGAATTCCTGCGATCGTAGTTGTAGCTGATGCGTGCTGGTCTAAAAGATCATATGGAAATAATTACGCCGCAGCATCGGGAGCAGCTGCAATTATTGGATTTAAAACTGGGAAAGTTTTATTTATGAGGGTAAAAAACAAATATTGTGTAGTATGCGCCCGATCTGCATCAAAAAATCAATCGCCACCCATCCATCAGTGTACTAAAAATCATGTAGGATCTTCTACAAGTATGGAACAAACAAGCATAGTCGAGGGATTTAAAACTTCAGTCACCACTCATAACTTGATATACAAAACTCTTATAGCAGATGGAGATGCAAGCACTTATAAAAAAATATTGGAAAGCAGGCCATATTCTAATGTACAAGTGCAGAAAATTGAATGTTCGAACCACCTGCTTAGAAATTACAATAGTAAACTTATACACCTACAAAAGGATACATCTATTCCACTTTCCGAAAGAAAACTTTTAACAAATGAACGAATCACTCGACTTCGTACGGCCGTAAGAGCAGCTGCTCGCTTTCGCAATGCTCAGAACACCAACAGTTCCGATAAAATTATAAAATTAAAGGATGACATAATAAACAGTCCAAAGCATATTTTTGGTGATCATAGTACTTGTGAAGAATATTATTGTAAAGAGGAAAAGAAAAAGGAGCAAAATCTGGTCCCTTTGCTGAAAACTCTGTTTAGAAAAGTAATGGTACACACAATACAAATTGCACTGAACTCAAAAAGCTTGCTTTGTAATTTAAATAACAATAGAGCCGAACAATTCAACAGTATTGTTGCAAAGCATGTAGGTGGCAAACGTATAAATTTTTCATTGAAAAATTCTTATACGGCACGGTGTCACGCTGCAGTTGTAGCTTTTAATACTGGCAAAGCCCAATACACTTTGTATAAATCCAATTTTAAAAAAAGCCCCAGGAGATCAATTAAGCTGCTGGAGTTGAGACGATGCAAGAATAACCGCAACCGTAACATTAGACCAGGCTTTAAAAAAAAAATCGTTTTTCAAGATGATAGAAACGATTATGGTGAGAGATGCCAAAAACCAGATTTAACGCCGGAACAGTATGAAACTGCAAAAAATATATTTTTGCAAAACTTGAAAGGCCTGGTAGAAAAGCGACATGAGGTAGAACGAGACACAGTATTACAAGCTGAAAGCGCATTATGGCTGGAGCTCCGAAGATGCCTATTAACAGCCTCATCTTTTAGTAAGGTACGTTCCTAATACGAAATACGAAAATTATCCGGGAAGTTTTATGTTGATGTTATTCATACTCATTACTTTTTTAGGTTTGCAAAAGGCGATGTAATATTAGCTCTGCCCCACTTGTAAAGTCTCTTGTCTATTCATATTCTTTGAACAGCGTAACAGCCATTGAATATGGAAAGACAAATGAAAAAACTGCTATCAAACAACTGGAGCAGCAAGAAGGTATCGTCGTGCAAAAATGTGGACTCTTCATTGACCAAAAATATTTCTTTTTGGGAGCGTCTCCAGATGGTCTATTCGAAGAAGGGATCGTCGAAATGAAATGTCCATATTCGGCGCGTAACATGGATGTTGAACAGGCCATAATCCAAAAAAAAATTAAGTTTTGGAAAATTGATGGGTCACTTAATACCAACCACGACTGGTACTTTCAAATCCAAGGCCAGCTCCATATCAGGTGAGAATCACTATCAATTTACTTTATTGTAACGACTAACGTTTGGTTGACTGTGCGTATTAGCTCAGCATTGATAGAAATGTATTTCAATAATTTTATATATTTTTTTCAGTCAAAAAAATGTGTGTCTGTTTGCCGTGTGGACGGGACATGAATTCGCTATAAAGACCACAAAAATAACAAGAGACGACGTATTTTGGATCACAAAAATGGAACCTAAATTAGTAGAGTTCTACAATAAATGTCTTTTGCCTGAGTTGATCGATCCGAGAAAAAGTCGGTCAATGCCAATTAGAGATGTGCAATTATAAAATTATATAATTACTTTAAAGTTTGTTGTTTTAATTTATTATAACAATTAGATTCAAAAAATTAAATCATAAAATTGATCCTAAATAAATAAAAGTATCAAAATGATTCGTTATAACTGTTCAGCGCTCACGCACACAGAGAAAACATTGTGCCACAGCGCGTACTCCTTTCGATAGATCGTGTAGATTTTGACTTGCGCATAATCGAACGCGCGCTCTTAAGTAACATCGGAAAATTTTTTTTTACATCATTTGTTAAGAAATTGTTTATAAACAAATAGGCAAGTTTAATATTTAAAGAATTTTTTTTTTACCATTATGTTGTCTTTGCAAAATAATGATTTTTAAAAAAAAAATTTTCTTAAATAAATTTTTTTATGGTTTATAATCGTTTTTTTTTTATATTTCGATTGTTTAAATAATTAGTTAAGGAATGATTTTCTCTTTAAAAATCATAATTGGCATTTCTTCATAGGTAAATAGAAAAAAAAAATTTTTTTATCAATAATTTCATTGTTTGTTAACTTAACAATTTGTTATAAACAAATTCTAACTACCGTTATATTTTTTTTCTAGAGCTAAAAAAAATAACAAAAACAGCCATATATATCAAAATACTAAAAAAATTTTTTTTCTATTTTTTATAACGCTTTTAAATATTCCACGATACCAAAGTTGCACCGGACACTTGATTTGTCAAGTAAAAAATTAATATAACTTATAAACTATTCGAGATACGATAATGGACATTCAGGTCGTTTTTATAAAGCATTAATTAATCTTCAAAATAAGCTAAAAACCAAGTTTGTAACTATTGTTTATCAGCTAATACACGCATTTGTTTATAAAATTTTGAGATTTCTTTAACTTTTTCGTATCTCTTATGACTTACAACTTAATAAATAATTAAAATACAGCTATAAACCTTAAAACAATTTTGTTTAGCGATACATTATCTCCCAAATTATCAATTAATCGTACCTCCATCTCTAATGTGACAGAAAAGGTGTCAACTAGTTCAGTTCAAAACTTCGATAGACCAAGCTGTTCTGCAATCCCTCCCTTAAAGAAAAGAAGGAAACGAACTATTTGAATTTGTATTATTGCATTGTATTATTTCCTCAAATATATTTAGAATTATTATTATAAAACAGTGACTTTTATTTTATAAATCCATTTTATCCTAATATTATTTCTAATAATTTTTTCATACCAATAAATGTAATTCTATTTAATTATAATAAAATATATAAAAATATGGTTAACATGTAAAAATTTAGAAGATACGGCAGATCAAACTACAAAAAATATGAAAAAAAAAATACTTAATGACATCGAAGAAACTATTTATTTAAATAAATGATAAAATCAGTTTCACTTAGAAGCTATAATAACTTATAATAATGTAGAGAAAATTAAAAAATTACAAAATGAAGGTAAGTGTTAGATAAATATTAAATAAATATTAATTAAATCACGTATATTGTTTAAACAATTAGAGATGGAGGTACGATTAATTGATAATTTGGGAGATAATGTATCGCTAAACAAAATTGTTTTAAGGTTTATAGCTGTATTTTAATTATTTATTAAGTTGTAAGTCATAAGAGATACGAAAAAGTTAAAGAAATCTCAAAATTTTATAAACAAATGCGTGTATTAGCTGATAAACAATAGTTACAAACTTGATTTTTAGCTTATTTTGAAGATTAATTAATGCTTTATAAAAACGACCTGAATGTCCATTATCGTATCTCGAATAGTTTATAAGTTATATTAATTTTTTACTTGACAAATCAAGTGTCCGGTGCAACTTTGGTATCGTGTAATATTTAAAAGCGTTATAAAAAATAGAAAAAATTTTTTTTTAGTATTTTGATATATATGGCTGTTTTTGTTATTTTTTTTAGCTCTAGAAAAAAAATATAACGGTAGTTAGAATTTGTTTATAACAAATTGTTAAGTTAACAAACAATGAAATTATTGATAAAAAATTTTTTTTTTTCTATTTACCTATGAAGAAATGCCAATTATGATTTTTAAAGATAAAATCATTCCTTAACTAATTATTTAAACAATCGAAATATAAAAAAAACGATTATAAACAATAAAAAAATTTATTTAAGAATTTTTTTTTTTTTAAAAATCATTATTTTGCCAAGACAACATAATGGTAAAAAAAAAATCTTTAAATATTAAACTTGTCTATTTGTTTATAAACAATTTCTTAACAAATGATGTAAAAAAAAATTTTCCGTTGTTACTTAATGCCATTGTTGGATAAGAAAGCAGCAATAATATAACATTTGTTTAAAAAATTTTTTTTAATAATATTTCTTAGACTTTTCATTTTTTGTTAACTTTAAAAAATTGTTATAAACAAAATAATTAACTTTAATAAACTTTTATCGCGGGACCTTGTTAAGTATATATATAAGAAGAGCTCCACAGAGCCAAAAATTTATAGGTTTATTATTTAAATTTTTATGTCGTCATTTATGAAAACGGAGATAGGAAAAAAATTCGTTAATTAACAATTGCATAACTTTTTGAAAAATTAATTTAAATTTTTTTTTCCAACGGCAATATATTCTTTCAAGTATCTGGATGACACCATAATATATTTAAATTTTTAAATTCATATTTGTTACTATAAAAAATAATTTTATGTAAGAAACTGTCTTTAACGGCAGTGCGCCCATGCCGTAATGGCTGCGCGGAGCCCTATTTTCAGCGTTAAATTAAAATTATAAATAATAGAGGTAGAGTTCCGGGAGCTGGGACTTTTTTTTCGGAAATTTCCTCCTCTTTAAGGACCTTTCTTCCAAATATCGTAAATATTAATAGTTTATGAGTTATTAACAAAAACGTAAATACGTCTTTTTTTTCATCTTATTTTGTTAATAACAATTGCAATTTTTTACGTGCAGTAAAATCCTCAAAACTCATTTTTCTAGAGGTCGTTCCGAATCCAATGAGCTATTGCTCATATTTTTAGGAGCTTTATCTCTATTTTTCACGTTTTTGAACTTGTTGACTGGACTATAGGAGGGTGTTTGGGCATAGATGTGGAGTCTTCTTCAATAAAAACTCGGTGTTTTTAGTAATTTCTCTTTATGTAATAATGAATACAATTTACAAGTAACAGTTTTCTTGAGAGAATGAATTTCGCAAGTCATGACATAATAGCCGGTAAAACAGCCGAACACACGAACACGAGTGACATCCGCCATCTGCGGACGACATCCAATGACGTTTGTGCTAGGCGCGCTACAGTGGTACGATCCAATAGATGGCGCCACCCGTTATCTAAGTGCGATTTTTTGCTATGATTTGTAATATTCCTTTTCTTTTATGTCGTTTATACGGGCGCGAACAGAGGGTATCATTAACAATGTATTGTTCAGCCAGTTTCCCGTCGCGTGAATTTGGTCTGCTGAGTGCGGTGATCTTGTGTCTAGACATGGTGTCGTCTCTCTTTGTATATCATTCAGCGTTGGCTAGCTATGCAATAGTTGGTTCGGTCCTTCTCTGTCTGTCGTTTAGCATCGGCTAGCTTAAGCGCTTATTTCACCTGTCTAAATTCAGACGTTCTAAATCATTCAGTAACTAATTCAGTCAAGTCAAATAGCATTTAGGAAGTTAGGATCCTAATTAGCATCCTAAATCGGAAGAAGTGTAGCTTGTGACTGACTAAATCATTTAGTATCCTAATTAGAACTCGATTTAGGAAGGTGGAATAGCGTAATTTTTATTGACCTAACGGCCAGACCTACGAGAAAACAGATTTGTTGTTTCTTTGACAGAGCTTGAGCAATTACGAAAAAGTCCGACTGAATTCGCCGTGTTCTTGTAACTGACTGATTCAGTAATTAAATTAGTCAAGTGTAATCAGAAGCTTTTAATTAGTCTTCTTTTTAGGATCCTAACTAGGACGTCTGAATTTAGTCAGGTGGAATAAGCGCTTTAGGTACATTCGATATCAAGATGATAGATATAGTGTGTTCACGCCGCGTGAGTTCGGTCTGTTGAGCACGATAATTTTGTCTTCTCTCAATTATGTTTGTCGTTTAGCGTCGACTGGTTTAGGGACACTCGATACCAGATACATATAGTGTAGCAGGAGGTGTCATTAACGATGCATCGTTCAGCCAGTTTCACGCCGCGTGAGTTTGGTCTGCTGAGCGCGGTGTTCTTGTGTCGATACTTGGTGTGTTCTCTCTTTGTATATCATTCAGCGTTGGCTAGCTATGTAATAGTTGGTTCAGTCTTCTTTGTTTGTCGTTTAGCGTATGCTAGCTTAGGTCCATTCGATATCAAGATGATATAGTGTGCTCACTGTTGAGCACGATACTTTTGTGTTCTCTCAATTATGTTTGTCGTTTAGCGTAGACTGGTTTAGGGACACTCGGTACGAGAACGATATAGTGCAGCTGGAGTTGTCATTAACGATGCATCGCTCGGTCAGCTAGGGTCTATATTCAGCGTTGGCTAACTGTGAAATAATCGGTCCATTGTGTCATTGTTCAGGGCGTCGGTACCGGCACAACATAGAGTAACAGGATGGGGGCAATAATAACGTATCGCTCTGTCAGTTTCATGCCGCGATCTGGTCTGCCGATTGCGGTGTTCATGTGTTTTTACTAAGTCCGTTTCTCTATGTCTATCGTACAGATTTGTCTAGCTATTAAATAAATGGTCTATTCTGTCTGTAGCTAGTCTGACGCCGCGCGAGTCGGGTCTGCTGAGCACGGTATTCGACGTGGGCGGAGCCGCGGGCGCAATACTAGCGGGGCTGCTCGCGGACCGCAGCGCCAGCCCCGCCACTGTGTGCGGCGCGTTCTATCTGCTGGGGGCGCCTGCGGTCAGTATGTCGCTATATATATATATATATATATATATATATGGGGGGCGCAGTACTAGCGCAATACTAGCGGGGCTGCTCGCGGACCGCAGCGCCAGCCCCGCCACTGTGTGCGGCGCGTTCTATCTGCTGGGGGCGCCTGCGGTCAGTATGTCGCTATATATATATATATATATATATATATATGGGGGGCGCAGTACTAGCGCAATACTAGCGGGGCTGCTCGCGGACCGCAGCGCCAGCCCCGCCACTGTGTGCGGCGCGTTCTATCTGCTGGGGGCGCCTGCGGTCAGTATGTCGCTATATATATATATATATATATATATATGGGGGGCGCAGTACTAGCGCAATACTAGCGGGGCTGCTCGCGGACCGCAGCGCCAGCCCCGCCACTGTGTGCGGCGCGTTCTATCTGCTGGGGGCGCCTGCGGTCAGTATGTCGCTATATATATATATATATATATATATATATGGGGGGCGCAGTACTAGCGCAATACTAGCGGGGCTGCTCGCGGACCGCAGCGCCAGCCCCGCCACTGTGTGCGGCGCGTTCTATCTGCTGGGGGCGCCTGCGGTCAGTATGTCGCTATATATATATATATATATATATATATATATATATGGGGGGCGCAGTACTAGCGCAATACTAGCGGGGCTGCTCGCGGACCGCAGCGCCAGCCCCGCCACTGTGTGCGGCGCGTTCTATCTGCTGGGGGCGCCTGCGGTCAGTATGTCGCTATATATATATATATATATATATATATATATATATGGGGGGCGCAGTACTAGCGCAATACTAGCGGGGCTGCTCGCGGACCGCAGCGCCAGCCCCGCCACTGTGTGCGGCGCGTTCTATCTGCTGGGGGCGCCTGCGGTCAGTATGTCGCTATATATATATATATATATATATATGGGGGGCGCAGTACTAGCGCAATACTAGCGGGGCTGCTCGCGGACCGCAGCGCCAGCCCCGCCACTGTGTGCGGCGCGTTCTATCTGCTGGGGGCGCCTGCGGTCAGTATGTCGCTATATATATATATATATATATATATATATGGGGGGCGCAGTACTAGCGCAATACTAGCGGGGCTGCTCGCGGACCGCAGCGCCAGCCCCGCCACTGTGTGCGGCGCGTTCTATCTGCTGGGGGCGCCTGCGGTCAGTATGTCGCTATATATATATATATATATATATATATATGGGGGGCGCAGTACTAGCGCAATACTAGCGGGGCTGCTCGCGGACCGCAGCGCCAGCCCCGCCACTGTGTGCGGCGCGTTCTATCTGCTGGGGGCGCCTGCGGTCAGTATGTCGCTATATATATATATATATATATATATATATATATATATATATATATGGGGGGCGCAGTACTAGCGCAATACTAGCGGGGCTGCTCGCGGACCGCAGCGCCAGCCCCGCCACTGTGTGCGGCGCGTTCTATCTGCTGGGGGCGCCTGCGGTCAGTATGTCGCTATATATATATATATATATATATATATATATATATATATATATGGGGGGCGCAGTACTAGCGCAATACTAGCGGGGCTGCTCGCGGACCGCAGCGCCAGCCCCGCCACTGTGTGCGGCGCGTTCTATCTGCTGGGGGCGCCTGCGGTCAGTATGTCGCTATATATATATATATATATATATATGGGGGGCGCAGTACTAGCGCAATACTAGCGGGGCTGCTCGCGGACCGCAGCGCCAGCCCCGCCACTGTGTGCGGCGCGTTCTATCTGCTGGGGGCGCCTGCGGTCAGTATGTCGCTATATATATATATATATATATATATGGGGGGCGCAGTACTAGCGCAATACTAGCGGGGCTGCTCGCGGACCGCAGCGCCAGCCCCGCCACTGTGTGCGGCGCGTTCTATCTGCTGGGGGCGCCTGCGGTCAGTATGTCGCTATATATATATATATATATATATATATATATATGGGGGGCGCAGTACTAGCGCAATACTAGCGGGGCTGCTCGCGGACCGCAGCGCCAGCCCCGCCACTGTGTGCGGCGCGTTCTATCTGCTGGGGGCGCCTGCGGTCAGTATGTCGCTATATATATATATATATATATATATATATATGGGGGGCGCAGTACTAGCGCAATACTAGCGGGGCTGCTCGCGGACCGCAGCGCCAGCCCCGCCACTGTGTGCGGCGCGTTCTATCTGCTGGGGGCGCCTGCGGTCAGTATGTCGCTATATATATATATATATATATATATATATATGGGGGGCGCAGTACTAGCGCAATACTAGCGGGGCTGCTCGCGGACCGCAGCGCCAGCCCCGCCACTGTGTGCGGCGCGTTCTATCTGCTGGGGGCGCCTGCGGTCAGTATGTCGCTATATATATATATATATATATATATATATATATATGGGGGGCGCAGTACTAGCGCAATACTAGCGGGGCTGCTCGCGGACCGCAGCGCCAGCCCCGCCACTGTGTGCGGCGCGTTCTATCTGCTGGGGGCGCCTGCGGTCAGTATGTCGCTATATATATATATATATATATATATATATATGGGGGGCGCAGTACTAGCGCAATACTAGCGGGGCTGCTCGCGGACCGCAGCGCCAGCCCCGCCACTGTGTGCGGCGCGTTCTATCTGCTGGGGGCGCCTGCGGTCAGTATGTCGCTATATATATATATATATATATATATATATATATGGGGGGCGCAGTACTAGCGCAATACTAGCGGGGCTGCTCGCGGACCGCAGCGCCAGCCCCGCCACTGTGTGCGGCGCGTTCTATCTGCTGGGGGCGCCTGCGGTCAGTATGTCGCTATATATATATATATATATATATATATATATATGGGGGGCGCAGTACTAGCGCAATACTAGCGGGGCTGCTCGCGGACCGCAGCGCCAGCCCCGCCACTGTGTGCGGCGCGTTCTATCTGCTGGGGGCGCCTGCGGTCAGTATGTCGCTATATATATATATATATATATGGGGGGCGCAGTACTAGCGCAATACTAGCGGGGCTGCTCGCGGACCGCAGCGCCAGCCCCGCCACTGTGTGCGGCGCGTTCTATCTGCTGGGGGCGCCTGCGGTCAGTATGTCGCTATATATATATATATATATATATATATATATATATGGGGGGCGCAGTACTAGCGCAATACTAGCGGGGCTGCTCGCGGACCGCAGCGCCAGCCCCGCCACTGTGTGCGGCGCGTTCTATCTGCTGGGGGCGCCTGCGGTCAGTATGTCGCTATATATATATATATATATATATATTTACATCTTGTAAGACTTCTTGCATCTTTACAAACTGCCACCCTGCGGCGTCCACTGTACTCGACGCGATTTTGAATGTTTTAAATGCGTATTTAAGTAGCTATTATTATTATAATTTCTTGAGTCTACGCGAAATTGCAATAAAATATAAAATGCCAATATTCGATTTTAATATATCCCGGTAATTTGGCGCATCCGTTCACCACCATAACCATGCAGCACACTGAATATTTACGTATACCTTCTATGCACTGCTTAAATGCTCCTACCTCCGTCCAAACTTATGTTTAAATTGATTCTGCATAATACGATTTATTTCTACAAAGTTACGTCCCTCAACTTTTAAAAAGAGAGTTGTTAGTTCCGCATACTGTAGGTACTGTATATCAATGATATTCATCCTGCTATTCCACCGGCTTCCAGGTACGCCAGCACTTATACTGTCTTTGGAGTAGTAAATAGGAAGCTACAATTACTTATTTATGTTCAAAGCTTGATCGTTATTTTTGAGTTTTACACAGGTCAGTCGGGTAGACAGGGAATTCTTTTTTTTATTATATTTTAAAGTTTACATTGGTCCGTACCTTTATGTCTTTATATTTTTATTTATTAAAGTCATGATCATATTTAAGATAACTTTTTTAGCTCGGCTGGTCTGGAATTTCAAGAGTACCGGTGGGATTCGGGCTTGGTTGTCCCTTGACCCTGTATTTTACGGACCCAACGACAATATAGTCGTGCTCTGTGTACATCGTCGACAACGGAGTCGGAGGGATCCACCAAGGATAACTTAGAATACTGTCCGTTCCGGTGTCTTGCCTGATGCTAGTACTGCCAAGAGTTGTCCAATGGCGATCTGTAAGGTTTTTAGTGGGTAGGCTTATGATCAACACTGAGCTTGGCCGCAAGTCTAGGTGTATAATTCATTTTCCCAATGTAAAAATTAGTTAGGTTTAATGTGGGTATCCATAATAAATCCTTGTATAAAGGTAATTTGAAAGCAATACAAGCCACCCAGCCTTGTCGTACCTAGGAAAGATAATTATAGTTAGACAATAAGAAAAGTTGGTGTAAATAGACTAATTCGAACTAGGTAGGCTCGAAATAAAGAATAAAAATATGTAATGGAAAACGACTTCATGAATTATCTCTGACCTCATTTTTTAATTTGATGACTCTGTATTAAAATAATACCTACAGGGTGAAAAAACAACCTCTTGCTGAGTTTCTTGCCGCTTCTTAGTACAAGGTCCCTCGCCGTAGATTTGTATGGGGAGGCTTCTTGACGCACACAGGTGCCGAAAGCCTGAACTAAATAAAAGATCTCACCAAAACATTTTCATGGAAAATGATGCCAAGACGGGATCATGTATCACTCGCACGGATAAAAAGTTATCAGATCGCACGTAGAGCCATGCTTCTATCTCTACACGCCCTAACACTAAGACCAATTTTATCAGGGCGGTGATGGAGAAAGAAAACAACTTGCTTCCAAAACCTGTAAGAAGGATTACAGCGGATGCCCAGCGCGTTACACATGTTGGTCACGAACTTATAACGCATCCTTCGGGGTCCCGTAGTTATTGGCGTTTTTCCAAGACAGTGCAAAAGAACTTCTGCTATCCTTCGCTGCCACCTCTGAGATGCCCTGACGGAACACTAGCTGATAAGCCACGGGAGAAAGCCGATTTACTAGCAAAACTCTTTGCGGCTAACTCCCGAATCGATGATTGCAATGCACTGCCACCATCATTACCTCATTGTAGCACAACGATGCCTGATATTAAAATCAGGCAGCGTGAAGTTCGTGTTGAATTGCAATCACTCGACATCCGGAAAGATGGTGGACTTGATGGTATCCCATCAGTAGTACTAAAAAAATGTGCAGCGGAGTTGTCTTTCGCTCTCACGCGCTTGTACCAATGCTCGTATTCTTTGGGGCGTGTGCCGGAGACTTGGAGAGATGCCAACGTGCAACCGGTGCCCAAAAAAGGGGATCCCTCAGACCTGGCAAACTACCGGCCAATAGCAGTCACCCCAGTATTATGTAAAGTCCTAGAAAAGATTCTTAACAACCATCTGACCCGCTACCTACAGGATCACTCCCTGATTAATGATCGTCAATATGTTTTTAGACCCAAACGATCGACGGGTGATCTTCTAGCGTACTTGATTCATATCTGTATCGACAAGCGGGGCGAGTCGTTGGCTATCAACCTTTACATTGCCAAGGCGTTCTTCAGGGTCTAGCACAAAAGCATTCTCTCCAAGCTTCCGGCATATGGTCTGCTGGCACAGTTCTGTTCTTGAATAGCTGACTTCCTGCATGAACGTAAAATTCGTCGTTACGAATGGTAGCAGTTCGCGGTTCATGTCAGTGAGTGCCGGCGTTTCTCAGGGCTCCGTCCTATCCTCCACTATCTTTCTGCTGCATATCAATGACTTAATTCCTTTTGGGAATATTCATTGCGATGCATACGATAGTAAAGTGCATGCGGGGTATCCCGGATAAGCAGCGGCTGGGCAGGCGGTAACCAAGGTGAAACGGGAGAATCTTGTCATTAAATTCAATCAGGCTTTGGACCATATTTCTGAATGGGGTACCAGGTTTGGTTGAGTGCAATGCTAACAAAACCCAGGTCTGCGCTTTCATGGCAAAAACGTCGCCATTCCTTTCATGTCTTGGAGACCTGAACAAGGTACGGCGTTTTTTCACGCCCGAGCAATTTCACTGTGCTTGTTGTATAAGGAGCAGGCGCGGTCTTGCGTGGAATATTGCTCTCCACTGGCTGGCTGGCGGGATGGCTCCACCACCACGATGCTTTGGATGGGTTACAGCGGCGCGCGGTCCGTATTATAGGCGATGAAGAGGTGACTAAACACCTAGAGCCTCTACAATTACGCCATGTCGTGGCGTCACTAAGCACGTTCTATCGTGTGTACCACGGCGAGTGTTCTGAGGAGTTATTCTCTCTTATTCCACTTTCCCCTTTCCCTCAGAGCGCGCGCTAACCTACGTTGTCACCGACTAACTGTGGCCACAATCCCAACGCGTACAAAGAAATTTGTTGACACATTTCTTTGTTTCACTATCCGTTAACGGAATGCGCTGACCGCTAACGTATTCCCTCCCTCTAACAACCTGTGATTTTTTAAAAGAGGCGTGAAGAAGCAACACACCGGCCGGCAGGGTGAGGATGGCTGGTGTGGCAGGTAGAACTGCTGTATCAACTATCTTCGCGTCTGGACTTCACCGTTACTTATATAACTCGAGATTTTTTTATGTGGATAATCCAAACCCTAGTTATAAAGGTCCACTTAAACGACGAAGCCCTTCGGGAAAAGTTAGGTGGAGCCCTTGCACTTTGCTTGGCTCGTCTTGTCGTGTTGGTGGGGGGCACGGTTGCGTTGATATTGAATTCGAATTTTGAATTTGTGTAAGTTATAGGGAAAGTGAATACGTGTATACATACAAAGTGGTAGTGAAGAGGTAAGGTTAATTGGGATATCAATAAAAAACAATGATACAAATTAGCAAATGGTGCATAGAAATAAGCTTAAGTTAATTTCAGTGACATATTTAAAGTTTTCTAGATGTGATATTATAAATACCATAACAAAACTGAACAATAATACTATATACTTAACAATTTAACCAACAGTGCTCACAAGAATTCTCTGTAGGTACATTACGACAAAATAACAAATGAATCACATTCTTAATAAAATAAGTGCTAATAATTAACGTTGTTAAAGTTCTCTCGATCATTAATATCGATTAATCGTGTAGGTTCATCATGTACCTACATTATAAAAAATCGAAAACGGAAACAAAACAATAATATTCTAAAAGTTATCAATTAGATAACTATCTTAAATTCACTAAGGTCTATTTGCAGCAAATTTGCTATAATAAAAATTTTCTCTTCATTGTTTTACGTTTATTTACTTCTCTCAAATAATACGATAAATTTCACTCCGGTAATAAGTTTGCGTCCACGGAGCACGGATCTGTATACAAACACATGCGACCCGTAGGACGCCCAGTTTCGCCTCTTCCATGCACCCAAAACGGGCCCCTCAGGTGTCGCGCGCTATCGCAAATTAAGATACCTACTGGATGCAAGATGATCATCGTAAAGAATTGATAAAAACTTTTTTAAATATATACAGGAAGACGCAATAAAATCTGTAAATTGAACCCGAAATATACATTGCAAAATATACACTGCACGGTAGCGCCCTCCAAAATCCGCACGGTTAATGGTTGAACTATGAAATACGTTAAAAAGCATTCCGGTGATGAAATTGAGTCCAAGCCAAATTTTTGCCCATGCATTCTACGCATGAAAAGACGCCTTTGCACAAAAAATGAGGCTAGGTTAATCTTGCGTCCGTATACCGGACGCATCAAGTCGGTCGGACGCAGGATCAATAGCAAAAATCGCCATATAAGACGCAACATGATCAGCAAGATGTATATATATATATATATATGGGGGGCGCAGTACTAGCGCAATACTAGCGGGGCTGCTCGCGGACCGCAGCGCCAGCCCCGCCACTGTGTGCGGCGCGTTCTATCTGCTGGGGGCGCCTGCGGTCAGTATGTCGCTATATATATATATATATATATATATATGGGGGGCGCAGTACTAGCGCAATACTAGCGGGGCTGCTCGCGGACCGCAGCGCCAGCCCCGCCACTGTGTGCGGCGCGTTCTATCTGCTGGGGGCGCCTGCGGTCAGTATGTCGCTATATATATATATATATATATATATATATGGGGGGCGCAGTACTAGCGCAATACTAGCGGGGCTGCTCGCGGACCGCAGCGCCAGCCCCGCCACTGTGTGCGGCGCGTTCTATCTGCTGGGGGCGCCTGCGGTCAGTATGTCGCTATATATATATATATATATATATATATATATATGGGGGGCGCAGTACTAGCGCAATACTAGCGGGGCTGCTCGCGGACCGCAGCGCCAGCCCCGCCACTGTGTGCGGCGCGTTCTATCTGCTGGGGGCGCCTGCGGTCAGTATGTCGCTATATATATATATATATATATATATATATATATGGGGGGCGCAGTACTAGCGCAATACTAGCGGGGCTGCTCGCGGACCGCAGCGCCAGCCCCGCCACTGTGTGCGGCGCGTTCTATCTGCTGGGGGCGCCTGCGGTCAGTATGTCGCTATATATATATATATATATATGGGGGGCGCAGTACTAGCGCAATACTAGCGGGGCTGCTCGCGGACCGCAGCGCCAGCCCCGCCACTGTGTGCGGCGCGTTCTATCTGCTGGGGGCGCCTGCGGTCAGTATGTCGCTATATATATATATATATATATATATATATATATATGGGGGGCGCAGTACTAGCGCAATACTAGCGGGGCTGCTGGGATATAAATTTATGTCACAAAGAAAAATAAGTTAATAAATTACATAAATTTAAAATTCATTTATTGGCATTAAATAATAAATCAGTTTAGGATAACAGAAAACAAACTCAAGTCAAGATGTCTTAATTATATAATTTATTTTGTCATACACAATAATAATATTAAAATGCCATACATAACAATCTTATTTATATCAATGTATAGTGTGATATTTTAATTTCGTTAATACATAATGTATTTTTTTTTGTTTAATAACACAGAAACTTATAAAAGTTAATTAGTTAAAAGTATTTTGACCAGATACGTTATTTTGCCGTTTTGTTCGCCAGCTCCCCATATTGCGTATCTTATATTATCTTAACATATATATATACAGAGTATAAAAAATCTATGACAAAGACTTAAATTACACATTCTGTACACCCAAATAAGTGATATTAAAAAATATTATACGTGGGAAAAATTAGTAATTTTAAGTTAAAAAAAATACTTATATTTTTCCAGTACGCTATGTATAGCGCGGCATGCTACCGTGGCGCCAAAGAATGCGTATGTGCGTCGATAAAAAAGTTTCTAAATAACGTTTTGAAAATATTAATGTATAAATCTTGAAAAAAATATTGTAGCTTTTTTGACCTTTAATATCTCCATAACCATAAACCCAGGTATAGTCTAGAGTCTAGACTATACCTGGGTTTATGGTTATGGAGATATTAAAGGTCAAAAAAGCTACAATATTTTTTTTCTAGACAAAAAAATTATCGTCCTGATGTGGAAAATACGTGGCTTTCGACTTCCTTATCGGGTTTTTTACACCCTGTATATGTATTTTATTTTTTATTTTATTTTGTAAGGAATGATAAACAGTTGTACAATTTGTGTTACATAAAGATTTACAGAATCTCTTATCTATTAGACAAGTCCGTCCGTCCGTCCGTGGTGCTGTTTCAGCGGCCAAACCGTAAGAGATAGATAAAGAGAATGTTTAAGTTATAAGTTGAGAATAGTCTGATAAGACTACAAACCGGATGTGAGTAACGTAGCACTTCCGGTTTTCGAGAAATCACGTGATTTCTATTTCAAACGAAACCACACAAAATCTCCGAAGTTCTCAATTAATTAAATACATTTTTTTTTTTGGTGAACATTTGGTTCACTGGTTTGCTAGTTTTTATTACTAATTGTACAACCAGCAACGTTATCCACAGATTACTATTAAAGAGTAATGTGCTATGCTGTACACTAATATCTTTGTGAGATGTGACTAGTTACTGGCCAAGAATCACAAAAATGAAAACTACAAAAAAAAATGGTTGCCTGTAAAGACGGTTTTACGGGCGAAGATTTTACGTGACAACGTCTTTTTCTCGGTAGAATATTTATTGATATGAATATAATTAAATTGCACAATAGGAACAAGGAATTGAATGAAAATAAGAATTGCACAAATTTTAACTATAGAAATATATTTTGTTTACTAAAACATTGTACATGTAAACTTAAACTTAACACGAGAGACTCATCGTAACGTTACCGAGCGTTACACTTTTTCATAAGTGACTCCCAGCCGCAACCTAATTTAAGACGTTGTCACGTCAAAAAGATAAATATCAAATACCTGAGGAGTTCAAGAACTTGGTGTGACAATTAGTTCATAGATGTTAGTCTTGAAGGAGGTCGTCGGGGCTGAGAAAATATCAATTTCTATATATGTATATATCTTTATATATATAATTCTTCTGTGAGTGTGTATGTCACCGAACTTCTCTTAAACGACTGGACCGATTTTGATGAAATTTTTTGTGTGTGTTCAAGGGGATCTGAGAATGGTTTAGATTCACAATTTTGTCCGTTGGACAATGTTTTTTTAATTATTTTTTTTTATGGCGGTACGAAGTTCGCTGGATCAGCTAGTATGTATATATGTATGTGTAATAAACGTGGTTATTTGTCCAGCTTCTCATATACCAATGGTGGGGCGCCACCAGCTACTGGCTGAACGTATTCCTGCTGGTGGTGGCCGGCGCGCTGGTCAACGGGCCCTACGCACTCATCACCACCGCGGTCAGCACTGAACTCGGTGAGGGAATCACATTCATCATCAATCGATCAAAATCATTTCTTTCACCCACTCGCTTGATGTTCCTTGCCGGTCCCACCTAAAATCCCTTCTCAAATGTCCCACTCACAAAACTGACTTTGCATCCTACTCTTTTACAGTAAATGCCATCCGCTTATGGAACTCGTTGCCAGCAGAAATCGGAGACGGCCAGACCATTTCCACCTTTAAAAAACGATTGAAGGAACACTATCTTTCTACTTGAATATCTGAAACTTTATTGCTTCTCCTAGTTTGTTTTTATTTATTTTATATTAATATATATGTCGGCGGATGGCGTCTCGCTCGCTCCTGCGAAACGTAAAACCTACAACAAATGTCATCAGGCATTGTACCATTGCTTTGTGAAACGTCAAGTAATGACAGTGACAGCTGTCATCACTTGGGAGTGGTCTATGCTAAGGGTAGTATTTAAGGGGGTAACGCTTCATTGGAAGGGGCATTCGGCATTCGACATTCAGACGTGAGCCGCGACAGTGAACGGACGTTAGCACAGAACTCTCCGCGCATTACAAAGCAATCCGTTTGTACCTTGGCAATCATAACTGATTTTGTAAAGTAATAAGAAGATTCAAATTAAACGTTAGCTTGGTCACTAGACTACAGTTTTATTTTCGGGAAATATCATTGAATAACCAAGATGGCGGATCAAGAAAAACCACGTGGCCAACCGCCTATCCCGCTCGCCCACTCCGACATATATTAATTTAATTTAATATTGTATATATATGTATTGTATGTTATTGTATGTATCGCATATGTACTATGTTATATTTATTCAGGAGCACACACTGACTGCCTTTTTCAATGTTCTTTCCGTTCGCGGGCCTGCTGGAAGAAATTTCATTATGAAATAAACAGTGCCCTTGTACATGTCTCTTGTTTCTCTTCTATGTAATATTGACGTGACAACGTCTTAAATTAGGTTGCGGCTGGGAGTCACTTATGAAAAAGTGTAACGCTCGGTAACGTTACGATGAGTCTCTCGTGTTAAGTTTAAGTTTACATGTACAATGTTTTAGTAAACAAAATATATTTCTATAGTTAAAATTTGTGCAATTCTTATTTTCATTCAATTCCTTGTTCCTATTGTGCAATTTAATTATATTCATATCAATAAATATTCTACCGAGAAAAAGACGTTGTCACGTAAAATCTTCGCCCATAAAACCGACTTTACAGGCAACCATTTTTTTTTATTGTGTGTGTACAAAATAAATTTATTCAGTTTAGGCTGTTACAAGTACATATGAATGTCTAGAACGGTGTTTCCTAACCTTTTCAATACTGCTACCCCTGTAGCCTATTAGGAAAACAGATTTTACCCCGACCTTAAAACGTTATCATCATCAGCCTATTAATGTTCCCCCCCACTGCTGGGGCACAAGCCTTCCCTATGGATGGAATAGGGAGATTGGGCCGTGACCCACCACGCGGGCCCAGTGCGGATTGGCGGGTGCTAACGACTGCAGATGCAGCCGGGACCGACGGCTTAACGTGCCTTCCTAAGCACGGAGGAGGGAGAGATAACAAATATTTGGTCACCCATCCAATGACCGACCACTGCGAAAGTTGCTTAACTTCAACGATCGCAGCCGAACGCGCTAACCACTTGCGCCATCGAGCTCCTACTATACGTTATCATCAGTCCAATAAATTCCAATTTGGCCGCTACATCTTCGTCTCTAATAATGTCATCATCAGGAAAAAATCTCGCCCCGCTTCCCACACTCAGCACCCCGCGGGCTCGCTAGCGAGAAGGAGCGCATGCTCTATTTAGTAGTATTACTATATAGTATGAGGAGCTCGATAGCGCAAGTGGTAAGCGCGTTCGGCTGCGATCGATGATCTTAAGCAACTTTCGCAGTGGTCGGTCATTGGATGGGTGACCAAAAATTACTATCTCTCCCTCCTCCGTGCTTCGGAAGGCACGTTAAGCCGTCGGTCCCGGCTGCATCTGCAGTCGTTAGCACCCACCAATCCGCACTGGGCCCGCGTGGTGAGTCATGGCCCAACCTCCCTATTCCATCCATAGGGAAGGCCTGTGCCCCAGCAGTGGGGACATTAATAGGCTGATGATGATGATGACTATATAGTATTTGCTTATTATTTAGATTTGATCAAATAATTAGGTTCTTTGTTACCCCCGAAGTATAGCTGATTTACCCCCGGAGGGGTGATTACCCCCAGGTTCGGAACCCAGGCTCTAGAAGCTACGCCATCGGTTCGTAAATCTACGGCGGGAGACCTTGTACTGAGAAGAACCGGCAAGAAACTCAGCAAGGGCTGTTTTTTTCTCCCTGTTTTGTCATTTACAGAGTCGTCAAGTTGAAAAATGACTTCAGAGATGATTCATGAAGTCACCCTTCATTACGTAATGTGAAATTATACATTAATTGTTCAACTTCATTTTGATTGCTGTGTCACACAGTATAAATACAAACAGAGCTATTTATGATAGGTGTAATTAAACATTTACATCTTGAATATCAAAGTAGTTAGGGCAGACTCATCTCCGCTGGCAGCACCCGTTCACGAGCATGACGCATGAACCAGCCATCGCTTCGCTCAACCATATTTTAGGAAACGTAACGACCCGCCTCACACGACATCAGCCTATTAATGTCCCCACTGCTGGGGCACAGGCCTGCACCTATGGATGGAATAGGGAGATTGGGCCATGACCCCCCACGTAGTCCCAGTGCGGATTGGTGGGTGCTAACGACTGCAGATGCAGCCGGGACCGACGGCTTAACGTGCCTTCCGAAGCACGGAGGAGGGAGAGATAGTAAATTTCTGGTCACCCATCCAATGACCGACCATTGCGAAAGTTGCTTAACTTCAACGATCGCAGCCGAACGCGCTAACCGCTCACGCCATCGAGACATTATTTGTTGAAAATCATTCATATTTTGCGTTTAATTATTATAATACTAGCAAACCAGTGAACCAAATGTTCACCAAAACCTGATTTCTCGAAAACCGGAAGTGCTACGTTACTCAAATCCGGTTTGTAGTCTTATCAGACTATTCTTAACTTATAACTTAAATATTCTCTTTATCTATCTCTTACGGTTTGGCCGCTGAAACAGCACCACAGACAGACGGACTTGTCTAATAGATAAGAGATACTTTTAAACCTTTCTGTGTAGTAATATAAAATTCAGCGATGTAATTTTGAAGTGCAAACTTCTTTAACACCGTAGTGATTTAAATGTTGTCAAAGTACTGTAACCACAAGAGACAGATAGCCGAAAACACAGACAGATAACGGTCTTGGAGTAGACACCAAATGATCCATGGTTCGATCCTGAGCTCGGTTATTTTTTGAATTGTTTTGGATGTGTAACATCTTTCCTCTCGCTTTCGTGCAATTTGTGTGCGTGATTACGTGAAGTGGGACGTAATGACATAATAATATAAGATGTTTAAATCTAAAGAAACTTTTACTAGAAAAAATAAACGCGGAAATATGACTATAATTGCTATTACTTCTTTCAAATGTTTAATACTTGTAAAGGTATTCATTTGACATTGTGGGTTACTTACAATGTGGAGAGGGGGCGCTGCCTCGCGCCTCAGAAATACTAAAGAAAATTCGACACAGCCATTAGGGCCGCAGTAGCATAAGCAGCATCCGCCCGGATAACGGAGGGAGCTGGTTCAGTCCCGTCTGCTGCCGGTCCGCGTGGATTTTTTTCCCAGTAGATTTTTGGAGGAGCTCGATGGCGCAGGTGGTTAGCGTGTTCGGCAGCGATCGTTGTAGTTAAGCAACTTTCGCTGTGGTTGGTCATTGGATGGGTGACCAAAAATTTCTATCTCGAGTTCCTCCGTGCTTCGGAAGGCACGTTAAGCCGTTGGTCCCGGTTGCATATGCAGTCGTTAGCACCCGCATAGCCCCAGCAGTGGGGACATTAAGAGGCTGATGATGAGATTTTTTTGTATGGGTAGATTGGTTTTGAATAGGTGTATAATGTGCATAATTCCGGTTTAGGCACTCACTCGAGCCTGGCCGGCGATGCGCAGGCGCTGGCCACCGTCACTGCCATCATCGACGGCACCGGCAGCGTCGGTGAGTCGTCTACACTACACTACACTACGCTACACTACACTACACTACACTATAATATAAAGGAGATGCTTCAATTTGAGACAGGTCTATGTACACATTACTAAAAAAATGGATAAACAATAAACATTCCCAGAAAATTAATAATAATTAGTCTCTTTTACTAATTTATTTATACAATGAAGAATAATGCGGCGATTTTGCCGATGTCTTTATTAAGTCTGTGGTAATATTAGTAATGGAAACATAGTAAGTTCAAAAATTAAATGTGTAGAAAGGAGCGTCAGGAACATACTCAAAAGTCTGAACAAAGTATAGAAGCTCAAAAAATATTATTTATTTATTTTCATTTGGGAAACATACAGTTTCATTTAGGAAATATACAATCGTGTATATTTCCTAAATGAAATTATGGGGCAATATTTAATTATATACATTTTATTATATTCAATTTTGATTTTTAGTGAATGTTCGATAATATGTAGTTTTAATTTAATAAATCAATAATAATGAATAGGTATTTAATGTATTATGTATAATATGAGTCTTTGTTACTTAAAATAAAATAATTTAAATATTTTTTATTAATATATATAATAAAAGGGTACCTACTTAGAAAGATTTTGTTAAGTGCTGCGCTGTTATTGTATTTCTGAACTGTTGACACTTGACACTAGTTGACACATGACTGACAGTGACGTGAAGTTTTCTAGACTTGTTAAACGTTTGTTGATTTTTAATGTCATAATTAATTTAAAAATTTCTGTACCGCAAAATATATAATTTTACCATTAAAATTCGAGTCGACTATGTTCTTGATTTATATTATTTGTATATTATGTACATGACCTAGCCCAGGTCCCATACAAATATGAAACATCTCCTTTGTATTAGAGCGAATGAAACCCGGCATAATTATATAAACAATTATTAATTATTTAACCATATATTATTTTATCTACTTTTTATCATTGTTATGGTAAATTAAACTTAAAAATGTTATTTCAAATTAAATTTAATTGAAATTCCTGTAAAATAACTTTAGCATGTGTAATTTTACAATAATTTCGGTTTACACCACCAAGGCCCGTATTACAGAATGACAACTGAGTGTTGATCTTTCCTTTAGTACAGTTAGAAAGGGATGTCGCTATGTGTAGCACATAGCGACATCCCTTTCTAACTGTGCGCAAGTAAAGATCGACACTTAGTTGTCATTATGTAATACGGGTCTAAGATTTAAAATGATTAACATTTTAGTCATAGTGATGAAATCGAAATAGGGTATTTGACAGTATTCAAAATTAAGTGCCAATTGTTTGCATCTGTGTTTAGAATGAATATTGGGAGGTGTTTGTACGATGTTTACAAAAAAAATATTCATAATTTTACTAAAAACCCACGAAAAAGATAATAGTTTTCTTATCTATTGTCACGTGACCCAAAACGCTTGGATTTGGCGGAGCCTAAAATGGCGTCACACGCAAGTAAACTTCCGGTTAAAGTGACATCACATTGTATCGTTTGACGTTTTAATAACAGTCGTGTGACGTCACACACTAGTAAGACGCCATATTGTCCAGAGAAACGTTTTCGCGGCAACTTGAAAATGCAGTGTTTGATTTGGTTATTTTCACTGAAATACACAACAGAATGATGAATATCTACCTTTTACGGACTCCGTAAACATTAGTCAATAACGTGAGATCGTTTTCTAAAACTTGTCAAATACCTTATTATGTATTAAACAAGTATTCTACGAGTTTTGTTTAAAACTAGTATAGGACTTGTTTACTGATGGTAGCGAGGGGTATGTTTGTGCTTGTTACCGCGTGTTGAAGCCAAGGGCCGATCCAGCTTTGGCGCCAGGGGGGGTCATATAGTCGTGGTATATTAAATATTGAAAGTACTTAAATAAAATCCCCCTGGGTTTGGTCCATCTGTACCCAGCCCAGGGGTCCTTGGTTGAAGCCTCGTTTCTGTATACAGGCGCGGCGGTGGGCCCCATGCTGGCCGGCGTGGTATCGGCGGGGGGGGACTGGGCGCGAGTGTTCTACATGCTGGTGGGCTGCGATGCGGCCGCACTGCTACTGTTACTGAGGTGTGTCATATAATGTTTTAATGAAACTTGTTGAGATTGTTGGGTTACGTGTATAGAGTATGCCTGATTTTTTACGGAATTTTTAAAATTATTTTTTTCGTTTTTTATTTTTTTATTTGGTTATTTTTTTGTCATTTCTTCCTTATGCATAATTATTCATTTTAAAGACGTCTACATAGAAGTTGTGAAACAACTTAAAATAATCTGCACTGGGCCCACGTGGGGGGTCATGGCCCAATCTCCCTATTCCATCCATAGAGTAGGTCTGTGCCCCAGCAGGGGACATTAATAGGCTGATGTTAATAATATGTTACGTTGTATTGTGTTTAATTTTCATGACGTATACCTAATTATAGTATGCCCAGCATACTGACCATTTTCTAATTGAAGAAATGTTATAAAAAAATATTTAGATGACAGAAATATAAATGTAATATGAGTGTTATATCTTTGACAAAATTGAAATTATTTGATTTATTGTAATTTTATGACGCACTTTTGAATAATATTAAATTTTATTAATATTGTTTTTATAGTAATTTAATTGTTAATTGATTGAGAATTGTCTTCAAATTGTTATGACATTAGAATTATTGAAATTTTATGCTAATTACCTATATTAAATTCGCTTTCTTTGCTATTAAAAAAAAACATGTAGCCTAATGGAATATTAAATTAATTTTTCATATATAAAGCCGTTCGTTCGTCAGCTGATGTATTTGACTTAGAAAATAATAACTTTCGTAATGTGGAATATTGATACATTTTCTTAATTCTAGCTATGTCAATTATCAGTAAAACTTGATAATTATAATGTATACAATATTCTCTCCTACAGAATAGTGAGATCCGAATTAAGGAAGCTGCGGCAGGAGAGGAGAGGCACTCGCGCCGTGCGGATAGAGTGAGGAGAGAACACAAGATAGATAAATCATATTTGTATAATGTACATACATACAGTATATTAAATCAATATTGTGACATACAATCAATTTGTAAATTAATTAAAATAAAATATACAGAGATAAGTTCACGCGTTATTAGTTTATTTTATTATATTACTAGCTGCCCCAGCGAACTTCGTACTGCCATAAAAAATAGGGGTTGGTGGTAGAAGGGTGAAAATTAATCGTTGTATGTATGATGTATCATAAAAAAATAAAAACAAAAAAAACATTAAGTGTGGACTGGACCGGACCACCCTTAACATTTAGGAGGATGAAAAATAGATGTCCGATATTTCACGAAAATCGGTCGAGCCGTTTCGGAGTAGTTCAATTACGCACACAGTGACACGAGAATTTTATATATTAGAAGAAGTACCTGGTCCAACTCATTTATTTTTAGTATGCTTTTTCGTACTAAGTTTGTTTGAAAAGACTTAAAATACAAAAAGTACGTTGTCATATATTTCTGATTTTAAGTTTAGGGCAATACCTATGTAGGAAGGCCAAAGGGTAAGGTCTTCCTCCGAGCTGGGTGATGGTAGCTCGGGGGCCGCGGCCCGACTGATGTTGGTCGGGCATCGTATATATGAAGAGTTAGCCTTCGAATTTCATTTGCGCGATGTAGGCTTCCATACTAATATTGATCGCAGTGCAGGTAACGCCATCTCTTGAGTATGGTGAGTAATGATTTGTTATATCCGTTGTATATCTGTGGGGCATATAGATATCGCCGCCACACCTACATAAAGTAGCCAGAACTTATAAATGTGTTCTATAATGTAAATAAGTATACAATATAGAATAATTCTCATATCCAGTATTGACGAAGACCGTAGATGTTCAATGAACGAATGATCATATTTTTAGTTCTATATTCATGAGAAACTTTGAAAAATATCAGTGCGCCCAATTTTTGATAGAACGAATGGATTTTTTTCGCAATAGTAATTATTACTTATATCTTATCACTTTAATTCGGATATTATTATCATTTTGTATAAAAACTTATAATTACATATTTATTTCATAATTTGAACTAGTCTATTTTTCATTCTTGAGCTTTTATAATAGCAAATTATGAGATTTGTAAATAATGAAAATACAATTATAATGTTATATGTTGTACCTCGGTATGTACAAAAATGTAATTAAATGATATCACACGTTCATGTGTTATTATATGATCAAAATTTAAGTTAGGATCAACGATATTAAATACCCTAGATACACCACGAGCGCTCAAAATGTGTCCCAATCAAGAAGTGCTTGAACTCCACTCAAGCACTTCTTGGTTCAGTCACGCGCGGACCGTTGAAAAGGCAAGATGCCGCCGAGCTCCGTGAAAAATGCGAAAAAATTACTTACAATATGTAGTGTCGTTTTTCGATAGGTATCTAATCAATTTAACGCATTGAACCAAATTTTGTATTAATACTTACTATAAACTGATTTAATAGAAAATATTTCTGATATTCAAATGCATAGGCGGTAATATAGCCGTCTCTTTTCCTACGTTCCGTACCTGTTATGTTGCTAACAGCGCATTCAGAATTGCGAGTAGAGTCAAAGAAATAAGGTCTATATTCTTCCGCATATAACAAGAAATCGTAAAATTTTACGAACTTGCATTTTGAACTGTCATAACTGTGACGCATGCATTTTATTTAAGACCTTAGGGTACGGCCAGAGTGCACTTAGATTCAGATTCAGACTCAGAAAACAAGCGCGAGAAATATACAGTGTAGTTTAAGCAGGTTGCCTGCTGCCACTATGGCCAACCTGCTTTAACTACACTGTTTATTTCTCGCGCGTAATTATTTTTTGTCAACATTTGATTATCAACAATAAAACTCGTTTACTCATACGTTATTTTATAATTTGGCTCACTTAATTTAACTGTTTTTTTACTGCGAAGTAAAATAGGCCTCGCGAACTTGATGTCGCCGACGTCCACATGTGGTCTAGCGCCGCCACTGATTATGAAGGTACTAATATATAGTACAGTCATTTGGTGAAAAATATAGTTGTTACCTGGAAATTTTCTGGGTTTTTTTTTACATTAAATAGGCTTACGCTTGAACTTGACGGCCACGCGACTGATGAAGAGTGACGTAGCAGCCTAAGGTGGGACGCGCTTGCCTAGAAGAAACCGTATCACTCGCGACTTGAAGAGCCCCAGATTATAGGCAAAAGTAAAATACAATAGCAAGGTAGGAGTTTTGAAAAATGGTAATTTTATAAATTTTGAGGTGCTCTTTCCGAATTTCGACTTTGCCACCTCGTTTTCTTACCGCTCGGGCCGCCATATTGGAAAAATGGCGCCTAAAAGCAGTTTTTGACAGTATCTCCTTTCCGACTCATTTTACGATAAAAACAGCTATATAAAATCAAAATCAATATCGTTTATTAAGTCTAGGCTGTTATAAGCACTTGTGAATGAAGAAAAGCTACGCCATCGCCATCGGATAAAAGATGAAACTAGAGCCAATTGCCTACAATTTATGTACCTACCTTTTTTTCACAAAAGTCAATAGTTTTGGCGTACGAGCGTCGCAAAGTATACTCCAACGCGCATTTTGGCCAAAAAAAACTCATTTCCACACCACCTTGAGGTAGAGTAAGTGGCGCGTTTTTTTTAATGTGGTATCCCCAATAGGCCTAATCCACAGCAATTCAATGTGCTAAAATTTAGCGTATTCTCCATCGCTTTATTGTTCTCGATGGACCAGGCGTTGCAAATTCATCGTCTGTAGTACCAATCGAAACGGTATTTAGTTTACAACATCCGCGATGGGAGTATCAATTTCATCGCAATCCTCTTCGTTCTCGATTTGATCATGTGTTTGCTCAATATATAGTCTCCGTTTCTTCTTCATCATCGCTATCTGGTGATGGAACTTGCGAGTAACCACAGGGGGCCATTCGCCTAACGGAAATGCTTTGGAAAACGCTAACGCTTACGATTTAATTTTGTTATTTCTAGCCGCCTGAGGTTTTCAAATGCCTCGCGCTCTTTTTTTATCTTTTGCATTGGTAATAACAATAAAATGAGCGTGAGGTATTTGAAAACCTTCGGCGGTCAGAAATAATAAAATAAAATCGAAAGCGTTAGCGTTTTCCAACGCATTTCCGTTAGGCGAATGGCCCCCAGGTACCACTACAATTGGTGCATATAACCGAGCACCTTAACTCAGCCTTTCTGCATTCACAAGCTTTCTAGCATCCGTTTTTGCATTTGACTGTCATGTTGAAAAATGACTTCAGAGATGATTCAAGAAGTCGCCTTTCAGTAATAACACAGACCCACAAAAAAGTACCCTGCGCGAAAGACCAGACTAACTTAATGTTTTCGGGGTCGCTGAGTCCAAATATGGTGCCAGAACAGCGAAATTGGTTCTCATTTTTTTAACAACATAAACGATATTATACGAAAAACTTAAATTTTCAGCATTATTGCTGATTCCTGAAAAATGCGAACCTACTTTGCTATTCTGGCACCATATTTGGACTCAGCGACACCGAAAACATAAAGTTCAGGTGGTCTGGTCTTTCGCGCAGGGTACTTTTTTATGTGGGCCTGTGTAATCATTAAATGTACTTACATTAATTGTTTACATGCATTTTGATTGCTGTGTCATACAGTATAAACACAAAAAGTGTTATTTATATTAAGTGTAACTAAACATTAACATCTTCAATATCAAGGAAGTTAGGGCAGACTCATCTCCGCTGGCAGCACCCGTTCACGAGCATGACGCATGAACCAGCCATCACTTCGCTCAACCATATTTTAGGGAACGTAACGACCCGCCTCACACGACACTGCCTACCTATACTAACTACAACATATTTATATAAATTAAGGTTATTTATCTGTAGGACACCGCAAACAATTACAAAAGCAAAGCAATTTAGAAATCACGATCACGCCGTTTTGTCATTTAAATATTCCTAAACAGTCTGATAATCTTTCATAAGTTATCAACTTTATATACAGCTTTTAAATTCGAATTCAGTATTGACACCACACCATTCATAATATATAACTTTAAAGAAATGCCCGTTGGAATGGTTGGGACAGTTCAGACCCAAGCATTTCTGTCTGTAATATAATCCGATCTACATAACATAAACTTTCTTAAAAGTGATTTTTTAATTATCGATTTAAATTTAGTCAGGCTTAACTCTTGAATATTGCTTGGGACTTTATTGTAAAAGCGAACACAAGACCTCTAAACGAATTATTGATTTTGTGGAGCCTAGTAGCAGGTAAAGTTAAATTATTTTTACTTCTAGTATTAAGTGTATTTCACTACTTTTATTAAATAAATTAATACTTTTTTTTACAAACACTAAGTTGTCATATTTATATGTATTGTAATGCAACTGTCAATATGCCTATTTCTTTAAACTTATCTTTTAAGGAATACTTAATTGAAAATTATAAATTGATCGAATAGCCCTCTTCTGCAATACAAATATAGTTTGAAACTATAGTTGTATAGAAATAGCTACCGTAAACCGTACGGGTTAACAGGTACCTCAAGAGTCTGATGATGAGCAGGACAATGCCAACAGGCTCAGTTCTTTAAACGTATCGATCCATAACTCATACCTAAAACTTCGGGCTTAAATTTAAATTCATGGATTATTATCACTCTTTCAAACGTTCAGATATGGCGAGCCCGATAACGCATTTTGGATGGCGCCCTATCTGTAAGTCTATTCCTCTATCCAGTCGGCAACATAGAAGTCCCAGGTTCGCTTTCCCAATTTGCATATTTATTTACATGTTTCGAGAAAACATCACGATAGATGTTGTTCGTGAAATTCTTCGAAACACACGAGCACACAGAGGTCCACATCGCAAGCTTTGCATTTGAAGGCCGTTCTTGTGTCCACTCTTCTTTTAGCACACCACTTGCAGCGCGCGCGGCCAGATGCGTTTTTCATAAAATAGTGGCCTTTCATTCGCGCAGGTTGAGCTGGAATCGGCGGCGGTTGCTGGCTGTATTTAGCTAAAATTTCCCGGAGAAGAGTGGCCCGGAATTGCCGATGAGTCATATTGCCCTTGTGGTTATACATAATATATGAGTTATGTATCGATACGTTTAACAGCCTTCGGAACAATTTTTGGTACCAGAAGGCGTTTCTACATCTTTCGATCGGGTACGCTTGTAAAAGCTGATCTTTTTTATCGACGCCCCCCATCGAAAGATTATAATCTAGCACCACCTGCGGCTTGTACTTATAATAGCCGTGCTTCTCCTTACCTCCTACCTTGACTGGATGATAAGTTGATATTAAAGAAACGAGATTAGTGTCCCTCCACACCACTACAGTTAGATCTTGGGTCTGACTGAATGCCACCTCACCAACGCGCATATTATTTTTAGTTTTCGAGCGCAAACTATCGGGGACAAATTGTCTATTTAATCTTAGAGTACCCATAGTGTCTGTTTTATGCGCTTTCAAGGACCGCGACAGCAGAGGAGAATTATAAAAATTGTCCATTACAAGTGTATGGCCTCGATTTAAAAGGGGGCGGACAAGACTATAAACAATTTGTGAGGTTGCACCCTCGGGCTCATTTCCTACGGAATCTGTGTCGTCTTGAATTTTAGAAGATTTGCCCACATAAAACTTCATCTTCCATAAGTAACCTGTCCGCGATTCGCACAGCTCGTAGCTCTTTATACCCACTCGAGCAGCTTTTGTCGCAATTAATTGTGCAAAGGACAGTCTGCCTTTCCACAACAAAAGGGACTCATCGATCGATATGCACTGTTCGGGAAGGTATAAAGAGCTAAATTTCTGGTTCAGGTGATCAATAATAGGCTGAATCTTATGCAGCTTGTTCTGATCCGCGGACAAGTTCTCTTGTGAAGCATTGTTCACAAAGTGAAGACACCGCTTCAGAAGGGCAAATCTTTTAAAAGACATTATAGAATTGAAATCGCCAATTTTCAACTGGGGCATTAAAGGCTCCCAAAACTCCTTCTCGACGGGATTTGGGGCGAAGCTTTGCAGCATCACAATG
This sequence comes from Chilo suppressalis, assembly GCA_902850365.2. Classification (NCBI taxonomy): domain Eukaryota; kingdom Metazoa; phylum Arthropoda; class Insecta; order Lepidoptera; family Crambidae; genus Chilo; species Chilo suppressalis. The sequence goes on from OU963922.1 coordinate 494,414, forward strand.
GCGAAAAACGACCACAAATCCCCTGCATTAATGTCCTTCCAGTGATTTAAACGCGAAGCAGGAGTAAGTTCGCTGTTCGCAATTAAACCACTGGCGTTATTGTTCGTTTCGCATACAATTGCAGCCATTATTTCTTCGTCCCAAATCTTTTCGAAAATTTGAAGTGGTGTCAATCCGTCAATTTTAAAGGTAGGCCCAGCTGGACCAGTGAATGTCTCCCTGGTCCCAGAGAAATACGCCTCGTCGCTTTTCCAGTCGAAATGCAGCTTATCGCTGCCATCAACGATGTCCCGGAGAGCGGCGTCGTCGATACGGTCCAGCTCCTCCAGCTGGTGAAGAGCCGTGCTCTCAGCCAATTCCACGTCCTGAATATTGGATGGATATTCGGCCACATCCCTTTTACGAAGCTCCGTCTCAGGGTTGTCATCACCATCGACGTGGCTACCCGGGTCCTTGCTGATGTTGCGCTCCCACTCCTCCAGCTCTTCTTGTATGGCATCATCCGAAAATCTGGAGACTAACAGATAAGGCAAGTAACGCCTCTGGAGACTACAAGACTAACCATATTGACCCGATGTAAATATGAATGAATAAAAAACTTACCAAGCCGAAAAGAAGTAGTCTGCTGCAAATGTGGTTTGATGGCTAAAAAAAATAATAAATTCCTGTTGTATTTGTATAGCGTGCCTTTCGTAATTTTTGGTCACCCATCCAATGACCGACCACTGCGAAAGTTGCTTAATTTCAACGATCGCAGCCGAACGCGCTAACCACTTGCGCCATCGAGCTCCTCATATATTTAGGTATGTTACAGTTAAAACCCGATTTTAGTTAGAACGCGTTTTCCCTAGTTAAAAATAGTTTAAACTAAATGCCTTTGTTAAAACTAGGAAAACCTAGTCAAAACTAGAATTTACCACTAATATATTATTTGATTTTCAGATAAAACTAGTTGTCACTCCGAGCTTTAGTCAAAACTAGTACTAGAGAAACTAATTTGGGATTGAAAACAAGATTTAGTTTTAAAAATATTATTAATAAGATCTAGGATACAGAGTCATATCGTCACTTGTAATATAAATTACGGTAACCGCCAAAAGAAAATTTTTCAGGAGAGGCAAAAAAGTACATAATTTGATAATTAGAAAAAATATTATAACTCTATAAATAGTTATCCTTTTGAAATTATGTTTATAGCAATTGTCTTATTTTTATGTGATCTTTTAGATAAACGAGATCTTAAAAAGCCAGCTATTATAGTTTAGAAAATAGCATGGTGCTTACCTAATTTTTTTCTCAAAAGGTTGTGATTACATTAAACATTAATAAAAAAACAATAATAACAGTTTAAGGTAAGCAACAAAACCTAAGAAAAATTTAAGTAAGGCACACTGGCACACTTTTCGAAATTGGGGCTTAAGTTACTAAAAAGTTATTTAATGGATTTCAATCATATTTACTTATAATAAAGTCCAATATGTAATAAATTCTTCAGTTTAAGTTAATTTGTGGCAGGGTAGTAAGTTATAAATAAACGAGTTTTAAGTAGTTAAAAAACAGTTAATAGTCATAAAAAAAATAAACTTTGTCGAAGCATATTATGGTGAAGTATAGTAATTATTACAATGACTTATATTTTGAAATTTATATACTTTTTGAAGTTATACTTCTTTAGGCGCGTTCTGAAAAATTGTTGAGAGTGAAATTTTAAGATGCGCGCGCATCATGTAACACAAAAAATTAACACCATGAAGTTGGTCGCTCATGTGCCGCGCTGCCATTACCGCGTCGCCGGTCGCCCGCCGCACCGTACGCATGCGCGGCCTCTCGCGGTCCTAGCGCGGGAAACACGTGCAACAAACATCGGGAAAAGTTACGAGTTTTGAATTTAGAACAGAGACTGTTTTCATATCTATATATATAAAAATGAAACCCGTTTTCCGTTGTCACGACATGACATGAAAATGGCTTGACCGATTTGGCTGTTTTTTTTGACGTGACAACGTCTTAAATTAGGTTGCGGCTGGGAGTCACTTATGAAAAAGTGTAACGCTCGGTAACGTTACGATGAGTCTCTCGTGTTAAGTTTAAGTTTACATGTACAATGTTTTAGTAAACAAAATATATTTCTATAGTTAAAATTTGTGCAATTCTTATTTTCATTCAATTCCTTGTTCCTATTGTGCAATTTAATTATATTCATATCAATAAATATTCTACCGAGAAAAAGACGTTGTCACGTAAAATCTTCGCCCGTAAAACCGACTTTACAGGCAACCATTTTTTTTTCATCCCACCACCTCGGAAAGTGTAATTTTGCGCTTCGAAATCTGGCTGGAAAATTCTATTTTATTCGCTTGAGCGGCAAAGTAGATTTGAATTTAGAACATCACATATAATGAGTACTCAATATAATTGTAAATTCAAAACGTCATTAAACCTATTTAATGTAACCTCTATGGTGCCAAATTTATGATTAGAACTTTTTAAATTGTGAAAAAATTTAAATTTGGAACCTTCTTGGTTTCTTTGTTTTATTTGCGTGCTTCGCGCCATTCTAGTTTTTCACGTTTTATTGCTTAATATAATTAACATAACCTAAAAACTGTACAAAAAAATCAACTAAAATGAGTGACATTAGCGACGATGAAGTTTATCTAACGCCAACTGAGTTAACTGAAACAGTTAATAATGCGCAAATGAGCCTTCTCCCTCAGCAATCACGAGAGAAGTATTTGAAACAGTACGATATATTTAACATGTGGCGACTAGCTAAAGGAGCAAAAACTTTCTCCGAAAACGTTTTGCTGGCATATTTTATAGAATTATCTGAGACCAAGAAAGCAAGCACGCTATGGAGTACGTATTCAATGCTAAAATTAACAATTAAGATGAAGAAAGACGTTCATATCGACACCTATCATAAATTAGTGGCATTTTTAAAAAGAGCCTCATCTGGTTATAAACCAAAAAAATCGAAGGTTTTCACAGCATCTGAAATTGCAAAGTTTATTAATGAAGCACCTGATTCCGTATATTTAGCGGCAAAAGTAAGTCAATACGTGTAATTTTTTGTTGTTGATAAAATTGTACATAGTACTTACAATATTTTTAATTTGATTAATTTATTTACGATTATAAATACTTCTTTTGTTACAGGTTGTTCTTATTATTGGTATAACCGGAGCATGTCGAACAAATGAACTTACACTACTTAATGTCAATAACGTATCAAAATATTCTCATAATTCTGATGAATTGCTATTAATTAATGTACTAAATACCAAGACAAAAAAAGACCGCAACTTCGTTATTCGCAAGGAATATGTAAACATTGTTCAGAAATATCAAGCTTTACGTCCTTCTAACACCCCAATTGAACGATTTTTTCTACAATATCGCAACGGAAAGTGTATCCGACAACCTATGGGTCAGAATAAAATTGGCAGTATTCCACGAGAAATAGCAACTTTTCTCGGACTTTTAGAACCCCCGTTATACACCGGTCACTGTTTTAGAAGAACCTCAGCCACACTTTTGGCCGAATCAGGGGCTGATCTTCTATCGCTTAAGCGCCATGGAGGCTGGAAGTCTAATTCGGTTGTAGAGGGATACATAGAGGATTCAATCCAAAGTAAATCAAAAATTTGTAATAGTATCGTGGAGGCCATAACGCTGAAAGAACCTCTGTCAGATTCTTGGTCTCGCCCTTCTACATCTAAAATGAGCCCCCATAAGATTGGAAACAATAGCCCTCTCTCGCCAACATTTACGCCAATAGAATCCAATGAATCGGCACAACTATTTAAAATTACTGATACGAGTAGTTTACCACAAAACAGCGCACAATTCACAAACACCAACATAACATTACCTAACAAAAATATTAAACTTAACATAAGTAACTGTAGCAACGTTACATTTAATATTTCTTAATTATTTTCTACTTCTTATTATTTTCTTCAATTTATAGATTATCTTAATGTGTTTTAATTGAAATAAAAATATTTTGTCATTATAAATTGTTTTCTTTTTCATTTTGTCATTTCCTCGCTGAGGTGGGATGAAAAGTTACGTATTGCACTCGAGTGGAAAGATTTTTCACCTTGTGCTCGTTTGTTTCCCTCGCTGACGCTCAGGATTCTAATTTAGAATCACTCGCTGCGCTCGTGATTCAACTTTAGAATCCTTCGCTTGCTCGGTCATCCAAATCGAGCACGCGGTTAAAAAGGAACTTTCCACTCTTGTATAATAAATAACTATTTGTAGTTTTCTAATACTCTGTACAAGGTTCTTACGGAAAAAAATATAAAGAAAATCCCAAGGGGATAAAATAAGGAATGAAAGTTTGTATGAAACTTTATCAATTTTAAGCCGATCGGGCTGAGACTTTGCATGCAGGTATAAGAAGAATCATAGATGAATGTCATTGTGTATAATACAAGCCTGAGAACAAAAACTGTAGTCTACACTTCAGCTCTACACCGAAGCGAAGCGAGGGCGGGCCGCTAGTTTATAATATTTATCCACATGTTTCTAGTTTGTATATTCGGAATACGTGTTTGAGTTTCATACAAGTGCAAATCACATATGTTCTAATAAATTATATTCAGTAGCGATTTTAATTAAATATTTTGATTATTTATTTATTTTTTCAAATTAAAACTGAACTTTATTGACAGTGTCCTTTTCCAGACTTTTTATTAATTTATTGTAATTAATTATTTGCATGCAATTAAAAACTAATTTTAAACGATGCCAAAGAAGGATAACTTCTCACGCGCCTACACGCACCCATTTTTTATTTATTTAAATGTATGTTAAATGATTAAATTAAAATTATGATGTAATTGGAAAAAAAAATACACATCTAATTATAAACTTGTTGTATAAAATCATAAAGACTGATCCCAAAGTGTTTTTCTTATTAATGTTCATATCGCTTTTGTTAAAAATTGGCATTATTATAATAATTCTTATTTGCTGTGCCCGACAGGGTCCATAATCTGATCTGTAAATATTTTGAACACCTGTTGTAGGTTATTCAGGTGGTGTGGTTATTGAGAACAGTTTTAACCGACTCGCTTCGGAAAAACGCGTGTTGTCTAGTAAGAACTAGTTTTAACTGATATTTCATTTTGAGCATTAGTCAATTCTAGTTTTAACAAAGGCATTTAGTAAAAACTAGTTCTAACTAGGGACAACGCTTTCTATCTAAAAAGTGGTTTTAACTGTAACATCTTTATATATATAATTCTTCTGTGAGTGTGTATGTCACTGAACTTCTCTTAAACGACTGGACCGATTTTGATGAAATTTTTTGTGTGTGTTCAAGGGGATCTGAGAATGGTTTAGATTCACAATTTTGTCCGCTGGACAACCCCTATTTTTTTAGGGCGGTACGAAGTTCGCTGGGTCAGCTAGTATATATATACAGTTAAAACATACATATAGCTATTCATATATATACCTATATCAATATGTATGAATAAGAAACTCACAATGCCGAGATGAGGTAGGTGTCGGCTGCGGCGTAGGTGCCGCAGGCCCCTGAGCTGATGCAGCTGAAAGTCATACAATGATTACATTGGATCTGGAGGTTAGAAGTGTCTGATTATATTACAGACAAAAATGCTTGGGTTTGAACTGTTCCAATCATACCAACAGGTGTTCTATATTAAATAAATCATGATTGTATTTGTAACAACATAATGATTTGTAAATGTTGTTACATTATGCTTTTAGGGTGAAGCCAAACGAGCGTAATTTTGTGAGTTGTGAGTCGCTTATTTTCGGTCACTTATTCAACTGAATTTCTGTTGAGTTGCCATATGAACGTTTATGTGCAAATCCAGATATGTTTGAAAAGAACTATCATATGCCATTACGTGTTTTTCAAGAATTATTACACCACGCAACTTGTAACAAACTGTTGCTTCCCCACTCCCCTTCCTTGCCCTACCCTCACCCCGACCGAAATTCGGACGAGCTTATGCGCATTGAGTCGGCAGACAACTCATTTTGCGTTGTCGTGTGGCAGCAACTGCCTTTTTGTATGAAACCGAATGCAGCAAAATTTCTGCGACCGAAATTCTGCGACTCACCACTCACAAAATTACGCTCGTTTGGCCTCACCCTTAATGTTGTGGAGTTTTTTTCGCTCGTTTTTCTCTGCAGCTAAAAAATATGTCCAATAACGAGTGGTAGGGGAAAAAATGTTTGGACGATTGAAAAGTGTTATACATCCAATTTGAATAAAGATATATTGATTTCTGATTTCTGATTGGAATGGGTTTTAATAATGAAAAAAAAACTAATAGTTTACTAACTTGGTGTGAACCCCACGAAATTGTCAAGTCGTTTGATTTTTGTTGACGGAGAGAAACTGGGAATTCTGAAAAGACAAATTTAATATTATTACAAATACCTTTTGTTTTAAATAATAACTTAGCCAATAAGATTTGATCTCTAATTTAGCTTGACTTACATATGGGCTACTCGGCGAGATGAGGGGCCGGGCTCATCTCGAAAGGGGCTAGACTTATCTTGCCGAGAGGGGCCAGGCTCATTTAGACTAGATGAAGGGCCAGGCTCATCACGACGAGATGAGGGACCTGGCTCATCCAGTCTCCTGCGCCACGCCGGTATTTTTGCTGGGGGAGGTGACAAAGGTGTCCCTGCTGTCAAAGGACACGGACTGCGGTCCGGTGACGGTTTTCTGTAAGTATTAATAATGTACATAATAGTGATGTAACGAATGTTGGATTTTTCACATTCGCGAATGCGAATATTTATTTTCTTCAAAATTTCAAAAAAAGCGCGCGTAAAATGTTTGACAGGTTTGACGTTTCATGTCGGCCATGTTTAAATTGAACATAGCCGAGCCGATATTGGTTAATTGAATGAATTTAGTCACAGAAAGTTCATTCTAAAAGTTTTGTTTTATTTTGAGGTTAGTTTTATGTTATGAGGTTACTTAATACATTAGATGTTTAAAGTTTAATAATTTTGTTTCAAGTAATTGTTTAGTTTTTCAGTAAGTAGAAACTGTAAACTTTATTTAAAAATGGTAGTAAAGTAATAATATACCACTAAATAAATGCAATAAATAAAATACCGAATCATATAAAAAATATTGAAAAAGATTGTACATTTAATAATAATTTAAAACAATTTCTTATAGATAAGTGTTATTATGATTTGAAGGAGTTCTTAAATGATAAATTTTAATGATACCTAATAATCTGTTTTATTTTTTGTGTGTGTATGACATTATAAATTTTGTATATGACGTTATAATTAATGATGTTTGACTAATTGATTTGATTTTTTATGACGTAAATTTGTTGACCTAAACCGAAATTATTAAACTAAATTATAATGAATATTATGTGAATGGATTATTACTTTGAATGTTATTGTCACTTGTTTTATTTATTTTTTGATTTGATTGACATACATCTCTTGACCTAACCCTAAATGTATTTTATAATTGCTTTAAGTATAATATGAATTGATTTTAAAATTATATTCTTTTTTATTAACTTATTTAAATTTTCTATCTTTCTTAAATTGTTATCCTATTGTAATTTTATCAAATTTTAAATTAATATTTGTACACATTTATTATAATTTGCAATGCCCTTGCAGGGCTCATGTTTGCGAGCTGTTATTAAATTTAAGAACGAAATGTAACCAACATGAAGCAATAAATATTATGACTATGACTATGACTATAACCTTACATAATTGTAACAAGGCTGATTAATGTTAGATTTGATCAGATCTCTGAAGTTCTTTTTTCATAAATGAGACTTTAATTTAGAATGTAAAAGTATGATTTAATAAAAATAAGTGTTATCTATTGTATTATTATTTCATATGCATGTATATAATAATTTCCTTTTTGATTATTAAAAACATTCGCTAAATATTAGCATATTTTATGCGAATGCGAATATAGAAAAATATGCGAATATCCGTTACATCACTAGTAAATAACATCTTTATATATATAATTCTTCTGTGAGTGTGTATGTCACTGAACTTCTCTTAAACGACTGGACCGATTTTGATGAAATTTTTTGTGTGTGTTCAAGGGGATCTGAGAATGGTTTAGATTCACAATTTTGTCCGCTGGACAACCCCTATTTTTTTAGGGCGGTACGAAGTTCGCTGGGTCAGCTAGTATATGTATATATTGATAACATCAATAGTAGCGGCGGACCTTTTTCTCTTCCGCTCCGGAGCGTCTGGCAGCAGGAACCTGCCCACCTCGTTTCCCTCCCGCAATGCTAGCAGCCTCTTCCGTGCTTCCGGACTCAGGACGGCCATATTCTTTTTGTCGGAGGTGCGCGCTTTTTTCATTTTCTTCAGCATGTCTGGTAACCTAAAACATGAAATAAAATTTACTTTGAATATCCTCATATATTTAAATCAATATGTGTACATACGTTACGGTTTCCGGCGGCGGTGGCAGCGGTACAACAGATGACGATGTTCCCTGTTGTGCACTAAAAGAAAACAAATAATGATTTATCAATAAATAAACTCTTTAAAGTTACTAATATGACTAATAATAATTATATTTTTTATTATTTTAAAGCATGTAACTGCTTGATGTTTAAATCTAAAGAAAACATAACTAGAAAAAAAACCACATGGACCAGGCAGCAGATGGGTCAGCGTGGAATTTTTTCTAGTTAAATTTTCTTTATAACTAATAATATTTAAAAAATTACAAGTTGAGCTGACGTGCTTGGACCCGGCCACGGCCACGGCCACGATCGCGACCACGGCCACGACCACGACCGCGTCCACGACCCCGAACCCGACCACCAGCAGAAGCTTCTTCTTGCATGATTTATACCAAAATCACCAGCGAATAGTCCAAAACTCGTATTGTTGAAAATAATACCTAGTGAAATTACATTACATAAACAAAAATAAGCGAATTAAACGGAAATTTTATCTTTAATAGAAAATGCATATTTTATTTATTTAACCAATTTATTAACTTATTCAGTAGTAAAAAACTGTTTTCGATTTATTATTGAAATATGACTCATAACAAGGTATTTCTCAAATGAATTTATATTTACAAGTACCTCATAAGTTTTAGCCATATTTATTAAAAATAATTGACGAAATGAGTCGACATGAAACAACAAAACAGGTGAAGCTTACGAAAACTATCGAAATACTTATATACTAAAATATTGACTTTCCCCGTTTAAAATGAATTTGATTATTAACGTATAGAACTATTTCTTGAATAAAAACACAAACAAACAAACACAAAAAAACACATTAAGCAAACAGAACACTTTTTAATTCATACAAAGAAAAATAGCGTACCTCACTCACGTGTGTCGTCTTGAGACAATACGTACGAATAGACGTGTGTCGATCTTTAGGGTAACGACTCAGTGTTCCGAAACAACAATGTGAAGCAAATGATCTGGAACAGTTGCCCGGTATAAAATGTTTCATTTGGAACTCGATCACCTCGTACGGGCGGAACAGAACGCCGCGCGTCGCTTCGCGAGCGAATGAGTGAGTGAGATGAGAATATGAGATGCAGCACGCATAGATAAATTGTGTCTGAGTGAGTGTGGCTCTGAGAAACACGATGATTGCCGATCACCGCCGACTACGACGCGACGAAGTGTATGTAAGTACAGTACAGTGACAGAAATATATATTGGTATTAAGTAAGAGTGAGATGCAAAAAATACTTCGCGCGCGCTGAAACAAATCAGTTTGTTAAGTTTGTTTGTTATTATTTTATGCGTTGCCGCCGACGTCAGTCTGGTCTGCGATCTTATAATTTAATTTAATTTCATTGTACATATTATTACTTTGACGCTCATAAGTGTGTGTGTGTTGTGTAAATAGTGTAAAGAAAATACTATTGAACTAACCTAGGTAGTTAAAAAACACTATGTGTGATGTACATAAACACTTACCGTAGAATGTTAAGTTTGTAAATAAGATTACATTTAATTTCTATATAAAATAACTTCCAGTTCCTAGTGTACAAAATGCCTCCAATTAAAAAAAGAAGTGCATTGTGGAATCATTTCACTGAATTAAATGACAAAAAAGCGAAATGTGGTTATTACTCACAAACTCTATCGATTCCAAATAAATCGATCGGTAATTTAAGTAGACATATGAAATTAAAACATCCGACGATTCAAATACACTTAGAGAGACAATCAACGTTAGCTACGCCGAATTTACCTACAGCTCGTGTCGACACCGATGACGTGCTTGACAATAATGACAAAGTAGATGTTTCCGAAGGTTCAGAAAGGAAACCACCGACACCAGTAGTAGCACCGACTTCATCATTCAAAGCTACTAAACAACAATTGACTATTGCAGATTTTACCCAAAAACCTATTCCATTGAAAAAATGCAACCAAATTGATAGGCAGATTTTAAAACTAGTAGTGAAAAACTATCATCCGTTTTCGCTCGTTGAACAGCCCGAATTAAAAGAATTATTTAATATGATTATTCCGGGGTATAAACTACCTACTAGAAAAACTGTATCAAACAGCCTCTTACCAAAAGCTTACCAGGAATGTTATGAAAAAGTACAAATTGACATAAATACTGCCTTTGCTATTTGTTTGACAACAGATTCATGGACATCAATAAATAACGTGAGTTTTGTTGCAATTACAGCTCATTATTTGGACTCTAATGGGAACATTAAGAGCTACCTATTAGGTTGTTTTCCGTTTAATGAGAGACACACTGCCACAAATCTCTGCAATTGTCTGAAACAAAAAATTGAAGAATGGAAAATACAAAACAAGGTGGTAGCAATAGTCAGCGATAACGCGGCCAATGTAGTTGCTGCTATTCGAGAAGGCGGGTGGAGGCATATCGGATGTTTTGCTCACAGCATTAATTTAGCTGTACAGGCTAGTCTTAGTAGTCTGAATACAGTTTTATTAAAAGTGAAAGCTATTGTAGAGTTTTTTAAGAGAAGCTCATCAGGACTGGCCAAACTAAAGGAAATTCAGCAACAAATGGGCCTTCCCGATCTCAAGCTGAAGCAAGACGTGGTTACGCGTTGGAATTCAACATACGATATGTTGAAACGTTTTTTAACTATGAAACAAGCTATTGTTTCTACTATAGCAATATTGGGCAATGATCTCCAAACTTTGACTTTGAATGATTGGGATATTGTAGAAAAAGCTATTTCAATCTTGGAGATATTTTATAATATGACAACAGAAATATGTTCCGAAAAATATGTGTCCCTTTCGAAGGTCCCGGTACTGTGTAAAATTATGATTAGACATGTCAATAAACATTTAGAAGAAGAAACTTCGTCAACAGAAATAATTTTACTCCTTACCACATTGAAAAACCAGCTGACCCAGAGGTTTGAAAATATAGAACGGAACAACTTATATGCAGAAGCAACTGTTTTGGACCCCCGGTTCAAAAAGCTGGGATTTAAAGATAATGAACCTTATGAAAATGCAGTTGCCTATTTGCGTAGAAGGTTAGGAGCAGTACGACTAAAAGAAGCGCCCCAAATAACTGAAACAGCAGTAGCAAATACGACGGCATCATCTGAGTCTGATCCTCCTTCAACTTCAACAACATATAAATCATCATCACTATGGAATGAGTTCGACACTGAATTAAATGACTACATTAGACCTAAGAATCAAGTAGCTGCGGGAATCAAAGAGCTTGATAAATATTTAGAGGACGAGATGCTGCCCCGAACAGAAGATCCTCTAAAATGGTGGCACGACCGTAAACATATATACCCGATACTACATAATTATATGATGAAAAGGCTATGTATAATGGCAACCTCTGTGCCATGTGAAAGAATTTTTTCGAAAGCCGGCCTAACCTTAAATAGCCGCCGAACGACTTTAAAAGACGATAAAGTCTCCAAAATACTTTTTTTAAATTTTAATTTGTAAATATGTAGATATTAGGTGTATATACTTGTGTGTAGATATTAAGTGTACATACTTGTACATAATATAGCAATCATTGTATATAAAATCGATTTTTAAATACGCCAGCTATATATTTACTAGCTGTCAGTCCTAAGCCTGAAAAGAAAAAGTATGAAGGGAAATCGATTTTATATTTTTATAGATATCTACTACAGTGGAATCTGAATAACTCGAACCTCGTTAATGCGAAATCCTCAGTAAGTCGAAAAAATTGCCATTCCCTTCCGCTGAACCCCTAAATACGCGGTATCTCGAATTATTTAGACTTTGTAACTCCAACAAAATGTTTTGTTTGTGTGTTGTGTTTCAACAAAATGTGTTTCGAACAAAGTATTGATAATAAATATTAATACTCTACAACTCGAATTTAAAAAGGAGATTCCGTAAGTCGAAGTTAGTAAAATATAATGACATCTTACTTGGAATTCCCCGAAATAATAGCAATAAAACCCAAAATGAAAGTTCGGGTTCGGGGCTTCTAATCCATTGTTTTTGTCTTGTACCTACACGTGCAATGAATGAATGCATTCATGAAACTTTCTAAGTAACACAGCTGTGAACGCTATGTTTGTTTCTTGTCGGCACAGGGCACAATTACTTTTAGCGGAGCTTGTCCGTCAGTATTATTTTGGCATTATTATTTGACAAGAAAATGATTAAGGAGAAACAAAAAATATTACTTTTCATTAACAACTGTACAGCTCACAACATAATTCGAACTTATATTGAAAGATGTGATGATATCGAGGATCGTGTAGGTATTCGGTTCATTGTTTGAGGTTGAAAAAATAATTGATAAAAAATCTGCAAATTGTTTAAATCAAAAGAAGATAACGGATTTTTTTAGTGTCCAGTTTACTTCATTAATATGTAATTTGTTTTAATATATGTAAAAAATATACATGAAACGTAAGTAGAACTGTTATTCAAATTCGACTCTACAAATCGAAAAATACTTAACACAGAGATTTGTATCGCAAAAGGTGGTGTTATTTCTATTTTGTAAGATAAACCTCAACTTGGTTTCAATTGAATGTATCAATTGCAAATTATAGTTTTAAATAGATACAAATCTCTGCGTAAAAGTCTCCCTAGTGTCACTCTATTTCCAATAACTCAATGTTCCAAATGAAACATATCACTGATCCGGAACATTGTACTGTTCCAGATGCAAATGTTCCAGTCTGATTAGGGATACAGTTTTGCCACGACTAGTACGAATACGAAGCCGTTAGAGCCGTTACTTGCTACATTTAAACAGTGGCCGTTACGAAGCCGGCAGATTCACAGTAGTGCTGGGCGTTTTTTTCTAAAACGGTTTTGAGAAACACTTTTTCGCCATGAAACGAACGAAACGCTTTCTTGCTCATACAAAAAACAGTTTAAAAAAACTGTATTCGCCGAGAGAACGAAACGTACCTTCGTCCGCAACGAAACAAAATTGTTCTGGCAAGGCAAGGCAAAACTGTTTTCGACAAAACTATATTTGTTTCATTCAATCTTGAGCGTACTTCATATATTCTATCTCGCTCACGCAACGTAATGCTTTATGAAACGTGTTCGTTTCATCGGTCAAGCTATTATACGCTCTAATGTTATACAACAAATAAGGTTAATGACATTATTACTTTTAAGAAACGGTTTCAATAACTAGTTGATAGAGTAATAAAGATCTTTTTGGGTGGCAATGAAGTTGTTATTTCGTTGGTAAGTTGTAGGACTTGTTTGTAGGCAAGAAAAACTAGTTTGTTCAGCTGGACATTGGTCAACCGAACCGAGTTCAATCAAGGTCTTGAGAAATCATCGTCAGTATGGGATATGTTTGAAATCCTAATGTGCGAAAAAGCCTCATCCCAACAAAGAATACCATTTTCAAAGGTGATCAAAGAAGTTCAAATGTACGTGGACGATGAAATGAAATGAAATGAAATGAAATGAAATGAAATGAAAAGTCATTTATTCAGTCTAGGCTGTTACAAGCACTTGTGAAAGTCAAGAAGCTACGCCATCGGTTCGCAAAACTACGGCGGGAGACCTTGTACTGAGAAGAACCGGCAAGAAACTCAGCAAGGGCTGCTTTTTTCTCCCTGTATTGATATATACAGAGTCGTCAAGTTGAAAAATGACTTCAGACATACTTCTGAAGTCACCTTCCATTACATTATTTAGGGTATAGATATATAGTTACAACAAATTTTATATTTAGTATATATAGGAAGCGGCATTAGATAGGTACCATACTACTGTTACAAAACTGACTCATACCCATCAAATAAGAAATTACAAGAAACACTATGTCCATGCATTACGATCATTTAGATAATCATTAACTTTATAATAGCCCTTATTCATAAGAGTATTCTTAATCTGAGATTTAAATTTGGTTAGTGGAAGCTCAATCAGATCTTGGGGAACTTTGTTAAACAATGCAATACTACATCCCAGAAATGAACCTCTTGATTTTTGGAGTCTGAAACATGGAACGGCAAGCTTGTTCTTAAATCTCGTGTTTAAGTTATGGGTTTGACTTTTTTTTGCAAATGCGTCATAGTTTCTTCTTACATATATTATATTTTCATAGATGTATTGCGATGCCAGTGTTAAAATATTAATTTCTTTAAATTTTTCTCTAAGAGATTCTCTTGCCTTTAAATTATATATGGCGCGAACAGCTCTCTTTTGCAGTACGAAAATACTTTCTATATTAGCAGCTGAGCCCCACAACAAAAGGCCATATGACATTACGCTATGAAAGTAACCAAAGTAAACCATTCTTGCCGTTTCCACATCAGTTAGGAGTCTTATTTTTTTAACAGCGAAGGCCGCAGAGCTCAGTCTACTTGATAAGGCATCAATATGAGGATCCCATTGCAGATGCGAGTCTAAAGTAATACCCAGAAACTTTGTAGAATCCACTAACTCTACAGTCTGGTCATTTATTTTTAAACTAGTATTAACCTGCCTCACATTAGGTAAAGTAAACTTAACACATTTTGTTTTGCTAGAGTTTAGTTTTAAATTATTTACCGTAAACCAGTGAAGGACTTCAGAGAGAGCACAATTTACTTCGTCATAACAATCATTTCCTCTCCTAGCTTTAAACACTAAAGAGGTGTCATCAGCAAATAGTACTGTCTCACACAAATCTCTTGTAAAGTGAGGAAGGTCATTAATATAAATAAGGAAAAGCAATGGGCCCAATATTGAACCCTGGGGCACGCCCATAGAAATGGGTGCTCCTGTAGACTCAGCTTCATTTATAACTACTTTCTGAATCCTAGCAGAAAGATAAGACTGTATCAGACTTAGTGAAATATTTGATACACCATAATGCTTCATTTTATTTAACAATGTTTCATGGCTAACGCAGTCAAACGCCTTAGATAAATCGCAAAAAATGCCAATAGCATCGTGCTTACTCTCCCATATATCAAAAATGTGTTTGAGAAGTGCAGTTCCAGCATCAGTAGTACTTTTGCCTCTGGTAAAACCAAACTGTTTTAAATGAAGTAGCTTATTTATAGAAAAGTGTGCTAGTAATTGGTTATAAATTATTTTCTCAAATACTTTACTTAGCGCTGGTAATACAGATATAGGCCTAAAATTGCTGGGATCTGATTTATCACCAGCCTTAAAAAGAGGGATAACTTTAGCACATTTCATTAGATCTGGAAACACTCCCTCATCAATACATTTGTTAAATATAATGGCCAGTTGTGGCGCAATGACAGTGATAATCGGTTTTATTATATATGTTGATATTCCCCATAAATCCTCTGTCTTTTTAATATTAATAGAATTAAATGTTTTTATAATACAATCACTACTGATATGTCTAAAATAAAAATCATTACTGCACTTATCAACACTTGACTCAAGGAGGGTCATTGCTAACCTAGAACAAGAATTAAGATTTCTAGTTGATTCAAACGGTGTACTAGAAAAGAAATTTTCAAAAGTGTTGGCAACGGCATCATCTGTCCGAATAATCTTGTTGTCTATTTTTAAAGAATATGTGCGTTCATTGAATTTATTTCTTCCAGTTTCATTATTAATTATATTCCAAGTTGTCTTTATTTTATTATCTGATAGACTAATTTTTTTTGATAAAAATTTAGCTTTCGCTATGGCACACACCTTTTTAAAAGTTTTTGAATAGTTTTTGACATATTCTATAAACTTAGGATCAGATGAGGTTGCTTTGAGAGCATATAATTGATACAACTTATTTCTACTTTTGTAAATACCAGGTGTGGCCCAATCACTAAAATTCTTTTTAGAGCTATGGCATTTAATTACTTTGCGTTTGAATATTTTATTAAATTCATCTTTAATTAAATTAAATAAATCTTCATATAAAATATTATTATTATTACAAACTGGTAAGTCCGACATTTTATGATAAACACTATCTTTAAATTTATTTATACCCGTTTGTGTAATTGGTCTATAAGTTAGGTCATGTTTGTGTGAAGCATGATGGTGTTCAAGAGAGGCTAATTGTCCACTATGATCAGAATTAATACAATTTATTATTGATTTATTAAAAACTTTCCTATTACAAAAAATATTATCCAAACAGGTTGCTGATGCATGTGTGATGCGGGTAGGTTCAAAGAAGATATGCTCCAAGTTATATGATTTAAATAAGTTTAGAAACCTACCCACTACAAATGTCACGGAAAGGCGAATCCGGGAGGTACAATTGCCCTGGAAAGTGGTGGCTGGCACACCGACACGTTTATCCCAACTTATCTCGTATTTATAGGAGCAATTGTAATATTGTGAGCACATCTGTCTCTTGCGAGAGGACGTTTAGCAAGGCCGGCTTAATTATATCAGACAGACGAGTCAGTTTAAAAAACCAAAAAGTACGGGAATTAATGTCTTTAAATGTAAATATAAACCAAAATAGATTTTCATTGTAAATACTATGTAAACTGTATAATATGCTGTAAATACATGATAAAAAAAAAACAAAAAGAAAAACAAACAAAAAAAAAATGTGTGTGTCAGCTCCGACGCACGACCGGAGTTTACACTCTAAAAATGATTGTCTTTGAACAGACACAAAACAAAATCAAGTCCGAAGAAGTCGGTTACAAGTAGAGATACCTCAGGAATCGTCCTATGGTTTCGACTATCATAGGTTCCATGTCACACATGTTATCATCTAACATCAGCGATATTCATCATATATTTTATTATGTATTTCTGGAAACACACAAATTCAAAAATATCACACACTAGTCATCATTTTGTAAATATGTATTATAATTTCATCTGTACTGAAAATCACTATTCCAGAGTGCTGGACACTTACCGGCATTTCTCTATATTCTGTTATTTATTTGTTTTCATTAATTTTGCCCTGATTTTATCTATTTTTAGTTTATTTATTTTATTGACATTTGTGACAACTTAATGTTTTTTATCAGTTGCCATGGCTAAAAGTGAAAGGTGCGCAGATGAGGTTGCGCACAAAAACGTAACGAGGTCATTCATCGATAGATTTTACTCCTCACATTTTTCTCATACCGGGCCCCTTATATATGCAAATCGATTCTTAAGGAGTAAACTCCAAAAATATGAATAAAAGATATGATTGTATAAATGATGATGAAGTAAAAAAAACTGTAAATACCTAACAATATCATGTACATAAGATGAATTTTTCAGTTCGCCAAAATAGTATTTCTGCCAGTCCTAAGCTTGGAATAAGTATGAAAGGAAGTTCGTTCTTATGTGAAATCCATATCGATCCAAGAAAGCATTTTATGAGACCGTTTCATAAAAATGTTTTTCCTAGAAAAAAAAACCCGTTTCATTTCGTTTTTTTAAAACGTTACTGCCCAGCTCTAATTCACAGATGTCAACCGTTTTTTTTTTGGTCAATTTGTTTCTGTTGAGACGGGCAAAGGATTCTGAGTCCATACAGCCCTGTCTATAAATTACTGTTTTTTTTATTTGGTGGATGAATACGAATGTTTCTAAAATTAAAATAGGACGGGAATTTAATACAGAATTATTTAAAAATCAAGATAAACCATTTTAAATTGTATTTCATAAGCAAGAAGAACTTTTAGAACACAAGGTCGTATGGGTACTATACTACCCAAGGACGTTTTACTCCATTTTAGATTTGGGTAATTAGGTACCCATGGCCGCTTCAGCTGAAGAACATTTTCAACAGTTCCATGTGTTTTTTAATGATCAATTGCGTTACATTTCTTAACAGAACAATTTAAATGCTCAGCCATTCTTCTGTACGCCCACTTACGATCTATAAGTAAATTATGAATTATTTGCCTGTTGACGCGTCACTTTAATTTTTGCCCATTTTGAACAAAATAGAAGTTCAGATTACATTTTGAATTGCTGCCAATGTAATAGAAAAAGTCAAGAAAGAAATGTTATTCTTCAATTTCAAAACAAGAACGAGATGTGAATGCTTTTTTAAAATATTTCTAATAGGGCGTCCCGCTTGGACGCTCAGTAACAGAAAATAAACTACTACATGTGTATGACTCATTTTGTAATGAAAATTAAGATATGTTTTATATTTTCTGTATTTAATGAGTTTTTTATTTGAGTGGCTTTTTTTGCATGACATGAATATTTGTACGGTGAAGTTATACTTTCTTTATTCATAAGAAGTGTTTTTAATTATATGACCACCACTGTACTTATATAATAGGTAATTTGTTTAATTTTATTTATATTTTCTGAATTATATTTTAAAACCCTTCACTTTAATACCCCGCTTGAAAGGTTTTAAGCAATGTTTTTTCCAAGGTGTTATATTTTGGTACCAAATACATATTAATAATATTTGATGCATGAAACAAGTTTTTAAATAAAATGGACTATCAAAGTGAAGGTTTTTAAAAGACTGTTTTTTTTATTTAAATATACCCAGTTTTACTTACATAATCACGACAAATCAAATACCTCGCAAGTCAAGTCATTCTGGCTGTATACTGCGACTTAACTAAGAATAGGACCGACTGGGCGCCATATTTGGAAGTCATAATAGGTAGTGAGCAAAATAAAGATTTTATTTAATAAAACTTCTAACGAAGATTAAGTGAGAAAAAACATCAGATTTGTTTATTAAAATATTTACTAAGATTGAGAAAAAAAAACAACTAATTTTTAATAATATTTATTTATTAAGACTGTTTAAAAAAAACATAAATCAGAATCTAGCTCTTCAATTCCGCTCATCTCTGCATTACCGCCGAATAATCATGCACTATTACTAGGTTACATACGAACATGCATCCTTAAGTAAACGAAAGTTTTAAATTGAGTTTCTGAACGCAACTTATAGTGACATTTCGTTGACGTTTTAGGCTATCAACCATTCATAGCCAAAGCTCAATAAATGAAAAACAATATCAACCAATATTAATTATCTATATTTGTTATTGTTTGTTTACAAATGTATGGTTTTAATTCTAGAACTAGCAGTGCTAAAAAAGGGTTCCAAGTTTTATTTGCAAACCGTACTTTTCAAGCGACATTTGACAGTTGGAGGTCATTGGCTTTCCTATTCTGATCTACACCTCGCATTGTAGGGCGTGCCAAAGAAACGGAGATACATACTTAAACATATACACTACAAAAACGTTACCCTCCGCCAAGTCGAGTAAAAAGTAGCCTTCGCCATCTTGGATAACAATATTATTGTCGTATTCTTAATCAATCAGCACTCTCGAAAACTATAAATAATACATTATTGGTTAGAAAACTCCGAAGAAGCGGTATATTAAAGTCTAACAGCATCCTTAAATAAATGATACGGAACAAGAGGATAGCGTGACTCACAAACATACAGCGCCATCTATCGACGCAACGGCTTAAACACATGTCTTAACAGTTTTCTTCCCTTTTTGTTTGAATCTAAGGAAATACCCTATTAAGTCTGTGATGCACATTAATAACTAATGAAGCATAACTAATAAAATACTGCAACCTAAGTATGTAGGATTCCCAAATAAATAAATTCTTAAAAAAATATTCTTAAAGCTTAATTAACATTTTTGTAAATACAATCACATCACTTCCGGACACACCTATCGGCCTTACGCTTGCCAGATGGCCGGGAAATCCGGAATTGTCCCTGAATTTTGCATCTTGTCCCGTGTCCAGTAATTAGACCTTATTGTCCCGGACTCCGATAATGTGCTAGTTTCGTAACAAAATAAACTAATAACGAATAACACCGCTGGCCTGCTTGATGTTTTAATTCTGGGGGGGTGATGGGGGGTTTCATTTGACAATTTGCAAATGTCCCGGAGTGGATAAGCCAACATGCTGGCAACCCTAATCGGCCCATATAACATTTTAAGTTTTGACGGTCCCTAGCTATTAATGTTACAATGAGAAAAAAGTTATTACGCTCGCTGTTTTGAAGCTGATATATTAAACATCTTTTCGTGTGTTTTTAAAATTATAGCTCAATAACAAAACATATAATTTTGCTACAGACCGTTGAAATTTATAACACCGAGTGAGCTGATAGATGTGTCCGGAAGTATACAACAATGAAGTTGTTATTATTAAATCAAGACCCTTCTGCACCTTTTCAGTGGAACAAGTGCTTTAAACTCAACGGCATCATAATGCTAGCACTTCATACGGCTTCGTGTATATATCGTTGTTGTATCTGTTACTGACAATCTGTATAATTCAGCATTCTATACAATGGTGTCGATTCTGGTATGATTTTCTAAACTAAAAACTAAATTTAACTTCAGTCTCTCCTTTTCATTTTGTATAGAGAAAGACAAGGAGGTCCCCTTAGAATCGCGCTGCCCCGAACCCGGTGAAGCCGTCATTAAGGTTAATAAAGTCATCTGTGACCAATAGCATACACATTAAAAAAAATATATTATGGGTGATAGGGAAAGATACTGGACAATTCAAAAGAACTTTCTATGTATAAGACAATTTGAATAAGATATAATTTCATTTCATTTCATGCAATGCCCATTTAGGGGCCTGTAATGTCACCACCACAAGTTAATATTTGACAATATTCTGGCTAATGCACATAGCATATTTTTTAAGCAACCTCTTGCAGGATTGCAATGCTAAGATTCGCATTGCAATCCTTGTATTTGAAAATTCCATCAGTCAACTATGATGAAAATGTCAAAATCTCCAAAAAGTGCACATAGCAGATATTGGTTTGACAACATAAATATGCTTTTTGTATACTTTACACAAGTTAATTTTTAACAGGTTCTAAGGGATTGAAATGAGTTTGCTGTCAAATTCACAAATCGCAAATATGAATACAGTGCGTAGATCTTAATAAACATGAGTGACAGTTCAGGGAGGCCTCCACAGTCTATATGTAATTGGCATACAAAATATGATCATTACAAAGACGGCAGCGTTAGTTCCAATGTTCGCCACATTCATAAAGATCTTGGTAGCTCTGTAGCCATGATAAAGTGCCAGCATTTTACAGATGCAATAACAATGTTAAAATTAACCATAAAACAGCCAATTTCTGTTGCTTTAGGCTCGTCCTAGTGGTACTATGAATGAAAGTGCATCTCCAGTCGCACCCCACGATGCTCTCCTTAGCTGGAATATTGTCACCCACACTATCAGAGCTGTTGCCCATACTAAAGCTCCACCAGCGCTCATCAATACATCTAAAAATAAATTTATATTGTAAATGTTAGTACAGTTAGCACTTTTGACTGCAATCGTAAAAGTCAAGAAACTTTAGCAATGGTCAGTCATTAGATGGGAGACTAAAAATTTACAATCTCAAGCTCCTCCATGCTTCAGAAGGCATGTTAAGCCATTGGTCCTGGCTGCATCTGCAGTTGTTAGCACCCACTAATACACACTGGGCCCGTGTGGTGGGTCATAGCCCAATCTCCCTATTCCATCCATAGGGAAGGCCTGTGCCTCAGCAGTGCAGTGCATTAAATGGCTAAAAACGATGAATGTAAGTATAATGCAAGACAAAATAGAGATTCTTTTCTCTCCTGACAATAGACTTAACTGGTTGGTGCAATGGAAGAGCTTGTACCTTCTGTTCCAGTGTGTTCAAATTCTGATAGTGACATTTATATTATAATGCCATAATAGGACTGATGTTGTGAATAATTTTAATCATATGTGAGACCTCATAATGTAATAGAATATAGAATAAATAGGTTTTCTCGCACATCACTCATTAAATAAAACTAGTTTTAATGGGTTATATAAATAAATAAAGTTTCGTGCATTAACCCGTTAAAACTAGTTTTACTTAAATAAGTTTATTTTTAAATTATTAAACTTACATTTCTTTATTTGTTTTTGTTCTTCAAATGGTGACTTTATGAAAGCTTCTTTGAAGAACCATATTGCATTCACAGCCCACACAAATGGTAAAAACATACAGCCAACTGGAAAATAATATATTTGTTAACCATTTTTTTAATAAATAAGAATTTACAGACAAGTTATGAAATTGTAAAAATTGTGAGTCAGAATCTTGTTAATAATTAAACTACCAGAAAGCTTTTTTTACCTTTGAAATACCACCTGCACAGTTGTAGTTTCTTTTCGTTAGGTAGCCTATTAAGATCCATTGTGTGGCGTTAATAATATTATTTTTGCTAAAAGCTAAAAGTATCAACAAATGCAATAGCTCAAGGATCAAACCATCAGGCTACGTTCAATACCTACACTTCAGTTTCGGTGCAAGATAGCAAATGTCAATTTGACATATTGCTTCATACAAATATGTCAAAATTGAACCGTCTCACGGTAAAAAGTTGATAAAGACATATATTTATATTAGGTTTTGAACGCAGCCCATAGATAACAAGAGAAATTAGAATCCGAAAACGTCAGCGTTCACAGATTAGGAGACCATAAATTTCTCCTCCTCTGGCTTCATCTCTCTGCTTCACCTCTAAATAAGTGTCATAGGGTAGGCTGTATACTTTCCAAGTATACTGAGAAAACAGTTCCCTGAGAATTTGATAGATAAATTCTTCTTATTACTATATTTATTTTCATTATCTTCGTCAAAAGTATGGTCAAAAATATCTGCGTTTTATTTCTTACATTTTTTTATCATAAAAACAAATAAATAAATTAAAGTTTAAATAATCGCGCCTTTTTGTAAAAGTCCGCCAACGAAGTACCTAAACCAGGTATGATCCCAAAATAGCTGACAGCCAAATTCTGGCATAAGATAACGCAATCTCTTAAAATATTGTCTCAGTTCAAGAAACTAATAAGATTGCTACTTATAGTACGTAGTAGTATTATAAACACTATTGTGTGTCTGTTTTATTGAATCTTTATAAACAGAAACTTCTTTCAATATTGGTTAAAATTTAATAACATTGAATAGATCTTTTTAATTAATTATGATTTTTTTTGATGACAAATCGATTTTTCTTTTCTATTGCGCGCACCTTATATCAAACGATTTATTCCAATTTTATTTCATAATTTCCAATAAGGCAAAGTTTCTAACCACTTACTTTCATTATTACATACATAAGTATAAAATGTAATTACAATTAATTACAAAGAACCTCTCACCCTAAACACTCTTTACTTTATTATACCTTCTCTGTTCCGTCGTGGTTGCAGTCGAAAAACAAAGAGTGACTACAAAATACTGTAAATGAAGTTTGACAGCGTGCTAGCAAGATTCTATAGCCTAGCATTCACGTACGGACAGTTCCGGCGGATTTGTCCGCCATCGGTTGCACTGCGGCTGCGACTAATCCGCCAGTGTATATAAGCGACGAACCGGTACGCCAGACTGTCAAATGGGTCGGCGCCGGTCTGCGGTCGCGACACGCGAGCGTCCGTCCATCTCCGCCGACTCAGTTAGTGAGAATACACCTTAGTAGACTTAAATGACTATACATTGCTCGTTTATTTCACCACTCCTTTGTCCAAACACCTTTCTTTTTTCTATTTTCTGATAAAATCATTATTCCGCCGATGAATAAAGCTATTTTTCCTTTCTCTGCTAGTACAAGCGGCATATTATAAACGCGTGTAGGGCTCACCAAAATCACACTTCGAGTGGAGGGTTCGTACAGTGTATGGGCAACGCTGGATTGGTCTCGATCGGGCCCGAGTCAAGTGTCGGGTCCGGGTACGTGTAGTAAATGGTTTGCTTAGTCAAATAAATATGGTACTTAGTTCGAAAAAAATTGCAAGTATTAATATTTTTTTTATTGGTGGACGCATTGAAAACATGTTACCTACTTGATTTCTCAAGTAGTATGTAGCTAGCGGTATATATTTTTTTGTTCTAATGAGTTTGTCAATATCATAATGTAATTTTTAATGGATTGTTTTATCTATTGCTTTGATGAAATACCTTTAATAAAAGATATAAGTATTTGATATAAACAAAAAAAAGGGACTCCTATCTTGTTGAATAGAAAGACTAATTTCTTAAATGAGTGCGTCATTCGAAGTTTTGGGCGAGATCTAATAAAATTTATGAAAATACCTGTACCTGGTTTACATACTTTGAGGGTGATACCTAGTAAAAACAGTTCAATATTTACGCATCAACCCTAGTAGCGCAGTGTTTGACATGTGCAGTGGCAGACCACAACAAAAATGGCGTAAATCGCTTTATTGTCAATGTTAGTAAAATGTACAAAAAATAAATATGTTTTCCTCAATTATGTTGTTGTTAATTAGTGTTATATTATTTATTTTCACACCTGAAACATGTGAGTATTTATGTATTTTCTATTATTGTGTTTTAAAACAGAGTAATGGTCTTGTCCATCATTACTACTGCTTGTGATGTAGCAAGCTTTTTTAAATTTCTTGTGTTTTGACTTTTTGGGCCTCCGGAATCCCTGCGATATGATAATCAGCTTATTTATAATTGATCAAAGCTATTCAAGGTCAGTTCTTAAAACAAGGTTTGTAACAAGATGAGTTGTGGCATATTCTATGGAAGGTATCAAAACTGTTTAAGCAAAATAATCTTTTAATTATAGAAAAAGTCCTTTCACTTTTTTTGACATCCTAAGGTTAACTATTATTTAGAAAGCAGGTCTTTTTTATTGGCATAATCTGAAGGAACAGGTTTTGTGATAAATTTTCTTTCGACATCATTATTCAATGTAAAAGGAATTTATCATAATGGAATGGAAATTATCATACATAAGATGATGATTCAGCTTAATAGCAATGATAATGTCCTTCGAAATAAAGAATCACGTAAATAGGGTGAGAAATAATAAAAACCCACTTGATAACTATAAAATAGTTATTTATTTTATAATATAAACTTTCCGAACAATACAATAATATTTTTTTATAAACAACAGTGTTGCCTAGTAACGTCTATGGTGTTAGTATAGTCATTAGTTGTTCATAACTTAATACATAAAAAAACTTACTGGCGGAATTGAGAACCTCCTCTTACTTGAAGTCTGTTAAAAATAGGGGATCACTTTTTGTATGAATATTAATGTATTCTTTGCTTATATACTATCAGTTATAGTATACGACTAAGTTATTGTATGCATATGTAGTATCAGTTATGTTATATGATGACCTTCTTGTCGAGTGGTCAAGTATGCTGGGTTTTATGATGTTGCCTACTTAGCCTAGCCTCAAAGTAAGCGCTGTAAGGCTTATGTTATGGGATACTTGGGTGGTAATTGGGTGTTAGAAATATTAATTTATTTATTCATTTGCAGGTGTATCAGAAGTGCTCCCCTCCCCCTCGTCTCTGTATCTCTACAGTCCCGGCTCGCTGGACTTCACAGACGTGATAGTGAAACGGGTCGGTGACAACCTGACGCTGATATGTGAGATGCGAGGTGATACTCCACCTCCTGCGTATTTTGTGTGGAACTACATGGCTGCCAATGATAGCCTCGCTGCTGAAAGGTAAGAATCTTAGGCTATAAAACATTTTTGTTATTTATTTATTTGTAATTACCATGGCATAATACCATTCACAGCAATTAGTTAAAAAAACAACAAAGAATTACAAACATGAGGATCCTCACTAATTTTTCTCACGAAACATTTGATAGAAATACAAGATGGAGGTAAACAAACATTAGGCCCGTCTGATGGTAAGCTTCTAGACTAGATGCTTGTGATACCAAAAATATTACTTGCCTACTATGGATCCAATTTATTCTCCCCTGAGAAGGGCTCCCCTGGTGGAAGCAGGGGAGTAAAGGCTGCAGGTCCTCAGATGCGATACTCGATCCTGAGGCCCCTTACAATGCCTGATGGCGGCCGTCGCTGGGGTTTTAGTGGGTAGGTCTCCCCCTTCTGGGGAGGAGAGCCCCTCATAACCACCATGTGGTAGGTATGCAATTTTATGCATTTCCCCAGCACATCAAAAAAAAAAGTGTTTATAGTGAACCAAGAATTATAATTAGTGAAGGTACTAATATTTGAGTTGCCGAACGAGCTCGATGGCGCAAGTGGTTAGCGCGTTCGGCTGCGATCGTTGAAGTTAAGTTTCGCAGTGGTCGGTCATTGGATGGCTGACCAAAAATCTTTAGTCGTTGGTTCCGGCTGCATCTGCACTCGTTAGCACCCGTTAATCCGCCCTTGGCCCGTGTTGTGGTTCCCACAGGGAAGGCCTGTGCCCCAGCAATGGGGGTATTAATAGGCTGATGATGATGATGAAGGTACTAATATAGCTTTAAGTGTATTGTTACTAGAGGATTCGATCCCGGTCGATCCCAGGATCCTGGTCATATTTTAGCCCCGAAATTTTCGGTATTAAATGTAATGAATCCCGGTAAAGTATAATCTTGTTTTATTTTTTAAAGATTTAACGATAGATTTAAAATAAAAAATTGATTTTGATATGTTTTACTGTCTTTTTGTTACCACTTCCTATTACCAATACAATCCCGGGACTATCCCGGGATTTACTGTAGATTTTCTCGAAATCCCGGGATTTGATAAATTGACTGGGATCGAATCCTCTAATTGTTACTAACATTATGGATAATCAATGTTTGTCTAAAGTAAATATTTAATTATAATAATATAGATTTTTGTTGCACTTTACTAAATTATTTGTCAATATTGTCCCTTCTAGTCCTCCGTACTCATTATGGAGTAACGGCACAATAAGTCAGCTGAACCGCACCTCTATAACGGAGGCAGATAGCGGCCGGTATTTCTGTGCCGCGCCGCCTCACAGCCAGGCCAAATATGTACTGGTGCAGCCACAAGGTATGCCAACTATGTTTATATATATTTTTATTTTTATGCATTTAATTGATAGATGCTTGAATCCGAAAAAAAAAATTTTTAAGTGAAACTTCTTTACGCTCCCTTGACTTGGGGGGTAAGCTGGCGAATGCGTTACGCGTTACGAAAACTGTGTTCGGGCGAGGCGAACGATAGTTGAGTGGGGGATATAAGCAAGAGAAAGCAGTGCGCGCGCACATTTTCTTTCTCTCTTTCTCTTATAGCTAGTAAATGAAATTATGTATATGTACACACTATATTATATATTGTACACACTTTATATATATATACAGATGGAGCTAAAGAAGTTTCACTTGAGTTGTGTGGTATTTTTTTTTTATTAGAAAAAATCCACGTGGACCTCCTGCGTGAACACATGCGTCAAAGAGTTATGACTGTTCGAAATGCAAGCTCGCAAAATTTCATGACTTATTACTATATATGCGGAAGAATACAGACCTTATTTCTTTGAATTAAAACAAAATATTTCTTTAGATTTACATATAAACTTTATTAGTATTATTTACACTATTTGTATTTATACAGTATGACACAGCAATCAAAATGCAGATGAACAATTAATGTATATTTCACATTATGTAATGAAAGGTGACTTCATGAATCATGTCTAAAGTCATATTAAACTTAACGACTGTAAATAATAAACCAGGGAGAAAAAATCAGTCCTTGCTAGGGACGCAAACGATACATCGATGTTTGTAAAACATCGAGGTATCAGTTTTATACCGAATGCTCTATTCGGTATAAGAATGCCCGTGGTATTGTTAATTGTTTCAATAAAGCATCCTATTAAAAATAAAAAAACCGACAAAAACATCGATATTAGTGATGTAACGAATATTCGCATTAGCATTCGCGAATATTCGCATATTTTTGAATATTCGCATTCACATTCGCATTCGCAAAATCTCTGCGAATGTTTTGCGAATATGAATATTAGAAAAAATCAATTTGAAGAAGTTGTAGTTTTGCCTTTCCTTGAATATTCATTGTTACACAGTTTGCATGTAGCTCGTTCAGCATCGCAAAGTGTGAAATAAAAAAAGGAATTCAAAATAAAAAAAGGACGACCTCCTCCTCAGTGGGTGAGTTACAGGCCACTAAGTAATGTACTGGTAGACCAACTAAATAGAGACTTAGAAGCTATTAATTGGGATCAATTTTATGAACTCGATAGTGTAAACAACCAAGCTGAAATTTTTACACAGTGTTTAACGGCTTTATTCGACCTGCATGCCCCCATAACGAAAAAAAAATTTAAACATCCACCACACCCCTGGATTACTGATTGTGTCAAATCCATGATGCGAATAAGGGATGCCTACCATGAACGCTTCAAGCTGCAAAAAACGGAGGCTCATAGAATATGCTACAGAAACATGAAACAGCTTGTGGTGGAGGCCATTAACATTGAAAAAAAATGCTATTTTGCTCAGCATATTAACAACTACAGCAAAAACTCTAAAAAACTTTGGCGCAACCTTAAAAGCGGTATAATTGCTGATAATAAAAAGACTGTAGATATTCCAGCACATCTCAGTGACCCTGACCTTGTTAATGCGCACTTCCTCAATATACCGGGCAATGGGCAGGTAACAATATCGCAGCTCACATATTTTGAGTTCCATAGATACGGACCTGCAGTTTTCTCCTTGCAGACTGTATCGTAGGATACTGTTCTGAAAACCATCAAAGGATTCAAGTCTGATGCACAAGGACATGATGGTCTGTCACTAAATATGATACAGTTGACCCTGCCGCAAACTCTAAAGGCCATCACAACCATTATTAATAGGTCCATTATAGATGGTGTCTTCCCTGATAGCTGGAAGGTT
The DNA here is from genome assembly GCA_902850365.2 of Chilo suppressalis. Classification (NCBI taxonomy): domain Eukaryota; kingdom Metazoa; phylum Arthropoda; class Insecta; order Lepidoptera; family Crambidae; genus Chilo; species Chilo suppressalis. The sequence goes on from OU963922.1 coordinate 523,518, forward strand.
GCTGTAGTTAAGCCCCTGCCTAAAGTCAGCAACCCGACCACCATGAATGACTTGAGACCTATTAGCTTGCTCCCCTTTGTGTCTAAGGTCTTGGAGAAAGTTGTTTGTGAGCAACTTATAAGATACCTAGAGACTAATAATATATTACCAGAGCGACAGTCTGGATTCCGTCGAGGTTATAGCACAGCAACTGCCTTAGCAGATGTTGTGGATAACCTTCTAGCAGCCCAGGATCAGGGGAACCTTAGTATCCTTTTATTGCTTGATTTTTCAAGGGCGTTTGACGCAATAAATGTGGATCTCCTGCTTTCTAAACTGGCTTACTATGGAGTTAGTGCCCAATCAATAAAGTGGTTTCATAGTTACCTTGGAAATAGACAACAGTGCGTTGAGCTGACTAGGATAGATGGAACCAAACAGCGCTCCAACAAGCTCATGGTGACCCATGGTGTCCCTCAGGGTTCAATTTTGGGACCCACTCTGTATGTTTTATTCAGCGGTGATATCACAGAAAATATAAGCCACTGTCAATATCACTTGTATGCAGATGACCTGCAACTGTATCTTCCATTCAAGTACTCTGACCACAATAATGCTGTAAATAAGATGAATGAGGATCTAAATCGTATTTCCGATTGGTGCAGGTCGAACTCGCTGGTTCTCAACCCAAAAAAAACTAAATTATTATTAATAGGTTCCAAAAAGAATGTTAAATTTTTTGAAGACATGACACTTAATATAAATATAGATGGAGAGAGAATAGAACGCGTAAATTATGCTAGAAATTTGGGACTGATTATGGATGAACAACTTAGCTTCGAAAGTCACATTGCTGAATGTTCCCGCATTTGCTTTTATAGGTTAAAGCTGCTGTACAATATTAGACCCTATTTAAGTGAGGAGCTGAGAATCAAGTTGTGTGAAATGCTCGTACTTTCAAAGTTAAATTACTGTGATACTGTTTTTGGACCCTGCCTAATGTCCAGAACTAGTAAGATCATTCAACGCATACAGAATGCTTGTGCTCGTTTTTGTTTTTATGTGCCTCCTCGTTCACACATAACTCCCTTTTTGAACGCCGCAAAACTTTTAAAGATGGAGGCAAGGAGGAAGTTACATCTAGCTACCTTATTATTTGATGTTCTGGACAAAGGAAGGCCAAGCTATCTCTATAATAAGCTTGTATGGATGCGTGACCAGAGTAGATACCCGGTTAGACGGTGTTGGCCTGTCTTCTTTACCATGAAGCACCGAACAGCAGCATTTCGTGGATCCTTTCGGTTTGCAGCCTCAAAATGCTGGAACGATCTTCCCCCGCCCGTGCGTGATCTGAAAACCATTGGAACATTCAGAAAACATTGCAAAATATATCTACTTCATATACAAAGTTCATCATAGGATTCACGACACGACTTACCTAGTTTTTTCACTTCGCGTCGGTTTGTTTGAATCGTTCCGGTTGTGTTAGCTGGCACTATCGACGATCGGCGTAATGTTTGTCTGTTATTATAGCCATATCCTTATAAAAAATCTCGCCATCCATCTTGCTTTCACCACGTTGGTATAGTAATGTAAGATGAAAAATTGTATTTGTAGCTGAATTCCTGTGTATTTGCTGATTATTTGTTGTTTTGCTGTTTTTGCATACTGCCTTATTTTGTTTGTCCTCTCTTGCTGTCTATTCTTAGTTACACACAGGCATAAATCGGCAGCGAAATTACTATTATTGTTTTTGCAACATAAATACTTATTTAATTGTGTTTAAAGTTTAAGGTTAGTGTTTTTATTTTTTTGGAGGTTCAGTTTGTACTCTGTGAACTCTGTCCTCCCACAGATTAGTCATTCTTTTTTTTATTTTATTTTTTTACTAAATCTTTGCATTGTCTAAAGGCTAAGATTGTAAAATTATACAGCCATTCCATTTTCTTTTTTTCTCTTTGATATGTATTTATTGGTATGCTTGTTTCTTTTTGTGTATTATTGTTGTTTTTATTAATTATCTGTGTCATCAACCATAGGCCCTGCCAGAATTATCAGCGCTGCAGCATCCCTGGTGTTGCTGTAGTATTCAAGCTGAGGCAGGGACCTAGTTGGCCTATTTTGTCTTGTTTTATTTATGTAAATGTTACTGTGTTTAAGGCTAATAAATTTATTTCTATTCTATTCTATTCTAAATAAGTCCATGTTTCACTAGAATTCGATTTACTCATGTTAATAAATTACTATTACCACTCACAATCACTAACCTCAAAATTCACTTGTTTTGTTTACGGAAAGACCGGTGCGAGCGGAATGACACTTCAGTCGGATGAGTTCATATCAACTCGGCAATTCGAACGAGACTGCCACCATGCCATAGATAATTGGCGCCATTTTAAAAAAAAAACTAAATATTCGCATTCGCGAAAGTTCAAAAAATGACATTCGTTACATCACTAATCGATATATCTCTCTTATCAACGATATTTTTGAACATCCATGTTTTTCATGCAAACATCGATGTTTTAAAATATCGATGTTTTTCAGAACGATGTTGCATCCCTAGTCCTTGCTGAGTTTCTTGCCGGTTCTTCTCAGTACAAGGTCTCCCGCCGTAAATTTACGAACCGATGGCGTAGCTTCTAGACATTCATGGGAACTTACAGCCTAAACTGAATAAATGATTTTGATTATAAATACAACAAGTTTCAACCTGTTTGATGCACTGACACTTCGTCGGAATAATGAGTTTTTGTTTACTCTGTACTATTTTACTATTTTCGAAAGACTTTCAGTGAGCTTTCGGATAATTCATTGAAATATTTTTAAAAACTCTATTGTCTATGTATAATTTTTTAGCAAATCTAATTAATAAAGTGTTTTATTTAATTTTCTTTTATAATTTTGAGTTCATTTATTTTACCTAAGTCCCTAACTACCGTAAACAACCACCGGTTTCAAAATTGGGAGACCTTTCTGAGAAGAACCGGCGAAACAAACTCAGAGACGCTTTCTATCTCCTTCTTATGTTAAATCATGCAAATAAAAAGAACTAATAGTATCTGTTGGTCTTGCAGTGTGTGCTCGGGGTAGGGGTTTTATCTGTCGTATAATGGGTTCCCAAACTGGTGGTATATACCAACCATCTTCTCTATTGAAATTTGGATACTTCTTAATCTCAATAGCTTCGCGTATCATCCTAGGAATTAACCGCTGTTCAGTTGCAAGATTCAGTCAAATTTAATGTAATGGTTGGGTGCCCCCAATGCATGTTTAATGAGTGATGTGTGTGAGTTCTAAGAAACAAAGGAGATTGCTCAAATTGGCCCAAATGCACAAAAAATATTGACATATACGGTAATCTAAGGAAAAGTTTACTAGAAAAATATCCACGCGGACCAGGTGCTTTATTTTACAGTCATTAGATTTTAACGGACACCTTTGTATAATATGTTCATTTTAAAAAGGACTTTTAATTTTACCGGTTTGAAAAACATACGAATCATTTTTAATGGCTATGGGTGTAGTAACATTCAGCCAAAGAGTTTAAAAATTCTCTCTAATCTGCGGCTCATTCACAATCATCAAACAGTTTCTGTCACAGAGTACCTCCCTTATTATAACCGGAAATGCATAGATGATACCTGATTTTAAAAGTTACGAGTAACTTTAAAACCGGCAACTATCTGTTAATCTACATGCTCTTTATACTCAAGTATATATCTAATACATAATTTAGGTACTTGGCTTGATTTCCCTAGTTCACTATATAACTTATTTGTTTTTTATTAGTTTAATACCCATGTACCTCTTTGCAAACATAACCTCAAAATCGTTCAGTGTATATGGTTTATAGAAGTTTTCAGGTGTCCGTCAATAATGTTCGTTTCTACAGTAATTTATATATAATTTCGAATCCAGGAAACAATTTTTCATGATTATTGGTCTTTAGGCCAAACATGTATGGAAGCTGAGCAATCTCCTTTGATTATGATTATCTCGGACAGGCGGGAGACTATGTGCGTCGACCGCGCTTCGTTGCGGGTCTCGCTGCGTGCTCGCGACAAACGTTTGTGATGGCAGACCGGACTGTCTGCACGCAGAAGATGAGGACGAAGAGCTGTGCGGAGTCAGGCCTTGTGACCGTCAGTATATAGTATAAATCTTCTGCTAGAAGACACTAGTAGACAATTATGACACTAATATACAAATAAGTTACTAATATACGAATAAGACACTAATATACAAATAAGGCACTAATATACGAATAAGACACTAATATACATATAAGACACTAATATACATATAAGACACTAATATACATATAAGACACTAATATACATATAAGACACTAATATACGAATAAAACACTAATATACAAATAAGACACTTATAAACAGATAAGGAGGCGTTTCTAAGACCCTAAGTATACTCCAAACTTCTCTCTTTTAGCACTAAAATACGAGGCAAGAAATAATAAATAAATAAATATAAATATTTCCAACACCTACACCAATTAGCCTAGCCCCAAAGTAAGCACTGTAAGGCTTGTGTTATAGGATGGGTAACGGATAGAATACATATATAGTACATAATTATATAAGTATGTTTATATAGAAATACATATTAAACATCCATGACTGGAGTACAAATGCTCGTGTTCATCACACAAACATCTGCCCCCACCGGAATTCGAATCCGGGACCTCTCGAGTCGGTGACACCATGGAACCCGGCGTACAAACCACTCAGCCACGGAGGTCGTCAATAAAATATTCCTGCTGATGCCGGAGGTATTGCTACTTCACTGCCTCTAATATTAAGTCCTGCTTAAGATTACAGAAGCATAATAGTAAATTATGTAAGTGTATAAATGTTTCAGTCAGTGCAATCTTAACTGCTTTATTGTCAAGTAATAAGTGTTACTTAATAGGGTATTTGACAAGTTTTAGAAAACGATCTCACGTTATTGACTAATGTTTATGGAATCCGTAAAAAGTGGATATTCATCTGTTGTGTATTTCAGTAAAAATAACCAAATCAAAAACTCTATTTTCAAGTTGCCACGAAAACGTTTCTCTGGACAATATGGCGTGTAACTAGTGTGTGACGTCACACGACTGTTATTAAAACGTCAAACGATAATGTCACTTAACCGGAAGTTTACTTGCGTGTGACGTCATTTTAGCCATTTTTGGTTGTTTGTGTTTTTAATATTACGATACATATTTAACGTAGTTTTTTTCTTCAGACGATTTAATAATTATTTTGAACACAAAATCGGTTATTGTGATTAAACCATTATAGCTTGATATTCGAGTCCTTACCGCCAAATTATCAACAGAGATGGGTCCGTTACGGTTTAAAATATTAATTTCCACAAAAAACGCATTTCGACAAAAGTGTCGCTTACGATAATTTGGCGAGTGTCGCTTACGATAATTTGGCGGTAAGGGCTCGATATGTTCTCGCGGACTTTTTTGTAGGTTTTAATGGGATCTACAAACCCGTAGTACATCATTTTGTTCTATGGTCAATAGTTTTTGCAGCGCACGCAAAAATAGGTTTTCGATTTTAAACCTTTTGTTACAAAATAGCAATTTTATTACGGATCCCTAATTTTGAAAAAAAATAGCCTATAGCCTACCTCGATAAATGGACTACCCAATACTGAAAGAATCATTCAAATCGGACCAGTAGTCCCAGAGATTAGCGCGTTCAAACAAACAAACAAAATCTGCAGCTTTATAACATTAGTATAGATAAGTCACTAATATACGAATAAGACACTAATCTATACTTATAATAAATCTGTAGAGAGGTCAATTCTGTACATGAAATATATTTTCAAAAGAACTATCAGGGGGTGATTAGTGATCGATACTGATGCCAAAAATGCAATCAGTATTATTTTTGTCTGTCTGTCTGTCTGTGTGTATGTTCCTTATAGAAACAAAAACTACTCGACGGATTTTAACGAAACTTGGTACAATTATTCTTCATACTCCTGGGCAGGTTATAGTATACTTTTCATCACGCTACAATCAATAGTAGCAGAGTAGTGAAGAGAAATGTTGGGAAAACGGGAGAAGTTACTCCATTTTTTAAGCTTCCGTCGCGTGTGCAGCCTTAATGGTTAAAGTTACATAGAAATCATGTATGACGGAAATATTCTACATAAAATTGTCTAAAAAATATCCCGCAACAGCATATGTCTATCTATTATGGTTGACTCACAATAACACGTGTAATTATATAAATAAAGTCATTGTTTATAGCACAAGCCTGAGAACAAAAACTATAGTTTACACTGCAGCTCTACACCGAAGCGAAGCGAGGGCGGGCCACTAGTATACAAATAAGACACTTATAAACATATAAGGAGGCGTTTCTAAGACCCTAAGTATACTCCAAACTTCTCTCTTTTAGCATTAAAATATTCCTGGTGATGCCGGAGGTATACATATACTACTTCACTGCCTCTTATTTTAAGTCCTGCCTCATTCTCCTCATTTTAAGATTACAGAAGCATAATAGTAAATTATGTAAGCGTATAAATGTTTCAGTCTGTGCAATCTTAACTGGTTTATTGTAAAGTAATAAGTGTTACTTAATCGAATTGTCGATCGAGGAGTTCGATGGCGCAAGTGGTTAGCGCGTTCGGCTGCGATCGTTGAATTTAAGCAACTTTCGCAGTGGTCGGTCATTGGATGGGTGACCAAAAATTACTATCTCGAGCTCCTCCGTGTTTCGGAAGGCGCGTTAAGCCGTCGGTCCCGGCTGCATCTGCAGTCGTTAGCACCCACCAATCTCCCTATTCCATCGATAGGGAAGGCCTGCGCCCCAGCAGTGGGGACATTAATAGGCTGATGATGATGATGATGAATTGAATCGTGTTAAACTGTATGTTTCCCAATTGAAAATAAATGAATAAATGTATACCCTCCCCTTGTACCCTTGTACCCTTGTACCCTTGTACCCTGTATGTAGGTCCGGACCGCCTGAACTGCTCGATGGGTAGATGCATTCCCGTGGGCGCGTGCTGCCTCACTCCGCACCCGCTGTGCCGGCAACATTCTTGCTGCGCAGCGCATACCAACAGAGGTAAATATTACAGATGGGCCGACTATAGTATTAGCCGACTATTTTTTTTGAAGTTATACTTCTTTAGGCGCGTTATGAAAAAAATGATGAGAGTGAAATTTTTAGATGCGCGCGCATCACTGTAACACAATAGTAACAGCATGAAGTTGGCCGCGGGCGCGTTATGAATGTTAGTGTCTAATAATGGTGGATTATTAACCACTTAGTGGTTAATAATCCACCATTATTAGACATCTGTTCGAAAGGTACTTTGAACGATCCACGGAGCTCCATAAGATGATCGCGTTGTCAAAAACAATGTTGGCACGCTCGTCGCCTCCGATCACTGTTTTCATATTTATAATATTTATCCACATGTTTCTAGTTTCTATATAGACACAACGTGTTTTAGGTACTTACAAGTGCTAATTACATATGGACTAATAACTTAAATTCAGTAGTGATTTTAATTGAATATTTTGAATATTTATTTAATTTTTCAAATTAACACTGAACTTAATTGACTGTGTTAACTATCCTTTTCCAGTCCTCTTATTATTTTATTGTAAAAATATTTTTAATGATGCTAAAGAAGTATAACTTCTCACGCGCGTACATAAGTTACACGCATCCATATTTTTGTTTTACTCACACCAATTAGCCTAGCCCCAAGCCACGGTAATAATATCATACAGTATTCTATCTTCATACAAACGGTCGGAAAGCGAGTCATACCTACGCCACTCGAGTTCGATGTTCTCTCGGCGGGCACCCAGTCGCGAATGCGCCTCCGCACCGCAACGACGACCGAACGGTCTGAATTGTTTTTTATGCAGTTAGCCGTGCTTAAACATGCGTTTTGTATTGTAAATGTTTGATTTAATTAAGTAGATACCTACATAATTTAGTATGGAAAAGAACAAACGACGATCAATATCGTACAACAGCACAATTGCTGTTTTTGGTTGCTTGAACTCTTCAATAACACACCCAGAGATATCATTTTTTAAATTACCTGAAATATTGAAAAGGTGTCTTACCTTTATAGAATATTTTTTATATACCTATCTACTAGTACATAATTTGTTTCTAATATTTAGGTATTTCGATTTTTCCATCGGGCAAAATATCTGGAATAATATATAAATAAGTGGTTAGGATGAAAAAAGAGGCAAACGAGTAATCTACCTACACTCGCGTTAAAAACAAAACTACATAAAATACTGTAGGCTGGCGGCCCTACCGCGTGCTAACGCAGCGCTCGGTGTAGGCATTTATTTCAAGGACAGGGCGGAGTCACAATACTGTATAGATAATATTACCGTGCCCAAGCTAAGCACTATAAGGCTTGTGCTATGGGATACTGGGGTAACGGATAGAATACATACACTGTACATTTAAAAGTATATTTATATATAAATATATATTAAACATCCATGACTGGAATACAAATTCTCGTATTCATCACACAAACATCTGCCCCCACCGGAATTCGAACCCGGGACCTCTCGAGTCAGCGACACCATGAAACCCGGCATACAAACCACTCGCCCAAGGAGGTCAAATTGCTGACTAGTCGGCCGACTATTCTGCAATGCCGGTAAATATTAGAGATGGGCCGACTATAGTATTTGCCGACTAATCGGTTTTTAAATTGCCGACTAGTCGGCCGACTATTCTGCAATGCCGATCATCCTAATACCTATCTTAGGAATATTTTATTTTAAAGAAAAGAATACTAGAAAAACAGATCATAGATATGTTGAATATCATTAATCTGAGATCCAGTTACGATTTTTTCAGATACGAATTTAGTTAGATCGTGATATGCCGCTAATAATGAAAAAAAAATATCGTTTTTGATACGAATTTCGATATTGGTTATTTTGTATCGATGTATCGATATATCGAATCAAAATATATTGAAAAAAAATATCGATATATCGAACAAAAAATATCGATATATCGATACATCGATATATTTTCAACAAGCCTACCAGATTAATAAATATTTTTGATAGGTCTTCACAATGCAGTCGTTAGCACCCACTAAATAGAGATAGGTCGCTAAAGCGACCAACTTCATGCTGTTAATTTTATGTGTTACAGTGATGCGCGCGCATCTTAAAATTTCACTCATCATTTTTTCATAACGCGCCTAAAGAAGTATAACTTCAAAAATAAATAAAATCATAAATATTTTATTTTATTTACTAAGACAATTTTTTTAATCAAAAAAATTCTTTAGAAAAATTGAGGGTTACCTACAATGCCAAGAGAATGGAAAATTCGACACGGCCATCAGGGCCGCGGTAGCATAAAGGTCAGTGCATTTGCCCGGATAGCGAAGGGTGCGGGTTCGAGTCCCGTCTGCTGCCTGGTCCGCGTGGATTTTTTCTAGTACAGTTCTCTTTAAATTCTTTAGATTTATCAAATCCTTAAATATAAGGTATGATAAAAACAAGTTTTAATGTGTTCAATGTCAGTACATCCAACCCATTAAAACTTGTTTTTTTATTAATTAATTTATTCATTGACGTTACATAAACATAAGCCCCAAAGTAAGCAATGTAAGGCTTGTGTAATGGGATACTAGTAACTAACGGATAGAATACATATACTGATATATATATATAGAAATATTGAGAAATACATATTAAACATCCGTGATTGGAGTACAAATGCTCGTAATCATCACACAAACATCTGCCCACCGGGACTCGAACCCGGCACCTCTCGAGTAAGCAATACCTTGAAACCCGGCGTTCATAATATATAACTAAATAAGGAGAAATATATAAGGTATGATGTTAATTACAAGCTTCGTTCCAGGTTTCGACTTAGAATGGATACCTCCGTTCGAAGATCGTCGCGCCCCAGACGACTACGGGTTCATACAGTCCACTATATATACAGTTACTGGTAAGATATTTATCTAATATATAAAATTCTCGTGTCACGGTGTGCGTAATTGAAGTACTCCGAAACGGCTCGACCGAATTTCGTGAAATTTTATATGCATATTCAGTAGGTCTGAGAATCAGACAACATCTATTTTTCATCCTCCTAAATGTTAAGGGTGGTCTACCCTTAATTTTTTTATTTTTGTTTTTATTTTTGTTATAATACGCCATACAAAAAAACATACAACCTTAAATTTTCACCTTTCTATACTACCAACCTCTACCAACCCCTATATTTTTATGGCGGTACGAAGTTCGCTGGGACAGCTAGTATTTTTTATATATAATCCTTGCTAATATTATGAAGGCAAAGCATGTCTTGTCTGTTACCTCTTCACGCTTAAAATGCTACACCGATTTAGATGAAATTCGGTACAGATATAGTTTGAATCCCGGGGAAGAACACAGGATTGTTATTTGGGAACAATACGGGATAGTTATTTGGGAAGAACACGGGATAGTTATTTGGGAAGAACACGATATAGTTATATGAGAAGAAAACGTGATAGTTAACTGGGTGGAACACGGGATAGTTATAAGTCTCATCCCAGATCATAAATTATATGCATACCAGATTTCATCCTAATCTGTTCAGTAGATTTCGTGATTGACTAACAAACGTACAAACTTTCACATTTACAATATTAGTAGAATTTATCTAAAATTGCAGAAACTTTACCTTCACAATAGTGACGATTCTGGCATGAATTCTCTAAACTTACAACTTAATTTAACACCAATTCTCTCCTTTTCATTTCGCTTTATAGAGAATGACAATGATACATTGCTGTCAAATTTAAGTTTAGGTTGATGGAAACGTGCCCGATGGCGCGGGTGGTTAGCTGAAGTTAGTTGAAGTTAAGCAACTTTCGCAGTTTTCGGTCATTGGATGGGTGACCAAAAATCTTCTATCTCTCATTCCTCGGCTGCATCTGCAGTCGTTAGCACCCGCACTGGGCCCGCGCGGTGGGTCATGGCCCAATCTCCCTATTCCATCCATAGGGAAGGCCTATGCCCCAGCAGTGGGGACATTAATAGGCTGATGATGATGAATCAAGCTCCATATTAGTATAGAATTTTTAAATCTCCGTTTGTTTCTGTTTGTCCTAGCTTGCGCCCTGATCTTCATGATAGCGGTAGTTTTGTTAGTCTCCGCTATATGCAAGATGCACATGAAGAGAGCCGCGCTACGACACTATGCCAGGCCGGATACGAGATATAACATCAATCTGGTGAGATATAGTAATATAGTTCAACACATATCGCACCTCCGGTGCGACACTGTCACTTATACAAGAAAAATGGGTGCGTGTATTTATGTAGGCGCGTGAGAAGTTATCCTTCTTTGGCATCGTTTAAAATTAGTTTTTAATTGCATGCAAATAATTAATTACAATAAATTAATAAAAAGTCTGGAAAAGGACACAGTCAATAAAGTTCAGTTTTAATTTGAAAAAATAAATAAATAATCAAAATATTCAATTAAAATCGCTACTGAATATAATTTATTAGAACATATGTGTTTTGCACTTGTATGAAACTCAAACACGTATTCCGAATATACAAACTAGAAACATGTGGATAAATATTATAAATATAAATACCTATAACTGTTACTTTATTACAAAAAATAAAGATGTGGTTTTTGGTTCTACTACACCAATGGTCAAGAGATGGCGCTGTAGTCTCCTGAATCGCGCTTTGGTTCCGTTGTTCCAGATTAATAAATACTTTTGATAGGCCTTCACAATGCAGTCGTTAGCACCCACTAAATAGAGATTCTATTTCTATTTTGTTGGTAGATTTTCTTAATGTGCGGTAAACACAAAAGTAAAATTTTGTGTTACAGTGATGCGCGCGCATCTTAAAATTTCACTCTCATCATTTTTTCATAACGCGCCTAAAGAAGTATAACTTCAAAAATTATAACATGTATACATGTTGAGAATTTGACATACTATGCCAGATCGGAAACGGGATATTAAACTAAATTAAATATTTCCAACACTCACACGAATTAGCCTAGCCCCAAAGTAAGCACTGTAGACGCACATTGACAAAGTTTCATACAAACTTTAATTCCCTATTTTATCCCCTTGGGGGTAGAATTGATCAAAATCCTTTCTTAGCGGATGCCTACGTCATAACATCTACCTGCATGCCAAATTTCAGCCCGATCCGTTCAGTGGTTTGGGCTGTGCGTTGATAGATCACTATGTCAGTCAGTCAGTCACCTTTGAGTTTTATATAGATTACATTGATCATTCTTTCCCTGTACTCTATATGTATTTATTTATGGTAATACTACAGGGTGTACAGCGTCACCGATTCCCGCCTTGTTACGAAGCCGCGGACCTGTTGGAGCAGGCTGCCCACGACCCTCCCAGTCCATTGAACGACGCCAGGGTGAGTTCCACTATACAATAAACACTAACACACACAGAGTCGATAATAGGGTATTTGACAAGTTTTAGAAAACGATCTCACGTTATTTACTATTGTTTATAGAGTCCAAAAAAGTGAAAAATGGATATTCATCATTCTGTTGTGTATTTCAGTAAAACTCTATTTTCATGTTGCCGCGAAAAACGCATCTCTGGACAATATGGCGTCTCACTGGTGTGTGATGTCACACGACTGTCATTAAAACATCAAACCTTACAATCAAATGTCACTTTAACCGGAAGTTTACTTGCGTGTGACGTCATTTTAGGCTCCGCCAATCCCAAGCGTTTTGGGTCACGTGACAATAGACAAGAAAACTATTAACTTTATAGTGGGTTTTTAGTAAAATTATGATTTTTTTTTTCTGGCAAAATAGTAAAAACTCCTGCCAATATTCATACTAAATACAGATGCTAATAATTGGCACTTTATTTTTAATACTGTCAAATACCCTATTTACTTCTTTTTTGTCCTCTCCATCCAAAGGTTGTCTGGAAGAGATGCTCATAGCGATAAGACCGCCTATTTTGACACTTTATCCAGCCATTATCTACAATGTTTATATTTTTTTTGTGGTGTATAATAAAGAGTTTTTATGATTATTATAATTAACTTTAAATCAGGGCTTGTTTCCTCATTTGCAGGGCTTGTTTACCGGTTAATTTTCAAACCTAAATCAGTATCAAGTACACTAGGAGTATTTTATTAAGGTTTGGCTCTACCTTAACCTTAAAAAAACCGGTTTATCTAACCGAAATTAAATAGGTTTTGAATCAATTTAGCGGTTTTTAAAGGGTTTAATTTCACTATTACTGACGGCATCGCCTTCGCCGTTTCAATTCAAATTTATAATGATTTTATGTCAGTTTCTTTCCAACTACAGACCGAGTGAGTGAAGTAGTGTGTTAGTACACAACTACAAAATTAATAACTTGACTCACTAGACGCTAGCAATCGTGTCAATAAATGCATCAATCTCTGAGCATTAACAAGCTGTCTTGATTAGTTCAAACAAAACAAACTTCAAGCGATGCCGACGCGTGCACGTGTCGCTTTGGATTAAACCGGTTTATTAAGGTTTTAGGTACCGCTTTTATTTCGGACGCGCTCCGAACGAAACCTTTACTAAAAACCGGTATTAACCTTTATTTACCGGTATTTTCGAAACCGGTTACAAGCCCTGCTTTTAATTGTGATCAGAGTTGATGAAGTCATTTTCGTTATGATGCAACAAGAAATAAGTTTATTAACCTTAGTTTAATAGATACATTAATATCCCTAATATTAGGTTAAAATAAATATTTGCTTACATCAATAACTACTTTAATTATATCCATAGAAAAGTTTTACTAGAAAAAAAGGCTAGAAGAAAAAAAACATCTAGCTAACGGCTGCTTAAAAATAAAATAAAAACATAAAAACTACTTCAATTATAATTTGTTTTTACCAACCTAAAAAAATAGGGAAGATGCAATATTTTTATTTTTGTTTTCATTTTAAAGAATTCCATGTAGAATAAACCTCAAATATATTAAAAAATTAAAACATTGTTGTAATTTATCGGAAAAAAGCGGTTTTAAATCAACAGTTTAAATTTTCGCGCGAAAACGGACCTATGGTTCCGATGACGTCACTCCTGTCTGTCACTGGTCGTACTTGTTTGTCGCTGGCTTTCATACTTTTGCATATTTTTTCGACTTTAGAGATATTTTTTTGTAAAAATTTAAAATGGACTATCCATCAACATCAGGTGATCATAACAATACCACTAATATTCCGAAAAAAAGCCGTGTTGACTCATGTTTTGTGCCAATGTTTCCATCTACTTCAACAAAATTTCGAAATAAATTGTTTTTGACTTTTGATTGATATAATTTAATTGACCCAAAACTGGAAAAAGTGGTTTCAAGCTGCGAAGAGAAATGACAATTATTCTCCAAAGACCATTATTCGATGCTGTGAAGATCACATTGACTTAATAAATCGGCGAATATACTTGTTATATTATTATGCTTAATTAATCTCCTTGTTCGTAAAAACGCGTTAGTAACCTACCTAATACTTACAAAACCTGTCTATAACATATTTTTAATTTTACAGTTGGAGAATGACGTCGAAAATAGGATAAAGTTTAAAATGTGTGGCACACTCTACACATTGGCAGGACTGAACCAAGCTTTGCGCTTCATTTAAAATAACTGTAACACGATAACTTTCTTTACGTACTTTATGCTCCGGAGTAACTCGACTTTTTATTGTTCATAATTCTCCACCTCTTTTTTATTTGGACATAACCGATTGCGTTATCGCCGTAAGATTCTATTGTTGAGCTGAAATAGCTTCTATGTGTAGAAGCCGCTGAATAAAATACAAAGTTTAACAACTATGATTTATACATACCGTAGTAATGCACTCTGTACTTTGGAAAAAAAAGTTACATGGCAACACTAACTCTTGGTAAATTCCTGGAGTCTGCTTTAATAAAACCAACTTCCATTTTTATCAAAAAATGCAATTAATAACCTCAAATAAGGTGTCATAACAGGAGTGACGTCACTAAACGCTGATTGGTGTTTTAAAATACGTTTTTTTTTTCAAGTAATTTTTAATTCGTAATTATTGTTAAAAAACAACATTATGTAAAATAAAAACGTTGCAGTAGCCTTTCTTTTATATTTTTTTAACATTTTAAACATAAAATTTTCATAAATATTATATTTGCATCTTCCCTATTGTTGTCTTAGTTTACATTAAGATTTATTAAACATTAAAATTGCATATCCCCCCTTATTAGTTATTAATTAGTTGTATTGTTGAGTTTCCTCTACACCTTTCGAGAGGATGTTGTTAAATGATAGTATGGTGATAAATTGATAACACCTATTATGTTGACACTGTTATGTTTATGTGACGTCCGAATGTCAACTGATTTGCTTGCACTAATACAATTATATATTTCATCATCATCAGCCTATTAATGTCCCCACTGCTGGGGCACAGGCCTTCCCTATGGATGGAATAGGGAGATTAGGCTATGACCCACCACGCGGGCCCAGTGCGGATTGGCGGGTGCTAACGACTGCAGATGCAGCCGGGACCAACGACTTAACGTGCCTTCCGAAGCACGGAGAAACTCGAGATTGTAAATTTTTGGTCACCCATCCAATGACCGACCACTGCGAAAGTTGCTTAACTTCAACGATCGCAGCCGAACGCGCTAACCACTTGCGCCATCGAGTTTCTCTTTCTCTTATAGCTAGTAAATGAAATATGTATATGTACATACATGTATATACATACAGATGGAGCTAAAGAAGTTTCACTTCAGTCGTGTGGTCATAAGCACACTTGCTTTTTTTCTAGTACAATTTTCTCTAGATTTAAACATCTAGCAGTTAAATGCTTAAAGTATAAAAATATTCAGGGTGTAAAAAAACCTATGACAAAGACTTAAACTACGCATCCTGTACACCCAAACAAGACATATTACAAAATATTATACGTGGGAAAAATTTGTATTTTTAAGTTAAAAAATACATATTTTTCCAGTACACAATGTATAGCGCGGCACTTTACTGTGGCTCTACGCAAAGAATGTGCCTGTGTGTATGACTGTGCGTGTGTGAAAGTGCGTCGATAAAAAAAGTTTCTAAATAACATTTTGAAAATATCTAATATATAAAATTCTCGTGTCGGGGTGTTTGTGGTTAAACTACTCCGAAACGGCTTTCCCGATTCTCATGAAATTTTGTGTGCATATTGGGTAGGTCTGAGAATCGGACAACATCTATTTTTCATCCCCCTAAATGTTAAGGGTAATCCACCCCTAAATTTTTTTTTTCAATTTTAGATATTTTTTTTTATTTTTTTATGATACATCATACAAAAATACATACAACCCTAAATTTTCAACTTTCTACCACCAACCCCTATTTTTTTATGGCGCTACGAAGTTCGCTGGGTCAGCTAGTTAATGTATAAATCTTGCAAAAAATATTTTGACTTTGATCTTTAATATTTCCATAACCATAAATTTCCCAGGTATGGTCCAGAAGAAAAAAATGATCGTCATGATGTGGAAAATACGTGGCCTTCGACTTCGTTATAGGTTTTTGGAGTTTACTCCTTAAGAATCGATTTGCATATATAAGGGGCCCGGTATGAGAAAAATGTGAGGAGTAAAATCTATCGATGAATGACCTCGTTACGTTTTTGGTGCGCATCCTATGTCGCGCAACTTTGACAAACAAAGATGACGGATTGACATTAATAACCATAAACCACTTGTCACTGTAATTAATAATGCAGACAATGTTGATTTAATTAATATTTAAAAAAAATGATAATAGTCTGATAATAATAATTACATAATTTATCAACATTCCTAATGATATATTTATGCACATCTGAAATTGACTATTGTAAAAAGTTTAATGTAAAATATTTCGTCGATTAGTTATAATAAATGTATATGAAATGAATAAATATATATTTATATATGTATATTATTTTCATTAATTTGTTAAAGTAAGTAAGTATCAATCATTTTTAAGTTAAATAAACTCTTTTTGCGTCTGTTTAGACTCTCGAACTTTAGGAGTAAACTCCAGTCGTGCGACGGAACTGACACACACAATTTTTTTACACCCTGTATATCGTTTAAGCGCGTTTTGTTTTGTAAAGGTTCTCGTTGGCCGGATATAGACATACATATATATACATATACATATATATATATATATATACTAGCAAACCAGTGAACCAAATGTTCACCAAAAAAAAAAAGTATTTAATTAATTGAGAACTTCGGAGATTTTGTGTGGTTTCGTTTGAAATAGTAATCACGTGATTTCTCGAAAACCGGAAGTGCTACGTTACTCACATCCGGTTTGTAGTCTTATCAGACTATTCTCAACTTATAACTTAAACATTCTCTTTATCTATCTCTTACGGTTTGGCCGCTGAAACAGCACCACGGACGGACGGACGGACGGACGGACGGACGGACTTGTCTAATAGATAAGAGATACTTTATATAGATTTTTGTTAATATCAGTGTACGGAGCAGCTGTCATCTCCCAGCCCCACACATAGCGAGTGCCGGAACACAAGACTTTCGGCGCTAGCTTCCGTATTCAGTTCCCGGTATCGACAGGTGAGTATTTATTTATTTATTTAATCTTTAATGCCTTTACATTGCATATGGCGGACTTAATGCCAGCATGACATTCTCTACCAGTCAACCGGAAAGAACGTGCAGAGTCAATAAAACGGCAGACAATCATAGGAAAGAGCAAACATCAAACAATGAAAAAACAAAATTAAATAGCGTTTAATACATACACATATACATACATACAAACATAAATATACATACATACACACACATATATACATAATATACCTATAATATAGTGTCCGATTTTAGTATCCTGATTCAACTTAAGCACTATGCAATAAATTCAAATAATGTTCCCGAGTATTTTTTTTTATGTAGAAAATGAGTTTCGCATCAGATGTGTGCTCCGTGCATACTATTTTTTTATATTATCAGAAATCAATATATCTTTATTCAAATCACTTTTTAATCGTTCAAACATTGTTTTCCTTACCACTCGTTATTGGACATATTTTTTAGCTGCGGAGAAAAACGAGCGAAAAACCTCCACAACATTAAAAGTATAATGTAACAACATTTACAAAGCATTATGTTGTTACAACGTCAATACAATCATGATTTATTTAATATAGAAAACCTGTTGGAATGATTGGAACAGTTCAAACCCAAGCATTTTTGTCTGTAATATAATCTGACATTTTGTAATAAGCTTTTTTAAAAAGTCCTTTTTTATGCCATCTTTGAATTTATTTATGATTTACTCTTGGATATTGCTCAGGACTTAATTATATAAGCAAACACAAAGACCTTTATAGGAATTATTGATTTTGTGAAGCCTAGTAGCAGGCAATAGGGTTATGTCATGAATCGTTTGGTAATATGGGAAAACTGAATCGAAATTACCACTCAGTCATAGAAATGGATAAATAAATTTCATTGCATTTTCTCACCCGGTCGGGATTTTTGTACCTTTTTATTTACTTTTTTTTAACTTATTCTTAAACACAATGTTATCTTACACTTCCTACGAGATAGATCAAAATAATGCACTACAGTACTGTACACCTTAAAAAGGTCTACAAAAAAGTCCGCGATGGTATATGTCTACCTCTTAGGGATAACCCACAATAACCATTTTTTATCCTATATTTTTACGAGAAATAATAGATTATATTTACGAAGCGATTTCAGTAATATAACATTAATCCTTATCCAATTAAATAACTTAAATACATTGTGCATTTAATATAGAACAATTTGGCCCTTTAACGCATGTAATTTAAATGAATATTTTCGAAGATATTATAGATTCCAAATGCAGGGGTATAGCGGTTCCGACGCTACCGGGCGTGGGGCCTGGCGGCGCGTGCCTATTAGGTATTAGGAGAATGCCATTGTGTATAATTGGGATGATGACTTATTTTTTTTCTTCGTTAATCAGGTAGATTATCAAAAAGTATTGGACACGTAATTTTTCTTTTTTCACGTAATATAAACATTGCAGAGATATATTGATTTGAAAAGTCGCATGACGTCACGGTTTGATACACTTTTAAGTGAAAATTCACTCAAAAGTGACGTCACGAGCCCCCACTCCCAGACTTTGACGCGCTATAACTTTTTTATTTTTTGGTTGATTGCCTAAAGAAAAAATACGTGTCCATTATTTTTTGATCATCTAACTGACGGACTAAATAGAATTTCGTTTACTGTACCCCGTCATCACCCCAATACAAGCCTGAGAACAAAATCTATAGTCTACACTACAGCTCTACACCGAAGCGAAGCGGGGGAGGGCCGCTAGTTTTATTATAAATTAAAAGTGTTATCATTAAATTGATTACCCAATAATATACCCGTAGGTACCCACTCAGTGCACCGAAGTGGAAATGGTAGCGGTGTCCCCACCCGCCCCGCCCTCCCCCATCAACAGTGGGGCCGACGGAGTCAACGATAGGCACAGGTGAATATCGTATTCATAACAATCATTTATCGTCATCTAAATTATCATCTTTCTTATCCTCTTTCTCATCCTAGTCCCCATCTTCATCCCCCCTCTGAGAGTTCCTTGGTTTGTCAACTTGAAATGCAGCAGAAGGTTTATTGTAACAGCTTTAAGATTTCGTTTTGGACATAATCCATCCAGGAAAATATGGTTATCTTATGAATTAAGGAAAAATGAATGAGGAGCTCGATGGCGCCAGTGGCTAGCGCGTTCGGCTGCGGTCGTTGAAGTTGAGCAACTTTCGCAGTGGTCGGTCATTGGATGGGTGACCAAAAATTTACTATCTCTCATTCCTTCGTGCTTCGGAAGGCACGTTAAGCCGTTGGTCCCGGCTGCATCTGCAGTCGTTAGCACCCACCAATCCGCACTGGGCCCGCGTGGTGGGTCATAGCCCGCACTGCCTATTCCATCCATAGCGAAGGCCTGTGCCCCAGCAGTGGGGACATTAATACGCTGATGATGATGATGATAAATACAATTTTCACATCACCATTTTTAGTACCTATATAAATCATAATATATTTATTCCCACACAGATTGACACTACAATTAGGGAGATTCCATCTAAGCATTCCATCTTTCCGACGAGACCCACGCCCGGACACGCCTAACGTGGCCGAAATCAACATAGACGATCTAGATTTCGTACGACTAAACACTAACGACACGTACACATTGAACGGTAGAACAATCCGTCTGTTGAACGGAAATTTCGAGAACATTCCAGTATTGAACAATCCGCCACCTTACAACGAAGCCATGAGGTATAAACTTTACGGCCCGCCACCCGAGTATTTATCTAGCGATCGGTTGAATAGGAATACAAGTGAAGAGAGGGCCAGAAGTAATATCGAATTGCCACCGGGCTATGAAGAGCTGGGTGTTAATGGCACCGATGCGGTTGGGGAAGCGTCGAATTTGCCAGGATCTAGCTTTTATTCCGCTAACGCTAGCAGCGGGAATTGTTCCAGAATGATTTCTGGAAGTTTGGCTACGAATGCTGAAAATTTGTCTGAGAATGTTGAAAATACACCCGTCGCAAATGTTGGTAATGTGTCTGGAAATGTTGGGAATGCGTCTGGAAATGTTGGGAATGCGTCTGGAAATGTTGGGAATGCGTTTTCAAATATTGAAAATGCGTCTGGCGTTGTTGGGAGTGCGTCTACAAATGTTGGAAATACGTCTGATAATATTGATAACCCCATTGAAAATGTTATCAATGCCAATGAGAATATTGGAGATGCAAATGTTAGGAATAACATCACAAATATTGACAACGGTCCAACTAACAGAAATCGAGTATTATCATTAACAAATATTGATAATACCACAAACAGTACAGTTTCAAATATAGACAACGCTTCTATCGACGTATCTAATAACGCAAGTTGCGATACGAACAACGGAAATGCCAACGTTAACGGAAACAGCACGATCAACGTAACGGAAGAAGATGGTAACAACAACGAAACATTGAACTCTGTCATAGACAATCTACCGGCCATAGACAGCGATGTGAATGCAAACGACGAAGTGATCGGAGCTTATGTTGTCGCGTAAAGCCGCCATCTTGCCATAAGGTCGGTATTTAAAGAATACATAACTATGTTTGGTCAAAACTTGGTTTATTTCAAGTTCTTAAAGTCTGTTAATGTGAATTAAATGCGCACTCGTTTTTCTTCTTTATTTTATCATAAAGACTTATTTAGTAAATTTATTTTTTAGTTTATAGCAGTCATGTTTCGATGACGCTTTGTTGACAAAATAATTTGTTGTTCAAAAATAAAAAAAATCAGTTTTGTTATTCTTGGTGTTTAACTAAATGTTGTTTTAAATGCTTCCAAATAAAATGTTTGATTTTCCAAGACTATTTACTAAATAAGTCAAGAAAGAAAAATAGTTTTAAGTAAGGTAGAGGCACCAATGATCGATCTTTTCTTCTGTGATCAATTGAAATAGGAGTTGTTAGTTTTTATAGCTCGGTGTTACCATATTTAGTGATCAGTTCTATTGTAATTAAACCTGTAGCGCCATCTTGATGTTGACTTACAAATAATGTACTCGTCACTATTAAATACCTTTATAATTTAATTTTTGCCGGTTTTACCTCCATTGCTCTTATTTTCGTCTTTTAAAATCTACTGTAATCAATAAACCTCTTAAAAATATACTTAGTTTAATTGCTTTTATATTAAAAATAGTTTCAGTAAATAAAACAAGTTTCAACGGGTTAGATGCGCTAATTTTATTTATTTATTTGACGTTTTCTCGGAATATCATTATTCCGACGACGCATTTCTGGGGGCCAATCGCCTAACGGAAATGCTTTGGAAAACGTTAACGCCTTCGATTTTATTTAATTATTTCTGACCGCCGAAGGTTTTCAAATACCTCACGCTCATTTTCTTTAATATTGTTATTATCAATGCAAAAGAAAAAAAAAGCGCGGGGCATTCGAAAACCTCAGGCGGCTAGAAATAACAAAATAAAATCGTAAGCGTTATCGTAGGCGAATGGTCCCCTGCAAAGGATTTGTAACGTCAATAAAGAAATAAAACCGTTGAAATGAGTGATGGGCGTGACAACCTAAGGAATAAATAGCTTCAGTACTCTTCTGTTCATTGATCATAGAAAAGAATGTCGATCATCGATTCTCACCGGTCATTGGTACAACTACCTTATGTATTATATAATTATTTTGGCTGCTCATTGTCTAGTCACCGTGAGCGTTGTAAAGATCTTAAAGTTTAGAGTATTCGACTTAATTTATATATAGTAGTAACTATATCGAACAACAAATAAATTGTTTTAATTAATAAAACATAAAACTGGGAGCTGTTGTTGACATATGACGTCACAAGTCCGTATTGCTGTCCTTGTCTGATTAAACCTTTCCGATCAAAGGGAAAGCGCAATTTTGTGTATTTATTACTAAAATATTTTGTTTTAATTGATAATATCACTCAAAAAACTGAAAACTGTCGACGTGTGACGTCACAAGACAGTATTGCTGTCCTTGTCTGATTAAACCTTTCCGATAAAGGGGAAAGCGCAATTTCTTGTATATTTCACTAAAATTTTCGTTTTAATTGAAAATATCAGTCAAATACTCTTATTACTGTGCTACAATTAAAAATTTCGTCTTATTAGATAAAGCTGAAATTTAGTTTATTGGTTATTATTCATGTATTGTTTTTTTATTATTATATAAATAAACTTGTTAAGAATTTATCGATATCGCTGGTTCGATGGCCCACCTCTAATACTCAAGGGCGTTAATTGAATTGAAATTAGTTTAACACAATGTATTTTGCTAGATCATAGTGCCTTAGAAAAAAACAAAATATATAACTAACATAGGTAACGGTTAATAGTTAAATAAGATTAATAAATAATGTTAGAATTGTACATTTTTAGATATTTTAAAAAGCTTAATTTGACAAATTGTTTGACAAACCTTTTCACGCCTTTACAAGCTTAGAAATCTGCTAGTTGAATTGTTAATCATATTTCCAAGCACATTTAGCGTTTCATATAACATATCCATATTATAGAACAACACGCAATGTTATAACTTGAAAATTCTTCAAACGATTTTCAACCTTAATGGCTGGATTCAAAGTTTAAAGTCGATTGTAGAATTACAATTTCTGTTGCCCATATATTTATCACAATTTTATTAATTGCAATTCACAGTATGTGTAGAAATTCGATGAAGTGTGAAAGTTTTCGTCTGGAGACTTGCCTATTCGTATTTGCTATTCGTATATTTGATAGAAGTTTATACTTTTTATGCTCTACAGTCCCTGGTCTGTAAATGGCAGATTTCTGCCAATGTCAAAAAACCCCTGTCTCTGGAGAGCAGATTTCTGCCGCGAGTTGATAAAATTATTTTCATTTTTCATATTTTTCGTTTTATGTATGAATTTACACATCTAATATATAGATAAGTCTGTAGAGAAACTATCCAGGATTGATTTAAGACATAAATGAAGCCTGGATGTACAGAAGAACTCGAATAATAACAGGAAAATTGACCGGAAATTAAAACCGTCCATGACTAACAAAATAGGGGGGGGTTTGAGCGCCATATTGCTTACACATTTGAGGGGATATTTAATGAAAGGGAGAGACTGATGTCAAATTTACAAATAGCGAATACGGAAATCCATGTGAAGTGCAAGCGTGACAGTGGTGACGTCACAACATCGCGGTTTGATTTTAGACATAAATCTCTAATAATAATATTCTAAAGATTGTGTCATATCGACTTATGCTTACAAGAAGTATTGTGGAATGATATTTCATTCATTTTGATTTTAAAAATTATTTCTCTATGACAATTAATAATATTATTTAAGTATTCGGTTTTCGGCCGAATATAATAAAAGCAGCCGAATAGTAACCGAATATTCGTTGCATGTCTAATATATATATCTAATATATAAGGGTATGGTCGCCAAAAATTGTACAAATATCATTTTCGTTTTGTCCCCATTTTATTTTTCTCATAATTTCGAAGTTATTTGATAAATGTCATTTGTTGAACATTGTTCTGAATGACGAGCTTCTGTTTAGATTATTTTGACGAAATGTAACCTACCATCCCTAAAAAATATATGTAAAAAAAATATAATTTAAAAGGTAGTGCTTTCACTCCCATACAAAAATTGTTTGTCCAACTACCACCTTTGTATCAAAAATTGCCAATAATTCCGAAAAAAAATAGTTTTTTTCTAATTATTAAATTGTACTCATGCTTTATGATAGTTTCTCAATGTGTTTCTAAACGTGCTTATTAAAATAGCGATTCAGTTACATATTTAATCGTTTTTAAAAAAGTGTCCAATTTTATGATGAGTGTGTAACGTCATGAATGTAACGTTTGTTTCTACCAGTTTCCTTTATGTGATTTGATATTTTTTGCTATTTTCTTAAACTGCAACACTATTAAGCAAGATACAACATTCAGAAATAAAAATCGGCCATATTTTTCCGAATAAAAATCGTAATTTGTGTTGACTTCAGATTTGTCGCCAATAAATATTGTTTTTTGTATGTTTCATTGCAAGGTAAGTACTGCTTGTTGTGGTATACTGTTAACGTGTTTAGAAAGATGTATTATCACAGAAAACGGTAACCCTACGTCACAATCCGTAGTTGTTTGCAGTTAAATGATATTTGAATTTTAGGTCATGTCGCACGCTTTTTTGTGTCATGAATGTTACAATGTGTAACGAAATGTGTAACGTTACAATCATGACCGATTCTAAGGCGGAGATTACACTATTTTACTTAAAATATAACCTTACCGCGACTTCGTCAGAGTTAACTTTGGTTTTTTGAGAATCCTTTGAATGTTTATATGTTCGTTACTCAATCACGCAAAAACGGCACAATGGATTTTGATGAAGTTTGGCACACATTATATGTGTATACTATATTGAGTAACGAACATACAAACTTTCACATATATAATATTAGTAGGATGAAATTAGTTAAAAATATAAATTCCAGATGCCTTTGAGAAATGCCGAAAGGCAAACAAAATATTGTGAAAAGTTACGAACCCAAAATCATTCGAAGTACGAAGAAATAAAATCAAAAAATGCAGAAAAAAAGAAAAAACCACGGAATGTACCGAAGACAATAAAAGATTGAAAAGAAAACAGTGGCGAGTCAAAATCGTCGCAGAATGAAGTCAAAAGATATTGCGAAAAATGATAATATCACTGAAGTGTGCTGAAACTCATGAAAACACATTCTTGGTACGAAAACTACAAAGAAGATGGGCTAACCAAAGAATATTATATGAAGAAAAAATCTAAAGCCAAACGTTAATCAAAAAAATATAATATCACCACCACAGGCCTAGAACTATTTAGTACCAGTAGAACTACTACAATTAGTACAGTCAATCTGTAGGTTGAGTGGTGAAAAAAAAACCTAAAGGGTAAGTCTTGTTTTGTCTGTTGCCAAATGACGTCAGTAAGCCACCTTGGCGATGGGCATGTTCAACTCGTAGGCGTTTTTTGAAAAACTCAAAAAAACCGTCAAAATTTTTTTGAAACGCATTTTTCTTGTTTTGTATGCATTTTAGAAACTTTTTTTTCGACCATAATTGTAGAGGGCGTTGAGTGCTACAATTTATGTCATTGTTGCAATCTCGTACAACAAAAAATGCTCATTGTAGGTGGCGCTAAAGTCTAAAAAAAGTGTTTTTTCACTTTTTCACCCTGAAAATATCATTTTAATGGAAAACTTTAGATGGCAAAGTTGTTTCGTACATAATTACCAACAACTTTTGTATAAACAATTTTTTTGTATTACTTACCGTTTTCAAGTTATAAATTGCGCAGATATGAAAAGTCCAATAGAGCGGTTTTAGGCAGTTCAAGTACACATTTGCAGTGCACATTTCAATGTACGTTTTTACCATTTTTTTTTCAATCATGAAAAAAAATAAAATTAAATCTATTTTTTTTTCATTTTTTTTTGTTTTTCAATCATGAAAAGAAATAAAAAATAGTAATACGTACATTGAAATGTGCACTGCAAATGTGTACGTGAACTGCCCAAAACCGCTCTATTGGATTTTTCATACCTACGCAATTTATAACTTGAAAACAGTAAGTAATACAAAAAAATTGTTTATACAAAAGTTGTTGGTAATTATGTACGAAACAACTTTGCCATTTAAAGTTTTCCATTAAAATGATATTTTCAGGGTGAAAAAGTGAAAAAACACTTTTTTGAGACTTTAGCGCCACCTACAATAAGCATTTTTTGTTGTACGAGATTGCAACAATGACATAAATTGTAGCACTCAACGCCCTCTACAATTATGGTCGAAAAAAAATTTCTAAAATGCATACAAAACAAGAAAAATGCGCTTCAAAAAAATTTTGACGGTTTTTTTGAGTTTTTCAAAAAACGCCTACGAGTTGAACATGCCCATCGCCAAGGTGGCTTACTGACGTCATTTGGCAACAGAAAAAACAAGACTTACCCTTTAGGTTTTTTTTCACTCAAACGATATTTTTTTCGACAGATTGACTGTACTAAATAGGTTCTATTATGAACTAAGCTTTATGATGGTCATGTATGTAACGTTCTGTCATGTACGTAACGTGTGTTACGATGTCATGAATGTTATTTGTACAATTTTTTGCGCCCATACCCATAAAATTCTCGTGTCGCGGTGTTTGTGGTTAAACTCCTCCGAAACGGCTTTCCCGATTCTCATGAAATTTTGTGTGCATATTGGGTAGGTCTGAGAATCGGACAACATCTATTTTTCATCCCCCTAAATGTTAAGGGTAATCCAACCCTAAATTTTTTTTTTCAATTTTAGATATATTTTTTTTTATTTTTTTATGATACATCATACAAAAATACATACAACCCTAAATTTTCACCTTTCTACCACCAACCCCTATTTTTTATGGCGGTACGAAGTTCGCTGGGACAGCTAGTATATATATATATATCTTTCCACAATACTCTTGTAAGTTTGGCATATTTTAATGAGATCTAACTAAACAGCATTTTTGAAATGCGATCAAAGTTCAAATATGAAAAAGTAAGTGCTTTTCGCGATAATCTGTTATACTTAATTCCCGACTATGATAGTATGCCCGACTATGATAGTGTGTCCGACTATGATGGTATGCCCGACTATGATAGTATGCCCGACTATGATAGTATGCCCGACTATGATAGTATGCCCGACTATGATAGTGTGTCCGACTATGATAGTGTGTCCGACTATGATAGTATGCCCGACTGTGATAGTATGCAATACGTGCACTCACTAAACGAGTAACGAAGCTCTTAGCTTAGCACCAAGCATGACTCATTGTAGTAACGTCTGAGCCTTAGCAGCTACTTGAGAAAACAATATTGTCAATATTACACTTGCTAGCAAAGATAGCGTTATCTAAGGATTTTTTTATAAAATTATATATTTTGTTTTCATTGGCCCATCGAATACAAGAAGACCAATAATGAAACTGTTATCAAGGTATTCTTTTATATTCAATTGAAGTAAATAGCTTTTTTATTTTATCTTTATTTTATTTCGGTTACAATTTTACTCTCTTGCATAGCTTTTTTGCTCGCAAGTGTATTTTTGACTTTGGTTGAAACAACATAAATACATTACACATTATACTTATAAATAAAACTAGTTTACATAATGATATCAAGTAGGTTTTCAATAGATAAAATACTATTTTTTCAATACATATACTCAAATTAAACATTATATAATTCCACCTCCCCCCAATCCTGAAGTTTCGAATAATAAGCTATTCGAGAAGTGTGGAAAAAAGTCGAAGAAATATTTTTACAAAATCCATTGAAAACCTATCTGCCGTCCTTGTTTAGCTGTATTGAAGTGACAGAGAAGAGAGAAAGAGAGCTTGAGGAATGTCTACCTCCACGTTTGTATGCGACCAAATATATTGAAATAGTTGAAATAGTAATATTTTTTAAATAGTTAATTGAACGCACGGTGGTAAAATATAACACTTAATTGGTGAAAACATTATGTCTTTTGCTTGATGGAATTTTGATCTATTTATTACTTCTACAGTCATATCTGCCCTTTATGTCATCTGTCTATTTCGGCATTAATTTAATCTAAATTTAAAATAAGACTGACATTTCAAACCCATTTTTATCGACTTTCCGTAACTGATAACTAACTTAGTCTTAAAAATGAATTTGTTTATATTATTAACAACATTGAGGAGCTCGATGACGCAGGTGGCTAGTGCGTTCAGCTGCGATGGTTGAAGTTAAGCAACTTTCGCAATGGTCGGTCGTTGGATGGGTGACCAAAATCTTCTTTCTCGAGCTCCTCCTTGTTTCGGAAGGGACGTTAAGCCGTTGGTCCCGGCTGCATCTGCAGTCGTTAGCACCCACCAATCCGCACTGGGCCCGCGTGGTGGGTCATGGCCCAATCTCCCTATTCCAAATAGGCTTGTACCCATACTGCTGGCAGTGGGGACATTAATAGGCTGATGATGATTAACAACATAGTGTGTTACAGTAATACAGGTCAGATTCCCCTTTTAAGTGTGAGGACACTTGTATCAGGGAAAGCCTTTCTCCCATACCTTGAAGTGGTTTTATAAAATACAGCCAGTGCCATGTTAAATGAGAATACATAAACATTACTTATGCTAAAAGCATCTCGTACATGTTTATTACAAACTAGCGGCCCGCCCTCGCTTCGCTTCGGTGTAGAGCTGAAGTGTAGACTACAGTTTTTGTTCTCAGGCTTGTATTATACACAATGACATTCATCTATGATTCTTCTTATACCTGCATGCAAAGTCTCAGCCCGATCGGTTTAAAATTGACAAAGTTTCATACAAACTTTCATTCCCTATTTTATCCCCTTGGGGGTAGAATTGATGAAAATCCTTTCTTAGCGGATGCCTACGTCATAACATCTACCTGCATGCCAAATTTCAGCCCGATCCGTCCAGTGGTTTGGGCTGTGCGTTGATAGATCACTATGTCAGCCAGTCACCTTTGAGTTTTATATATATAGATGATGAGTACATGCAAAACGGAACCAACCGTTTTGCTCAATGTGGTAAAGTTACAATTACTTAATTACCAAGCTTTCAGTTTCATGTAAAGAAAGAAATAAATTTTATTAACCTTAAACATAGTAATATTAACATAAATAAAACAAGCCAAGTTAGGCCAACCCTGTCTCAGCTTAATACTACAGCAACACCAGGCTGCTGCAGCGCTGATAATTCTAAGACCTAAGGTGATTACACAGATTTTTTAACACAATAATAATATACCAATAGAAATAACCATACTAATTAATACATACCTATCAAAAACTAATTATAACAACATAGGCAGATTGTTTTTTTTTATGTACACATTTTGATCAACAAAAATGGGTTTGAAATGTCGAAAATTGCATTGTTATTAAAAATATAGTATGTGGTAGTTTTCTGATAGGTTTCCACAATCTACACAATCATTTTAATGTGGTTAATTTCTCATTACGTAGATTATAATTTTTGTGTTGTATTTTTCTGCCGTGTGCTTAAAATCGATACAAAATACGAGTAACAAGTGTAATATATACTTACTTAGAAATATAGTTAAATTTTTAAATAAATTACTTCTAATTTGTTTAAAGGGCGTTTACTTTAGCTGTTTAATATGTATTGGATCTTGTTATGCGAACATGACCCAATCTGCTAATCGAACAAAGTTATTATCCTATATATAAAATTCTCGTGTCACAATGTTAGTTACCATACTCCTCCGAAACGGCCTGACCGAATGTTGTGAAAGTTTATATGCATATTCCGTGGGTCTGAGAATCGGCTACTATCTATTTTTTATATCCTTAAGTGATAATGGTTGTCCACCTGTAACGTAGTGTTCTGAAACCTACAATGCGCCTTCGCGCCAAAATTCAAACTATTGGGTATTGCAACGTAGTGTTCTCATATGGGTTAGGAGGAATGTTATCCCAGAAAATTGATAGAACACTACGTTACACACCCCTAAAATTTTGTTGGACACTGATTTATTTTTTTATAATGTGGTATTAAAAAATACATACAACCCTTAATTTTCTCTTCCATCACCTGCCCCTATTTTTATGGCGGTACGAAGATCGCTGGGTCAGCTAGTGATAAAATAAATTCATTTAAATTTTAGATAGAATATCTTGCGTCGGCATTTTCGATTTATTTCTTCAATGTCACGAGTTCTATTATATTGAAACATTATGCTGAGTCTGTTGCGCATAACCACATCCAATGACTGTCTCTTTGTAAGCTAACTTCAATATAAAAAGTATGCAGAAACAAAAATTATTTTTCTACATTTTAATCACGATATCAAAATATTAATTGTAAATGTAATATTTAAAATTAAATTTACTCTGTAAATATTATAATATTGTAATGAATGACGGGTTTAAGGATCTGCAATATGTTTTGCATATTACCATTTTTTATGAGTTAAGGCGAGTGTACATAGGAGCGACTCTTTGTGAAGCAATATTTAGGAATTTAACGAATAAAAACATATTATAATAAAATATCAAGACCATATTACACGGAAAGAGGTTAGAAGGGAATTGTAGACGGGGCAGGCGCGCCATAGTTATGTGTGGGCAAATGCTCATAACTTGACGAAAACTAGGATCTGATTGCGTCGTTGCTTTCGGCTGTGAGCTCTGATTGGTGCGATTGTTTGATGTCGCGTCATTTGATTGCCTATTATCTGTGGCGGCGACATCTATATGCCCCACATATATACAACGGATGGAGGAAATCATTACTCACCATCCTCAAGAGATGGCGTTACCTGCACTGCGATCATAATAGTATCGAAGCCTACATCGCGCAAATGAAATTCGGAGGCTAACTTTTCATATATACGATGCCCGACCAACATCAGTCGGGCCGCGGCCCCCGAGCTACCATCACTTAACTCGGAGGAAGATCTTCCCCTTTGGCCTTCCTACATTATCTATTAGGCGGAACTGTAGTGAGGACGAGCTAGCGATATCGGTTTCCGTACAATATCTGGGCGTTTTTCCTCGCCCCTTACGACAACGGCTAACTAGAGCCGAGGTCCGAGTCTCAGAGCCGCCCTCTAGTGAGCCGAGTCCCTCAGGTGCTCGTGGTGTAGAGACTCCAGACGGAGAGGAGACTCCCCCCGTGGGGAGATGCCATCCGCCTGGAATACTTCTAGAGGCACTCGACAATTTTCGGTTCGAGGTTCCCTTAGGATCTCGCCGTCCCCAAACCCGGTGACGCTGTAAAGGTCATCTGCAACCAACAGCATATACACTCAAAAAACATATTTTTTCCCGTACAAATGTCTCTAATCACCCTAGTAACCTCTTTCTGCGTTCTGCGATTAAGACCCATGCAGCGTTTCATGGCAAAAAGTCAGGGACTAAATTCGCTTTTTAAAAGCTAACGATTCGATTTTCTGGTAAAATTTTTTTTATGTATTTTTTATTCTAGAAATCGTGTTGAAAACGGAACTTTTTTTTATATAAAGAAAATATAACTAGAAAAAATTCCACGCGGACCAAGCAGCAGACGGGATTCGAACCCGCACCCTTCGCAAGCACTGACCAATTATGCTACCGCGGCCCTCACGGACCGCGTCGAAATTCCTCTAGCCATTCTTAAGCTGCAAGGCAGCGCCATCTCTTCGCATTATAGGTAACCCCCAATTGGTCAGTGCATTCGCCCGGATTGCAAAGGGTGCGGGTTCGAGTCCCGTCTGCTGCCTGGTCCGCGTGGAATTTTTTCTAGTTATATTTTCTTTAGATTTAAACATCAAGCAGTTACATGCTTTAAAATAATAAAAATTTTAACTTTTTTTTATATATCAATGTTGCTCCACTGAAAGTTGCCCGAGCATTCGGTGTGAATACAGCGTTATATTGATAACATTGTCGGTTACGAGTAGTGAGTTCAATCCCGGCTCTTAATTTTTACTCCGGGACTTTAATATGTTTAAAGATAGTCCCGGTATTTGTAGATTGTCTATACTCAATTTCGGAATTATGGGGTTGGATGATATTATATGTTATCCCGTACTTTTAACAATGTGTTTTAGTCGGGATTTTAAACTTTAACTTTAGGTGATCCTGGGATTTTGGGATTGCCTTTATAATAATCCAAACATTTGGGCATTGTTTACCGATGATACCGGGATTTTTAGATTGACTGGAGCTTATTTTGGGATACTGGGGTTTTTAATGGATGACCCTAGTAAAGTAATGAAATCCTAAAGAAAATTGGATTTGTTCATCTTTTGATCGCGGGATTGAATTCTCTACTCGTTAGAGACTAAAGCCCGTATTACAGAATGACAACTAAGTGTTGATCTTTACTTGAGTACAGTTAGAAAGGGATATCGCTATGTGTTATATATAGCGACATCTCTTTCTAACTATGCTCAAGACTAGATCAATCACTGAGAATCTTTCGTTAATACGGGTCTAAAACTTGCCATTAAAGCAATTATGTATATTCTCTATGAAATAAGTTTACTAACAAATTGTTTTTTTTTATTTTATTTTTTTCATAAAAAAATATATCGTAGAATGTACTTAATTAATTTTATAATTACACGCATTTGTTGCGTTATGATGATCGAGCAAAACGATAAATATATGGCAGGTATTAATTAAGCGTTTAACAAATTGGTTGTCTTTCTTAAAAATAAATAGGCAGCCATAACTTGCTGATAAAAGTGACTGATTGTCTATCTGTTATGCCGGCATATATGTTTCTTTATAAATATACTTATATATGTACAGTGTATGTATTCTATCCGTTACCCTAGTATCCCATAACACAAGCCCTACAGTGCTTACTTTGGGGCTAGGCTAATTGATGTGAGAGTTGGAAATATTTATATCATATTAATTCACATGTCTATTCGTGTTTGCTATTTTGTTAACTTGACATCAGTCTCTCCTTTTCATTCCCTATAAAGCGTGACAAGGAATACCTGCTGCCGAAATGACAATAGCAAATACGAAAGCAAATGAGGAGCTGGCGAACAAAACTGTATAATTACGCATCTGGTCAAACTATTTTTTTTTGAAGTGAAAACTTCTTTAGCGGCGTTGTACACTTTTTTTGAAAAAAGGTTAAACTCGCGTCAGGTTAAACACGTGGGCTGATCGCATCATGACACACAATAAAATTGGAAAAGTTGTTGACTTTCAATATATTGGACGAAACATAGTAATATTTTATTTTACCGTATTATAATAATAAGTATCTATCTAGGACGTCCACGTGGCAGCTTTATTGCGAAGAAAATGCATTTTTTTTAAAATAGATGTCGCTAAGTGCGCTTAAACGTGATTCATGTAAGTTGATTTTTCTGAGAGACAAACTTTTTTAATGTAATATAAATTGTCATGTTTGTGTACGATAGCGCAATTCATAAATATTGTATTCTACCACATGATAGTACTTTATACTGATTATTAAAGAAATTCGTGCAAAATTATTCACTAACCATTCCAAAATATCAAAAATGCACAACGTTAATTCAAGTTTTCACTTCTGCCGGCACTCCCGGAGTGTAACCCGTCGTTTTTTTACAGTCCGGAGGTTTCGAACCCGTTGGATTTGAATCTCAAATAATTTTCAATCAAAACCGCCTAAAACGGTGTTAAAATTTATAAATTAAAAACCATGCCAAAAGCTCACTGTAGGTATGTCATTCAGTTTTATACAGCTCCTGTTAAATTTAATTCTACGTAATAGGCTATTTGACAGTATGAAAAATAATAATGTACCAATTGTTGGCATCTGTATTTAATATGAATATTAGCAGCGATTTTACTGTTCTGAAGGAACAAATAATTGATAACTTTTCTATAAGATCATTAAATAGAAATGATATTTTTCTAGTTACGTGACTGAAAATGCCTGGGATTGGCCAAGACTAAAATGACGTCAAACGCTAGTCGCAAACATACTTCCGGCCAAAGTGACATTACATTGTATCGTTTGACGTTTTAATGACAGTCGTGTGACGTCACACACTAGTGAGACGCCATTATTTCCAGAGAAACGTTTTCGCAGCAACTTGAAAATTTAATTTGTAATTTAGTTTTTTTTACAGAATTACACAACAAAATTTAAATTTCCACTTTTTATGGACTTCATAAACATTAATAAATAACGTAATATAGTTTTCTAAAACTTGTCAAATACCCTATTATATCGTTTTGTTCGCCAGCTCCTCAAATGTAATGTGAAGCTTAGCTAGTATGAGTTAAAAAACTAAATCATACATTAATGTCTCTTTCATCATGTTAACAGCATTAAAGAATTTTCTGTCTTGTTGATGCATACACGTTCGCTATTCGGCATATATGTGACAGACAGACAGACAATCAGCCAGTTTATCAGGAAGTCATAAAAGTTGGCAGCTAATGTCAAAAAATATGAATTGCAAAATGAAAATGTCACATTTACATTCGGTCGAATAATGGAAATACCTAATGTTGGTGAAGTAAATGGCATTTTGAACCTTAAAATAAAGCAGTTTTAGTTGTATTATTGCATATTTTTTTAAGAGTTTAATATGTGGCTTAGGAGATTACGTAAAGCGTAGATTTCAGTTCTTGGTGTGTTGATCGGTGGAAATTTTCTATTAGTTATTTTCTACATATCAATAAATCTATCAGTTTAACACTTAAAAATAAAAATGCAATAGAAATAATCTTATTTGTGTTTCATTAACAAAATATACGTTGTCTTTTCGCAAACATTCTCTCCATCAGTTGACAAGTGAGAACTTAAAAAATAAATCTTAAAAGCTTTATATTTAAATACTCTCTTTGGCACCATTCACAAGGTAGATGTGTTACCCTAGTTGTAACTTTTTATAGCAATGCGTTTGTGTACAGTCGTACACATATCAATGGTGACAATGTAACGTTATTAAACTATTACTTTTTAGGTAATTAACGGGATTGTAACGACGTACCTTATTTTTAGTGAGTTTCCGAAATATCCGAAAATTTTTAACCGTGAAAGTTTGAAATAATATATACATCTGAAGAAAAGTTTACTAGAAAAAAAAACCACACGGACCAGGCAGCGGACGGGACTCGAACCCGCACCCTTCGCAATCCGGGCGAATGCACTGACCATTATGCAACCACGGCCCTAGTCGCCGCGTCGAAATTTTCCTAGCCTTAAGCTGCAAGGCAGCGCCATCTCTTCGCATTATAGGTAACCCACAATGTCAAATGAATACTTTTTCAAGTATTAAATATTTGAAAGAAGAAATAATGAATAGGGCCGTGGTAGCATAATGGTCAGTGCATTCGCTCGGATTGCGAAGGGTGCGGGTTCGAGTCCCGTCTGCTGCCTGGTCCGCGTGGAACTTTTTCTAGTTATATTTTCTTTACCGAATAGATGTTGAGCAGGAGTCAACAGAGCCACTCAAGTCAAAGTACAGTTGTTACGCGTAGTGTCACCATCTTTATGGCGCGCGTTGTACAAACTTTGATACATATCATTCTCGTTGCTTGAACTTTCTAAATTATGCGTAAAAATGTTTTAAACATTTGTTGTATTGTAACATTGTTAAAATTGTAATCTTGTCCTGTCGCCATTATGTTATTGCTTGTATAAGCCAAGTTTATTGATATAGATTCGATTAAAACTATGAGGATGTAAAGATTTTCCCTAAAGTAAACATCTAAAATAACGCGTCATGCTCGGGAACGGGCAATGCTCTCGCAGATATTCTGCTCAGGACTAAATCTAGCAGAAAAATAATTATAATAGTAATTCATCATAATCGTATTCTTTGTTTGTTACAATATATTTAATGGCGATTGTACACCTATTAGCTTTTAAATGCTTAAGTCTCAAACGAAATAATTTGTTAATATTTGATATAGATGGTAGTTCTTACGAAAGCAGTTATCGCACTTACTTCCTAGCCGTCTCTTTTCGTTGCATACAAATTTTGTTTTCTAGAGCGAGACAGGTGATAGTTATAAAGCGCCATCTCTCTTTGGAATACTGAAGTTGCTTGCGCCAGAAAGGGACGGAGCATTGGAAATTAGCTTGTTTGTAAAATTATGTAAATGAATGATGATTCTGTCTGAAATTGTGAGTACAAATGTACGCGTCCAATGTTTTGATGCCTTAACACTGTAATTGTAAGGGAATAAATTTCATGTTTAGAAATCTTGATTGGTTTTATTTAATATTCTACAACTACGACTTTTAGTGTCGCCGCAGACGGGCCACCGACCACAGCCACAAAACGCCGCCACCGGGATATTTCTTGTAGTTTTCATACATTTTATATGGACTCGCCACACACGGTACGCCCGCCGGTGGCCGCCACACGCTACAAATCGTCGTTGCTCGCTTCTTGTGGCCCGCACCGGCCACTTAATGCGCCGATACAAAACGCCGCCACACCTCACTCGCGCGATTCCCCACCCCTCTCTCTTTTACCTCAGTCGGCCGCTGTCGCGCGCTTCAGCCACTTTAGTAGCCGCTTCTAGCTTCTCGTGGCGGCGTTTGTGGCTGTGGCGTGTGGCCCGTGTGCGGCGACACTTACAGTTTGTAAGCCAAAAGGGTGGACAATTTTTCCTAGACTAAAATCCACGCGGCCCAGGCTGCAGACGGGACTCGAACTCGCATCCTCCGCTATCCGGGCGGCTGCACTATCAGTTTTGCTACCGCGACCTTAATGACCGTGTCAAATTTCTTTTAGTATTTCTCTTAGGCTGCAAGGCAGCGAGATTTTCTTTAGATTTTGGGGTCGGTGCAAACGTACTGTACTCTTAGCACGAAGCAATATCGAATTCGTATCGTTTGCGAGTTCGAAATGTCATTGTCAAATGTTTACTGATTTTTAGTTCTCGTTACGTCTTTTGTGCCGCTGCTGTTCAAGTTTCCATACAAAATTTGACATTGACATTTCGGTTTGCCAACTATATTCTAATTTGATAATGGTTCGTGCTAAGGGCACTGTACTTATAGCACGAACCAATATCGAATTCGAGTAGTTTGCCAGTGCAAAATGTCACTGTCAAATGTGTACCGATTTTTAGTTCTCGTTACGTCCGTTGTGGCGCTGCTGCTCAAGTTTTGTTACAATCATATCATCGTTTTTATTTATTTTTAAGCATTTAACTGCTAGATGTTTAAATCTAAAGAAAAGTTTACTAGTAAAAAAAATTGTGTGTTACCTACAATGCGAAGAGATGGCGCTGCCTTGCAGCTTAAGGCTAGGAAAATTTCGACGCGGCCAATAGGGCCGTGGTAGCATAATGGTCAGTGCATTCGCCCGGATTGCGAAGGGTGCGGGTTCGATTCCCGTCCGCTGCCTGGTCCGCGTGGATTTTGTTTTCTAGTAAACTTTTCTTTAGATTTAATCATGTCAATGTCAAATTTTGTATGGAAACTTGAACAGCAGCTCCACAGCGTACATAACGAGAGCTAAAAATCAGTACACATTTGACAATGACATTTCGGACTCGTACACGTTACGAATTCGATATTGGATCGTGCTAAGGGTACTGTGCTTGTAAATTGAAATCGTAGAAATCGTACCCAGACCCGGCGGAAACCCGTGAAGAACAAACGTCCTGAGGCCCAAGCAGGAATTTTTACAGCTCCCTAATCGTATCGCATCGTTTAAGAGCTCGTTCCTACTTGTCGGGTGTCCGATCCGTATATTAATCGGAGGTTCCAGTGGCAGAGCATTATATATGAAGCTATTGACACTTATCGGAAACCGATTTTGTATCGGCCCCAACAAGAAGTGTCGGGTGTTCTGCAGCCCTCTACGCCCGGAAAAAAAATCGTGTCGGATCTCGCTCGCCTATTATTAAGAATGGCGCTGTTCATATTTGTCGGGTGTCGGGGCTGACTATCCTCCCCCGCTACCCCTTGTTCCGTCCGTAACGCAACCTTTTTTCAGTACAAATGCAGTCTCTAAGGCCCTTTTCACAAGCACACGGTCACGGCACGGCCGCCATGCCGTGCAACCGTGCTAGCTCTTTCACATGTATACGGCTTACACACGGTCGCCGGCTATGGATGTTGCAATATTATCGAGAATTTTGGGGAACGACGACGTCTTTTATCATGGAACAAAAAAAGATTCTTTTCATTATCATCTAATTCTTCGAAACTACTATTTAATCCTAAACATACTTCTTTCCACGGTCCTTTTGTCTCGTTCCTGTTTTTATAAGACGCGATGGTTTTATCCCATAAAGTAGGACGCGCTTCAACTAGCGAAATCAACACATCAACATCGATTTCGTCAGACATTCTGTAACAATCGTCCGTCCGTTCCCCTATGACTTTAGCTGACGAATGGTATTTGCGCTCGCCGAGCCGTACCGCGCCCGTGTTCATGTGAACGCGTCTATAGAAGTCCATACAATACTATAAAGACGGTTGCCGCGTCAAAACCGTGCTTATAGTGGATAAGGACGGCTGACACGCGGTCACGGCACGGTCGCCGTGCAATGTGAAAGCTCTCATTGTTGCTCATACATTACTATTTTACACGGCACGGCAACCGTGCCGTGTCCGTGTACATGTGAAAAGGCACTAAGTCCTATATTTTGGTAGATTATTTTCACTAATATTTGAGTCAGTAGATCGTTGAATGTTGATATTGACATCCTAAAATAATTGAAACACTTAATTTCGTCACTTCCCAATTCTGTTATTAAGTTCTGAAATTTACCCAAAATCGAATCTTTCCCTCAGGAATATGTGCACCCAATATTTACTTCCATGGCAGTCTTACTTTGTTTTCTTAAAGAATAATAGGAACATCACAACAAGAACTTCGGCAACGTCCATCTTGAACAGTCGCCTCGCGTAGAGTGCCTGAAATTGGGTAAAGCTTCAACCGTGACCGACAACCGATTATTAATCGTGTGTGCGAACAAAGGCACCGACATCCGATTAATATACGGATCCGACACCCGACAAGTGGGAACCAGCTCGAAGTGTCTATGAAAACTAAGCAGGCAGCGCCCCTACCGGGCGTAAGACGAAACTGTCTCCTTTCATACAAAAATTTGACCTTATATTCCCAGTCGCCCACACGAGGATTTTCACCGTAGGCAAATGGGTCAGACATTGTTCCCAGTATCTTTTATTCCCATTTGTCTCCAGGGGCAATCCGCGCGGGACTGGGAAATAAGAATCTGACGATAGGTTAACGGAGCTATCAAAATTCGTGCTTGGACTTCAGTAGCCTTAGCACGAACCATTTTCGAATTCGTAACGTTTGCGAGTACGAAATGTCAATGTCAAATGTATACTGAATGTTAGTTCTCGTTACGTACTTTGTGACGCTGCTGTTCAAGTTTCCATACAAAAGACAATGACATTTTGGACTCGCAAACTATTCGAATTCGTGCGAAATGTCATTGTCAAAGGACATTGTTCAACGTCCATACATAGTTAGCCTAAGAACCAACAATCATGAAATATTATTTTCTAGGTTCAAAATCGTAAGTTTAAGACTGTAAAAACAAAGATTATTGACGGACATTTCTGAGAACTTAAATTATTAGGAAATGGTATTTATTGTCTTAGATTATTTTTTAACTTTTTAATTTAGCTTCCTTAACTGGAAGTGTCCGTCACAATCTAAATACTGATAATTATCGCAAAAAATATACTAAGAATTATCATAAATGCCAAATTGGTGTTGGTTCTTAGGCCAATTTTAACATTGTCCTTTGTATGGAAACTTGAACAGAAGCGCTACAACGGACGTAACGAGAACTAAAAATCAGTATCTACACATTTGACAGTGACATTTCGGACTCGCAAACGTTACGAATTCGATATTGGTACGTCCTAAGGGTACTGAGCACAATATTCTAGTGAAATGACGTGGCGATTTGAGGTGGTGGCACTGCTGAGCTGATGGTCAAGTATTTCCAAACCCCCGGCTTTCGTAAATTAAACAATTTTTTACACAAAATACTTTTAATTATATTTTGTATCTACACACTGCCACGGCTACGTCTATAAACTATACATGGATCGCTTCTACCGCTAGATGGCACTATACAATAACAGGAAAGCATTGTGGTGTTGAAACCAATATCCGCATTTTTTAAATACTGAAAAGCCAAAGGCACTGACTGATTAATATATATTTTAATGTCTTTGTAAAAACTAAATAGATAAATTAATATACAATAAACTATATTTTGCGCCAATAAATGATGGGGATATTAATAAAAAATCCCGATGTAGCATTCTGTACTCCTCACACATTCTTCTTAACAGGAAAGTGCGACAGAGAGAGCCTCTGTTTTGTTGTTTTATATTATTTTGTTTTTGGTGGAATTAAGTGTTTACATAGGCATCTATTTAGAAACAAAATATAGCTTATTGAAAAAGCTTTTGATTATAAAGGTAATGTTCAATGATATTACTTCATATGGTTAGCCTGTAGGGACTCAAAACATTCTCGATTTTCATTTTCAAATACAAACTTCATAAATTAAGTAGCTTTATCTACTTAACTTACTGATGTCACAAAAATAATAATAACATTATAAGAAACTGGCGTGATTTTATGAAACCACGATGTACTTATGTGAAACTTTAAAAATCATTAATAAATAAAAAGCGTGTGTGTCTCGAGACGCACGATACAAGAGATAACCTAAACTATCCTTTTTTGAGCACAGGAGATTGGTAGGTGAATAGTGCATTGGAGGGTGAAAAGGGGATTCGAGGATGAAAAGGGATTTCGAGGGTAGAAAGGGATTCGAGGGTTAAAAGGGATTCGAGGGTGATAAGGGGATTGGTGGATAATAGTGGGGATTGATGGGTGATAGTAGGGATTAATGAGTGAGGGAGCGAATTGGGTCTAGGGACACTCCTCTGGTAGTTGGGCGGGCTGTGGCGTCTATCTCCTTTAGCGACGAAGGGAAGCCAGACAGACTGGCACCGTAACGCGTTACGTAACGAAGCGGTTTACCCTCCCATAACAAGTTATCACTTCAAAAGTAGTTCCTCGGCTGGGATTCGAACCCGGACCGCCCGTGTAGCAGGCAAGCTTTTTACCACTGAACCACCGATGCATGTTATCAGTGTCTGATCTTTTGATAACAGTCAAAAATTCATTGCGACTTGCTAAAGAGGAACGAAAAAATTTGTAGCGATACATAAAAGTTCCACTTTAAAACAAATTATGTCTTTTTTTTAAACTTACTAAATAATTACCTATTGTCATCGATAAATATGGCCTTCATTTCGATTAGTGATTGGTAATAATAACAATTTTAAGAGTTCGCGGATATTAATTTCAACAACAACAAGACACAAAAATTAAAGATTTGTTCAAAATAATACTGGAAATATTGTAAAAATCTAACACAATTTTAAGAGATTCACAAACACTGGTTTCTCACTAAACATAATTAAAAAAATATCTGTAATAATTGTGTGGCCATAAAAATAATAACTTAAGTATCATTAATGTACTCAATATAACAATGTACCAAAAATGCAATGTGTCCAATATTTTTGTTCCAACAAATGCGTTATTATTTGCCTTTAAAATACACACATCAAAAGTGTCTAGGGATCAAGCATTTTTATGCGGATTTCTTGAGATTGAGATGTGGCTTTGTAATAAATTTATGATTTTATAAATTTATATGGATCCTTTTTGGTGCATTTCATAATTTGAATCAGGAACTGTGAATCAAATTTGAGTAAAAGATGAAAATCAGCTGTCAATATTTTCCCTATAAAAACATACAACGCATTGAAGACATTATTAGTGCTACTGTTTCCCTACTACTGATTAAAACCAACGTTATTATGGAGCGGCGACGTCATTTAAGCAGGGAAGAAATGCTCAGAGCCGTGGGAATGATAGAAGCTGGTTCCCGGCAACGTACTGTGGCTTTAGCTCTGAATACAAGTCAGAGTGTTATCAGTCGACTTTGGACACGATACCGAAGCACTGGTACCGTGGCTGAGCGCCATGGAGGACGGTATCGCTGCACCACACGGAGACAAGACCGATACATTCAAATCTTAACTCGAAGAGCTCCAACAATAACCGCCATGATGTTAGCCGTGAGGCTTCATCACTCTTCAGGGAACTTAATTAGCGACCAAACAGTCAGAAACCGCTTGCATGAAGTGAACCTTCATTCCCGAAGACCGCTACGGGTACCACCTATAGCAATGCACAATCGTAGGATTCGATATCAATGGGCTCTTGAACACAGAAATTGGGCAGAAGAACAATGGCGTTTCGTGTGCTTTTCTGATGAGTCTCGTTTTGGTATGAGACCGGATACAAGACGTATACGACACTGGAGAACCCCTGGACGCCAACAGCGATTAAAATCCTGCCAGGAAGTCCATCCTTATAGTGGTGGAACCATCATGGTATGGGCGGGTATTTGGATCGGCGGAAGAACTGAGTTGATTTGGATCAGAGGCAACCTCAACGCTCAAATTTATGCTGAGACGATTGTATCAGACGTCATCGTTCCTCTACAAGTGCAAATCGGTCCCTTATTTCAGTTAATGCATGATAATGCACGACCGCACACCGCAAGAGTTGTAAGACAGACTCTCGCCGCAGCTAACATCAATGTCCTGCCCTGGCCTGCTCAGTCGCCAGACTTGAACCCGATTGAGCATGCATGGGATATGCTACAGAGAAGAGCTCTGCCGAATATGGAGGGTATCCAGTCGCAAGAAGACCTTTTTTTGTTGTTGCAACGAACATGGGCGGCCATTCCACAGCGTGATTTGGATGAACTCATTTTGAGTATGCCAAACCGATGTTCTTGTGTTGTTAGTGTTCGCGGTAGAAATACGGATTATTAATTGTTTAAGTTACCCAATAAAATTTTAGAGAAAACTGTTATTTCAGTCTTTTTTTCGAACTTTTGTGTTAGTGGTTCAAATGTCAAAAATCCCTTTATTAGGAAAATGGCAAATTTCTTTATTAATGCAAAGGTGACTTGGTTTATCGTTACTGTGACAAACGAAAACACTTTATTTGATGAATCCTTAAAGAAAATTTTAATTAATATCAATCAGGAGAAAAGTTATTGCAAAAATATATGTTGATCCCTAGACACTTTTGATGTGTGTACTTGAATTATATATATATATACAATTTTTATTATTAATTTTTATAAAATACTTAGGCAATTTTTTCATAAGAATTGCTAACTTCACATTATTATAGGTATGATTGCAATCTTAATTCTAAATTACATAATGTACCTAAACACAATAAAACAAATCCTATCAAAATATTACTACAAAAGACTGCATACTACAAAACACAAAATGGCGCCATCTCGTAATTTAGTTTAGCTGCACAAATAATAGATGGCGCTGATTTTTCGTTACAGAGCTGCACTCAAAAACTAAGCATTTTGTATCTAATACAAAATGAAGAAAAAACAATACTGTTCCTATAACTATACTATACATACATCACTTATATCTCCATTATTTTTACATCATTAGAATATTCGCATTACAAACTTATTAAATTAAATTCACAAAAATGCATTGTCATTATACGAAATGTCTCATTTTAAACTTAGAGAATTTTTATTTTTATTTTAGCAAGTAATTCATTTTATGCGTTTGATTTTTTATTAATAAGAATAATTACCAAACCGATTAAATAGTGTGTTCTATATTTTGTAGTAAAACTTTTACCAGATATTTTTTCATCTAAGTTAATGAACTTTTCGTTGGTGTGAAACATTTTCAGTGTTTTTTTTTAATTCTATATTTGTGACGTCAAATCAGAGATCTTTCTCATAATCTATAAAATAATACTTTATATGAATAATACAACAATAACTTCAGCATCTTTACTGTAAAGGCAACTAGTGTTGGTTAAATATTGTGTTTTAATATACGTTGCATGCTTGGTAGTTTTACCAATCTATAAGTATCATATTTATTTCTTCAGTCACTGAATAGATGTAAAAATAAATATTATTATTATACTATGTATATGGGACCTATTTGTTAAGTGAACAACTTCAGTGATATTGGAACAAGAATTTGGTAAATGAAAGCTATTATTTATTTAATGGTTTCGTTTTAACGCTAGTAACTAATACTGAGTAATAATTTGCGTTCCGTTGCATTGTTGTATTTTATTTTCATTATTTTGTGTTCTACAATTTCAATTTTATCGTGTATTTCACAATGAATTTGACCAAGATGACCAAGTAATTTTATTATGAACTTCTATGTTTATTGTGACCTAACTGCACTTTAATAAAATATTTATATTTTACATAATACATATAATCGTTATTCATGTAGGTATTACCACATTATCATAATACACTATTATTATACTATAGTAGTAGCATTACATAGCTTATTTTTTCTGCTCGCTTCAATTCTGCGTGTATTAGAAGTGTTTTCTGTTTTAACCATAGAGCCTTCGAAAAGGAAAGCGTCTTTTTTTTGGGCGTAATAATTTTTATATTAAACATGCATA
Organism: Chilo suppressalis; assembly: GCA_902850365.2. Taxonomy (NCBI): domain Eukaryota; kingdom Metazoa; phylum Arthropoda; class Insecta; order Lepidoptera; family Crambidae; genus Chilo; species Chilo suppressalis. The sequence goes on from OU963922.1 coordinate 568,188, forward strand.
TGCTTTTGTTATAGTAATCATTCGAATTTGAAATCAATTCATTTATTATTTTTTATTATTTATTTATAATCACATTAAGGGCGTTTCAATATACTATATGTATGTGTTCGGAGCATACATAGGTACATAATATGAACTAATTATTACATCACATTATATTAAATGATATCCCTTTACATCTATTTACACAACTTTTTATCTTAATCTTTCTTTGTTCAGCCGGAGTGTGAAAAGTTTGTATTTTAATAACATTAGTAAACGACCACCACCAATAGATGGCGCTTTTACAAAAAACAATACTCCAACAAACAACTGTAATCTAAAAAAGGCAGGCAATTTATTACTATTTCGCTATCACTAACGTAGTCATATTTTTTGTCATACTATTTAAGTAAGTTTATTATTATTTTTACCCAGCAGATTTCCTTTGTTGTTTAAACTACTGTAGATAAGAACTATGAACTTTTTGTAACTTTTGGCCGATTATTAGTTTATTCTTTATTTATATTTTTTGTCAATAAAAACCAATTTGATTTATTAGTGACTAAAGCAAAAGAAGTTTGAAGAAATTATTCAATTCAGAACCATAATATGAAATATCAAGTAATAAATCTCGGAGTTTTCTTTCGATGAGTATATTTTCGGATTTAACAAGGTTGATGTACTTATATCGGAGAAATGATTATTGAGACAAAAAATCCAAGCGATTTATGGGAAACGGCAAGAAACAAAAGTGAAAAACAAAATAAAAACGCCCAGTAACTATTTTTTTTTTTTTCATAAAGTCCAAGTTTTGTTCTCACAAAGTCCAAGTTTTTTTCTCATACAGCCTAGGGGGGCTACCGCCTATCGGAAGGTTTTGAAACAGCCATAGCCATCCCGATAAGTGGTAGGCCCAAACCCAGAGGGTTTTCCCATTCAGTCCAGTTGAAATTAGCCTCTATCGCGAGGCAGTAACACCGATATTCGCAGTGCCACCGTATCCACCATAATGGCCGACATATTTACATCGTCGTGGAGGTATCTTCGTCGCAGTACTCCCTCAAGGCGAGCATGTCGGGCAGCTTGAAGTGCTGCATGTGGAACGGGGGCTCCGGACTATTGCAGGGCTTCAGCTGCGAATAGAGATACAATGGTAAATCTATAGAAAATTTTATTACAAAAAAATCACGTGGACCAGGCAGTAGACGGGACTCGAACCCGCACTATTCGCTATCCGGGCGAATGCTCTGACCAATATGTTACCGCGGCCCTGATGGCTGTGTCGAATTCTCTGTAGCCTTTCTTAAGCAGCAAGGCAGCGCCATCTCTCCGCATTGTAGGTAACCAACAATTTCAAATTTTCTATAGATTTCGTTTATCGGAGACAGTCAGTGCTGTCTTTGACCTTTGGGGGCCCTTTGCATATTACGATAATGGGGTACCTATAACCCCCGTTTGGTGATTTAATAGGAACTAGGGACTTGGTATTTGATCTGAGGGGGGCTCCTATCGATCGCGGGGCCCTAGGCACTTGCCCATAGTGCCCATTGGGAAAGAGGGGTCTGGAGACAGTACCGGAACATCGCCGAAATTTGAGATTTTGAGTTAATTAAAGAATTCAACTTTAAAGTTTTTGAATTCTTTGAATTATTTAATTAACTCCAAACCTCAAATTTCGGCGATGTTCCGGTACTGTCTCCGATAGGCGATTTAAAATCTAGCAGTTAAATTCTCAAATAAGGAAAATTGTAAAGATACAATGGTGTTGATTCCGGCGTGGATCTCTAAACTTCTAAAGTTAATTTAACTTCAGTCTCTCCTTTTCTTTCTGTATAAGGAATGACAAGGATACACTGCTGTCAAATTTAAGTTAAGATTTAAAGAATCATGTCAGAATCGGATATATTTTGTACACAATTAAAGAATATGTTTAAATCTAAAGAAAATATTTCTAGAAAAAATTCCACGCGAACCAGGCAGCAGACGGGATTTGAACCCATACCCTTCGCTATCTGGACGAATGCACTGATCATTATGCTACTATGGCCGTGTCGAATTTTTCTTCAAGTAATATTTTCTTTAAATTTGAACATCGTGCAGTCACATGCTTAAAAAATAAAAATTTCAAAGACAATGTTTCTACAAATGGCCTATTATAATATAGATAAGTATTTTTAGAGGACTCATTTTTATAAAAGGCATATCCCTTTTGTTTTTTTTATTTTGCATTTATTGTGGTGAGTTAATATGAAATCAGCTACATTATACATATTTAATAGCTTAGTATTCGCAGATAAATGTGATTTGATTTAACTTAGCGTACCTACCCTCATACTATATTTTTTAAAGTCGGGTAATAATAGCGGCTCTATTTTTTAAAGTCGGATAATAATAGCGGCTCTATTTCACGACGAAGTCGGGTAATAATAGCGGCTCCATTTTTCGAAGTCGGATAATAATAGTGGCTCTATTTTTTAAAGTCGGATAATAATAGCGGCTCTATTTTACGACGAAGTCGGGTAATAATAGCGGCTCTATTTGTCGAAGTCGGTTAATAATAGCGGGTTAGTCAGTGGTTGATGGAATTACCTACTTGTGCACTGCGTCCTCGCCGTCGCTTCGGTAATATTCCCTTTCGCGCCATAAAGAATCTGCAATTTCATGAAAAACTTACTGTTACTATCGTTGTGCATTGGGAATTTAGAGTCGCTTGAGCAACTTAAAAATCGTGTCAATAAAAACAGTAAGGTCAGTTATAAATCTAATCTAAATATATTACTAAATGGGCCATTTTTTTTATTTACAAATTTAACAAAAAATATCCTAAAATGGCTATAACTACAAATATATATGTACATTTTAGGATATTATTTACTGTTCTCACTATTTTTATAAACAGGATTTTTACAATTTATGTATTTATTTTTCATTTAAAGTAAGTCAATCCCAAAAGTAGTTATTTAAATATAAATTTATGCCATTTAAAATTGTCACGGTTTTATAGTTTACACAATTATCGAATTATAATAATCATTAAATGAAAAAAAAAATCCAAAAATATAACCTATAATGAGGTCGATTCTGGTATGATTATCTAAACCTAAACTAAAATTTGACAGCAGTCTATCTTTGTTATTCTCTATACAGAATGAAAAGGAGACACTGATCTTAAATTTAATTTTAAGTTTAGAGAATCATGCCAGAATTGACACCAACAACGGTATTCGTTATCTGAATCAGCTAGTAAGTTTCTCAGAAACGAAAATTTACTTAGAATAGAATAAGTAAAATGACATTAAAGTACCTTTAAATTTTAGAATTAAATTTAGTTTGACATTCACATGCGCTGTCGTTGGCAAAATGGACGAACTTAATGAAAATCACCACCAAAATGTATCTACTCTGTTTTTTGTGTGAATAAATAAATTTCATTTCATTTCATTTCAGGTAAATCGAAATTCACGGTGTATTGTTTGTTTGTAGTATACGGTACTGTGATCATTATATCATCTACATAGTCGACAATCATTTGTAGACGTTTAGACTGTTGTTTTTGTGTTGAAAATTCCCCAAAGTTGTATGTCAGATGGATTGTATTAGCCATTTGTCTGATTATTTATTAAAAATCATTAAGAGAACTGTATAGAAAATAAAAGCTATATGGAGATATAGCATGCACACCAATTTGTTAATACTCTATGTGTATATTATGATCACTGTACGTTATTTACATTTTAAGGTTGGAGGAAAGCTCCATTTGTAAATCTGTATTTAAGAAATGTCGAAATCATTAGATTGATTATTCATAGTTTATTTATGTAAAAGTTTTATTCGATAACTGTGATAATGTTAACAGTTTCTTTTTGGAACAGTATCGCATTATCTAATCAAAAACCAATGTATGAAATGTAGGTATTGGTACTGTATACACTAACATACCACTCCCTGGTTGAGTGGTAAAATTCAAAAAAATTCAAAATTCAATATCGTTTATTCAGTCTAGGCTGTTACAAGCACTTGTGAATGTCGAAAAGCTACGCCATCGGTTCGCAAATCTACTGTACTATACTTCTGGTATGTTTTCCATAATATAAGCACTATTTATACTATGTTTTATTTGGGACTTTGGTCTAATGCGCGTGAGTATTAAAGTATTTATCTATATTAATTACTTGTTTCTTAGGTTTCGCGCACATCACTCATTAAATAAAACTAGTTTTAATGGGTTAATGCACGAAATTTTATTTATTTATTGACGTTTCGCAGCCTTTTCAGGTCTGCTATTTAATTTAATTTAAATATAAAAATAAATTAATACAAGATGTAACGTAATGTATTTATTTTTTTATTTAAATTAAATAAAAAATCATTATTCTGACGAAGCAGACCTAAAAAGGCTGCGAAACGTCAATAAATAAATAAAATTTCGTGCATTAACCGTTAAAACTAGTTTTATTTATATTAATTACTTTCTTTTTTCATTTATTTATCATTATTACATCTTTATTTTTTGCATTAGAGAAATCACAGAGGTTTGTAGCAATGCTAATTACACGCCAGGGACTAGCTCAAATAGTTAATTAAATACAAAGCAGTGTGTTTATAGGATACAGTTAGGTGCATTGCAAAGTCTTAAAATAAAAGTCCTTTAACTTCTATTAAATCGCGGATACTTCGTTGATCATACGAGGGACTAGGAAGGCAGTAGTTCTCCTACCAGACCGTATAGCAAAGGGGTATGTTGAACTGCTCAGACACTGTCTGGCAGGCGTGTCCGCAGCTGGCGTAGTCGGCATATAGTAGGATTATAGTACACATACGTATATATCTTACCGTGTGGTAGATAAAGGTATGTTGAACTGCTCAGACACTGTCTGGCAGGCGTGTTCGCGGCTGGCGTAGTCGAAATATAGTAGGGTTATAGTACATATACGTATATATCTCATCGTATGGTAGACGTAGGTATTTTGAACTGCTCAAACACTATCTGGCAGGCATGTCCGCGGCTGGAGTAGTCGGCATATAGTAGGATTGTAGTACATATACGTATATATCATACCGTATGGTAGATATAGGTATGTTGAACTGCTCAGACACTGTCTGGAAGGTGTGTCCGCGGCTGACGCAGTCTGCGGCCTGGCGCAGCACCACCTCGCTGCGGCGGATACGTTTACTGATGCTGCACTCGGCTTGTGTCGACTGGGGCATCTGTACCAGGGAACATGTCTATCAACAAATGTTTACTAGAAAATATGTACTTTATTCAGGTCGAGGTATCAAGCTGAATTCCATGTGCAAATTAACCCTAGTGCTAAAAGGCTGCTAGGCGCGGCTGCAAGAGATGCGGGGTGGCAGATTCGTTACTGCCTTATATTTAGATTTGATTTCTAATGGGGGGGGGGGGGGGTCTGGTCCAGTGCAATGTGGGATGTCAAGAAAATGTCGGATGAATTAGCGGAGATGTTGTTCCGATGGAGCCGCGCGCAGCAAACAGAGATAGACACGCGTCGACCGGCTTTTATACCCTCCTTAACCATAAAAAAATTCAATGTGCTACAATATATGTACATAAAGATGGAGCTAAAGAAGTTAATCTTATTATTAAAGGCTAATAAAATTCTTTCTTTCTTTCTTTCTGTGGTGTGCATGAAAGCATAAGACATGAATACCTGTGGTCTGTCACCGACGTGTATGACGTTGACGGCCTGCACGTACGAGGGGCCGATGGTCATGATCTTGGGCGACACCTCCATATACGGCTGAGACACCGGCGGCTGCGACGCCTGTGCAAACAAACATCATTACACTAATTATTTTGAAGTTATACTTCTTAAGGCGCGTTATGAAAAAATGATGAGAGTGAAATTTTAAGATGCGCGCGCATCACTGTAACACAAAAAATTAACATAATGAAGTTGGTCGCTTTAGCGACCATCTTCATGCTGTTACTTTTGTGATTACCGCACATTAAGAAAATCTACCAACAAAATAGAAATAGAATCTCTATTTAGTGGGTGCTAACGAATGCATTGTGAAGGCCTATCAAAAGTATTTATTAATCTGGAACAACGGAACCAAAGCGCGATTCAGGAGACTACAGCGCCATCTCTTGACCATTGGTGTAGTAGAACCAAAAACCACATGTTTCTAGTTTGTATATTCGGAATACGTGTTTGAGTTTCATACAAGTGCAAATCACATATGTATTTTTTTTTAATTTATACATGTTATAGCTTCGAGAAAAGACTCCACCCCACCTGATATCGATTGCTTCTACAATATTTTGAAAGATATTATTATGAAGAATAAACGTACTGGACAGTCGAATTATCCAGTTCGGTTCTCGGAGGACGTGAAAGCATGCATATCCGAAAAAAAGCAGTTCACAATTTGGGAACCCCCGGGAGTATGACGAATTTTGCTTGCTACGCTCCAGGTCGAAGAAACTCCTCTCTCTTAATGTTTCTACCGAACTATTTTTTTCTTTTGGTAAGAAGAAAAAAATCAGTACTGCGGTTTCTGATACAGTGAAGTTTGGCGATAGGATTGCTACAGATAGTCAGGCAGAGGCTAAGCTATTTTTCGATTATTTTTCCTCAGTTTTCTGGCCTAATGTTGGTGGTTGCACTGTAAAAGAGGATAAAGTTTATCTCGGTTACTCTTTGACATCGATAAATATTTCGGAGAAGGACGTCCTTACAAAAAATTAAGATTTGTCCGTAAATAAGGGTGCTGGCCCTGACGGCATTTCTACTCTTTTCATCAGGAGCTGTGCGGCCGCCTTATTATTTTTAATAAATCATTGCAAAGGGGTATCTTATCAGACACATGGAAATTGGCTCATATTGTACCCATACATAAGTCAGGTGATCCCAGCAACTGCACTAATTACAGACCTATAAGTATCTTGTCCAGCTTCGCTAAAGTGTTTGAGTCTCTGGTCTACTCTTACGTTTTCCATCACATTAGATCTCACCTTCATCAATCATGACATGGTTTTGTGGAGAGAAAGTCAACCGTCAGTAACTTGATGGAGCTATAACTGTAAAGTATTCAACGACCACGCCCAGGTGGACTCTATATACGCGGACTTTTAAAAAGCGTTTGATAGAGTAAGCCATAGAATTCTGTTTTACAAGTAAAACTGCATGGGAGTGCAAGATAATCTCTTTCGCTGGCTGAAATCCTACATTTTAAATCGCAGTCAGTTGGTTGCTTTGAAGGAATAACTCGCTCTCAGCCTGTCTCCATAAGTTCTGGTGTTCCGCAGGGCTCGCATTTGGGTCCTTTACTATTTGTCCTGTTTATTAACGACCTAATCCCAAAACTTTAAACTATGTCATTAATATTTAAACGCATAGATTCTGTAAGAGATTGCAGTTAGTTGCAAACAGATATAATAACTTTGTTTGATTGGTGTAAAGACAACGCGGCATGTGCCTGAACATTGAGTAATCCTTCGCGTTTCCTTCACACATAAACGTACACATGTAATCTTTGACTACGCCATGGATAGTAATTTACTTGATTTAGGCGTATTATTTGATGATGAGCTTTAATTTTCAATTTTTTCAAGAACTCACTTGCCAATAAGATCATTAACGGCTCTATGTCGACAACTCTTTTAAACGATATTTATATCAAGGTCTTTTCTCTATACCCATTTGTAGCAAAAATGTTTCCTCCCATAATCCTACTTATACTTATAGAATCTGCCGGGAATAAAATGTTATATGGGTTGGACGTAGTACCTGCCATCTGCGGTCAATCGCTCAACAGTTTGAAAGGCAATATGAAAAATTATATTAATTAATTAATACTTTGATGTTACCATTATTACAATTATTTAATACCTTTTATGAAATTGATGGTTTTTTTACTTTCATTTAATAATGCCTTTATTTATAATTCATTCAATTTTCTCTTTCTAATTTGGTTAATAAATTGTGTGTCTTACTCTCATTTAAATTGTTATTAATAAATTTTATGTTATTAATGAAATATATTTTTTTTTTAAATTCTTAATGATTTTTAAAGTTTTATAGTCTATGTATGAATTTATTTTTTGATTTAGTTAAGAAAGTACTTTATTTAAAAATCTTTTTTGTAATTTTGAATTTATTTATTTGACCCTATTACCGTAAACTACCACCGGTTCCAAAATTGGGAGACCTTTCTGAGAAGAACCGGCGAAACAAACTCAAGAGAGGCTTTCTATCTCCTTCTTATGTCAAATTATACAAACAAAAAGAACTAATAACATCTGTTGGTCTTGCAGTGTGTGCTCGGGGTTGGGATTTTATCTCCTGTATAATGGGTTCCCAAGCTGGTGGTATATACCAACCATCTTCTCTATTGAAATTTGGATATTTGAATTGATACGTCAATAAATAAATAAAGTGCATTAACCCGTGAAAAACTAGTTTTATTTAATGAGTGATGTGCGTGAAAACTAGTGATGTGCCGGATATCTGTAACCGTATTCGTATCCGCGGATATCCGAGGCAGAAGAAAGATCCGTATCCGTTTCTTTTTGGGGGATCTTTTACGGATCTATTTACCTTATTAATTTTAAATTTATAGATAAAATTCTTTAAGGCGAAGGGTAAAGCGCACTAGCGACGCCAATTATTTGAAATAGATCTGGTTTAGTAGCTAACAATTTAAAGCAATTGGCATCGCTAGTGCGCCTTACTCTTTGCTTTAAATAGGTGATTAGGTAGCAATAAAAAACTATTAAATTCAATACAGATATTCTTTTATTTCTTAAAATCAAATATTTGGCTCCTTTATGTTGCAAACTTTGCCGTAGTTAGTTATCATACCTATAGTATATAACTACAAGGTACTAAATCAACTAGCTTTTTAATGAGATCAATATTATAAAAAGTTATAAGATCACTTTTTATTAAGAAAACAAAACTTAGATTCGCAATATTTTAAATTCGTATTAAATATTTTTTTAATCAAGTAAACTAGTACTGCGTCACACATACACCTTTACGAGAATACTTTCCTTCACAAATTTTACACATTCATCATTTATTATCACAAAATAATTCCAAATTACACTACTAAACTTCTTTGTAAACATTTTTTTAAACTCACGTACCAATACCAAACACAAGCGTTATCTATGCTGCCCAGTGTCACATTAAACTAAAAATAAACCCGCCGCGCAATGCAAGTCGAAACATGTCTCAACTCAAGATCAAGCACCGACACCGATTGTGTAAGAAAGTTAAGATCCGTATCCGTATCTGCGGATCTTGACACCAAATATCTGTATTCAGATCCGTATCCGCGGATACATTTTTGACGATCCGGCACATCACTACGAAAACCTAAGAAACAGAGAGGAAAGATGTTACACATGAACAAGCTTTCTAACCGGCACATGTTGTATGATGAAGGCGGGCGGCTCGTCCCTCGTGTCGTAGGTGTGGTCGTCCCGGCGCACCGACACGTGCTCCACGTCCGCCGTCTCCGTGTCCGAGCTGTCGTACTGGCACTGCACGTTGGCTATCGCGAACTCTGCGGACTCTGCGACAATCCAAAAATAATTAACCTAATGCCTTGGTCAACGGATAAGTATTGTTATTAAACGAGGAAATGCTGCGAGCCTATTGCGTACCATTTTGGACTGGGGGATCATTTTTTTTTATTGTGTATTGTATTTATTTATGTACGTAAGTTTTAAGATAATAGGGTATGGGTTATCAAAAATAAAGTGCCAATTGTTAGCATCTGTGTTTAGAATGAATATTGGCTGGGGTTTTTACTATTTTTACAACAAAAAAAATCATAATTTTACTAAAAACCCACGAAAAAGATAATAGTTTTCTTATCTATTGTCACGTGAAAACGTTTGCGATTGGCGGAGCCTAAAATGACGTCACACGAAAGTAAACTTCCGGTTAAAGTGACATTACATTGTATCGTTTGACGTTTTAATAACAGTCGTGTGACACTAGTTAGACGCCATATTGTCCAGAGAAACGTTTTCGCGGCAACTTGAAAATGGGGTTTTTGATTTGGTTATTTTTACAGAAATACACAACAGAATGATGAATATCCACTTTTTACGGACTCCATAAACATGAGTCAATAACGTGAGACTGTTTTCTAAAACTTGTCAAATACCCTTTTAAGTTTTTAGACATTAAGTAATTTTAAGCTTTTGTAATTTAAATATTTCTATCTTTAATAAATATGTATTTGTCAATTAAAAAAAGATAAAGTCAAAGATAAACATTAACTTAAAAGTATAAAACAACTAACTGATTGGAAAATTCCCACTCGTCACCGGAGGGGACAAAGCTGGGGGTGACGAGCGGGAATATAAATCAACTTACTGACCCAGCGAACTTCGTAATTCCATTTCTCTAAATAGGGGTTGGTGATCAAAGGGTGATAAGTATTTTTTGTTGCCATATCACCCTTATCAATAGTTTTTCAAATACCTACCCACCTCACCCAAGTGTCTCTCAGCTCGCGTTCGCTCTTAAGAAATCGCTCCCGTTGTTTGTAACACTTAGATCTTATAAACTATGTAACTGATTTTAATGCAGTTTTCAGCATAAGATAGAGTTATTTAAGAGGAAGGTTTATATGTATAATATAGACCTGAGAATAAAAACCGAAGCGTAGTGAGGGCGGGTCACTCGTAGGGGAAACCGAGGGCGGTTAAAAATTGTAAAAAAAAGCTTCTTAAAAATACTATAGATGTCAAAAGTTTCAAATAAGTTAATTTCTTGCATGTTTCTTGCACTTGCGAATGAGTTCGACGAAAAGAGTTTAATTGAGTTTTTTTGAAGTTATACTTCTTTAGGCGCGTTATGAAAAATTGATGAGAGTGAAATTTTAAGATGCGCGCGCATCACTGTAACACAAAATTTTAACATAATGAAGTTGGTCGCTTTAGCGACCAACTTCATGCGTTACTTTTGTGTTTACCGCAGATTAAGAAAATCTACCAACAAAATAGAAATAGAATCTCTATTTAGTGGGTGCTAACGACTGCATTGTGAAGGCCTATCAAAAGTATTTATTAATCTGGAACAACGGAACCAGAGCGCGATTCAGGAGACTACAGCGCCATCTCTTGACCATTGGTGTAGTAGAACCAAAAACCACATCTTTATTTTTTGTAATAAAGTAACAGTTATAGGTATTCATATTTATAATATTTATCCACATGTTTCTAGTTTGTATATTCGGAATACGTGTTTGAGTTTCATACAAGTGCAAATCACATATGTTCTAATAAATTATATTCAGTAGCGATTTTAATTGAATATTTTGATTATTTAATTATTTTTTCAAATTAAAACTGAACTTTATTGACTGTGTCCTTTTCCAGACTTTTTATTAATTTATTGTAATTAATTATTTGCATGCAATTAAAAACTAATTTTAAACGATGCCAAAGAAGGATAACTTCTCACGCGCCTACATAAGTACACGCACCCATTTTTTTTTATTAGAAGAATTGTTAAAAAAGAGTTTGACGAGTGGGAATAACCGAAATAAAGAGTTCCGTAAAATATACCTACTCGTTGAATTCACCCTAAAATCTCTTTAGAAAAGTATACAATGGCGCTCTCTAGTGGCGTTTTTCTTGAAACAGACTTACTTACACATTCATTGCACACATCTCGTCTATGTTTGGTCGAAGGTTCTACTTAAGTATCTGCCTAATAACCCCCAGATGGCATTATCTAGAACATTTAATAATTAAAACATAGACATTTTGGAAAATTTTCGGTGATACTGTGAATCTCAGGGCATATCCATATTAACATTTAAGTTCACTGACCCCAAATGACACTACCTACGTCGATGACTGCTAATACCTCATTTCCTGACCTCTGTGGCCGACTGATTTGTACGCCGGGTGTCACCTACTCGAGAGGTCCCGGGTTCGAATCCCGGTGGGGGCAGATGTTTGTTTGATGAATACGAACATTTGATGTCCACTCCAGTCATGGATGTTTAATTATAATTCTTTATAAAAAAAAATATATATGTAACAGTATATGTATTTTATTCCTATTTTATTCTTAGCATCCCATAACACAAGCCTACAGTGCTTACTTTGGGGCTAGGCTAATTGGTGTCATTGTTGGAAATATTTATTTATTTAACAACATCCTGTATTATGTTCCTGTTCCTTATAGATATGTGTTCCTGTAATAAATAAAGATTTTAAGGCTCCACGGTGTAAGGGGGTGGTGTACAGATTTGCAAGGTGAGGATGGCTGGACTGATGTACCAGGTAATAATTTCGCCGCATTATTTTCACAACTGGACTTTACTCAGTGGGCTGATTGTATAAAAAATAGTACTAATATGCTCTATTTTTGTTAGAGTTCAGCAGATTTACAAAATAGTACCGTGATTAAGAAAGTGGTTAGTTGTACCTGCAACGGAAAGGTTACAGTTGGTGCATACAGTCTATTTCCACACTCCCAGTCTAGTGTAGCTCTCTTTATCTTTCCCTAGGCTATTCTTTATTTACTTACAGTTTATTTTTAGGGTTCTGTTAGTCGTGGTCGTCTAGTGCGAAAGGCTCCTAACAGTGGTAGGCCTTCTACTTTTTTGAATGTAATGACTGTACGAGCAAGCGCGTACATTTTGCCCCGTCGGCATTTTACGCCACATGCATTTATTTAGGTTAATTATGAATCAGTTCGTCATCGGTCATTATTCGTACCACGCGTTCTTACAGTCATATCATTTTAGTTTCGTAATTATCAGTTTGTTATCAGTAATATATCATTTAAACATATCAAGACTTTCTCTTCTCTCTCTATATCATAAAAGGTGTACAAAACCCGTACATCTTTTTGGTCCTTCGTATAAGGGCCTCGCGAGTGACTCAGTGCATACGTGATTTCGGAAAACGTGACTCTGTGTCGCAAGTGAGGTGGATTTACACTGTAGTTATCGAAGAATTTTAACAACTACAACTTGGATAACTTGGACTTCTGGCTTACAACAACTTATCATGGCTGGAATAATAACACTTAGCAACGATTGCATAATCAAAGGCGATAGCTTCACAGTATATCCGCATAAGAAATTTTCAAATACAATTGAGCAAAAGGCCGATATCATAAAATTTGATATTCCTCCTATCAATAATATCATGAATATAACTATCCATACGCCTTCCATAGTGACTTCAGGCAATGTCACTAATCCTGATGACCTTGAGGAGATAGATCGGCAGATTCAAGATTTGAAAAACATCGGTTCCGAAGGTGTTCTGGCGGATCGAGTGTCTTATCATGACGTGCACCATTACGTTGCTATTTACGTAGTGGGTCTCGGCAGCGTCATAACTATGGCAGTGGTTATCTTTCGACGCCGCTGGCGCCGCCGGCCAGGGCGGGCGAGGGAAGAGCCCCAGCCCCATGGAGGACAGGCTAGCACCCCCGCTGGCCTCCCTCAAGAAACTGTTGAGTGTGTTAGTGATAGTGTGGTTCAGTGCGCGAATCAGTGTCGTAATGTAAATATTGAAATGAGCAATTTAAAAGTGAATGAAAGTTTAGATAAAAGAGTGAGTGTTAAACCGAGTTTATCCGCTCCGCGCGTTGTTGACTGTGCCTCGTCACCTATTTTTCATAGAGAATTTAGTTCACTGTAATTAATTCTAGAGAACATTGTTTTATCAATTTGTTATTATTTTTAAGAAAATATTGTTTTATCACCTTATAATCGCGTCACTCACTTACATCAAACCATTATCATCTCTCTCCCTATCTTTGGCCCGGGAGCATGTACGAGCAAGCGCGTACATTTTGCCCCGTCGGCATTTTACGCCACATGCATTTATTTAGGTTAATTATGAATCAGTTCGTCATCGGTCATTATTCGTACCACGCGTTCTCACAGTCATATCATTTTAGTTTCGTAATTATCAGTTTGTTATCAGTAATATATCATTTAAACATATCAAGACTTTCTCTTCTCTCTCTATATCATAAAAGGTGTACAAAACCCGTACAATGACATTACAAAGTATTTTTTTTAATTAAAGCTTAGGACATAACTTCTAATGTGCAAGAATAATTATCTATCGGTCGACGGTAAAAAAAATATTAAGACGACTGTTTCAAAGGAATATATCTCTATATATATAAAACTCAAAGGTGACTGACTGACATAGTGATCTATCAACGCACAGCCCAAACCACTGGACGGATCGGGCTGAAATTTGGCAGGCAGGTAGATGTTATGACGTAGGCATCCGCTAAGAAAGGATTCTGATCGATTCTTCCCCCAAGGGGATAAAATACCGAAGCGAAGCGAGGGCGGGCCACTAGTAGTTAAATAAAACAAAACGCATTTACACGACATAAAATCTTATTAATCAAAATATAATCACCCGTACATTAATTATGACACAATAATTGCATATCTTATACATTATTTTAAATAGACAATTGTTACAATTATTACAATAGTCTTAATCTTAAAAAAGTTGTTTTTTTACATTTGACTCTCCTCGTAAAGGCTCTTTCACACATGAGTTATATACGTATATATAGTTATATATATACAACGGTTATAAAATGTTTTATTACTTTTTATACATTTTATATTCGCTCCTCATACAGCCTTTATGAGTTTGGCAGAGCTCTAAAGTTGCAGCTTATTTAAGAAGAATAATAGCTTTCCAAAGAAGATAAACATTTCTGAAGCTGAAACTAGCGCTAGAAAAAAAGCTCTAGGTACTTAAATAAACATTGTCATAGGGGGCCGCAGCCTGTCGTTATTGGTCGCTCTTGTTTGACCATTCGCTTATAAGTTGCGGCACGAAACTCTAGGGCATTGTCCTAATACAACGCGATAACGCGATCATCGCGCGTTTAAACGATGCGACCATCGCGTGATCGCGAACTGGGTGTCCTAATAGAACGCGAATACGGAACGGGTTAGCCCTGCCCCTCTCCCCGCTTCCTATCGACGCGACGCGATCATCGCGCGAACTTTAGTTAGGACACCTATTCATCATTAATAGGTTTGATTGCGCGTTCGCGCGATCTAAGTTCCCGCGAATAGATTTTTAAACATTTTAGTCGCGCGAATGCATCGCTCGATCGCCTATTAGGACACCTATTCTAGATCAATATGTTTGATCGTCGACTCTTACGATGATCGCATCGCTCATTCGCGTTATCGCGTTGTATTAGGACAATGCCTAGCACTGACCGTTATTGCGCGCGCGTAAAAATGAAGATATGTTGGGGGGAAACGAGGTGCGCGGGTGGGCGTGCGTTGCGCCGATTGTCTCTCCAGCCGTACCCATGCGCAGCTATCCTAGCGATGCGCGACTTCGAATAATACTAATCATTCGACTCCACGAATCATTCGACCAAGTCGACTGCGCTTTATATCATTCGACTGGAGTCGAAGGTATCGGGCGGCGACAAACCGACTCTCGACTGACGTACGTGACGGAGACGAACAAACCGGGTCGACTCGGGCTTGGTCGGGCGAACTCGTCGAGTGAAAGACATGAGCAGATTTAATAGGGTACTACTTTCAATTGTTTTTTAATAATTAGATCGATATATGAACTCTTTATATTAAAAATATATATAAATCAAGTAATAATAAACAAAATCACTGGTAAATATAGTTTTCACTGAAAAAAATAAAAAATAATAACAGATACAAGACTATCGTAGGTGCGAAGTACGAACATACGGAAACTAACTGAACTAAGGCAAATGATGAACGAACGAATGAATAACCTAACCTTATTCGTTGCGCTCTTGTAAATTTAACATTAGTATTACTATTTAGTAGTCGTTATTCGACTAATGACATTAGTATACTATTAATTTGCCTTTCGAATAACCAAATTAGTAGTTGCGAATTAGTCGAAAGGTAAAATCATTCGTAGTCGTGCATCGCTAAGGTATCCCCCCAGCGTTTTGTTCAGCGCTAGAGTTACGTGCCACGACCTGTACATTGCAAGCAAATATTATAACTGTTCGCCGCCCCAGTCGCGCCCGCAAACTGCGTCTGTCTGTGAGACACTAAAACCACAACAATGCAAAAACATGGGGTCGGTTAGACTTATGATTCCATCGTGTATAATGTTTTCTATAATTGCTTATCATGTCAGTTAATAAAATTTTGCTATCGAATCACAAAAGTTAAGAGTTGGCGAAATATAATTGCTTTAGTCATCATTCATCCAGTCGTAGTTCAGAGTGGTAGTTGTAAAGAATTCGTTAAGTGATTGAATATATTTTTTTAAACTTCTTTAGTATAGTTATGACTTGAGATAAGATGAAACGGAAGTCGAGTGTACGGAAGTAGAATATTTGAACAAGGTAGGTAGGCAGGTATCCGTAATTTTGTAAGAAACGGATAGCCGAACGAAGTCGGTAATAGGGGCGATACCAAAAGATCGGTGATTTGATCCTGAGCTCGGTCGATGTTTTTACACTAGTACTTTTATGAATTATTGTAAAATTATTTAAGTTTGCCCGGTATATTGCAATACCTGAATAGTTCAGTATTAAACGTATGGTAGGTTATTATTTGTTGGTACAGCTCTGGTTCTTTTAACTATTTTTTTATGAAGTGAAACGTAAAAATCTAAATATGAAATAAAAGTTAAAAAAAGGTAATTAATTTTGTGTGGACCTACTGACGGTTTTTTTGGAATTAGCAAAAATTCGACAATCGAAAGAATCAGCCTATTAATGTCCCCACTGCTGGGGCACAGGCCTTCCCTATGGATGGAATAGGGAGATTGGGCCATGACTCACCACGCGGGCCCAGTGCGGATTGGCTTAACGTGCCTTCCGAAGCACGGAGGAGCTCGAGGTAGTAATTTTTGGTCACCCATCCAATGACCGGCCACTGCGAAAGTTGCTTAAGTTCAACGATCGCAGCCGAACGCGCTAACCACTTGCGCCATCGAGCTCCTCTCGAAAAGAGACTTTCTTTCGAGAATCGAAAGAAAGTGTTGCATAATTTAATATTGACGTCACTTTTTATGAATAGAGTATGATTCCGAGCACAATAAATTAAACCTAAGAAAAAGAAAAAAATAACAAAAGAAATAAATTTTAGTAGCTGCCTAAGTAGATTATTAATACGGCTCTGATTTTTATCAACAATCCCTACCTTTTCAATGTTTGAAAATTTCTTTACAGTTATTTTTTTTAATGTTTCCAAAAACCCCTTCAGATAAAAAATTTGATGACAAAAGAAATAAAAATGTATAGTAACAAATAAATGTTTGTATTCTGGAAAATGTTGTTACTAATATGTATCTGGGTAAGTATAGCTGATGGAAAAAATTATATATGGGTAAGTGACATAAATCTGAAAAATATCTGAAAAACAGCTATTACTTACAATAAAAAAATCTATCTATATCTTCCATATCCAAATAATGAAGATTTTCAATTAATTATATATGTACAAATAAATTATAATTACAAGTTATATTTATTTGATATAAATTATATTTTATTTTTTATAAATATTTATTTCGAATGACTTAAATAAGATTTATTTAGTCAGCTTTTTAAAGTGTCTCGTGTATTTTACAAGTGCCAAAAAAAATATCATGCAGTCTTTTTCCAAAAAATAATAAAAGCAATTTCAATAAATATTCGTTGTAAATAGTGACTAAATGAACATTAGTTTTTTGATACTCATTGCTTTGGTGCGATTTCAAAACCTAAAATGTAATTAAAAGTATACCTATTATTATTTTTGGTAACAAATTTTGGTTTTAAAAGGAACTATGTCACATACAATGCGATTAGGAGTCTAATTAGAATAGAATTTGACTTTTATAGTATTTAACAGAAATATTCAATAACAACCTCACATTTTTGTTTTACTGTATGTATCAGTTTAGAAATCTCATTAAAGTTTGTATTTTTTTAATACACGGTACAGTTCAGTACTGCAATTAAAATGCGGCTCATTTATTAATATTTTCTATGAATTAATGATAACAAATAAGTATTATTGTGGCCGGCTTGATAGCTAATGGCCTCTATAGCTCATACACACTTAATCAATAAAACTCCAATATAATTATACTTCTTAACTTACTTAGGTAGGTGATTGCAATTTTTAATTTATAAATATAACAATTAAGTACATTTTTAACTTATATTTTACTTAAAGACTAGAAATATTTAGCACTGAAGTGACTCGCATATTACAATTGATTTCAGTAAATTATTTTTTAAAAAGTTATCAATAAGTTATCACTATACTTTACTTCTTGCTAATAAAATAATTAAATCAATTTGGAATTTCAAACCCACAAAGTAAACATAACGTTATCGTTAAATAATAATGAAGCTCAAAGATCTATTAAAATATTAAGTACTTCTTTAAATAGGGATCGTATTACATAATTTACTCCTTTTCTATCAATCTAATCATAACCGTATTTTTACAATGTAATAACTGGTATTTTTTCTCACTCTTTTATTTGGGGTGAGTTTTGATAAAATTATATCAATAAATTAAGTAGGTATATGTAGAAATAACATATTATGCGTAACAATCATAGATATAAATAAAATAATAGTTTAATAAATTATGGCTTGCTATTAAAATCACCCGCTCACCTTATCACTATTACACTTAATAAATAAGGATTATATTTAATAAATCATATATTGCAAACATAGTAATTAATACCTAAGTTACTATTATTAAATACAATAAATATACAATTATCAGAAATTATTTATACTACTCTTTGACAGTGTTTCTTCATTATATTTGGTTCTAAATTATAATTATATTTATTCCCTGTAAAATATATTATACATATTATAGCGGTGGCATAATGCAAGTTTATTTGTATTATACAATGTTACTGATTAGTTGGTGGAATTGGACAAGCATATTACAAATCTATTTCTTTGAGGTGATAGTTTCCATCGCAGGTTCTATACAAGTTATTGAAGGATTAGATAGATCGCCAACAAGATGGACTGACCAAATTAAAGCCATAACCAATGATCTCTTATCTATTAGACAAGTCCGTCCGTCCGTCCGTGGTGCTGTTTCAGCGGCCAAACCGTAAGAGATAGATAAAGAGAATGTTTAAGTTATAAGTTGAGAATAGTCTGATAAGACTACAAACCGGATGTGAGTAACGTAGCACTTCCTGTTTTCGAGAAATCACGTGATTTCTATTTCAAACGAAACCACACAAAATCTCCGAAGTTCTCAATTAATTAAATACATTTTTTTTTTGGTGAACATTTGGTTCACTGGTTTGCTAGTCCTCTATAATGCGATTCAACTAAGAATAGAAACGACTGGGCGCCATATTTTGATGCCATAGCTGTCAATTCAAACCAAATAGGTAGAGTAAGCAAAAAAATGTAGCTATTTAATAAAACTTATTAACTAAGATTAAGTGAGACAAAACATAATTTTTTTTAATAAAATTAATTTACTAAGGTTAAGGAAGAACACAACCGATTTTTAAAAGAATTTCTTTATTAAGACTGTGTGAAAAAAAACATTAATCATAATCTAGCTCTTCAATTTCGCTCATGTCTGCATTACCGCCGGAGAAGTTATGAATAATCATGCAGGTCACATATGAACATGCATCCTACATGTAAACGAAAGTTTTAAATCGAGTTTTTGAACGCAACATAAAGTGACATTTGGTTGACAATTTAGGTTATCAACCATCCGCAGCCAAAGCTCAATAATTGAAAAAAAAACAAGTAATATTAATTATCAACATTTGTTATTGTTTGTTTAAAAATGTTTTTGCTTTTATTCTAGAATCAGCTGAGCTGAGCTAAAAAAGTGTTCCGAGATTTTTTTGCAAACCGTACTTTTCAAGCGACATTTGACAGATGGAGGTCATTGGCTTTCCTATTCTCATTTGAATCGTATTGTACACGTGTGCATAAGGCATCGCTTTGTGCAGCGGGGCGCCACCACTGAATCTGCCGATGACGCTATAGTAACGGCCAAGACCACTCTGCCAAGAGTGTAACAACAAAGAAGAAGAAGAATTAAATGATTATTGTTACTTGTAAGCAGCTGTCAGCTTCGCTGAAGACCATAGTTTTCATTCTCGGCCATGTAAGTATTATAGGAATATATATATACACTCTTCTTGAATCACTCTATCTATGGCTGGAAAGTGCATTAAAATCCGTTGCGTAGCTTAGAGATCTAAGCGTACACACAGCGGCATTGTTTTATA
Organism: Chilo suppressalis; assembly: GCA_902850365.2. Classification (NCBI taxonomy): domain Eukaryota; kingdom Metazoa; phylum Arthropoda; class Insecta; order Lepidoptera; family Crambidae; genus Chilo; species Chilo suppressalis. The sequence goes on from OU963922.1 coordinate 588,409, forward strand.
CTATTAAAGATGATTTTTTTTTCTTTACTACCTAAACATTAAACGGCGGACTTAATGCCATAGGCATTCTCTACTAGTCAACCAGTAAGGATGTAGGAGATGAATGTTATGGCGGTAGAATAGAATGGCCACACTTATTATTATTATAAATCATATGGCCAGTCGGATGGAACCCGTTGCCTGGTTTGATCTCATAACACCCTTGAAACTTTACTCCCTGACAAAAAAACAACACTATCAATAGGTAGGTAGTCTTGTTTTAAAAGGGGTTTTCTGTAAGGCGGAAATTCTTTCAACAGACTAGTAAAAATGTGCGTTATATAAAAAGTTATAAAAAGCTTTTTATGCAATGCGATGCGTCTCAACTAATAAAGAAATAAATTTGTATAAATATGTGTCCGATTCAACTTATAGCAAGGCACCTAATTTAGCAAAGATAGCCACGAATTATAACCTCGTTGATGGAATAAAGCAATTAAAATTTGATAATCGCCCAAAACTGACTTGTAGTTATATATATATATATATATTCATAAATAAGTCCATAAAATTAAAAAATAACTGTAACAGTTTTAATTTTACTGATCAAAGTGCTCATATTTGGATAAAATGAATTAAAAAAAAATACTCGTCAAAAGTGTCTTGAAACTGGCATACAATATTTTTTTAATAAAAATAGCCAATAATTATTTACCAAATTAAACTTTCCCTTAATATATTTAAGTGATTAACGTACCTCTACATTTTGTTATTCAACGAAAATAATATTAGTTTTTGATAATTGTGGAAAATTAATTAAAAAGTAATTAAAATTAGTTCCTAAGCACTTTTGATGTATTAATTTTATAGTGTTCCATAATTGTATATTATCGTTATATAACTGCAGTGTAGAAGCGCCTTTACCCACAATACTCAGATTTTGGTACTTTCTCTCCCGCTAACATTCCTCAGAACAAGAACTAAAAAGTTTAAATTCAACTCATAAAGTCGACTCGTATAGTTATTTTATTTTTACTTAAAGACCAAAAAGGGACAAATATACATTGCTATGAACAGCGTGTATACCATTATATAAACGTCTAATTGGATACCTTTTAAGCCTTGTGGATACCTTGGTTACCTTTACGGCACCAAATTAAAAGTGATCTAATGTCAAAAAAACCTGCCAACGTGCCACGAATTATTTTTGTAGTTGGGTAATACTTTCTTTGGGAGTCTTTTCGTTAATTTATTGTCTATGGGAGTGTACACCCAAACTTCATAGCATTACTTTTTTGCCTAAGTTCTTGTTCTGAGAATCACTCCTTCAGGATAAAAAAGTAATTTGTCTTTTTATCCCTCTTTAATGAAGATACAACTATTATTTCTTCTTAATTATATTATCCTCTTTCAGTCCACAGGATTGAATGGCGAGATATTATAATGGTACCTACTGGTGTGTATTATTATCATGGAATTTATATAACATGAAGTATTAAATAAATTCATTGTTACCTATTTTATAGTTTTACTTTTAAGCTCACATTAGAGACAAATACAAAAATAATGTTTTAAAAAATGTATAATTCAATTATTAATAAGTTTAATTAAATAAATAAATCTCTAGTGTAATTAATTTGTATTCATATTTACTGCATATTTATTAATGCTTTTTTCTTCAATAATAAACTATCTCTTGTGTTTTCATAGAACGTAAAGTTTTCCTTAGATTTAAATATTCAGCAGCTATAAATGCTTTAAAAATATAAATATTATACTTATAAAAAACTGCTTTGTCTAAAATGTGGGCTTATATGTACATAATAATGTGTATAAATATAATTTAAATACATACTTATTCAAATATCAACCCTCGATTTTACTTTAAAATTATTAATTACCATTTACGAAGTTTGAGAAAATGTTAATATTATTATTATTATGGAACATATCACCTTCATAGAAATATATTTGGCAAGTCTAAGCACAAGGTCCTCACAAGGTTGAACATATTGCAGCTTTTCTAAGAAGAATGTACATCAAAGGCAATTTCCGTATTTTTATTTCTAAAGCTAAAATCTTTAGCATTAGGAATTATGTAGTTTAATGTGACCTTCGTTAAAATACTTTAGATGAAAAAAGAAAATATATCCATTTGTCAAGATTTTACACATTTTACTGTGTATTTGACATTGAGTAGGCAATAGTCAAATTTAACTAAATATCAAACAGAAGTGACAGACTCATTGACCTACATAAAACCTCAGTTTACGCACGAGAATTGCCTTAGACCCACTAAATTACTGCAGAATAATCCTTTACAATGGATCTTCATACCTCTCGGACCTCGTCTCCGCCATCAGGTCTAACGGATCAAGAATCTGATTAGTCCTCGTGCCTCGCCTGCCTTTGGAAAACTGACTCTTAATGTCATACTTCTCCATCCAATTCCTTAAAGTTTTCCTTGGCACACCGTACTTGTTCGACGCTGCGTACACGCTATATCCTTTCTTGACCGCTATCAAGGCATCCCTCAAGTGCTGCGAAGAGTACTGCTTGTAGGATTTCTCTTGGAACACGTCCGTTTCTATGTTCACGATGGCGTTTGGGCGACGGCCGACGATCCTCGGCCTAGCGTGGATGTTCAACGGTATCCCGTGATCCATGTCGATAAAATGTCTCGTCACGATTTCCGTGGATGTCCTCACGCCTGCAACAAGCAAGGAAAGAGACCGCCCTTAGTCACGTTACAAGAAATCATCCCGGCAATGTTTTTTAACTTTCCCTTTTCTCAAGGTTTCGATCGAGTCGTTTGTTTTAGTTTTGGGCGTTTCTTTTCCTTGCTTCTCACAGGCGATTGGGTATCAAGCAAACGTTTCCCGAGGGACGACGGTGTAAAAAGCTAGGAAAAGCCGCGCTAAAGGATCTATTAATGAAATAGGGTAGCTTAAAGTAAAAATTTGGGAGCTCAATGGTGGGCTGTTTACTTTCGGTATGTGATTTTCAATATTATAATGTAAATTAATTAAAATGTATAAAAAGTAATTAAAATGTAAGTACTTAATTCCTAGACGCTTTTGATGTATTAATTTTATAGTGTTCTATAATTGTGTATTATCGTTATATACTCGTAACTGCAGTGTAGAAGCGCCTTTACCCTCTATACTCAGATTTTGGTACTATTTCTCCCGCTAGCATTTCTCAGAACAAGAACTAAAAAGTTTAAATTCAACTCATAAAGTCGAATGGTATAGTTATTTAATAAGTACCTAATCAATCAGTTAGTTATAACAGTTGGTCCTAATCCTAACTGTATCACCCGTAAGAGTAAACATCATCAATTCATATAAAACTGATACAGCATTTCTACCTGCCTCACCCTGCCGGCCTGCATGTTGCTTCTTCACGCCTCTTTTAAAGAATCCCAGGTTGTAAGAGGGAGGGAACACGTGAGCGGGCAGAGCATTCCATTTACGGATAGCGCGACAAAGAAATGAGTCACCAAATTTCTTTGTACGCGTTGGAATTGTGGCCATAGTTAGACGGTGACAACGTAGGCCAGCGCGCGTGGTCCTCTGAAGGAAAGGGGAAGGTGGAATAAGAGAGAATAACTCCTCAGAACACTCGCCGTGGTACAAACGATAGAACGCGCTTAGTGACGCCACGTCACGGCGGAATTGAAGAGGCTCAAGGTGTTTAGTCACCTCCTCATCGCCTATGATGCGGATCGCGCGCCGCTGTAACCTATCCAAAGCATCGAGCAAGTACTTGGCGGAGCCATCCCAGAGGTGCGAGCAATATTCCACGCAGGACCGCACTTGCGTTTCGTACAACAAGCACAGTTGATCGGGCGTGAAAAAACGCCGCACCTTGTTCAGGACGCCGAGTTTGCGTGAAGCTGTTTTGATCACGGTTTCGATGTAGTCCTTTGGATTCAGGTCTGAGCGAACTTCCATACCGAGCATGGTAATAGCTTTTTTTTCATAGCTTTCGTTTAGATTATTTATTAATACAGGACGCATATCCCATGAACATTAATTAATGTGCGTTTGTTTTGTGTTTAAAGTCCATGGCGTTACAACATCTAGTCCAGTAGTGCTATTCTGTAAGAAGAAAGTCACTTTTCGCCGCTGAATTCACCGGTGTGATTTGAAATTTACGAAATAACTGAACTTTAATCCATTAGCAGCAGAAAGAGATCGTCCCTATTGTTTAGCTCTAAATTCGGTAGCACTATTTGTCAAAATGAACTGACAGATATAATGGGGGATTCCCCGCGTATGCACGAGCGTGTGGCATTTTATGTACCTATTGAAACCTTACGACGCGACGTGGATGTAGGGTTAACAATTTTTTTTCTATCAAATATAGTATTTGCGAAGCGTTACTTCTTAAATTATAGTAGCTGGCAAAAAAACAGAAAATACTATAGTACGTATGTGGTTAAAATATTTAATTCATTTTAAAAAAAAAATTTTTTTTTTGCTGCTCTTTGCCTTACTAACAATATTATAATAATTTCTAATAATTTTTAAGAAAGCTTATACTGTCAAAAATGTGCTTTAAACAAAATATAGTAGTATCGCCTACTATATATTTTTTCTAGAAATATAGTATTTCATCCCCCAATATAGTAGGGTACTATATTATACAGGGTGTAAAAAAACCTTTAACGAAGTCGAAGGCCACGTATTTTCCTCATCATGACATACATTTTTTTCTTCTGGACCTCGGAAATTTATGGTTATGGAGATATTGAAGGTCAAAGTCAATTTTTTTTTTCAAGATTTATACATTAATATTTTCAAAACTTACACACACGCACACACATACACACAGGCACATACTTTGCGTAGCGCCACAGTTGCGCTCTATACATTGCGTACTGGAAAAAAAATGTACTTTTTTTATCTAAAAATAAAAAAAAAATCCTACGTGTAATATTTTGTAATATTACTTGTTTGGGTGTACAGAATGTTTAGTTTTAGTCTTTGTCATAGGTTTTTTTACACCCTGTATAGTAGGCTTTGTAACCCTATGTGGATTTGTCTATTTAATAAAGTAAATTTCTAAAGTAAACCGAGTTTCATCTAACAATTATTTGAAATTCGTGTTCCAATTTAAAATCACATCGCTGATTTCGAGGTGAAAAATGAGTTGGTTCTTATTGAATAGCACTGTAGTTCCATTATGGAATTAATATGATGGACGACTCCATTAAGCTAAACGCTTCTGAAGTTGTGGTAACGGGTCGTACCTACCTGATATATAAGTGTTTTTTTTACACACACCAATTAGCCTAGCCTTAAAGTGAGCACCGTAAGGCTTGTGTTATGGGATACTAGGGTAACGGATAGAATACATATACAGTACATATATAAGTTTATTTATATAGAAATACACAGGAAACATCCATGACTGGAGTACAAATGCTTGTATGCATCACACAAACATCTGCCCCCACCGGGATTCGAACCCGGGACCTCTCGAGTCGGTGACACCATGAAATCCGGTGTACAAACCACTCGACCACGGAGGTCATCGTTTTGTCTCTGGATTTCGTTTTTTTTTCTTTATTAAAGATTATTTTGGAAATGTGACAGTGTATATTAATTTTATTTCAGTATTTTATCTAATAGGTACGCTCGCTGTAGTTTATATATCGGTGCGCACAGACTATATAACAAAAATGATTTCTTATTATTGATATATAATCTGGACGCGCCTTTATATCACAAAGATGCTGTCAAAAAAATAAGAATATAAAAATGTAAACGATCTTTTTGTCAAAAAGGATGTAAATATATTTTTTAAGGTTGTCCGGGGAAAATAATCAATTTAATTCAAATAAATAAACAAAATTGATGCAATTGCAGATTATTTATAGGCAGGAATATAATAAAATATAATAATGACAAAGCTACTGATATAACTTAAAAAGGAATGTGAGTAAAATAAAAGGAAAATAGAATAAAAAACATGAATGATCACTTCACTAACTCTCATTTAATAGCAAAAAACTGGTACAATTTCTATTCAATAATAATATTAATAATGTATTTTACAGTTGTTAGGTAATAATCCAAAGGCCGGACATTGCATGATTATCAACATAATTACTTAAGAAAAAATCACCAGGAGAAAAACAATAAAATTACGTTATAGCTATTATTCTATAATCATCAGAAAAAAAATAATAAGAAATAAGTACTTTACTATATTTTTTGCAGAAAACCACGACAAAGTCGAAAAATATCACGGCAAGATAAGCTGCTATTCCTGGTATTCTAGTTATAAAAAAAAACTTCTATAACCAAATCTCAATGATATCGAATATACGAATTTAGCATTTTGTCGCGTAACTATTATCTGTCCATTTCATATTATATTCATAAAAACATAGAATTTTTTGATGATGGATAGAAAGAAATGACTTCTTTTTCTACTCACGGGGCTGCCACTAAAGAAATTTTATTTATTGAAGTATAAGCCGCGCCAATAAAGAAACGAATCTAAAATGGCGGCGTAGATCATGTGCTCTCACTCTAAACTATTGCTGTTTTTAGTCGCACACGGCGCGTACTGCATTCAAAAAAAATATCATTTCTGACTTTGTGCTCGCACTGTCTCGAAATTACCTAAACAACATTTTTTTCTTTCTATCTTTCTTTTTGGAGTTTACTCCTTAAGAATCGATTTGCATATATAAGGGGCCCGGTATGAGAAAAATGTGAGGAGTAAAATCTATCGATGAATGACCTCGTTACGTTTTTGGTGCGCATCCTATGTCGCGCAACTTTGACAAACAAAGATGACGGATTGACATTAATAAAAATTTTAAAATCTGAACTGAATTTAGATATTGTTTCTGGCAGAGCAATGGGGACAACGAGGTATGGTACAACCATTGATGCGGTATTTTCAAAGATTCGTGAACCACGTATCTACGAATGTCCATGTGCCTTATTTTAGTTACCATAAACCACTTGTCACTGTAATTAATAATGCAGACAATGTTGATTTAATTAATATTTAAAAAAATGATAATAGTCTGATAATAATAATTACATAATTTATCAACATTCCTAACGATATATTTATGCACATCTGAAATTGACTATTGTAAAAAGTTTAATGTAAAATATTTCGTCGATTAGTTATAATAAATGTATATGAAATGAATAAATATATATTTATATATGTATATTATTTTTATTAATTGGTTAATTTACCCTTTCATACAGTATCAATCTTTTTTAAGTTAAATAAACTCTTTTTGCGTCTGGTTAGACTATCGAACTTAAGGAGTAAACTCCAGTCGTGTGTCGGAGCTGACACACACATTTTTTTTATCTGTTGACCCTACTATCTGTCAGTGCAGGTACATAGACGCCATTTTCGATTCGCTTCTTTATTGGCGCGGCTTATAGTGTATGGGTGCGGCCAGAGTGCACTCAGATTCAGAGTCAGATTCAGATTTCGAAAACAAGCGCGAGAATTAAACAGTGTAGTCGAAGGGTACGGCCAGATTGCACTCCTGATTCAGATTCAGATTCAGACTCAGAAAACAAAGCGCGAGAAAAATCAGGCAACCTGCTTAGACTACACTGTTTATTTCTCGCGCTTGTTTTCAGAATCTGAATCTGAGTCTGAATCTGAGTGCACTCTGGCCGCACCCTATTTCACGGTACTCTTTTGGAAACTGTGCGGGTTGCCACTAATTAAATTTAATTTATTGAACTAGCGTGAAACTGTACTATTTATTTATGTTAAGCAAAGATGATTGCTATTTTATTACTCATTTATATTTTTTATCAATGGAGAAAAATGTATTTGAAATTCATTTTAATAATATCGAAATAAATCACGCGGTGAGTTCACGACGCTACCAATTGTGATACGAATGTATTTTTAAGAAAAACATTTTTTCAGTGGCAACCCCTGAACAAAATATTGACCCAACACAAATCAAAAGACCGATGGCATCTTTTTGTTTTTACTTTGGAACAAATCTTTGGTCTGAAATTAAGATATAAAATAATCAACAAGATAGGAACATCTGTATCGGCTACATATAAATATAATTTACAAACGTTATTGACAAATTCCTTATGCTCAAATTAAATAATTTTCTTAATAAATTTAAAGTTGTATTGCCTGTCGCATCATCTATCTTTGCTGGATTCAACTTCCCTAAATATCAGGTGGAGTGGTGTAATATATGTATAGTACCTCGTATACACCGTGAATTTTGAGTTACCTGATAATTTTCAGTTTATTTATTTATTTATCTATATAAATACAAACAGACACATATGCATAATTGTTAGGATATAATATAACTGTAATAAAGATGGCCTCATCAGCGCATGATGACAGTTAACACTTAACAGTTTTTTTTACAATATCTATGTACGAAAGGAGACCCGGCACTTTTCATAGAAAAAATGCTAAACTTGTATACAGTTGAATTTGGACTCAAAATAAAGCCAATATTATTTGCTACATAAAACTACTTTTGCCTTATTTTTAGTGAATCGTGGAAAGAAGTTATATAATGATTAATATTTTTTGATATGGAAACCCTAAATCTTCAAGGGACAGAATTTTAATTCAAAATATTACTCAAGTGACTGTAAAACCATGATTCCTTTGCTTTTTCTAAATAAAAAAACTAAATGTCAATCCTAAAATACAAATAAAAAATCATTCGCATTTCGCATCCGCTCCCGCGTACTGTGATTGTGAATGTTCTCTGCTGTGATTGCCTTTTTATCCGTTATTTCTCTTGACGACCCGGCTACATATAGAGGTTATATTGACAAACCTACGTATTTGACATTGACAGCTAGCTGCTGATGACAAATATTGCCAGACTACATTACCTAATTATGAAACACAGATAAAAAAATTAAAAAAGTATACAACTTTGGCACAAAATGCCGGGTGTCCTTTACTAGAATAAAAAAATTGCCCAATCACAGAATAATAATCTGAATCCAAAACCACAACATCTATCATGCTCTATAATTATTTAAAATGGGATAACTCTGCCAAATTCGGTCGTAAGTCCAAAAAACCGCTCACGTACCAGACTAATTATCAGTTACATGAGAAATTTAAAAATCGTGCAAATAAAAATAATTATAAACAGTATACATACGTACTTAGAGTCTGTGCGGAAAGAGAATGGGCGTGGCGAAAAACGAAACTAACATTAAGATTTTATTCAGCAATCAAACCCAGCAATCTGTAAAACGTCAAAGTTTTGTATTGATACGGATTTGTTTGTTGTTGTGATTTCTTGAAGTTTTTTTGTATTTAATCATGTCTAAAAGGGGTAAAACCTTACAAATACGGTAGAAAAGCACTAGAGCGCCCTCCAATCTAAATCCCATTCTCTTTCGGCACAGGCTCTATTGCATAATTAGACATTTGTCAAAAATAAATAATAGCAGTTTTTTTACGGAAATATAACCTAAATCGTTGTCCGAATTAAAAATTGTAACTAGTTAAATTTCTCAGGTAACTCTAAATTCACGGTGTATAAAAAAAATGCATTTATTATTAATGCACACAGAGATTATTTTAAAACTTTCTTCTGCAATAACAGTGTGCTAGTGTAGGGTTTATAAAATACCGAATTTAGATTTTTAAAATTTTGTATTAATTTTTTTTTTCTAAAATATTCCCCATTAAACAAATCCACTCAAATGGGTTGATTAATTTTAAATAACGAATACTTGCTGTATTGTAATTAAAACATTTCCCTTTATTTTAAAACAAAATGGTGGCAAAGGGCTACAGACAGTATTGTATAAAATTCACTGTCTTATCTGTCTACAACGTTTGTAAAAAATACAATTGGCTGTTACAGAGATACAAAATGATATTAAACAAAAATAACAATGCTTGTCTCATTACTTAAACTTTATAACAAAAAGAACAGCGATGTGGAATCAAAGAATTTCAACCGAAACAAAAAATCGTGAGAGCGTTATATTTCTAAAAACACATAATTTTTCTCCATAAAGTCAATCGACACTATCTATGATAATAATTAGTTATAACACATATATTTAAGTATGTATACAGAAATATAGACAGACACAACGTAAGTAAGTACTTCAATGATACACAAACTTAAACTTAAGCTAATTAGCAAACGTAATACTGTAATAATTAACTTTTATATATATAAATAACTTTTAGACATCGGTAAGAGCGCCATTATTTTAACTGAATTACAAATATTTTTACAGGTAGAACCTACAAAAAAAAGAAAATTTTATAATCTAAAATATAAATCATAGAAAACTTTATCTGGGGACTATGGGAGACCTGTAAGACCATTAATTTTCACTTGCTGTTCAGAACTTATATTATTTACGTAGGGAATTTAATACTAAAATGGTGTGTTAATTTTAGAACCCCTTTTTTATTAGAAATTCAACATTTAAGGCTAGTTTAATAAATAAAAAATTAAAAAAAATCTAACAGACCCTCAAACCGATTCCTATAATCGTTGTGTATAATTATTAATATATCAATAATATTTAAATCTACAGAGGTTTACACTTTACAATTGTGTGTACAAATTTATATATATATATATTATATATATATATCACTAAAGAGGCACTTGGCGGATCGACAGCGTGTTGGGTACATTTTAATTTCAGCAAAATACATCAAAATTAAATAAAAAAAATGCCAATTTTTAATTGCAGAGCCTCACTTGAGAATTAGTGGCAAAATCAGATGAAACACGTTACTAAAGAATCTCAATATTAACTCACTTCTGAAATTATACAATTTTATATTAGTTACAAATTTTAATGTTGTAAATGGTCAGTAGACTTTTAGTATATTATAATCAAATTAAAAATAATTATATACTAATTAAAATGTACACAACATTCCAGAAACGTATATAATACACACTTAGATAAAAAAAGTGAAAGAAAAACACGCCCAAAGCAACAAAATATAATAAATTTGAAACAAGAACTACATACCTATATACGATAAAATATTTGATTTCCGATGTTCAAAATCATGAATACGTATCATCATTTAAACTGTGGGCAACTTACACAATCAATTTAATTTTCTTTCAAAGCTAACAGAGCTCGTACAGTCAAATTCACGCTGGTGTACAATATTTCGTCATAAAAAGATTTTGTTATATTTCTTGGATATTATTTGCAACCAATCGTTCGATACCATGAAAATATCTAGGGTCAAGTATAACAAGGGGCACAGTGTAACATAAAGAATATCTCTGCCCTTTCCTAAATTGTCTATAGTTTGTTGGTGTGTGTCTATGATGTTTCAAAGTTATACGTCATGCCATCTAAAATGGCAATACGAAAGTCAGGTAATTGCCCGACTTGCATTCAGTCGGGCGCGGTCTCTAGCCGCGGCTACACTTCGCTGCAACGTGTAAATATATTATGTTAGGGTTTTCCAGACAAAAAGCCCCATGTATGTTTTTAGATTGTTACACAGGAACTATAAGAGACAAGAAAACCCTGTCATTTCATGCGTAAGTATAGTTTTAAAGACCATAATGTAAGAATATTTAGTGATTACTTATTTTGACAGTTGCTGACACCGTTGACACCAGGCTAAAGAGCGAGATGTAATCTGTTTTATGAATGAGAGTTAAAGAGACTACTTTAGCGCGCTCTATTGGCGACTTATGTCAAGGGAAGTTGGTGCGGGGACTACTTGTGCCATTTTAAAATGCAATATAGTTGTCGTATAACCTTTTTGGCATGTATTTTATAAGTTTCATATGCCGCCATCTTAAGTTGCTGTCATCAGACGTCAAATGACCGGCTGTAACACAGTGACATACCTTATGTTACACTTTGCCCTTTGTTACACTGTGCCCTACTTGACCCTTTTCGTTAGTCATTGCAAAAAAATCTAATTAGGAAGTGCGAATATATACACTGGCGTGATATTGACTGAACTTAATACGTTTTGTGTTTTTATTCCGTCATATTTGGAGCCGAAAACATACTACTACATTACTTTTATAGTAAAATTTTCAATGAATAATTTGTTTCATAGTTAATACTAGAGGTCGCCCGCGACTTCGTCTGCGTTAACTTAGTTTCTTGAAAATCCCTCTGGAAGCTAACATTTTTTCGGGATAAAAGTAGCCTATGTGTGAATCTAGGGTGTCAGTTAACTCCATACCAAATTTTATCAAAATTGTTCTGCCGTTTAGTCGTGAAGATGTAACAAACATACACACTCACACACTCACAAACTTTCGCCTTTATAATATTAGTGTGATTTGGTCAGGGGTTTTTCAAAAGGTCCATAAATAAGCAAGCAAATTATTGAAGTTAACTTTTACTCCCTTGTTACTAAACGTAAGAATAAGCTTTGAGTAGTTACGCCATGTTTTGTTCATATCAAAGTTTAGTTATGACTGTAGCTGTTATTGTATTTTATTGGTTGATTATATTATTAATAAATAAATAAATAAATATTTCCAACACTCACACCAATAGAGTATTTGAAAAGTTTTAGAAAACGATCTCACTTTATTGACTATTTATGTTCATGGAGTCCGTTAAAAGTGGATATTCATCATTCTATTGTGTATTTCAGTAAAAATAACCAAACAAAAAACTCCGTTTTCAAGTTGCCGCGAAAAGGTTTCTCTGGACAATATGGCGTCTTACTAGTGTGTGACGTCACACGACTGTTATTAAAACGTCAAACGATACAATGTAATGTCACTTTAAACGGAAGTTTACTTGCGTGTGACGTCATTTTAGGCTCCGCCAATCCCAAGCGTTTTGAGTCACGTGACAATAGATAAGAAAACTATTATCTTTCTCGTTAGTTTTTAGTAAAATTATGAATATTTTTTTTGTTAAAAATAGTAAAAACCCCTGCCAATAATTATTCTAAACACAGATGCTAACAATTGGCACTTTATTTTTAACACTGTCAAATACCTTATTAGCTTAGCCCTAAAGTAAGCACTATAAGGCTTATGTCATGAGATACTAGGGTAACGGATAGAATACATATACTGTACATAAATAAGTATATTTTTATAGAAAATACATGTTAAACATCCATGACTGGAGTACAAATGCTCGTGTTCATCACACAAACATCTGCCTCCACCGGGATTCGTATCCGGGACCTCTCGAGTCGGCGACACCATAAAACGCGGCGTACAAACCACTCGGCCATGGAGGTCATCAAATTATAAATTTAATTAATTATTATGATTATTAATTATTATACTTTTATATTATATTATTATTATGATTACTGTGTTCTTGGTTAATATTTATGTAATTGAATATTTTAATGTAATGATTATGATCCTTGTTTTGTCGAAATAAATGAATTTGAATTGAAATTGATTTGAATATCACTCAAATGACATTTGTCATTCAATGAACAGAGACAAAAATGGAGTGACTTATCCAAACTTATTCTACGTTTATAAATAAGGGCGGTCGTTACTACGAGCTCTCGATAGGGAATATTTCTTTTTTTTAATACGATGTCTTTAATATTTACTCTGAACTGAGAATGAGATCATAGTAAACATTATTAAAAATATTTACGACTCCAAAACTGACCATTTGTTAAAAACACACACACAAAATTTGTTACCACTAAATTAAGTACACTTAAATAATTTATAGGAATACAACAATAAATTATAATATTGTTATTCAATAGTAATAATAATTACATTACTTACTATTATTAAGTTATAATTGATTTTTGTTAAATTTTCGAACTCCAAGCGACTGTATACATTGATTTTAAAACTTTTTTCTAAATTATAAACTTTTCGGCTGATTTTTAAAAATGACTAAAAACAATATAGTTATAGTCACATTGGTGAATAATAATTTACTCGTGTCTCAGACTATGATATCATAAATAGAAAAAAAAAATCTTAAATGCATAAAAGATTTATGCATAATTTAGGTTAAATACCGGTCTAAATAAATAGATATAATTAAAATTCAGCCATTTTCATATTTCGCTTAGCTTAAAAAAACTAACATTTAAAATTTCATATAAAAGTCTTTTAATTTATTTGGACGAAGTCCCATCAAGCACACGATTTTCAAAAGGCCAATATAATTTTATTTTTATTCCCTCTAACTCTTACATTAAGAAATTCAACTAATACTTAAATAATACGAAAACGCGAATTACGAATAAATAGTAACTAAACGTGAACCATAAATTATAATAAAAACTACCATTTGGTAGATTTTCTCTGCGCTGGCAACACTCACCAGACGCTTCTGATGATAGATTACATCTATTTCAGCGCGAATTTCAATATAATTTAAATATAGATTTATTTATTTTTTTTGTCGATAATAATAAATCTTTGGATTTTAGATATTGCATAATGAAAACATGTTTTTTTCATAAAAAAACAACATAAAAGTATTTTTTAAATATATAAATAAATTTATCGTTGGGTAAATTCAACTAATCTTTGATTTTCATCTTAGGCAGTAAGTTTAAATTGCCAAATACAATATTAATGGCTAAGTACCCATTTTCTTTATATCTAATCGAACTTTCCGCGGGTAATATACTCATTTCGTCAGCATATTTTTTTAATAAGCACACTTTCCCAATACAGATAAGACTGTAACAAAAATATGTCTCATTACATCAGATAACAGCACCTTTAGTAAGCCCCACAAAAATTCCAACGATAATAAAAATTACCAAAGAAATCCATTACAAAAAAATCTATTTTTTTCGCTTTTTGTTGAAATATATTAAAATTATTCATGCAGTGTCATATCAACAGCTGCAGTGGCATCATTTGGGTCAATTTCATTAGGATTTTGGTCATTTTTCATTTCATCTTCACTAGAAACTGTGCTCATGAGGAAATGCTTTCCGAAATCCATTTCCGCATCGTACGAAGCCACATCCGTTTCCGCTCCACTCTTTTCTGGGTTTTCAGCGTTGAAATTGTCGTAGTTCTTGTATTCCTTCTGCTTCTTGCTGTTCTCTACGAATTGCTTTAATTGTTGAGGCATAGGAAACGAGGATTTGATGTGGCATCTTTTCATCCAGTTTCGTAAAGACTTTCTGGGAACTTTGTGGGTTTGGGCAGCTCTGAAACAGAAGTTTAATAAATATAATATAATATAAATATTTCCAACACTCACACCAATTAGCCTAGCCCCAAAGTAAGCACTGTAAGGCTTGTGTTATGGGATGCTAGGGTAACGGATATAATACATACACTGTACATATATAAGTATATTTATATAGAAGTACATATTAAACATCCATGACTGGAGTACAAATGCTCGTATTCATCACACAAACATCTGCCCCCACCGGGATTCGAACCCGGTACCTCTCGAGTCGGCGACACCATGAAACCCGGCGTACAAACCACTCGGCCACGGAGGTCGTCATCAGTTTAAATCAGTGTTGCTACAATGAGAGCGGAAATTAATATTGTGAAATTTGAAAACGTTGTTTTTTGAGACTGGGAACTGAACATAAATAGAAAATGAAATATTCTAAGGGTGGGTATTAAAGGTGGTAGAAATATCATCATCATCATCATCAGCCTATTAATGTCCCCACTGCTGGGGCACAGGCATAGGATAGTTTACCAAATTTATATCATATCTCTCTCCTCCATGCTTTGGAATAACCATATCAAGCCTTGGTCCCAGCCGCATCTGCAGTCATGCTGCATTAGCACACAAAAATCCGCCCTGGGCCCGTGTAATGAATCACGGCCCATTCTCCCTATTCTGTGCACCAGCAGTGGGGGCATTAATGGGCTGATGTAGATGGACACTATATTGCAGTGTAAAGTTGTAGAACAAAGCACTTAATTTTTTTTAAGATAAAGTTATAAGTTAAGACGGAAAATGTATGATTATCCCTTAGTATTACAAGCGTATATCAATAGGGGTGATGGCGGGGTACAGGAAACGAAATTCTATTTAGTCCGTCAGTTAGATGATTAAAAAATAATGGACACGTATTTTTTCTTTGGGCAATCAACCAAAAAATGACAAAGTTATAGCGCGTCAAAGTTTGGGAGTGGGGGCTCGTGACGTCACTTTTGAGTGAATTTTCACTTATAAGTGTACTCAAACGTGACGTCATGCGACTTTTCAAATCAATATATCTCTGCAATGTTTATATTATGTGAAACAAGAAATAAAAAAACGTGTCCAATACTTTTTGATAATCTACCCGATAAACGAAGAAAAAAAAATTAGTCATCATCCCTATTAACCACTACTAACACAAAATAATTGATATGTCACCTGTAAATGCTGCCCCCTTTCTTAACATCCATTAAGGCAGCCCACATGGCTTCATTCGAATACCTCCTATTAGGGTTAAATTTCCCCATCATGACTCTCTCCAAGTCCTTCCTGGACAACCCCGAAGAACTGACTTCCTTGCCTTCCAAGAACTGGTCCAAATCAGACTTCAGTACTGTCTCACCAATATCTAGATTCTTGTCTTTGAACAGAGGCGGTCTTCCTCTACGTCTGATTTGGGTCTTTTCAGGCTCCTTCATCTTTGGTATAAGTTCAACTTCCGATTTAGCAGGCTGCTGTTTCTCCCTCATCTTCTTCTGACCAGCTTTTAGTAGCGAAACTTCTAACTCCCCGTTCTGTTCCAACCAGGACTTATAGAAGTCGTTTTCAGACTTCTCGATGCACTTCTGAGTGTATTCCTCTGTGGGCATGCTGGTGTTCAAGCCGTATTTGGTGAATTCATTCCTCATTTCAGCTGGATTCATTTTGGATAGCCGCGTTATGTACTCGGAGTTGGCTTTGGCTAAACTCTGGAGTTTGTTCTGGAAGAACAACTCGCTTTCGGGTTTCACGCGAATGTATGTGTGGCGATGACCTGAAATATGGGGAGTTTAAATAGAGAGGTGATAATTTAGTAATATGTTTTGTTGAAGCCCTGAGATTTTGGAGTTGAAACCGCATTAACGATTCTTAGTGTAGAGAAGGCGTAAGTAAAGATTACCCTAACATATGAAGCTTGGTTTTAAAGTGGCTGGTATGATATTATTAGAAATAGTATAGTGAAATGTCTTTTGTAAAAAATATTATCACAAAGACTTTAGAGACAAATCGCATCTCTCAATAACAGAGAAAAGATGTAATAATGCTATCAAGGTCTTGTGCAAGCAAATTTCTCCCTTAAAGTCACAGATCAAGAGCCTTGTTTAAAAGAATAGTAAGCTATGCCGAGAGAAAGTACTTTACATGATTTAAATCCAGCTAGAAAGACGTACTGAGAACAAAATAAGCAAAGCTAAAACTGATCAAAGTGTTTACTAATTTTAAAAGTTTTGTAACTAGTCTTCTTTAAAACTTTTTTTTTTGTAAAACCAATCTTGTATATATTGCTGTAAGAAAAAATCTAGGCTCCAAATCAATCAAAATCTCATTGCATATTGTAAACAAGTGGCATGCATATCGTGAACCATGAATGCTGGGTGGCGGCGAAACGAAAAAAATAAAATCAGAAATAAACCGAAGAGACTCAAATGTCTGTAAGATAGTCCTGTGTGAGCAAACAAATTAATGACAAATAACAGAAAAAAATAAAACAAAAAATGGGATTTTTTTTCTACAAAACTATTTTTTTTTAATTGTTAGTATTTTTTTTATATAAAAAATGAAAATAAAATACAAAAAATAAGACATTCATGGTTCATCTATTATACTCTACTGTATATTATACCAATTAATATCATGATGCAGCCTACCTTACAGACATTTTTCGTTCCCTTTTCGTCTTCCCGGTTTTTTTATACATCGTGTCCCTTCACTATAATAACGATGTACGCACGTATGAATCGAATTATATTAAGAAAAAAAAATTTTTTTTTTTCATAATATATATTTTTATTGAAACATTATGTAAAAGAATATTACTGTAATAGAAAATCTTTAAAAAGATTTAATTCATGAATCATTTGTAAATTATAAATATTTTTTTTACATCCCATTTATATGTATTAATTGTATAGGTTTTTGAAATATAATATTTAAACTTACCAGATGTCTGTCCTAGACTGCTGCCTGGTTTGCCGGGTTCTTCATCCTGAAAGAATAATTTTTATTTTTAATTTATTTATATCTTAATCTACATACATGTCTTGATGATTTGGCAAAGTATGAATAGTGCACCTTGAGAGCAAAAAGTGTGTTTTTATCTTATGTTTTTACACACACCAATCATTTAATAAAATAATTTTAACAGAGTTCAAAAAAGTGCAATTTTATTATGTAGTTTTTATATTATTCTTGAAGTTAAAGACCACAATATAGATTTTATCTAAAAATGTAAAAAGTAACAAATAATAATAATAAATATTTTTGATCTTTTCAAAATAAGTTTTTTTTATTATGCAAAAAGTTTATGAACAACACACACTTTTGATATTGGTTGGGAGTAAAAATATTAACCTTCTACAATAAGTACAAGTTGACTGACTTTTTAATCTATCTGCAAAGAATGTGTGGTTGTCAAAATCTATGTAGGTATATTTTATTGGCCAACATGGAAGAAGTTACTTAGTTGATATTTTTTTTATAACTATTATAAAAAATATATAAAAGTTATAAAAACTTGTTAGGTAGATTATGCAGATATATAAAATCGAAATAATTATTTCAGAATTGCAAGGTTTTTATTCTATATATTTTCCATGGGTGGAAGGAAAAAATATTGGACGATTCAAAAATGCTTTTAATGAGTCAATTTGAATGAATTATTATTTTATTTCATTTATAAACTTTAAATGAGCTTCTTGATTAGTGTTAAATATAATAAGAAAAAAGTCAATTTTGTCTTAAATAATTTTACTATAATAATATATTATTTTAGGAATTTGTATATAATAAAATGTTAGTAAATAAAATATTTGACATATATTAATTTACATTTTGATTATGAATGGACACCATTGTATAATAAATGATTATTGGGATCTTGAGAGAAAATAAATTTTATTTTACTATTTATAAACAAAATTACCTGAATTTTCAAAAAAAAAAACTCCATTTTTTAATTTGGTTATGAGGTTCAAGGAACAGGTCATTAAGTATAAGTGTAAGTACCTTGTTCTACCCTATCCTACCTCGTTATATTCCATGTTGTCGTTGTCCAATTCGCCGTAGTACAATCCGTCCTCTTCCACCGTCTCTTCTTTCACAGTCCGCTCTTCAGATTTGCTCTTCTTGGGTCCGTTGTGTGTCGTCGGGTTCGATTTTTGTGTCTGATGAGATTGTGGGGTCGTGCCTACATTCGAGACGAGATATTGTTGAGAGATTGATTTTATCGTATTTTATATGTGTATTTTTGTTTAAACGTGAGTATTAAGTAAGTATCCTTTTAAATTATTAACAGATATAGGTACTATCGCGGAATTTTGCGCTCTGTCACTTAGCGAACAAAATGCTTTGAACGGTTTTCTACAGTAGTTTTTACTACGCCCCGCCTTCGCGTCGGACGCGCCAATCCGGGCCGCCGCACAAAAGTAAGACAGAGAGCATTTCATTGTTGAATAATGAGTTGAATTGCATTTGTTTTAGTTGCAATTTGTCATCCGCATCGTGATCGCGACAGCGCTATACGAAAAAGTAAGACAGCGATAATTACATGTCTATGAATGAGTTTTTACTACGCCGCTACCGCAAGCGATTATGGCATTATGGGTGACAGAGCGGGTCTTTCCGCGAGTGTACACATCAAAAAGTGTTCAGCTATCAAGTACTCAATTCACGCCGACATTAAATTGAGTTATATTATATTACTAAAATTTAAAAAAGCTAACAATTTTTCTGCTTTATTTTCTTTCAATGTGCTTGCTTTATATTTACAAATTTTAGGTGTACGATTTTAATTTATTATTACAGATAGAAATTAAGCTAAACATCCAATCTGAAATACTTGATTTGGTAAACATTAGAGTAATCTTTCAAACCGACTGCAAACAAGGATGTTCTCAGTTTGACCCATATGTTTGTAAGTTGTCGTTTGTTTGATTTAGAAAAAAAAAACAACGGACATGTGCTGTTCAAATGCGATAGACGTGAAACCTACAAGTATGTGAACACGTTAAAGTCCTTCATGACTTCATGACAACACCTGTGTGCCACGTCTTCAAGACAACACCTGTGTTAAAATTCAACTGTCTAGGGCAAAATTAAATATTTTATACCTAAACTAGAATTAGTAATAGAAAAAAAACTATTAAAACAATTAAATAAATAACCGAGCTCAGGGACGTACCACCGATCATTTAGGGTGTATTCCGAAATATACATCAGTATACTGGCCAGTGGTAATGACGTCACGAATCCGACGCCATATTGTACTGGTATGCTACCATATTTTTAGCGGGAAAACGAATATGACGTATGACCGAGCGCGCGTGAGATGCATTCGAATTTTATTTCTTTTTTATTTAAAGAACAATAACGGCATCCGAACAAAAAGAATTCCTTTTAATTGATGAGGTGAATAAAAAATCTTCTTTATTCGCACTATTTTTAATATTTCGTCGATTTATGACGTCAGTGCACTGGCCAATATATTTCGGAACAATTCACCAGTATAGCGTCGATCCATGACGTCATTAGCACTGGACAGTATACTGGTATATATTACGGAATACATCCTTGGTGTCGATCCCAAGCTCGTTACCGTTTAACTATCTGTCTCTTGTAGTAAATGATAAAATTAGGGATACCTATCTTGTGTCAAAATACTCTACTTCCGTTTCATCGAATCTCAAATCACAACGATATTAAAGAAGTTTTCGCTTCAAAAATTTAACCCAACCGGGATTCAAACCCTCGACACATACTCACCATTAGTGTTGGTATGCTGGGCCTGCGCCACGAGGGCCTCGCTGGCCACCGTGAAGTCTTTAGTGTCCTGCTTGCCGGTCAGGCTCGGAGACAACCCTGACGTGTCGCTGGAGCACAACCCTGGATAACAATACATCTCATATACTTACAAATGAAATACTGTGGTTATAAAGACATAAAAATATTTTTGGAGTTTACTCCTTAAGAACCGATTTGCATATATATCGGGTGAAATTGAATGTTTTAATGAAACTTCGTGAGATTGTTGGGTTACGTGAAAAGAGTATGCCTGATTTTTTTCGGATTTTTTTGAAGTATTTTTTTTCATGTTTTTATTTATAATTTGTGTATTTTTATGTCCTTTCCTCCTTTTGAGTAGTTATTCATTTTAAACAAACAAACTTACATATCCAGTGAAAAATAACTAATAAATAAGTACTTAAAAAAAATGGAAAAACATTAAAATTCCACCACAGGTCAACGACCGACCGCGCCCGCCAGCCGTTGAGTGAGTACGTACCTATACACAGAGTTCAGTTGACTCCTTTGATTCCACACAATACAATAAAGTCGTCTTAGATGCCTTTATTGAAATAATAAGCACAAATGTCATCTTCTCTTAAGCGGAGAAAAACTTTAAAAGTTAATAATAATTTTGTCACGATTAGAAATAGGCAAATGTTAAACAAAAAGAAATACTTATTGCAGTTCAATACTTGGGTGAAATTTATAACCCGGTTTTCAAAAGTACTTACGAGACCGATGTACCTATTCATTTTTAGGGTTCCGTACCTCAAAAGGAAAAACGGAACCCTTATAGGATCACTTTGTTGTCCGTCTGTCCGTCCGTCCGTCTGTCAAGACCCTTTTTCTCAGGAACGCGTGGAGGTATGAAGCTGAAATTTATATCAATTACTCAGGTCTACTGTCCCTTGAAGCTGTGAAAAAATCAAACTTCTAAGCCAACGCAATCAAAAGATACAGCCGTTTATGCCGCAAATTTCCGCAACTTTTCGAAACTCGCACGGGAATCAAAACCTACAGGGTACTTCCCATGAACTTAGAATCTTGAAATTTGGTACGAAGTAACGTCTTATCGTACAGATAAAGGAAAAATTGCGAAAACTATAAATTTTTAGTTACATCATATAAGAAAAAATATTTTTGAAAATTTTAAAGTTACTACCACTTTTCTCGTGAACGCGTAGAGGTATTAAATTGAGTTTGTACGGAACCCTCGGTGCGCGAGTCCGACTCGCACTTGGCCGGTTTTTTTTCACTTAAACTTCCCGTATACACTTTGTAAACACAATCAATCACCAAACCTACTTTCGTAAAGCCTTGTGGCTCTGCTGAGTATTCCGTGACACTACAATAACAACACACCATATCCAACTTCTTATATTGAGGCCACAGAACAAGAACTAATCATGGCATTATTTGCAAATCTTCTCTTGTCCCAAATTTAAAAGATACGCACGCGCGGTGGATAAACTTGACACTGCGCTCGCTCACTGCGCTTTGCACCGCGCATAGGTAGGCATTGCCATTCAACCGATTCAACGGCGGGAGCGGTCATTGCTCCCGGCCGCTCGTCTTCTGTTTTTACGTTTTTTTAGAAGTGCTAATTAGTTGTTTTTTACTTACTCTGTATGAGTGTTTAAAAAGAATAATTATTTAGTACCCAAAAGGAGATTAAAATATAACAAAAAAAAACGAAATTTTATTTTAAATCATTTTTAAAAAATCCGAAAAAATTCAGAGATACTCTATATACGTAACCCAATAATCCCACGAAGTTTCATTGAAACATTCAATTTCACCCTGTATAAGGGGCCCGGTATGAGAAAAATGTGAGGAGTGAAATCTATCGATGAATGACCTCGATACGTTTTTGGTGCGCATCCTATGTCGCGCAACTTTGACAAACAAAGATGACGGATTGACATTAATAAAATTTTCGTCGACGAACGTCCATGTGTCTTATTTTAGTTACCATAAACCACTTGTCACTGTAATTAATAATGCAGACAATGTTCATTATATTAATATTAAAAAAATGATAATAGTCTGATAATAATAATTACATAATTTATCAACATTCCTAATGATATATTTATGCACATCTGAAATTGACTATTGTAAAAAGTTTAATGTAAAATATTTCGTCGATTAGTTATAATAAAAGTATATGAAATGCATAAATATATATTTATATATGTATATTATTTTCATTAATTTGTTAATTTACCCTTTCATACAGTATCAATCTTTTTTAAGTTAAATAAACTCTTTTTGCGTCTGGTTAGACTATCATCGAACTTAAGGAGTAAACTACAGTCGTGCGTCGGAGCTGACATACACAATTTTTTTTTATAGATAGGTCCGACAAATGACTCCACCCCACCTGATGTTAAGTGAAGGTGAAGTCCAGACGTGACGATAGCTGATACAGCAGTTCTACCTGCCACACCAGCCATCCTCACCCTGCCGGCCTGCATGTTGCTTCTTCACGCCTCTTTTAAAGGATCCCAGGTTGTAAGAGGGAGGGAACACGTGAGCGGGCAGAGCATACCATTTACGGATAGTTCGACAAAGAAATGAGTCACCAAACTTTGTACGCGTTGGAATTGTGGGCACCATTAATTGGTGACAACGTAGGCCAGCGCGCGTGGTCCTCTGAAGGTAAGGGGAAGGTAAGGAATAAGAGAGAATAACTCCTCAGAACACTCGCCGTGGTACAGACGGTAGAACGCGCTTAGTGACGCCACGTCACGGCGTAATTGAAGAGGCTCAAGGTGTTTCACTCCTCATCGTCTATGATGCGATATATGATTATATATTTCTAGTAAATTAGATCTTAAATAAAGACTCCTGCTCAAATATATTGTGGTAACTACGGGATTGCGCGTGGCACGACACGCACTTTGGCGTTTTTTTGATGTTGATGTCTTCTATAAAACCATAGTACGTACATTATTTTGATCTGCTGTCAATGACTTCCGCATCGTAAGCGATGTAAGGTATTTTTTTGGTATTTTTTTTACACCCTGGCTTAAGTTGTCGAAGTTTTCATACGGAACCCTAACTTCTTTGAAAATACTCTATAGCCTATGTTCATCATGGATAATGTAGGATTTTAAAATTGAAAGAAGTTATGTTTTTATTTATTTTTAAGCATTTAACTGCTAGATGTTGAAAACTAAAGAAAAGTTTACTAGAAAAAAAATCCACGCGGACCAGGCAGCGGACGGGACTCGAACCCGCACCCTTCGCAATCCGGGCGAATGCACTGACCATTATGCTACCACGGCCCTATTCGCCGCGTCGAAATTTTCCTAGCCTTAAGCTGCAAGGCAGCGCCATCTCTTCGCATTGTATGCAACCCACAATGTCAAATGAATACTTTTTCAAGTATTAAACATTTGAAAGAAGAAACCGCAATTATAGTTATGTTTTTATTTATTTTTAAGCATTTAACTGCTAGATGTTTAAATGTAAAGAAAAGTTTACTATAAAAAAATAGGGCCGTGGTAGCATAATTTAACAGTCAGTTACTCCGTGATCATGGCGCTTGCAACAGTGCCGAAATATCGAAGACTCATAAAAAACAATAAAAAACAACTCAAGTTACATGGTAACAATCCCGATAATAGCTACAATACTAGCAAACCAGTGAACCAAATGTTCACCAAAACCTGATTTAAAAATAAAAATAAAAAAAATGTATTTAATTAATTGAGAACTTCGGAGATTTTGTGTGGTTTCGTTTGAAATTCGTGATTTCTCGAAAACCGGAAGTGCTACGTTACTCAAATCCGGTTTGTAGTCTTATCAGACTATTCTTAACTTATAACTTAAACATTCTCTTTATCTATCTCTTACGGTTTGGCCGCTGAAACAGCACCACAGACAGACGGACGGACGGACTTGTCTAATATATAAGAGATTCTCACCCCTGATCTGCAAGGCTTCTGCTGACTTCAGCAGGCTCGGCAGCTCCTCCTGGGTGACGTTGACTTCGCCCTTGTACATAAAGTCCACGAGGGCCTGCATTTCGCTGAACCTGGAACAAACACACAATCGTTTAGAAACTTATGTTTTTTCTCTCTAGTAAAACTTTTTTTTAGATTGAAACATCTAGCAGTTAAATACTTAAAAAAAATAAACAACTATAATTGCTATTTCTTCTTTCAAATGTTTCATACTTGTAAAGGTATTCATTTGACATTGTGGGTTACCTACAATGCGAAGAGATGGCGCTGCCTTGCAGCTTAAGACTAGGAAAATTTCGATGCTGCCATCAGGGCCGTGGTAGCATAATTGGTCAGTGCATTCGCCCGGATTGCGAAGGGTGCGGGTTCGAGTCCCGTCCGCTGCCTGGTCCGCGTGGATTTTTTCTAGTAAAACTTTTCATTAGGTTTAGAAACTTTATTATTCAAGTATGATTTATGTTTAGCTTAAGACAGATAAACGAAATAAGAGTAGTTCTACTTTGAAAAGAGATATGGCATATAAAAATTGTCCCTCTAAAATTGTAATATACACCGGGCTGAGTAAAACCACGGTGAAATATTTTTACTCCACCCTTAGGTGGTGTTGGGTTTCAGTTGACTATATCTATCTATAGGCTATAATGATTGCTTATCCATCAGGCTGCAGGTCACATTCCTATATACAAAAAAAAAATGTGTGCGTGTACTAGTGTACACACGTAAGAAGTGAAACTTCTTTATGGCCTTATTTTTTTCGAAAAATGATCTACATGCAACTTTCCAGAAATATATATATAGGCGTGCGCTAAGATTTTTCAAAAACTCACCCACTAAAGGGGTATAACTACACCTTACCTTACCTTACCTTACCTTACCTTACCTTACCTTACCTTACCTTACCTTACCTTACCTTACCTTACCTTACCTTACCTTACCTTGTGTGAAACACGAATATTTGCTGTCGATACTTTTTTTTTTAAGTTGACAGAAGAAGCAATTGTTCGGATGAGGTAAATAGTGCTCTTTTAAAAAAAAGATGGCGCGTAAACAAAGAACGTGACGCGTAACCGAAAAAATGTGACGGTAAATTTTTTTCCAACGCCGATAAAGAAGTTTCACTTCAATAAATAAATATTTCCAACACTCACACCAATTAGACTAGCCCCAAAGTAAGCACTATAAGGCTTGTGTTATGGAATACTTGGGTAACGGATAGAATACATATACAGTACATATATAAGTATATTTATATAGAAATACATGTTAAACATCCATGACTGGAGTACAAATGCTCGTGTTCATCACACTAACATGTGCCCCCACTGGGATTCGAACCCGGGACCTCTCGAGTCGGCGACGCCTTGAAACCCGGCATACAAAACACTCGGCCACGGAGGTCGTCAATGGTCTGTTGTATAATATTGTTTTTATGCCTAAACAGTGGGACACGGCATTCCTAAACTTTTTTTCATTTTTAAATCTGTTTTTTATATTTTTTATTTTATAGTCATAATTGTTTTATCATTTACATTTGTAATGGAAAGTGACTTCATGGGTTATCTCATATTGAACTCATTTTTCAAATTGACTACTCTGTATATATTACAGGGAGAAAAAAACAGCCCTTGCTGAGTTTCTTGCCGGTTCTTCTCAGTACAAGGTCTCCCGCCGTAGATTTGCGAACCGATGGCGTAGCTTTTCGACATTCACAAGTGCTTGTAACAGCCTATACTGAATAAACGATATTGAATTTTGAATTTTTAATAATGTTCCGTTGGTAGAGTTAAATGAGTGTGTATGCTGTTGGTCGCAGATGACCTTTACAGCGTCACCGGGTTTGGGGACGGCGAGATCCTAAGGGGACCTCAAGCCGAGAATTGGCGAGTGCCTCTAGAGGTATTCCAGGCGGACAGCATTAGTTTGTGACGACGCACGTTGATCCTCTCAAAACAAAACCCCTTGAAAACTACTACAACTGCGATTTATAACGGTACAGTGACATCTAGTGCTATGGATTATTACTATTCTGCCCTAACTACTTTGATATTTAAAATGTAAACGTCTAGTTACACCTAATATCAATAATATTATCTTATTTATACTGTACTAGTGGCCCGCCCTCGCTTCGCTTCGGTGTAGAGCTGTAGTGTAGACTATAGTTTTTGTTCTCAGGCTTGTATTATACACAATGACATTCTTTTAATACCTAATTACAATAGGCACGCGCCGCCAAGCTCCCCGCCCGGTAGCGTCGGAACCGCTATGTCCCTGCATTTTAAATCTATAATATCTTGGAAAATATTCATTTAAATTACATGCGTTAAAGGGCCAAATTGGTCTATATTAAATGCACAATGTATTTAAGGTACTAAATTGGATAAGGATGAATGTTATATTGCTGAAAATCGCTTCGTAAATAATCTATTATTTCTCGTAAAAAGTATAGGATAAAAAATGGTTATTGTGGGTTATTCCTAAGAGATAGGACATATACTACCGCGGACTTTTTTGTAGACCTTTTTAAGGTGTACAATACTGTAGTACTTTATTTTGATCTATCTTGTAGGGTTCAGCCAGCGTTTGCAATGTAAGCGCTAAAAAGTGTTTATTTACAACCTTACATTAAAAACCTCCAAATTATCAGTGTTTCTATACTATGTTATGCATGTACTAGCTGACCCAGCAAACTTCGTACCGCCATAAAAAAATAAGGGTTGGTGGTAGAAGGGTGAAAATTTAGGGTTGTATGTATTTTTGTTTAATGTATAATAAAATAATTTAAAAAAAAATATATATCTAAAATTAATATAATTAAATTTAGGGGTGGATTACCCTTAACAGACTCAGACCTACTGAATATGCATATAAAATTTCACGAAAATCGCTCGAGCCGTTTCGGAGGAGTTTAACCACAAACACCGCGACACGAGAATTTTATATATTAGATTATACATATAAACCTTCCTCTTGAATCAATCTATTAAAAAAGGACAGCACTAGTTTGTGACGGCGCAGTAGGTCCTCACAAAACCCCTTAAAATCTATTACAACTGCGATTGACAACGGTACAATGACATCTAGTGCTAAGATTATTTGGTGTTTCTGACTGATCTTATGTCTCCTGTCTCTTCTGATGGCAGCAACCGCTCCAGACGTTACCGCGATGCACAACGATACAGCGCCATCTAGCGACAAACACTGCGTACTATTAGTTAACTAACCTCATATCCCTCATGAGTACGATGGGGTGCTTGCAGGGGTTCTGCAGTAAGAGCCGCTCCAGGTAGGCAGAGCAGGCGGACAGTACTAGTTTATGACAGCGCAGCTGACGAGACTCGCACGCTAGCGTCACGTCGGCGAATTGCTCCGTCAGTAGAAGACGGGGGAACACGGCCTGGAACAGAAAATCGAGGGTAAGAAAATCTAAAGAGAAAAAACGATGTGTGCACGCAGCACATATTTGAAGTAAAACTTGTTTTCTTAAATAACCCAACATTAGGCGGTGCATAAGGCATAGGGGAATGGAGCAGCGCACGCATCACTCATGCATTTATATGTTTATATATATATATATATGTATATATTGTCGCGTATGACACTCGTACTGTTTCAGCCTTTACTGAGTTATAATGCGATTCAAATAAGAATAGGAAAGCCAATGACCTCCATCTGTCAAATGTCGCTTGAAAAGTACGGCTTGCAAAAAAATCTTGAAACCCTTATTTGGCACTCAGCTAATTATGGAATAAAAATCAAACATTTGTAAACAAACAATTACAAATATTGTTAATTAATATTGGTTGATATTTTATTTTCATTTATTGAGCTTTGGCTATGAATGTTTGATAACCTAAATCGTCAACCAAATGTCACATTAAGTTGCGTTCAGAAACTCGATTTAAAACTTTGGTTTACATATAGAATGCATGTTCGTATGTGACCTAGTAATAGTGCATGATTATTCATAACTACTCCGGCGGTAATGCCGAGATGAGCGGAATTGAAGAGCTTAATTCTGAATAATGTTTTTCTCGCACAGTATTAATAAATAAATATTATTAAAAACCGGTTATTTCCTTTTCTCAATTTTAGTATTTTTCTTATTAAAAAATCGAATGTATTTTCTCACTTAATCTTAGTAAATAACTTTTATTAAATAAAAACTTTTTTGCTCACTCTACCTTTTTCGTTTGAATTGACAGCTATGACGTCACAATATGGCGCCCCGTCGAACCTATTCTTAGTTGAATCACATTATACCCTCCAACTTTCATGCTCGTCGGGAAGAGCTGCGCACGCATCCCACACATCACTCACGCTGATATCAGTACCTAAGACTATATTTTGCACGTAAATACGTAAACGCGTGAAGAAGTTGGCAAAGGGACTTTTCGGCGGGATCAGGAAGCGTCAGTTTAGCAGTTTTGTTTTTCTTGTTAAAAATTGTGTTGTATCGGATGTTAGTGTCTAATAATGGTGGATTATTAACCACTAAGTGTTCGGGAACATGCACAAGTGTTGGGAAGTGAAACAAAATAGCCGAAAGTGTCTTTCGACGTTCCCTCAAGAAGTCCACGGGGAGGTTCCAGTAAATCCCCACACTTTTACTGAAACATAGGGAAAGGGGAATGGACTTGACTGCCACTTACTTTGACTTGCTTTATTACTTTGACCACGAGTGCTATAGTATTTGTAAATATTTTAACACTAGACATTGGCTAAATGCACAAGCCGTGCGAAGCCATTTAGAAAAAAAAGGTGGCAAAGGTTGGTGTCGGCGCGTCAGTAGGGACGCGAGGAGGTGTCGAGTTGAAACTTATTAGAAGTCATGAAGTAGAGTCATTCTTAAGTTACGGCGTGACGAATCGTAAAAGAGTTAAATTTTTATAATGTCGTGGGTTGATGCGAACTTCTTAGCAATCCATGGATTCACCATGGGGGTACCGGATCCATCGTGTGGGAGAGAGAGAAACTCTGAGCAAATCCTGGAACCAGGGCTTGTTTACCGGTTAATTTTCAAACCTAAATCAGTGTCAAGTACATTAGGAGCGTTTTATTTAGGTTTGGCTCTACCTTAACCTTAAAAAAGAGCGAAATCCAATAGGTTTTGAATCAATTTAGCGGTTTTTAAATGATTTCATTTCGCTCTTTCTGACGGCATCGATACTAAATGAATAACTTGACTCACTAGACACTAGCCAACGTGTCAATAAATGCTGATCAAACTCTGAGCATTAACAAGTTGTGACTGATTAGTTCAAACAAAACAAACTTCAAGCGATACCGACGCGTGCACGTGTCGCTCTGGATTAAACCGGTTTATTATGGTTTTAGGTACCGCTTTCATTTCGGACGCGCTCCGAACGAAAACTTTACAAAAAAACGGTATTGATCTTTATTTACCGGTATTTTAGAAACCGGTTACAAGCCCTGCTCATTTCCTTCATTTTGAGGTGAGGTACTCTAGAAAGGTTATGTTGCCATTGTTTAAAAGTGGAACCTCAAAATAAATGAAAAATAAATGACAATAAATTGTGGAACTCTCCACCTTTGGATATTAAACGTGCACAGACGAGGGACTGCTTGGTAAAACTGTACTTCCAGGGCCCAAGAGGTGATACTTGATATTTTTGAAATGAAAACTACTTTAGCGGCGTTGTACACTTTTTTGTATGGGTAAAAAATGTTAAACTCGCGTGAGGTAAAACACGTGGGCTGATCGCATCATGACACACAATAAAATTGGAAAGGTTGTTGACTTTCAATATATTGGACGAAACATAGTAATATTTTATTTTACCGTATTATATAATAAGTCTCTATTTAGGACGTCCACATGACAGCTTTATTGCGGAGAAAATGCATTTTTTTTACAATAGATGTCGCTAGGTACACTTAAATGTGATTCATGTAAGTTGATTTCCTTACAATAGATGTCGCTAAGTCCGCTTAACGTGATTCATGTAAGTCGATTTTTTTGAGAGATAAACTTTTTTAATGTAATATAAATTGTCATGTTTGTGTAGCGCAATAAATAAATATTGTATTCTACCACATACATGATAGTACTTTTATACTGATTATTAAAGCAATTCGTGCAAAATTATTCACTAACCATTCCAAAATATCAAAAATGCACAACATTAATATTCAAGTTTTCACTTCTGCTGGCACTCCCGGAGTGCAATCCGTCGTTTTTTGTAGAAAAGGTCTCTTTTAATAGAGTTTTTTTCTGGTGCTTCGCCGGCCACTGCCGCGGCACGCTCGCTTTGCTCGCTCGCCTCGCGCGTTATTGTCACAACACTAACCTAACCTAGTGTGAAGTATTACCGCTTGTGCCCTGGAAGAACAGTTTAGCCGACTCCTTTGCTATTAAAATTAAGGAATATTTCCTTAATCTGTACTCTGCCTCATCTTTTCATGTGTTCATTACTTTGTATTGTATTTGAAAGCTTCCTTATATACTAACTATATATTCTTATATTTACGTTTATTTATTTATTTTTACAATGCAATAGCCCGCTGTTTCTTCTATTCTTATGGTATGGTTTCATTTAGCCGATGGTTGCCTGGTAGTGATTGCTACCCTAGCAATATGGCCGCCTTTTGTGTTTGCGTTCCTGTGTTTTATGTTTTTTGTGTAATAGTGTAATAAAGAATAGGGTATTTGACAGTATTAAAAATAAAATGTCAATTGTTAGCATCTGTGTTAAGAATTATTATTGGCAGGGGTTTTTACTATTTTTACCCACGCCCATTTTAAAAACCCACGAAAAAGATAATAGTTTTCGTATCTATTGTCACGTGACCCAAAACGCTTGGGATTGGCGAAGCCTAAAATGACGTCACACGCAAGTAAAGTGACATTACATTGTATCGTTTGACGTTTTAATAACAGTCGTGTGACGTCACATACTAGTAAGGCGCCATATTGTCCAGAGAAACGTTTTCGCGGCAACTTGAAAATGGAGTTTTTGATTTGGTTATTTTTACTGAAATACGCAACAGAATGATGAATATCCATTTTTTATGGACTCCATAAACATTAGTCAATAACGTGAGATCGTTTTCTAAAACTTGTCAAATACCCTATTCATTCATTCATTCAATTATCTACAGATATTTATAAAATCTTATTCTTACCTGTAAGTTTGTATGGTAAGAGTTCCATCTTACGCAGAATTGTTGTGGTGGTGCAGCCGCCATCTTTAATTTCCTCTTCCGGTCAAATTCAACTCAGGAACATATTAATAACCCTACTTAAAATATCTTTGGCATATACCTACTTATTTACTATAATATTGCACTATACATAGTCAAGTTTATATTTAAAAAAAGGTCCACTGACAAATTTCAATATCACAGCTGTAGGCTAGTTATTTAAAAACCTTCTTTTTAGCTTCTCTATGGATTCTAAATGTTTTTTTTTAATATTTTCGTTAAGTACAAACAATACTCTTTTTTCTAATTAAGTAGAAACTTTTTAGACTAGACTGTAACATATGTTTTTTTTAAGTTTTATTTATAATACTGCAACCGATGATGTATTGTTGTATGTACCTGTAAATAAAGAAAATGAAAATTATGATTTTATTTATTTTTTAAAGCATTTAACTGCTAGATGTTTAAATCTAAAGAAAAGTTTACTAGAAAAAATCCACGCGGACCAGGCAGCGGACGGGACTCGAACCCGCATCCTTCGCTATCCGGGCGAATGCACTGACCATTATGCTACCACGGCCCTATTAGCCGCGTCGCAATTTTCCTAGCCTTAAGCTGCAAGGCAGCGCCATCTCTTCGCATTGTAGGTAACCCACAATGTCAAATGAATTTCTAGTAAACTTATCTTTAAAAATGAAAATTGTTGTAATTATATTGAAAGACTAGCGGCCCGCCCTCGCTTCGTTTCGGTGTAGAGCTGAAGTGTAGACTACAGTTTTTGTTCTCAGGCTTGTATTATACACAATGATATTCATTTATGATTCTTCTTATACCTGCTTGCAAAGTCAAAATCCTATCTTAGCGGATGCCTACGTCATAACATCTACATGCATGCATGCATGAATACCAAATTTCAGCCCGATCCGTCCAGTGGATTGGTGGATTGATGGGATTTAGATTGGAGGGCGCTGTAGTGTTTTTCTACCGTATTTGTAAGGTTTTACCCCTTTTAGACATGATTAAATACAAAAACCGCAAGAAATCACAAAAACAAACAAATTCATATCAATACAAAACTTTGACGTTTTACAGATTGCTGGGTTTGATTGCCAAATAAAAATCTTAATGTTAGTTCCGTTTTACGCCACGCCCATTTCTCTTTCCGCACAGACTCTACATACAATATCGATGATGTACAATGATTACTCTCTGAATTTTTATTCATCTTAAGATCACAGGCTATTAGTTTCTCACTGCTGGAACACAGGTCTTCCCTATGGATGGAATAGGGAAATTGGGGCCATGACCACCACGTGAGCCCAGTGCGGATTGCTGGGTACTTACGACTGCAGATGCTGCCGGGACCAACGGCTTAAATAGCCTAACTAATAGAATTAGTTTTCGGTCCCCCATCCAATGACCGACCAATGCGAAAGTGGTTTAACATCCACGATCGCACGCTGAACGCGCTAACCATCTGAGCTATCAAGCTAAAGAAGCAACATGCAGGCCTTGCAGGGTGAGTATAGCTGGAGTGGCAGGTAGAACTGCTGAACCAGCTATCTTCACGTCTGGACTTCACTGTCACTTAACATCAGGTGGGGCGGAGTTATTTGTCGGACCTATCTATAAAAAAAAGCTTTTATTATAATTGAGCAACTTCCATATTCCGTACGAGTGAGACAGCTATAGAGTTTCGTCGTAAACTCTTCCCCTCTCGCTCTAACTAAACTTTCAAACAAAAAAAGACGCTAGGAACTTAATAAAAATCAATAAATGTTAGCGCGGCCAGTAAAAAGCGCTCTGGCTGAGCCTGCGACGTAATATAATATTATGTATTGTATTTGAACCAGCCATTTAGTTTGTTAAATAATAATAAAACGGTGACACTGATTTTGCTAAAAAAGCAATCTTACATCTGTTAATTAGTTGTTTCTTAGGTTTTCACGCATATCACTCATTAAATAAAACTAGTTTTAACGGGTTAATGCTCAATAAAAGTCTTTCGAAGG
This sequence comes from Chilo suppressalis, assembly GCA_902850365.2. Classification (NCBI taxonomy): domain Eukaryota; kingdom Metazoa; phylum Arthropoda; class Insecta; order Lepidoptera; family Crambidae; genus Chilo; species Chilo suppressalis. Next base: position 622,465 of record OU963922.1, read on the forward strand.
TAGCTCGACAAAATTAAATAAAAAATCATTCTGACGATACAGACCTGCAAAGGCTGCGAAACGCCAATAAATGAATAAAGTTTCGTGCATTAACACGTTAAAACTAGTTTTATTTAACTGCTAATTAGGTTACATAAATAATTCAAAATAAAAATCGTTTTTCATCGCAGCAGCAAAAAAAAACAAAATTGGAACTAGCGTAAAATATATATAATATGAGAAATGAGATCATTCAATTCAATTCAATTCAATTCAATTTATTGCAGTCATGTGGTTACATGGATGGTTACAAGTTACAAAATGCATAAAGTACCTAACATGAACCCTGTCAGGGTATCGCAATATAGATAAAAATTACAAAAGAGAATTTAACAAATAAACAATTATCTATATAATGAAGAACCTAATATTTATTAAACAACTTTTTTTTCTCAAAGCATGCATAAATGTCATCTGATTTCATTAATTTTATAACTTACTCAATTGATCTTATTTACAGTACTAGTTTAATTTTGTAATTATTATTATGGAAATTCTTTTATAAAATTAAATTTGTCAATAATTAAAATTAAAAAATATGTCAATAAAAATAAAATAATATGTCAATAAACATGATTATATAATCTAGGTTTGTATTTTAAAGATCGCCTCATTAATATTATTTTGTTGCAAAGTATTCATCTATGGTGTAAAAGCATTTATCTAATAAATATATTTTCAATTTTATCCTAAATTGGTTAAAATGTTTTTCGTTTTTTATGTGAGCGGGTAATTTATTATAAATTTTTATACACATATAATATGGACTGCTACTAAGTTTTCTCAATCGAGATGGTGGTAAATATAATCGATTTTTGTGCCGTGTATTTATATTATGTGTTTCGTCAACTTTTTTAAATACGTCTAAATTTTGATGTACGAATAGTGATACGTCTAGGATATATATGGATGGTAAAGTCAGGACTTTGTATTTTATAAAATATGGTCTGCAGCTTTCCGTATTGTCTATGTGGGCTATGATACGTATACATTTCTTTTGCATTATAAAGAGCTCGTTAGCAGTTGTGCCGTGTGTGTCATTCAGTCGCTTACAAAATTAAAAACTTGATAAGTACTAAAGAAAGTATGAATTTATTGATAAGCCAATGATTAGTTAACGTGTGTTATTGAGAGGAGATGATGGTGTTTGAACGACATAGAGTCGGTGCGGAAAGAGAATGGGCGTGGCGAAAAAGGGAACTAACATTAAGATTTTTATTTGGCAATCAAACCCAGCAATCTGTAACACGTCAAAGTTTTGTATTGATACGGATTTGTTTGTTGTTGTGATTTCTTGCGGTTTTTTGTATTTAATCATGTCTAAAAGGGATAAAACCTTACAAATACGGGAGAAAAGCACTACAGCGCCCTCAAATCTAAATCCCATTGTCTTTCCGCACAGAATCTAGTTTATTTATTTTTCAAGAACACAGATCAGGTACACATACATAATTAACATTTTGCTCAAAATACTTGTTGTCGAGACTTATATATCAAGTATGTGTACATAGCATGCTCGAGACACATATCAGACAAGAAATGTCAATAAAAATAAATAAGAGAGAAAGATATTAAAAAAAAAGATCAAATTCAATATCGTTTATTCAGTCTAGGCTGTTACAAGCACTTATGGATGTCGAAAAGCTACGTCATCGGTTCGTATATCTACGGCGGGAGACCTTGTACTGAGAAGAACCGGCAAGAAACTCAGCAAGGGCTGTTTTTTTCTCCCTGTTTTATATACAGAGTCGTCAAATTGAAAAAAGACTTCAATATTAGATAACTCATGAAGTCACTGTCTGGATATAATGCCAGATACGGTCTGATTGAATTAAAATATTATATAAGTTAGCTGTTGTGAGGTTAGATATTCTTTTACTACTCCTCTAGCATAAACTTAATCTCATAAGTCCGGAGGCCTACTGTATTCCAACGAAAAACGAAATTTTGCACGTTCCTTACTCTGTTTCTATTTCATTTCGAAAATTAGTTCGTCCGAAATTAGTTTGACATATAAATTCTCTAAGCCTACTCTAATTCACAAAACTTTTGAACTAAAAGTTGAATTTAACAGATAATTGTTCGAAATTTTAACCTCAAATTGACGAAATGAAAAGCGTTACCTTTTCATTTTCGTTTTGGGATTTTTGTTTAAATTAAACCTAAAATTACTACTAGAGTATTTTTAATTAAGGCTGCTTAGTGCGAGGAACATTTTTTAGTATGAAAAATTTACAAATAAATCAAATTTTCAGTTTATTATTGCATTGCCGATACTTCAAAGTGTTACACTACAAAGGACATTGTTCAGCGTCCATACATAGTTAGCCTAAGAACCAACTATCATGAAATATTATTTTCTAGGTTCAAAATCGTAAGTAAATGACTGTAAAAACAAAGATTATTGACGGACACTTCTGAGAACTTTAATTATTAGAAAAACTAAAATTTTTTTGAGGTTATGTTTAATATTCAATGAAACATAGGTCAACCTATGAATTTAGTATGAACTCAGTATGAAGTGAATTGATATTACAACTAATTCATTTTATTCGGTGGGATTTTAAAGAATAACTATTAGGAAAAACTTGGTTAGGTAGGAATCATGAATAAAATAAAAACTGTAGTTTTTCTTCTTATTTATTGACTATTTTTCACATAATTGTATCATATTGTTTATTGTATTTATTTGTATATCACATGTATATAGTGTAAATATACAGCGTGAATGTGTATCAGGTGTTCTTGAATAATTTGGCAGTATGATCCTCTCAGGATGTTGTGGCACAGGTTCACTAGCACTTGGTAATAAGGGGTCTTTTCTTTGGTAACTTCGATGGCACACATACTACACACACTTTAATAGTTAAATTAAAGGAAAAACAATCGCAAATAAACACACACAACAGGTAATCCAAAACAAGAATGCACTTTCCGGTATAATAAACTACTCTTTGGAATGCACGAATGCCACAGATTACTATGAAACAGCATGCACCACAACCACAGAGTAACAAGTTTTATGCCGGCCCTTCACTTAACAAAAGTTTGTCCTTGTCATGCTTAATAAAGAATGAAAAGGACAGACTGATGTCATGTTTTAAAATAGCAAATACGAATAGCCAAGTGAAGTGCCGGCATTAGGAAGAAAGAGTGTTTTGTTTGCAGCGCTGCCATAGATTATACACATAAAATGGTATTTATTGTCTCAGATTATTTTTTAACTTTTTAATTTAGCTTACTTAACTGGAAGTGTCCATCACAATCTAAATACTGATAATTATCGCCAAAAATATACTAAGAATTATCATAAATGCCAAATTGGTGTTGGTTCTTAGGCCAATTTTAACATTGTCCTTTAGGTTGACATACATTTGATTGCATCAACTCTACAAATTAGTCGGCTAACACTGTCAAAAGAGGTTGTTTTATTGTAATCAAAAATGTTGTCATAAAGTAATATTGTTTTGAAGTAAAAAACGTTATCTAAAAATTGTAGACAAAAAGAACTCGCAAACATAACTCATTCCATTCGTTCACGATAATTGTCTGTGATTCCGAACTTTATGTGCGTGTTCGAAGATGAAATAGAGTAGTCACTGGCAAAATTTCGTTTAAAATTCCTTCGTTGCTGAAATTTCGTTTCGGAGAGAGTAGAGCTCCACAGTATTGATTGACTAATTGACGACTCGATATATATTTATTAGTTACTATCTATACATATACGAAATGAATGAAATGAAAAACACAACATATAATAAAATTGTAGGAAAGTCAAAACTGTACATTGAATATTTTTTTAAAACAATACTTGGGATGTGATCTACAATCGATACCGAAGCCAAAAATATAGTTTTTAGAATTTTTGTCTGTTTGTCTGTATGTATGTCCGGGATAAACTTAAAAAGTACTGCATGGATTAACTTCAAATTTGGCACGAATATTATTGAGAAGTCGGGTCAACATATAGGCTACATATTATCACGCTATCTCCTACGGGGAACGAGCAGTGAAGAGAGGTCAAAAAGTATGTGCAAATAACTAACTCTAGTATTATAAACAGACAGGGGTGCTAGTCGTCAGTAAGGCTGTCGAGACCCGACCAGAATATTTACAACTAGCGGCCGCCCGCGACTTTGTACGCGTGGAGTTAGTTAGAAATAAAGGTTCACTGCTCGTTCCCCGTAGGTGATAGCGTGATAATATGTAGCCTATATGTTGACCCGACTTCTTAATAATATTCGTGACAAATTTGAAGTAAATCCATGCAGTACTTTTTGATTTTATCCCGGACATACAAACAAACAGACAAAAATCTAAAAACTATATTTTTGGCTTCGGTATCGATTGTAGATCACACCCCAAGTATTCTTTACAAAAAATATTCAATGTACAGTTTTGACTTTCCTACCATTTTATTATATGTACAGATACACCCTAACTATTCATACTTTATATTATTATACTTATGATGCGAAAGTGTCTGTCTGTCTGCTTTTCACGCTGAAATCGCTTAACCAAAGTAAAAAATTGACGTATTCATAAATGAAACATTTATTTAGTTGATGTTTCATACAAATGTCGTTAATATAGACAACCAATCTTAAAAACTAACAAAACTTTATGTGACTGATACAAAGACAAACGTATTCATTTGATATAAGGTAATGATATTAATGTGCCCCTTTTTCAAACCAATAAGATATTCTCGTAAAGTCACAACAAATATGGAATTATGAATTAGAATATCATGATTTAAAGATGAGGTTAATCTGTAGGTCAAACTGTAAGGATGATATATTCTTTATATGGTTTACAACACTCAAACAAGAAAATACATTGCTTAGACAATTTTGACAAACATGACACCATATTGGTTCTTTATAAACTAAATAAATCGTATAAGACTGTAAAGAGAGAATTTGTTTTAAAGAAATCTGTATGTTTGTACGCCATAATTGCAAAATTCTTTCTTTTTTTAGTTCCGTTAAACGGAAAAGGCAAAGACGATAAAATTTGTCTTAATTCTTTGATTTTTCTATTCCTAATTGTCAGTTTTTTTTGAAAACTGCCCCAGAAACCACGAGAAAAATTGGAAATCGAAATAGGTATGTTTTGTTATGAAAATCGTAACATTTCTCAATTCTTCATTAATATAATATATGCAAGCGGACCCGGGCGTTAGAGAAAGATTTCCAGCTATCAGAATCCAGAAATCACAGATAACAGAACAAAAGGTCTGTAATCTGTGCCAGGAATATATTGAAAACATATCACTTGGTTGACTGAGGCTAACGAACCAAAGAAGGTGTCATTAAAATGTTAATAAGACATCGGGACATTATAATTACGAATGGATCATCCAACATGGCGTATTATATTTCTTAATTTTTCTGTGATTGGAAATCTATACGTCGTAAGTTGAATTCGGAACTCGAACGGGGAGGGAGAGATGAGTAAAAAAAGGCGCTCCCCAAGGGTCTGGTGGGTCAATGACCCTAGGGGCGCTCCCGAAATAGTCCGAGCGGGGGTCTGCCTGCACCGTCGACCCCGTATTTATACACGGGCTGGCTGGAGCGATTTGAGGGCAGACATGTTTCTTGGTAATGCGAGCGCGAAAGGGAACGTAAGTAGGTACCGATTTGAGCGCGGCAATGTGACGTTTGAAAAAGGAACTCGGGAGTTTTCTTTTTAATTTTCTGTATTTCATTTTGTTTTTTTTTTAAACGACGAAGGACGAGTACGATTTAAATGTGCGTTTGGTTTATTTATTAATAGGTTATTATATTCGTCGCATACTTAGTAAAAATGTTTACAAATACCAGTTTAAAAGCTGCTCTTTTTCTTCATATTTATTAGACGTGAGGACGTAAGAGGCAGCGCATTGAAGAGTATTTATGTATAATATTTAAAACTACAACATCGATCAAGAAAAAAAAAATATAATAGAAATATAACCTTATGATATGCTTTTTATGATAACGGTCTCAATAACGTACTTTTTGTAAAAATAATAGCTGTCTACCCATTTCTGTTCAAGATCAGAGCCCTAATGAATTGCCTAACGGGATTGCTATGGCTATCATTTTCACTTAAGATTTCATTTTCTTATTTCTGACCGACGAAAGTTTTCAAATACATTACACTCATTTTCTTTACTATTGTTGTTACCAATACTAAAGAAAAAAAAAGTGCGGGGCATTTGAAAACCTTCAGCGGTCAGAAATAACAAAATGAAATCGTAAATGATAGCGATAGCCATAGCGCCTAACCTATCCCGTTAAGCGAATGGCCTCCTGTGACAGACAAACAGCAGGGGAATATTAAAATTAGGGATCCTTTTGCTACTTTTTCTGTATATAACCTTAAAACCGGAATTTTACTAGAAACAAAATCCACGCGGACCAGGCAGCATAAGAGACTCACAAAGCATACATGCTTAAAAAATATCTTAGTGGTGTCGATTCTGGCGTGAATCTCTAAACTTAAAACTAAATTTAACATCAGTCTCACCTTTTCATTCTGTATAGAGAAGGACAAGGATGCACTGTTGTAAAATTTAAATTTAGCTTTAGAGAATATTGCCAGAATCGACATCAGTATCAAGTTATATTTTTTACTTAAAGCACTTAACTGCTAGATTTTTAAATCTAAAGAAATGTTTTACTAGAAAAAATTTCACGCAAACCAGGCAGCAGACGGGATTCGAACCCGCACCCTTCGCTATCCGGGCGAACGCACGGACCATTAACTAATTTACTTACCAACTTTTATAATTAAAAACAAAACAAAATACAACTGTTTTCTATTTGAAACTTTTATCCCCTTTTCAAGCCCTCAAGGGATGAAATTCCAAAAGTGTAGAATAAACCGATTTTGTTGTAATTAATTGCGAAAGTACTCTGAATTAGTTCTGAATTATGCAAATTTTTAATAAAAATAATATATCCATTATTTTTATATACCCCTTTGAAAATTTGATAATATTATTTCCTTAACAACCTCTCCTAGTAATAAATCCATCTCCGTGTCGATTTTTTTATAAGCTAAGCAAACTTGAAATATGAGAAAAAAAAAATTTAAATTCGGTTATAGGTACAGAGACGAAAAAAGGCATATAGAGTCATATTTTTGTATATGTTTTATATGAATTAATTATAAAAAAATATTATATGATGTGTATCAATACATATGTAGTTTATTTGTTTCTTAGGTTTTTACGCACATAACTCATTAAATAAAACTAGTTTTAACGGGTTATTGCACGAAATTTATTTATTTATTGACGTTTCGCAGCCTTTTCAGGTCTACCATCAGAGAGTCTATCATCAGATTAATCTTTCTCTTTATTCTGAACATGCAGACCTGAAAAGGCTGCGAAACGTCAATAAATAAGTAAATTTCGTGCATTTACCCGTTAAAACTAGTTTTATTCATATAAAGTTTGAGCATATTTTTAGCAAAAAAATCGGGTCGTTTCTTTTTCATCCAATGACGTCTAATCCCATTTCCTTAGTTATCCCCTAACTAGTATTCCTAACTCAACCTTTAAAATTATTTTAATATTTTTTATAAATTCAACCCAAACGAGTTCCTTACTCATCCCAAGGTAAATATTACCAAAAGTAAGTTAAAAAAAAACAGTCTTTAGATTAAGATGTTTTGTGAACACACTGTTAGGATACAGCGCATGAAGATAAGCTTCTGGTGTGTAACAATACACCTGGACCAGGCAGCAGACGGGAATCAAACCCGCACTCTTCGCTATCCGGGCGAATGCCTTTATGCTACCGCGGCCCTATATAAGGGCACTGAGCATTCGCCCGGATAGTGAAGGGTTCGAGTCCCGCCTGCTGCCTGGTTCCCGTGAAATTTTTTCTAGTAAAAAATCTCATTAGATTTAAAAATAAAGCAGTTAAGTGCTTAAAAGTAACAATATATCTTGATGCTAAGTTATTTTTAAGCATGTATGTTGTGTGTCCCGTCTGCTGCCTGGTTCCAGTGAATTTTTTTCTAGTAAAAAAATTTTTTAGTTTTAAAAATCCCGCAGTTAAGTGCTTAAAAGTAGCACTATATCTTGATGCTAAGTTATTTTTTTAAGCATGTATGTTGTGTGTCCCGTCTGGTCCGCGTGGATTTTTTTCTAGTAAAATTTTCTTTAGATTTATGCTAAGATGTTTTTTAGTTATATTTATTATACGTCATTGGTAAGATGGAGAATATTATTCTGATGGCGACATATCGAAAGTGTTTCTATAATTATGCCAAAAATGTCATGACTTTGTATTGACACGGGAACAATATCATCGTCATCAACAGCCTATCTTAGTCCACTGCCTCTCCAAATGCACGCCACTCAGATCGATCTTGGGCTACTCGCATCCAGCTCCTGCCAGCCACCTTGCGCAAATCGTCACTCCATCGCGCCTGAGGACGTCCCACACTACGTTTGCCTAGACGTAACAATATAATATTTTGAAAAAAATATGTTAGATAATAATTTAAAGACTAGCAAACCAATGAACCAAATGTTCACCAAAACCTGATTTCTCGAAAACCGGAAGTGCTACGTTACTCAAATCCGGTTTGTAGTCTTATCAGACTATTCTTAACTTATAACTTAAATATTCTCTTTATCTATCTCTTACGGTTTGGCCGCTGAAACAGCACCACAGACAGACGGACTTGTCTAATAGATAAGAGATGTGTGAAGCGTTTTTCTCCACAGCTAAAAAATTACCTTAACGGATAGGTAAAAAAAGTGGACGATTCAAAACAATTTTATAAAAAAAAAAGTTTTATAATGGTTCCAGTTTAAATAAAGAAAGTTTGACTTTCACTTTAGATAAAGATCCTTGATGGTATACCCTTGAAAATTTTGTTACCCTTTTTAACATTGGCCAAATTTTCGCTGAATTTTCTAAATCACAAACTAAATTTGAGAGAAGATCATCCTTATTGCGCTCTACATAGACTCAAATCTGATTAATATCTTACAAGTATAATATTAACATCGTATTATAACATAATAAAATCATTATGATTAAGTACTATTAATGTTATAATGAAGAACATGAGTTATGTGAAGTATTTTTTCGAATCTCTCCCGTTTTTAGACGACAACCCAAAAAAGTGTTGTTGAGCAAATTTTATGAGGGCTGTGAGAGTCGAAGGTAAATAGTTTTTTGCAATTTTTGCATTACAAACTAAATGTTTTTGACACAAACACACGCACACACAATGATTTTTTGATAGCAGAACCTAATATCAAGGAAGTTATATTGATTAACGGAATTGCGATCGTGCAAGGCAATACTTAAAAAAAGGAAGAAAAAATTACATTATTTGACAGAAGACAATAATTAATAATAATGCAAAGACCAGCTCAATAATTTCTCTTTCGTAGTGAATCTGATTTTACTGTGTAAAATGTTTATCGTATATATGTTATGTTTATGTATGTATGTGTATGTATATATCTGGGGGCCAATCGCCTAACGGAAATGCTTAGAAAAACGCTAACGCTTACGATTTTATTTTGTTATTTCTAGCCGCCTGAGGTATTCAAATGCCTCGCGCTCTTTCTTTTTCTTTTGCATTGGTAATAACAATATTAAAAAAAATGAGCGTGAGGTATTCGAAAACCTCAGGCGGCTAGAAATAACAATATAAAATCGTAAGCGTTAGCGTTTCCCAAAGCATTTCCGTTAGGCGATTGGCCCCCTGTAAGTATGTTTATATGATATTAAATGTATGTGTATATATATATGTATATATCTAATTAGGATACTTAGATTTGATGTAGATTGTATGTATGGATGTGACTATTTATTCCAAGCCATTTAACACCCCAACCTACGGTCTCTGTATAACTTTTCATACTCAGTGGTTGTCTGGAAAAAATCGCTCTTAGCGATAAGACCGCCAATTATAACGCTTTTGTTAATATTATTGTTTGTGAATGTTACGTAATTATACCTATATTTGGTGTTATAATAAATTGTTATTCTATCTATCCAATTAAAGAAGTACCTTTATTTATTTGACAGATGAACTAAAAAAAATACATTTCGGTTTGTAGTATACATTAATCTATGAGACTGCTCACAAATTTGCTTAAAAGTAATTTTTTTCTTGTCAAAATGTAGAGCATTAGCTTCTTAACTCACGTAAGCACAAATCCCCCGTTGCTAACGTAACAATACGTAAGTAACCAGATATGTACAGATAAGTGACACATAAGTTATCATACATCTATGTTTGAACATGCATTCATAGGCAAGTTATGTTCAATAACAACTATTTTTAAATCTCAAATGGACCCAAGACAATACGAGCACATTCAAGGCCTCCATGTAGAGTAAAACGAAGTTTTATCACGTGTAACGACGAGGTATTTGTACCTGAACGATTAGAATCGCGAAAAACTTAAAATAGGTACCTACCAACTGTGCAGACGTGGGTGTAAAATAGATGACCTTAAATTAATATAGAGATAAGAAAAAAAAAATGATATTAGCGCTGCGTGACAAGGATCGTTTTTTAAAATGAAAAACAAAACTTTTTTTTAATTTAGAAAGCCTTTGCCGTATTATAAAGAAAAAAAACAACTGACATTTTATTAAAGTGCACTTAATAAGAGAATAATAAATAATATTGATTTTTTTAGGGTCTCCAGAAGAAATGTAGAGTACTCACTCAAGTACTCTAAAAATATAATCTTATCTCTACATTCGACGTAGGTAACATGCAAGTGTGTAAACACTAGGTTTGGCAATTTGACCGATAAAATGTACCCCGTACCGTACCTTCTAAGAAGACGAAAAAAATGACACAAATTCACACCGGCGGCGTAAAAGATTGAAAATGTCACACACAGGAAACGCGGCACAAAACATTTGGGTTTGCGTGTACCTCAGTCTTGAATGTTACTAAAGAATCTAATGGTTTAAACACGGTACAAAGCCAACATTTAGTCCGATCCCAAAATAGTACATCGCAGGCCCCAACTAATGTTATAAACAGTGGGTTCTCGACGAGCCACACATGCATGCCCCACGGTGTTTAAAAAAAATCAATAACAAAAAAGAAACACTTTCCCAGACAGCTCAAAAGAGGATGTCATCAAAAAAAATTAACACTGGCCGCAATGCAACAGAACCTCAAACGAAATGGTCGACTCTGTTAAACATTTACTGAAAAAAAATGAGATTTTTTTATGACCACAACCTCCGACGCGTAGGAAATAACACAAAAATAGAACTTTACTCACATTCGTGGACCTCGCGACGACACATCACGTATGCAATTAGCGAGCTATGGTGTGTTTTTTTAACGATGGAAAATCAATAATTTTTAAGAGCACGAAATTGTTCATATTTTTCCATTGGGGCCCAGCTTTCCTTGTCTCAGTCTAGCGGACACTTAAAAATGAAAAACCTATTGCAAGAAAACTGTGGAAACGAAAGAGATGCATATACATCGCCGATTGTAAATAATGACAAGGGGCAAATCATAACAATAGAGCGAGACGCACGATCGACTCGCGGTATTGAGTTAACAAAAACAAATGAGTTACGTAATTCTATTAAAATTACGTTAATGACAATACGTACCCGGTTTTTTAGTTTTGATGCGGCGGTCAACTGCAATTGAGATGTTTTGAATGTATTTTTAACATCGCGAATGCATTTTGACGGCGAGGTATCACCCGTCACGCGGTCGCCATATGCAATAGCGTGCACTGAACTCGTTTCTGAGTTCCGATCGTGGCTAAATTCGGATCGCTCGATGTTTAGATAGATTGAGAGTTTGATTGCCAAGGAAATAATAAAGAGTTTCATTTTAGGGTAGACGTTTAAAAAAAATCATTTGTTTTTTTTACAAATAGAAGCCAAGTCTTTTATTAATAATTGTTAATTGTGATTTTAATAACAATGTAGAGTCGACTCTATAAATGTAAGGATATTTTATTACACTGGCAACTTTACATTCTCCGTGTTCCAGATGGTTAAAAATGGCGGGAAATTCGTTCTAGATTTAGTGTTGAAACGTTTTTATCAGTAGGAATTATGTTAATTTAACTATAATACGATTTTCTTATAAGAATCTTAAATTCGAAGTTCTTGTTAGACTAAACACTATTGTCATTTAATGGTACGAATCAAGAAAGATTAATTTAATTTCTCTATTATGAAAGTTGTAATTAAGAAATTTTTATTTTGAGTGTGTTTTAGCTGACTTTTTTTTGACAAATGAAATTGATATTTACCGAGCTATTTAGTAATCCGCCACTAAGATTACTTGCTCTGAGAAGAATCGATGGATTTGCAATTTTATATTTAGTTACAAACTGTAAATATAAAAAAAGTTAGCGAATAGGTCGGCAGGGCGGATAATTTTGTTTTTTAATCAGAACAGGTAAAAACCTATTCCTGAAGTAAGACTTCTTTCTTTCTTCTTTCTTATAAAAAGAGAAAAAATAATTTAAGGGTGATTTGAGTTCAAGGCGTGAGGTGATTTTTTAAGGTTGAAAACTGTTTATACCTATTGCCGGGAAAACTACAACTTCTATCGAAAAAAAATAAATGACAAAGTTGTAAGTGTAAGTAGGTAATTAAAATATCTACAATTTTTGTTTATGCTTTTTTTTACATAACATTCAAGTTATCTGGAAAAAATCAAAGTAACCCACTTTTTGGTGTTTCATTTTAATCTCCGACAAAAGAAAACTTTCACGAAATTTGGTCAAAACTTAACTTATAATTATCCTTGCCGGTTCTTCTCAGTACAAGGTCTGACGCCGTAGATTTACGAACCCATGGCGTAGCTTCTTGACATTCATAGGTGCTTGTAACAGCCTAGACTGAATAAATGATTTTGATTATTATTCTACGTTTCCGCGATGCACAACGGTACAGCGTCATCTAGCGACAAACACTGCGTACTTCTTGGTGTTTTGTTTAGATAGCTCTAGCAGCATAGCATCGAGCTCATCCTTCTTCTGTATAAAAAAACATTACTTTGTAAAATTTTCTCAGAAGATGCATGCGTCATATAGTATAAGTGAGTAAACGACGACAACCACGTGGTTGTGCGTTTTTTGAGAAAATGTTCCATACTGTTACTATTAATGACCTTCCTTCAACGATATTAAATACAACACGAACAAAATCGTGGCCAAAACCTGTCCAAAAGGTACACATACGACGATCCACGGAGTTTCGTAAGATGATCGCGTTGTTGGCAAAAACACACACCTTCACACCTTCACCTTTAACGCATACTACATAAGGTTTTAATTAAAACGCATGCGCCAAAGACTTATGACAATTCGAAATGCAAGCTTGGAAAATTTTACCACTTATTGCTATATGCGGAAGAATATAGACGTTATTTATTTTCTGAATGCATTGTTAGCAATACAGCAGGTACGGACCGCGAGGAAAAGAGCCGGCTATACGGCGACGTATAACCGAACATGCACTTGAATATCACAAATATTTTATATTAAATCAGTTTATAGTAAATATTAGAACAATATTTGCTTCAAATGCGTTAAATTAACAAAATTTGATTAGATACCTGTCGACGTCGAAGCTTTACGTACTATAAGTATTTTTGTAGCATTTTTTCACGGAGCTCAGCGGCATGTTGACTTTTCAGCGGTCCGCGCGTGACTGTGAACTAAGAAGTGCTTGAGTGGAGTTCAAGCACTTCTTGAATGGGACACATTTTCAGCGCACGTGGTATATCTAGGGAATTAAATATCGTTGCCCTTCATCATAAAAATTTCAGGTTGCGTCCGTGCCTGGTGCTGTCCGATGAAAATATAAAAAATCCTGAACATAACTGAGTTAGGTTTTCATATTTTTTCTAATTATCTGCGCAATTTTCCTATTTTTTTTTTTGTAAGTTCTTAGTTCACAAGTCGCAACGTATTAGAAAAGTAAAGTGATAATAATATTTGAAAATGCATACGAAATTATTAATGTCATTAAAGAAGTAAAATGAGGGTATGGAACATAAAAAAATAAAAAAAACACGTTACAAAAAATTACCCTGATATCTAAAATATGATAAAAAAATATTTTAAGAAAACCAAAAGGTCGGTTATTTTGAAATTACGCAAAAAAAATAAATGGGCTGTATAAATTATTGAACGAGCGGTTACGTGTGGGCAGTAATAAATCGGAATTTGTCGGTAAGAAATCTTATTCTACGTAATTCTATAAACAATGAGGTGGTAAAATAAAATAAAAAAAACAATACTTAAATAGTAATGAAAATTTAAATTACTTCTGCTTTAGCTGAAGGAATTAAATAAAACAAATTGTATAATAATAATAGGAACTTTTATTAACTTTTATTCGTAATTCGAAACATACTTAAGTAATTAAAATGACATAGAATTTGGTTAGTAGCAGCTAAAATAAACTTATTGTATAATAAGAGCAGGCCACCCGCGCTAATAAGCTCCGCCCAACTAATGAACATTTACCTCTCTTTTCAATGAATTTGAGTTCGGGTGTCACCGCTCGCTATGATCTGCCGAACTATTTATCGAACAGCTCATTCCATTATTTTTACCGCTCATTCAGTTATTGGACTGCTCATTATTTTTAGAATTGACATTGTATAATAAACTAACCGGATAATTAATTTTTTATTACTGTCCATGTTTTACTGTCGCAATAAATAATAACCGCCATTAAATTAAATAACTTGCCAATATGTTTTTGAACTGATCAGAATAACATCTCGAATATTTAAATAACAGCTCAAAAATTAGTTCCCATTTGGAAATGCGCGCCATTTTCTTATTAGAAAAGGTAGTTATGGATCCCCCTCACCCTTCAGTATTAGATAAAGAGGAATTACCTTCTAATTTTATGGATAACACCTTACTTTGTAAACGATTCTTGGTAAGTAAAATCAACGATAAAATTGTTTAGTCTAGCTCCGGACAAATGGAGATGTTTTTAAGACCTATTCCTAGTATTAAGACCTGTGAGAATTGTTTAATTCAGCTCCAGACTTCCAGAGGATAGAGACATCTTTAAGATTAAGATTCATTCGTGTAGTAGCATCCAAATCGGCAACACGTTAGTTTTAGACTCCCGACACATATAAAAGAATTAAATTTTAATTTATATAAGAAGAAAATTAAAAATATATTATTAGATAAATGTTACTATGTTGTATCGGAATTTTTAAATGACAAATTTTGAATTGTAATTATGTTTCTATTATTATTATTTCTATTTTTTTGATTAATTTTGACATTTTATTATTGAATTGGAATCATTTGAATTTGAGATGTTTTATTATTAAGATTTATGACTTGGAACTTAAATAACTTGATGACTTTGTATGCCCATATTGGCACGACATGTTATGCACCCCTTAAATCATAACATCTTACTTACATCTAAAGAAAATATAACTAGAAAAAAACCCACGCGGACCAGGCATTTGACATTGTGGGCTACCTATAATGCGAAGAGATGGCGCTGGCGCTGCCTTGCAGCTTAAGAATGGCTAGAAGAATTTCGACAAGGTTCCTGAGGGCCGCGGTAGCATAATTGGTCAGTGCATTCGCCCGGATTGCGAAAGGTGCGGGTTCGAGTCCCGTCTGCTGCCTGGTCCGCGTGGAATTTTTTCTAGTTATATTTTCTTTGGATTTAAACATCAAGCAGTTACATGCTTTAAAATAATAAAAATTATATCCTACTTACACATGTTGTTACAAATAAATATTTTCTTTATATCTTTCTTTAAATAAGTTATTTTTAGGACTCCAAATCGGCAAGCTTTGTCTTAAGTTTGCTGTTTTTAAAAATACAGTTTTGAGTTTAGTTGTATACTCCCGAAACTTGACTAGGTACTGTTTTCTTGGAAATAAATAAAATGTGTTGAAAAACCTTGTACTTATGACATTCGTGTTAGGGCTTCCAATCCCGGTATTCCGAGATCCCGCGCCTTTTTCCAATCCCGCCCCTAGCGGGATTACGAGCGCGGGATCCCGCGGGATTTGCGGGACTGCCAAAAGGCACATGCTAAACGTCTCGTCGCCTCTTTATGAATCTGGGGGCTCCATAGGCAAATATCTATGCTTTGCGTACAACGCCTTAAAAGGAATTCCGCCAACTAGCGTGGAAGCTGAAAGGGCTTTTTCGGCGGCTGGTTATATTGCGTCTAAAATTTGTAGTAGTTTGGCTGACGACACCTTAGACATGTTTTCTTCGCAAACATTTTCAACAAAATATTGGTCAAAGCAAATAATTAATTTGATATTTTAATAATTGGTCTTAAATTATAATTGAGGTCCTTAGTTCCTTACAGTTTGTTTAACATAGGTTGATTTTAATCTCAATAGAAGTTATAGAAGTGCAATGTTATTTTTTTATGTGTAATATTTAATATTTTAAAGGTAAACTATAATAAAAGTTTGAATACGTTGATTATTACGTTGTTTTATTTAGCTTAATAATTAATATCATTAATTTCCATTTGCAATCCCCCAAGTACCGAGATTAAAGATAGGCTGCGGGATTGGAAGCCCTAATTCGTGTTGAATTGGTTTTTACAACATACGTCTACTCGTTTGTAATAACCATTTTACCGCACTGATATCATAAATAACTATTATTTCACTAAGTAACAAATATGAACTGCAACCATAGCGCGATTCAGAATACTACAGCGAATGACTATACCTTATTTTTGTTAGTTTAGTTTCGTTTGGTAATTGGTGATCAATCATTATGATGTGGAGCAGTTGATATAATAGTTGATGTAGCACGGCTTCATAGGAATCCGGGACCGTGTTAAGATTTCATTTTGACGTATTTTCTATAGGTAGATATAAAGAACCACAGCTGGAACCTACTCAATAAAATAGGAGAGCTGCT
This sequence comes from Chilo suppressalis, assembly GCA_902850365.2. NCBI lineage: Eukaryota > Metazoa > Arthropoda > Insecta > Lepidoptera > Crambidae > Chilo > Chilo suppressalis. The sequence continues at coordinate 639,417 of OU963922.1, forward strand.
ACAAAAAATAATCTTTATCATACTTACAATCACTTGCAAGTATCTCATGTGCAAAATATGTTAAACTGATCGGTTAAGCAACACATATTTTTAACTAAGTAAGAATTGTAAACTGAAATCATAGCGCGATTCAGAATACTTTAGCGCCATCTTTGTTGTAACGTTATTCTTTGAAATGTCTATGTATATGGGATCTGACTAAGTTTGGCGCCCAACGTGGGGTGCGTTTGGTCGCAATAAATTGCACTATACGAGTTTTTGGTATGTTGTTAGGATACTAAAGAATGGTATAAAACAAGTTTGTAGTTAAGAAAAACTTGTGCTGACTGTTTGGTGCTCGAAAACCCTAAAAATTTTGGTTCTTCTATAATTTTCTGAATAAAAGCTTTTGAAAGATTTATCCTTATGAGTAAGCAGCTATCAGCACATTAAAGAAGACAAAAAAATCTACAATATGATTGGAATCTGTTGCTTTTATAGGTCGTGAGAAACAGCAGTTTAGAAATATGATATTTTCCCCAAAAAGTTTGAAATTGTAGTTTTAGCCGTATTCCGTTCGTGTACAGGGTTAATTTTAAAACACAAACAACCTCTTAGGGGTTTGATTCTACCCATCAACAGGAACAACTTTTATTATACGATTAAACTAAGAATGGGACCGACTGGGCGCCATATTGTGATGTAATAGCTGTCGAAATCAAACCGGTTAGCTAGAGAGAGCAGAAAAGTTTTTCTATAAACGCAAAAGTTAAACTTTAAAATAAAACTATTTACCAAGGTTTTTTAAATAACATTTTTTTACTAATATTGAGAGAAATAAAACATCAAATTTTTAATAATATTTATTTATTAGGACTGAGTGAGAAAAAAAAATATCAGAATCTAGCTCTTTAATTCTGCTCATGTCTGCACTACCGTCGGAGTAGGCATCATCATCACTGCTGCTTACGGCTATTAAAATAAAATATCGATTATTGTTGGTTTTAAAACGACAACTTTATTTAAAATAAAAACGCTCTTTTTACTACCTGTATTTATAATTAGGTTAACTAAAGTTCTCATATTTCCCTTTTTCAGTACGCATTTTCTATACGTTTTACATGATTTATTTACCTACTTCCTTTACTACTTTGTTAAATTTACTTTTTTGATTACGATTATGGGGGGGGGGGGGGAGTCAGTGTTGGCCTCGGTGGGGTCTGTTCTTACCAGGGAATATTCCTCTATAAAAAGCCGAGAAATGCCATTCGCTTACATCTAGGTGGAGCTAGACTACAGGCGCGCACTGGCCAGTCCTATTCACACTACGTCCTCGCCATTGTTAGAACGCCGCCGCATTCTAGCAATGGACTCCATCACCAGTGAGTCGTCCTCCCCGGGCAATGTCTTGGTCCAAACAGAGCTCCCTTGTATACCTCTGGACCAAGATAGCCAATGTGAAGGGCAAAAGCGAGCCTTCGGCGCTATAATCGAATATCTGGCAAGGGGATAACAATCTCCGATCTTATATCCACGACTTGTCACCAGAAGATCTAACCGAAGAGAGTCTTGGCTTAACTGCCCGGGCTCAAAGGAAGAAAACCTTTATTGAATAAAATAAAAAATACCCTAATCCTAAGGTGTGGACCGTGCCGATAGGATGGATGGCTGATAGGCAATCAGTCTCAAGCGCCAACCTCGATGTTTACGGGCAACCATCGTTGTATAAGTGCCCTCTTACAGGAATAGGCGTCACCCTGTGAGCGACTTATATTTCGTCCTATCTCGTGGGAATCCAATGAATGAAATTATAAAACCAAATCTAACCAAAACTTCACAACCTCAACAAAACAAACCGCATAAAGTGCTTGCCCAACAAGTGTTCCACAAAAGCTTCTTTGACTCAAGACCAAGATCATACTCGTGTGGTGAACTTGCTCAAGATATCCAACCGGAAATAGATGTAACCGCTGTTCAAACACCAGAAACAGACCAACTGCCTCCTTTGTGGCAACGAGTTCCTGGATCCAAAAAACGGAAGTATTGCTTCTCTCCACCTCCCACCGAAACTCAAACCCAAAATCGTTTCAGCAACCTGCCGGTAGATACACCTGAAGATAGACCATCTTTACCAAAAAATCCAAGTAGACCGCCTCCAATAATACTATATGGCATAGAGGACGTAAATGAGCTATCGAAACTAATAACTTCAGTAGTAGATAAGGATACCTTTACATACAAGATTATAAACGGAAACCTGATGCGAGTTATGATTGACTCGGTTGAAAATTATAAAAAAGTTATCGAGCTTATAAGACAAAGAGGACTAATAGGACACACTTTCACTAGAAAAGACAACAAATGCTATCGCATAGTCATTAAAAACCTTCATCATACTACTCCTCATGAAGCCATCGTAGAAGTGATAGAGAAGACGGGAAACAAAGTTGTTGGAAAAGTCATAAACTGTCGGTATGGGCCAGAGAAAAAACCTACTTCCACTTTCTTCGTCAACGTCGCACCCTGTGAGCAAAACAAAGAGTTGAAAGCAATACAGTACATTTATCACCAACAGGTTAAAATAGAGGAGCCACGAAGGTCTAAAACCATAGTCCAGTGTCAAAGATGCCAACAGTATGGACACTCAAAAAATAACTGCTTGAGGCCTTATAGATGTGTCAAGTGCGGCGAAGGGCACAAAACCAGCGATTGTCCTAAAAAGGACAGAAATACTCCAGCTAAGTGTGCACTGTGTTCTCTCGACCACCCAGCAAACTATAAAGGATGTCAGGTCTATAAAGAAATCCTCTCTAGAAAAACTGCCAACAAAATCAACACAAACCCAATTATAGAACCTAACAGAAAGACAACATTAAATAACGTTAAAAGATTCGAGGAAAACAAGACCACAACAAACACGCACAAATATACGAATGCTAGGAGGACTTACGCGGAAGTAACACATGTCAAATCAGTCAAACACCCAACTAATGATAGTGAGAGTAAGCAGCAGTACCCTACAATGGAGCAAATCATGGTCAAGCAAGGAGAAAAACTTGATCTACTCATTCAACAAATAGGAACATTAATGAACCTATTGACAACTCTCATCTCCATGCTTCAACCAAATTCCTAAATATCCGCATTGCAACCTGGAACATCAATGGGCTGTCTCCGAACATTTGCGAACTGGAAAACATGTTGTCCATTAATCAACTAGACGTGGCCCTTATATCGGAATCTCATGCAGTTAATAAAAGTAACTTCCAGATGAAAGGCTACAAAATATATTTCACGCCGCACCCCGATGGCCGAGCTCATGCTGGAACGGCGCTAGTCATTCGTTCGAACATTAAACACGTGCCATTGGAAGGATACTCAACATACCACATTCAGGCTACCTCTGTACGTGTAGAGGATCGAACGGGATCATTTATTCTATCCGCTGTATACAGTCCCCCGAAGCATAAGATTACACAAGAAATGTACCAGGCATATTTCGAAACTCTTGGCAACACATTTATTGCAGGCGGTGATTGGAACGCCAAGCATACATTCTGGGGTTCTCGCATCACTCTACCGAGAGGTCGTGAACTGAGAAAAAGTCAATGTGCTCTTCACCTAATGGCAATATCCACTGGAGAACCCAGCTACTGGCCAGCAGACAAATGTAGACTTCCAGACCTCCTCGACTTTTTCGTTACTAAAAACATAAGTCAGTTATATACCTGCGTGGAATCTAGCTTAGATGGGAGTTCTGATCATACCCCGGTAATATTAACTTTGAGCTCATCTGTCATCATGTCCGAAAAACAGCCTGAAACCTTGACAAATCATAAGACCGACTGGGAATGCTTTCGTTATTATATAGATACCAATCTTAACTTTAGGATGCCACTTAAATCCCAAGAAGATGTGGATGCTGCTTGTGTGCATGTCACAAATGTGATTCAGACTGCTGCTTGGAAAAGTACCCCGTATGTTGAGCATGCCCCACAAAACATATTAGTTTCCTCCGAAATAAAAAAGAAAATTTTAGAAAAGCGCCGTTTGCGAAGGATATGGCACCAAACTAGAAGAGAGGTCGACAAAAAGGTGTTTAACCGTGCTGTAAAAGACCTAAAGTTAGTTCTAGAGGCAACTAGGAATGCCAATATCAAACAAAAATTGGAAAGTATGTCACCACATGGTAAAGGCGAATATTCTCTGTATAAAAACACGAGGATTGTTGGAAAACCAATGCAATGCACTCCGCCTATTAGATCTTCTTCTACTTCCTGGGCAAAAACAAATGCAGAGAAAGCTGAAGTTTTCGCTACCCATCTTGCCACAACTTTTAAGCCTAACGATGCTCTAGAGGATGAAACTGAAGTTGAAACGGTACTTGGTCAAGATCTCCAGCTATGCCTGCCTCTGACACCTGCCTCCCCAAAAGAAATTGCAAGAGAAATTAAATTACTCGATTCGAAAAAGGCGCCTGGTTTCGACCTCATTTCAACACGGGTCTTAAAAGAACTTCCTAGAAAATGTATCACCTTCCTGGCATGCCTGTTTAACGCCATATTTAGGACGTCTTGTTTCCCAGCCATATGGAAGATCTCTGAAATCATCATGATACACAAACCAGGAAAACCTATACATGAACCTACATCCTACAGACCCATTAGCTTGACGCCTACACTTTCTAAACTGTGGGAAAAGATTTTCCTTACCCGCCTTAAATATTGCATGGATAAATGTGACCTCATCCCTACACATCAATTTGGTTTTAGAAAATCCCACTCCACCATAGAACAAATGCATCGTGTATATGACACAGTAAGAACTTGCTATGAGAGAAAAGAATACTGTTCCGCGTCTTTCCTAGATGTGCAACAGGCGTTTGACAAGGTTTGGCACAAGGGCCTATTGTACAAGGTTAAAAAGAACCTACCACACTCGGTTTACCTCATAATTGCATCGTACCTGTCACAAAGATACTTCAGGGTTAAAGTCGATGACTCACGATCTTCCTTGCAAGCTGTGGAGGCTGGAGTCCCGCAAGGATCGGTACTTGGTCCGGTTCTGTATAACATATTCACGTACGACCTTCCCACTGCTGGCGACGCTGTAATTGCTACATACGCTGATGACATTGCATACCTTGCCTGCGATAAAGACCCTGACATAGCTAGTGCAAAGCTACAGAACCTATTAGATCAAACTCACGCATGGCTGAAAAAATGGCGTATTCGAGTCAGTGGTCAAAAATCGAACCACATTACGTTTGCATTAAGGAAGGGAAACTGTTCTCCTGTTCACCTTGGGTCAGACACACTCCCACACTCAGATTGCGTCAAGTATCTTGGTTTCCACTTGGATAGGAGACTCACCTGGAAGCAGCACTTAAAGAAAAAGAGAGATGAAGTTAATATAAAATACAGAAACCTTCATTGGCTTATGAACCGTAACTCTGCCCTGTCAATCGACAACAAGCTTCTTATTTACAATACCATTATAAAACCAGTTTGGACTTATGGGATACAGTTGTGGAGCACTGCTTGCAAAAGTAACATTACTTGCCTGCAACGAGTTCAAAATAATATCCTCAGAACAATAGTAAATGCACCATGGTTCACAAAAAATGACGAAATTCATGAATACTTGAACATGCCCACTGTCGCAGAAGAGATAGACAATTGCAAATCGAGGTACACTGAGCGCCTCTCAAACCATCCAAATCCTTTAATATGCCAATTGCTTGAGCAAGCTGACCGCGTCTCGAGACTGAAGAGGAAGAATGTTCTTTAAAGGAAGTGGTGGCGCTGGCCGACCACTCCTGTCATGTTTGGTTGCGCTCAATAAATTTGCTCATAGTCCAAAGACTGATTGCAAATAATATATATAAAAAAAAAAAATAAAAAAAAAAAAAAAACTTTTTTGATTACAAATATTTGGTTTTTATTGTAAGACTAGTGGCCCGCCCTCGCTTCGCTTCGTTGTAGAGCTGTAGTATAGACTAAAATGTCTCTTCATATAATTATAAAAAAAAAACTGAAAATGGTATATTTGCCTTTTTCAAACTTCTATTGACGTCTTCTATCACGTCACTCAATTGTTTTGCCTTCTCGGAACCTCTCCACTAACATTTGAAATTTATGGTACAGTATTAAAGTTCAAATTGACTTTGAAGTATTATTACGAATCGTTTGTATTGGAGTAAAGAAAATTGTTTTTTTTTTCTGAATGGCTCCGCACGGCTTGTGCATTTAGCCAATGTCAAGTGTTAAATGTAGGTATACAAATACTATAGCACTCGTGGTCAAAGTAATACGTCAAGTCAAAGTAAGTGGCAGTCAAGTCAATCCCCCTTTCCCCATGTTTCAGTAAAAGTGTGGGGATTTACTGGAACCTCCCCGTGGACTTCTTGAGGGAACGTCGAAAGACACTTTCCGCTATTTTATTTCACTTGCCAACACTTGTGCATGTTCCCGAACACTTAGTGGTTAGTAATCCACCATTATTAGACACTAACATCCGCCACACCACAATTTTAACAAGAAAAACAAAACTGCTAAAGCGACGCTTTCCGATCCCGCCAGTCCAAAGAAAATTGTTGTTGTTGGACATTTTCAGGCATTTTTTTTATTTTTCTCTGCGTAAGAACCATCCTCGTAGTTCAAGGAATATTCTAAAAAAAGAATTATCGAAATCGGTTGAGCTGGTCTCGAGATTTGCGCTTAGCAACACATTCAGCGATTCATTTTTATATTATAGAAGATTACCTCAGTACTAAAAAAAGTGTGCAAGTTTTTTTGCAAACCGTACTTTTGAAGCGACATTTGACAGATGGAGGTCATTGGCTTTCCTATACTTATTTGAATCGCATAGCACTTTCTTTCGAGGGATACATTACACAGTTCTTTATACTATTATCATCAGCCTATTAGTGGCTGGGGCACAGGCCTTCTCTATACATGGAATAGGGAGATTGGGCCGTGACCCACCAAGCGGGCTCAGTGCGGATTGGTGGGTGCTAACGACTACAGATGCATACCCATCTAATAACCGACCATTGCGAAAGTTTTTAACTTCGACTATCCTTTTGCGGCATCGAGCGCAGTTGATATTTGTGCTATGATGCTAATCTGGATAAAATTCGTGATTTATAATAAGTATAAAAATTGGAAAGCAAAACAATATACGTTTCAGTGGCATATGTGCCAATGATTGTACCAAGGGAGTACCCAGGATTTCAGCCAGGAGGGGGCAGCTCATACCTGTTTCGAGAAGATGGTCGGTCGGGTATATTGAAACAAAAAATCATGAAAATTGACTTTTATTAATTAGTTTGATTATGACACAAAACAAAATATTAAATATATATATTAATCATAATACACATATATTAATTTAAAAGTAATCTTCTCGGATTTGCCGCCGAAAATTTATCTAAGACAGTCTTTTGAATAAACTCACTGTTTTCTTTTAAATAATTGCGATGTACGCTCATCAGACATAAACCCGTAAGCCTTTCTTCACCCATGGTGCTTCTAAGCCACGTTTTAACTCTTCGAAGCGTACTGAAGGACCGTTCTACGGTCGCCGTGGTGCATGGGATAGTGCTTTAAATAATCAATGCCTTTCTGACAGCAGGGTAAAAAATATTGGCTTCGTTGAACAGATCAACTACTTCTATATCCCTTAATTGATCATCTGATAAAGCATTCTTCTCGTTATCATTGTCAGATGGCGGATTACTTCTATGTGTTTGCTTATGAGCAAGACGTGGAACCGAAATTTCTATGTTTAAATCCATTGCAACAGCTCGCGCTTTTTGAAGCATTTCATTACTTATTTTATCAGGAAACTCGCTGTCATTTCTGAGAATGTCCTTGATATTTTTGATGTGTTCCCCCACCGAGAGCATGTCGATCGATTTAGCTTGCAGTGCGTTAACTACTAGTTCTAAAACTGCTGAATATTTGGCTATTGTTTGTAGAGCAACAATAAACACTGGTTTTGTAGCGGCTGAATGCAACTGATATGCAGATTTTTTGGTGGCATAATTTCCCCTTTACGGATAACGTTTCTAGAGATTTCACAAGCTCTGGAAAATGTTGAGAAAACTTTCTGATTGATTTATATTTTTCGGACCATCTCGTCTCACACAATCGTGATAGGTTTGGAGCGTAGCTTCGACGAGTCGTCGATTCTCTGAAAAACGTTATAACATCCTTAACAGTGGCGTCAGTATTTCTAATTTCTGGCACTGCGTTCGCATCATTCACAACAAGGTTAAGTTTGTGACTTGAGCAATGAAAATATAAAGCACGAGCATATTTTTTTCTCAAAATGGCTTGTACGCCACCCTTTTTCCCTGCCATTGTAGAACAGCCATCGAATCCAAACCCTACGCAATCTTCTGTTGGGAGGTTAGAACTAATCAAGACATTGTCAATTGCTTCGGCAATTGCTGAAGCATTTTGTGCTTTTAGTTCAACGAATCCTACAAATTCTTCTCTGATTTTCCTTTTGCTTTCGTCGTAGAACCGCACGCCTATTGATAGCTGTTCTTTCCCAGCTACGTCTGCTGTTTCATCAGCTAAGACTGCGTAAGCCATGGTCTTCTGAACCTCACTTATTATATTCTCCTTAATAACTTCGCCACATAAATTAATCAATTCGTTTTGTATTTTTGGCGATGTGTAAACTGTATTGCGAAGGCACTTTTCCAGTTGACTGTTTAATTTGTCGTCCCCTGAATTGATTCTCAACTTTAATATTTATAATAAAACGCCCTCATCTGCTTGTTTTCCCCTAAGAGGCATATCGTGTGTACCGCAAAATACTACACAAGAAATAATTGATGACAATATTTGTCTGTTTTCATCGATTGTGTCCACTTTGCAGTTGGATGTCTACAGGAACATTTACAAGAAATTTTTTTGCAGCATTTGTCGTTGTTAGGTGAAGGTTGGTCGTTGCATGCTTTCGGCAGTCTTCATGCATATTTTTGAACTTTATATATGGCCTGACCATAAATGATCCCAAAATTCCTCTCACAGTGCTAATGGGCGGAGGGAACAAAACACAATGCTTACAAAGAGCGCCTTTTAGTCGCTTGGAATATACTAGCCATGGTGCATATTGATCCAACCAAGCATTATTAAATTTCCTTTTCAGATGGCTTGCATCACTTTCAAAATCATAATTTCTGGGCGGGATCCAAGGATGTTGTAACAACTCCCTTTTCTTTTCCGTCGATAGCTGAGTAGCCAACCCAACATAACGACCCAGATCATTTTCATGATAGCCATCGTCCACTATAATTTCAGGATCGACGTTGATGTCGCAAGTTTACAGGTTCTGCTGGAGAATGTGACGCTTGTTCAATGTTAGCATGCAATGATCTTGGTATTACATGGGTTTTATCATGGTTGTCATTTTCATCGCTTCCTCCACTGCTACTATCCCGACCTTTTTTTCTTTTTTCCCGTGTTGTCCCTAAAAAAAGGATACACAAACATACTCTTACGGTGTTTAGGCATAGAACGAAAAAAAAAATTATGTACCACATTTTTAAAGCGGACTAAACAGTATAAAATAATATTTTCTAATGCTGTATAAATTGATCTAAGCATTTTAAATTATAATTAAGCATAAAAAGTAGCAGTCAATGAGAAAGCTCTTCTAAAATGAGATTTCTCAACGACTGGTAATTTTTACACTTTTTATCATTACCTATCTTTTTTTTTTCTTGCACCCCCACGTTTTTCGTTATACTTCTTAGTCCGTTTTAAAAACGTGGTAAGTATATTAAAAAAAACAGCTTTTAAGTCATAAAAAATGTGTACTTTTTTAAACTTTTAAACAAACAAACAAGCAAACAAACAGACAGACAAGAAAACAATCTAATATTGTATTGTCATCCACTTCTGACCTACAGTCAAAATTTCAAGTCTCTAGCATACGGGAAGTTAGTTTAAAATCAATTGAAAGATTTGTACCGAACAGACAAATAGACAAGAAAACAATCTAATATTGTATTGTCATCCACTTCTGGCCTACAGTCAAAATTTCAAGTCTCTAGCTCATCCGGAGATCGGGAAGTTAGTTTAAAATCTATTGCCAGATTTGTACCGAACAGACAAACAGACAAGAAACGGACCTAATAAAAACGTGGTAATAAACAAAAGATTAAGATACCTATAAAAACTTCACATTCAAATATCAATTACTTCCTATACACTTAAAAGAGAGCCCCCCCTTAAACAAATCAAATAATCATATTAGGTACATACATATGTGTTTTGTTTTGACTCACCTTTTTCAAAGAAATTCCTGATATCCATTTGACGGAGTAAATCTTTCCAGTTGTTGCGCAGTAAACGTAAATCTTGTGTCGCCGCAACTAAACTATAAGACACTATTATGGCGCATTAAATATTCGCTCGTATTAAACTCCGAACTAAATTGAATTGAATTAAGGACAATGGGCAAAACGCACCCAGCCCCGCCAACAATGTAATTAGTATGAATCGATAGATCTATGAAAAACTAGCCTTTTTTATTATGACACCGAAAATAAATATCCTGGGAGTCAAAAGATATGACACATGGGCATATTTAAGTAGCTGAATAAATTCATGTTGTATTATTAGTAATCATAATAATATGCCATATCGTACTATACAACCAGATATAAAACAAAGCCTGTCGACCATCCTGCGCTTGCTCTTACTGAGACATTTCAAAACGGTTTACGGATACTGAAGGACTTGCATTTGCAAATAGTCAACTCGTCTTACTTCGTTGTGATTGGGCGCTCCCTGCTACTTGATTGGTTTTTATCTAACAAGCTTTGGATATTAGAACACGATTATCGGTTTTGTCAATTAGTATGGATGAACTGAAATCATGTGTTCTCCGAAGCGTAGACAAGTTTGTGTAATCTGTGGTCGCTCCGTTTTACATAAAAGACAATTTACTATAACGACCAGAATGTTTAAAAAAAAACCAACCCAAACGGGGATTTTTGGATTTACTCTAGCGCGGCAGAATAACATAAGGGGGCACCCTTGCACCTTGTGAAGTACTCCCATAATTCCTGAGCACCTTGTAGGGTCGATCTAACTAACTAAATTCATTCCCTTGTTTCATTAATGTTCGTTCGTTATAATACTTGTACATATTTAACTTAAAATAACTAAAGACCCCCGGGATGGAATTTGATGCGCTATGGCACAGATGATCTCGACTATAATACCTTTCAAACAAATGTAGTTTAAGCCGTGGCGGACGTGGGTGCAGCGTCCATACATTTTTGCCCAATGTCCTTTCGAACTGAATTGCCTTGCTCTGCCTCACGATCGCGCTTATATATTCAAATATTCTCGCTCCCGAAATACGTAGAAAATACTCGACTCTGTTGCCATCCTTGTCTCATACTTGCTATCAATGTCTTTACTTTCCAGAATAGTTCATGCTAGAACGTTCTTCTTTACTGGAAAAAGCACTGTTGAGTGTCGTCGTCCGTAACTAGATAGCGCTAGCGCTAGACGTTGTTTTCTCCAAATTATATTCGGCTTTAATCCTAGATGGCTCTGATTATCTCGTCGGGAGCGGAAACTACGAGATACGACGGTTTCGCGGGAGATATAAATTATATTGCGTCGCTATTATATCGAATGTTGTGGAATATTTAATTATAGATAAAAAAAAAAAAATCAAAATATCTGACTGAAAAGATGTATTGTTTCCAACACTTCATTTTGCGCAGAGTAGGTAATACGTTTTTAATTCCCACTTACCAGGAAAATTGACGTTTATTTTATCTTCCTGCCCCTACCTGGGTACGCCCATGGATTGTACTGCCATAATACAGATTATAACAAAGGCACACTAAAACTTAAATGATTTTGTGAATTTTAGGTAAATTTCTGCTAAAATACAAATTTCATCTATGCAGTGGTTACGTTAGACTTATTTTGTTGAAAAAATTAAACATTAACTAAGGAAATAATGTGTTTAAAAAATATCTATCTATTATTGACTTGAATAAAATGGCTGCCTATTGGACGCCGCCCCGCCTGCAAATCGGCGACATAAGATTCATCGTACTAGGTGACAAAGTGTATTTATGTTATATTTTTGAAAAACCAAAGTTTTCAAAAATATACCATAAATGCACTTTTATTTGCAAATGAGGCAGGCATATATAACGCAATGAGGTAATAAGTAGATATGGTTTGCTTTTTTGTTAATAAAAACACACCTATACTAAGTAATTTCTAATAAGTATTTTCAGTACATTTTCATTAGTAGCGTGCGAGTATTAGGCTCGCGTAAGCCCACAGAGTGCAGAGGTCGGGGGCGCGCGCGGACGGCCCTACGTCACTGACATGGTTATTCATCTAGGTGATATATTGTATGCATTTATCTATTTCTTCTTTCAAATGTTTAAGGCCGTATACAGAAAGAAAGCCGAAAGCTGGTCCTTTTTCTATGGACCAGCGCCGATATGCGCCGACACGCGCTGGTCATTATGATCTATGTTGTCCGAATAATAAATAACTAGCAAACCAGGGAACCAAATGTTCACCAAAAAAAAAATGTATTTAATTAATTGAGAACTTCGGAGATTTTGTGTGGTTTCGTTTGAAATAGAAATCACGTGATTTCTCGAAAACCGGAAGCGCTACGTTACTCACATCCGGTTTGTAGTCTTATCAGACTATTCTTAACTTATAACTTAAACATTCTCTATATCTATCTCTTACGGTTTGGCCGCTGAAACAGCACCACGGACGGACGGACGGACTTGTCTATTAGATAAGAGATTTGTATTTGAATTATTATTCTTAGATTAAATCAATCTAAGTTATAATATTTTTATAAATCTAATAACTTTATCTTTTATCAACTAAGCGCTATAATTATTTGTTTCGTACTTACCGAATGGTGACAACAAGTCTTTCTTCTGGAAGGATTGGTTGTTTATGCCAATTGCACCAATTTTTCATCAAACGGTTTTTCACTAAATCCAAAATGTAATAAAATGTTTCTTAAGTCATTCTTGTATATGTATAAAATCTTTGATCATAAAATTTAAATATTATTACAAATAAATGATGGTATTCTCCGAAACGTTTCCTTTCTCTATTTATAGGATGTATAGCTTTTTTTCGCATTTTTAAATACACATTTTCTAACAAAACCAAATCATCGTCTGATGAGTCCGACATTTTGCTTGATCTGCTTTAATCGGCTTCCTTTTATGTAGTAAGGATCGGCGCCGATCGGCTTTCTTTCTGTATACGGCCTAAGGGTGCGGCCAGAGTGCACTCAGATTCAGAGTCAGATTCAGATTCTGAAAACAAGCGCGAGAAATAAACAGTGTAGTCTAAGCAGCTTGCCTGCTTTTTCTCGCGCTTTGTTTTCTGAGTCTGAATCTGAATCTGAATCAGGAGTGCAATCTGGCCGTACCCTTCGACTACACTGTTTATTTCTCGCGCTTGTTTTCGAAATCTGAATCTGAGTGCACTCTGGCCGCACCCTAATACTTGAAAAAGTATTCATTTGACATTGTTGGTTACCTACAATGCGAAGAGATGGCGCTGCCTTGCAGCTTAAGGCTAGGAAAATTTCGACGCGACCATCACGCGGGCTGTGGTAGCATAATTGGTTAGGCATTCGTCCGGATTGCGAAGGGTGCGGGTTCGAGTCCTGTCCGATGCCTCTTTTTTCGTTACACTTATTATATTTTCAGTACATTTTCATTATGATCGTAGCGTGAGAGTACCAGGCTCGCATAAGCCTTCAGGCTGCGGAGGTTTGGGGTGTCAGCAAGTTGGTGGCGGCGGCCCAGGCGTGCAGGCGGGCACGTCACTGATATGGTTTCATTCACCGGTAATTTGAGGATGAAGTATGTATAATTATGTGGGTATTATCATAGAGAATGAACAGAGTTACAGTCCAATGAAATTGGTTCCACGGGGCGGGGGATTGAGTCAGGGTAGCCCTTCGATCAACAATAGGCTCGGAGGGGGTGCACCCGTCACTATAACGTGAGCAACAGGCACCCATAAGTTCGCAGGAGGATCTATAGAGCCAGCGGAAATAAAATTACACTTTTATGTTTTACTAGCGGCCCGCCCTCGCTTCGCTTCGGTGTAGAGTTGAAGTGCAGACTACAGTTTTTGTTCCCAGGCTTGTATTATACACAATGACATTTATCTATGATTCTTCTTCTATCATCATGCAAAGTCTCAGCCCGATTGGTTTAAAATCCTTTCTTAGCGGATGCCTACGTCATAACATCTGCCTGCATGCCAAATTTCAGCCTGATCCGTCCAGTGGTTTGGGCTGTGCGTTGATAGATCCCTATGTCAGTCAGTCAGTCACCTTTGAGTTTTATATATATATAGATTTGTAGATATTTAATGCTTTCCTAAATAAAACACACTTATAATTAGGTAATTTCTTATAGTCCGGGAGGTAGCGTTGCATTTTTGGCAGTGATTTTACGCCGACTGTTTGCCTTCCTTTACTATTTATCGCGAACTACTTATAACTGAACCAAGCGTCAGCTGGCGCACCCGCGGTGGGTGTGGAATTGGGAGGTTGCGGAAGTGGTAAAAAAAATAAAAAATAAAGTAATAGTACGCCAGCTCAAACTTTTTTCACGAATAGTTGACATCATACTGAGCTGAAAAAAAATCGTCAGCTGCATAGTGAAGGGGGGATTATGCGTCAGCTGGCCGCATGAATTTGTAAAAAAAAACGTATAATAAAGTTATGATACGTCGGATGAAATTGAACTACGTGATTCTTTAAATAATCATAAGTACGAAAATAACAATCAGCTGCGTATATAGCGGTGGAATTCAGCTGACGCAGTAAAGGTAAAGATTATTCTAGCAATGGACAGAATCTTTCTCGATATATTTTCGTTTCGTTTTATTTGTAACTAAATAAAAGAAAATCGAGGGCAAAATGAAAAGAACCCAAAATATATTAAAAGTTAATATGAACAAAATCGAAATATAGGAATAAAAAGATCGCGAAAGTTATTCATCGTCGATGGTATCGCTGTCGTCGTCGTTCTCTGACGAATCATCGGCCGAACTGTCCTGCAGGAAATCGTTTTCTTCGTCTTCATCAAGTTCTCGACCTCGATGTTCTTGTTCGCTGCATTGGAAGCATTTATCATGCTGCTGTAAACATTTACCATCAGACACAGACACTGGTGGGTGCCCATTCTGGATGGTTCTCTAAATTTAAAACTTAATTTAACATCAGTCTCTCCTTTTCATTCTGTATAGAGAATGACAAGGATAAACTGTTGTTATATGATAACTAGTTGACACTTTTTGGTATTATGTTTTAAATTGGTAATAATTGTTCTATCACAACGAAAAAAAAATATTTTTTTTACCTAGAAGACATACAAAAACGCTATTTAGTCTATAGACTTATCTATGCTATGACGTCAAAACATTTGTAAACAAACACTCGCAAGCACGTAGGAAATAAACTTTCTAAGTTAATATTATAAAACCACGATTTCTAATAGATCATATGAAAAATATAGTAGTTATCATGATACACTTGGTAGAAGACTCCAGAAAAGTTGTGGTTTAAATTGCCAAGAGAAATAAACATACTTACACATGAACATATGCTTAAAACATGCTAAATCCTGTAACTTTATCGACTGAAAGTCTTTTCTTTTTGCAAAGATCAATTCGATGTGAGTAGGTGCTCATTGATAATATTAAAAGTTTAAAAATACAATTTTTAAGATTATGAATGTACCTACTAAGTCAAAGAGTTTTGTCGTTTCTGCTTTCACAAATCCTGAGGCCAGCATTAATTTAGTCAACAAAACCAATAGGTAACGGGAACCTTTTCTACAAGATACAAGAGTGTTTAGATACATCTTTATAAGAAATAAACATTTGTATAGTTTTTAAGTAAAGTAACGGAAAATATTCTTCTTTATTCTAGTGAATTAAGTTATTTTACAAATTTGAAAAAAATTAAGAATATACGTAGATTCTGGGACTGAAGTTAGTAGGTTTCCAGAAAAGGCAGATCGTAAAGGCAACGTAGATCTACGTAAAAAGACGTAGAGTTGGCAACACTGGGGAGAGGCTTAGGTAGCCCGAAGGTCGTGTTATGGGTTCAAGGAAGGCCAGAATGTTTCGCAAAATATGTGTTTGAAAGCGAACAGCCTCACAGCAATACTCCAAAATTTTAAATCTTGACTGGGTCAGCTGACGGTCTTTCCACCGCTACACAATCAGCTGATTGTTGTTTTCGTACTCTAATTTTTTTGAAGAATCGCGTAGTTAAATTTCATTCGGCGTATTATAACTTTATTTTACGTTTTTTTTTTACAAATTCATGCAGCCAGCTGACGCATAATCCCCCCTCCACGATGCAGCTGACGATTTTTTTTTTGCTCAGTATGACATCAACTATTTATGGAAAAAGTTTCAGCCAGCGTACTATTACTTTTTTTTTTTTTTTTACCTCTTTCGCAGCCTCCTACACCCGCACCCACCGCTACTTGAGCAGCTGACGGTCGGTTCACTTATTAGTCATATAATATCAACTATCGACGTTAATATCAGCCGGCTTACTATGACTTTTGCATTTGCAACGCTACCTCCCGGACTATTATATTTTCAGTACATTTTAGTTACTATCGGAGCGTGTGAGTATCAGGCTCGCATAACTGAAATGGGTGTAGAGGTCTGAAGCGCTCGTGGGCGGACCCACGTCCCTGACATGGTTTTATTGTATGTGCCAGCGTGAGTACCAGGCACCTATAAGTTCTTAGAGCCAGGTCTATAGCATGCAGATTGTAGGGAAATCAAACGCTCCTCTTGGCAGATGGACCCACATCTGTACTTACTTCACAATCTGTACCCACTGTGACTCGATCACGACTATATGATCTCCCCTGGCGCCAAAGCTGGATCCACCCTTGTCACACCGTGAGTATTAGGTCAAATAAGTTCTTAGAGTTAGGTTTATAGCATGCAGGAAAATGAAACACAACGGTCGCCAATAAGATTGCTTTTTTGGAAACAAAACACACTTTTATTAGATAATTTCTTATATTTTCATACAAATTTTAATATTTTAGGGGGAGCCCTTCGGCGCGGAGCATGAGAGTAGGTACCAGGCTCTCATAGATCTGTAGAGCTATAGCATAGGCCTACAAGATGCAGAGGTCGGGGGCTTGGGCCAGCAGTAGCGTGAGTATCAGGCTCCCATGTTTTTAGAGCCAGAAAAATGTATTTATTGATTTTTCGGAAATAAAACACACTTTTGACGTGACAACGTCTTAAATTAGGTTGCGGCTGGGAGTCACTTATGAAAAAGTGTAACGCTCGGTAACGTTACGATGAGTCTCTCGTGTTAAGTTTAAGTTTACATGTACAATGTTTTAGTAAACAAAATATATTTCTATAGTTAAAATTTGTGCAATTCTTATTTTCATTCAATTCCTTGTTCCTATTGTGCAATTTAATTATATTCATATCAATAAATATTCTACCGAGAAAAAGACGTTGTCACGTAAAATCTTCGCCCGTAAAACCGACTTTACAGGCAACCATTTTTTATTAGATAATTTCTTATATTTTGATACAAATTTCGGTATTTTAGGAGGAGCCTTTCGGCGCGGAGCATGGGAGTAGGTACCAGGCTCGCATAGGTCTGGAGAGGTAGGCCTACAAGGTGCAGAGGTCGGGGACTGGCGCGCGCCCTTCGCGATTTATTCACGATGAAGTGTGCCAGCGCGAGTACCAGGCACCCATAAGTTTATAGCATGCTGATCGTAGGTAAATGAAACACAATGGTCGCCAGTAAATTTGCTTTTTCGGAAACAAAACACACTTTTATCAGATAATTTCTTATATTTTCATACAAATTTCAATATTTTAGGGGGAACTCCTCGGCGCGGAGCATGGGAGTAGGTACATACCAGGCTCGCATAGATGTGGAGAGGTAGGCCTACAGGGTGCAGACGCGTAGTATGAGAGTAGGTACCAGGCTCCCATAGATGTGGGTAGCTAGGCCTACAGGGTACAGAGGTCTAGAGCGCGCGCGGACGGACCTACGCCACTGACAGTTATTCGCCTGGGTGATACGAATATGAAGTGTGTGACAGCGGGAGCACCAGTCCTTATAGCGTGAGTTTCAGGCACCCATAAGTTTTTAGAGCCAGAAAATGTATTTATTGATTTATCGGAAATAAAACACACTTATAATTAGATAATTTCTTATATTTTGATACAAATTTTAATATTTCAGGGGGAGTAGCATGGGTGTAGGTACCAGGCTCGCATAGATCCGGAGAGCTATAGTATAGGCCTACAGGGTGCAGAGGTCGGGGGCGCGGGCCAGCAGGTCGGCGGCGGCGCTGACGGCGGCGGCCCACGCGTGCAGGCGGGCGGCCAGGGCTGCGGCCCCCGCCGGGGGGAGCGCCCGCGGCCGGACCCACGTCACCGACATACTCTCGCTCACCTGGGGGGGAACACCGACCATATAAAGGGCTGTTTGTTTCTTAGGCTAAAATAAAACTAGTTTTAACGAGTTAATGCACAAAAATTTATTTATTTATTGACGTTTTGGAGAATACCGACGATGCAGACCTGAAAAGGCTACGAAACGTCAATAAATAAATAAATAAAGTTTCATGCATTAACCCGTTAAAACTAGTTTTATTTAATATTATGGCTGTTTTTTTTTTCTAAATGGCTTCGCACGGCTTTTGCATTTAGCCAATGTCAAGTGTTAAAGTGTTTACAAATTCTATAGCACTCGTGGTCAAAGTAAGTGGCAGTCAAGTCAATCCCCCTTTCCCTATGTTTCAGTAAAAGTGTGGGGATTTACTGGAACCTCCCCGCGGACTTCTTGAGGGAACGTCGAAAGACACTTTCGGCTATTTTGTTTCACTTGCCAACACTTGTGCATGTTCCCGAACACTTAGCGGTTAATAATCCACCATTATTAGACACTAACATCCGCCTCAACACAATTTTTAACAAGAAAAACAAAGCTGCTAAAGTGAAGCTTCCCGATCCCGCCAAAAGTCTGGGGCTGCTTTTCCATCAGAGATGTGCTATGTTACGTTGCTGTGGGTAAGTTTGATATCCACCAATCAAATTCATCGGTCCACATAGCATAGCACTGGTGGAAACGGGTTCAACTAAGCTGTTTTTGAAGTGAAAATTTCTTTAGCGGCGTTGTACACTTTTTTTTGTATGGATAAAAAATGTTAAACTCGCGTCAGGTTAAACACGTGGGCTGATCGCATCATGACACACAATAAAATTGGAAAGGTTGTTGACTTTCAATATATTGGACGAAACATAATAAGTCTCTATCTAGGACGTCCACGTGGCAGCTTTTTGCGAAGAAAATGCATTTTTTTACAATAAATGTCGCTAAATGCGCTTAAATGTGATTCATGTAAGTTGATTTCTTTACAATAGATGTCGCTATCTGCACTTAAACGTGATTCATGTAAGTTGATTTTTCTGAGAGATAAACTTTTTTAATGTAATACAAATTGTCATGTTTGTGTGCGATAGCGCAATAAATAAATATTGTATTCTACCACACACATGATAGTACTTTTATACTAATAATTAAAGCGATTCGTGCAAAATTATTCCCTAACCATTCCAAAATATTAAAAATGCACAATGTTAATATTCAAGTTTTCACTTCTGCCTGCACTCCCGGAGTGCAACACGTCGTTTTTTTTTTATATGGAACGATGCGTGCTATGAATACGTGCTATAATGGCCGCGAATGGCGTAGCTATATCGAGAGAAGAGTGCCCGTGTTTGTCACTGAAAGTAAACATGCTATCGGAGAAGCAAAAAGTTATTTTGTATTTCGCAATGTGCGAAGAACTCGTGGCGGAAGATAAATCGAAAGCGCATCTTCATTGCACATCTTACTCGCCCCGCTACATAGCTTAGCATCAGTGGAAACGGTCGCGTAGTTTCGTAGCTTAGCTAACACATTCTCGCAGCATAGCTACATACCCTAGATACACTAACACGAACAAAATCGTGCCCGAAACCTGTCCAAAAAGTACATTGGACGATCCACGGAGCTCCGTAAGATGATCGCGTAGACAAAGACAATATAAGGCACTATTTAAACATTGAAAGTCACCTTTAATGCGCACTGTATAAGGTCTTAATTAAAACGCACGTGTCAAGAGTTATGACAGTTCGAGATGCAAGCTCGTAAAATTTTACGACTTATTGCTATATGCGGAAGAATATAGACCTTATGTCTTTGACTCTACGCGCAATTTTGAATGCGCTATTAGCAACACAGCAGGTACGGACCGCGAGGAAAGAGAAGGCTACCGACCATGCATTTGAATATCATAAATATTTTCTATTAAACCAGTTTATAGTAAGTAGGGGAAACTACCCAATCATGGGCACTCTACCTATTATTGGCACTTTTGACTTTAATTCGAAAAAAACAGGAAACAATAGATTGTAGGAATAATGCTGCCAATTTTCAAATTTCGATACCATACTAGGTTTTTCTTTTTAATATGTAACGACCTTGAATAATCTATTGTTTCCTTGTTTTTCCGAATTAAACTCAAAAATTCCAATAATAGGACGAGTGCCAATGATTGGGTGGTTTCCCCTATTAAAACAAAATTAGCTTCAAATGCGTTAAATTAACAAACATTGATGAGATCTCATTTCATTTCATATCATATTCATTTCTTATTTTTTCACGGAGCACAGCGGCATATTGACTTTTCAACGGTCCGCGTGTGACTGTGAACCAAGAAGTGCTCGAGTCGTGTTCAAGCACTTCTTGATAGGGACACATTTTTAACGCACGTGGTGTATCTAGGGTATTCAATATCGTTGTTTAAAATGCTCAAATCGTGACGCGGCCTTGAAAAGTTACCCTCATCTAGTTTGACTTCATAATAATAAAGTGACCTGGTCAATGTGTCCCTTGATCAAGTTCTCGGCGAGTGCCTTCATGAGCAGTAGTTCCACTTCGTCCCTGGGCACGCGCGCCTGCGTCGACACCTCCGCGAATGTCAGTTTACGCTGCGCCGATGTGCGGTTGAATGCCATCTGAACAACAACAAAACTATATTGGAATAAAACTAGTTTTTATGGGTTAATGCACGAAACTTTATTTATTTATTGACGTTTCGTAGCCTTTACAGGCTTCGTCGTCAGAATAAAACTTTTATTCTACGAAACGTCAATAAATAAATAAAGTTTCGTGCATTAACCCGTAAAAACTAGTTTTATTTAATGAGTGATGTGCGTGAAAACCTAAGAAACAAATATATTGGATTTTTTTCTAGTTACATTTCCTTTAGATTTAAACATCAAGCAGTTACATGCTTAAAAATAAAAATTATAACTATGATCTCTTCTTTCGAACGTTTAATACTTGTAAAAGTATTCATTTGACATTGTGGGTCACCTATAATGCGAAGAGATGGCGCTGCCTTACAGCTTAATAAGAATTTCAACGCGGCCATCAGGGCCGCGGTAGCATAATTAGTTACTATATTCGCCCGAATTGCGAAGGGTGCGAGTTCCGAGTCCCGTCTGCTGCCTGGTCCGCGTGGAATTTTATCTAGTTATTTCTTTAGATTTAAACATCAAGCAGTTACATGCTTAAAAATAAAAATTATAACAAAATTATATTTTAAACATCATTTAAAAAACTGTACCATGTCAAGTATACAATATTAATTTTATTATTTAAGCATTTAACTGCTAGACGTTTAAATCTAAAGAAAATTTTACTAGAAAAAAATCTACGCAGACTAGGCAGCACACGGGACTCGATCCCCTTCGCTATCCGGGCGAATGCACCGACCATTATGGTACCGCAGCCCTGATGGCCGTGTCGAATTTCACTGGCACTGACAAATATCCCAATTTTAAAACTGTCAAATAACCCTACCTTTACACTCTCAAATAACCATACATTTACACTCTCAAATATCCCTTAAAACCATACGTTTACACTCTCAAATATCCCTTAAAACCATACGTTTACACTCTCAAATATCCCACATTAAAACAGTCAATTAACCCTACATTTACACTCTCAAATAACCATACATTTACTCTCAAATATCCCTTAACCCTTAATTTACCCGGTAGGTCCCTGGGACTCCATTGAAAACTTTCCGCGCTCATAAAATCGTTAGTTTTTTGAATTACAAATTGTGCGTTCCAATACCTTCACGGAGTGACGCTCCGAGTGCGTAGGAGAACAGACGTTGCCGTTCGCGGCTTCTATCGGTAAGTAATCACGCTAGCGGAGTCCGTGGGACTCCAGCGGGGTATCAATGTTACAGTTTTAGTCTATGTACAGCATTTTTAACTGTGATTTTTTTACTTTTGTGGCGGCGACATCTATATGCCCCACATATATACAACGGATGGAGGAAATCATTACTCACCATCCTCAAGAGATGGCGTTACCTGCACTGCGATCTTAATAGTATGGAAGCCTACATCGCGCAAATGAAATTCGGAAGCTAACTCTTCATATATACGATGCCCGACTAATATCAGTCGGGCCGCGGCCCCCGAGCTAACATCACCCAGCTCGGAGGAAGATCTTCCCCTTTGGCCTTCCTACACTTTCAGTTGATATAATGGCGTCTCGTAGTTGTATAAACGTCCTTGATGAAGATGCTTGACTTCATATTTAGACGACTTCATATATTTGCCATAGTTGTACTAAGCCTGTGTGCCTTAGCTGTGCAAAAAAATATGCAATAACTGTGTCATCAACCGTGACTAGAAAGTCTTGCACGTTTTTTCTTTCTTGTTCAAACCATGTTCTTTTTTACTTTTTATGAGAATTGTTTATATTTTTGTTATATTTCTTTAAAGATTACTTTATAATATTGATTTGTTTTTGAAATGTTGACATTAGAAGATAGGTGTTATAATTTTGTTACAAAAAGTGAGATTATCTAAAAGTTCCTTATTAAAAGACTGTGATTGAATGATTTTAAGTAAAAAGATAAGATAATGTAAAACCAAATATTAAAGCAAATTAAACTAGCATTTCATTTAAAAAAATGGTTTATTTCCTATTATATTTACGATTTAAAACCTGGGAGTCCTGGGGACTCCACCGGGTAAAATGTGTATGTATGAAGTCACCGGGTAAACCAAGGGTTAAAACCATACGTTTACACTCTCAAATATCCCATATTAAAACAGTCAAATAACCCTACATTTACACTCTCAAATATCCCTTAAAACCGTATGGTTTTATAGTAATTTGAGAGTGTAAACGTATGTTTACTCTCAAATTACCATAAATTTACACTCTTAAATATCCCTTAAAACCATACGTTTACACTTTCAAATATCCCATTGTTTGCGGGACGATGTGAAACTATAAAAATGATCTAGTGGAAAACTCAAAACAAGAAGCTTATTAAAGTCTAAAGGCATCCATATATAAATGATACGCAACAATAGGATAGCGCGACTCACAATCATACAGCGCCATCTATCGACACACGAAATATATACGAAGGATACATCAATATGTTAATATTGATACCAACGATATTAAATACCCTAGATATACCAAAACGAACAAAATCATGCCCGAAACCTGTCCACAAGGTACATTGGACGATAGCGTAGTGTAAACAATATAAGGCATTAATTAAACATTGGAAATCACCTTTAAAGTACAGTGTATAAGGTCTTAATTAAAACGCATGCGTCAAAGTTATGGCAGTCCGAAATGTAATCTCGTAAAATTTTACGACTTATTGTTATATGCGGAAGAATATAGACCTTATTTCTTTGACTCTACGCGCAATTCTGAATGCGCTGTTAGCAATATAGCAGGCACGGACCGCGAGGAAAAGAGACGACTGTATAACGGACCATTCATTTGAATATCACAAATTTAATTTTCAATTAAATCAGGTTAGAGTAAGTATTAAAACAAAATTTGTTTCAAATGCGTTAAATTAACAAACATTGATTAGATACCTGTCGAAAAAACGACATTTTACATACTATAAGTATTTATTTCCCATTATGTCACGGAGGTCAGCGGCATGTTGACTTTTCGACGGTCCGCGCGTGGCTGTGAATCAAGAAGTGCTTGAGTGGTGTTCAAGCACTTCTTGATTGGGACACATTTTGAGCGCTCGCGGTGTAGGGTATTTAATATCGTCGATTGATACATACAACCAATAGTGCGGGTCACACTGACACAAAGCATCTATTGATGCACGGAGAAAACACGTATCTTAACACCAATATTCAAATTTTCCAAAAACCCAACATTTATACTGTCAAATATCCCATATTAAAATTGTCAAACAACCGTATATTAACACTCTGAAATACCCTGTTTTTACACTCTTAACCTATGACATGCGAAAGCAGCCCGCCATCTGTAACCAAGGCATGCTAAGAATCTAGCTCGGGCGGATAGCTAATGCGTTGCGTCTTAGAAATCTTTGAAAATCTCCGTAAAATTCTTTGACACATACACACTAAACTAACAATTGTTTGTTGAAGCTAAATAGCCAAAGAAACTTGTTATAATGCGATTCAATTAAGAATAGGACCGACTGGGCGCCATATTATGATGTTATAGCTGTCAATTCAAACCAAATAGGTAGAGTAAGCAAAAAAAGTTTTTATTTAATAAAACTTATTTACTAAGATTAAGTGAGAAAAAGCATTAGATTTTTTTTAATAACATTTATTTACTAAGATTGAGAAAAGAAAACCACCGGTCACATACGAACATGCAATAAATATGCAAGCATACCTTTATGTAAACGAAAGTTTGAAATCGAGTTTCCGAACGCAACTTAAAGTGACATTTGATTGACGATTTAGGTTATCAACCATTCATGGCCAAAGCTCAATAAGTGAAAAAAGAAAAAAGATAATAATATCAAACGATATTAATTATCAATATTTGTTATTGTTTGTTTACAAATGTTTGGTTTTTATTCTTGATTAGCGGAGTGCTGAAAAAGAGTTCCAAGATTTTTTTGCAAACCCTACTTTTCAAGCGACATTTGACAGATAGAGGTCATTGGCTTTCCTATTCTTATTTGAATCGCATTCTATCTATAATTTATTTATTTAGTCTAATCTATAATTATTTGTTTCATTTCGTATTTATATTTTTTTATAGGCAGTTGATTGCAGCGATCTCCTAAATATTGTCTTTTCTAAAGTTCAATGATTTTTAATAAATTTTAACGGATTTATTTGGTGTTTTTATTTTTTACACCCAAAAGTTTAGACTCTGCGCTATCCATTGATATATTATAATTGTAACTCCAAATATTGATTGACTAATAAAAACTATTTTGAAAATGGTAAACAATGTCGCCATTGTATACTATTATGTGACCGCACTTTACACTCATCTCGTTTTGTAAGTATTGAACATGTAAGTTTGAAAATGCATATTTCTCGTAAATAAACTAAGTGTTTTCATTTATAACGCGATAAATATTAATTTTTAAATAATTACCACTACTTTTTTCACAAATAAATAAAAATAGCACCCAGTTACGCTATGTTTTTTTCATCGTTTTTATTTTACCTAACTACTTAATCTGAGTGACATTTTATTGAAAGTGTTGCAATGTATAAAAACTGAGCTTTCTTGCCATGTGCCTAACGTATATAGTTGTCATAGAAAATATTTTAGAACTTTACCATAAATAATAACTGTTACAGCAATTTCATACAAAAAAAAACGTTATTTTTGGAGTTTACTCTTTATGAATCGATTTGCATATATAAGGGGCCCGGTATGAGAAAAATGTGAGGAGTAAAATCTACTGAACAAATGACTTCGTTACGTTTTTGTGCGCAACCTCATCTGCGCACCTTTCACTTTTAGCTATGGCAACGGATAAAAAACATTAAGTTGTCACAAATGTCAATTAAATTAATAAACTAAAAATAGATAAAATCGGAGCAAAATTAATGAAAACAAATAAATAATAGAATATAGAGAAATGCCGGTAAGTGTATTAGTATAATGCTGGAATAGTGATTTTCAGTACAGATGGAATTATAATATATATTTACAAAACGATGACTAGTGTGTGATATTTTTGAAATTGTGTGTTTCCAGAAATACATAGTAAAATATATGATGAATATCGCTGATGTTAGATGATAAAATGTGTGACATGGAACCTATGATAGTCGAAACCATGGGACGATTCCTGAGGTATCTCTACTTGTAACCGACTTCTTGGGACTTGATTTTGTTTTGTGTCTGTTCAAAGACAATCGTTTTTAGAGTTTAAACTCCGGTCGTGCGTCGGAGCTGACACACACAATTTTTTTATTGTTAACATGTTAATTAGGCACAACCAAACCGTTTAGTTAGTTTAGGGATAATCAGGTTATATAGTTTCAATTTATAATTAACTAGCGGCCCGCCCTCGCTTCGCTTCGGTGTAGAGCTGAAGTGTAGACTACAGTTTTTGTTCTCAGGCTTGTATTATACACAATGACATTCATCTATTATTCTTCTTATACCTGCATGCAAAGTCTCAGCCCGATCGGTTTAAAATTGATAAAGTTTCATACAAACTTTCATTCCTTATTTTATCCCCTTGGGATTTTCTTTATATTTTTTTCCGTAAGGACCTTGTACAGAGTATTAGAAAACTACAAAAAAAAAACAGCCAAATCGGTCAAGCCGTTTTCATGTTATGTCGTGACAACGGAAAACGGGTTTCATTTTTATATATATAGACTTGAATACATACAAAATATTGTGATTCCTCTGGGAAAAGCTCACACGGAGTTGGCCTTCAAATTGTCAAATAACCCAACATTTATACTGTCAAATATCTCATATTAAAATTGTCAAACAACCGTATATTAACACTCTGAAATACCTTGTTTTTACACTCTTAAACGCTTAATCTTTCAGAGAATTTTCTTTCTCTTATCCACAGTTTTATCAAAATAGGGTATTTGACAGTATTAAAAATAAACTGCCAATTGTTAGCATCTGTATTTAAAATGAATATAGGCCGGGCTTTTTACTTTTTTTACAGAAAAAAATATTCATAATGTTACTAAAAACCCACGATAAAAATGATAGTTTTCTTGTCTTTTCTCACGTGACCCAAAACGCTTGGGATTGGCGGAGCCTAAAATGACGTCACACGCAAGTAAACTTCCGGTTAAAGTGACATTAGATTGTATGGTTTGACGTTTTAATGACAGTCGTGTGACGTCACACACCAGTGAGACGCCATATTGTCCAGAGATACGTTTTTCGCGGCAACTTGAAAATAAGAGTTTTTGAAGTTAGATACGGGACCATGTATTTCGACACTGTTGCAAGCGCCATGATCACGGAGTAACTTGGTTACTCCAGATCACGTGATCACGGAGTAACTGGTTACTCCGTGATCGGTAACAGTGCCGAAATATCGGAAACTCGCTAAAAACAAGGTAAATGGTAACAATCCCGTAAATAACTTCTCTAATATATAAAATTCTCGTGTCGCGGTGTTTGTGGTTAAACTCCTCCGAAACGGCTTTCCCGATTCTCATGAAATTTTGTGTGCATATTGGGTAGGTCTGAGAATTGGACAACATCTATTTTTCATCCCCCTTAATGTTAAGGGTAATCGACCCCTAAATTTTTTTTTCAATTTTAGATATATTTTTTATAATTTTTTTATGATACATCATACAAAAATACATACAACCCGAAATTTCACCCTTCTACCACCAACCCCTATTTTTTTATGGCGCTACGAAGTTCGGTGGGACAGCTAGAATTACTATAATGTTAGTGACCATGAAAGTTTAAAACAATATAAAGAGTTTTTGATTTAACTTTTTTACCGAAATACACATACATATGACATTACAACATAATGATGAATATCCACTTTTTATTGACACTAAAAACATTAGTATATAACGTGAGATCGTTTTCTAAACCTTGTCAAATACTATATTGATTAATTCACTACAATCTTACCTCCATTAGACAGAGTATAGCGATCTTCTGTCTCAGCAGCGTGTCTGCCCGCATCAGTTCCGGGAACGCGCTGGCGTGTTGTTGCCGAATGTTTGAGAATGTGTGGATGTCGCCGACAGAGGCCGCCTTCACTGCTTCTATGGCCCAGGAATCGGGCGAGTCTGACAGAGATTGGAGGATTGGGTGGGCCAGCTGTATGGGGAAATAAAAAATATTCAATTCAATATGACGACCTCCGTGGCCGAGTGGTTTCTACGCCGGGTTTCATGGCGTCGCCGACTCGAGAGGTCCCGGGTTCGAATCCCGGTGGGGGCAGATGTTTGTATGATGAACACGAGCATTTTGTACTCCAGTCATGGATGTTTAAATATGTATTTCTATATAAATCTTTATGTATATAATGCTTCTGTGAGTGTGTATGTCACTGAACTTCTCTTAAACGTCTGGACCGATTTTGATGAAATTTTTTGTGTGTGTTCAAGGGGATCTGAGAATGGTTTAGATTCACAATTTTGTCCGCTGGACAACCCCTATTTTTTAGGGCGGTACGAAGTTCGCTGGGTCAGCTAGTATACTTATATATGTACTGTATATGTATTCTATCCGTTACCCTAGCATCCCATAACACAAGCCTTACAGTGCTTACTTTGGGGCTAGGCTAATTGGTGTGAGTGTTGGAAATATTAATTTTTATTTAACTATATTTATAATATTACCAAATAACAAAGCATTATCCTGTTTCTACGAACCACACTCCATATATGGTCAAACCTAACCTAACCTCGCAAACACCCAACCGCAGACCTCTATGACGTCACTGAACCCGATAAAACTGACCTTTTATTTATTCAATTTATTGCACTCATATGGTTACTTGGATGGTCACAAGTTACAAAATGCATAAAGTAACTAACATGAACCCTGTCAGGGTATCGCAATATAGATAAAAATTACAAAAGAGAACAAGAATGATGACTAATTTCTTTTTTCTTCGTTTATCAGGTAGATTATCAAAAAGTATTGGACACGTATTTTTTCTTTTTTCACATAATATAAACATTGCAGAGATATATTGATTTGACAAGTCGCATGACGTCACGTTTGAGTACACTTATAAGGGAAAATTCACTCAAAAGTGACGTCACGAGCCCCCACTCCCAAACTTTGACGCGCTATAACTTTGTCATTTTTTGGTTGATTGCCCAAAGAAAAAATACGTATCCATTATTTTTTGATCATCTAACTGACGGACTTAATAGAATTTCGTTTACTGTACCCCGCCATCACCCCTATTTAACAAATAAACAATTATCTATATGAAGCACCTAATTTTTATTAAACAACTTGTTTTTCTCAAAGTATGCATAAATGTTATTTGTTTTCATCAATATCATGAATCAATATTATGAAAGCATGAAAAAAAACATATATAAAAGCAACTAGTTAAGGGGAGGAAGGACTTTTTGGCGGAATCGGGAAGCGTCAATTTAGCAGTTTTGTTTTTCTTGTTAAAAATTGTGTTGTGGCGGATGTTAGTGTCTAATAATGGTGGATTATTAACCGCTAAGTGTTCGGGAATAGCGAGCTCGATGGCGTAAGTGGTTAGCGCGTTCGGCTGCGATCGTTGAAGTTAAGCAACTTTCGCAGTGGTCGGTCATTGGATGGGTGACCAAAAATTTACTATCTCTCATTCCTCCGTGCTTCGGAAGGCACGTGAAGCCGTCGGTCCCGGCTGCATCTGCAGTCGTTAGCACCCGACAATCCGCACTGGGCCCGCGTGGTGGGTCATGGCCCAATCTTCCTATTCCATCCATAGGGGAGGCCTGTGCCCCAGCAGTGGGGACATTAGTAGGCTGATGATGATGATGTTTAGGAACACGCACAAGTGTTGGCATGTAAAACAAAATAGCGGAAAGTGTCTTTCGACGTTCCCTCAAGAAGTCCACGGGGAGGTTCCAGTAAATCCCCACACATTTACTGAAACATGGGGAAAGGGGGATTGACTTGACTGCCACTTACTTTGACTTGATTTATTACTTTGACCACGAGTGCTATAGTATTTGTAAACATTTTAACACTTGACATTGGCTAAATGCACAAGCCGCGCGAAGCCATGTAGAAAAAAGGGAGGAGGGAAAACAATATTATCTGAGGCATTACAACTGTTTAACGAGCTATCAGCTGAAAAAAAAAATGGGTGCGTGTACTTATGTAGGCGCGTGAGAAGTTATCCTTCTTTGGCATCGTTTAAAATTAGTTTTTAATTGCATGCAAATAATTAATTACAATAAATTAATAAAAAGTCTGGAAAAGGACACAGTCAATAAAGTTCAGTTTTAATTTGAAAAAATAAATAAATAATCAAAATATTCAATTAAAATCACTACTGAATATAAATTATTAGAACATATGTGATTTGCACTTGTATGAAACTCAAACACGTATTCCGAATATACAAACTAGAAACATGTGGATAAATATTATAAATATGAATACCTACAACTGTTACTTTATTACAAATAATAAAGATGTGGTTTTTGGTTCTACTACACCAATGGTCAAGAGATGGCGTTGTAGTCTCCTGAATCGCGCTTTGGTTCCGTTGTTACAGATTAATAAATACTTTTGATAGGCCTTCACAATTCAAATTCAAATTCAATTCAAATTCAAACTCATTTATTCAGTCTAGGCTGTTACAAGCTCTTGTGAAAGTCAAACGCTACGCCATCGGTTCGTAAATCTACGGCGGGAGACCTTGTACTGAGAAGAACCGGCAAGAAACTCAGCAAGGGCTATTTTTTTCTCCCTGTTTTGTTTCACACAGTGTCGTCAATTGAAAGATGACATCAAAAATTGAATACATGTGTTGATGTCAACTTCCATCACATTAATATTATTAATTAACAAAAGTTAAGTATAACTAGGTACTATTTTTAAATTTAGAAGTGGCGATTAAACAATTTTCAACCAAATTAGCAAAGTAAAAAGACAGTCTATTATGTTAAGCCCAAGGTGACTTATCATTTATGAAATCTTTTACAGTATAGTAACCTTCGATCACAGAAAGACTAGATACAGCAAGTAGGTTCGAATCGCGTTCCATGAAAACTCCGCTCAATTTAAAAACTCCACTCATCGCCCGCTCAGTCTGTCGTTGGCAGCTACGCGACCGCCCGTCAATTTCGCAGTGTTTCTCGTCACTAATATTGCAAAAATGCCGACTTGCACGATCAAAACATGTAAAAGTGATACAAGAAAGCACACTAAAACTACTGGAATTACATTTCATGAGTGAGTATGCTTTTAAATACAATTTTTGATAAGAAAAAAACAAAAATTACTCTCTCATACATTTCATCTGGTTGTGTAAAGTGGAGACGGCTTCTTTAAAAAATAAACTATTTTCTTATGTTTGAATGGTAAAGATTTAATACGTAAGATAGGATATTGAGAGGCCTGTTGATTTAGTGGTTAATAAACGGGATTCGAACCCGCGACCTATGGAACAGAACCATAGGTCGCGGGGTCGAAACCCGTAAAGGGAAAATGTTTGTGTGATGAATACGGACATTTGCACCAGAGTCATAGATGTTTATATGACATTATGTATTAATATCCGTTACCTAGCTCTCATAGTACAAACTCTGCTTAGTTTGAGGTGTGAGTGTATCAGATAAAAAAAACGTGTATCTAACAAACTTGTTATGATCATTTTCTTTTAATTTTTAATCTCGTTATTAATTTAATTTTATCTAGATTTCCACAATCGGCAGAGAGGCGAGAAAATTGGATTAATGCCATACTCTTTACAAGGGATCCCAATTGGAGACCTTCAAAACGTGCCTCTATTTGCTCCTTACATTTTCATGAATCGGATTTTTATACCACTAACAAAGGCCTACGGAGATTAAAGAAAACAGCTTTACCTAAATATAAACTAGTGGTAAGTACCTATATCACTTTTACATATTATAAATACAGAGGTGACTCGGTCTCTCTGTGTTCCTTTTCACGCCTAAAGATAAATACCTATAAAGTTTGTTTAACGAAGTTTCAAATGAGTTAATGTTATATGATAGATAAGTTATAATTATATGATACACTAACAAGGTGTTAAATAAATTCAAATAAATGATAGATATGCTAAGTTAAGTTATAAACGTGTATGATCCTGGAAAAAAGCTTAAAACTAGGTGTTAAAAGAAATTCAAATAAATTTTAGATATGTTAAGTTATGAACGTGTATGATCCTGGAAAAGATCTTAAAACTAGGTGTTTTAGGTGACTGATGGCGCAATTACACTTGGTCGTTAGCCCGAATACGATTGCCTATGGAATTCGGACAAACGACTAAGTGTAAATGAACGGAGTCGAGTCGCCCATATCGGACAGTTTTCGTTTTGTTTACCCGACGCCGTCTTGCAGCCCGTGTTCGAGTAAAAACAATGTAATTATTGCATCGGGTGGCCGAATTCCAGTAACGTCTTTCGTGCACCCGAATACGGGCTAACGACCAATTAAGTTGTTTGTGTTAATTATTTCAATATTTTTTTGCAGAATCATTCCAGCCAGCCACAAGATCTACAACATATCGACACATTTGAAATAGACAAACCAAGTACTTCATCTCAAAGATACTGTTCATCCGAGTCTCAAACATTCAAGTCTATTGAAATTCTCAAAGCACCGAGTGACTATTTATTGCGTGAACCGTTACAAGATTTAACTAATTCAACGTCATTTACATCACATAATCTTTTGAATACAACATTCACTGAACTTAAAAATGTAGTTATTAACAAAGAACCAACTAGAACAACTGAAGAGTTTGCTTTTCAACCAAATTGTGAACATCAGGAACCTAACAATACATTTATGCAGAGCTGTTTGCAAGAAAATATTAATTCTCCAATTTCATCTTATTCAGATATAAATTCATATTTAGAATCTCCAAAAACGTATGCCCTTAAAACAAAATTAAGAAAAAAAACTATGCTCGCTGACCTTCGATTAAAAAAATTGAAAAAAGTGCAGAGAATAAATAGAAGATTGATTAAACAGAACTGCTCTTTGAAGAAAATAATAAAAGATCTTAAAGAAAAAAAATATATTACTAGTGACGATGAACAAAAACTTTCTAATAATAATATAATGGCAGCTGAGATATTTAATAGGATGCATTTAAAAAAAAAGAAATGTAAGAGAACAACATTGAAATATCCTGCATTCATAAGAAAATTTGCCCTCACCCTAGACTTTCTTTCACCAGCTGGATACAAGTACGTTAGAAGGGTATTTGACTCGTGTTTACCACATCCGTCGACGCTTAATAAGTGGTATCAAAGCATAGATGGGAAACCAGGTTTCTCGGAGGAGGCATTTCGGGCATTACAAGTTAAAGTGGTTGCAACTACTGACAGACAATTAAGATTTTGCTTGATAGTGGATGAAATGGCCATTAGGCAAAAAAAGATTTTCAACGGGAAATTCATGGAAGGATTAGTTTCATTCGGAGAAAATACAGAGGAAATAGCAACTCAAGCATACTGTGTCATTTTAGTGCCAATAAACGATTCTTTTAAATTACCTTTGGGGTATTTTTTAGTAAATGGCTTTTCAGGCGAACAAAGAGCCAATATTATCAAAAGAACGTTAGAAAAATGTCACGAAGTTGGAGCCATAGTAAAAACGCTTACTTTTGATGGATGCGCCTCAAATTTTGCAGCTGCCAACGAATTGGGCTGTAAACTAGATGACACTCATAATTTAAAAACGCACTTTCCACATCCAAGTGACAATAGCACAAACGTTTACTTGATGCTTGATCCATGTCATATGGTCAAGTTGGTTAGAAATACATTGGAGTCAAAAAAGGAATTTATAGATTCAAATGGAAAAATTATACAATGGCAATATCTCGTTGAGTTACAAAAGTTGCAGGATAACTTAGGCATGCATTTTGCAAACAAGGTCACTGAACAACACATAAAATTTCGTAACCAAATCATGAAAGTTAAACTCGCTACCCAACTTTTTAGCAGAAGCGTTGCAAGTACTTTGGATTTGTGTCAAAATGAACTTAAATTATCTACGTTCAATGATGCTTCAGCAACTACTAAAATGGTGCAAATAATGAATGACCTATTCGACGTTTTAAATTCTAGATCAATCAAAAATAACGGTTACAAACAGCCAATTTGTGCAAAAAACAAAGAACAACATTTTAGACTACTGAACGAAGCCGAACAATATTTAAAAGCATTAAAGATAGAAGTGCCAATAACACATGTAAAGACGTATAAAAAAAAGAAAATAAGTACAACTACCATTTATCAAAAACCGATCACTGAAACTAGAAATAAAACAGGATTTATTGGGTTAATTATTTGTATTAACAGTTTAAGAAATTTATATGAAGAACTGATTGAGAAGGCTGAAGTGATACAGTATCTTCCATCATATAAGTACTCACAAGACCACGTAGAATTATTTTTCAGTAATATTCGAAGTCATGGGGGGCACAACAATAACCCTGATGCCCGTCAACTACGCGGTGCTTTCAGAAAACTGCTTAACCACTTCGAACTGAAATCAAATTTCACTGGAAACTGCATCCCTCTGGAAAATTATCCAATTTTAAATTGTTCATCAGCTGTATCGACAATCAATCGTACTGTAACTGGCTATCGATTTGAAGAAGATGAAGAAACAGAGGGTGCGTTTGAGAAGGATACGCAGGAAGGAAAAAATTGTGACATATTTAATGAAATGTTGGATGCTTCAGTGCCACCGGAAAGTATTGAGCAAATAGTGGGGTACATATCAGGTTTTGTATCTAAAAAAATTAACCGAAAAATTAAATGTCGATCATGCTCTGACAGTCTTTTTACGCCAAGTGGGTTATATTTTCATAAGCTGATTGATAAGAAAAACTTTGGTGGACTGATTTATCCGTCTGTCGATGTTTATAAAGTTTGCATCAACAGTGAAATGGTTCTTAGAAAAATATTCAAGGAACGAGTCAAAGCTTCTGACAGAAACTATTACGCTCGTATTTGCTTGCAGTGTTTCAAAAGTTGCATGTATGCATATAAAGAAATTTTCCAGTGCCTTGAAGGGCACTCGTTGGAGCAACCGGCCACTTATAATCATCGGATATTTTTGGTAAGAAGTGTGATTGAAGAGTATGTTAGTCTGCGTCTTTATTATAATTCAAAAAAGGAGTCGTACATCAAAACTAAGAGACAAGTTTTTAATAAACTGACACTTTTTAAAGGTACATGAAATTTTGCCAATACATTTAAAATTATAAATAGAGAATTTTTATATAATAAACCTGCAATTTATGATAATTTCAATTGTTTATGTTTTAACCTTATCCTTACTGAAAAGTTCAACTTACTTAACAACTTACTTACCAACTTATTTCGATGATAGAAGATATACTTTGATCTTCCTGTCTAATTCATTTATTTCATAGAGCAACACGGAAGGGAGTAGCCATAGCGACATAATACTATAATTTTCATTCCCGCACTCAAATTATCTGTATTCTGTATGGTTGCAACCTCTTTTAATATGCAATAAAAAACAGGTTTTACTTTCTATCGACAGCTGTGCCCTAAGCACGAACTTTGACAGATCCGTAAACGTATCGCCACCGTCAAAGTTTCGATGGAAACTAAGCAGCGCCCCTACCGAACGTAAGAACAAACTGGCTCTTTCCATAGAAATTTTGACGATTTCGATAGGGTTACGCATCTGTCAAAAGTTCGTGCTTAGGGCACGGATAGGGAGCGATACTGAATACTTTGAAACCCCAAAACACTACTTTTTAACTTAATAATTTTCAATGCTTTTTTTCACATTCTATCATATAATACTATTATTATTGTAATTTTATTGCATTTTTATTATACATCTGATATTTAATTATACTACAATAATAAAAAAATAATAAAAGCCGCTATGAATATGAATCCATAGTTTTGAGCCTCGGCACGCACACATAACATATCGAATACGCGCGCCCACATTCGCCTATTTTGGAGCACGTAAATGTGTGCGTGAAACGAAAGGTCAAGCAATACGAGATCACTGTGCGCGAAAAAAGGATAGCAGTACATTGCTAGCGATCTCTTGAAGCTGAACGGTAATATATCACGCGATACACACACTACTAATGTCGCGCCGACGCATTTAGTAATAGTTGAAGTATGAAGTACTGTATCTAGTCTTTCTGTGATCGAAGATAGTAACCTTTCTTAAGGAGACATGTTTTTATACACACTTTAAACTTATTAAAAGGTAAATTAATTATTTCTTTTGGTATTTTATTATAGTAACATACACCTTGACCCACAAATGAACCAAGAACCTTTTGGAGTCTCAATGGTGGCAATTTGAGTTTATCTTCATTTCTGGTATTGAAATTATGTACATCATCGCGCCTCGTATATAAATTTATGTTCTGACGCACAAACAATATACAATTGTAAATGTATTGAGAGGCAACAGTCATTATACCTATTTCTTTAAATTTATCCCTAAGAGAAGTTCGAGATCCCAAGCGGTAAATGGCTCTTATAGCTCGTTTTTGAAGAATAAAAACTGTTTCAATGTCTGCGGCCGTGCCCCATAATAGAATGCCATATGACATAATGCTGTGAAAGTAGCTGAAGTATATTGTCCTAGCAGTGTCGACATCTGTAAGCCGTCTTATTTTATAAATTGCATAAGCAGCAGAACTTAGTTTACCGGCTAGTGTTGTAATGTGAGGGTTCCATTGAAGTTTGTGGTCTAGTGTTACGCCTAAGAAAACGGTTGTATCGACTAAAATTAGTTTTTCACCATTTAGAATTATATCCCCCATTTCAACATGCTTTACATTCGGCAAAGTAAATTTCACACATTTAGTTTTGCTCGCATTCTGTTTAAGATTATTAGAAGAGAACCAGTGAAGTACCTTGGAAAGTGCATTGTTTACATCGTCATAATTTGTTTTACACCTGTCAACGTTAAAAATTAGCGAGGTGTCATCTGCAAACAAAACAATTTCACAAAAATTTTCTACAAAGAAAGGTAAATCATTAATGTAAATTAAAAAAAGAAATGGACCTAAAATTGAACCCTGAGGAACGCCTATTTTCACATGAGATCCGGCTGATTTTGTACCGTTAATATCAACTATTTGTGTCCTTTCTGTTAAATATGATTGCACTAATTTTTGTGCGGAATCTTTTATGCCGTAATGATTTAATTTCCGTAACAAAGTTTGATGATTAACGCAATCAAACGCTTTAGATAAATCGCAGAAAACCCCAAGAGCATTCTGCGACTTTTCCCAAGCATTAAATATATATTTTAGCATAGTGGCCCCAGCATCAGTCGTGGAACGGTTTTTAGTGAAACCGTACTGCGCTCTGTGTAAAAGTTTATTAATGTTAAAATGAGTCAACAATTGTTCTAACATTATTTTTTCAAAGATTTTACTCAATGCTGGTAATATAGATATTGGCCTATAGTTGCTAGGATCTTTACAATTTCCAGACTTAAATAAAGGTATGATTTTACTGAATTTCATAAGATCAGGGAATACTCCCTGATCTATACATGAATTAAAAATATCAGCTAGGTAAGGGGCTATAGAATGTATAATATTATTTATGACTTTGACAGATATACCCCATAAATCAGATGCATTTTTCATTTTTAATGAATGGAAAACTTTAATTATTTTAAAAGAACTAACGTGCTTGAAATTAAATAATAAACCACACGGAGGTACATATTTTTGTAACAGAGCTGTAGCAGTATCAGACGATGAGTCCAAGTTGGAAGTAGTTTCTAATGGTATATACCATATACCATTCATCATAAAATATCATAAAAAAATTATCGAAAATATCTGCGACTTCATGTTTCGATTTTACGAGATTATTATTGATTTTAAGAACCATGCTATTTTCACGAGGCTTACACTTGCCACTTTCGCGCTTAATGATATCCCAAGTGGTCTTTATTTTATTACTAGATTTTTTAATTTTATCCCTAATAAAATTGGACTTTGCAGTATTACATATGCTTTTAAACAATTTGGAATATTTTCTAACATAGTTAATAAACTCAGGATCCTGGTTATATTCTTTGATTCTATAAAGCTCATACAGCCTTGTTCTACTCTTATATATACCACTTGTCGCCCAGTCACAGAACTGCAACTTCTGTGTACATTTAATGGTTTTCATTCTGAACGTATTTTGAAATTCATTATTTATTAAATTAAAAAGATTTTTGTACAAAATATCCGGATCATCATGCGTCCAAGGCATTAAAGGAAGTTTATCGCTAATGTTATTTTTAAAATTATTAACGCGCTCATTTGTTATAGGTCTACACTCTATTATGTTCGGCTCAGTACTGACATTGAAACTATATGTTGTCTTTAAACCGAGATGATCGGAAGTAATATCACTAAAGACTGACCCTTCAATTGCATCCAATTCAGAAAAAAAGTTGTCTAAACAAGTGGCTGAGTGAGATGTTACTCTGGTTGGTTCAGTAAACTGGAAATTTAAATTAAAACATTTAAACAAAGTAATTAACCGAAGACTCAAAGAGCTATTTTCAAGTAGATTGACATTAAAATCACCACATACTATTACAGATTTATTTTTTAATTTATTGAGAGATTCCTCCATGACTGATTCAAATGTATCAAAGTTTCCTGAGGGGGGCCGGTATACACATACTATATAAAAATTTACTAACTCTACACACGACAGCTCAACATGGCGTTCCACTGAAAGGCTTACAATGTCCTTTCTTTCCTTACATTTTACATGATGTTTTACAAAAATTAAAGACCCTCCATGAATAGCTGTCCTGCGTACAAATGCACTGGAGTGTTGAAAATTGTTTAAATAAAATGACATTTCATGTTGTTGCAGCCAGTGTTCAGTTATGCACATGATATGAGTTTCATGACTTTTAGCTAATAATTCTAACTCTAAGTCTTTGCCGGCCAAGCCCTGGATATTTTGGTGAATAATATTGACATAATGGGGCTTAGCTTTTGTCATACGCTTCAGTTTAAATCTAAAGAGTTTATTGTAGAACTACAATTTATCAAAAGATTTGAATTAGTACAAGTACTAATGTCAGTTTTAAAAGAAGTAATTACAATTTGTAAATTAAAAGCTAACAAATTAGCTAATTGTGTCCGAGATTTCTTTGAAAGATACATAGTATCTGAAGTCAGTTTAAAATTACTAATAAATTTATTAATGTCAAAAAACAAAATGACGTCACTATGACGATTAATCAAATTATACAAGTATGTATTTAAATCAAAGATGCGCTTATTTTCATCCCACGTCAAATTTTTAGCATAAGGGAAAGCGCTGATTATTAATTTGCAGTTAGTTTCTCCTTGTAACTTTAATAATACATTAAAACTATTCAATATGTCCCTTTTTCTAACGTCAGAGCTGTCACCACATAAAATGATTAAATTGGTAAAACTATCTACTTTATGCATTGTAACATTATTTACAATTTCTTTAAATGATTGCCCAGGAAAGCATAAATTGTAAAATTTATTATTATTACAATGCAGTCGTTAGTACCCACTAAATAGAGATTCTATTTCTATTTCGTTGGTAGTTTTCTTAATGTGCGGTAAACGCAAAAGTAAATATATATATAATATTATGTTAAAATTTTGTGTTACAGTGATGCGCGCGCATCTTAAAATTTCACTCTCATCTCATCATTTTTTCATAACGCGCCTAAAGAAGTATAACTTCAAAAACTACGATTGTAAAAATACATTTAAAAGTAAATTAAAAGAGTATATCACGCTTAAATAAAACTAGTTTTTACGGGTTAATGCACGAAACTTTATTTATTTACTAGCTGACCCAGCGAACTTCGTACCGCCATAAAAAAATTAATTAAAAAAACATTGTCCAGCGGAAAAAAATGTGAATCTAAACCATTCTCAGATCCCCTTGAACACACACAAAAAATTTCATCAAAATCGGTCCAGTCGTTTAAGAGAAGTTCAGTGACATACACACTCACAGAAGAATTATATATATAAAGATTGACGTTTCGTAGCCTTCACAGGCTACGTTGTCAGAATAAAACTTTTATTTAATTTGTCGAGCTACCTTCAATTAAAATTAAATAAAAGTTTTATTCTGACGACGAAGCCTGTAAAGGCTACGAAACGTCAATAAATAAATAAAGTTTCGTGCATTAACCCGTAAAAACTAGTTTTATTTAATGAGTGATGTGCGTGAAAACCTAAGAAACAAATATATCACGGTTAACTTTAAAATTTTATAAAAATGGAAATTCTAACAATGTTGGTATCACAAAGCTGTGCTATCATCATTATCATCATCATCAGCCTATTAATGTCCCCACTGCTGGGGCACAGGCCTTCCCTATGGATGGAATAGGGAGTGCGGGCTATGACCCACCACGCGGGCCCAGTGCGGATTGGTGGGTGCTAACGACTGCAAATGCAGCCGGGACCAACGGCTTAATGTGCCTTCCGAAGCACGGAATGTGCTATAAGTCACAATAATGTTAATGTTTGTATACTAAACCCATACTGCAGAAGCAGATACAATAAAATAAAAAGAAAATTGACAATCCCATTATAAGAAAACTGTATGTTTTTATGAGAAACTAGCGGCCCGCCCTCGCTTCGCTTCGGTGTAGAGCTGAAGTGTAGACTACAGTTTTTGTTCTCAGGCTTGTATTATACACAATGACATTCATCTATGATTCTTCTTATACCTGCATGCAAAGTCTCAGCCCGATCGGTTTAAAATTGACAAAGTTTCATACAAACTTTCATTCCCTATTTAATCCCCTTGGGGGTAGAATTGATCAAAATCCTTTCTTAGCGGATGCCTACGTCATAACATCTACCTGCATGCCAAATTTCAGCCCGATCCGTCCAGTGGTTTGGGCTGTGCGTTGATAGATCACTATGTCAGTCAGTCAGTCACCTTTGAGTTTTATCTATATATGATGACATTTTATGAAACATCAAATAAATCTCATACGATGTGAAATGAAAATTAAAATGGTTAAACATATTCCACAGCTTCTTAGATAAAGTCTAATAATTATAAAAAATGTGTGCGTGTACTAGTGTACACACGTAAGAAGTGAAACTTCTTTATGGCCTTATTTTTCGAAAAATGATCTACATGCAACTTTCCAGAAATTGGTTAAATAAAGTTAAATTAGATAAAGTTTAAACAAAAGGATTTTATTATCATAGACATGAATACAAATTACTGCCTATGAAACTGTTATGATTACACGGCTCAGTAATCTAAGGCGCATGTTCCACCTCCGACGATGAACGATAAGCGAGTGCGGTATCGTTGAGCGAGTATCGCTGAGCGAGTATCGCTGAGCGAGTATCGCTGAGCGAGTATCGCTGAGCGAGTATCGCTGAGCGAGTATCGCTATGAGAGTTTGGCTGAGCGAGTCTTATCTTTAATAAGTATTGTCACTCAGCTACAAACGAGTAGAGAGAGTTCTCGCCGGCGACAGTGTGATCATTCAGCTATCAACTATTAATATAAAAAAAGATGGCGCGTAACGGAAAAATTTGACGGTAATTTTTTTTCCAACGCCGATAAAGAAGTTTCACTTCAATAATTAATTATGGTTAATTTATGGAAAAGCAAATATTGGGAAATAAGGATTCTAGTGGGGGTGATATATTATGTGAATATGACTTTTTCTATAATTTAATTTTATTGTTAATTAAAATTTTAAGATTTAAAGAGTAAGCTCACGGACTCCCCCAGATCAAACACATCTGACGGCAGTAAGGCAGCCAGCGCCAGTCTGGCGTCGCTCGGGTAAAGATAGATCTGTATAATATGACGATATAATGAGTAAACTCACTAGCTTCCCCAGATCATAGACACCTGGCGCCAATAAAGTAGCCATCACCACCTCACATTTGATACCTATTATACATATTAGTATCATAAAAACTGTATACTCACCACCTCCCCCAAATCATAGACATCTAGCGCCAGCAAGGTAGCCATCACCACATAGCATTTGATACATATTATATGTATAAGTATCATATAAAGAGTAAAGTCACCAATTCCCCCAGATTGTAGTAATCTGGCGCCAGTAAGGCAGCTAATGCCAGTCTGGCATCGCTCGAAAAAAACCAGATATTACGATATAACGAATAAACTCACCAATTCCCCCAGATCGTAGACA
Organism: Chilo suppressalis; assembly: GCA_902850365.2. Classification (NCBI taxonomy): domain Eukaryota; kingdom Metazoa; phylum Arthropoda; class Insecta; order Lepidoptera; family Crambidae; genus Chilo; species Chilo suppressalis. The sequence continues at coordinate 681,729 of OU963922.1, forward strand.
TCTGGCGCCAGTAAGGCAGCTAGCGCCAGTCTCAGCGCCACCTGGCGTCGTTCGGGTGTCGGTAGATCTGCCCCTCCGGCACGACATCCCACGTAACGGAGAGCGGCGCGGTAATACCGACCCATGGGGCCTCGGACCCTGACCCGAACAATGCCATAAGTTAGTGTTTTAACTTGAAAAACATTAGTAAAATACAGATCTTAATTATCTACATAAAAGCACATCATGTTCTGCCCTGATAGGCGCACAAATTTTTCGATTTCGTTTATACCATGCATAATATTATAAATTTACTGAAATTTTCTTACAAATGTTTTATATAGTTATAGAAATTTATTATATACAGTGGTGGTCACATTATTAAAGACACTACCTAATTCACCACAAAAAACTTACTTCCGGCCGACTCGAAAGGCCCCGGGTTCGAATCCCGGTGGGGGCAATGTTTGTGTGATGAATACAAGCATTTGTACTGAAGTCATGGATGTTAAAAATGTATTTCTATATAAACATACTTATATAGGTACAGTATATGTATTCTATCCGTTACCCTAGCATCCCATAACACAAGCCTTACAGTGCTTACTTTGGGGCTAGGCTAATTGGTGTGAGCGTTGGAAACATTTATTTATATTTATTTAGATACCCTATCCACCCAAACAACATCATGTTAAAAGAATAATAAAGGGGAAGCGATTCGAAAACATCCAATATTTTCACAAGCATTTGTACTGAAGTCATGGATGTTAAAAATGTATTTCTATATAAACATACTTATATAGGTACAGTATATGTATTCTATCCGTTACCCTAGCATCCCATAACACAAGCCTTACAGTGCTTACTTTGGGGCTAGGCTAATTGGTGTGAGCGTTGGAAACATTTATTTATATTTATTTAGATACCCTATCCACCCAAACAACATCATGTTAAAAGAATAATAAAGGGGAAGCGATTCGAAAACATCCAATATTTTCATAAAATATCAAAATATCCGAAATTATTATCCAATACTTTAACTGCTTGGTTTAATTCGTTATCAGTACCAATGGGTATAAACTATTATTTATTTGACGACCTCTATGCAGTTCTTGTTATTATTAAAAATAAAATGACGTTTTCTTTCTGTCTGTTGCTTCTAAGCAAACTCAGCTGCATTTAAAAATGTCAAATTAATTTAATGCTTCATTAAGTTTTGGGGTTGTCTTATTTCATTGTCATTGCAAAGGAAGTGATAGCATTTACTGAAGACTTAAGTTAATTGAATTCTCTGTCTGTGGCCATTGAGACAGAAGAACTTCAATATAATATTTGAACACAGAAAGGTAAAATTTTGATCAATCATTATGAAAGGTAATCGAACCTGTAATACTCTGAGGCAAGCTTATAGAATCTGCCGTGCACTGGTGTGACTCCGTCTGCATCTTCCAAAGTGCCTTCCAAATGTTCTATGATCTTCTCCGTGGCGTCGAGGTCGTTGAGATGCTCCAGGTGAATCTGACCTTGCAGCACCTGGAATGGGAAGAAGATGGTTGATGCATAAACTTCTTTTCGGACAAGGTGTAAATGGAAAAATCCTACGGAAAAGATGAAATGGATATGTATCAGGAGCGTCACAAGACATATACAGTGGTGGTCATATAATTAGAAACACTTCTTATGAATAAAGAAAGTATAACTTCAACATACAAATGTTCATAAAAATTATACACATTCAATAGTTAATCTCATCTCATTAAGTGCATAAAACATATGTTTTAATTAAAAAATGAGTCATACACAAATATAGGAGTTTATTTTCTGTTATTGGCAAGTTGGATGCCTAATTAGATACATTTTAAAAATATTCCCTAGTACTTTTCCTTTTTTTTTTGAAATTTTAGAATAATATTTCATCTTTTCTACGAAAACCAAAGGTGCGTTCGTTATTTGCGTCTGAATCGGTTGGATTATGACTCCTAAATTAAATAAATATGAAACACTCATAAATTCCTCTGAGATCAGTCTGATGTTAATCTGTTTACTTGTAGTATTTTCACCGACGAGATAGATTGATCTGGTTATCAGTCCGGTTCTAAATTAATCTACGGTTTGTCGGTCGGGTAATAACAATTTGCTCAGATTTATCTGAGAACATGTGACCAAAAATCATCGCCTCTGCAATGCAAATACCGAACACTGCTCATAATGATGTAAATGTGAAATTATCAATAGGGATAGCCCGTGCCCCAGCAGTAGGGACATTAATGGGCTGTGATAAAGAAGTCCTATCCGTTATTTTGAAGTGACATGAACAAATAAAGCTTTATTTTAATTATTATCTGTATAATTTAAACAGATATTGCACTGGAAATCAAACCAGTCGCCCTAATCATTAACTTTTTGAAGTTATACTTCTTTAGGCGCGTTATGAAAAAATGATGAGAGTGAAATTTTAAGATGCGCACGCGTCACTGTAACACAAAATTTTAACAGCATGAAGTTGGTCGCTTTAGGGACCAACTTCATGCGGTTACTTTTGTGTTTACCGCACATTAAGAAAATCTACCAACAAAATAGAAATAGAATCTCTATTTAGTGGGTGCTAACGACTGCATTGTGAAGGCCTATCAAAAGTATTTATTAATCTGGAACAACGGAACCATAGCGCGATTCAGGAGACTACAGCGCCATCTCTTGACCATTGGTGTAGTAGAACCAAAAACCACATCTTTATTTTTCAATGTTACTTTTATGTTATTATTGTAATAAAGTAACAGTTATAGGTATTCATATTTATAATATTTATCCACATGTTTCTAGTTTGTATATTCGGAATACGTGTTTGAGTTTCATACAAGTGCAAATCACATATGTTCTAATAAATTATATTCAGTAGCGATTTTAATTGAATATTTTGATTATTTATTTATTTTTTCAAATTAAAACTGAACTTTATTGACTGTGTCCTTTTCCAGACTTTTTATTAATTTATGGTAATTAATTATTTGCATGCAATTAAAAACTAATTTTAAACGATGCCAAAGAAGGATAACTTCTCACGCGCCTACATAAGTACACGCACCCATTTTTTTTACAATTACAGTGTGTTACTAAAGAGAAAAATGCATATCTTTTTTTGTGTTACCGCTTTCTGCGATCAGTCTACACTAATAACTTGCATATCTATCTATGTTTTTCAGAATAAGTATCTTAGTGGCGTTAGAATAAAGCAATAGTGGATAGCTTCATAGCTCGCTGATTTTCACTTCCAGATGAAAGCTTTTGACAGATGCCAAAGTAATTAGCAAATAGGCCTCCAGGACTAATAGAACGAAAAATCACTGGTTTCACACAAAGAATCTCTCATGCTTGCCTGTCAAATAGATTTTTAACTAAAAACAAATTACTGTAAACAGTTTACCTTGCATAAGGCTAACGCTTCATCGTTCATTTTGACTTTAGGTTCCATCTTCTCCAAGAATGCGATTGCATCCTTCTTGTTGGTGTACTGCTTCACCAAGTGTGCTACGATCTCCATAAGTGACAGGGGGTTGATCCTGAAACATATTTCATTGAAATTTAAAGACATATTGTGAAGAGAGTTTAAATATAGTAATATAGTTAAATATAGTCTTGGTGCAAAAGCAACGGATTTACACAGCCTTGCCCCTTTTTATATTTTTTCTTTTAAATTATATAATTATGCATATAAAAAATTGTTAGTGTTTGGCATCCACTTGTCAGATAAAGGACCCAGTTGAAAATCAGCGCCAGTGCATACTGCACTGACATTATGCTGAACTGGGCCCTTTTCAGCGCAGCCGTGGATATGGAGTGGTATCGATTCTGGCATGATTCTATTAACTTAGGATCAGTCCTAAGTTAATAGATTAAATTCAGATTTGGCATCGGTCAGTCCTTTTCATTCACTATACATAGTGACAGGGATACGCTGCTGTCAGGTTTAAGTTTGCATTTGGGGGGTCATGCCGGAATCGACGCCAGTATGGTATATGTTAAGTGGTATTTATTATAGATGTCTGTATCTAATTGTCATTTTGTAAGTTATAAATATAACAATTTATCTGTATCCGTGTACTGTGCTGAATAAACGATTTTGATTGAATATTTCTATGATTAGTCTTAGTCCAGGTAATGTCAGAAGCAAATTCCAGGACCATGTACCTTCTTGATTTAACAAAATTGGACTTACTTATTACTATTACTGACAAGAGTAAATCATTGTTTATACCATCACCAAAGTAAATGACTTGCAGTTCTTACTTGTTCTCAAAAGTGGTTAAGAAGTTATTGTACAGCTGGATCAAGTTTTCGCCCGCCTGCAGGCTCGGGTGGGTGACGAAATCCATCAGTTTCAATGTTAATTGATGCCATAATCTGTAAAAAACGAATATGATAGGTTAGGTTTGTTTACGAAGCAAAACTTAGGACACAAGTGGTATCATTATTGGTTACTCACTTTTTGTTGTAAAGTTCCTCTAGTTTAGCCCAGTCTGCTGCTATATCAGGCTCGGCTGCCTGTTTTTTTGACAAGAAATCGTTAACATCAACAACGGCAAACTTTACGGAAGCCATCTTTTTGATATTTCTAATAAAAAAAATGGTCTGTGGATATTTTCCTGTAATTGTCTGAAGATAACTGCAATACAACTCGCATTGGCTGTCATGTGGGCTTAAAAATATAAAAGCCAAGGAAATTTTATTCATTCAGCCAATCTGAAGCTAGTCACTAGTAATGCCATCTAGTGTCGAGTAGCAAAATGAGTTAGTACAAAATTATGTCTCTAGAAGTCGCTAGTTGTCAAATCGTGATGTAGAGCAAAAGCTCTGCCAAAAGGCAGAGCTCGACTCATTTCGTTAAAGCAACTTTTTTTCAAATACATTTTGGCTTTCTTATAATTTGATGTATGGTGCTAGTTGATCTTATTGAATTTCTTTGTAAAGAAACCAAATTCTGTAAATATAATAATAACCCAAACGATTTTATCAAACGTAATTTTTAGCCGTCTTAACTGACAATCATTTCTTAAACTAAAAACATACTTAGATAAGTTTTTTTATGAAGAATGCTATATAGGTATCATAATGAAATTTCAGAAGGGTAGTTCAACAAGTTAACTTTTTGCCTAATTTTGGGTTTCACATTTTAATATCAGTTCTTTCGTAAGTTTAAATGGATTAAATGATAGTTGGCATTTGGCAAGAATCCATTAGAAGGTTTATAGTAGTGATCGAAGTAAAATTAGTACTTTTTGAGATATTTGTATTTGAAATTATCAATTGCCACCGGAATTGCATGGCCAGCGTAATTAGAAACCCCTCCATCGAAATTGGATCATAACACCAGAATTAGCTAGTAATTTGAATTTTCGACTTTTAATGAATGAATGAATGAATACTTTCTATTGCACTATTACAAAAAAAACAATACACATAAAACAGGAACGCAAACACAAAAGGCGGCCTTATTGCTAAGGTTGCAATCTCTACCAGGCAACCTTTGGCTAAATGAAACGATACCATAAGAATAGTAGAAACAGCGGGCTGTGCATTGTAAAAATAAATAAATAAACGTAAATATAGGAAAATAAAATATAGAAAGTATATGGAAGCTATAAAGCTTGATTCAAAGCGTAATAAGGTAGAAAGTTAAAACATTAACACCCTTATTAATAACGAAGACTATGCTACGATTAGTTACTCTAAGTTACCTTATTTTTTGTGACGCAGTAAAAAAATCTTGTTTACAGACGACGGCGCCTTTAAGAGGCACACCGCCGAACGGACCTCACACCTGGCTCCCGAAAACCTTACGAGCCCCCACAGTGGCTGTCCACCGAGGACTACGTAACTCTCACGGGCGCTCTACGGTATAATATCCGCTAAAAACCCTGCGAATACCCTCTAAGCTGCTTAGTGCGAAACCGCGGGATCTCCGTTTAGGGATTCTTCCGCGTCTTACTCTATGTTACCTGGGAAGATAAATCAATGTCGCTGTCTTTGCAGCTTTGTAGACGGAGTCCTGTCACACGTGTCCCAACAGTTTTGTAACGGACACTGAATCCTATTGTTGATTTGAGTGCATCCAAGCGGGATTCGATGAAATTGTGCAGCAAATTCTCTCAGCCTCATCTAGAGGCTAAATTCTTTGTTAACCACTGTAGATGCAGCCGGGACCAACGGCTTTACCTGCCTTCCGAAGCATGGAGCAGTTCAAGATAATAAGTTTTTGGTCACCCATCCAATGACTGACCATTGCGAAAGTTGCTTAACTTTCACGATCGCAGGCTGAATGCGTCATCGAGCTCCTCGTCGAAGTTAAGGTCGAGGTTACTACACATAATTTTTTACAGTTGGTTACATTTTATTGTCGCGTTTTTTATGTTTTATGAACTGTTTTCAACTTATATTGTTACTAACATATTTTTTTATTATTTTTAGGGTTTCGTACCCCAAAAGGAAAAAAAGGGAACCCATATAGGATCACTTCGTTTTTCGTCCGTCCGTCCGTCTGTCAAGACCGTTTTTCTCAGAAGCGCGCCGAGGTATCAAACTGAAATTCATATCTAATACTCATGTCTACTGCCCCTTGGAGCTGTGAAAAAAACAAACTTTTAAGCCAAAGCAATCAAATGATACAGCCGTTTATGCCGCAAATTTCCGCAAATTTTCGAAACTCCCACGGGAATCAAAACCTACAGGGTACTTTCCGTGAACTTAGAATCTTAAAATTTGGTACGAAGTAACGTCTCATAGTATAGATATAGGAAGAATTGCGAAAACCGTAAATTTTTAGTTACATTATATTATAAAAAATATTTTTGAAAAATTTAAAGTTACTAACCTCTTTTCTCATTAACGCGTAGGGGTATTAAATTGAGTTTGTACGGAACCCTGGGTGCGCGAGCCCGACTCGCACTTGGTCGGTTTTTATTTATGATCACGCTACATATGTCCATAGATAAATACCTCATATTGTAACATATATCTATCTATATATATAAAACTCAAAGGTGACTGACTGACATAGTGATCTATCAACGCACAGCCCAAACCACTGGACGGATTGGGCTGAAATTTGGCATGCAGGTAGATGTTATGACGTAGGCATCCGCTAAGAAAGGATTTTGATCAATTCTAACCCCAAGGGGATAAAATAGGGAACGAAAGTTTGTATAAAACTTTGTCAATTTTATACCGATCGGGCTGAGACTTTGCATGCAGGTATAAGAAGAATCATAGTTGAATGTCATTGTGTATATTACAAGCCTGGGAACAAAAACTGTAGTCTACACTTCAGCTCTACACCGAAGTGAAGCGAAGGCGGGCCGCTAGTACAGATATAAAACATTGTTGTCAGTAAATAAAATTGGTAACTATGCTAGTAAACACCTAACGATTTGTGATGGTATGAATGAATAAATGAATCAGTACTTACAGAGTCGATCTGGATGGATGATTTAAAACAGCTATCAATAAGTAAATTTGAATGAAGTACGGATAATTTTATTTCATTTCATTCCCGATAAGGGGAAAGGGGGATTTCAATCATATTTACTGTGGCATAACACTAACAGGCGTGTTAGGAAAACGCCTGTTCAGAAAAAAACAAAACAGAACTTTCGTCACACACACAGTAATGCTCCCAAACATATATTTTATGATCATTTAAAAAAAATATGCAATTGAATTTCCTTTTTTTTTAAGAGTTTTCTGTAGTTTCCGAAGATCATTTAAATATGACATATTTCTAGAAATGAATAAAATAGCTATTTGGAGTATTAACTCTTGAGTTTAGTGCAACAATAGCCGTAAATTTTTATTAGCCCCACATACTATATGACTCAATTTCAAACAACTACAGATTACCTAGCATAGATTGAGCTTATTTAAAAATACAATGTATTTTAATAATTAAAATATATTGTATTCTAAAGAAAAGCTTTACGAGAAAAAAAAATAGTTTATTTTGTAGTATAAGTTTTCTTTAGATTTAAACATCTAATAGTTAAATGCTTAAAAAAATAAAAACATAACTTTATTGTATTTTTAAATAAGCTCAATCTTTTTTGAATTGTGAATACAACATGTTTCATTATAATTATTATAATGATATTCACAAATGAAAAATTCAAAATTCAATATCGTTTATTCAGTCTAGGCTGTTACAAGCACTTGAGAATGTCGAAGAGCTACGTCATCGGTTCGCAAATCTACGGCGGGTTACCTCAGCAAGGGCTGTTTTTTTCTCCCTGTATTAAACAGAGTCGTCAAATTGGAAAATTTCTTCAATATGAGATAACACATGAAGTCACTTTCCATTACAAATGTAAATGATATAAAAGTTATGACTATTAAATCAGATATTTCAATTCAACATTCGAAGTAAGTAAAACATACTTTCCTACAGTATTCTAAAATACTAACAATTAAAACGTTGAACAAGAGTATCTTCTTAGGTCCTTTAGGCAGCGATTTTGCTAAATATCAATTTATCAAGTACACATTTTTCTATACTATTCTATACCTAGTTTTAGTTGATATTTACTATATCAAGTTTTAGTTGAATCGAGATTTACATTAGCTGCATTTCTAAATACAAACCTCGTCGCTTTCAATGTACGATTTCTGATGTTCTCTATAAATGAGACACAAATTATAAGTTTTTTGTCAAGTTTCACAATCAATTAATAAACAATATAAAAATAAAATAAACTTAAGTCATGCACACTTCCAAATCTTATGTTTTCACTTATAATTATAAATATATATATATAAATAAGTTCAATTTTTATTTTATTGGAATCTGGTGGCGATAAGATTGACTTGGAAATGACAAACTCAAGTTTTAAATGTAAATATTTTCACTAGGAGGTGTTTATTTATTATATTAATTGTTTCTCAAAATGATGTGAATAATTAAATATAAAACATGTTTTTTTAATTTTATTTAGAACTTTATTAATAACTGTAGGTGAATTTCGAGCTATTTTATTTAAATTCTCATTGTTCTTTTACAAGGTGACACAAAAAGTAACAAAAATGGAAAGTTTCGTATCGACATCTCTATATTTATCAGGTAAAAAACTACAATTATTTTACGTAATTATTATTTGTGTTGCATTTATTACGAGCAAAGGATGTTTTTCCAATATGCAGCTGTTTATGTTAGGCAGCTAGTAAAAATCTAGAACAGAAAAAATAATCAGAGTTCCAGAAAAATATAATGAATCAATGTTTTATAGCTCATCATAATATAATGACAATATCCATCTAAATCATTTTTTAACTGAATTGTTAGCAATAGTATGGGCAGTAAATGGTGTCACATGTATTAAAAATTCATGAGCTAGACATATGTCATTACTGTGAGATGACTAAATTAAAGAGTTTATACTGTGCTCTATTATTTGACGGAAATTCATTTAATCCTGGTGGATTATTATACAGGTATTATTATTATATTACGTATTAGTATACTTTTGATACCTGTATCCTTTGGTGTAATTATGAAATGCGGCCGAAACTTCAAATCTATTGCTTGATAGCATGCGCAATAGAGTGAGAGTGAAACAGTAGGTTATTATGACGTGTTTTATTTCGACTTGTCTTCATAGTCACGATAAAACCAAGATGCAATAAATGAACTAAACGAAAATAAATGAAGTTTGCCAAGTTCTTTGAGCATTGTACTGTTGTGCATTTGACTTTGTAGTGTATATAATTTAGGCGCACCGACAACTTGTTAGTATTTAAGGCTTATCACGTTTGTTCACGGCAAGTTAGCACTGTAAATTTATTGTTGACTCGGTTTAAAGTACAGGCAGTCCTCGACTTACGTCGTTTCGATTTACGTCGTTTCATGTTACGTCGAAAAATGTTTTGATATTATTCCTCAAGCATACGTCAATTGTTTCGATTTCCGGCATAGGTTAATAATTAACTTGTCATGAGGTCAATATCCGTGGGTCCGTGGGGATGTCTCGACTTACGTCGTTTCAATTTACGTCGCGTATTTCAAGAACCTAACATGCAGTTTCAGGCAGACCGTAACTACGAGGACTATTATTATATAGATATATTTAATGTTTGTGAAAAGTAGCAGAATGCTCTTAGGGTATTTTGCGATTTATCTAAAGCCTTTGATTGCGTTAATCATCAAACTTTGTTACGGAAATTAAATCATTACGACATAAAAGATTCGGCACAAAAATTAGTGCAATCATATTTAACAGAAAGGACACAGTTGATATTAAAGGTATAAAATCCGCCGGATCTCATGTGAAAATATGCGTTCCTCAGGGTACAATATTAGGTCCATTTCTTTTTTTAATTTACATTAATGATTAACCTTTTTTTGTAGAAGAACTTTGTGACATTGTTTTGGTTTGCAGATGACACCTCACTAATTTTTAAAATTGACAGGTGTAAAACTAATTGTGACGATGTAAGCAATGTACTTTCTACGGTACTCCACTGGTTTTCTACAAATAATTTTAAACTTAATGCGAACTAAACTAAATGTGTGAAATTTAGTTTACCGAATGTAAAGCATGCTGAAATGGTTGATGTAATTAAAAATGATGAAAAACTAATTTTAGTCGATACAATCGTTTTACCGTTTAGGCGTAACACTAGATCACAAACTCCAATGGAACCATCACATTACAACACTAGCCGGCAAACTTAGTTCTGCTGCTTATGCAATATATAAAATATCTCTCGAATTTCTCTTAGGGATACATTTAAAGAAATATATATAAACACTGTTGCCTCTCAATACATTTACAATTGTACATTGTTTGTGCGCCAGAACATAAATTTATACACGAGGCGCGATGACGTACATAATTTTCATTTGTGGGTCAAGGTATATGTTACTATAATAAAGGTTTAAAGTTTGTATAAAAGATTGTCTCTTTAACAGAGGTTACTATACTGTTAAAGATTTCATAAATGATAGGGCACCTTGGGCTTAATATATTAGACAAAGTCGTTTTACTTTGCTAATTTGGTTGAAAATTGTTTAATCGCCACTTCTAAATTTAAAAATAGTATACCTAGCTAATGTGATGAAAGTTGATATCAACACATGTTTTAAATTTTTGAAGTCATCTTTCAATTAACGACACTGTATGAATAAAATTAGTTTTTACGGGTTAATGCACGAAACTTTATTTATTTATTGACGTTTCGTAGCCTTTACAGGCTACGTCGTCAGAATTAAATTTTATTTAATTTTGTCGAGCTACCTTCGAAAGACTTTTTATTGAGCGTTCGGTTATTTCATTGTTCGATTTTTAAAATTTTTAGTGACTATGTATGAATTTATTTAATAAAGTACTTTATTTAAAATTCTTTTTGTAATTTTGAGTTTATTTATTTGACCCTAACTACCGTAAACTACCACCGGTTCCAAAATTGGGAGACCTTCCTGAGAAGAACCGGCGAAACAAACTCAAGAGAGGCTTTCTATCTCCTTCTTATGTTAAATTATGCAAACAAAAAGAACTAATAGTATCTGTTGGTCTTGCAGTGTGTGCTCGGGGTTGGGATATTATCTCCTGTATAATGGGTTCCCAAGCTGGTGGTATATACCAACCATCTTCCCTATTGAAATTTGGATATTTTTTAATCTCAATAGCCTCGCGTATCATTCTAGGAACGAAACGTTGCTCAGTTGCAAGGATCTGTGGTTTATCAAATCTAATGTAATGGTTTCGTCCCCCTAATGCATGTTCCAAACATTTGATTTGATAAACCACAGATCCTTGCAACTGAGCATCGTTTCGTTTCTAGAATGATACGCGAGGCTATTGAGATTAAAAATATCCAAATTTCAATAGGGATGATTGTAACAGCCTAGACTGAATAAATGAGTTTGAATTGGAATTTACAGGTTTTTTTTGTGTCCATGAAAGTTATGAAACGAACTTGCCTTTTGTCCAAATGATTTGCATAATGATTTTTTTTAATAATTTTTGTAAAGAATTTAATGATGTCTTCGTTCCTAAAACCATATGTGTTAGTGATGCAGTAACTTTCAGCGGGTGGGCCACCCCAGGTATACATAAAAGTAGAAGACACGTTTATGAACTATACAGTGAACGTAGCATTAATACAAGTGATAGTTTCAAAGAGTAGGTACGTAATTATTCTAAGTTTTTGTAAAAAAGTATGTCGTACAGCAAAATCAAATTATTTAAGTAGTAAGATTAAGAATAGTAAAGACAAAATTAAAATGTCTTGGAACATCAACAAAAAAACTGGAAAATCTAAAACTCAAAATACTAGTTTTAATTTAAACATTGAAAATAGAAATGTTACATCAGATGTTGAAGTTGCTACAGCATTTGAGGATGTTTTCACTGATATTCTAGTTTCAACTACAAAATCTTTGGACTCCTCCCCCATTGCTGCTGAATCAATATTAAAAGAACACATAAAACAATGTACTAGTCAATTTAAATTTAAATATGTTAACTGTAAAGATGTAATCAAATCTTTCAACCAATTAAATAAAAAGAAAACTGCGGATCTGTGGGGTAACTCCGTGGATTTTTTGTTTCTGGATCAGTAATTGAGACAATAGCTCCTATTTTGGCTAGCATTTTTAATCAATGTGTTGACTGTGGTGTTTTTCCTGATCTAATGAAGCACAGTAAAATAACCCCATTACATAAATCGGGTAGCACATCTGACCCCACAAACTTTAGACCTGTATCCGTGTTACCCAACTTTAGTAAGATTTTTAAAAAGATTATGCTAGATCAAATGCAATCATATTTTTATAGTAATAACATTCTTCATAGCAAATAATTTGGTTTCACAAGCCGCTCAATAACCGATGCCGGTGTTGAGCTTGTACAGCAAATTTTTGATATCTGGGAGATCTGTCATGATGCATTAGGTGTATTTTGCGACTTATCAAAGGCTTTTGATTGCGTTTTTCATGAAACATTGATCAGGAAACTTCACCATTTTGGATTTAAAGATACCATTATGGATCTTATTGTATCGTATTTGAGTCATAGGGTTCAGAGGGTTGACATCAATGGAGTAAAATCTCCTGGTTCGTTGGTTAAGATGGGAGTTCCGCAGGGCTCTATCCTTGGTCCTTTCTTATTTTTAATTTATATCATTATGGATCTGAGGGAATGACTTGCCCTATTTTGTAAAGGATAACCACGAAATAGTATTGTTTGCGGATGAAACTTCACTTTTGTTTAAAATTAAACGTAGACAGTCACAAATTTACGACGTGAACAGGTCTATTTATAACGTAGTCCACTGGTTCAATGTTAATAATTTGATGCTAAATGAAGGGAAAAGTAAGTGTTTGAAATTGGTATTCCCTAATGTCAAACAGGTAAAAACCAATCTAAATATAAAGAATCGACATATGAGCCTTGTACCACAGTGTTCTTAGGAATCACACTTGATTCTAAGCTGCAGTGGGGCCCACATATTGATAAATTGTCGAAGAGATTTAGTTCTGCAGCATATGCTGTAATGAAAATACGGCAATTAACGGATATAGAAACTACCAGATTAGTCTATTTTAGTTATTTTCATAGTGTAATGTCTTACGGTATTTTACTGTGGGGAAATGCCGCCAACGTTCAAACTATATTTGTGTTGCAGAAGAGGGCTATTTGATCAATTTATAATCTTAAATTTAGGGATTCCTTAAGAGATATGTTGAAAGAAATAGGCATATTGGCTGTTGCATCACAATACATATTATAACTTAAGTGTTTGAAAAAAAAATACTAAAAATAGTGAAATACATACACTTAATACTAGAACTAAAAATAATTTAACTTTACCTGCTACTAGGCTCCACAAAATTATTGATTCATTTAGAGGTCTTTGCGTTCGCATTTACAATAAAGTCCCAAGCAATATAAGAGTTAAGCCTGGCTAAATTTAAATCGACTATTAAAAAATCACTTCTTAGGAAAGCTTATTATAAAGTGTCTTATTATATTACAGACAAAAATGCTTGGGTATGAACTGTTCCAACCATTCCAACGGGTATTTGTATATGATTTATATTATGAATCATGTGTTGACAATACCATAAATAAATTTTAAAGCTGTATATAAAGTTGATAACTTAAGGAAGACTATCAGACTGTTTAAAAATATTTGAATGACAAAACGGCGTGGTTGTGATTTCTTCATTGCTCTGCTTTTGTACTTGTTTGCGGTGTCCTGTAGATAAATAACCTTGACCAGGCAGCAGACGGGACTCGAACTCGCACCCTTTGCAATCGGGGCGAATGCACTGACCAATTTATGCTACCGCGGCCCTGACGGCCGCGTCAAAATTCCTCTAGCCATTCTTAAGCTGCAAGTCAGCGCATTGTAGGAAACCCACAATGTCAAATGAATACTTTTACAAGTACAAATTAAACATTTGAAAGAAGAAGTAGCACTTTTTTCAGTTATATTCTTTTTATGTTATAAGCATGTACATAACTGCTTGATGTTTAAATCTAAAGAAAATATAACTAGAAAAAAAATCCACGCGGACCAGGCAGCAGACGGGACTCGAACCCGCACCCTTCGCAATCCGGGCGAATGCACTGACCAATTATGCTAATTTCTTTCTAGTTAAATTTTCTTTATATTTAAACATCAAGCAGTTACATGCTTAAAAAATAAAAATAATATAAATAAATTGTAATTAGTGTGGGTAGTCATGCTCTCTTATTTATTCTCTTCGGCAGTGTCGTGTGAGGCGGGTCGTTACGTTAAAATATGGTTGAGCGAAGCGATGGCTGGTTCATGCGTCATGCTCGTGAACGGGTGCTGCCAGCGGAGATGAGTCTGCCCTAACTTTCTTGATATTGAAGATGTTAATGTTTAGTTACACTTTACATATATAATATACAGAGAATACTTACCACTATTTGTATTTATACTGTATGACACCGCAATCAAAATACAGGTAAACAATTAATGTATATTGAATCATTATGTAATGAAAGGTGACTTCATGAATCATCTCTGAAGTCATATTTAAAATTTGACGACTCTGTAAATAATAAATTGCCGGTTCTTCTCAGTACAAGGTCTCCCGCCGTAGATTTACGAACCGATGGCGTGGCTTCTAGACATTCATTAGTGCTTGTAAAAGCCTAAACAGAATAAATGATTTTGATTATGATTATTATGCCAGTACTAAAATAAGACTAAACTTTAGCTAAAATCACCCTCTGCTAGTTCGACAATGCGTGAGTTAACTGCAATTACTGGAAACTCGTGCCAACTCTGGTTTCACACGGTTGAAAAATGGTTTAAAACATTGTACAATGATGATTGTTTGAACTGTTCCAATCATTCCATCAGGTTTTCTATATTAAATAAATCATGATTGTATTGACGTTGTAACAACATAATGATTTGTAAATGTTGTTACATTATACTTTTAATGTTGTGGAGTTTTTTTCGCTCGTTTTTCTCCGCAGCTAAAAAATATGTCCAATAACGAGTGGTAGGGAAAAAAAATGTTTGGACGATTCAAAAGTGTTGTACTATACATCCAATTTGAATAAAGATATATTGATTTCTGATTTCTGATATCAAGATTAAATTTGTAATGTGTTGTGATAACAATAAATAAAACAATAATGTTATGTCACTTTGTTTACTCAATAACCTTTTAACTTTAGGATTACAAAACCAGTCACTTAGCACAATTATTCAAAATTCAATAATGGTGGTGCCACTTTGTTTTTTCTTATAACTTAACCTAAGGAAACATGCTCATACAGCCATTCATAAATTAAAATTAACAATTCAATATTGTTTATTCAGTCTAGGCTGTTACAAGCATTTGTGAATGTCAAAAAGACCTTGGACTGAGAAGAACCGGCAAGAAACTCAGCAAGCGCTGTTTTTTTGGCCCTGTATTGTATACAGAGTCGTCAAATTTAAAAATTACTTCAGTATGAGATAACTCATGAAGTCACTTTCCATTACAAATGTAAATGATATAACAATTATGACTATAAAATTTAAAAAATATAAAAAACAGATTTAAAAAAAGTTTAGGAAAATTATATCAACTATAGGTACTACAAAATTAACTGCCAAAAATCACACTTGTTTATCAGTTTCCGATAGTAGTTTACTACATATTACTATAAACGACAAGTAAGCAATCGAAATTAATTTAAATCTAAAATATTTTTTTACCATACTTTATTTAATAATTTCCGTGGCCCAATCACCATGAAGGTTGTGCCACGAAAATTTTAGAAGAATTATTTACCGATAATTTATCTGTAGCACAGCTACGTACAAACGTTCGTCCTCCAGAGACGGACAGTACGACTGACTATCCGTGCAGTTCAGTGTTGCCATCCAGTTTAAAAGAGTTTCCGTATTCCATACATCAGAATGCCGTATTTAAAAAAAAATGATTTTGCCGTATTACCTAATTTTATTTATTAAAATTTATAGGTAGTATTATTATACGGCAGTGACAAACCTTCCGTATGCCGTATAATCTGAAATTATGAGCTCAAATTGCCGTATCAATGGCAAAGCTGGTGCAGCTAAAACTTGTAGCTATGTGTCAACACTATTCAAAATTGTGAGTCGTTTTAGACACGAACCCACGAAATTGCTAAAACGTGTGGCGATGACACAATGAACTTTTTATTTTTAAATTTAACGCATTTTTTGGCATTATTGAACTTTGGTTATATACCATTATTTTGAGATACAAAACATACGTAAAGTTCTGCAGACCAAGAATATGTTGTCGCCAGCAGTGTTTCCGGAACAATACGACCCAAGAACCTTCAAAAAAAGAGCGTACTCCTTCCTTAAAGGCCGATTTGTGATACTCCTGGTGTTGCAAGTGTCCATGGGCGACGGTGATCACTTACCATCAGGTGAGCCGACTGCTCGTATGCCACCTATAACATAAAAAAAAAAAGTTTTTAAAGGTTTTTCCAAGTGCGTATAGAGTGTGACACCCGAAGAACAACTTTGTACTCCCGATTCCGACTATTAAAAATAGTTTTAAAATCTAATATTAAAAATATCACATTTTATATTAACTGTGTACACAGATACAAATAAAAAATAATTTAGTATGGATACTTACGCTATATTTAGGTTAGGTTACAATAGTTTAGGAATAGCAAACGTGTGACCGCCAAATAAGGGTTCTTGAAGAACCATCCAGTGACGACGATGACGACTTGTTTATATTCAATTCAATTCAATTCAATTTATTTGCATTAAATAGGGTACAAATAATGGTGTTACATTTCATCTAAGTTGTCTCTTAACCTATTTAGTCATATAAAGATAACATGCATTTTTTTCTATTAAATTACCTATATTAATTACCTATAATTCTTATTATAATATTTTAATTATTCGATGTCGTCAATTTATCATGTCCATAATTATCTGAATGTCATAATTAGAATGTTGGTCTTGTAAAGAATCAGAATTAAAAGTTATATTTAAACCCATTAAGCATGTCTTTAACCCATGCATCAAATCCTACCATAATTCATGAACTCAACCATACTGTAAAACGTGTTTTCATTTAACCACTTACGAAGTTTTGACTTGAACTTATCAAATAAGTTGAATATATTATATTTTTTTAATATCAGGGATTAAAAAATTATCTCCTGATATATTTAATTTGGGATATGGGATATAAATTCTTCTTCACCTGTACCCCGAGCTCAAACAACTAGCGAAAAAGATTCGTTTCGCTAATGCCAAAGTTTCTACATATACTTTGCAGCGCCTCTACAGGACGTAAGAATAAATTATCTCCTACCATAGACACTTTGAAGATGGCGATATGAATACTTTTTCCCTAGTTTATCATGCTTCGGGTACTTATTATAATTTAATTACACAAAATGACTTTAAAAGTAATGCATCAGTTTTGGTCAGGCATCCACATTATCATCATCCATCATTTGTATTTATTTAAAGAGGTAAGTTTTAAAATAAAGGTTTTTAAGTTTCTAGACATTGAGTAGTTTTAAGTATTTGTTATTTAATATTTTCTATGTAAAATCTTATAAAATATGTTTCCCAATACTTGATTTAGACATCCGATATTTACCCAATTATAGTCTGTGCGGAAAGAGAATGGGATTTAGAATGGAGGGCGCTGTAGTGCTTTTCTACTGTATTCGTAAGGTTTTACCCCTTTTAGACATGATTAAATACAAAAAACCGCAAGAAATCACAACAACAAACAAATCCGTATCAATACAAAACTTCAACGTTTTACAGATTGCTGGGTTTGATTGCCAAATAAAAATCTTAATGTTAGTTCCGTTTTTCGCCACGCCCATTCTTTTTCCGCACAGACTCTAATATTAATCTTCTCTGCTTGTAAGTTTATTAAAAACTCTATTAAATGAAATAATAGAGTTTGGGTCGTCAAGGTGAGGATAGTTAAAGAAGTTCGTATATTCTACTGTACCCTTAGTACGACTTCGAGCTCACGAAAACTATCATAGTTTTCGTAATTGTAAATTATGTTTCTATGTCCATTTTTGTGAAAATTAACCAAATATACTTAAAATATAAGAAGACGCAAATGATTTAATGATAGATTTTAAAAACTGTTTTGTATTGAAACGAACACAATAAAATTAGTAGCCTTAGTACGAGTTCGACCTCACGAAAACTATCATAGTTTTCGTAATTTTAAAACATAACATCTTGTATAATAAAGATAAAAAGATTCTAATTTATGAGCGAAAGGGATAAATATTATATCAAAAGTCTAAATTGATTCCCAAAACTGATTGAAGAGAACTGATGATAAGAAATGATTTAAGTTATTGTTATCGAAATTCACCTTTCTCAGTTTTGTTCCAAGCTAATTGTTTTGAATATTATATTTTGATATTTCGTATTAAAGTATGTAAGTAAGTATTCATATGATATAAATTATGGTTAAAGTTTTTTTATTACAATCATACAATTTTTTTTTTTTTTAAACACGTTTATTTATTACATTTTACATTTTAAGGTGCTCAATATAACATAATTGTAATATATAAGGGATTCGATATTTGTTAGAGTAGCCCCATCAGAATCCGAGGCCGCGTCGAGATGCAGCCAGGGAGGTCGAATGGGTGGGAAAGACAGGGAGAGGAGAGGACGGTTTAATAATAGTGAGAGGCGAAAGAATAGGAGAGGAAAGGAAACGAAACAGAAAATAAATAACAGGTTTAAAGGATGGGAGTAAGAGTGTAAGGGTTTAACAATCTTGCATGATATACAGGCATTGACGAAATATATTCAATAATATTAAGTGTCTTACAGACAGACGCCGCCCGCGGCTGCGGCCGGGGTCGTGGTGGTTACAGAAATACACATAGGAGAGGCCGCAGCCGCAGGCCGCGTCTGTTTGTGAGACACTTTAAACTTAATGATAAAATAAACAAAAGAAATTATAAAAAAAATATAAATAAGAAAATATAAAGTCACATGTTCATTAACAGTTATAGTTACATATTAAACAACAATAATAAACACATACTTAACTAAATGAATGTACCTACCTAACAATTATTTATACACGCCGCATGCAACTCAAGGCGACGACTGCCGCTGTGTGCCGGGACTATCGGGATCATTGCTTGGTGGCCATGATAAAGGAATGGAGACGAAGGGACGAACTATAGGAGAATGTGCCTTATTAGAACACCACTCCGTAGCCGAGTGGTTTGTACGTCGGGTTTCATGGTGTTGCCGACTCGACAGGTTCGAATCCTGGTGGGGGCAGATGTTTGAGTGATGTTTAATATGTATTTCTATATAAATATACTTATATATGTACAGTGTATGTATTCTATCCGTTACCCTAGTATCCATAGTATAAATAAATAAATATTTCCAACACTCACACCAATTAGCCTAGTCCAAAGTAAGCACTATAAGGCTTGTGTTATGAGATACTAGGGTAACGGATAGATTACTTAAACTTTACATATATAAGTATATTTATATAGAAGTATATATTAAACATCCATGACTGGAGTACAAATGCTAGTGTTCATCACACAAACATCTGCCCCCACCGGGATTCGAACCCGGGGGACCTCTCGATTCGGCGACGCCATGAAACCCGGCGTACAAACCACTCGGCCACGGAGGTCGTCAAAGTACACAAGCCTTATAGTGTTTACTTTGGGGCTAGGCTAATTGGTGTGAGTGTTAAAAACAACATTATAAAACAGCATCCGATGCTTTTAAAAAAAAGATTCAATACATTTTATTATACACACATAAGTTTTGGTGTATTTGGGTTTTATTTCATAGATATTTAGTAGAGCTTAATTTATGATTTGTGAGTAGTGACGAAATACAATCCGTATCCATATTGCTAATATTATTTTATGGAATATGATTTAAAATATTTATTTAATCAAGCAAATAAGTATATTTAAATAGGTACCTGCAATCTTAAAGGCAAGTTATTTTTGATATGTTTTGCAAAATATTTTTCGATCACTTGGTAAATTTATGTTTTATTAAGTATAAGTATATAAACAACATACAGTTAGGTACTTTAAAAGAATAGAATGTGTTGAGTATACTAAGTATGAAACGTTAGTTTATTATTGGGATAAAACTATTCAAACCTTTTAGCTGTTTTCTTATGAAAAACTAATATTTTTTTTTTGTTTTACTTGATACATTAATGGTACAATTATCTATATGGTAGAAGTTTTTGGTGCTCCCTGACTGTAAACATAAATGTTATATAACAGGTTATTTTTGTTTGTTTTTTATACAACATCAAAACAAATTTAAGAAGTGTCGTTTTTGAAATGGTTATATGTATTAAAATAAAGTATTAAAACTATTAATAGGCAATTATGGAAAAGTTATTTCAGTGCAACTCTTTTGAAGATTCTAATTTCTTTTGATCTTCTCTTTAGCTATGAAGGTGAGTGGTTGCAAATATTCCCGTAATAAATAATTGAAATAATTTTAAATACGTTCAGTTACATTATAATAAAAGAGCAAGTGAAAAGGTTTCGTTTAAAGCAGGAAAGTAACATATTACCCTAACTTGTTGTCAACACGGGGTAACATACCTCACAAAAAAATTAAATAAAAAAAACAAAAACGTTATCATTTATTTGTTTTTTCTTTTTATAAATCATATGAATACTTAAAGAAAATAACATATAAATAAAAACTTTAGCAAGCAGGTAAACCAGTGATTGAAATATGTTATTAAAATCTGAATCAAAGACAGTACCACTACCACCCAGACTTGAAACAAAATAGAGGACCCGAAATGGAAAGGTTCCGTCCAATCATTGTACTACAATTATTGTAGTTACAATATTACGTAGAAAAGTAGTTGAAAAAATCACGTTTTATGTATGGAAACCTTTAGTTTTTAAGTTTATTTTATTAAAAATATATAGAATATATATATATATATATATATATATATATTTACTTACTTTATATTTATTTACTTAATTTATATTTATTTACTTATACTTTCTTCAAACTTATGTCAGAATCTTATTATATCTTGTTTTGTTTTTGTTATGTTATTATTATAGTTATGTTATTTACATTTCATTTTCAAGCATTCTGTGAAAACTTCAGGTCTCTACATATTTCAATTTGAAATATGTTGTGACAGACGGACTGACTGAGGAGGCACATTTAATTATATCATATAGAGTAATATTGCCCTTTACGTTTTAAGTTTCGTAATATAAAAATAAGTTTTTAATTATACCTACTGAAAATACGAAAAATTATAAATTCTACCGACCTATTGTTACGGGTTGCATTTTTTTTAACTAGCAGCTATGCTAGAGTGATCAAGCTTACGGAGTGAGACAGCGCTATCTCACTATATTGCTGTTACGTTCATTCATTTGACTGGGATTTGTTCGACGAAAATATATTATTTGTAAAAGAAAATATGTCTGTAAATATCTGCCAAAATTTGAATTTTGTTTTAAAAAAAGGTATATGATGATGATTTTGTAATAATACTTCGTTTCTTTTTATATATAAAATATGTGACACTTTCTATTCAGTATCTAGGCGTTTGGTACATAAACTACTTATAGTTATGCCATATGTGGGAGCTGATAATGTATTAAATAAATTGTTAGTTAATTTATTATATATTATTTATCGGTCCGTAGGTATGTCTCTTACATGCTTTATATAATACGAATATATTATTTATATCACAATTAGTAAGTATCTATTTATAAAAATAAAATTAAACATGTGTTTTTAATAGCTAAAATTATTTTGTTTCCATTTTCATTGTAATTCCTAGTAGCGTTTTAAATATCAACCTACAAAATTAAATAGAAAAATACATTTAAATGATTGTGTAAATTATAAGTGAACTTTCAATATTTTTTACCTTATGTATAATCTTCAATTCCACATAAGCAACATGTTTAATAATGAGTATATAAACTTTTTTAAACGAAATATATTTATATAAACCTAAATACCATTGTATTCATTCCGTATGTTTTGATGTTCAATTCTAGTTTTGAGAATATTTTACTTATTCTTTTTTTATTTTTGAATGTAATAATTATCGTCTTTTTTCTTCTTTTTAATTTTTTATATATATGCGAGTAGTGTCTGTAATGAGAACTATACACTAGGTACATAAGTTTAGGTATTTTTATCTGTTATAACTCATTGCTGTAGCCTGTCCTGAAATATACCTTTATCTAAAATATTATAACTAATTAACAGTTTAGATTTTTAATGAGAGATAATCGAAATTACAACTAATTAAAATTTAAAATTTATACAGTAATTTTAATTACAACAGCTAACTAAACTTCATTATTTCTTTCCAGTATTTCTGTATTATAATTTGTAAAATATCTTATAATATTTTGTTCACGATGCAGATTTTAGAATTAAGTTCATATTTTTTTATTTAAATAAGTATAAAAGAAAATTTGTCTAAATTACCAACGTGATTTACATTTTTAAGTTGAGTACAAAATACTGAAAATTAAATTTTTAGGCCAAAAAGTTTCAGGTGTAAGCCAAACTTTTTGGCCCAATTAGTTTCTTTTTACCACGGCTACTATCCGCCTGGGGTCCAATTTTAGGTATTAGGTAAATTTGCGTATACCTACTGTCTCGGATGGTCGTTTAGGCATAATGCTGCGAGGTCGTGGACACAAGGTTACGTGCCGAGCGAAGAATGATTTGCCGCCATTTCTGTGGTGGACGCGCGTGGGGCACACACGTGAATCCCAGCCCTTTGCCAAAGAAAAAAAAAACAAAAAACCATCCCCCGCAAAAGCAGCCAAATTCCAAATTCAAACGAGTGTCAGTTTACAATTTAAAAAGTTACTACAAGGACTGGACTAGAGTGTTGTGACAGAAGGTTTATAGTAAAACGGTTTCGGATTCACCACATGCGGAACACGGACTCCTTTGCCCAATTAGGGTTTAGCCCTTATCAAGGCATAGCCTATCGAGCGAAGCATGGCGGTGCCAACTCGCTTAAACAGTTTAGTGTGCGGAGTGACTCGCGCGCTCGTAGGCCTAAATACGACGGCGCGAAGTGGGCGCGCGAAAATTTTTGCACAGCCATACCGATGCAAAAATTCAAATAAGATTCTTATAGGCCTATTTGTTGGACTTTATAAACGCGACACGTGCACTCTCAGCTACATGTGAGCACAAGTTTTTTAAAAAAAAAACAACCGTTGACTAGTTATTTTTTTTGTTTTGTGAAGTGACTGTGCGTTGTGTGCTATGGATAGAATTTGCCAACAGAAACTTGTTACGACTGGATTCCTCGACCGTATTCCTGCTGATAATGTAAGTACGTATTATATTTCAATTAGTTATTAAAGAAGTTTTGAAGAAATTCACCTATTTTTAGCGAAAATCGAAGATATTGGCGCGCGGCGCGTAGCGTTGCCACGTCGGGGGTGTATTCGAAAACTTTACAATATTAACCAATGATTTTGTTCAAATTTTGATTCAAAAGTTATATTTTAAGCTATATTTATGTTTTCTAAGTGTTTTTTTTACAGTTTATTATATGTTTTCGTGTCTTACATCAGCCAAAACTGTTCATATGATTATGACTCTACAATAAAATTTAGGCCTACATTTTGGTCTAGATAGCAATACAACTGAAGCTAATTTTGTTAATTTTATAGAAATGAAAAACTTACAATACGAATTAATTATTTAGAAATGGTTTGGGAATTTAAGATTTATTTATTTATCTGATTTAAAAGCTCTTATTTTTCAATACATGGAAAAACTTATTGCGTTCATCAAATTACCAAAAATATTGGTTAAAATTCCTAAAATCGTTAACAAGCGGAAATACCCTTTATTTTGGTAGAGAATAATAGATAAATTCTACTCAATAATAAATATTCTACATACAATAAATAGTATTTTATATAAAATTACTTAATAAGATGTTTAATTAATCAAAAAAGAAGTCTTCTGATTGAAGTTATGTCTAATATCCGATTCTTTAGGTACAACTCGAAGAAATAACTGGTTAATTCATGAAATTTACTTTTATTATTAATGAAATTCATTTAAAGACTTTGGAACAAGCTTTCTAATAAGGATTATCTCTAGAAAAGAAGTTATTTTAATAAAAAAAATAGGTTTAAACTATATATGAAAGACTAGTAGTTGCTTGCGTGGTTTCATTCGTATTTCATATAAAATTCCAACCCAATAATCACCTTCTTAAGGGAGGATTTCCGGGATAAAAACTGTCCTATATCCTTTCCTGGGACTCAAACTGTCTCTATACTAAATTTCATATAAATTGATCGAGTGGTTTAAGAGTGAAGAGGCAACAGACAAACACACTTTCGCATTTATAATATTTAGTAGTAATATTTCGTCACTACTCATTAATCATAAATTCAGCTCTGCTAAAGTAAATATCCATGATATAAAGCCACAATAGATCAAAATTTTGGTGTTTATAAGAAAATGTATTTAATCCTTTCTTCGAAACGTTGTATGCTGTTTTTATAATTAAATAAATTAAAATTGTATGGTTACAATAAAAAACCATATACATTTCAACATTCTTATTTATTTTTTCTAGAATTTACAATAATTTTTATTACTTGGCTTTGTAACTCTTTAAAATACATTCTAATAAATGTTTCCCAATGAAATTAACAATATAAGAATATTTGTTTTTGTAATATCTAGATATTAATGAATACTATATATTATTATTAATTAATGAATTACTGGTAATGACTGACTGGATAATCATAATTGCACACCTTCTGAAAAGCATACTGCATTAAATTTTTACATGTAATTTCCTAGAAATAGAAGCTATTGTAAAAAGAGTTTTTATACTTTAATTATTTTGTATCATGATCTTTAACCAAATTGATCATAATCACACGATGGACATCCACTGCTGGACATAGGCCTAATCCAGGGATCACCAAATACAACGGTCTTAAACTTCCCGCATCCAATGGGTCCCGCCTAACTCACTCGTGGTCGTCAGTCAACCTGGTCAGGGGTCCCGACACTGCGTTTCCCGGTGCGAGGTCACAATTGAAGCACCTAATGACCCCAACGTCCAGCGGTTCGTCGAACAATATGCAATGACGAAGTTAATAGTCCTATAAAACATAACACCTTCGTTCTTGCGTACCAGTAAGGATAAGGAGGAGCTCGATGGCGCAAGTGATTAGCGCATTCAGCTGCGATCGTTGGAGTTAAGCAACTTTCGCAGTGGTCGGTCATTGGATGGGTGACCAAAAATTTACTATCTCGAGCTCCTCCGTGCTTCGGAAGGCACGTTAAGCCGTTGGTCCCGGCTGCATCTGCAGTCGTTAGCACCCACCAATCCGCACTGGGCCCGCGTGGTGGGTCATGGCCCGCACTCCCTATTCCATCCATAGGGAAGGCCTGTGCCCCAGCAGTGGGGACATTAATAGGCTGATGATGATGTACCAGTAAGATCTGGAATGAACTTCCCTCAGCGGTTTTCCCTCCTAGCTATGCTTTGACGGTTTTCAAAAGGTGGGTAAACCTTTTCCTTCAGAGCTGGCAACGTATGAGTTGGACCCTTGGTGCTACAAGTGTCCATGGTCAGCAATGACCACTTACCATCAGGTGGACTGTCAAATGGAAATGTATTATTTGTTACTAGGGGCCGCCCGCGACTTTGTACGCGTGGAGTTAGTTAGAAATAAAGGTTCACTGCTCGTTCCCCGTAGGTGATAGCGTGATAATATGTAGCCTATATGTTGAACCTACTTCTTAATAATATTCGTGACAAATTTGAAGTAAATCCATGCAGTACTTTTTGATTTTATCCCGGCAATACATACAGACAAAAATTCTAAAGACTATATTTTTGGCTTCGGTATCGATTGTAGATCACACCCCAAGTATTCTTTTAAGAAAATATTCAATGTACAGTTTTGACTTTCCTACCATTTTATTACATGTATAGATATGAGATCTGTAAATTTATTTTGCCTCAAGACCACGTTGGATTCTGTGAAGCTAGCTTTTTTTAAAGTTAGGTTAGGTTAGGTTAGGAAAATGATTCTATCCCACCTGATGTTAAGCGAGGATAGCTGGTGCATCAATTATGAAATGCCACACCAACCATCCACATCTTATCAGCCTTCACAAATTTATTCACGCCTCTTTTTAAGACATTTTTTTTCACAGATCGGTAGATTTATTTTGCGTCAAGACCACTTGGAATCTGTGAAGCTAGCATTTTTTTTATAGTTAGGTTAGGTTAGGCAAATGATTGTATCCCATATGATGTTAAGCGAGGATAGCTGGTGCCGCAATTATAAACTGCCACACCAACCATCCTCAAGGTGAGGATGGTTGGTGTGGCTTATCAGTCTTCACAAATTTATTCACGCCTCTTTTTGAGACAATTTTTTTTTCTAAAGGATACAACTATTGTATTGGAAAAAAAGAGAATATAAAATGTCTTTTAATAATCTAAATACCAGCACAATTGTTGAAAAAAAAATATATATGATCTCGGATCATTTTTTACAGAAAATATTGACACTGTTCAAATTTGTATTGAATTATTTAACTATGTACTTTAAATTTTAGAACAAATTATCTTGTTTTCGATTAATGAACTTAATCTAAGGAAAATATTTAAATGATCTCCGAAAAAATGATATATGAACACCTAAAAAAATACAATTGGTAACGTAAACTAATCTCTAAGGGTTAGGTTAGGTTCCCTTTTTCAGGATCAATTACTATTTTTTGGAAATTTTGTGCCTTTTAATCATTTTTTTTTTGTTAATTTTAGTGGTAAATTGAATTTGTAATTGTTATTGGCATATTTTTCGTTTTAAACGTATATTATTATAACAAACTTTATCTGTTGGTGTAGTTGATTGGTTTTTCGATATGTGGCATAATTAATAATATTTGACAGGCAACATTCTGTGAAAAATAATTATGTCTATCTAATTTAGTCTTTAAATTTAATAATTATAGATTTTCATTATTTTAAAATATCAAGCTGTATTCGTTCACGCAAAGAGGTTTACGGCCGATGACCGGAAATTGAACTAAATTATATTCAGCCCGTCAGTTAGATTTTCAAAAACAACAACACAAATTAAAATTTACAAACGTCAAGCTCTTCAAATTTTGGCTGTGGTTCGTGACGTCACTTCTTAGTAAAGATTGTAACCAAGACGTCCTTAGACTACGGGACATTGGCGAAATTTCTGTGTAAAATGGAAACAGCCACAGAACAAAAAAAAACCAAGACCTCAATCGTCAAATCAATGTATCTTTGTAATATTTTGATTATGTGAATAAAGTAAAAATACGTGTCCAATACTTTTTAAAAATCTACCTAACAGACAAAAGAAAAAATAGTTATTATCCCTATAAAAATTTAGTCATTACCTATTGGTCAAAATTCATCCTTTTTTAGTTAATTCTTCTGTCTCATAAAGTATACTTTTTATATGTGTGTATTGAGTTTTTCTGTCAAAGAATCATTGCTCTGTTTTAAATGCATGGAAAGTCTGATGTCTATTTTTTTTCGTATTTCTAATGCATTGTTATATAATTAAAATATTTAATTTTGGTTTTCCTTCTCCATATAAACTTTTATTAAGAAATTTCTCAGACTTCTCCATTAAAAAATGACCTATCTAACCTAACCTAACACTTTGCTGGGATAAAAAGTATCCTATGTTTCAGTCCTGGTCATAAACTATACGCGTACCAAATTTCATCAAAATCTGTTCAGCCGTTCTTGGGCGACTGAGTAACAAACACACAACATACAAAGTTACATTCATAATATATGTAGTTTGATATGTTGGGTACACCAAGTCAAGTACTCCGTATTTAAATAATTTAGAAGCACTTAGTTTTGAAATTACTCATTTTTAAGTTTATCACGGGAATATATTTGACGACCTCAGTGGCCGAGTGGTTTGTACGCCGGGTTTCATGGTGTCGCCGACTCGAAAGGTCCCGGGTTCGAATCCCGGTGGAGCAGATGTTTATATATAAATACGAGCATTTGTACTCCAGTCATGGATGTTTAATATGTATTTTTTATATAAATATACTTATATAAGAATAGTATGTATATGTATTCTATCCGTTACCCTAGTATCCCTTAACACAAGCCTTACAGTGCTTACTTTGGGGCTAGGCTAGTTGGTGTATGTTGGAAATATTTATTATTTATGAAATTAATGATTGTTAAGTTCATCACGAGAATATATCTGTTTTAAGGTTATTTAGTTACCCCAAAGCGATAAATCTTGAACATTTTTTTATTGTTTACTATTAAATAGATATATATAGGTAAGTAAAGCTTTTTTCTAATCTTTGTTTCGAAGCAAAGAATGCTTTTTTTTAATAAAATTCAAACGCAAACATATTTATTCAGTCTAGGCTGTTACAAGCTCTTGTGAAAGTCAAACGCTACGCCATCGGTTCGTAAATCTACGGCGGGAGACCTTGTACTGAGAAGAACCGGCAAGAAACTCAGCAAGGGCTATTTTTCTCCCTGCTTTGTTTCATACAGTGTCGTCAATTGAAAGATGACACCAAAAACTGAAAACATGTGTTGATGTCAACTTTCATTACATTAATATTATTAATTAACAAAAGTTAAGTATACTAGTTTTAAATTTAGAAGTGGCGATTAAAAAATTTTCAACCATATTAGCAAAGTAAAACAACTTAGTCTATTATATTAAACCTAAGCCCAAAATAAAAATAAATTTTATAAATCTAATAAAAATCCTTATTCATTAAATAAAACTAGTTTTAACGGGTTAATGCACGAAACTTTATTTATTTATTAACGTTTCGCCGCCTTTTCAGGTCTGCATTGTCAGAATAATGATTTTTACCCGGCTGCGCAATGCAAGAGCGCGAAGCGCGACGCGCAGACAGGGTTATGTGTTTAACAGTCTATATATGTATGTTTGTTCCTTTGTGGCACACTAGAGACCAAACGCCTGGACCGATTTTGATGATTCATACATCAATCGATTCGTCTCAATCATAGGAGTGCTACTAAAGATATGATAGTAATCAAAATTCAATATGGGCAAAATTAGGCGCCATATTGTGACGAAGTAAAAAAAATAAGTTGACAAAATATGTCGAGTGGGGTATCACTGTCTAGATAATCAAAAATCATATTTAGGTTCCTAACACCATTTTTCATTTTATGTGATTGTTTAGGATCTACAACGCTTTAAAGTTGTATATTAACCACTTACGCTTTTAATTTCAATCTTACGTTTATATGGATCTTTGTTACTCTTTCACCTAAAAAATACTGAATGGATTTTAATGAAACTTAACAGTAATATAGCTCATATATGATAATTACATATATGTAATAATTTATGTAGTTATTGAGTGAATTGGCCAATGTATAACAATAAGTGTCACATAAGACGGAAAAAAATCTCCCATCTGCGAGCCATTTTGGCCTGCACTGCAAAAACAATAAAAGTTATATGAATGTAATGTAGAGTGAAAATGTATCTCTTAAATAGTTCTAAAAAAAGTCCGTGACACCATATATCTATTTTTAATGTGTGAGTCATTACCGCTAAAATAGTGAATCAAAACTAAAACATTATTTGATATCTATTTCCAAAATGCACATTTTGATTAACAAATCATTTTTTATTAAAACAAATACTTTTAAGCTCGCGATAATATTGGTTTTGTAATAATACTGCAAAATTCAAAGTAAATAATGTAGATTTTTATAGGTAAATCACCCCTTTCATCACCCTACGCCTATAAGTATTGCGATGTTGTAGCTAAGAAAAAAGTTCCCATCTACTTCTATATGGGAATTCATTATATTCGATTTAGCTATTAGGGCACGGAAACGCAATAAACAAACTCACTTTCGCATCTATAATATTATATTATATTTACTAGTGATGAGTGGTTATTTATCGGGATAAAATATAGCCTATGTCACTCGGACAAAATGTATTTAAATAAAGAAAAATGTTATATTAAATAATGTAGCTACCTTATGATGAATTAATATTTGAAACCGGTTCAGTAGTTTGACAGATTAATTGTTACAAACATACGTCTTGCCTCTTTATAATATTAGTATAGATAGTTCGGATAAGATAAGTATTTAATTGATGAAAAAGATTTAAAAATAAAGTAAGTAATAGGTTTATTTGATTATATTTGTAAAAGTTACTTAGCATTTGTGCTTAACAGTGATACGTCATTCGGTATTTTTTTAAACAAAAAAAAATTGGAAAATAATTGCCATGATTGCACTACTGGGAGTACTCTTCATTCGAGCTTTACACCTGTTAAATGTGAACGCTTTAAAAGAAAACTACAAAGAGAACTATAAATTGATAATAAATGAGATTGCTATGGTGCTCTACCTAACGTTATGAAAATTTTATTATGCGCCTTTAGTTTAATCAAATATTATAAACTTTGCTTTGGTGATTGCATAATTATTTAATTTAGTGATCTAAGGCAGTTGCCACCATTGCCCAAAACAACAGACGGGAATTACTGCTTTCTTCAACCTGCGACATGAACGTCATTGATTGGTATTTTAGATAGGGTGATTAAAAACATTTGAAGTTAACTTCTGGCATTAGGGATGCAAAGTCTTTTGAAATATCGATATTTATATCGAAGTCAGGAAAATATCGATATCCGATATATCGACCATTTTAACTCGATATTATCGATATATCGATATTTTTTCTTTTTTTTGCTTTGTATTAAGTTTGCAAAGCAAAAACCTATAATTAAGGGAGCAAAGGTTTCCGAAATATCGATATTTATAATGTGGGCAGGTAAATATCGATATCCGATCCGATATATCAGCCATTCCAACATTTTCTATATTTTTATAGCGCTGTAAGAAGTATCAAATCAAAAGCAATTTCGAATCAAAGATATTTTTTTTGTTTAAAATGTTTGCACGCAGCCAAAATCAGAATAGATAATCATATGAAAAACAATTGTTATGTATTAGTAAAACCTACACATCAGGGGCGTGCCCATGGCTTTAGAATAGGGTAAGCCCAAATGTTACGAATAAAACGGCACATCCCTAACTTCACTGCCGTGCGGTGTCCGCATAATTTGAATTATTTTTCGTGCGCGGGTAAAAACGTTTTTTTTTTGTCACTGTAATGGCGTCTTGAGAACTCGTGAGGTTCATGTTCGAATTGCATCGCCGATTATATGTGGCTTTGATTTGTTTGTACCGGATATCTCATTGTAATATTGTAGTAATAACTTAAATTATAAGAATCCTAGTGTTGTTTGTGTAATGTACATGATTTGTGAAATTGATTGTGTGAGTGCTAACCTACTTTGGATCGCTATAAGCGCGGTTGTTGGATGAGAAGAGTCCAGAGGAATTGATCTGCCTTCCTATCCCTTCCTATCCATTTCTTAGGCAGATACCAAAGCGACAGACGACTTTACTTACATACAACTTGGTAAGTCATTTAGTTAGTTAAGTAAACCCTGCGACATCGCAGGAGCTATTGTGTTCCAAGCCCAGCTGAAGTATTTGTTGGGACAATACAATCTTTACTTCCACTGCGCGGTCCCCTCGGCTTGGGCTGGTAGTGAACACAACAGTTTCTGGTAGCAGAGCGTGGTTTGTTGACCTGAAGGTCCACGCTCCATGCTAAATTTGTGAATATTGTTAAAACATTTTTTGAATTTGTTGGTCGCTTATGAAAAGGATACTCTTTGTACAAGGTTCCAATTGTCCATATTTATAGGTTTTGTTTGCAATTTGGTTCTGGTATAATATTGTTGTTGTTGACAAGGAGGTAAAGAACTTAATTCCGGTTGCATAAATTGTATAATTTAGATTGTTTTCATAAAAACATTGATAAGTTTCTTTACTTCTTTGTTTGTTGACATTAGGTGAATAAAACATGCAATTTCTCTTATGTCATTGTTTTGTAGTTATATAGTTCTTGTTTACATTTGAAACAAGAATTTACTTATTGTCTCATGTTCAAAAGTTAAAACTTAGATATGTTTAGTTTTTGATAGTCATAACTTAGTAATTAATTTGTTAAGTTATTGAAAATAATTGATAACCTTAGATGTTTTTGTTGAGAAGTTATAATTAAACGTTACTTTGGAAAATTTGCGTACATACATATTATATAAAGAATTTCAGATTGTTGGTTTGTTGATAATTCATATTTAAACCTTGCATTGAAAATTATTATAATTTAATTAATAATATAAAAAGAATTAGAAATTTGTTTGTTTGTTGAAAAATTATAATATTTTATTTTATTATTACTTTTACTGCTTGTAGTGGGAAGGTTTACCACCAGTAACATAACAATGTCGGCCTCAACCAACAAAGCGAGAATTCGCTCTGAATTGAGATGGTTGGCTACTGCGGTTACCCTTATCGATAGACTGGATCGGAGGGAGGCCTTGTTGAATAGGTACATGGATCTGCCGGTACGTTTGGCTACAGTAGAAGAGCAGTACGCTCTATTTTTGGAAAGGACTCGCGATGAGGATGTCCAGCTGCGACAGGAGGTTGAAAGTGATGTCGCACAATGTTATGACTTGGCGGACACACTCACGGAGTTTGCTCGACCCTTGCAAATGGCAAGAGAACATGGTCCGATGACGTCCTCGAGCCCCACTAAGGGACTAGCACCCCTCTTCGCTAGGTTGGCCCCCTTAGACTTAAGGCGTTTTGCTGGTCGCCTAGAGGATTGGGAGGGGTTTATCAATATTTTCGATAGTTTGGTCCATGCCCGGGAGGACTTGACCCAGGGCCAGAAGTTGGCCTATTTGTTGTCTGTTTTGGAGGGGGAGGCCCTTGAACAAATTCAGCACCTGGCCCCCACAGACGAGAATTACCCGATTGCTCGGGAGTTAATTGCCCGTCGGTACCAGAACGTACGACGTCTGGCGGACACCCATGTGGCCACCATTTTGAACTTACCACGAGTTTCCAGCGTGACTCACCTGAGGGTTGAGCTTTTGAATCCGCTGTTGGTAGCGTTTAACGCTTTAAAAAATTTGAAGCTCCCCGTGGAGCAATGGTCATTTTTGTTGCTTCATATTATTTTAAGGAAGCTGCCGGACGCTCTTAAGGTCCGCTTTGAGCAGCAGTATGGTGGGGACAGTGCAACTTATCTGCCACCCTTCTCAGATCTCGTTAAGTTTCTGGAAGGAGAATGTCGGCTGGCAGATAACTCATCTGTGTCCGATCCGGTTAGGTCGGAGCGACCTGTGCCACAGAATAGGTCCCCCCGAGCACCACGTACAGGCCGGTTTGAACCACGCGCACCTGGCCGATACGCAGCAGTCCAAGAGACCGCCCGCTGTTTGAAATGTCGGGAACCGGGTCACAGCACGACCCGTTGTAAGCAGTTACTCGACCAGCGAGTACAAGGGCGTCGAAAGATCGCGCGGGAGAGGGGTTGGTGCTACACATGTTTGGGCCTGCACCTGCAGCGTGATTGTACCCAAGCGCGCTCATGCCGCTTTTGTGGGGGCAAGCACCACCCCATCCTCTGCATGAACCAGAGCGAGGCCGGTGGAGCACCTCAGCGAGTGGCTGTAGGGACCTCGCGTACGGGCGGGGGACGTCCCCCCGCGATGAATGATTCCCGCAGCAGTTCTGGTGGTAGTGGCAACAGCCCCAGACGCTCTCCGCCGCGAATTGAACCTTGCACGGGCGGGGGTCCAAAGGATCCTCCACAGGAAAATAGACCACCGCGTCCCCGCGACTATGGGGTGATGAACGCGGCTGATGACGAGCACCGATTTACACCGCCGCTCGCGGTATACCCGCGTTTAGAGCGTCGCGCACCCCGGTATCGAAGCACTGGGAGACTTGGACGCAAGCAATATGTGGGGGCATGGGACCCGCTGAATCGTTTTGAGCGACCCTCTCCGTCTGAGAGGGCTCCGTGGTACCCCACATATTAGCAATTATCGTCTCCCCAGTCCGCCCATCCAGAGACCGTTTTGTTGCCCACGGCCTCTGTATTTGTTAGGGGATCGAATGGAAACTGGTTGAGAGTTCGCGCCTTATTGGATTCCGGTGCTCAAGGGTGTGTGGTGTCATCTTGGTTGGTTAGGCAGTTGGGCTTCAAGGTGCACCCCCATCCGCATGGCGTGAGAGGTATTGGCGATGTGAAAGTTCCCGGGTTGTTAGGGTATGTTAACTTCACGTTCACCTCATGTTATGGGTCCAAAGAGAGTATTGACGCCTCGGCGATTGTTTTGGATACAGTTGTTGGTCATCACCCGTCAGTTGACTTAGGATCGACCCTGGTGTCTTTGGTGTCTGACCCAGCTCTCGCCGACCCTAAGTTCTACCGCCCGGGCCCGATTGATGCTCTCCTTGGAGCCGATGTCCTGGGGCGAGTTTTGTTGACGGGGAAGCGAGTCTTGCAGCCAGGAGGTTTGGTAGCTCTGCAGACGACACTCGGTACGGTTGTTATGGGTCCTGCGCACCGCGTTTTGGTTTCTTCAGAAGAGGATCGCGGTGTCGCTTTGAACGTGTCTCTCTCTGAAGTGCTACAGAAGTTTTGGGAGGTTGAGGAACCTCCACCGGCCCCGCGGGTTGACCCAGTAGCGCAAGAATGCGAGTTGTTTTACCAGAATAACACTGGTCGCCTCCGCTCTGGTCGTTTAATCACCCGCCTCCCCTTTCGTGCCGGCCGACCTCCTCTGGGTGAATCCAGAATACTAGCGGAACGTAGGCTAGTGTCCATGGAGCGCCGCATGAGCAAGGATCCGGTCTTCCGTCAGAAGTACATAGACTTCATGCGGGAGTATGAGGAGTTAGGGCACATGACCGTGAGCGACTTGGATTATCGCTCAGTTGAGCACTTCTTTTTGCCGCACCACGCCGTTTTGAAATCCGGAAAAATTCGGGTGGTCTTTGACGGATCTGCTTCCTCCTCCAGTGGAGCGTCTTTGAACCAGTGTCTGCATGTAGGTCCTAAGTTGCACACGGAGATCTCAGACATTTTGACCAACTTCCGGCGGCATAAAATTGTGATTATGACTGATATCCGGATGATGTTTAGACAGACGGTGATCCATCCCGAGGATAGAAGATATCAGCTGATTTTGTGGCGAGAGAGTCCTAGTAGCCCCATGATGATTTATGAATTGAACACGAATACGTACGGCTTGGCCTCGAGCCCTTTCATTGCGATACGTTCTTTGTTGGAATTAGCGGAGAAGGAGCGCTTGAGATATCCTCGCGCCTCAGCCATTTTGACCAGTGATGTGTATGTGGATGACATTTGCACTGGCGCCTCCTGTGTCTCTGAGGCGATGGTCTTGCGAGAGGAATTGATTGCTCTTTTGAAGTCCGGCGGATACGAGTTGAGGAAATGGTTGTCCAACTCGCCGGAGGTCCTTGAAGGCTTACCCGAAGAGCACCAGCAGGACCCTCATTTATTTGAAAACGTTGATAATCCCCATATGGTGACCGTCCTTGGCGTGCAATATAGACCAGTCTCTGACACATTTACGTATTGTGTGGATTTGAAGCCACCGAAAATCTGGACCAAGCGTTTGGTGTTGTCTACTGTCGCGCGTACCTTTGACCCCAATGGGTGGATTTGTCCTGTGCTGTTTATGGCCAAATGTTTTCTGCAACGATTATGGGCTTCGGGTGCGTCGTGGGATGAACCCCTCTCCGACGAACTACTCCGAGATTGGTCAGGTTTTGTTTCGTCCCTCCCCGAGATTAACGAAGTGAGTTTGCCGAGGATGTTCCTCCCTTCTGAAAATTGTAAAATTAGCCTTCACGGCTTCTGTGATGCCTCCGAACGTGGATTTGCGGCAGCTGTGTACCTACGCACCGTCACTGTCGATGGAATGGTTTCTGTGCATTTAGTCATTGCAAAAAGCAAGGTCGCTCCCCTTCGGACTCGTCATACGATCCCGAGGTTGGAATTGTGTGGAGCCGCCCTTTTGATGCGTTTGTTGAACCACGTATGGCTCACATTAGGTAGGTCGATAGAAATACAGAGAGTTTTTGCGTGGACCGACAGTCAGGTCGTCCTTTGTTGGTTGAAGGCTCCGGCGCACACATTGGAGGTTTTTGTTGCCAATCGAGTGTCCCAGATTTGTAGTTCGGAAGTCGACTTGATATGGAGACATGTACCGGGAACCATGAATCCCGCCGACTGTGCGTCTCGAGGTTGTGCAGCCTCAACTCTAGTTAGCCATCCTCTCTGGTGGGGCCCACAGTGGTTGACGCGGTCTGAGTCTCAGTGGCCGCCTTCTCCAGCGTTGTCAGACGTAGCCATTCCCGAAATGCGGGCATGCGTCCTGGAGACCTCCCCCGCCGATGATAAGGATTTTTTGTTGAATCGGTACAGTTCCTTGGATAAGCTGCTTGGTGTTACCGCTTGGATCAAACGTTTTCTGCACAATTGTAAAACCCCACGAGCAAAGCGTGATTCGTCGGTTCTCAGTCCAGATGAGCGTCAAGAAGCTCTTTTGTTTTGGATCCGAATGGTGCAGTCTGATAGCTTTAAATCAGAGATTGAGATCTTGCGTTCAGGTCGTCGCAAGTTGAAGGGCGCGGTGTCGCGCCTGAATCCCTTCTTGGATGGGAATGGTCTTGTACGAGTCGGCGGAAGACTCCGAAATGCCAACCTGCCGTATGGAGCTCGCCACCCCCTTTTGATGCCTAAAGATGGACACTTGGTGCGCTTGATAATAACCGATCGTCACGTGAAGGCGCAGCACCCTGGCTGTAATGCCTTGTTGGCCATTTTACAGCATGAATTCTGGATTCTGTCCGCCCGTCGAGTTATTCGCACAGTCATTTTTCGTTGTTTACCATGTTATAGATTAAAAGCCGCAACTATGCAGCCCCAGATGGGAGATTTGCCTGCTGATCGCGTCACGGAATGCAGACCTTTTGCCGGAGTCGCTACCGACTTCGCCGGTCCTTTCCCTGTAAAGGCTTCGAGGCTACGTAATGCTAAAACGTATAAGGTTTATTTGTGTGTATTTGTGTGTCTATCCACCAAGGCTGTACACTTAGAAATTGTATCGGAATTGTCTACTGAAGCCTTTATAGCTGCCCTAAGCAGATTTGTTTCCCGTAGAGGACTGCCGACATTGATACGTTCTGATTGTGGAACTAATTATAAGGGAGCTTGTAATTATCTTAAGGATGTAATTAAGTTTCTAGTTGATAATAAGATAGACATTGGAACCGCCCTCTCCCGGCGTGGGATAATCTGGAAGTTTAGTCCACCAGCTTGTCCAAGCTGGGGAGGGATCTTTGAAGCTTGTGTAAAGTCTGCCAAGACTCATTTGCGTCGCGTGATAGGAGAAACGATTCTAACGTTTGAGGAACTTGATACGGTGTGTTGTAAAATTGAAGCCGTCCTCAACTCGCGACCCTTGTGCCCGTTGTCTTCGGACCCAAATGACCTGGAAGCGTTGACCCCAGGCCATTTTTTGATCGGACAGCCCCTTTTGGCTTTGCCTGAATATCCGATTCAGGATGTAGGATCCCATCGTTTGTCGCGGTACCAACTGTTGAAACAGATGTCTCAAAACTTCTGGGCACGTTGGTCGATGGAGTATTTGCATATCCTACAACAGCGCGTGAAGTGGACAGATAAAACAACCCCACCCCAGATTGGCGACCTTGTATTGATTAAGGATGCCAACCTGCCGCCCTTGTGTTGGCGAAGGGGGCGCATTGTTAAACTCTACCCAGGAACTGACGGAGTTCCTCGTGTTGCTGAGGTTTTGGTTAGAGATTCGGTTTTGAAGAGAGCAGTTAGTGGGCTCTCCCGATTACCCGTGGATTGACGTACCGTCCTTAACGGTCCGGGGCGGGGGGATGTTACGAATAAAACGGCACATCCCTAACTTCACTGCCGTGCGGTGTCCGCATAATTTGAATTATTTTTCGTGCGCGGGTAAAAACGTTTTTTTTTTGTCACTGTAATGGCGTCTTGAGAACTCGTGAGGTTCATGTTCGAATTGCATCGCCGATTATATGTGGCTTTGATTTGTTTGTACCGGATATCTCATTGTAATATTGTAGTAATAACTTAAATTATAAGAATCCTAGTGTTGTTTGTGTAATGTACATGATTTGTGAAATTGATTGTGTGAGTGCTAACCTACTTTGGATCGCTATAAGCGCGGTTGTTGGATGAGAAGAGTCCAGAGGAATTGATCTGCCTTCCTATCCATTTCTTAGGCAGATACCAAAGCGACAGACGACTTTACTTACATACAACTTGGTAAGTCATTTAGTTAGTTAAGTAAACCCTGCGACATCGCAGGAGCTATTGTGTTCCAAGCCCAGCTGAAGTATTTGTTGGGACAATACAATCTTTACTTCCACTGCGCGGTCCCCTCGGCTTGGGCTGGTAGTGAACACAACACCAAAGCTTCCAAAATTACTATACCTATCTTACTTTCTTGGCTTGGCGAGCTTAAAAAAATTACGATTTGTATAAGATAAGATTCTTAATTTTGTTTTGTGTTATATTACAATGATATTAAATTTTAATTAATCAGTAGTTGACAATTATCTAGAAAGAGAGGCAAGTATTTTATTTAAATGCATGAGTTACCATTAGGTATACGATTATACCTATATACGTTGGTGTCGATTCTGGCATGATTATCTAAACTTAAAACTAAATTTGAGGACAGAGAATGACAAGGATACACTGTTGTAGTTTAGTATATTTCTTGGGGTTCTAGATTTTTTAATACATCTATAAGCTCTTGCGATTTCAAAGCAATAGTTATTTCGATATTATTCAATTTAGATAGTCATAGCAGGTAAATCAATTGTTATTATTGTGTTTAAATTTAGTCCACGAAATATCGATATTTTGGAATTTCCGATATCGATATTATCGATATCAGTGAATTTCAAATATCGATATAAATATCGATATTTTGGTCTCGATATTATCGATATTATCGATATTCCGATATATCGTTGCAACCCTATCTGGCATCTACATATTAGGTTTCTGTGAATTATGTAGGTATATCAAATTATGAGACTAGGGACTGACACTGAATTTGTGTATATCATAATCTTAGACGTCCGGCATTGATATGACAATGCAACCACTGCCAATTTTGAATAGTCCACGAATAAAAGTAAATGAATTTTATATTTACTGCTAAACTATTAAAAAAAACATAAACAAAAGATGACTTTTTGAGTAAGTGCTAGTTTACTATAAAATTTACATACATTAGAGATATTTATGTAACGACTTGATTTAACTTCACACATTTTTGCGAAAATTGAGGCCCATCTGTAGCCTTGACCCCGCTGGTAAAGTCTTTATATGTCTTAATAAATCAATCTTTTAGACCGACGCAAGGTACTTAATAATTCCCGCGATATTAATTCCCTTACTGAAGTAACAAGACTACGGTATATACCGTCTTAAAATACTAACTAAAAAGTGTGAAATAAAAAAGGTAAATTTAAAAAATCAAAAAACCCGGCTGCTTAATTATTCTTCAAATATAAACTGAAAAGAAAAAAACAAGTCCAGTAGTCTATAATTCTGTTAATAAGGAATAAAGCTACTTTAACAGTCGGGACCCACTGTTGAAAAATATTATGTATTCTTGAATATCTAATGGGTCCCGACTG
Source organism: Chilo suppressalis (assembly GCA_902850365.2). Taxonomy (NCBI): domain Eukaryota; kingdom Metazoa; phylum Arthropoda; class Insecta; order Lepidoptera; family Crambidae; genus Chilo; species Chilo suppressalis. Next base: position 721,963 of record OU963922.1, read on the forward strand.
TTAAAGTAGCTTTGTTCCTTATTAACAGAATTATAGACTACTGGACTTGTTTTTTTCTTTTCAGTTTATATTTGAAGAATAATTAAGCAGCCGGGTTTTTTGATTTTTTAAATTTACCTTTTTTTTATTTACTTTGTCGAGCTATCTTCGAAAGACTTTTATTGAGCGTTCGGATATTTCATTGGAAGATTTTTGAAACTTTATTGTCTATGTATGAATTTATTAGTTAATTTAGTTAATAAAGTACTTTATTTAGAATTCTCTTTTTGTAATTTTGAGTTTATTTATTTGCCCCTAACTACCGTAAACTACCACCGGTTCTAAAATTGGGAGATCTTTCTGAGAACAACCGGCGAAACAAATTTAGAGAGGCTTTCCATCTCCTTATTCATTTCAACATTCTATTTAATATTTTTGAATTCACGATACATTTTTATAACGTTTTTTTTGTAATAATTCAATCTCTATTTGTTTTATAGTTCTTTATGTTGGTATCCCAAAGCGATGAAGTATTGCACACCTTTTTCTGTATTTATTTATTTAGTTAAGGACAACTAACAATAATATCCACACATAGTATAGTATAGCAATAAAGAGTAACATGTACTTAATACCTGGAAGTGCTTTACAGATATTGATGTTTTTTAAAGATATTATCACTTTAAATAAAACTAGTTTTTACGGGTTAATGCACGAAACTTTATTTATTTATTGACGTTTCGTAGCCTTTACAGGCTTCGTCGTCAGAATGACGACGATTCTGACGACGAAGACTGTAAGTTTCGTGCATTAACCCGTAAAAACTAGTTTTATTTAATGAGTGATGTGCGTGAAAACCTAAGAAACAAATATATTATCACTTTGCTAAATATAGGCCAAAAAATAACATCCACACGTACAACACCAGGGCAGGTTACTAGTAATAAAATATAATGAAAAAAATCAAGTAAAACTTGGTAGAGTCTGTGCGGAAAGAGAATGGGCGTGGCGAAAAACGGAACTAACATTAAGATTTTTATTTGGCAATCAAACCCAGCAATTTGTAAAAAGTCAAAGTTTTGTATTTATACGGATTTGTTTGTTGTTGTGATTTCTTGCGGTGTTTTATAGTATTTAATCATGTCTAAAAGGGGTAAAACCTTACAAATACGGTAGAAAAGCACTACAGCGCCCTCCAATCTAAATCCCATTCTCTTTCCGCACAGTCTCTAGTATTTTTTTTTTATTTTAATTTATTTATTTGCTTTTGAATAGGTTACACTGGGGAGCTTACAATTTTGAACTTCGGTCCATTCAGCCATCTAGAATAGCATGCAAATATTTTACACTACATTATTTAATCTAAAACATATTAATGTACATTGTGACGTGATTTTTTTAATATATAAATAATAATAAATTTTAATTCATCAAATAAATTCAGTCAGTGAAATTACAAAAAGTGTCAGCTTAATTTTATAAAAAGTCATTCAAGATTAAATACATAGTTAAAAAATTCAAAAGTCAAATTAATAATGTCAAATATAGATTACAATGTCAATTATAAAGCACCATTATGTAAAGAAAAGGACCCACTATAATTATATGTCATTAAAATGACAACATCATCATCATCATTAGCCTTTTAATGTACCCACTGCTGGGGCATAGGCCTTCTCTATGGATGGAATAGGGAGATTGGGCCATGACCCACCACGCGAGCCCAGTGCGGATTGGCGGGTAGTTACTTAAGTTTACACTAGTTTCTTAAGCATTTAGCGTGATGGCCGTGTCGAAATTTCTCTATCATTTCTTAGGCTGCAAGGCAGCGCCATCTCTTCGCATTGTAGGCAACCCACAATGAATAGCTTTACAAGTATTAAGAAACTTGATATTTTCGACGCTACATTTCAACCAAGTGTTAAATATTTTAATAAAGAGGTCGCATTACCGTTGCTTTTTCTGTGAATCCCACAGGAACCTTCTTTTATTTGTGTCTCGAAAATGCTTTACGCATTCTTCAACCACTGAGCGAGAAGCGAGAAGAAGGTACGTGGGACTCCTCCCCGTCCACTTCAGCCAGCCCTGAGACCAGCTGAAGTGTACAGGAGAAAAAAAAAACAAAAAGAATTCATCGAAATTTAAAAAATAAATAAACAGCATTTTCGACTAATTTACAATTTACATTCGACCGTGGCGCTAGTGTCTACGTGTCTCAGTATCAAGAGTATGAACTTATTGTAGTTCCGATTTTTACCGTCGGCAAACTTGTAGGGCTTGCGATGGATTATGGCGGCAGTCGCGTGTCCCCCACACAAGTTTGGTGATACGAGGACACAGTTTTGGCGGGAAATCGTCGACTCTTCGTTACCTTTTTTTCCTTTTTTTTTATTTTTTTTTCTGTGTCTGTGTTTTTTTTTTATTCATTGCACTATTATTTTTAGTAAAAGCTTCTTTGTTCTATGTACTCGCGACTCGAAGTGAGCAGGGCTCTACCTACGCCCTGAACAGGGCCACTAAAAACCAGGCAATACTCCAGCACTGGTCACCCGACACGCAATCTGGGGACCGGGATCGGGATCGAGCAGCCACGGGATTCGTTCGGTGCCGGACCCCCCCGGCGTGCGGTTCCCCGTAATATCAGGGCCACCACACGTCTCAGGAACCGTGCAATGTGACCCAACGCCCCCCACGTCTGGCCACTGGTTCCCGGAGGAGCCGGAGGGGGAGCGTAGTTCTCCCCGTCCCCAGGATTACTTCTTTATGGGGTAAAAAAGTAGGGGTAATTTTGTATGGGAAACCAATGATATCCCAGCATTACTTCTTTATGGGGTAAAAAAGGAGGTGTTATTTTGTATAGGAAACCAATGTTAGCCCAACCATTGTTGGAGGAGCGGGAGGGGGAGCGTAGTTCTCCCCGTCCCCAGGATTACTTCTTTATGGGGTAAAAAAGTAGGGGTAATTTTGTATGGGAAACCAATGATATCCCAGCATTACTTCTTTAGGGGGTAAAAAAGGAGGTGTTATTTTGTATAGGAAACCAATGTTAGCCCAACCATTGTTGGAGGAACGGGAGGGGGAGCGTAGTTCTCCCCGTCCCTCTCCCCTCGCCGTCGTTGCGGGGGCAGACACCCCCCCGGCCGCCCGCGTCTCCCCGACCCTTCTCCTGAGAATCCCACAGGAACCTGACATTTTTCCGGGAAAAAAATATTAATGCATTAATTAGATACATATTTTATTTGATGCTAGTATGAGCATACCGTATCTTCCCTTTTTGTATTAATCTAAGGCTTATTGTTAAAAAAAAAGTGAAATGATGACGTCAGTCTATAACATAATTGGTTCCACACCATCCTATCCAACTAATATTATAAATATGAAACTTCGTATGTCTGTTATTCAATCACGCAAAAACTACTGAACGAATTTAATGAAATTTGGCACGCTTAGTTTTAGTTTAGTTTTATTGAATTGGCTTGAGACAAAACATTGTTTATGCCAAAAAAAAAAATTAAAAAGCTCAAATTAAAGCGGACGCAGTCGCAGACAGTCGCTAGTATCCAATAAATTAATAAAGAGTATGTTATTTATTAATCTATTGTTGAATACAATAAAGGTAAACTTATGCCATTAAGATTTCAACTCTTGTGAATATAATTGACGACCTCCGTGGCCGAGTGGTTTGTACGCCGGGTTTCATGGTGTCGCCGACTCGAGAGGTCCCGGGTTCAAATCCCGGTGGGGGCAGATGTTTGTGTGATGAACACGAGCATATTTGTACTCCAGTCATGGATGTTTAATATGTATTTCTATATAATTCTACTTATATAGGTACTGTATATGTATTCTATCCGTTACCCTAGTATCCCATAACACAAGCCTTACAGTGCTTACTTTGGGCTAGGCTAATTGGTGTGAGTGTTGGAAATATATATATAAAAAAATAGTAATTTACTCATACAATATTTCTATGTCAATAACCAAATAAATATACTTTTTTCTACATAACCTAAAAATGTTTGCAAAAATCAATATAAAGGACATTTTGGTTTTCTATGATATTATTTTGTGTAATTTTATTAAGTAGACTATAACATGGTGGGTTTCATACCATCATGCCCTATCCAACTAATATTGTAATAGTAAAAGTTTGTGTGTCTGTTGCCAATGCTACCAAAAAACCCATACAAAATTACCCCTACTTTTTACCCCCTAAAGATGTATTTCTGGGATTATATTGGTCCCTTTTTTACCCACTGTAAAAAGGTATAAGCACTGTAGGCCTGTGTTATGGGCTACTAGGGTAACGGATAGAATACATATATAAGTATATTTATATAGAATACATTTAAACATCCACGACTGGAGTACAAAAACTCGAGCTCATATTCATCACCCAAACATCTGCCCCCACCGAGATTCGAACCCGGGATCTCTCGAGTTGGCGACACCTTGAAACCCGGCGTATAAACCACTCAGCTACGGAGGTTGTCAAATTTAAAACTGACATCCATACAACCTTTTGTGTTTACAATATAAGTAGAAAAGAATCTGATTATAAAAGGCAATAGCCTAAGTCACTGCTTCTATTGCGATGAAATTTGGTATACATATAGCTATTATATAGCTAGGAAGTGCTCGATGGCGCAGGTAAAAAATACAAAAAAAAGTAATTTTGTATTTTATTTTTGTATTTTTTGTATTTTTTGCAGGTGGTTAGCGCGTTCGGCTGCGATAGTTGAAGTTAAGCAACTTTCGCTTTCATTGGATGGGTGACCCAAACTCTTCTATCTCGAGTTCCTCCGTGCTTCGGACGGCACGTTGAGCCGTTGGTCCCGGTTATATCTGCAGTCGTTAGCACCCGCCAATCCGCACTGGGCCAGCGTGGTGGGTCATGGCCCAATCTCCCTATTCCATCCATAGGGAAGGCCTGTGCCCCAGCAGTGGGGACATTAATAGGCTGATGATGATGATGATAGCTATTATGATGTAGGAGGGCGCTAAGCAATGATTTCTCAAAACTTACCCCGTAAAGGGGGTAAAACAGGGGTTCAAAGTTTGAATGGGAAATTAATTCCTTCCGCTAGTGGTATCATATTCGTTATCAAGTGACGTACTCTCTTCGCTCTGTCACCTCTAGGGATACCGCCCGAGGCTGCGCACGTATCACTGTGTTAATGCGTGGCGTTAATTTAAATAATAAAATCAATAGACGGACTTCCTTGGTTTAAATCTAGTTCTTTCCTATTTAGGGTTCCTTGATGATGGCGCGAAATTGTTAATATTCTTTTTGACAAGTTTTAGTAAAAAGGTTAGGTATTTCTGACGTGAAAACTTCTTTAGCGGCGTTGTACACTTTTTTTTGTAAAGGTAAAAAATGTTAAACTCGTGTCAGGTTAAACACGTGGGCTGATCGCATCATGACACACAATAAAATTGGAAAAGGTTGACTTTCAATATATTGGACGGAACATAGTAATACATATTTTATTTTATCGTATTATAATAATAAGTCTCTATCTAGGACGTCCACCTGGCAGCTTTATTGCGAAGAAAATGTTTTTTTTTACAATAGATGTCGCTAGGTGCGCTTAAATGTGATTCATGTAAGTTGATTTCTTTACAGTAGATGTCGTTAAGTGCGCTAAAACGTGATTCATGTAAGTTGATTTTTCTGAGAGATAAACTTTTTTAATGTAATATAAATTGTCATGTTTGTGTACGCATTTCCGTTTCATATTTTTAATTTAAGCCCCGTCCGAAAAGTTTAACTTCAAAAATTAAACTTCTAAGTAAATCTTAATAAAAGTTGGTTTAATTTAGTTATTTTTCTTTAAGCATTTAACTGCTAGATGTGGGTTGTGGGTTACATACAATGCGAAGATGGCTTGCAAACTAAGGCTAGGGAAAATTCGACACGGCCATCAGGGCCACGGGAGCATAATGGTCAGTGCATTCGCCGACGAAGGGTGCGGGTCCGAGACCCGTCTGCTGCCTGGACCGCGTGGAATTTTTTATAGTAAAATTTTCTTTTGGTTTAAATTCATAAAATTATTAAAAATATACTTATTATTATTTAAATTTTATAATAGCAGCAGTTGATAAGGAACGGAACCAGATTTCGTTACCATCATTACCATTGTAAATAAATATATGAATACTAGCTGTCCCAGCGAAGTTCATACCGCCATAAAAAAATAGGGGTTGGTGGTAGAAGGGTGAAAATTTAGGGTTGTACGTATTTTTGTATGATGTATCATAAAAAAATGTCAAAAAAAAAATTAAAGGGAACCCTTAACATTTAGGGGGATGAAAAATAGATGTCGTCCGATTCTCAGACCTACTGAATATGCTTATAAAATCTCACGAAAATCGGTTGCGCCGTTACGGAGTAGTTCAATTACTCACGAGAATTTTATATATTAGCTTAGATCAATATATGAATGAATATAAATATAAAGAAAATATAACTAGAAAAAAATCCATGCGGACCAGGCAGCAGACGGGACTCGAACCCGAACCCTTCGCAATCCGGGCGAATGCATTCTGTTATAATATTTTCATCAAATTCTAGTTATATTTTCTTTAGATTTAAACATCAAGCAGTTACATGCTTTGAAATAATAAAAAAAATATATATGAATATAAATATGTTTTTTTTTTATGTCGATTATTGAAACCGGTTGTCAGATCACTGAACCTTCGGCCGGAGACACGTTTCGCGCTTGCCCGTTTTTTGCCAGTTGCCAAGTCCGGTACAGTGATCCACAAAGAATTCGAGGTGGCAAAAAATGCAGGCGGATCTCGAGAGACGCGTAAAAAAATATGGCGGCTATTCGCTACGTCAGTATGACGTCATTGGTCGCATAACTAATGGGGTCCCACTGTTGGGATGAACCTCTTTCACATCATCATCAGCCTATTAATGTCCCCACTGCTGGGGCACAGGCCTTCCCTATGGATGGAATAGGAAAATTGGGCCATGACCCACCGCGCGGGCCCAGGAAGGAAGCTAACGACTGCAGATGCAGCCGGGACCTACGGCTTAACGTGCCTTCCGAAGGACGGAGGAGCTCGAGATAGTAAATTTTTTGGTCATCCATCCAATGACCGACCACTGCGAAAGTTGCTTAACTTCAACGATCGCAGCCGAACTCGCTAACCACCTGCGCCATCGAGCTCCTCACCTCTCCTCAACCTCTTTCACACTGAATTCAAACCAGTGTTTTATTGTTGGCGAATTTTCACACTGCACTCTGACACTTTTATATATAAACAGTCGGTCTTACAATAACAGGGACGATGACTAATTTATTTTCTTCGTTTATCAGGTAGATTATCAAAAAGTATTGGATACGTATTTTTTCTTTTTTCACATAATATAAACATTGAAAAGATATATTGATTTCAAAAGTCGCATGACGTCACGTTGGAGTACACTTTTAAGTGAAAATTCACTCAAAAGTGACGTCACGAGCCCCCACTCCCAAACTTTGACGCGCTATAACTTTGTCATTTTTTTGGTTGATTGCCCAAAGAAAAAATACGTGTCCATTATTTTTTGATCATCTAACTGACGACCTAAATAGAATTTCGTTTACTGTATCCCGTCATCACCCCTATTATGTTGACAATAACAAAATATGCCTTAGAAATAATCGCTTCTATAAGATTTTTTTTTGAGTGTGTGTATGCTGTTGGTCGCAGATGACCTTTACAGCGTCACCGGGTTTGGGGACGGCGAGATCCTAAGGCCGAGAATTGCCGAGTGCCTCTAGAGGTATTCCAGGCGGATGGCATCTCCCCACAGGGGGAGTCTCCTCTCCGTCTGGAGCCTCCAGAGATCTCGAACCAAGGCGCCAGACTGGCGCCGTAACGCGTTTCGTAACAAAACGGTTTACCCTTCCATAAGAAGTTATCATTTCAATAGTTGCTCTCAGACAACAGATGTGATTTTTTTACCGTTTCTTGCTCGTAAAAATGATTATAGTGTCTATCTTATAATAAAATAAATATACATAATAAAATAGTAGGAAAGTCAAAATTGTACATTGATTTTCTTTTAAAAGAATACTTGGGAGTGTGATCTACAATCGATACCGAAGCCAAAAATCAACTTTATTGAATTTTTGTCTGTTTGTATGTCCGGGATAAACTCAAAAAGTACTGCATGGATTTACTTCAAATTTGATACAAATATTATTAAGAAGTCGGTTCAACATATAAGCTACATATTATCACGCTATCATCACCTACCCACCCCTAAGGGTCTATAATTCTGTTAAGTAAGGAACAAAGCTACTTTAACAGTCGGGATCTAATGGGTCCCGACTGTTAAAGTAGCTTTGTCCCTTACTTAACAGAATTATAGACTACTGGACTTGTTTTTTTTTATTTCCAGTTTTTATATGAAGTAATATTTTAGATTTTTTACAATCTCTTGCTCGATGACACAGAGCGAATATCCAAGCTGCTAGCGAACTAGCTGGCTTGTAGCTTGTAACTCGCCCCGTGTCAGCGAGGCTTAATAGATGAAAGGGCTAGGATATTTTGCTAAACTAATAGATACTTTATCAAAATCAAGGGTGAATATAATTATACTGGTAGGCGATTTAAATATTATATACTTTAGTATGGGGACAATCTCCTTTCATAGTTGAAAATAGGCAATGATTTATTCATAGTGAGGGATGGGTTTGCTTAACATATTTTTTTCTAGATACGATAAATAGTAAGTCTTATATGGTTGCCAAGGAATGGAAGGGTGACTATGAAATAATGTTATATTTGACTAGTGACACCCATGACTAGGGTTGCCAACCCTACCATATAATTGCCTATTTTATTTAATCAATCAATCAATCAAAATCATTTATTCAGTTTAGGCTGTTAAAAGCACTCATGAATGTCTAGAAACTACGCCATCGGTTCGTAAATCTACGGCGGCGGGAGACCTTGTACTGAGAAGAACCGGCAAGAAACTCAGCAAGGGTTGTTTTTTCTCCCTGTTTTATTATTTACAGAGTCTTCAAATTGAAAAATGACTTCAGAGATTATTCATGAAGTCACCTTTCATTACAATATTTTATTCATAATTGTTTTGTGTTAAAATTAGTGTAATTTTCAAAATTTTATAAGATTTAATTGTTAGTTAAGTGTAAATTGCATGTCGTAATCGCCTATAATTAAAGTTCCACTAATAAAGTGTCGTAATATAAATTGTGTAAATAAGAAATTTCTAAGTGTAACTTTGTTGGTGATCAAATAAATAAATAGATAATATAGTATCGTACTATATTAGAAAAAAAAATATTGTAGGCGAAACTACTATATTTTTTGCTTAAAGTAAACTTATTCCGTCACTAAAAGCTTTGTTAAAAATGAAAATTCAATTATTAAGGCATAGAGCAGCAAAAATATATCATTTTTTTTAAATAAAGTAAATATTTTAACCACATACTATAGTTTTTTCAGTTTTTTGCTATCTACTATGTATATTTTTAGAGGTACCATCATCGAAAATACTATATTTGATACAAAAGAAGTTGATAGCCCTACCCGTGACTGTGTTTGAAACGAACTGTTCACAATATCCATATTATACCGTTTTTTACAACTTTAAAGTTGTTTTAAAGTTTGTCTTTCTTTGACTTTAATAAAATGTTCAACCCTATGTGTACTTTGAACTAAGGTATTATTATTATTACCTTATTCATTAATAATAGTACCTTAGTATTATTCCCCTATTATAACATTATTCATAAGTTATAATAATAGTTATTATAACTTATGAATAACAATAATCAAGTAAGTAACATCTGACTTGTGCGTTAACTCCACTTTTATATCTGTTATATGAATAAAATGATCGAAATTGGAATAGTAGTTTAGGAACAAATAGACTGTTAGTCTCTCAGTGTTTCTGTTTCACCCAAAACTTTGGTGCTTTACAGATTGCTGGGTTTGATTGCCAAATATTTTTTTTAATGTTAGTTCCGTTTTTCGCCACGCCCATTCTCTTTCCGCACAGACTCTAACTTCCTATGTATTTCTTTTATACGGTAACTTTTGTTTCAAAGAAACTATAAGCCCTGGAAAAAGTCAAAAATAATCATTTTTTGAATAAAAATAATAATAAAATGAAATAGTTTATTTTGTTAATCTTATTCTACAATATTATTCTGTGGCCAAAACTACCCAGGAAGCATGTAGTAATGCTTGTGTTGGTCGGATCTGCTCCTAAGTTGTCTATGTAATTACAAAATAACTGTTTCTTTTATTTATTTATTTAAAAGGCTTATCAACAAAAGGGGTGATGACGGAGTACAGTAAACGAAATTCAATTTAGTCCGTCAGTTAGATGATAAAAAAAATAATGGACACGTATTTTTTCTTTGGGCAATCAACCAAAAAATGACAAAGTTATAGCGCGTCAAAGTTTGGGAGTAGGGGCTCGTGACGTCACTTTTGAGTGAATTTTCACTTATAAGTGTACTCAAACGTGACGTCATACGACTTTTCAAATCAATATATCTCTGCAATGTTTATATTTTGTGAAAAAAAAAATACGTGTCCAATACTTTCTGATAATCTACCTGATAAACGAAGAAAAAAAATAGTCATCATCCCTATTGTAACACTTAAGCAATTACAATTATAGACACGGAGACACTTATATCAATGTTACAATTAATTATAGGTAAACACCACATTTACCATATCTATATCAAACAGTATGTGTTAAAATTTTACCTAATATACCCTAACTTATATGTTATTTTGTCCAAAAAAGGGTCATTACAAAAATCAAGGATCTAAAATTAAAAATAAACATCTCGGGCATTCAGTCTGTCAAAGGTATAGATATAACTAGCTGTGCCCCGCGGTGTTACCCGCGGTTTATTTGGGCTATTTCCCGCAGTCTAACGTAGCCTATGTGTCAATCCAGGGTGTCAGCTAACTCCATACCAAATTTTATTAAAATCGCTCCAGCTGTTTGGACGTGAAGAAGTAACAAACATACACACTCACACACTCACAAACTTTCGCCTTTATAATATTAGAGTGATTAAACTAAAAACTGGTATGTGGGTTTTTGATGTATGTATGTGTGTGTGACTGTGTGTGTGTATGTGTGAGTGTGTGTGCGTGTGTGTAGAATCTATATGACATTGTGCCTTTCCTCTAGCCCTACGATATAATATCTTGGGATCGGTAATAATAATAATAATAATTCATTTATTTCAACCACAAGGATCATAGCAGGCCAATGACAAAATAATAATAAATAGTAATAATTATGATACATTAAAACAAATTAAATTACATCTCAACATACAATTACATTTAAAACAAAATAAAATTAAATTCAATCGGTTTCACACCTATTAAAAGTTTCGAAATATCAAAAAATAAAATGCCAAAAAGTAAATACCACTACTAGAATTATCACCACTAAAGACGTCTAGTGTCGAGTAGAGATTTAATAAGCATTTACACAAAAAACAAAACATAGAGGCATTGTATAACTACTGGCATTGCATAACAGTGGTTGCTTACATTTTTTTAACTTCATACCAATTTCGTTACAGCTAGGTATATATTTAAACTATAAAAAACCAACACAATATCAAGCTTACCGTTGATGAATTATTTACTTGAACCCCTTCTACCGAAGGGAACCGTTGCAGTACCTATAAGAAACAGCTTTATACCAACCTTATATCAATATAAAAACTTGTTTTAAATAGATCAGACTTATCTAGTTATCTAGTAGATACACAATTAGATATGTTAATAGTACCCCAAACTATTAAACACGCGTCTACACATGCATTATTCAATATCTAAAAATAATTATTCACCCTTGCATAATATTAATACTAGCCACATTATCATACTTACTCCCAAGTTGGAACAGGTCTTGCAAAGAATATTAAATATGAGATAGACCTTGAGCGTTTTGGGGTTAACCTGTCTTTGAATATTAAGTGGCAAGGGTTGTCTTCGTGTCCTTGACATTGCATATGTTAACCTTGTTGAGTTGTGCAGTTTTTAAGGAGCTAGCTGCTGGTTTTGTAATACCCTTTGAAAGAGAACGAACTTGAGCGCCCATCAGGGGAAGTGACCTCCACCTTAAAGCAGATTAAAATAACACTTCCTTTTGGTCGTGTTGTGTTTCTGCCGGTGAGTCAGGTTCCAGGGCTCCAAGAGTAGTGGTTGGGTCAGGGTAGGCAACGGTGAACGGTGACGAGTGAAATTTGTGGTATCGCAAGCAGCTATAGGCTATTTATTTATTTAAACTTTATTGCCACAATTACAAAAAAGGACAAAAGACGGACTTAACGTTAAGAAAGAGAAAGAAAGAAGGAAAGAAATTTTATTAGCCATAAACAGTCATGTGTAAACATAAATAAAAACAATAAAAATTGGTCAACTAGGTCCCTGTCTCAGCTTGATACTACAGCAACACCAGGGCTACTGCAGCGCTGATGATTCTGGCAGGGCCTAAGGTAGATGACACAGATTATTATTTTTAAACAATAGTAATACACTAAAACAAACAACCATACCAATGTACACATCAAAAAAATAATAATAACAACATAGGCTGAATGTTTTTTACTATCCTTAGCCTTACAGAAAAAGTACAAAAAATAAAGAGAATGATTTATCTGTGAGAGGACCGACTATAGACTGGAATCTCCAAAATAAAAGAAAAAACACAAAATATGAAATATAAAACACACAAAGAAATAATTAAATGAATTTCAAACTTATTAATAGTAATTCTACTGCCGATACATGCCTGTGCGCAACTATGAAATTGACAGCAAGAAAGGACAAATAACATGAGGCAGTATGCAAAGACAGAAAAAGAACAGCAATAATCGGCAAATACAAAAGCTTTCTCTGCCAGCCAACCTTAAGGCCTTAAGAAATCCACGAATGCGGCTATAATAAAAAGAATATTTACTATCAAAATACACATTAATAAAATTAACTACATAAATATTAATTTAAAAAAAACCTAAACATACATTTAAATATACTCGTATATGTACAACATTTAGAATATATATATATATACATACATACATACATACATAATTATTATTAACACAGTTTATATGTTAAGGTAACTGAGCTTAGGTAAACGTTCTTAGTTTCCTAGGAGAAGATCATATATATTGGGTGACCTTCTAACGGAGTCAGGGAGGCTGTTCCAGAATCGTGAAGATTGAAGGGCAACGGAATCAGACATATAGCCAGAGTGAAAGAGAGGAACAGATAGTGCAAGGGTATAACGAAGTTGAAGATCATGCGAGTCACAAAGGTATTTGAATTTGAATCGTAATTATTCTGGAGAGTGAGGGTTGAACAGGATAGAATATAGAGTACAGACCATTCTCTGCTGCCTTCTCTGACGTATAGGAAGCCATCTAAGTTGAGATCTGAACGCAGATACCTGGTCAAATTTACGCAGGCAGAAGATGAAACCAATGGCATTGTTGATGAGACGATCCAATTTGTTCAGAAGATCGGCATTCAGATCGGGATAACAGACATTAGCACAATCAATGAGCGGGAATATGAGAGATGTAACAAGCAAAATGTTTGTGTTGATAAGGAGAAAATTTCTAAATCTATTTAAAAAACGATGTGAGCAAATAACTTTGCGGCTTACTTCGGCAATTTATGTGTTCCAGCTAAGAGAAGGATCAATGTAAAGGCTATAGTGGCCGTTGTCTATAAGGCGAGTCATATCGACCCTTCCAGGATGAAACGTAGTAAAAGCCAAAACGATATTTTTCAATACGACCAAAAAACAAAAACGGTGAAGTTTGTTTCCCGTATATTTTTTGATTTGCTTAATTTATAATAAACCACTATAACTCATTAAGCTTAGGTTTTCGGGTTGCTTACTAATAAGAAACCCGGAATAGCCTACATTCATTAGTTCCAGAGATGGCATGGCTTTTACTACAAAAAAATAAGTTGTAAATGGTTTCTACGACATTTTATTTCTGCTTGGCAAATGTAATCTTTTTTCCTTGAAGTTGTATAAGACTTCATAAATTGTTTCATTAAAGGGATTATTGAATTAAAAGACAATTGTAATAAGAATAAAGTTTAATTTAGTGAAGTAAATGCAACAAAGTGCGCGGCCTATTGCCCACCGCACCGCTTCCCGTCTGCTGCGGAAGGACTGCACAGTTCCCCTCGCAGGCCCTTCCGCGGCCCTCTCATGTAGGTTAGGTACAAAAGATAGCTGACGCCACGGAAGCCATCGGTGGCTGGCACGGCTAACGCCATGCCGGGCAGCAAGTGATTCAATTAGATAGGGTCACTGCACGTGCGCAGCCAGGGCACACCTTCGCCTTCCCGTGCCTGTTCTTTTGCGGTGGCAGGGGACGGCCAGAGGATTGTCCTCTTGTCCCATCTCGGCCTCCTCCTACTTTGAGATGACGTCATCACAGAGAGAGGCGACTCCTTCCAAGCCGTCTCACTACTGTGCATAGCCTCGACCATGCTCGGCAGCGAGAGAGAGAACCTACTGTCCTAGGTAAACAATTCAACACGACACTGCTATTGAAAACACGAATTTTGGGGCCCACAACTAAAGCCAACAAGCCGTATTTACGTCTAAGTAACGTCCTGAACTTCGTTTACATAGAATATTGGTTTCTTCTATCAACTTACATCCTTTATTTTTTCACTCCTTGTAATAAAAAAAACTGTGATTAATCGAAGTCTTTTCCGAAGTCCCTAGTATGTCTACATCAAAATTGTTAGTAGTATCGTGTCTTTTCCCCGCGCTGGCCCTCACGGCGTAGGGGAGCGTCCCCTGGGTGGCGGATGGGGGGAAGGTCGGTAGTACAGCTCAGCTTCACTACCGGCTAAGTCCGATGGACTCGCTGACCAACGATGGGTGTGGTCCTCCAGCATTTTGGGGGTTGTGCGGTAGGCTAACACCCTACCCACGTAAAAATCCAAAGTTACGAAACCGACACATAGAAGAATACGATCTGATCCCAACGACGACAATAGGCAAGGAAATAAGGAAATCCGATTTGCATCATGGAATGTACGTAGTTTATACAGAATAGGCGCAGTGTATCAACTGGTTAAAGAGTTGCAACGTTACGAAGTTGAAATTGCAGCACTCCAAGAGGTCCGATGGCCTGGTAAAGGAGAATGTGAACTGGATGGCGGCGTGATACTTTTCTATGGTGGTAATGACAGCGGCCGACATACTAACGGAACAGGATTCATAATTAACAAAAAAGTCCTAGGAAATATCCTTCGGTTCGAGGTTATCACTGATAGAATAAGTGTCCTACGAGTCAAAACGAGGTTCTTCAATATCACAATAATAAATGCCTATGCACCAACAGAGATTACCGATGAAGAAACCAAAGACCGCTTTTACGAGGACCTAGAAGTAGTGTTCGAACAAATCCCTCAGTACGATGTCAAGATTGTTGTCGGTGACTTTAATGCAAAAATAGGACGAGAAGAGATTTATGTGCCTACTATCGGCTTACACAGCAAACATGAAGTCACGAATGACAACGGATTAAGACTTATAAGCTTCGCAACCGCTAAGTCAATGGTAGTCACGAGTACAATGTTTCCCCATAAAAATATATATAAAGGGACATGGAAATCCCCGGATGGTGTAACTGTGAATCAAATAGACCATGTCTTAATCGATTGTAGGCACAGAAACGTTATCCAGGATGTTAGAACCTTCCGTGGTGCCGACTGCGATAGTGACCATTATATGCTAGGGATCAAGATCAGGGCCAGAATTAAGATTACACGCAAGGCCAACCGAACAAAGGAACAGCTCATTAATATCGATAGCCTTAAAGACAGTGTAATACGGAGAAAGTATGAGGTAGAGCTTTCAAATAGGTTTGCAGGTCTGAAAGAGCAGGAGAGCTTAGAGAGATGCTGGGAAAGTGCGAAGGTCTTGATCAAGGAAGTGGGATTGGAGACACTTGGTAGAAAAAACCGCAGTAATAAACGGAAATGGTGGACTACTGAATGTGAACGGGCACTAAATGATAAACATAAATACAAGAGTTTGGCACTTCAGAACAGCGAGTGGAATAACCAGTATCGGGCGGCGCGGAGAAACTTTCAAACAGTGGCCAGAAAAGCAAAACGGGAGCAGTTGGAAAAGAAACTTACAGCAATGGAAGCCTTAATTAAAACCAGCGAAACTCGTAAGTTCTACCAGGAGTTAAAAACAGCTCGAAAACGATTCCAACCCACTACTCAAATGCTTCAAAAGGATAATGGCAACCTAATCTCCGATCCCGAAGACCTCAAAAATGAGTGGCGCCGATACTTTAAGGACCTACTGAATTGTGCTCCAGTAATGGGCTCCATGGAGGAACCAGAGGATAACCAAGAGGGGGAGGAGGTAGCTGAACCAAGCTTTGAAGAGGTGGGAAAAGCGATCGCAAGGCTACGGAATAACAAATGTCCAGGTATTGATGGCATACCGGGAGAACTGTGGAAGTATGGCGGAAGGCCGGTGCAAACAATTCTTTACCACATTATAGCTAAGATATGGGAGGAAGAAATACAACCTGATGAGTGGAATGTTGGGGTCATATGCCCCATTCACAAAAAAGGCTGCCGAAAGATATGCGCCAATTACCGGGGAGTTGCACTGCTCCCTACGGCATACAAGGTCTTTTCGTACGTTCTCCTGGGCCGACTGCAACCACTGGCAGAGAAAATTATAAGCGACTATCAATGCGGATTTCGCCGCGACCGCAGCACGTGCGACCAAATCTTTCTTCTCAAGCAGCTGATGGAAAAAAGTGGGAATACGCGCAAAATATTCACTGTCTTTTCGTGGATTTTACAAAGGCGTACGACAGTATTGACAGGAACACATTATACTGCATTTTGAGGTCCTTCGGAATTCCGCGAAAACTAGTGAGGATGGTTGAGGTGGCCACTAAGTACAGCAGGATGAGAGTTAGAGCAGGAACTGAGCTGTCTGAGGAATTCGAAGTGGTTACTGGCCTTAAACAAGGGGATGCGCTTTCTCCGTTACTGTTTAACTTAGCACTTGAAAACGTCATTCGAAAAGTATTACAGGTCAGCGGCGGAGTGGAGTTGAACGGTAATCACAAGATTGTTGGGTATGCGGACGATCTAGCATTATTGGGAAAGTGTGAAGAAGAAGTCCGCAAGATGGCGGATACTCTAGAGGAAGAAGGTGGGAAGGTTGGTCTGAAAATAAGCCGCGAAAAGACTGAGTATTTTCACATGAAAAGGTACAAAAACACGAGAGAGAAACGGAAGGATCTGACTGTGAATGGAACCACCTATAAGGGCGTCAGTAAATTTAAATATCTGGGCTGTACGGTAACTGACACCAACAGAAGAGAAGAGGAGATCGACACCCGTATCCAAGGCGCACTCAGGTGCACAGCTGCTCTTCACAAGGTCTTGGTTTCCAAGCTGTTACTAAGAAAGACCAAGATTCGGATCTACAACACAGTGATTAGGCCGATCTTGATGTACGGTTGTGAGGCTTGGACGCTAACCCTTAGAGAGGAGAATAAGTTGCTGGTCGCCGAAAGAAGGATTATGCGGAAGATCCTGGGGCCGACTCAAAGAGAGGATGGTAGCTGGAGAGTGCGGACGAACATTGAGTTGGAAAATCTAGTGTCCGAGCCCAACATCATAGGAGAAATTAAAGCAGCTAGACTCCGCTGGCTCGGGCATGTAGAGAGAATGGGAGAGGATCGAGCCGTGAAAAGGGCGTATTTGGGGCAACCGATAGGACGACGGCCCGTTGGACGTCCCAGATACCGCTGGAGCGACGAAGTGCATAGGGACTTGCAGTCTTTGGGTGCCGACGGCTGGCGAGACCTAGCCCGGGATCGCAGAACATGGCGTCATCTTGTGTCGGAGGCCAAGATCCACTTCGGATCGTTGCGCCACAGCAGCAGTAGTAATCGTGTCTTTTACTACAAATTTTTCAATAGTATTATTTTCCAGTACTGTATTATATATGTTGTATTGACCGTGGAATGAGAAAATATGTCTCTTACTACATAAATTTGAAAAAAGTATTTCCAAAATTGCTCATTATGACATTTTACAAGAAGAAAAATGGGTTTAGGGCATTAATTGGAGCGTGTTGTAAAAGACATTTTTTCGCGAATTTGAACATTTTAAATATACAGATCGATAGAGCTCGCGATTCTGATAAAGAAACCGTTAAAAACAGATTTTGGGTAAAATGGCTTTTACGACGTTTCATCCTGGAAGGGTCGATATGCTTTTTTGCCACGGTTTTAACGTTAAAAAAATCTAAAGTAGATTACTTTTACTTCATCTTATAATAAGTGTTGGTGGAGTCTAGTGTAGAAGATTTCTGAAGCCCACATCGCGCTAAAGAAATTCTTAGACTAACACTTATATACAATCCTGGCCACCATCAGTCGGGTTACCAGGTACGTACGTACCTGGGCGTTGTTCCACGCCGCCCACGACAACGGCTAACTAGAGCCGAGGTCCGAGTCTCAGAGACGGCCTCTAGTTAAGCCGACCCCCTCAGGTTCGAGTGGTCTGGAGGCTCCAGACGGAGAGGAGACTATCCCCGTGGGGAGATGCCATCCGCCTGGAATACCTCTAGAGGCATTCGCCAATTCTCGGCTTGAGGTCCCCTTAGGATCTCGCCGTCCCCAAACCCGGTGACGCTGTAAAGGTCATCTGCAACCAACAGCATATAATATACTCAAAAAGAAAGTCTGGTCTCGGCCCCCGAGCTAACACCACCCAGCTTGGTCGAAGATCTTACCTTTTCTCCTTCCTGCTCCTCTGGTGAAGTGGTGACCCCAACGTAATCCTTCACTATTATTATTAACTTGTAGTATTCTGTAAGGTGAAGGCGGAATAACTGCCATGCTGTACTTAATATTGGCTTTCATTCGGGCAACAATATATAGGCGGCTTTACATCTACAGTCAGTACACTAGCTACAACCCTCTCTGGGTCCTCGCGGTATTCCATTAGAACCAGTGGAAATATTTTATTATAATATAAGGGTGGCAAAGAAGAAATGGTCCTCCTGATGGCAAGCAGAACCCTGGAACCTTACTCAACGACAGTCACACAACACCACCAAAAGGTTGTGTTATTTTACTGTGGTCTCCTGTAAGGTGGAAGTTATTTCCTCAGACGGGCGCTCCAATTCCAGTGGGATATCTGCTATGCCCTACCTCTCTACTATGAGTTACCTCATATTGAAGTCATTTTTCAATTTGACGACTCTGTATATAATACAGGGAGAAAAAAACAGCCCTTGCTGAGTTCCTTGCTGGTTCTCCTCAGTACAAGGTCTCCCGCAGTAGATTTGCGAACCGATGGCATAGCTTTTCGACATTTACAAGTGCTTGTAACAGCCTAGCCTATTGAATTTTGTTTTTTTTTTAATTTCTCTTAAAAATTAACAGGCTGATGATGACGATGAGAGCTTCAAAACGAAACTTTTGTCTTAAGTTCTCGAACTGAATCACATTAGATATAGCGATGTCACCTGGCTGTATGTTTAAAATTCCATTCGACGCGCATTGCATAAACTTGCCGTTTTAGCTCACACACTTCACATTGAATCAGTTAAATCTCTTTTTTCTATATCAAGTTATTTTTACGGTTTCGTACTTTAAAAGGGAAGAAATGGAACCCTTATAAGATCGCTCTAAAGTGCATCTGTCTGTAAAGACCCTGTATCTCGTGAGCGCGAGGAGGTGTCGAGTTAGGGCAATGGTCCATTGAAGCTGTGAAAAAAGCCAAAAGAGATATTTTGAGTCGCTATAGAATAGATCTTTTAGTAGAGTAATCAGGGAACACAGTTCCATTAGGAGTCCACAGTTCCAAAATTTTGAATAATAACAATACTAAAGAAAATGTAAATAGAAAAAACTCCACGCGGACCAGGCAGCAGACGGGACACGAACCCGCACCCCTCGCAATCCGGGCGAATGCACTGACCAATTATGCTACCGCGGCCCTCACAGACCGCGTCGAAATTCTTCTAGCCATTCTTAAGCAGCGCAGCGCCATCTCCTCGCCTTATAGGTAACCCACAATGTCCCGTCTGCTGCCTGGTCCGCGTGGAAATTTTTCTAGTTATATTTTCTTTAGATTTAAACATCAAGCAGTTACATGCTTTAAAATAATAAAAATTATAATAATAATAATACTCCATCCTCTCTATCCAGCCATTTAAACCTTCTTTACCAAAAAAAAATATAACAACAGCTACAGCACCAAAAGGTAAATGTCAATCCACTGTTGTCCACCTTGATTTTCACTAGAACTCTTTCAATTTCTGCTACCCCGATTATCCAATGTACCAACGGTCTCGCCCCGTGAGTCAGCCAGTCTAGTTTCAAGTGCAAAATCATAACGAACAGACAGTTTTTTTGTTATTTCAGAAAACAACATGGCGACAGACGTTAAAAAAAAACACGTGATTCGAGCACCACGCCTTTACCCATGTGCTCGGTTTAATAATAAATATATAACATGTCTGTCTGCCCCGATAAGTGGACTGATAAAGTGTTTTGACCAGGAAAATATGTGTGCTAGACTTGTCGGCTTCCGGTGAACTTAGTGAATAATAAAGTTAAATAGTTATCGGATGAGAATATCAAAATCGGTATTCCCTGAAATAATGGCACAGGTCTTCCCTATGAATGAAATAGTAGGACCAGGCCATGAACCACACCATGAGGAGTGAGAGATAGTCATATATTGTTTTAAACTTTCATGGTCACTAACATTATAGCTATTAACGGGATTGTTACCATGTACCTTGTTTTTATGAGTCTCCGATATTTCGGCACTGTTGCAAGCGCCATGATCACGGAGTAACAGTCCGTGATCACGGCGACTCATAAAAAACAAGGTACATGGTAACAATCCCGTTAATAGCTATAATGAGATAGTCATAGTACCTTAATGTCGCAGCCGAACGCGCAACCCAGTTACTCCATCGATCTCCTTCTAGTGACCCCAGCGATTAATCTATCTTCCATTAATAGTGCAGCTGTCTCCCGTCAGATTTGAGTGGTCTAGAGGCTCCAGACGGAGAGGAGACTCGCCCCGAGGTGCCATCCGCCTGGAGTACAATATTAAGTGCAGACATCATATTTGTCTTGGCTTCTGATTGATCGGTGTCGTTTGCCGTATTTGCCGAGAAGTGGGAAGCGCCAACGTGTATAGACCTCATTTAGGCGTCGCTTGTCGGCACTAGCTGTCGATCGAAAAGTTTTTCTGCACAAAGCAAAGGCGCTCGCCAGAACTCGTGGTCACTTGTGCTCGCTCTTACAACAGGAGCTGTATTTTTGAATCACTCGCGTTGCGTCGAACGCACGATTTATACTTATTTTATTTCGACATAATAAATTCCGTATTTTTCAATCGTTCGACGTCAAGAAGCGGTCTCGATCACTTGCTGCGCGTTGGCTAATGGTGGAGGCGAATGGTAGAATAATTGTCAAATAGATGTCAGTTATATTTTTCCATGAAATGGACACAAATAAATATTTTGTATTAAACTGGTAACACTGTAGAGGCACTCTCAAATTCTCGGTTTATGGTCTCGTTAGGCTCTCGCCGTCCTCAGAACCCGGTGACGCTGTTAAGGTCTTCAACGGCCAACGGCATATACATTATAAAAACGGGGCTAGTAGGTTTGGTTGGTGCTTGATGATGATGCAATTGGGCCCGACGCCGCGGCTTTACGCGCCTTCCGTAGCACGGAGGAGTCACATGTTTGGTCACCCATTAGATGCTTCTTATATAAGCCGCAAGCGCAAACAGTTACGCCACCCCACCTGATGTTAAATATCAGTGGAGTCCAGTCGCGAAGAAAGATGATTTGGTAGAAGGTGCGCCGCTGCAGAAATCTCTCACCTCACCTTGCCGACCTGAACCCAATCCCCCGCGGAGTCCTGGAGCTCACCAGCAGAAGCACATCATCATCAGCCTATTAATGTCCCCACTGCTGGGGCGTAGGCCTTCCCTATGGATGGAATAGGGAGATTGGGCCATGACCCACCACGCAGACCCAGTGCGGATTCGTGGGTGCTAACGACTGCAGATGCAGCCGGGACCAACGGCTTAACGTGCCTTCCGAAGCACGGAGGAGCTCGAGATAGAAAATTTTTGGTCACCCATCCAATGACCGACCACTGCGAAAGTTGCTTAACTTCAACGATCGCAGCCGAACGCGCTAACAACTTGCGCCATCGAGCTCCAGAGAAGCACAACGCCACCAAAGATAGTGTTATTTTACTGTGGTATTTTGTAAGGTGGAATTTAAATTTTCCTTAGACGGGTGCTCCTCTTTTGAAAATCTGCTGTGTTATACCCCTCTTGAATTTCCGACCATCACGAAATTTGTTAGGCTTCCACGTTATACTGAACGGGCTATCCTCTCGACTCCACGCGACCTGATGTTAAGAGGAGCTAGAGTCTAGATGCGAAATGGAAAAGCTAACAAACAGGCTGAAAGTGTTGAAGACAACGATATTAAATACCCTAGATACATCACGAGCGCTCAAAATGTGGCCCAATCAAGAAGTGCTTGAACTCCACTCAAGCACTTCTTGGTTCACAGTCACGCGCGGACCGTTACAAAGTCAAGATGCCACAGAGCTCCGCGAAAAGATGCGAAAATAATACTTAGAGTGCGATAAATATCATTTTTTTGACAGGTATCTAGTCAATGTTTGTTAATTTAACGCATTTGAAGTAAATTTTGATCTAATACTTCCTATAAACTGATTTAATATAAAATATTTGTGATATTCAAATGCATGGTCGGTTATACTTCGCCATATAGCCGTCTCTTTTCCTCGCAGTCCGTGCCTGCTATATTGCTAACAGCGTGTTCGGAATTGCGCGTAGAGTCAAAGAACTAAGGTCTAAATTCATCCGCATATAGCAATAAGTCATAAAATTTTATGAGCTTGCATTTCGAGCTTCAGAAGTCCTTGTCGCATGCGTTTTATTTAAGACCTTATACAGTATGTATTAAAGGTTACTTTCAATATTTAAATAATGCCTTATATTGATTGTGACTACGCGATCATCTTACGGAGCTCCGTGGATCGTCCAATGTACCTTTTGGACAGGTTTCGCGCACGACTGTGTTCGTGTTGGTGTATCTAGGGTATTTAATATAGTTGGTTGAAGAACCAGAAAGAACAACTCTTTTGATGACCTCCGTGGCCGAGTGGTTTGTACGCCGGCTTTCAAGGTATAGCCTACTCGAGAGGTCCCGGGTTCTAATCCTGGTGGGGGCAGATGTTTGTGTGATGTACTCGCATAGCATTCGTACTCCAGTCGTGGATGTTTAATGTGTATTTCTATTCTTTATATACATAAATATACTTATAATTGTATTTGTATGTGTATTCTATCCGTTACCCTAGTATCCCATAACACAAGCGTGCAGTGCTTCTTGGGGCTAGGCTAATTGGTGTGTGTTGGAAATATCAAAAAAATATATAAAAAAAAAACTCTAACCCAACAGTAGGTACAACAGCATTAGTTTTGTATTCTTCTACTTGAAATGAACACTATTCTTTCGGTAAAAGCCCGATATTGAATTCGGCCATCGTTTAACTTGTTCGCAAATATCCGTTCCCATGAATTACATTAACATATCAAAAACTTAAAAACTATATAGCTTAACGTACTTACCTACATAAATAAATAATTTACAAAGTAAAAAACATATCACCCCCAGCGCCGCCATCAGGAATGGTGCCCAATGGGCTGGCAGCATTGCCGCGTTGGATGGCAAGGCTGATCCGTTGACCAAGATAGCTGCCAGCCTTTTGATCACCAGTCACTTCGGTGAGCCTCTTTGACAATTCCTTAAAAAGGGAACAAGCGCTTGGACTATTGGACTTGGATTATTGCATCATACCTGAGGGATAGGATTCAGAGGGTTGACATTAATGGTAATAAGTCTCCGGGTTCGCCGGTTAAGATGGGTGTTCCGCAGGGCTCAATCCTAGGTCCTTTCTTATTTTTAATTTATATTAATGACTTACCTTACTATGTAAGAGATAACCATGAGATAGTATTGTTTGCGGATGATACATCACTTTTATTTAAACTCAAACGCAATGAAAAAGTTATTGACGACGTGAACAATTGTATCTCTAAGGTAGTCCACTGGTTCAATGTTAACAATTTATTACTTAATGAAGGAAAAACGAAATGTATGAAATTTGTATTACCTAATGTAAAACAGGTAAAAACCAGTGTGAATGTAAAGAATAGGAATGTGGGCCTTGTAGACACCACAGTATTCTTAGGGATAACTTTAGATTCTAAGCTTCAATGGGGCCCACATATTGATAAATTGTCAAATAGACTTAGCTCTGCAGCATATGCTGTAATGAAGATACGCCAGTTAACGGATGTAGATACGGCCAGATTAGTGTACTTTAGTTATTTCCATAGTGTAATGTCGTACGGAATTTTATTGTGGGGAAATGCCGCCGACATTCAAACTATTTTTGTGCTGCAGAAGAGAGCTATTCGATCAATTTATAATCTTAAAGTTAAAGAATCATTAAGAGATAAGTTTAAAGAATTTGGAATAATGACGGTCGCATCACAATACATATACGAAAATTTATTACTTGTAAGAAAAAATATTAATTTGTTTCTTAAAAACAGTGATGTTCACACAATTAATACAAGAAACAAAAATAAACTACCTTTACCTGCTACTAGGCTTCACAAAATTAATAATTCATTTAAAGGTCTTTGTGTTCGCTTATACAATAAAGTCCCAAGCAATATCCAAGAGTTAGCCATAAATAAATTTAAAGATATTATAAAAAAAACACTTATTAAAAAAGCTTATTACAAAGTGTCTGATTATATTACAGACAAAAATGCTTGGGTTTGAACTGTTCCAATCATTCCAACAGGTTTTCTATATTAAATAAATCATAATTGTATTGACGTTGTAACAACATAATGAATTGTAAATGTTGTTACATTAGACTTTTAATGTTGTGGAGTTTTTTCGCTCGTTTTTCTCCGCAGCTAAAAAATATGTCCATAACGAGTGGTAGGGAAAAAAATTATTGGACGATTCAAAAGAGTTGTACTATACATCCAATTTGAATAAAGATATATTGATTTCTGATTGATTTCTGATTTCTGACCCCACGGGCCCATAGTCTCAACACCAAACGGCTCTTATATATTACTAGCAAACCAGTGAACCAAATGTTCACTAAAAAAAAAATGTATTTAATTAATTGAGAACTTCGGAGATTTTGTGTGGTTTCGTTTGAAATAGAAATCACGTGATTTCTCGAAAACCGGAAGTGCTACGTTACTCACATCCGGTTTGTAGTCTTATCAGACTATTCTTAACTTATAACTTAAACATTCTCTATATCTATCTCTTACGGTTTGGCCGCTGAAACAGCACCACGCCGTCCGTGGTGCTGTTTCAGCGGACGGACTTGTCCAATAGATAAGAGATTATAAGACCACGAAAAGAAGACATTCTGCCTTCGATTCCGTCGCCAACAAAGAAGTTTAGCGATCCTATTAATTAACGTACTGTTCGCAAATGGAATTCTTTGCCTGGGCACGTGTTATCTCTTAAATTGAACCTAGTGGCCTACTGCAAAAGAATCGACAATCGGACCGAAGATAGTTTTTTTTTTGTTATTTTAATCTATTTAAAAAGAAAAAATATAAAATTAAGGGTGTTTAAGATAAGCTTTTGACCGTGGTGACATTGAAATACTGTAATGACTTTCTAGGCATTAATAACAGTACGATATATATACATATATAAGCCTACGCTACAGGTGTCTCATAGCTTGCATAAGCTCGAACTCCGTTATAAATATATCATTTGCTTTTTATGTCAATAGCGAGTGTTACCGTATCACACGAACCAGTAGGTAGAAGATATAGTATCTTATCGTAGTGATAGTATATCTTGGTAATCATCTATATAGGGCGCCTTGTAGTCTGCCGGAATATTACTTTGCATTTTGACCTTGACTTTTATAATTTCTGGGTTTTTAGTTTCCATACGGTCGATTAAGTCACTATTATATCAAATGGTCACAGATATAAAAAAATATAATATAAAAAGGTAATTTAAAATCTTTAATAAAAAGTTTTAATCATAATCTGTATGATTCAAGCGTCCTTTCGCCCTCTATGTAAAAAAAGAATAGACAACCAACGAGCGCATTTCCCTCCAACACTAACTGTCAAAAATAAATTAAAATCGGGAACTCGTGTCGCTCGATCGTGATTGGCTGGAATTTGTCGTACGACGGATGGGGCGCGAAGCAAAAAATAACGTTGTGTGTACACTTTATCTTTTCTAGGATAGCGGAGCGTGGCAAAGGGTCACCTATTCGTCCTATTAGATAAAGCCATGGTGTAATTATGTGAGAACGTAGGCCAATGATGTTTTCGGTCGGCAGGCGCGGCGATAGAGCGATAGAGAGAAAAACATGTTTTTGAAGTTGAAACAGGTGTCAATTATGTGTGTGCAGTTGCTTTCCGTATCTGGTATGAAGCGTAGTATTTAAAACGTGAAAAATGTTTGGTGATCGCAAACAATACGTTATTATTCAATGAACGGAATTGTGCTACGGGAAGGTCGTTGGGAGGTTGAATTTTTTTTTATTGTTTGTTTCGTATTTCAATATTAATAGTTATAGTAAGTAATAGGTTTTCGTAGAACGTGTGTTTAGGTGGGACTATAAAATATGGTTTAAGGTTAGAAATACATACATTATTTATTACTATGATATCTTTCATATTTTATGCCCTTGAAGCCATTTTTGAAGTTTGTAGAGCACATACACATAGGTATATTAAATATATCTAATAAAAAACTTTCAACAAAAATTCCTGATTGAATTGAATTTAGAGTCAGCTAGAAAATTTACAAGCAAATTCAGACAACGACTTAGGTTATACAGATCTGGAAAGTGACTTCATGAGTTATCTCATATTGAAGTCACTTTTCAATTTGACGACTCTGCATATAATACAGGGAGAAAAACCGGCCCTTGCTGAGTTTCTTGCAGGTTCTTCTCAGTACAAGGTCTCCCTCCGTAGATTTGCGAACCGATGGCGTAGCTTTTCGACATTCACAAGTGCTTAGACTGAATAAACGTAATTGAATTTTTTCATTAAAAAAAAGTGTAAGCAACACGGATCCTTTATAGAAACGGTGTACATACTTTTTTTTACAAAGTATGTTTAAAATATAATAAGGTTAGTATAAAATTATTTTTTGTTCTCAAAAATATAATATGGAAAATCATTTACCAGTTTTAGGCGACTGTATTTAATATGAATATGGCAGCGATTTTTTTATTCTGAAAGAACGAATAATTTATAAGTTTTCTAGAAAATCGTTAAATAGAAATAATTTTTTTCGCTCCATGGGCACGTGACCGAAAACGCCTGGGATTGGCCAAGACTAAAAAGACGTTACACGCTAGTATACTTCCGACCACAATGACATATGTAATGTCATGCCATAATACATTGTAATGTCATTGTGGCCGACATTTGACGTTTGACGTTTTAATGGCAGTCCTGTGACGTCACACACTCGTATGACGCCATAATGTCAAGAGAAACATTTTCGTGGCAACTTTTTTAGAATTATTTATATTTAGAATAAAAAATATCCACTTATTATGGATTTCATAAACTAATTAGTAAATAACGTGAGATCGTTTTCTAAAACCTGCCAAATACCCTATTGGCTGATTTTAAAAATATAAGCTTTAAATGGTGTTTTTATTAGTATAGTATAATTAATATTTTACAATAGTAAAAATCGTTAAATAGTTCAAAACCGTATAACATGTTGCATAGGCTTGTTCTTTTATATAGCTAGGTAGGAAAAGACTCTACCCCACTTGATGTTGAATGGTGATAAAGTCCAGACGCGATGATAGCTGGTGCAGCAGTTATAAACTGCCACACCAACCATCCTCACCTAGCCGGCCTGCAGGAATGCCTCTTCACGCCTCTCTTAATGGACCCGAAATTGTAGGTTTGAGGGAACACGTGCGCTGGCAAAGAAATCCACTTGCTAGTAGTACGACAAACAAAAGAGTCACCAAATTTATTTTGATGAGTATATTTCCAAAAATACCTTTATTTTTTCTAAAAGTCTCCTTCCAAGATAACTCAATAAGTCTGTAATTATGAAACCTTGAACATTTTCAGTAGTGGGTTACTTCCCAGTCTCCCTATATCATCCATAGGAAAAGCCTGTGCCCCTGATGATGATGACACCTTTTATGGAGTGTAGATTGAACATCACTTTCACCGTGATTCTCATTTGCGAGATTTGCCAGAACATTATAAATGATATGCAGGAAAAACTGCGTTAGGAACAGACGGGAAGAAAGTTGAGGAACACCAGCACAGTCAGACCCGTCTTTCCCAGTGGGCACTTTGGGCAAGTGCTCAGGTCCCCACGATCGGTAGAGGGCCCCCTCAGATCAAATACAAAATCCTTAGTTCCTGTAAAATCACCAAACGGAAGTCATAGGGGCCCCATTATCCTAATATGCCCAGGGCCTCCAATAGGTCAAAGACGGCACTGAGCACAGTGATTCTGCTGCACAAAAAGCTGGCTATCCTGCTCAATCTTTCGGGCAGTCCACACAACGGCAAATTTGATAGAAGTCCTCTGTCTCAGAGTCTGTCTGCCTTTGCTATATACAGGCAGCACAGACCGCAGAGAGGTTTCATGCCACCATCTGGACGCTTGGTGTGCTAGCAGCTTGCTTTATGTGCGTTCCTTTTTCTTGTGTACCAGAAAATTTGATAGAAGTCCTCTGTCCCAGAGTCTGTCAAATGCCTTTGCTATATACGGGAAGCCCATCACACGCCGCAGAGAGAAGTTCTAGCCCACCATCTGGACGCTTGGTGTGCTAGCAGCTTGCTTTATGTGCGTTCCTTTTTCTTGTGTACCAGAAAATTTGATAGAAGTCCTCTGTCCCAGAGTCTGTCAAATGCCTTTGCTATATACGGGAAGCCCATCACACGCCGCAGAGAGAAGTTCCAGCCCACCATCTGGACGCTTAGTGTAGTAGCAGCATGCTTTATGTGCGTTCTTTTTTCTTGTCTACCAGAAAAAAATATAGAAGTCTTCTGTCCCAGAGCCTGTCAACTGCCTTTCCTATATACAGGAAGCCCACCACACGCCGCTGAGAGAAGTTCTAGCCTACCATCTGGACGCTTGATGTTTAGAAAATAATATTTCATGATTGTTGGTTCTTAGGCTAAGTATGTATGGACGCAGAACAATGTCCTTTTCCGCATAGCAAAATAGCACTGGTGGAAATGGGATCAACTAAGCTATGTTTTTTATATGGAAGGATGCGTGCTATGGATGTGGGCTATGATGGACTCGAGTGGTGTAGCTATATCAAGAGAGGAGTGCCAGCATTTGTCACTGAAAGTAGACATGCTATCGTGGAAGCAGAAAGTTATATTGTATCTTGCAATGTGCGTAGAACTCATGGCGGAAGATGAATCGTTGTTCTTCGCGCGGCTACTTTGCGGCGGCGCATCTCCAAAGCTAGCACATCTTACTCGCCCCGCTACATAGCTTAGCATCAGTGGAAACGGTCACGCAGTTTCGTAGTTAAGCTGACACATCCTCGCAGCATAGTTGCATAGCACATCTCTGGTGGAGCAGACTTACACTTAACATTTTCTCGTAAATTAACAACAGTGAATTTACTGCTTCTCGTATGATAAAACAAGAACAAAATATGCTTAATTATTTTTAATAATGCCATTGTGGTTAATAATAATCGCCATTGTCCTTGCGGCCCCTTTTACCAGACATCATGACAGCGATAAAACGACTTCCAAGTAAGCCAGGGTTCAATGAACGGGTGCCTGATATATCTAACATACATATATAAGACTAACATATATTATGTATGTCATTCGCGTTATTTATGTTATCGTAATGTGATATTTATTATTAATAGCTGTCACAGAACTGTGTACGTACCTATAAGCACAATTTATGTTACCATCGAAACAGCAGCTGTCATTTTAGCGTCAAAGCATGGCAGAAGAACATGGAGCTACCTTGGACCTTGTGGAGTACTCCCACCATTCCTGACCCCCTTATAAAAGGTCAAACATCTAGGTAGCACATAAAAAAACGAGGGTGCTTATGACCACACGACTGAAGTGAATCTTCTTTAGTTCCATCTATATCTATAAAACTCAAAGGTGACTGACTGACTGACATAGTGATCTATCAACGCACCCAAATCCCAAATCACTGGATGGATCGGCCTGAAATTTGGCATGCAGGTAGATGTTATGACGTAGGCATCCGCTAAGAAAGGATTTTGATCAATTCTACCCCCAAAGGGATATAATAGGGAATGAAACTTTGTCAATTTGAAACCGATCGGGCTGAGACTTTGCATGCAGGTATAAGAGGAATCATAGATGAATGCCATTGTGTATAATACAAGCCTGAGAACAAAAACTGTAGTCTACATTTCAGCTCTACACCGAAGCGAAGCGAGGGCGGGCCGCTTGTATATATATATTTCATTTACTAGCTATAAGAGAAAGAGAGAAAGAAAATGTGAGCGCGCACCGCTTTCTCTTGTTTATATCCCCCACTCAACTCCCGTTCGCCTCACCCGATCATAGTTTTCTTACCGCGTTCGCCAGCTTACTTTCCAAATCAAGCATGCAAAAAGAAGTTTCACTTCAGAAAACAATAATGGGCCATGACTTTACGTCTCGTCCACATCGTCAGTTTCTGAATAGGAGCAAGGAAACGGGTTCATGTTACGTTTCTGTTGACGGAAAATATGCTTTGGTTTGCATGGTTCGGGGGTGGACGTAAGTAGGGGTCATTGTCATCTTTAGCCTATTAATGTCCCCACTGCTGGGGCACAGGCCTTCCCTATAGATGGAATAGGGAGATTGGGAAGAGGGAGATTGGGATTAGGGAGATTGGGAATAGGGAGTTTGGGAATAGCGAGATGGAGCGCAGTGCGGATTGGTGGGTGCTGACGACTGCAGATGCAACCGGGACCAACGGGTTAACGTGCCTTCCGAAGCAGGGAGGAGCTCGAGATAATAAGTTCTTGATCACCCATCCACTGACCGATCACTGCGAAAGTTGCTTAACTTCAACGATCGCAGCCGAACGTGCTAACCACTTGCGCCATCGAGCTCCTCGCTAGTAAGAAGGAATAGAAAATAGGAAAAAAAAAATTGGAGCACGTCAAACATTGAGAAGAGATTTATTTTATTTATTTACGTATTTATTTTATTTATTAGGTTTACAAACAATTGCTACAAAAAATGGTTGCCTGTAAAGTCGGTTTTACGGGCGAAGATTTTACGTGACAACGTCTTTTTCTCGGTAGAATATTTATTGATATGAATATAATTAAATTGCACAATAGGAACAAGGAATAGGCTAGTTTACTCATGTCAAATTGTATTAAATAAATGTTTATTTCTTAAAGTATTTAGTCTAAGGAACCTTAATATATCGATTTCACTTCATAAAAGCAGAAGATTGCTGTAGAAATTTAATTTTAAAAAATATTTTTTAGTCTATATTTTTTAAACACTAAAAACGCTGTTCGCCACATCCGCCATGATTTTGACGTCTCTTCTGGTAAACAACTAAATGTCATTCGCGTGTTACTGTAGGTGGATTCTTTCGTCTGACTAAATTTATCATAAAACACTTTTAACTTTAGGAAAGAAAAAAACAGTAAACTTAGTTTTTTTTTGACAAAACTAATTATGGATGCCGGCTTTGTGAAAGCAGAAAGCACAAATCTGCCAAGAATTGACGCATTGATGGTTGGTGAATTTGTTGCACTAAACCCCGATTTCTGCTCTGCGGAGCAGAGAAACGACAAGGCATCTATGTAAGTACAGTGCATTTAGTATTACAATGTAGTAATAAACATAAAACTGATACAACATATGAATAAGTGTAATAAAGTTGCGTAGGTTAATTTCTTTCGGCACTTTAATCGACAACTTTCCTGGAGTCTTCAAGGATGTGTTTTTATATTCTCGTACAATACAGTAATGATAATTACTTTATTTTTCGTGGTATTTATTAGAAATCATGTTTTTGTTTATTATAAACTCAGTTAAAAGTAATTTTCTACGTGTTTACGAGTTTTTGTTTACGACAGTTCACGTCATAGCATAGATAATCTATAGACTAAAATGGCCGACAGCGTTTTTGTATGTCCATGAAAAGTCTATTTTAAAATTAAAGATTTGTAGCTTTCTAGGTTTAAAAAAAATACAATACATTTTTTTTCGGTCTAATAGAACATTAATTAACCATTTAAAACCTTTTTCCAAAAAGGGTCAACTAGCCTATTGAATGAAAATAAGAATTGCACAAATTTTAACTATAGAAATATATTTTGTTTACTAAAACATTGTACATGTAAACTTAAACTTAACACGAGAGACTCATCGTAACGTTACCGAGCGTTACACTTTTTCATAAGTGACTCCCAGCCGCAACCTAATTTAAGACGTTGTCACGTCAATAATACATTGCGGAATATTACAGCGATAGTTGTATAGCTAAATGCACAAATCATTTATGGTAAACACCACATGCAAAGTAAATAATTACCAGTAACATTAAAAGAACATTAAAAATAATTACATTAACAAAATTCTGCCATTCTCTCAAGTTACATAATATCAACATACTACAACGTGGTCAATAGGGTATTTGACAGTGTTAAAAATAATGTGCCAATTGTTGGCATCTGTGTTTAGAATGAATATTGGCAGGGGTTTTTACTATTTTAACAAAAAAAATATTAATTAAAGAAATAATTAATAAAAATAATATTAATTATAATACTAAGATAATAGTTTTCTTATCTTTTGTCACGTGACCCAAAACGCTTGGGATTGGCGGAGCCTAAAATGACACACGCAAGTAAACTTCCGGTTAAAGTGACATTACATTGTATCGTTTGACGTTATAATAACAGTCGTGTGACGTCCCACACTAGTAAGACGCCATATTGTCCAGAGAAACGATTTCGCGGCAACTTGAAAATGGAGTTTTTGATTTGGTTATTTTTACTGAAATACACAACAGAATGATGAATATCCACTTTTTACGGACTCCATAAACATTAGTCAATAACGTGAGATCGTTTTCTAAAACTTGTCAAATACCCTATTGCAAGTGCTGACGAAATGTATTGAGACTAACAGCATAAATACCAATGGACTTATCCCAAGAATTTAGAAGTCTACTTACTCTAGGTACAAACGAACTTGAACCCAATACCGTCGTGAGAAGTGGTGGAGCTAATGTTTTTATAATATTCAAAATACTGGCAATTTGTATGCGACCAGAAGTTATGGCTCTTTGTATTGATTTAATTTCGCCGCCCTAGACGTTAGACCTTATTTAAAGGATTCAGGTATGCTGGGAGTACTTCACAAGGTGCAAGGTTGATTCAAAATAATACAATTAAAATGTCAAATCACATTAATACTTTCCATTGCTCTCGAATGTTTTGTTGGCCTTGCTTAATGTCAATTAGTAGTTACTATAGTAAATGTCAGTTAAAATAATTAAGTTTTATTTTCATTCAATAGTGATTAATTTATTGTTAAAACCAAGTGCCCCTTATTAATCGTTGAACCCCGTTCAATATCAGCGTCATGTTATTATCGTTCGTTCAACAAGGACGAACGTTTCCAATGCCTTCGCCTATTATATCTGTGATAGATAAAAAGATAATAGACTCGTGTTCCAAATTTAAAGAGGTACCCATGAGGTGACATTACAAAATATGTGATTCAGCTAGAAACTAACCTTTTATATAGAAAAGAAAAAGAAAAAAAAATAGTGTGCAAGGAGCACACACGAGTTTTACAATTACAAAAACTATGAGAGTCGTGAGCTCGCACTCGTAGATTTATTGTTTTCGTTGCAATACAAATAAACAGTGTTTAAATTCTATCATTAAATCATTTGCGTCTTCTTGAATTTTAAGTATATTTGGTTAATTTTCACCAAAATGGACATAGAAACATAATTTACAATTACGAAAACTATGTGAAAGTTTTTCGGGAGCTCAAACTCGTACTAATGGTACTGTACC
Source organism: Chilo suppressalis (assembly GCA_902850365.2). NCBI lineage: Eukaryota > Metazoa > Arthropoda > Insecta > Lepidoptera > Crambidae > Chilo > Chilo suppressalis. The sequence goes on from OU963922.1 coordinate 756,192, forward strand.
CCAAGCACGAACCATTATCGAATTCGAATAGTTTGCAAACCGTAATGTCAATGTCAAATTTTGTATGGAAACTTGAACAGCAGCGGCACAAGTACGTAACGAGAACTAAAAATCAGTACACATTTGACGATGACATTTTGGACACGCAAACGATACGAATTCGATATTGGTTCGTGCTAGGGGTACTGAAGTGAAGCATCTGTTCTTAAATAACCTAACATTAGGCATTGCATATGGAGCAGGGCACGCATATACTGTCGCGTGTCGGGCTTTTATATAGCCGGAAGTACTCCCCCCCCCCCCCCCCCCAAAATATATACTACCGGCCCGCCCTCGCTTCGCTTCGGTGTAGAACTTGTTACGATCTGCAAAGAGAATTTATTATTATTTCGTACCGATGGTTTATAAAAAGTGAAATGTCATTGGTTAAGTTGTCAATAATAAAAAACTGTGACAGCCACATCAGCCTTTTAAATTTTAATTCGAATTAATTTGTAGTTATTGTTAATAATCTTAACAAGTGGCGACCGTGACAGGACCCGAACCTGCAATCTTACGAAGAGTTACTATCGCATGACAACACTACGTCCGATGAATTAATAGATGCAGAGCTGGAGCGGGTGGACAGTTACAAAGCTAAGTGGCTCAAATTAAGTAACAGTTTTGAAAAAATACGTCATGAGTCCGAGTCAATTACTGAATCGCTATCGACAATCAGAGACTCGGGTGCGACAAACGACCATTCAAAATTAAGGCGCCAGTTCAAGTTGCCAAAATTAGATTTGATAACTTTTGATGGCAACATAAAGAATTGGATAGCGTTCTGGGGTCAATTCCAAAAAATACATAGCGATACTACGTTAGATAACTATGATAAATTTCAATATTTGGTAGCGGCCATTCCTAAAGGTACAAGCGCACGGGAATTAATAGACAGTTTCCCACCATCACGTGACAACTATCAGAAGGCCATTGAACATCTTAAAGAGCGTTACGGGCGAGAAGATCTTTTGATAGAAGTGTACGTTCGAGAGTTACTAAATTTAATTTTGTCACAGGTCAAGAACGAGTTCGAACTGTCATTAAACTCTTTGTATGACAAACTCACGACGCAGTTAAGAGCATTGGAATCCATGGGACTTACCAGCGATAAGTATGCTGCTATGTTATATCCACTGGTGGAGTCAGCGCTTCCGAGCGACATACTGCAGGCATGGGAACGATCACGTGCGGCAAGTACAATCAAAAAGAGTAATGCTAACCAATTAGATGAAATTTTGATGTTCCTTAAAGGCGAGGTAGAAAGCAATCAACGCATTTTGTTAGCGAGGGCAGGATTTTCAAATAACGAACCCTATTCAGCCAACGTCATTAAAAGCGTTGACGCTTTACCAACCGCATCATGTCTCGTAGCTGGAGAAAGGAACTTAACAAGCAAAATCAACAAAGAGAAATGCATTTGGTGCGATAAAGAATCGCACAGTAGCATACAGTGTTTCAAACTTGCCAATCTAAGCCTAGACGATAGAAAAACGCACATTAAAAATATAAAAGGATGTGCGCATTGTTTGAAACTAGGCCATAACACATTTAAATGCCGTGCATTTGTAAAATGCATAGCGTGTTTTAAGCACCATAACATATTATTCTGTCCAGAGTTGGGAAAGATTCCGCGCACAGAGGCTAAACAAGTTAATAAAAGACAGATTCAAATGACGAATAGCAATGACTTGTCACTTACTACTCATAAAAGCGTAACGTTTCTCCAAACTCTTCTTGTAAAAATATTGTATATGGATAAGGAGCATGTAGTACGAGCTCTCATTGATACAGGTGCACAGCGTTCGTATATCAAACGAGAGTTAGCTCAGCTGATTTCCATACCGGTAATAAATCAGGAATCATTAGGACATGTTGTTTTTGGCGGTGCTGAAACTAAAGTGCTACTACACAAGGTTTATAACGTGATGATAAGTAATCTTGATGGTACTTACAGATTTAGTATGAACGTAATAGATGAAGATAAAATCTGTGGAGACCTGCCGCGTGTTCGTGAAGAAGAAATTCTCCAAGACCTAAAGCGACACAACATAAAGCTGACTGACCTCGGGCAAGATCTGCCTGAGATAGGCTTGTTGATAGGAGCAGATTACTGCGGTATGTTACTTACATCTAATATTGTACAGCTAGAAAATGGGCTCACGGCCATACAAACCAAGCTGGGCTGGACTTTACAAGGAGCGATGTCTTCAACATGCACCAGCGTTTTGTCTTCCGTGTTACATATTTCGGATCTATGGGAGCTAGAAGCATTGGGTATCAAAGATCCTGCAGAAACCAAGAATCGTGAGAGTAGGGAACTGGAAATTACTACGGCATTCAGAAACTCTATTACAAAAACGTTAGATGGGAGATACGAGGTGTACTTACCTTGGAAGGAGTACCACAATCCTTTATCGACAAATAGAGAATTAGCTGAGAAGCGCCTAATAAGTACCACTAAACGATTGTTGACCACTGATAATTTTAAAACTTACAACGATGTTTTTCAGGATTGGTTGAGTAAAGGAATAATAGAAGAGGTACCACACGACGATGGCAGAGGACATTATCTCGCTCACCATGCTGTAATAAAGAATTCTAGCGCTACTACAAAAGTAAGACCCGTATTCGATGCGTCAGCTAGAGACAAAACTGGAAACTGTTTAAATAACTGCTTAGAGAGAGGTATAAATTTTTTAGAATTAATTCCAAAGCTGCTTATACAGTTTCGTATGAACGCTATCGGCATAACCGCTGACATTGAGAAAGCTTTCCTACAAATATCCCTGAAACAAGAAGAGAGAGATTATTTAAAGTTTCTATGGTGGGAGAAAAACGAAACAAAGTCCATTATAACTTACCGGCACTGCAGAGTAGTATTTGGATTGACGTGTAGTCCGTTTCTCCTGGCTGCGACTATAATATACCATTTGTCGCATTGTTCAGAAGAATTAAAGACAACTGCGCAGAGGCTGCTTCAGTCATATTACATGGATAATTGCGTAATTAGTCTGGAAGAAAGCGAAGTAGAAAGGTTTGTAAAAGAATCAAAGCAGTTAATGGATGCCGGAAAATTTAATTTAAGAGAATGGGTTGTAGCACCTTCGAAATTGTTTATACCAGAAAAGAAAACAGTTCCTGTATTAGGAGTATTATGGGATACTGAAAGCGACAGTATTTTCTGCAATAATACAATAGCTCCTACAATCACGAAAAAGCTAACAAAGAGAGTTCTTCTGTCAATCGCTCAAAAAATATTTGATCCCATTGGACACACATCACCGGCAACCATAATTCCGAAGTTGTTATTACAAGAAGCTTGGATCAATCATGGCAACGGTTGGGATGACGAGCTACCAGAGGAGATCACGACAAAATTTAAACAATGGTTAGAACACATTCATTTATTAAGTTCATGTCGAATACCAAGACGGTTAACTCTTGGACCTATAGCAACTAGCAAGATAAGTTTACATATATTTTGTGATGCAAGTATAAAATCCTATGCATCATGTGTATTCTTACGTTCGAAACATGCAAAGGGTGCTGCTGTACAACTAACACTAGCGAAAACACGAGTTGCGCCATCCAAACAAAAATTATCAATCCCACGATTAGAGCTAATGGCAGCTCTTATTAGCACACGTTTATGTAATCAAGTCAAAGAAGCACTACGTTTCGACTGTCCCACGTATCTATGGACAGACTCAACTGTGGTCTTGGCATGGATCAGGAACATTCAAGGTCAGTGGCCCGTATTTGTGCAAAATAGAGTGAAAGAAATTAGAAGAAATTCTGACATCAAGTCATGGCGTTTTGTTCCGGGCACACTGAACCCTGCAGACCTTCCGTCAAGGGGATGTGATCCTAAAACGTTGTTAGAGTCCCGCTGGTGGGAAGGACCACAGTGGTTGAAATTAAGTGAAGATCAATGGCCGCAACAGCAGATATCGGCTAGCGACAATGAAGAAGCAGTCCAAGAGGTAGAAAAACCAGTGGTTAACACGGAAATTCTCACAAGCAAATTTACTGATAACCTTTTGTACTTCTCGAAGTATACAAAGCTCCTGAGAATGTTCACCTGGATGTATAGATTTATTAACAATTCACGAAGCGAAATTCGCAGAGGTTCATTATCGTGCGAAGAGTTGAGACATGCCGAACTGAAGTTGTTCAAAATTATCCAATCCGAAAAATACGAAAATGAAAATAATGGAGGCAACTTATCTGTATTTTTAGACGAACACGGCATACTGAGAGTACGAACTAAACTGTTGTTGTCAGCAGAAACTGACAATTTTAAGACGCCTATATTGCTCCTGGGTAAACATATAATTGTCGAAAGACTAGTCAGAGAAAAACATGTGCAATTGTGCCACGCAGGAGTAGGAACCTTAATGACAGTGTTGCGTGAAACACTTTGGATTATTGGTGTTCGTCGATTAGCAAGGAAAATTGTGTCCGGTTGTGGAAGGTGCAGACGCTATAAAGCCAAACCGTGCATTGTACCAGAGGCTCCTTTGCCTAGATGCAGAACTAACCACCTCGCAGCTGCCTTTGAAACCTGTGGTATTGATTACGCAGGCCCTCTACTTCTGAAATCAAAAGAAAAGGCCTATATTGTCTTGTTCACGTGCGCTGTATATCGGGCCGTTCATTTCGAACTTACCACCTCGTTGTCGACAGAAGCCTTTCTCATGGCACTTCGGAGGTTCGTAGCAAGACGGGGTAGAATATCAACGATTTACACCGATAATGGCACGAATTTCGTGGGCGCTGCACGTCTTTTGAAGCAAGTAGATTGGGACCTCGTACGGTCTTCTACAGATCTTCAGCCCATCAATTGGATATTCAATGCTCCTTCAGCACCCTGGTGGGGCGGGTGGTGGGAAAGATTGGTTCGTTCTTTGAAAGATTTGTTACGGAGAGTACTAGGCAAAGCATCGGTAACGTATGTCGAGATGGAAACCGTTTTGTGCGACTGCGAAGCTGTTATCAATTCAAGACCGTTAACATACGTTACAGAAAACGATACCCTGTCCCCAATCACTCCCAACCATTTCCTTCAGAGTATTCCAAGGAACCAAATTCCCGAATTACACGTCATAGATTCAAAAGGTCTAAATGAAAGAGTTCGTTACACGCGAAAGCTCCGGGAAGATTTATGCCAACGTTTTAAATTTGAATACTTGGCTATGTTGGTACAAAGAGGAAGGACCAGATCGTCTACCCCTCTCAAGACCGGCGATGTGGTGTTGATTGAGACGCCAGAAAAAAGAGTTCATTGGCCTCTAGGAATCATCGAACAGTTGATGACGGGCAGAGATGGTGAGACTAGAGTAGCCAGAGTCCGCACAGAGCGTGGCGAGTTGATTAGGCCGGTTCAGAGGCTATACCCTTTAGAAGTTAGGAGTGTTTAGTATTATTTCCTGTGTTATCTCTTGTTATTTTTTTTTTGCCCCTGTGAGGATGTTACGATCTGCAAAGAGAATTTATTATTATTTCGTACCGATGGTTTATAAAAAGTGAAATGTCATTGGTTAAGTTGTCAATAATAAAAAACTGTGACAGCCACATCAGCCTTTTAAATTTTAATTCGAATTAATTTGTAGTTATTGTTAATAATCTTAACAGAACTGAAGTGTAGACTTACAGTTTTTGTTCTCAGGCTTGTATTAAACACAATGACATTCATCTATGATTCTTCTTATACCTGCATGCAAAGTCTCAGCCCGATCGGTTTAAAATTGACAAAGTTTCATATACAAACTTTCATTCCCTATTTTATCCCCTTGGGGGTAGAATTGATCGAAATCCTTTCTTAGCGGATGCCTACGTCATAACATCTACCTGCATCGGCCTCGGGGCAACAGAGGAGCGGAGGCCCCCTCACCCCAAATTATATCCAAATAAAGTAAACAATTTTTTTTCAGTCGAGTTTTTCAATAAATAATTTATTGTGAACCGAGTTGATTCCCTTAGTATTGAACAAAGACTTAAAATTATAAACGGAAACAAGAATTATCTGAAATTAAATCTTAGAGTTAACGAACGGAACCGAAAAGATGTTTACTAGTGTTTACTAGTTGGATTTTTTTTCCGTAGTCTCTATTGTGGGAGCCCCCCGTTTGTGGAGGCCCAGGGGTTTTCGCCCCGTGAGAGCCGCGGGTCTGCCCTGGGGGGGGGGGACCGGCCTGCATTGCACAAGCTCTCTTGATGCTGGTGCCCCTGATACTCCGGGGCACCTTCATCGGGGTGGGTCCGTTCGCGGACAATCACCTTGCGGGTGCGCGGACAGTCGGCAACGGTTGCCGCGACCACACCCGCACTCCCGGCGTGCATTGGGGGGACTGCGGTCCTCAGAATGTACGCCGGGTGACCGGTGCAGGAGTATTGTCTGGTTTTTAGTGGCCCTGTTCAGGGCGTTAGGTAGGGCCCTGCTCATTTCACCCGGCCTAAGGGGTGGCTGAAATGAGCAGGGAGGAGTCCCACATACCTTCTTCTCGCTCCCCCGGTGGTTGATGGATGCGTAAAGCATTTCCCAGACAAAAAAAAGGGGGGTTTCACCCCGGTTGCCCTCCCCTAAATCCGGCAGTGACTAGAGTATTACTCGAGTTTGGACTACCCTGACCCAGTCGCCTCCCCCGTGGAGTCCAGAGAACTTTACGCAGAATAATAGGAAAAAAGTGGTATTTTATCATGGTCTACTGTAAGTAGAAGTATGACCGATTATACAGGTGTGAAGGTTCTCAGGAGCTCGACGTCGCAAGTGGTTAGCGCGTTCGGCTGCGATCGTTGAAGTTAAGCAACTTTCGTAATGGTCGGGCATTGGATGGGTGACCAAAAATTTTTTTATCTCAAGCTCCTCCGTGCTTCGGTAGGCACGTTAAGCCGTTGGTCCCGGCTGCATGTGCAGTCATCAGCACTCAGCAATCCGCACTAGGGCCGCGTGGTGGGTCATGGCTCAATCTCTCTATTCTAGCCATAGAGAAAGCCTGTGCCCCAGCAATGGGGACATTAACAGGCTAATGATGATGAAGGTTCTGGAGCAATGAAGGAGTAGAGGTCCCACTAACAAGGGCGTATTTTAAAATGGTATTTTAAAGTGATATAGTATGCAATTCAAGCTGTTGCCATTTTGTATCGCTGCGGCACACCATAGACACCTTTAATTTTTATTATTACATTATTTTATTTCTACTTTTATGAATGTGTGCCGTTCATACAAGTAAACGACTTATATAACTATCTATATAAAGTGCCAGATTTTGGCACTTATGATGTGCACCGCCAACCCAAACACATCTTTTTGATCTACATGAATTTATACAGGGTGTAAAAAACCTTTAGCGAAGTTGAAGCCACGTATTATGAATGAATGAATGAATGAATGAATGAATGATCACTTTATTGTACACCATGATATTTCAAATTACAATTAATTAAAACTATTACATAATAGTATAAACGGCGGCCTTATCGCTAAGAAGCAATTTCTTCCAGGCAACCGTATGTTAACTGGACTGTTACATAAAGAGTGGGATCATATTATTATCCACATCATGACGATAATTTTTTTCTTCTGGACCATACCTGGGAAATTTATGGTTATATTGATATTGAAGGTCAAAGTCACGGCTTTTTTCACGATTTATACAATAATATTTTCAAAACGTTATTTAAAACAGACAGGCATACACATACACACGGGTACTAGTGTTGTCAGGTCCGATTTGTTTTAAATCGGTACATGAGCTCAAAAAAGTCGGGACTCAGGGTTGCAGATCGGGACAGTAAACAAAAAACAAGGGTTTTTTAAGTCCGGGTTTAATTTATTGCGATTTAAACTATTATTGCAAGTATAGTATTATAAAAATTACCTTACTTTAATTTTTTGATTAATCGGGACATTGAGCGTCCCGATCAGGTACAAATCGGGACGCGTCCCCAGACCCCTGAAAATCGGGACGTCCCGCGCAAATCGCGAGACCTGGCAACACTAACAGGCACATTCTTTGCGTAGCGCTACAGTAGCACGCCGCGCTATGCATTGCGTACTGAAAAAAAAAGTATTTTTTAACTTAACCCGTTAAAACTAGTTTTATTTAATGACTGATGTGCGTGAATATCTAAGAAACAAATAAGTATATGTATTTTTGCAGAAATATTATATTACAAACAGCCATGACTTAGGTACAAATGCTTGTATTCATCATTCAAACCTTTGTCCCATCGGGATTCGAATCGAGGACTTCTGATACCTTGAAATCATACTATTACTCTCACTACGGAGTACCAAAGTAAAAGTTTGTTCTGTCCTCTGCAGATATCTATTGCTCCTTATTTATTTTAATAAAATTATAACTACAAATGATTCCCACGTATAATATTTTGTAATATTACTTGTTTGGCTGTACAGAATGCGTAGTTTTTGTCTTTGTCATCGTTTTTTTTACACTCTGTATGACAGGTTTCTGTGGGATTTTGAAAAATAAAAACTGAAGATAATGCGGACATGGTCGCGGGCGATCGCTAGTGATTAAATAAAGATGCTAGCATGCAACACAACCTCTTCGGAATTATAGAAGTCAACGACTTCAATGCTGGCATTCTTGCATTCGTGCCAAGATGGTGGAGCGCGCTAAAGCTATTAAAACTTTTTAAGAAGAGATTTAAATGTTTTACGTTCCTTTATACATTTCTTTTTTCGCTTTACATACGCGTTGGTATAATACTAACTTACGAAACGAGCTCGTTTTAAAAATAGTGATCCAAATTTTTTTTTGACGTTTTTGACTAATTACATTGTAGAGGTAGGTCCGTTTCATTAAGAGGATTGCACTGGAAAAGTTAGATTCTTTTTCATTTTTAGGGCTCCGTACCTCAAAAGGAAAAAACGGAACCCTTATAGAATTACTTTGTTGTTCGTCCGTCCGTCTGTCAAGACCGTTTTCCTCAGGGACGCGTGGAGGTATCAAACTGAAATTAATATCTAGTAAGTACTCATGTCTGCTGTCCCTTGGAGCTGTAAATTAATGTCTATAGCATAACTATTGAAATAAGATAGAGGTACATTAAAATAACACAAATTTAAGAACTATATAGCCTAACTTAACCTACTTACCTACGTAAATATTTTTTATATTTTTTGCCATATACAAGTATTATATTTTTAGAGGTAATAGCTTCGAAAATACTATATTTGATATAAAAAAATGGGTGCGTGTACTTATGTAGGCGCGTGAGAAGTTATCCTTCTTTGGCATCGTTTAAAATTAGTTTTTAATTGCATGCAAATAATTAATTACAATAAATTAATAAAAAGTCTGGAAAAGGACACAGTCAATAAAGTTCAGTTTTAATTTGAAAAAATAAATAAATAATCAAAATATTCAATTAAAATCTCTACTGAATATAATTTATTAGAACATATGTGATTTGCACTTGTATGAAACTCAAACACGTATTCCGAATATACAAACTAGAAACATGTGGATAAATATTATAAATATGAATACCTATAACTGTTACTTTATTACAAAAAATAAAGATGTGGTTTTTGGTTCTACTACACCAATGGTCAAGAGATGGCGCTGTAGTCTCCTGAATCGCGCTTTGGTTCCGTTGTACCAGATTAATAAATACTTTTGATAGGCCTTCACAATGCAGTCGTTAGCACCCACTAAATAGAGATTCTATTTCTATTTTGTTGGTAGATTTTCTTAATGTGCGGTAAACACAAAAGTAACGCATGAAGTTGGTCGCTAAAGCGTTGCTGTTAAAATTTTGTGTTACAGTGATGCGCGCGCATCTTAAAATTTCACTCTCATCATTTTTTCATAACGCGCCTAAAGAAGTATAACTTCAAAAATTTGGTAATCCTAGTGGTACCCCTGGTGCTGCAAGTATCCAAGGGCGGAGTAACCACTTTCCATCAGGTGGACCACCAGCTCGTTTGCCTGCATTAACATAAGTCAGTTGTCATTGTCAAGTACGAATACTGAAAATGAGATGAAATGAAAGGATCATCATCATCATCTTCATCAGCCTATTAATGTCCCCACTGCTGGGGCACAGGCCTTCCCTATGGATGGAATAGGGAGATTTTGCCATGACCCACCACGCGGGCCCAGTGCGGATTGGCGGGTGCTAACGACTGCAGATGCATCCGGGACCAACGGCTTAACGTGCCTTCCAAACCACGGAGGAGCTCGAGATAGTAAGTTTTGGTCACCCATCCAATGACCGACCATTGCGAAAGTTGCTTAAGTTCCACGATCGCAGCCGAACGCGCTAACCACTTGCGCCATCGAGCTCCTCAATGAAAGGATATTAAACTTCAATCGAAACGACTGACTGAGAGCTCTCACCAATTCTCGGCTTGAGGTCCCCTTAGGACCTGGGTTCCGAACCTGGGGGTAATTACCCCTCCGGGGGTAAATCAGCCATACTTAGGGGGTAACAAAGAACCTAATTATTTGGTCAAATCTAAATAATACTACTAAATAGAGCATGCGCTTCTTCTTGCTAGCGAGCCCGCGGGGTGCTGAGTGTGGGAAGCGGGCTGAGATTCCCTCCTGATGATGACATTATTAGAGACGGAGATGTAGCGGCCAAATTGGAATTTCTTGGACTGATGATAACATTTTAAAGTCGGGGTAAAATCTGTTTCCCTAATAGGTTACAGGGGTAGCAGTATTGGAAAGGTTAGGATACACTGCTTTAGGATCTCGTCGTTTTCAAACCCGGTGACGCTGTAAAGGTCATTAGCAACCAACAGCATACACACTCAAAAAAAAAAAGTTGCTTTCAGTGTTATCTTATATATAAAATTCTCGTGTCCCAATGTTAGTTACCATACTCCTCCGAAACGGCCTGACCGATTTTTATGAAATTTTATATGCATATTCCGTGGGTCTGAGAATCGGCTACTATCTATTTTTCATATCCTTAAGTGATAATGGTTGTCCACCTGTAACGTAGTGTTCTGAAACCTACAATACGCCTTCGCACCAAAATTCAAACTACTGGGCATTGTAACGTAGTGTTCTCATATGGGTTAGGAGGAATGTTATCCCAGGAAATTGATAGAACACTACGTTACACACCCGTAAAATTTTGTTTTGGAGAATATCTTTTTTTTATAATGTGGTATTACAAAATACATACAACCCTAAATTTTCTCTTCTACCACCTACTCCTATTTTTATGGCGGTACGAAGTTCGCTGGGTCTGCTAGTTTTTTTATAAAATGAAGATAGTCTGATACTTCTTATCATTGTGAAATGAAATTATAATTTATTCAAATTGACTTATAGAAAGCTCTGATAGTAAAAAATCCACGCGGACCAGGCAGCAGACGGGACTCGAACCCGCACCCTTCGCAATCCGGGCGAATGCACTGACCATTATGCTACCACGGAGGTATTATTACCATTATGCAAGGCAGCGCCATCTCTTCGAATTAAATGTTAAATGCTTAAAATAAAATAAAAACATAATTAAAGAAAGCTCTTTTGAATTGTCCAATATTCCCCCCCCCCCCCCCCCCCCCATTCAGGACATCTTTTAGCTGATGAGAGGAATGGTCGCAAGAAACTCATCAGCGTTTAACAGAAGTAGCAACATTTACAAAAAAGTCATGTCGCTACCAATACAACGCCCACTCACATTTTTTTTGCTGTGTTCAGACCCGTCTTTCCCAGTGGGCACTTTGGGCAAGTGCCCAGGGCCCCGCGATCGATAGGGGGCCCCCTCAGATCAAATACAAAGTCCCTAGTTCCTGTTAGAACCCCAAACGTTAACCAATACTTATTACCAAAAAACTTACATAATTCGATGAAATCGAACCTAAATTACTGACTAACTACAATACCAACTTAATTACTAGCTTTTACATAAGCGAAGCTATTCTACTCTCGCCCAAAAATTAGGCTTTCCGACTTCAGCATGCTTAAATAAATTATGGTATACTAAGCACACACGATGAAGATCGTGCGATCGTTGAAGTTAAGCAACTTTAGCAGTGGTCGGTCATTGGATGAGTGACCAAAAATTTACTATCTCGAGCTCCTCCGAGCTTCGGAAGGCACGTTAAGCAGTGGGCCCGGTTGCATCTGCAGTCGTTAGCACCCACCAATCTCCCTATTCCATCCATAGGGAATGCCTGTGCCCCAGCAATGGGGACATTAATAGGCTGATGATGATGATGAAGCACATACACATTTTAAAGAAAAATCATCAATAGTATACTCATCAGTGTGACTCGCTCCATTTCAAGCTATAATTCACATCAAAGTTATGGGGTCCCATTATCCTAATATGCCCAGAGCCTCCAATAGGTCAAAGACGGCCCTGGCTGTGTCATATAGTATAAATATAAATAATGCTTATAATAAGTATCGATTATTTCACTGCAAAACATTCAATCCAGTATTGAAATGGCAGTGTACATTATTCCATTGGTGGGCTTTACCACTGTCAATAATCTATATATATAAAACTCAAAGGTGACTGACTGACATAGTGATCTATCAACGCACAGCCCAAACCACTGGACGGATCGGGCTGAAATTTGGCATGCAGGTAGATGTTATAACGTAGGCATCCGCTAAGAAAAGATTTTGATCAATTCTACCCCCAAGGGGATAAAATAGGGAATGAAAGTTTATATGAAACTTTGTCAATTTTAAACCGATGGGGCTGAGACTTTGCATGCGGGTATAAGAAGAATCATAGATGAATGTCATTGTGTATAATACAAGCCTGAGAACAGAAACTGTAGTCTACACTTCAGCTCTACACCGAAGCGAAGCGAGGGCGGGCCGCTAGTAATATTTATGACTGAAGGGCGAACGAAATCAAACAAAAGTCTTAGGCCATTATTATAGAAAGATTCTCAGTGATTGATCTAGTCTTGAGCATAGTTAGAAAGGGATGTCGCTATATAGCACATAGCGATATCCCTTTCTAACTGTACTTAATTGTCATTCTGTAATACGAGCCGTAGAGTTATAGAGAACTAGTTATACGTGTATGAACATTTACAAGTTAATTCATTTTTCCATTTCGGGTTTGCTTAAAAGCTTAGTGCAATGCCGTATAACCCAGTTTTTCATGTACTTATTATAGAAGAAATAAGTTTCTAGTCAGCCCTTAATCGAACAACTAGGTCATGATGATGATAGCCGCCTATTAGGTAGTCTATAATAATAATTAAATAATATTTCCAACACTCACACCAATTAGCCTGGGCCCCAAAGTAAGCACTGTAGGCTTGTGTTATGGGATACTACACGACGATCGGATTACTCACTGAGGTTATTTAAATACTGCCATTTTGAAAAAATCAAAGTACGTCATTATTTCTTTCGGGCTTACCGTTTTTCGATCCCATCAGTCGACCTTACACAAAACGCTTGTACCCAAAAAGTTGGAGAATACAAAACACAGGACTTTTTCGTTGCAACCGCCAGAGGGAGACGGAAGACAGACGCCTTGAGGTGCGAGAGGGATGCGAACATGGTGTCTGCTGAAGCAGTCTCGACTTTGGGTGGGGTTGCAGTGGCAGCGGCTAATTTGGTTAAATGCTGGTTGGTTTTTATATTATACCATTTATTTTGCTGAACCAACAAGGCGATCGTTAAAGACAGTGATAAATAACGGTTATCTCAGTTAGTACAAAGACACGTTTTATATTAATTAAAGGTTGCCTGATGAACCGGTGGAAAGGAAGGTTTATTAAAGTTTCAACGATTTAACAAATGTTTAAATATTTCAAGAAAAAATGTTAGCATACATCTGAAATTGGTGATGCTTTATTTATATTTTTTTTCTTTTTTTTTATGGAAATGAAAACCAAATAATATCTTTATTTAGTAAAGTTTAATAAGTTATTTTTTTTCTATTATGCGGCACTTCATATAAATTACACTAATATTATAAAGGCGAAAGTTTGTGAGTATGTGAGTGTGTATGTTTGTTAATTCTTCACGTCTAAACGGCTGTAGCGATTTTAATAAAATTTGGTATGGAGTTAGCTGACACTCTAGATTAACACATAGGCTACTTTTATCCCGAAAAAATGTTAGGTTCCAGAGGGATTTTCAAGAAACTAAGTTAACGCAGACGAAGTCGCGGGCGACCTCTAGTATTAAATATTTCCAACACTCACACCAATAAGCCTAGCCCCAAAGTAAGCACTGTAAGGCTTGTGTTATGGGATACTAGGGTAACTAAAAGAATACATTACATATTGTACATAAATAAGTATATTTATATAGAAATACATATTAAACATCCAGGACTGGAATACAAATGCTCGTATTTATCACACAAACATCTGCCCCCACCGGGACTCGAAGCCGGGACCTCTCGAGTAGGCGACACCTTGAAACCCGGCGTATAAACCACTCGGCTACGGAGGTCGTCTAAGGAAGTTAAGTAGCATATAGCGGATTTTCTGCTCCAAATGATGCGCTCTTCTGGAGAAGCAAACATCACCATAGAATAGACATGGTAAAATAACATGGTGGTGTTTTGTCTGTCGGTGAGTAAGGTTCCAGGGATCCACGGGGTAGGGGTATGGGTTAAGGACAGCAAAGTGAGGATGGCCGGAGCGGCACAACTTCTGCCCTATCATTTTTTTAAAGGGTTTTGTCACTTATAGACCATGTCACCCTTATCGTTCTAACCTTCTATCGTCTTCTTATACAAATTGATACAATTTTATACAAAACCTTACTTATTTTGGAAAAGGGACTAGACAGTATGCTGTTATATAAACCAACATCCATTACTGTCAGCTCCGGGAATTGGTTAAAAAGGTGGTATCTTTCCGCTGCAATCCTCGTACATTCAGCCATCACATGCCACACATCTTCGATCTGATCACACTCAGTACAATTTGGAGAGTTCACTTTTCTCATCAAATAACCAAAGCTATTTAAAGGTATGTGACCAGATCGGAGTCTGTGTGCCAGTACTATGGTATCCCTTCTCAGCCGCATCATTTACTTTCACGGCTGGATGCCACTTCCACTTATCATCAGTGGCGGCTGGTGGGTCATCGAACTGGCAGTGCACTTTTCTGGAAAATTGCAATAAAACAACAATCTACATAAAATATGTTATTTTAATTATTTTTTAATACATTAAATCAATGCGACGACATTTTTCTGAAGCAAAATGTTTAATCACCTTATTTTTTTCTTAGGTTTTCACGCACATCACTCATTAAATAAAACTAGTTTTTTTACGGGATAATGCACGAAACTTTGTTTATTTATTGACGTTTCGTAACCTTTACGTCGTCGGAATCAACTTTTTATTTAATTTTGTCGAGCTACCTTCGAAAGACTTTTATTGAGCGTGCATTAACCCGTAAAAAAACCTAGTTTTATTTAGTTTAATCATCTTTTTATTAAAATCGTGTATTGTTTTTATATATTTTTTTTCAATACTGAGTACAGAAAGTGGATTAAGCCGATCCTGAGACATGGTGTTTCGCAGAAAGGTTTTGTTATTGTCTTTAATATAGTCAATGTTTATGCTCATCATGCTGTACAGTACACACAGTATAGAATAGAACCAAAACGATATAAACAAACAATAACTAACACGTCACAGATACAGCGAAACTATAGTCTTAACGAGAGATCATCGACCATGGCCGCCATCGAGTTGTCGCCGCCCGACGCCCCGGCCGACGAATTTCGTCAAATATCTGGTGCTCTCGGTAATCTTTGGTTCGCAAGTGCGGCGCACGAGTACAGACTCATTGCTCGGTACATTTCTATGAACTATCTTTTGTCTCACGCGTAGGTTTGTCTCAGGCATATTAGCTCGTACCTCATACAAGTTATATTAACAGTCCTTCAGTCCAGAATTTTTCTTTACAGGGAAAATAAGTCTTAATACAGACATACACACACACATACACACATACACACACACACACACACACACACACACACACACACACACACACACACACACACACACACACACACACACCCACATATAGAATGGCGCGCGCGCTTTGCACACATCTCGCCCTTATTTGGTAGAGGGTTTTCTAAACTATTATGCTATAACTAAAAAATGAAAATCCGTAATTGGCATTAAGATAAATTATATTATAAAACCTGTATTATATTAAGAAAATGCTGTGAAGTTTGGTCTAGAATTAAATCAATAAAAAATAGTTTAACAAAGCGCTTAAATTGGTGCGTCATAATTGGAAAAATTATTTGTGATATTATTTTGTATGTTTAAAAATAAATAGTAACATGGTAATTTAAAAATAAAGATGAAGTAATATTTTGTTATTTTTATTGAATTTCTGGTTCAGAGCACGAGTGCACATAAGGTACATCCACTACTGCTTATCATCAGACGGGGTGGGGCAATTTGTTGAGCCTCGTATAAATTAAACTAGCGGTCGCCCGCGACTTCGTCCGCGTTCAATTTAGTTTATTGATAATCCCAGAGTAATCTTGCATTTTCCTGCTTAAAACGTATGCTATGTCTCGTAAACTGATTTTGACAGATGAAAGTGATAATCACCGAGCAATTTAGTGATCCACTACTGCTTTATTATAACGCTACTAAGATACTTGTTATGAAAAACGTCGATGGATATGCAATTTTCTCTTTAGTAACAAATTTTTATATGCCATACAACCATTGCAAGGTAGGAAGATCATCAGCTTGAGAGTAATTCTACAAACACTTACCACATAACCACAGGTTATCGACACCATATTCGGTACGGTCTTTGCTGGGCTTAATTTAGCTGCCCCTGGGGTAACGAAGACGGGACCACTTTTATATCTGGCACTCCAGAGCCACTTACGATTTATTGCACCCCCCACCCTCCCTGAGGTTGGGAACCTGTCGAAATTCGGTAAAAGCAATGCCAGTGTCATAGCCACACCGCTGCCTTTCGTGGGACTCTCTATTTTAACCTGTCTTGAAGTGGACCATATTATAGTACAGGGGGAATACCGTGGATTTATTGTCCACGGAATAAATGATCTCTAAGGTTCATATAATCAAGGCACTAGTGATTCCACAGAACATAGAAAGGGGCTAGAAGAGTTGTGGGCAGGGCGGACTGAATAATCATAACTTGAACAAAAGTTGGTTCTGATTGCGTCGTTGCTTTCGGGTGTGAGTTCTGATTGATTCGATTATTGATGTCGCGTCGTTTGATTGGTTATTATCTGTACCCTTACTACGAGTTTGAGCTCACGAAAACTATCAGTTTTCGTAATTGTAAATTATGTTTCTATGTCCATTTTGGTGAAAAGTAACTAAATATACTTAAAATTTAAGAAGACGCAAATGATTTAATGATACAATTTAAACACTGTTTACTGTTTATTTGTATTGAAACGAAAACAATAAAATCAGTACTTTTAATACGGTGCAAGCTCACGAAAACTGTCATAGTTTTCGTAATTGTAAAACTCGTACTAAGGGTACTGTTAGTTGGCAGTGTAGTGGGGGCGACATCGGTACCCGTACAAATGGTACGGCACACTTCTTCCCCGCCCCCCACGGCAACGGCTAACTAGAGCCAAGGCCCGAGTCTCAGAGACGCCCTCTAGTTGAGCCGACCCCCTCAGATTCGAGTGGTCTGGAGGCTCCAGACGAAGAGGAGACTCCCACCGTGGGGAGATGCCATCCACCTGGAATACCTCCAGAGGCACTCGCCAATTCTCGGCTTGAGTGACGAACCCGGTGACGCTATAAAGGTCATCTGCGACCAACAGCATACACACTCAAAAAAAAAGGAGTTTTTGACGGGATTTCATCGAGTGCGGTTGGCGTCTTATTTTAATTATTCTTAATTTCGTTCATAGTGGATATTGGAAAATAAAATTGGAGTGGTTTTGTGTAACAACTGTCTGCGTAACTGAAGAATTAGTGGAATCGTTAAAATATACGCTATTCCGGTCAAGTGGACGTGAGAATTTTATTGTAGTGTTGACTACCTCACAGAGGCTTATCGAAAAAGCCAACCCGATACATTTCGTGCCAAACACTCCAAGAAACATTAGAATGCGTCACACCGACATTCTAATGTAAAAACAAAAAGAAGATTAATTTAATTAAAGACCAGGCTGTATGTACATTGTTCCCTTTGCCTTCCCTAAAACGGGAGAACTTCAACAAAAAAAAGTGACACTTCTTACTTCTTTCTCTTTCCTGTTCTGTGAGCGATTCTTAAAATACTGACGCTTACTCTCCGCCCCGCTGTGCCCGCGGCCGCGCACCGCCGTAAGCCGGCAAGCTCGCCGCCGGGTCGACGACCCCCGCAACTTCCGCGTAGGCACCCACCACCGGTCTATCGACTCGCCTGCACCCGAACGATGCTCGTGCTATATCGCCGCCGCCACTGCTACGATGTAACGAAGCGACACTTTCTGTGAAACGGTTGAATCCCTAAATCTAATCTTAAAGAATTTAAACCACCGGTGTTTAAGAAACAAAGTTCCTTTTCGGACTTTATGGCGCATGGTGGCTAGGGGCCGTTCAAGTATAAGTAACTAGTACGACAAAACTGTGGAATATATTGTCGCCAGCAGTGTTTCCGGACCAATACGACCCAAAAACCTTCAAAAAAAGAGCGTACTCCTTCCTTAAAGGCCGGCATCGCATTTGTGATACTCCTGGTGTTGCAAGTGTCCATTGGCGACGGTGATCGCTTACCATCAGGTGAGCCGTCTGCTCGTATGCCACCTATAACATAAAAAAAAAAGTATTACGTAAGCAGATTTATTACAATTATTTACCCCTCCTCCCCCTCGTCAGCAAAAGTAAGCAAAGCTCATACCCCACCCCCATATCCTTACGTAAACATTGGTACCTATATGCATTTTTCCTTTAATGTATTCTGTTTTTTTTATTGATTCATGAGCTTTCATGAGCTTCATGAGCAGCAGTACTTAAAAAGGCTTAATCCATGATGCTGATGTAATCACCATCTCTACCCCCCACCCCCCCATGTCATCAAAAATAAGCAAAGCAAAGACCCCCCTGGCCCCCTATAGTGCTTACGTAATACTTGAACAGCCCCCTAGGCGTAAATTTACCGTCACTCCTTTTTTTTTGATACGCTGGGGAAATGCATGAAATTGCATACCACATGGTGGTTATGTGGAGCTCTCCTCCCCAGAAGGGGGAGGAATACCCACTAAAGCCCCAGCGATGGCCGCCATCAGGCATTGTACGGGGCCTCAGGATCGAGTATCGTATCTGAGGACCCGCAGCCTTTGCTCCCCTGCTTTCACCAGGGGAGCCCTTCTCGGGGGAGTGTTCGCAACCTCCCCATCCACCCTCCTACGACGACACCCCGGCCATTCGGGGAGGCCTCACCGTCACACCTAGCGAGGCGGCTAGCTGGGCAACTAGTAAACAGCTAGATAGGTAGCGAGGTGAGCGACCACTAACCTCGGTGGTTGTGGACTTAGTAAAATTGTTCTGTGAGTCCTGGACAGGAATATGTGGCGATGGCCCGGGAGCATTCGCACTGGGCCTGCGATATACGAATATTATTAACTTTTTCAAGCATTAATTCGAAGGTAGACGAGCAGACTGGCCACCTGAAGTTTTAGTAGCCACTGTCGCCCATGAACATCAGTAATGCCAGTGACACAGCCATGCTGTTGCCTTTCGTAGAACACTCTTTTTAGGTCTAGTTTGTATAGGACCGTGCTATTGCACCGACTGAACACCATGGAGGGAAGCTCATTACATAACTCATTGCGTGCGTGGAAGTAAATAGTTGTTGATGAAGAAATTGGTTTTCCTAATAAAGGTATTAGTAATAAAGACCTCTGGACACGAAGTGTAAAAAGGTCGCTTCAGTGTTACTTATATTGAGAACCTTTTTGGTTCATAATCATAATCAAAATCATTTATTCAGTTTAGGCTGTTACAAGCACTCATGAATGTCTAGAAGCTACGCCATCGGTTCGTAAATCTACGGCGGGACCTTGTACTGAGAAGAACCGGCAAGAAACTCAGCGAGAGCTGTTTTTTTTTCTCCCTGTTTTATTATTTACAGAGTCGTCAAGTTGAAAAATGTCTTCAGAGATGATTCATTAAGTCACCCTTCATTACATAATGTGAAATATACATTAATTGTTCACCTGCACTTTTTTGAGTGTGTGTGCTGTTGGTCGCAGTTGACCTTTACAGCGTCACCGGGTTTGGGGACGGCAAGATTCTAAGGAGAAATCAAGCCGAGAATTGGCGAGTGCCTCTAGAGATATTCCAGGCATTTTGACTGCTGTGTAGTACAGTATAAATACAAATAGGGTTGAGTAGTGAAATGGTACATTTGCCTATTCTTAAGAAATCGCCAGTCTATTGACTTGTTTGCGAACTCCTGCGATATCGCTTGTGCTTGCAAAGCAATGTACATTTTGACTGGTTCCTAAGAAAAAATCTAATCGGATGTCTGAAAATCTCTTTTGAAAATCAGGACGACGCCCATGGGTATGAACAACCATATTTAAGAGCCCTTTCACATTTTTTGCAAAAGTCGTAATTTTTGAGCGTTTCGTTTACCCCCCTTCGAAAAGATTTTGACTATTTCCAATAGAAGTAAACAGTAGGTGTATTCTTCCTATTGTAAGTTAATGTAGAATATTTGCAAATACTATTTTTTTTTTTGAACTGATCGTTCTACTGCTGCTAGTTTACGGAAAAAAAGATAATATGCAACTTCAAACGCCTCAATCTGTCAATAATAACCTAGTAGGGAGGACCAGTAGAGGGTAATTTGCGTTTTTTTTAGTTGACCTAGAAGGGTTGTGAATTCTAGCAATCCATACTGTGATTGAGGAATTCGTTGGCTACTGGTAAGCGCGTTCGGCTGCGCTCGTTGAAGTTAAACAACTTTCGCAGTGGTGGGTCATTGGATGGGTGACCAAACGTTTACTATCTCGAGTTCCTCCGTCCTTTTGAAGGCATGTTAAGACGTTAATCCCGGCTGCTTTTGCAGTCGTTAGCACCCACCAATCCGCACTGGGCCCGCGTGGTAGGTCATGCCCCGATCTCCCTATTCCATCCATAGGGAAGGCCTGTGCCCCAGGAGATTAATAGGCTGATGATGATGCTATTGTGATAGATGACGAATTTTATATAAATTTCAAATCATACCGGCGGATCAGGCGGTCAAGAGTCACACACACACACACACACACATACACACACACGCACGCAGATACACACATACACGCACACAAACTCATACACACACACACATGCACAGGCACTCCGATCAGTTAATTATATAAGTATTTTTTGTGTAATTTAAATGTGCTTTAATGCAAATTGCCATGTCAGGTCATGGCACATTCTTAGAAAAATTTAACTTCAACTAGCTCTGTGGTATAACTCACACTATAATATCTTATATTGATATTATAATGAATGACCTAACCATAATGTAACTCATGCTATGAAATAGTGGTTGCTTTTGGTACAGGTGTCTTTACACTGTGTGACACAGCAATCAAAATGCAGGTGAACAATTAATGTATAATTTCATATTATGTAATGAAAGGTGACTTCATGAATCATCTCTGAAGTCATTTTTCAAGTTGACGACTCTGTAAATGATAAAAAAGGGAGAAAAAAACAGCCCTTGCTGAGTTTCTTGCCGGTTCTTCTCAGTACAAAGTCTCCCCCCGTAGATTTACGAACCGATGGCGTAGCTTCATTCATATGTGCTTGTAACAGCCTAAACTGAATAAATGATTTTGATTATGATTACACTTAAAAAACGTTTCCATAAAAAGGAGCCTTCCTTTATCTATATAACCCGATGTATGGTAAAGAAATGAAACAATTTATCAAAGTTATTGTTATTATAAGAGTTTGTACTTACAGAATAGAATTGCAAATATGCTTTGTCAACTACAGTAAGATAGTTAAAAAAAATGCAAATGAATTTGTTTGTTATTTTGTTCCCGTCTTGATCACGCGAAATGTCTCAAGACCGAACGTATTCTAATGAAAACTGCACTCTCAGACAGACTGTCTAGACTGGGGTGCTAATTGTTTAACATCAATATTTTTCATGATATTTTTTTACACTATTCTTTTATTGATAACCTTGAGTTCATCTACCACTTTCCAAAAATCCTTTTTTCCTGATAGCTCTCTTTTTACCCGACTGCGGTTTTCAAGCATATGATGCGTAGGATATTATAATGGCTGCAACAAAAAAATTGGATACATTTTTTTTTGACATGCAGACTGGGGTGTTTAAGATTAAAACTTGTATCCGAGTAATGTCATCAAGGCCGGCTATCCCCGTTCTTTAAGCAACAGGTATCATTGAATACGCGACCCTTAAAAATCAAGGTCGCCAGCGGTCCCAGCAAAGTGCCCTGTGGTACACCCGATGAAAAACAAACAAAACTCCGAGTCTTGGTCTTATCATTTATAAACAGCCGGTTTTATGCTACAGGCAGTCGTTGCGCAATGGAAATTATGCCTTATAACAGAGCGCGTTAAGTCTGAGTATCGCGTACCACATTATCCAAGGCCTTGGTTAAGACAAAAGTGGGGTGTGGTGAAATTGTGCTGTTGCTAAGTGCGTGCGTACTTACGTTTTTCGGATGCGGATGGTGTGTTCCAATTTTAGTTATTAAAACATCGTAAAACTTTGTAATTTTCGACGATATAGATATTTACGGATAATGTATTTTTTAACATGGCCGAAACAATGTTCATTGTTTAAAAAAATTGGGTTGAAAATTAATGATACGTAACTATTTATATTACCCAAATGTTTAATACCTAATATTTTATTAATTTAGTTACTCGTGAAAAGAATTCTAAGAATAGAATATCCAGACGGATTTCATCTTAACAATGATAAGGCGACATTCCCACGCATTAGCGGAATAACTGATGTTTTAATAAGCAAAATCAGACGATAACAACTTCAACTTAATTGGCCACAGACAAGCTAGACTCACAGACACTTTTGCGTCAGCGTAACTCTAGACGATACATTCAATTAGTATTGTTTTGTCTATGGTCTAGACTAATTGAGACGACAATACTAATATTTATAGAATAAAAATGTATCGTTATTTTTCAAGTACACTCTTAATGAATCATAGACGAATTTATTAAGAAGTAACAATGTATTTTTCCAATATAGAAGATCATTATATTAATTTTGTTATAATATGCTATTTATAGCATGGAAGTCTGCGATGTTTATAAATATATAAAAGACTTCTCTCACTTAAAGGTTATTTTCACGCTTCACGCAAAAACTACTGAAGTGATTTGGATAAAATTTATTCGGCATATAGTTTATGACCTGAATACATACATAGGATACTTATTATCCCGGAATATTTTTAGGTTACGGAGAAAGCCGGACGAAGTCGTACGTGGCCGCTAGTAATCAAAAAATTATAGCATAAATAAATATTAAAATATCTGCCGAATGAATGACATGAACATCGATACAAATTGTAACAAAAAGTTTAAAAAAATAACCCCTTTTTATGTTGATTCCTTTAGAGGCCGCAAATAATAAATTATTGTTGAATTTGTTGTTTAGTCTATTATAAAGATTTATAACTAAAATACGTTTTGGTTAATTGATCCTCAAAAAATACAATCGATAACCTAACCTTTAGGTAACTATTTAATTGATTAGGTTATTTGAGGCTATTATTTTATTTTAAGATCAGTTAAATAAAATAATATTATACTTTAGGGAGCTCGATGGCGCAAGTGATTAGCGCGTTCGGCTGCGATCGTTGAAGTTAAGTAACTTTCCCAGTGGTCGGTCATTGGATGGGTGACCAAACATTTACTATCTCGAGCTCCTCCGTGCTTCGGAAGGCACGTAAAGCCGTTAATCGTCGTTAGCACCCGCCAATCCGCACTCGGCCCGCGTGGTGGGTTATGACCCCATCTCCCTATTCCATCCATAGGGAAGGCCTTACAAATACGGTAGAAAAGCACTACAGCGCCCTCCAATCTAAATTACATTCTCTTTCAGCACAGACTTTACCAGGTTATTTAATCTATAGAAAATTTTACTACAAAAAAAAAGCCACGCAGGCAGCAGACGAAACTGTACTGCTAGTAAAATTTTCTTGAGATTTAAACACCTAGCAGTAAAATGTTTGAAAATGAAAATTGAGAGCTTGATTAATCTACTGTGTCTTTGCTTCTTGACGACCTTCATGACCGAGTGGTTTGTACGCCGGGTATCATGGTTTCGCCGACTCGAGAGTCCTGGGTTCAAATCCCAATTGGGGCAGATGTTTGTGTGATGAATACGAGCATTTGTACTCCAGTCATGGATGTTTAATATGTATTTCTATATAAATATAATTATATATGTACAGTATATGTATTCTATCCGTTACCCTAGTATCCCATAACACAAGCCTTACAGTGCTTACTTTGGGGCTAGGCTAATTGATGTGAGTGTTGGAAATATTTATTTATTTATCGACTAAACTCAAAAGTGACAATTATTGGAAGAGTGCCTGTAATTGGGTACTTTCCCCTAGTTTGAATACCGAAATTTCTTTTAAAATCGTGAATTAATTAAATTAAAAGAAGCTCCTTTGATTTCTTCACATTAAGAAAGAAAAAAGTTAGTGAATTTTTAGGGAAATCCTTGCTCTATGGGAAAAACTCCATATTTACAACGTCAACAGGATATCATAGGGAGGCGGAAAAATCTGATGCGTCAAACACTGTCACTTATAATAAGATTGTTCTCAAAATAACAAGTTTGTTTTTAGGGCCACGTACATTGAAGCCATATTTTTTTTATAGAATAACTCTAAACTTCAACAATAATTATTCAAAGAAAAGTTTTACTAGAAAAAAATGCGAAGAGATGGCGCTGTCTTGCAGCTTAGGGCTAGGAAAATTTCGCTGCGGCCATCAGGGCCGTGGTAGCATAATTGGTCAGTGCATTCGCCCGGATTGCGAAGGGTGCGGGTTCGAGTCCCGTCCGCTGCCTGGTCCGCGTGGATTTTTTTCTTGTAAAACTTTTCTTTAGATTTAAACATCTAGCAGTTAAATGTTTAAATATAAATAAAAACATAATAATAATTATTCAAGTGATAATTCAAATCAAAAGTCAAATTTTTTCAAACACATTGTGAATAGTATTTTTTTTATTAATAATAATAAAACTCAATATAAATTATCATCATTTTCTCTGTGGGTATAGCTTTACGCTTCTGTGTTTTAATTTTTATTTTGTTTTTAATTAATCTACGACCTCGTGAGTGGATCGGATAAAGTATATAAAATGAAATGAAAAGTCATTTTATTCAGTCTAGGCTGTTACAAGCACTTGTGAAGGTCAAGAAGCTACGCCATCGGTTCGCAAATCTACGGCGGGTGACCTTGTACTGAGAAGAACCGGTAAGAAACTCAGCAAGGGCTGCTTTTTTCTCCCTGTATTGATATATACAGAAATATATTATATTATAAAGAAAAGTTTACTAGAAAAAAATCCACGCGGACCAGGCAGCGGACGGGATTTTTATCTAGTAAACTTTTCTTTAGATTTAAACATCTAGCAGTTAAATGCTTAAAAATAAATAAAAACATAAATATATTATGTTTGATTTGTACTTGTGAAAACTGTGTAAGGCATATCAATGCTATATCATTTCGTTTTATCCTTTGTTTTATCAAGCCGTTTGTTTTCCATTAGTAAATAAATAAATAAATAATGTTTTATAATGGTTGTAAAAAAAAGTTTATTGTGAGTCAGGAACCAAATTGGCTGATAGTATAGCACATGGTAAAAATCCTGCTAATTACTATAATTAATCTAAAGATAAAGAAAATATAACTAAAAAAAAATCCACGCGGACCGGCCAGCAGACGGGACTCGAACCCGCACCCTTCGCAATCCGGGCGAATACACTGACCAATTATGCTACCGTGGCCCTCACGGACCACGTCGAAATTCCTCTAGCCATTCTTAAGCTACAAGGCAGCGCCATCTCTTCGCATTATAGGTAACCCACATTTTTTTTTCTAGTTATATTTTCTATAGATTTAAACATCAAGCACTTATATACTTTAAAATAATATCTATTATCTTAAGATGCCTATTGATCATTACGTAACTTATCTGCTTAGGTATAATTGACACATTATAAATTATCTATACATATAATAAAATGGTAGGAAAGTCAAAACTGTATATTGAATATTTTTTTAAAAGAATACTTGGGGTGTGATCTACAATTGATACCGAAACCAAAAATATAGTTTTTAGATTTTTTGTCTGTTTGTCTGTATGTATGTCCGGGATAAACTCAAAAAGTACTGCATGGATTTATTTCAAATTTGGCACGAATATTGTTAAGAAGTCGGGTCAACATATAGGCTACATATTATCACGCTATCACCTACGGGGAACGAGCAGTGAACCTTTATTTCTAACTCCGCGCGTACGAAGTCGCGGGCGGCCGCTAGTACATTATATAAAACTAGCGGCCCGCCCTCGCTTCGCTTCGGTGTAGAGCTGAAGTGTCGACTACAGTTTTTGTTCTCAAGCTTGTTTTATACACAATGACATTCATCTATGATTCTTCTTATACCTGCATGCAAAGTCTCAGCCCGATCGGTTTTAAAATCGACAAAGTTTCATTCAAACTTTCATTCCCTATTTTATCCCCTTGGGGGTAGAATTGATCAATATCCTTTCTTAACGGATGCCTACGTCATAACATCTACCTGCTTGCCAAATTTCAGCCCGATCCGTCCATTGGTTTGGGCTGTGCGTTGATAGATCACTATGTCAGTCAGTCAGTCACCTTTGAGTTTTATATATATACTCGTAGATGTAGGTGATATGCTTTTATTTGCAGTATTACAATACATAGAAAAAAATAAAATAACAACAACTTGAAAACTACCTAATGTATAAAATTTAAATACAAAATTACCTTAAACTACTTATGAATAATCCAACGCCGCCGTCAGGAATGGTGCCCAATCATCATCATCAGCCTATTAATGTCCACACTGCTGGGGCACAGGCCTTCCCTATGGATGGAATAGGGAGATTGGGCCACCACGCGGTACCAGTGCGGATTAGTGGGTGCTAACGACTGCAGCCGGGACCAACGGCTTAACGTGCCTTCCGAAGCACGGAGGAGCTCGAGATACTAATTTTTGGTCACCCATCCAATGACCGACCACTGCGAAAGTTGCTTAAGTTCAACGATCGCAGCCAGACGCGCTAACCACTTGCGCCATCGAGCTCCTCAATAGGCTGGCAGCATTGTCACATTGTATGGCAAGGCTGATCCTTTAACCAAGATAGCTGCCAGCCTTTTCAGTCACTATCTAGGTCATATTAAATACAAGAACATTAAAGTCAAGATTGCAGTTGGGTCAAACAATCTTATCTCGTTGTGTTGATAATGTTGCATTCGTAATTGGTTGGAAACAGTAGTTTATTCATATACATGAGTAAATATGTATATTATCTCGACAGTGGAAAGGCTCTCATACGCCATTTTGGTCGAAATAAATAAATAAATATTTCCACCACACACACCAATTAGCCTAACCCCAAAGTAAGCACTGTAAGGCTTGTGTTATGGGATACTAGGGTAACGGATAGAATACATATACTGTACATTATATAAGTATATTTATATAGAAATACATATTAAACATCCATGACTGGAGTAAAAATGCTCGTATATTCATCACACTAACATTTGACCCCACCGGGATTCGAACCCGGGATCTCTCGAGTCGGCGACACCATGAAACGCGGCGCACGAACCACTCGACCACGGAAGTCGACATTTACAATGAGTTATGATTTTTTTTAATGAAAATAAAACCTAAGATTCTCTTTTCTGTAAAGTTACTAAAGTGACGATTAAGCAACTGACTGACAATCAACGCATTTGACGACCTCCGTGTCCGAGTGGTTCATACGCCGGGTTTCATTGTGTCACCGACTCGAGAGGTCCCGGGTTCGAATCCCGGTGGGGGCAGATGTTTGTATGATGAATACGAGCATTTGTACTCCACTCTATACTATATAAATATACTTATATATGTACAGTATATGTATTCTATCCGTTACCCTAGTATCCCATAACACAAGCCTTACAGTGCTTACTTTGGGGCTAGGCTAATTGGTGTGTGTGTTGGAAATATTTATTATTTATAGCCCAAGCCGCTTGGTCTAAATTTGGCACATAGGTTCCTTTACAAGATCTAGGGGTGCACTTAGAAAGGATTTCTCAAAATTCAAACCCCCGAAGGGTTTATAGTAGGGGGATGAAAGTTTGTATGAAAAATCTTATTCCTTGGGTGAATAATCATAATCAAAATCATTTATTCAAAATCGTTTAGGCTGTTACAAGCACATATGAATGTCTAGAAGCTACGCCATCGGTTCGTATATCTACGGCGGGAGACCTTGTACTGAGAAGAACCGGCAAGAAACTCAGCAAGGGTTGTTTTTTCTCCCTGTTTTATCACTTACAGAGTCGTCAAGTTGAAAAATGACTTCAGAGATGATTCATGAAGTCACCTTTCATTACATAATGTGAAATTATTCATTAATTGTTCACCTGAATTTTGATTGCTGTGTCACACAGTATATACAATAGATTTGAAACTTGGCACGAATACTTATCT
Organism: Chilo suppressalis; assembly: GCA_902850365.2. Taxonomy (NCBI): domain Eukaryota; kingdom Metazoa; phylum Arthropoda; class Insecta; order Lepidoptera; family Crambidae; genus Chilo; species Chilo suppressalis. Next base: position 784,935 of record OU963922.1, read on the forward strand.
AAATTAAATAATAAAGTTTGTCGACTTTGGTTTTCCTAAATTGCCCCCCAAAAGGCGACTGGGAGGGTGTTTTTTTGAGTGTGTATGCTGTTGGTCGCAGATGACCTTTACAGCGTCACCGGGTTTGGGGACGGCGAGATCCTAAGGGGACCTCAAGCCGAGCATAGGCGAGTGCCTCTAGAGGTATTACAGGCGGATGGCATCTCCCCACGGGGGGAGTCTCCTCTCCGTCTGGAGCCTCTACACCACGAGCACCTGAGGGGGTCGGCTCAACTAGAGGGCGGCTCTGAGACTCGGATGTCGGCTCTAGTTAGCCGTTGTCGTGGGGTCAAACTTTGAACCTCTGTTTTTATCTTTTAGGGGGGTGAGTTTTGGAAATTCCTTTCTTAGCGCACGCATAATAGCTATATGAATCATCGTCATCATCATCAACAGCCTATCTCAGTCCACTGCTGGACATAGGCCTCTCCAAATGCACGCCACTCAGATCGATCTTGAGCTACTCCCATCCAGGTCCTGCCAGCCACCTTGCGCAAATCGTCACTCCATCGCGCCTGAGGACGTCCTACACTACGTTTGGGGTGGGTATATTGGGAGAGTGTCAGTTTTATATGGATACATTTTAACGTGCATTATAAGTTAGACAAATGAATATCTACTACTGCGTGCTATATCGCCAAAAGCAGTTTGAAGACGAGCAAAACTGCTGATGCGTTAAGCTACGCTTACAATCAGTAGTGAATCATACTCGAGTTACTACGAAAATGTTCACAAGTGAATTTCTATAATACCGTTGGTACTGTAACGTCCGTTGCGTTACAGCTTCCTTGTTTGGTTGGTTGCAGTCATATTAAAAAGGTAATGTCATGGTTTTTAAAGATTTGAAATTGGGAATCTTCTGTCGTTTGATAGAAGGTTTTAGCAGATAGACTTCAGGCACCAAACCATATGTCGATAGATTATGCTCAATTATTATATTCGCCTAATTTCTAATAAAACCAATATAAAATCAAAGTTGTTCCAATAAATTGCTACGCTCCCAGGCTCTACCCCTTTAGGGTAGATCGCCGCAGTACACACGCAATGGCGGCGGAAATTTTTAAATTTAAGTTTTGTTAAAAAATGGGAGAAACATGGAGGAGCTCGATGGCGCAAGTGGTTGAAGTTAAGCAACTTTCGCAGTGGTCGGTCATTGGATGGGTGACCAAAAATATACTATATCGAGCTGCCCCCTACATAAATACCATAACGGTATCAGTATAAGTTCTTGGGAGAACTCCCATACATATTTATCCAGTGTCCTTTGTTTTTCATTTTGTTAATATTAGTAGCCAGTTAATGTAACTTCCAGTATTCTCTACTATCTATATAAAAAAACTGAAAGGTGACTGACTGACTGACTGACATAGTGATCTATCAACGCACAACCCAAACCACTGGACGGATCGGGCTGAAATTTATCATGCAGGTAGATGTTATGACGTAGGCATCCGCTAAGAAAAGATTTTGATCAATTCTACCCCCAAGGGGATAAAATAGGGTATGAAACTTTGTAACTAAAACTAAAAAGAATCATAGATGAATGTCATTGTGTATAATACAAGCCTGAGAACAAAAACTGTAGTCTACACTTCAGCTCTACACCGAAGCGAAGCGAGGGCGGCCCGCTAGTTAAATATAAATAAGTATTTAAGTTCTCAGCACTGAAGCAATATTGTTGTAAAATATCTTGATTGCTCATTATTTTCAATAGCTTCTTGTAAAATATTATAAGGGATTCTTACGAACACTGAGCGATTATGGTTTCCGCGAATCAATTTTCAGGGGTCTTACAGTAAGCGGTTTATAAACATAAGTGCTTTTAATTTTAAACTTCCAATAGTTACAATATTAAATTTTTCGTCAGTGTATCAAACATTAGAACACATGTTAGAACAATGAACCTTAAACTAAAAACCTTTAAAAATCTCTATATCTATAAACTCAAAGGTGACTGACTGACATAGTGATCTATCAACGCACAGCCCAAACCACTGGACGGATCGGGCTGAAATTTGGCATGCAGGTAGATGTTATGACGTAGGCATCCGCCAAGAAAGTATTTTGATCAATTCTACCCCCAAGGGGATAAAATAGGGAATGAAATAAACAATTCCTTTGTGGGCCAATGTATACGTTTTTACAATAAGCTTCCAAATAATATGAGAGATTTGCCTATTAATAAATTTAAAACAACTTTAAAAGCTAAATTGTATAAAAAAGCTTATTATAAAATTAATGACTATTTGAATGATAAAAATGCATGGGAGTAAAATCTGCCCAAAATTTACGCATCTAAAACTGTACTTTTAGTACCTTAATTATTATTTTTTGATGTAACTATTGACCTGTAATGATGTTGTAAGATCAGTACGAAATTGTAAGCTGTGGAGTTTCTTTCGCCGCTTCTTCTCCGACAAAGCAGCATAATAATTAGGTATTTAAGTGAAATAATTATTGCATCTCGAAACTGTGGTAGGGAGTTGACGATTTAAAAGTACTTACCAAAGTCCATTTAAATAAAGATATTTTGAATTTTGAATTTTGAAAAAGTTTGTATGAAACTTTGTCCATTTTAAACCGATCGGGCTGAGACTTTGCATAAGAAGAATCATAGATGAATGTCATTGTGTATAATATAAGCCTGAGAACAAAAACTGTAGTGTACACTTCAGCTCTACACCGAAGCGAAGCGAGGGTGGGCCGCTAGTTATAATAACTGAAATATATTATTAAAAGGAGTCCCTTTAGGCAAGGTTCCGAAGATACTGGCACAGCTAGACTAAGTCTAGACTAAGACTATACCTATATTTAGGTAAAGAGTCGACTAGTTATAGTAGTTTTCTTGAAAATATGGACGATTCAAATGAGTTGTATTGTGCATCCGATTTGGATCAACAATTTTCGACTTTGTTTCCTTATCATGAAAAATCAGAAAATCGTTTTAAGCTTACCTGCTTTTAGCGTAGTATTAGGTATTATAATATGTCTTTTTTTACAGAGATAGGTCCGACAAATGACTCCACCCCACCTGATGTTAAGTGAAGGTGTAGTCCAGACGCGAAAATAGCTGATACAGCAGTTCTACCTGCCACACCAGACATCCTCACCCTGCCGGTCTGCATGTAGCTTCTTCACGCCTCTTTTAAAGGATCCCAGATTGTAAGAGGGAGGGAACACGTGAGCGGGCAGAGCATTCCATTTACGGATAGTGCGATAAAGAAATGAGTCACCAAATTTCTTTATAATTGTGTGTATTAATGGCCCATAAACTGCAATAACGACAAGAAGAGCCAAGCGAAACGCAAGAGCACTGGCTAACTTCTCTCGGAGCGAATCGTCGTGACTTTTAAACCTTTATATCTCAGGTTTGGATTGCGTCAAACAAACAAAAAGGTTATCAGATCTAATATTAAAAATCAAAATCAAATCAAAAAAGTTTATTACGTTACCACATTTGTTGTACACCAAACCAGGGTGGGTTCCTTCTATTAAGTGTTTAACACCTGTACCAGAAGGAACCACTCTTCCATAGCATCATAAATATATCTTATGGTAAGTTCTTAATTTTATTTCATTAGATTTTTAAAACATTATAAAGAAATAAATTGTAATTTATATATTTTATATAAGCGGTTGAGTGTGTGTGCATGTCAGTGTTACCACTTTAATGATTTCCTTTCCCCACGCCTCAATTAAGATTTCCCCTTCTTAGGACATTTTTCCCCTCAAAAATTATTCTGCTGTAGTTTTTAGATTTGGCACTAGTGTAGTAACTAAAGAAAGAAAGGTCTTAATCTATCTTATTCTATAAAAGATAAATAAAATATATAAAATCTGCACGTGTTACCACAATTTCTTTTATACGGCAACACTCTAGTCCACGGTATTGTTCCATAAAAAAATTGTTCCGAGCCGCATTATTTTAGGCTAGGCTTTACCCATAATTTCCCGCAATTTCCCCTTTTCATGTCTTTCCCCTTTTTCTTTCCCTCTGGACCCTAATTTCCCCTTAAAAGGGGAATTTCCCCTGACTGTGGAAACACTGGTGCATGTGCGTGAGTGTGACGAGTGTCCGTGAGTGTGTGTGTACAAATGCACTTTTTATCCGCTAGTAAGTAAGATTAAGAATGCTCTCAGTTTTATCATAATCCGAAGTCTTGAGCCATGCCATCAGTTTGAGCTTGCACTCCCGGTAAGTTAAAGGATTAATATTTGTTTCTTAGGTTTTCACGCATATCACTCATTAAATAAAACTAGTTTTTACGGGTTAATGCACGAAACTTTATTTAACATAACATAAGAAGGAGATAGAAAGCCTCTCTTGAGTTTGTTTCGCCGGTTTTTCTCAGAAAGGTCTCCCAATTTTGGAACCGGTGGTAGTTTACGGTAGTTAGGGTCAAATAAATAAACTCAAAATTACAAAAAAGAATTGTAAATAAAATACTTTATTAAGTAAATTAAATAATAAATTCATACATAGACAATAAAACTTAAAAATCGAACAATGAAATAACCAAACGCTCAATAAAAGTCTTTCGAAGGTAGCTCGACAAATTAAATAAAATAAAAGTTTTATTCTGACGACGAAGCCTGTAAAGGCTACGAAACGTCAATAAATAAATAAAGTTTCGTGCATTAACCCGTAAAAACTAGTTTTATTTAAAGGATTAATATTTAATATTTTGTTTATATGGTTATAGATGATGGAGGAGATGTGAAGGTACTGATTGCGAGCAAAACTGAATACTACAGAATAATATGAGACCAAGCTTCTTCTACACCCCCCAAATATACAAGGCCTAACTTCACAAACTCTTATCTATACTTATAATAAATTTGTAGAGAGGTCAATTCTGTACATGAAATATATTTTCAAAATAACTATCAGGGGGTGATTAGTGATCGATACTGATGCCAAAAATGCAATCAGTAAAATTTTTGTCTGTCTGTCTGTCTGTGTATATGTTCCTTATAGAAACAAAAACTACTCGACGGATTTTAACGAAACTTGGTACAATTATTCTTCATACTCCTGGGCAGGTTATAGTATACTTTTCATCACGCTACAATCAATAGCAGCAGAGTAGTGAAGGGAAATGTTCGGAAAACGGGAGAAGTTACTCCATTTTTTAAGCTTCCGTCGCGTGTGCAGCCTTAATGGTTAAAGTTACATAGAAATCATGTATAACGAAAATATTCTACATAAAATTGTCTAAAAATATCCCGCAACAGCATATATCTATCTTTTATGGTTGACTCACAATAACACGTATAATTATATAAATAAAGTCATTGTTTATAGCACAAGCCTGAGAACAAAAACTATAGTTTACACTACAGCTCTACACCGAAGCGAAGCGAGGGCGGGCCGCTAGTAATAATATAAGTTATTTACGAGATTTTTACCATGTACCTTTTTTTTAGCGAGTTTCCGATATTTCATATGATCGTGACGCTTGCAACAATGCCGAAATATCGGAAACTCGCTAAAAACAAGCTAACAATCTCGTAAATAACTTGTTTTTCCATTTGCCTTAATTAAGATTCCAAATCGCTAGAAAATCTTTGTAACGCATAAACTATTATTGTGTGATCGTATAACAAATATCCTTTCATATCCATATTAATATTATAAATGCGAAAGTGTGTCTGTCTGTCTGTTACCTCTTCAAGCTTACAGGGTTGAACCGATTTCAATGAACCTTGGATAGAGGTAGTATGTGTCCCGAGAAAGGATATAGGATATTTTTCAACCTGAGCATCATCCTTTCAAGGGTTGAAAAGTGGTGTATGGGAAAACAAAATTTGCCACGCAGATGAAATCCCGTGCACCCGCTAGTAATTTGCAAAATTGTCTTTCTTTTCTGTCAGTCTGTCAGCCTGTAAAAGGTCCCCCCGAATAAGACGAAAATTCAACGTACACCAATGTAATATTTTTGGATTTTTTAAGCATTTAGCTGCTTAATGTTTAATCTAAATAAAAATTACTAGAAAAAAATCCACGCGGACCAGGCAACAGACGAGACTCGAAGCCGCACCCTCCATTATTCGTCAGTCAGTGCATCCGCCCGAATAGATTGAACTATGCTGTAGAGGAGCTCGATTGGGCAAAGTGGTTAGCGTGTTCAGCTGCGATCGTTGAAGTTAAGCAACTTTCGCAGTGGTCGGTCATTGGATGGGTGACCGAAAATTTACTGTCTCGATCTCTTCTGTGTTTCAGAAGGCACGTTAAGCCGTTGGTTCCGGCTGCATCTGCAGTCGTTAGCACCCACCAATCCTCACTGGGGTTAGTCATGGCCCAATCTCCATATACCATCCATAGGGAAGACCTGTGCCCCAGCAGTGGGGACATTAATAGGCTGATGATGATGATGATAGTTTCTATAAGCTGTATTAATTTGTGTGGATTTTCTGAATATTATATCCTTAACAAACATTTTCTAGGGATTTGTAACATACAAGTTGAGGAAAATGGTAGGTGACTTCATGAATCATCTTATATTGAAGTCATTTTTCAACTTGACGACTCTGTATCTTATATATATAAAACTCAAAGGTGACTGACTGACATAGTGATCTATCAACGCACAGCCCAAACCACTGGACGGATCGGGCTGAAATTTGGCATGCAGGTAGATGTTATGACGTAGGCATCCGCTAAGAAAGGATTTTGATCAATTCTACCCCCAAGGGGATAAAATAGGGAATGAAAGTTTGTATGAAACTTTGTCAATTTTAAACCGATCGGGCTGAGACTTTGCATGCAGGTATAAGAAGAATCATAGATGAATGACATTGTGTATAATACAAGCCTGAGAACAAAAACTGTAGTCTACACTTCAGCTCTACACCGAAGCGAAGCGAGGGCGGGCCGCTAGTATAATATTGTATACAGGGGAAAAAAAACAGTCCTTGCTGAGTTTGAAAAGAAAAATTATTAGAATTAGAATTTTTTTTTCGGTTCTTCTCAGTACAAGGTCTCCCGCCGTAGTTTTGCGAACCGATGTAGTAGATAACTTCTATTCTAGACATTCATGAGTGCTTGTAACAGCCTAAACTGAACAAATGATTTTTGATTTTGATTTAATGGCGTAAACGACTTGCAACTTAAGTAAATGCAGTGAAGCATAACGACATCCCTAATATATGGTAAATTAAATGTAGTTAAATGTATATTTGTTTCTTAGGTTTTTACGCACATCACTCATTAAATAAAACTAGTTTTAACGGGTTAATGCACGAAACTTTATTTATTTATTGACGTTTCGCAGCCTTTTCAGGTCTGCATCGTCAGCATAATTATATATATCTGTTATATATACAATTTATATTATATTATATAAATATATATATTCTGACGATGCAGACCTGAAAAGGCGGCGAAACGTCAAATAATAAATGATTTTCGTGCATTAACCCGTTAAAACTAGTTTTATTAAAATAATATAGTTGATTTTATGTAGAATGAAGAGATTCGGTTTTTAACAACAGAATTCTCACATTCGTCGAAGCGTTTCATTGCTTTACTCATTTGGCATAACTGCATAAGAAGCTTTAAAAAATATATACTTATGCATACAATCTCATTTCAGAACAAACCCAAAACTTTATACAAAAAGTAAAATTAATGTCTTTTAAACGCGCAAATCCACAGCTTATTACCTAAGGAGAAATCGAATCTCCACTCCTGTAGAGTAAAAATGCACTCGAATCGCGCATTTTGCACGACGAGCTTTAAAAGCTGTATTTATTTCAACTTTCTTTTGGAATTGAAGCTCTGTACGCATTCTACATCTGTTGCTATGCTATCGAACGGGTGTGTACGTGTGTTGTGAGTGTGTGTGAGTGAGTCGCGTTTCGTCTGTGTGCAAAGAGCGGTGCATTCGAGCCGTAGGTCAGTACTTCGCGTTGCATCCAACCGAATGCATTCCCTTGCCTCCGTAGCGCGGAAATTAAAAAATCAAGAAGCACTGGCACAACAGAATTCGAAATGAAGGGCAGTGTTTTTTTTTTAAAGTTTAACGCAATAGTTCCGTTTCCGTGACCGTAGAGGATTTCAGTTTAGCGAAACCTCTTTGTTAGACGCCATGTTGGATAAGGATTCGAGAATGCTTGCGGTGAGTACTTGGGTACGCTTTCGATTTTTGAATTTCCGATTTGGTCGCGTTCTCATTCTGAAATTCGAACGCGTCGCTTTTTAACCCTTGCGAGATCACGTTCCATTTTCTTTATTTTTCTTAAGAAGAAAAGAAAAAGATTTTCTGCTTGGTAAATGACTTTCTTATATTTTTTTTTTAATGAAGTGGCTGATAACATCGTGTTAAAGTTACTATCTATATTGTAACATTTATTAAAGATCAATACGAAGAAAATGCTTCTTTCACCAACAAGACAATGCCTACGATTAATTTACCGACGACATTGCGGTAACAATGTATGCACATGTTTATTCAAACTTGGCTTATTTCACGGAGACTGTATCACTTTATATTTGTCATAAAAATACGTAGAGTTCTTAAGGACCAATAGAGTCGTGTAATTTTTTTAGTAACATTACGTCACAGATGGTACGCCATTTTGAAAATGGGCGTCCCCCTATCCTTTGTTACGTAGCTCCTTTTCGTCAATTTTAGTGGCACCGCCCTTTTTGGATAAAAAGAACTAAGAAATTCTAATCAACCTTCTAAGAAGGAAAGTCTGCATTTAAATACTGCTTAAAATGAAACGTTCTTTATACGATTCTTTTGTTAAGAAGTAAAGAAAGAGTTGGTGTTTAACATTTTTGAATTAAGAACACGTTATTCTTAATTTGATTCTAATTCTTTTTTCTTTTTTAATTAGGTTGTTTTGTTTCGTTTTAAAAAGAGGAAAAGAATATCAGCTTTTTCTAGAAAAGGAGTATTGATTATAGCCATGTAACCTCATTGTCTAAGATTTGAAGACTCAAAGTCTGCAATCTAAACGCTGCTAGTAACGAAACGTTGATTTTATATAAACTTCATTTGTTTAGAATTAAAGAAAGTTCAACTCTTTGTAATTTGATTTCATTTTTTTTTTCGTTACGTTTTAATATTTGGGATTGTATTTTTTTTTATTTGCATTTCACAAAGAGGATATCGAAAGCTTTTACTTTTTCTACAAAGGGATCATTGGTTAGTTCCATGAAACCTGATTTACTAACACCGCGTTGTTTTCATCAAAAGTTAAATTTGAATAATGTTTAAATTCTATTCTATTCTATTCTTTTTAATGGCAATTGTGTCGATACCAATGTCGACAATTCTGCCAATATCAGAAGTTATGGCCAAGCGTGTGTTTGGTCGATTTGTTCCGAAACCTGTAAGGGAAATCTATAGTTTATCCAGCGATGACACTGAAACTGGATGTGTTTATCCTTCTTGGACCTATTGGTTAGTATGCTGAAACAAAGACACAAAACTATACTGTAAGTTAAGCTGTTATTATTAAACGTTAGAACATTAAATTGAATTACACTACAGTATACATATCTATGACTAATTATATTTGTCATAGTTTTATGGAATTACAATGGATAAAAGTCATCAATGTCCTGGCAAGTTTAGGAGTAAAATAGGTGAGAAGGGAAGCCATGTTGATCGGGAGCGGGATTTTTAACTCTGCGAGACGGTGGTATAAGTCAAGAGAAGGAAGATTTTTGGAACAGCTGAAGAAAATGTGTTCCAAGTTGCCTTCGTCTAAGCCACATTCGCAAAGAGAAGAGTCCCGAACACCTAGAATCAAAAACAACCATTTGTCAAATTTGACACGGCTCTAATGGATGTCAGGACCACAGGATAGTCATCATCATCATCAGCCTATTAATGTCCCCACTGCTGGGGCACAGGCCTTCCTTATGGATGAAATAGGGAGATTGGGCCATGATCCACCACGCGGGCCCAGTGCGGATTGGTGGGTGCTAACGACTGCAGATGCAACCGGGGCCAACGGCTTAACGTGCCTTCCGAAGCACGGAGGAGCTCGAGATAGTAAATTTTTGGTCACCCATCCAATGACCGACCACTGGGAAAGTTGCTTAACTTCAACGATCGCAGCCGAACGCGCTAACCAGTTGCGCCATCGAACTCCTCAAGTTAGTAATACAGTACAGGATAGTAATTAACAACATCTAGAAAAAGATTTTTTTACTACAAAATACATTAACCCTTCAAATATCGGAGGAATACATGACACTTTTTCTTAATTACAAAATGAAGATTTTTATAGACCTAAGATGGTAGGGGCACAATTAAGATTAATCTCTTTTTAAAATAAAACAAGTCTTAACGGTAGATATAGATGCACTGATTCTATTTATTTATTGACGTTTCGTTATCGTCGTCTGAATAAAGGATCATCCTGACTCCAAGGCCGTAAAAATTAAAAAAAAAGATCTACTGTAAAGGATGCCAAACGTCAATCTTTATATATATAATTCTTCTGTGAGTGTGTATGTCACTGAACTTGTCTTAAACGACTGGACCGATTTTGATGAAATTTTTTGTGTGTGTTCAAGGGGATCTGAGAATGGTTTAGATTCACAATTTTGTCCGCTGGACAACCCCTATTTGTTTAGGGCGGTACGAAGTTCGCTGGGTCAGCTAGTATATAAATAAAATCAGTGCATCTATACCGTTTTGAAACTTTATTTAACGAGTGGTATGAGTGAAAACCTAAGAAACAAATTAACCTCTCTCTTTGTTTTTGATGTCAGTTTTTTTTGTGTGAAAAGGGTTGCAAACAAACATAAGACAAGCCTGATGAAAGCAGCCACCATAGCTTCTCTCATAGACTCTCGTAATACAAAAAATACCACTCGCGCCGGTTGTCTACAAAAGCAAACTTTATTAAATACAAAAAAATGTTATATTTTTAAGCATTTAACTGCTAGATGTTTAAATCGTAACAAAAAAATTGCTAGAATAAACTCCAAGCGGACGCATATGCTGCTTGTTCGCGTGGAAGTTAACTAAAACAAAAAATGGGTGCGTGTACTTATGTAGGCGCGTGAGAAGTTATCCTTCTTTGGCATCGTTTAAAATTAGTTTTTAATTGCATGCAAATAATTAATTACAATAAATTAATAAAAGGTCTGGAAAAGGACACAGTCAATAAAGTTCAGTTTTGATTTGAAAAAATAAATAAATAATCAAAATATTCAATTAAAATCGCTACTGAATATAATTTATTAGAACATACCTATGTGATTTGCACTTGTATGAAACTCAAACACGTATTCCGAATATACAAACTAGAAACATGTGGATAAATATTATAAATATGAAAACCTATAACTGTTACTTTATTACAAAAAATAAAGATGTGGTTTTTGGTTCTACTACACCAATGGTCAAGAGATGGCGCTGTAGTCTCCTGAATCGCGCTTTGGTTCCGTTGTTCCAGATTAATAATACTTTTGATAGGCCTCCACAATGCAGTCGTTAGCACCCACAAAATAGAGATTCTATTTTGTTGGTAGATTTTCTTAATGTGCGGTAAAGACAAAAGTAACAGCATGAAGATGGTCGCTAAAGCGACCAACTTCATGCTGTTAATTTTTTGTGTTACAGTGATGCGCGCGCATCTTAAAATTTCACTCTCATAATTTTTTTATAACGCGCCTAAAGAAGTATAACTTCAAAAATCTTTAGATTTAAAAATGATGTTTCTTACATTAATTCATCATCATCATCATCAACCTATTAATGTCCCCACTGCTGGGGCACAGGCCTTCCCTATGGATGGATTAGGGAGATTGGGCCGTGACCCACCACGCGGGCCCAGTGCGGGTCGGTGGGTGCTAACGACTGCAGATGCAGCCGGGACCAACGGCTTAACGTGCCTTCCGAAACACGGAGGAGCTCGAGATAGTAAGTTATGGTCACCCATCCAATGACCGACCACTGCGAAAGTTGCTCAACTTCAACGTCCGCAGCCGAACGCTCTAACCACTGGCGCCATCGAGTTTTATTAAGTTTTCTTCCTAAGTGGCGTGGCAATTCGTACTCTCATCTCTACTCTTTAAGGTAACCACGGAAGACCAGACTGCCTTTTTAGTGACGCAAATGTTTAGACTTAAATTATTGTATTTATGTATTATAATTTATATTTTTTCATGTATAATTTGTGTCATTGAAGTAAAAAATTCTTTCTTTCTTTCTTTCAAAATATATCAAGAACGATTTGCAAGGCATGAGTTAAGCCACGCATGCGGAGTCGCGGCGCACCTAGGGTTGCCAGGCCATAAAATGTAAAGGCCGGACTGCGCACTATATAAGGCCTGATATTTTTCCCTAAAAGCCGGACATATTTATTATATCAGACAGCGGGGCGGGGTAGTGACGCTGACGTCACGCGCCGCGCGCGCGAACAATTTGCTCTCTTGTCCGCTCGGACGCTCGTCCGCCCATCGTTGTACGAATCGCCACTCTGACAAAAAACCTGACAAAAGCCGGACAGGCCAAACACGTACATATTTGGCCGGACGTGACCGGCTAAAGCCGGACACCTGGCAAACCTAGGCGCACCAGCTCAAACTTTGCCTGCTAAAAACACTTTTATTATGTGCATTAAAATTTACAATTAATTACCAGACAAGTACAAAGAACTAAAACTTTTTAAATTAAAAAAAAACTTAAGGATTGGCTTAGCCAAAAATGTTTTTATAGTATCCAAGAGTATTTAGAATATAAGTAGGAATATTCAAATGATTCCTATACGTAAAATATAAATGTGGTTACACCTGAAAAGGTAGAATCAAATGGCACTGTACATTAGCATTAAGACCTGTATTTTCATGTTACCTTGTTCCGTACACAATAAAGATTTATTATTATTACTTTTAAGGTTTTCTTCTAAGGATTTTTTATTAGGTCAGAAATCGTCTAAAACATAAGTTGAATGGCTATATCACTCTTAAGGTAACAAATCTATTTTAACCGTTATCATTTGTTTTAAAAGTTCTTGAAAAGCACTATTGTCAGGAATTATCCCAGGTTTTTCAAGTCAATAGTTAAGTTTTTAGAGGGGCGGGGATGCCCTATACAAACAAAAATTAACACTTTAAAGTTCAATATTTCGCAAACGAATCCCTAAATCGAAAAATAGTCTTAAGATCCCCTAAATAATTTTAAAGGGCCTATTTAACTAACACCTTAATAAAAATGGGTGCGTGTACTTATGTAGGCGCGTCGCTAAAGCGACCAACTTCATGCTGTTAAAATTTTGTGTTACAGTGATGCGCGCGCATCTTAAAATTTCACTCTCATCATTTTTTCATAACGCGCCTAAAGAAGTATAACTTCAAAAATATTTTGCAAAATTTTGGTCTACCATTTTGTCGACATGATTGATATACTTGTCTCCACAAAATCACAGCTCTCCAGTGCTAACAGTCTCCAAGCAAAACCGGGGACGTACAGACAGACGGACATGACGGAACTATAAGGGTTCCTGGTCAGGACTAAAAAGTCTGCCGAAACGTTTGGAGCAGTTTCAACCCAAGCATTTTTGTCTGAAATATAATTAATCAGATACCTTATAACAGGCTTTATTTCAACCCGTTACCCTAGTAACCTATGGCAAGCCTTATAGTGCTTACTTTTGGGCTAGACTGGTAAAACGAGATTTTATCAAAGTATCACTGAGGTGAATGGCACGAGCATAAATTTTCAGGTTTTTTTGAAGTGAAAATTTGATTTGAAGTGATAATGCAGTATTCATGTCATATTTATATTGGGCTTATATATTAGCTTTGGTCAGTTTTTTTTTACAAAAATATTCATCATGATTTTTTGCAAACACACATATTTCAAATATAAGTATATACCAATACAAGTCAATGTAAAAGTATCTATATTTTATAAATACTTTTCTTACAGATTCAAGTGGGTCAATTTTATATATAATTCGCAAACACCTCTTTTGTAAAATGAATGTAAAATGAGCAATTACCGAATTACCCCAAAATATGATTCCGTATGTCAAAAGAGGGTATACATAGCCATAATATGCATTTCGAGCAACATCAATGGAAGTTATATTAGTCAATACTGATACAAGGTAACATTTACTAGATAATCTATTATTTATTTTATTAATATGTGATTTCCGATTGAGATGGGGGCAATATTAATGCCTAGGAAATTTGTCTCATTTGCTTGCTTGATTTTTTTATTATTGATAACTATGTCAATATCATGTAATTTCTTTTTGTCATCCCTAAATTGCATAATCTTTGTATTTTCTAGATTCACTTTAAGATTTAGGGTTGACAACCATTTTATCACGGCGGTATTACGAGAATCACGTACTTGATGGTCAAGGTTTGAAAATTTGTCTTTTTATATAAGAGAAAGAGTGAAAGAAAATGTGCGCGCGCACTGCTTTCTCTTACTTATATCACTCAACTCCCGTTCACCTCGCCCGAACACACTTTTGGTAACGCGTAACGCATCTTTAAAAAAACTTACTCATACGAGGAGTCACTCCAGTTAATAATAATAATAATAATAATAATTCATTTATTTCAATCATAAAGATCATAGCATGCCAATGACAAAATAATAATAAATAGTAAGAATTATAAATACATAAAAACAAATGAAATTACATCTCCACATACAATTACATTTAAAACAAAAATTAAATTCAATTCAATCGGTTTCACACATATTAACAGTTTCAGAATTTCAAAAAATAAAATGTCATAATTAAAATGTTATTATTAAAGTTTAGGTGAACGCCCGGGGCGATATGCACCCAGTATATTGGTTATACAATAACATATACCTAATGCATTTTACAGATAACGATATCAACACTAAAACAGAGAGACGCTGTGCACAGTTCAATGGCATACCCATATTATATACTAGCGGCCGCCCGTGACTTCGTCCGCGTTAATTTTTACCTTTTTTTTCTAAAAAAAAAGTATTTTTCTAAAATAAAAGTAGCCTAAGTTACTCCTTATTACATCAGCTACCTGCCAATATTGATAGTAGTAGATACTACCATAATTGGAGCCAACGAAAGTGAACTTGCTGAGCTTTTGCAAAGAGTAGAGACAATAAGTGCTGATTACGGTCTCAAAATAAATCGTGCCAAAACTAAGCTGATGTTTGTAGATAGAGCGGGCACACTACAAAGAACCTGGGAGCTGCAGGATCTGGAAACCGTAAAGGAATTTATTTACCTTGGTTCTATGATTACCAGTGACGGCGACTGCGGAAAGGAGGTTGTAAGGCGAGCTCAGATCGCAAAATCGGCTGTAAAGCGGGTAGAAAAGGTTTGGAGGAACAGAGGAATAAGCAAGACGACGAAAGTCAAACTCATGCGGACCCTTATCTTTTCTATATTTCTGTACGCTTCAGAGACCTGGACGCTAAAGGCACGCATTCGAACCAAGATCGACGCGTTTGAAATGTGGTGCTGGCGGATAATGCTAGGGGATTCTTGGACAGAGCACCGCACCAACATTTCTATTCTCTCCGAACTAGGCGTAACATCCCGCCTGTCTACTATATGTATGCAGCGACTTCTTCAGTACTTCGGACACGTGGCCCGACGAGAACCAGACAATCTTGAAAAGCTCATCGTCGTAGGTCATGTGGAAGGAAAAAGGAGTCGCGGAAGATCACCCGCCCGATGGACTGATGCGGTCAAGGAAGTCTGCCAAACTGACATTCAGACATCTATCCGGTTGGCCGAAAACCGCAATACGTGGAGGGAGCTGATACACCGGGTGCCCTCATGCTGTCGCGACCCTCAGTCATGAGGTTACGAAAAAGAAGAAGAAGACCTGCCAATAAAAGTCCCGTCAAAATCGGTCAAGCCGATTCCGGTCAACAGACAGACAGACAGAAATTGTTAAAAATGTTATTTTGGTGTATGTACCGTGTATATATTCATATCCATGTATTAAAAAGCAGTTATTTCAATATTACAAAGAGACATTTCAATTTTATTAATATTTAAGATCTATAGATGTTTAGATAAATGCATTTATTCAAACATACCTCCTGACAGTATAAGGATAGGAGCGTGACGGGCATATTTGAAAAAAAAAATGAAAATTCAATATCGTTTATTCGGTTTAGGCTGTGACAAGCACTTGTGAATGTCTAGAAGCTACGCCATCGGTTCGCAAATCTACGGCGGGAGACCTTGTACTGAGAAGAACCGGCAAGAAACTCAACAAGGGCTGTTTTTTCTCACTTGTAACACGTCGTTTTTGTATTAATCAGTCTCATTAGTATTTTTATTTATATATTTTGGTGTAAATGCACTATAGTTATATATAAACTCAACAATTAAAACATATTTTATTTGGCATTAGCTATACCTAGGTCTGTCTTGAAGTTTAAAAACAGAATTATTTACTGTCAATCTACAAAAGATCTAGAATAATTGATAGACTTCATTATCCAATTAATTATAATATTGATAATGTTTTGCCCAGCTCAATTTGTGAAATAAACTAGCTCGAAAATAATTCCCCACAAAAGTGACCTGCTCCAATGGCTCTAAAATAAACTTTTAAGTTTACTATTACCAAAAAAAAGCAATGCCCCTAAAGGTTCCTAACCAATGCCGTGACTTCAATGAAAAAAACACAACATTATGTGCCTATCCCAAAACACGACTATGCGTTCCTAGAAACACATAAAGCGCAAATGCAAATCACCAACGCCCAAAAAAAACAAGAAATTAAAAAAAAATACGGACCAATCCGACGCTTCGCCGGCCTATCCCAAATGTTGGAACCGACATAACCACATAGAGGCAATAAAATTTTACATAAAAAAATAGACCAACCCGTATCCTAGCGCACCACAAAAAACCCGCCCAAAAAGGTTACGGCACGACACCTTGAGAGTTACTAAAAAAAAAACAGTGACCCAAATCACCAATGGTCAAAGCCGATAAAAAAAATGCATACAGCCACAGACGCAATTCGTTGGTCCCGCGTTGGAATAGACCAATAGTGTAACTCTATGAGCGCATACTGGAATGCAGCAGATGCGTCGTTCCAAATTCGAATCGGCCAATGAGGTGCGCGCGCGTTCCCGCCCTTTGGGTGAGCGGAGCGGCAACGCCGCGGGCCCAGGGCCCTTGCTCACGCGCCGAATGTGTGAAAGGGACGTCTACAAACTAGTATTGCTGTGCGTAGACAAATCTTATCTACAACTAGATTATGAGCATGTTGCTATTTACTTTGATATTGTGCGAGCGGTTAGCTTTAAGTATTTTAAATAAAACTCATTAAAGTTTAAGATTAACATCGAAAGCGCGCATCGTTTTGAAAACAAACCTAATTACTATAAAAAAGATTGAGATGCGTTCAACACGAGTTTTTAAGAAAAAATGTCATACAATTTCAATTTGTCAAAATTTGCCTACAAACAAGGTTTGAAACCGTGTGTTTAGTTTAGTTTTAGTTAGTAAGACTTCACAAAAATATCATGTCTTTCCATTGTCGTCGCGGCTGCATATGCAGTCGTTAGCACTCATCCAGTCGCATTGGGCCCGCGTGGTGGATCATGGCACAATTTCCCTTTTCCATCCATAGAGAACCTGTATCCCAGATCGAGATTAGAAGGCAATAGATTCGGGTATTCTTTTAATTAATAAAAATACCTTACACTATATTTTATTTATTTATTTAACTGACTTTTCTTGCACTAAAACTTTACAATCTTTTAAAAGCAAAAATCCAACTGAGGTTAATTAGGAATATTTGTCAGCTAAAATAAAATGTTTTTCAGTATTTTAATCGTTACGATTTAGTAGGCACTACCAATACTATTATGATCAACTCTCATGTTACGTAGGGGAGACCTAGGAGAGTTGTGACACAGCCGATTTCTCCTTACCTATAATAATTAGCGAGATGGCAAAAACACTCTTTTGTAGCTTTAGATACTTGCTATTTCACTCAGTACCCGCCGGCGACGCAACAGAAGCGGTTGCGTAATTCTATTCTACGTACAAAATAACGCTAAAAGTAATTTTTTCTTCAAAATTTTCATTGGAATTTATATCATGTCTTAACACCATGTGCGTTATTGTGTTATATTTTCTCGAGTTGTATGATTATTTAAGTCTTAAAACTTTGCACTGATCTATTGTATTTAGAAAATATGAATTATTATTCGGACAAAGTGGTGATCTTGTGCACCTAGGAGAGTTGTGACAGGTTGTCACAACTCTCCTAAATGCACAAAAACTAAATGCCTAGAATGCAAAGGCTGGTCACACGCAGATTATACCGGAGGCGAGCTGCAATACGTTTTCAAAAATTGCCTATGAGAATTAACCAGATTTTTGACTGAATAAAATCTTGAAGATCTCGATGCCATGCTATAATTACTTAAAAGTAAAACATCTTTTTATGGCAATGTTATGTGTATTTGATATGGTAAAAGATGATTACATTACTTATGGTAAGAAAAGAAAAACATGTTTCATTATTATTAATATGTACTGGTGATTTTTAGGGTTCCGTACCTCAAAAGGAAAAACGGAACCCTTATAGGATCACTTTGTTGTCCGTCTGTCCGTCCGTCCGTCTGTCAAGACCCTTTTTCTCAGGAACGCGTGGAGGTATGAAGCTGAAATTTATATCAATTACTCAGGTCTATTGTCCCTTGAAGCTGTGAAAAAATCAAACTTCTAAGCCAACGCAATCAAAAGATACAGCCGTTTATGCCGCAAATTTTCGACACTTGCAAGGGAATCAAAACCTACAGGGTGCTTCCCGTGAACTCAGAATCTTGAAATTTGGTACCAAGCAACGTCTTATAGCATAGATAAAGGAAAAATTACGAAAACCATAAATTTTTAGTTACATCACATAATATATTTTACGGAACCCTCGGTGCGCGAGTCCGACTCGCACTTGGTCGGTTTTTAATACTCAAATAGTCTTAAAATTTAGCTGTCACAACTTACCTCGGTGATAGAAGAGTTCTGACAAAGGGAATAGTTTTACTTTTTGTTGATTTTTCAAAAACTCAATTTCAACTCACAATTTCAAAAGAGAAGGAATGGTGATATATTTATTCACATAAGCCATAACTGTATATTGTTCCATGAGTGAGATATTTCCCTAAAATAAAAATAAATGTCACAACTCTCCTAGGTCTCCTCTAGATCAAGAACTTTTACTAGACATTGAAATGATATGAAAGTTTATTTGCATGAAACATAGTTTGGTACAGCTGGTAAATAATTTAAAAAGTTCATTTGTTTCGCCCTTGGAAGAACATACAAAATACTAATAAATTTTCAAAAAAAATAAATTTAAATTGAGTAATTGTTGCATTCCAAATGTCAAATTTATTATTTATTCAATTTATACATGTTTAATTTTCTAATTCAATAGCCATTTCTTCATTATGTCAACACAATTACATTAATTAATAAATATATTAACTATACATTTTGTTTGAATTCTTTTGTAAAGGTCGACGTTGAGAGTTAGTGAAACTCTAGACATTTAGATTTTCGTCGCGTTCTACGAAAATTTCTACTTTAGGAAAAAATTGTGCGTGTCAACTCCGACGCACGACTGGAGTTTACTCCTTAATAGTTCGATAGTCTAACCAGACGCAAAAAGAGTTTATTTAACTTAAAAAAGATTGATACTGTATGAAAGGGTAAATTAACAAATTAATGAAAATAATATACATATATAAATATATATTTATTCATTTCATATACATTTATTATAACTAATCGATGAAATATTTTACATTAAACTTTTTACAATAGTCAATTTCAGATGTGCATAAATATGTCATTAGGAATGTTGATAAATTATGTAATTATTATTATCAGACTATTATCATTTTTTTTAATATTAATTAAATCAACATTGTTTGCATTATTAATTACAGTGACAAGTGGTTTATCACACTAATATTATAAAGGCGAAAGTTTGTGAGTGTGTATGTTTGATACTTCATCACGTCTAAACGGCTGGAGCGATTTTAATAAAATTTGGTATGGAGTTAGCTGACACCCTGGATTAACACATAGGCTACGTTTTACTGCGGGGAAAATATCCCTAATAAACCGCGGGTAGTACCGCGGGGCACAGCTAGTGGTAACTAAAATAAGACACATGGACGTTCGTAGATACGTGGTTCACGAATCTTGAAAATACCGCATCAATGGTTGTACCATACCTCGTTGTCCCCATTGCCATCCCAGGTAGAACTGCTGTACCAGCTCTCTTCTTCGCGTCTGGACTCCCCCCTCACCTAACCTCAGGTGAGATGGAGTAATTTGTCGTACCCAATTATAAACAAAATCATATTAGCCTCTTACATTCTTTGAGATTTTGTCACTACCTCTCTCAAGCCTACTAGCAAATTCGCTGGTTTGTAGCTTGTGAGTATGTTTTACAAATTTATTTATTTATTTATTTAATGTTCATATAAGGACAACATGATCCAAAATATGTTAGTAGATACTTAAATTATGTTAGTACCTAATTTCAAAAAATGATTTTGTCCTCTGGATAAATTTCCACATAAGAGGACTATCAAATTTGCCAATGAACATGACATCTTTCCATCTATATAAATTTTCGAATGAAAACCTAAGTCGTGACTAATTCAATTTATTGTCCATGTTTAACATTTAGTTCAGACGGCATTACTCATCGTGACATACGCTTCGGAGGTCAAAGGGCTTAACAACAACAAGACTTCTATTCAATTCACGTTTTTTATGTATTGTGTTACGTTCATTGTATGGACATTTCAAACTTCCCAAACCCAAAATTAAACCCGACATTAAAGGTACCCCTATTTTCTTAAAGGGTGGCAGTGTTCATGTCGATGCGTATGACGATAATATCATCAGTAAAATAAAAAATAAAATCGAAAATGAGTATAAAATTAAAATCAAAAGCCCGTTTGTTCAGGTAGCATCTGCAGTCGTTAACACCCTTTGGGTGGAAAAGGGAGGGTGATGGGTGATATAAAAAAAAATAAAAAATTAGGCTGCATTTCTTCACGATGTTAAAAACAACATGAAAAAAAAAACGACGGGTTGTGCACTCCGGGAGTGCCGGCAGAAGTGAAAACCTGAATATTTACGTTGTGCATTTTTGATATTTTGGAATGATTCGGGAATAATTTTGCACGAATTGCTTTATTTATCAGTATAAAAGTACTATCATTTATGTCGTAGAATACAATATTTATTTATTGCGCTATCGTACACAAACATAACAATTTATATTACATTAAAAAGTTTATCTCTCAGAAAAATCAACTTACATGAATCAGATTTAAGCGCACCTAGCGACATCTATTGTAAAAAATGCATTTTCTTCGCAATAAAGCTGCCACCTGGACGTCCTAGTTAGAGACATATTATTATAATACGATCAAATAAAATATTACTATATTCCGTCCAATATATTGAAAGTCAACTACCTTCCCAATTTTATGTTTTCGTCTTACGAATTTTCGATCAGGTCACGTGTCCTGACGCGAGTTTAACATTTTTTACCCATTACAAAAATAGTGTACAACGCTGCTAAAGAAGTTTACACTTCAAAATACTTAAAACCGTATATTGTTTTAAACTTTCATGTTCACAAAAATTATAGCTATGAACGGAATTGTTTCCATGTACCGTGTTTTTTATGAGTCTCCGATATTTCGGCACTGTTGCAAGCGCCATGATCACGGAGTAACTGAAGCTAGGCTTGTTGAAAATATATCGATGTATCGATATATCGATATTTTTTGCCGATATATTTTGATTCGATATATCGATACATCGATACAAAGTAACCAATATCGAAATTCGTATGAAAAACGATATTTTTTTTATTATTAGCGGCATATCACGATCTAACTAAATTCGTCTCTGGAAAAATCGTAACTGGATCTCAGATTAATGATATTCAACATATCTATGATCTGTGCTGTATTTAGTATTGTCTATGTCATCATTCGAAAATAGGGTCTATTTTTAGGGAGATAATTTTCGTTCCATTATTATTCCACGTGTCATATTTCGTGAGCTACTGTACGATATTTTTGGGAAAATTGGTCCGATATATCGATATATCGATGTTTTTTTCGCGATATATCGAAGCCGATATTGATCTTTTTTAAAAGATCGATGTATCGATATTTTTCTCAACTTTCGACATCCCTAATTGAAGCAATTGCGGGTAGATGTTATTGGCAGACATATCAGTCTACCCTCTGACGTCGTCTTTTATAGCCGAAATATCAGACTCATAAAAAACATGGTACATGGTAACACTACCGTTAATAGCTATTAAGATCATATTTTTCTTTTTCTAAATAGTTATTTTTTTTTTCAAGAAGACAATGTCTAATTTCACAGATTTCGCTTTTAAATTTGTATCAAACACTGTTATTTTGCATCTCTAGCTATGACCCACCACGCGGGCCTAGTACGGTTTGGTATGTGACCCAATGTCATTAAATAAGTATCTACTTATATGGTACTAAAGGAAATTTTACTAGAAAAAAATCTATGCGGATCAGGCAGCAGATGGGACTCGAATATGCACTTACTAATATGCTACCGCGCTTCTGATGGCCGTGTCGAATTTTCTCTAGTATTTTTAGGCTGCAAGGCAGCGCCATTTCTTAGCAGTGTTGGTACCACACAATTACAGCTGCTAGTGCTAACAGTCTTCAAGCAAAACCGGGGACGGACAGACAGACGGACATGACGAAGTTACAAGGGTTGCTTGTCAGGACTACGGAACCCTTAAAATCAACTGTTGCTCGTTTGTCTCGCTAAAATTCGAGAACGGCTGGGCTGATTTAGCTGATTTTGGTTTTGAAAGGTTTAAAAAACGTAACATAGTTAGAAAGGGATGTTGCTATATATAGCACATAGGGATATCCCTTTCTAACTGTACTCAAGTAAAGATCGACACTTAGGGCCGTATTACATAGTGACAACTAAGTATTGATCTTCCTTCCGTCGTTGTCTTCCAGTCACTCCTCCATTGGGTCCTCGCATCAAAACCATCCTCGGGCATGGTGGCTGCCGTATGGCATGGTGGCTGCCGTATGGCATGGTGGTCTGCGGGACTTGAGTCTAGGTTCGCTTCGGTCTAGGAATTCTTCACGTATATAGTTCAGCGTGGGCTTTGAAAAGCCAACCACTTGCTGAAAAGTTCACCCCAGGAGTGAGGCCAGCAGGCTTTGATCTACCCAGGCGTGAGTGGTGCCTCCTCAACAGACTGCGGACGGGTCACGGTCTCTGTGCCCACTACAAACATCGATGCGGCTGGATCGACTCGCCCCGATGTGTATGCGGTGCCGACGTACAGACCATCCAACACATCGTACAGGAGTGTCCCCTTACCAAATATGGTATATAATGGTGCGATGGAGGACCTGGTCTCCCTCGATAACGACGTTGCAAATTGGCTAAGACATTTAGATTTTAAACTCTGATTCCTGGGGCGGAAGGGGCGGCCCGCCCCGGGCCCCCGATCTTGGGGGGCCCCCAAATGCCTCCGCGTTCCCCTGATCGCATCCTAAACTAGACTTTAAAAATGTGCTAAGTACCGACATAATTTCATCAAGATCAAAACACAGCCATCTAGACTTTTTACGCGGTACTAATGTTCTTTTAACTTCGCTGAACGCGTCCAATGCGCTGGGGGAATTCCCGTCTCTGCAGCGGGTACTTCCTCAGGTACTCCTGATTGAATGAAGTACAAATAATTTACTCTTGTACGCCTTCATTTAATAACATTCACTATATTTACTTCGAAAAATAAACATTGGCCTCATTTAAAATCCGTTCAATGTAATTAAAAAGTGTAATATAGTGCTTTTGATTTTTGTTGCGGTAAATGACTTTAGAGTTGAGTTAGTGCATTTTTAAGTATTTGGAAAAAGTAAGTAATTCTTCGTTTAATTTAGCCTAGAAATTATAATCCATAGTTTCTAGTCAATATGCACCTACGTTTCTAGTCAATATGTACCATATTGTAGGTATGTGTGTTTATTTAGCCGAAATAATTTAATTGGAATTTAAATCCACTCGCCAGATTTTAACGAAATAAACTAAGACACTACATTTTTTTTAAAGCTGGGGGGCCTCATTTTGCCGCCCCGGGCCTCTGACGAGCTTAGTCCGCCACTGAGAAAGGGATGTCGCTATGTGCTATATAAGCGACATCCCTTTCTAACTATGCTCAAGACTAGATCAATCACTGAGAATCTTTCTATAATACTGGACTTAATTGTCATTCTATAACACAGGCCTTAATCATTTACCCGAATACCATTGGCACTCGTTTTCGGTCTAGCGACCAAATGCAATCGCGCCAATAGGATAGGTAAAATATGGCTGCTACGAAGAACACCAGGTCATCTCATCATCTTCACCAGCCTATTAATGCCCCCACTGCTGGGGCACAGGCCTTCCCTATGGATGGAATAGGGAGATTAGGCCAAGACCCACCACGCAGGCCCTATGCGCATTAGCGGGTGCTAACGACTGTAGATGCAGCCGGGACCAACGGCTTTACCTGCCTTCCTAGGCACGGAGGAAATCGAGAAGGAAGATTTTTGGTCACCCATCCAATGACTGACCACCGCGAAAGTTGCTTAACTTCAACGATCGTAGCCGAACATAAATTGCTATTCGAGTCCCGTCCGCTGCCTGGTCCGCGTGGATTTTTTTTCTAGTAAACTTTTCTCTAGATTTAAACATCTAGCAGTTAAATGCTTAAAAAATAAATAAAATCATAAATGCTCCTCCCGGTCATCTAGTCTCATTATAATTATTATATGTGTTTATTAATGTTAATATACATAAATGGCGGTTGGTGCAACATATATGTATATCTAAATGTTTAATGCGATCGGATAGAACGACGGACGGACGATGCCATCCGGTATGGTGGCGCCATGTGTAGGGTTGCAATCACGATAAATTATATTGTAATGCAATTGATTACTTTAATTTTTAACATGATTTTATCTTTATTTTTTATGTATGACATAGCAATCAAATAGCAAGTGAACAATAGGGTATTTGACAAGTTTTAGAAAATGATCTCACGTTATTGACTAATGTTTATGGAGTCCGTTAAAAGTGGATATTCATCATTCTGTTATGTATTTCGGTAAAAATAACCAAATCAAAAACTCCATTTTCAAGTTGCCGCCAAAACGTTTCTCTGGACAATATGGCGTCTTACTAGTGTGTGCCGTCACACGACTGTTATTAAAACGTCAAACGATACAATGTAATGGCACTTTAACCGGAAGTTGACTTGCGTGTGACGTCATTTTAGGCTCCGCCAATCCCAAGCGTTTTGGGTCACGTGACAATATATAAGAAAACTATTATCTTTTTCGTTAGTTTTTAGAAAAATTATGAACATTTTTTTTGTAAAAACTAACTCTCAATCTAAAAAATAAACTATGTTAAATGTATTAATGTGACATTGAAATAATTAATGTTTTATAGAAATATTATATTGCATGCCGATAAGGCAGAATATGGCTGTACTGTACTAAAATGTATCTGTTAAATAACTTTGCAACCTGTATTCGCAATAAAGATGAATTGAATTTGATTTGAATTTGAATTTACACAAAGACGCACACGCTTCTTTATATAGACTTCCTGCGTTCTACAGAATGCTCTTAAAATCATTGGTTCTGGCTGTATCTGCAGTCTTTAGCACCCAAACCAATGGGATCGCGTGGTAGATCAAAGCTTGTCCTTCCTATACCATCTAGGAACAGTGCCTTAGCAATAGGGACATGTTGATGATGACATAATCATTTAAAAGACAAAAATAAAACGTAATACTCCAACGGTCCCGCTAAATGGTGACAACAGTAACATTAACAAGTGACAGCCACAGATTTTTTTTTGGTTAAGTTCTCCCTTTTTAGGGAAGGCAAGGGGAACAATGCCCATACAGCCTAGTCTTAAGTTAAATTATTCTGTTTTTCTTTTTACATTAGAATGTCGGTGTGACGCATTCTAATGTTTCTTGAAGTGTTTGGCACGAAATGTATCGAGCTGGCTTTTTCGATAAGCTTCTGTGTGGTAGTCAATACTACAATAAAAATCTCACGTCCACTTGACCGGAAAAGCGTATATTTTGACGATTCTACTAATTGTTCTTCATTCTTCTTAAAATAAGACGCCAACCACACTCGATGAAATCCCGCCAAAAACCTCCTGACAGCCACAGATCACGGAGCACAGATTACAGAAAGTGTATTCTTCTTTCGCACCTTATGCCCGCACGTCATGTGGCTAATCGTATTTGCTGTTTGGTAGATGTGTTTCCACTACGGGCAGTGAGAGGAAGGGACTG
Organism: Chilo suppressalis; assembly: GCA_902850365.2. Classification (NCBI taxonomy): domain Eukaryota; kingdom Metazoa; phylum Arthropoda; class Insecta; order Lepidoptera; family Crambidae; genus Chilo; species Chilo suppressalis. Next base: position 811,360 of record OU963922.1, read on the forward strand.
CTATCGAGGCGGATGCGATTGGCCATGTGAAGTTCCGGCATAACAGGCCCTGCCAGAATACCAGCGCTGCTGTGACACGTTTTGTGGCGTGTTGCGGCAGCATTATGCTGAGGCAGGGTCCTGACCACAAATGGTACTATTATTAATGTATTTTTTCCTCTTTACTCCATTATGTATATTTTCAATTTGTTTTTGTATGATGTTTTGAAAATTTATTAATGTGGTCAATGAAATGAAATGAAATGAAATGTCATTTATTCAGTCTAGGCTGTTACAAGCACTTGTGAAGGTCAAGAAGCTACGCCATCGGTTCGCAAAACTACGGCGGGAGACCTTGTACTGAAAAGAACCGGCAAGAAACTCAGCAAGGGCTGTTTTTTTCTCCCTGTATTATTATATACAGTGTCGTCAAGTTGAAAAATTACTTCAGAAATACGTCTGAAGTCACTTTCCATTACATCATCTAGAATATAAATATGTAGTTACAATTAATTTTATAGTTAACATTTTAAGTAGTATATAGGAAGCGGCATTAGATAGGTACAATATTACTGATTACAATAAAACGTAAATTTATACAATAAAAACGATTCTCTCCCTTTCTCTCTCAAAAGTGACTAAAGAAGAATAAAGACGTCGTTGTGGTATTTATGTAGGGGTACTTACAACTACAATTAGAAAGAAAGAGACATTCAAATGTGACCCGGCAGTTTCGAGAAAAAAGACGCTTTGTATTATTACATACGATTATGTTGAGTAATATTTTTACGATTGAGGTATTTTTGAATGCAATACAATTTGACTACAGTACCCCTAGCACGAACCATTATCGAATTCCAATAGTTTGCAAACCGAAATGTCAATGTCAAATTTTGTATGGAAACTTGAACAGCAGCGGCACAAAGTATGCAACGAGAACTAAAAATCAGTACACATCGGACAATGGGGTACAGTACCCCTAGCACGAACCAATATCGAATTCGTATCGTTAGCGAGTCCGAAATGTCATTGTCAAATGTGTACTGATTTTTAGTTCTCGTTATGTACTTTGTGCCGCTGCTGTTCAAGTTTCTATACAAAATTTGACATAGACATTTCGGTTTGCAAACTATTCGAATTCGATAATGGTCCGTGCTAGGGGTACAGTAGTCAGAATATTTCTGGTACATATGTCAAAGGTACTTATGGTATTAAAATCTAAAAATAACCCAAGTAAGAGTCTACGAAAAGTGTTTAAAGTATAAAGAAAAATCATTTCATAAAACTTCTCCGTTGTTGCAACCCTAATAGTCCAGTCAGTCTAAGGCGAGTTGGACAGCTTTTTTATGTAACACAAATAAATTATAATGCGATTTGGCATGGACATGTTTGTATGGTCGTATGCAACCAAGGAATTAATCTGGCGCGCCCGATCCGATGTGGTAACGTGGTTAGGTCATAACGAAATGACCGCGGATCGGGTCTTCGGAAGTGAGTTCAATTTTCCGTTCAACCTCTTTGTGTTTTATGTTGCCCTGGTACTTTATTAACCACGTTTTCCTCTAAGAAACTAGAGACCAAGAACTAGATACTATATATATATATGTATTATATAAAATTCTCGTGTCGCGGTGTTTGTGGTTAAACTCCTCCGAAACGGCTTACCCGATTCTCATGAAATTTTGTGTGCATATTGGGTAGGTCTGAGAATCGGACAACATCTATTTTTCATCCCCCTAAATGTTAAGGGTAATCCACCCCATTTTTTTTTCAATTTTAGAATCATTTTTTTTTTATTTTTTTATGATACGATACTTTTTTATGATATATCATCATACATATGATACATACAACCCTAAATTTTCACCCTTCTACCACCAACCCCTATTTTTTTATGGTGGTACGAAGTTCGCTGGGACAGCTAGTATGTATATGGATTGTGGGTTACCTACAATGCGAAGAGATGGCGCTGCCTTGCAGCTTAAGAATGGCTAGAAGAATTTCGACGCGACCACCAGGGCCGCGGTAGCATAATTGGTCAGTGCATTCGCCCGGATAGCGAAGGGTGCGAGTTCAGTCCCGTCTGCCGCCTGGCCCGAGTGGATTTTATTTTTCTAGTTATATTTTTTTTAGATTTAAACATCAAGCAGTTACATGCTTAAAAAATAAAAAATATAACAAGATACAAGTTTTGTTGTTAAAACTTTTTTGAAGTGAAAACTTCTTTAGCGGCGTTGTACACTTTTTTTGTAATGGGTAAAAAATGTTAAACTCGCGTCAGGACACGTGACCTGATCGAAAATTCGTAAGACGAAAACAATTAAACACAGTAATATTTTATTTTATCGTATTATAATAATAAGTCTCTAACTAGGACGTCCAGGTGGCAGCTTTATTGCGAAGAAAAGCATTTTTTTACAATAGATATCGTTTTTAACTCGTAAACCGTTTTATTTTTAGAGTCATAAATTATTCCGCTATTTTCATATGTTAGAACTAATACACCGCACTCAAAAATGTTCCCAAAAAACGTTTTTTTCCCAATATTAGAAGATATTTATTTTATGATACGTATAAAGTAAAGTCAAGTTTTTTGAGATGGCTACGTATGTCCCTTCGAAAGTGAGTGGGGTAATTGTAGCTCCTATGGTGTTATTTAATGTTTAACATTTTATAAGAGAATTAATGATTATATTGTGGTAGTGCTTAATAATTTCAGTTTCAACTCGTATTCTATGGTTATCCTAAGTTATCGAACCACAAGTCCCAACACAAACGTAGATGAAAAAAAGACACATTACACGTAAAAATATTCAAGTCACAAGTTTGAAATATTTTCTTTTAGTTTTTTTTTTATGTTATAGGGCGCATACGAGCAGACGGCTCACCTGATGGTAAGTGATCACCGTCGCCCATGGACACTTGCAACAGCAGGAGTATCACAAATGCGATGCCGGCCTTTAAGGAAGCAGTAAGCTCTTTTTTTGAATGTTTTTGGGTCGTATTGGTCCGGAAACACTGCTTACGACAATATATATCACAATTTTGTCGTACGTGGTAAAAAATTTCGACAAAAACGAACGATTGTGGATAGCCACCCATCAAGATGATGGGGATGAAATTTTTGTCGCGATGTACGATGGCGAAATGCAGCAGCTGGAATTAATCCGAACAATTCCTCAGAACACTCCCCGTGATAAATGCGATAGAAGATGCGGAGCGAAGCAACATCCCTACGCAAAGCCAAAGGATCAAGCTGATCGGAAAGGTCCTGGTCGTCGACGATTCGAGCCGCTCGGCGCTGGATGCGATCTAAAGGGAGAAGCTGGTACTGGGGTGCCCCCGCCCAAAGATGAGAGCAGTACTCCATGTGAGGCCGAACCTGTGCCTTATAAAGTTGCAGTCGGTGGGCCGGTGTAAAGTACATTCTCGATCTATTGAGCACACCAAGCTTTTAGTTACAATTGCCCCGGGTGACCTTAGTTTTTTTTTATCCACACGACTGTTATTAAAACGTCAAACGATACAATGTAATGTCACTTTGACGGGAACTTTACTGGCGCGTGACGTGATTTTAGTTTTACCAATCCCAGTCGTTTTCAGTCACGTGACCATAGAGCAATAAAACCAATCAAATCATACCATTATCATTGACTGACTTTGACATTCATTCATTCGCTCAAATTCAAATCTAACGCGAGCGAAGCCGCGGGTAAAAGCTAGTTAGAATATAAAAATATTGACTCTCGTATCCCTCCTCTACATAAACTTTTAATATGCAAATATATATTATGAGTTCTCCATGCGAAATACAACAGCTATTCCATCGTGTTAAAGTTTTTTTTTTTTAATTTATTCTGGCCATGGATTCTTTGTCCTTTAGCCGAATGTGTGTTAAAGTAATAGTTGCAGTGTTGCCATCAAGTTTGAAAGAGTTGCCGTATTCGATACATCAGATTGCCGTATTTTCAAATAAAAATCAATATTTTGCCGCATTACCTAATTTTATTTATTAAAATTTATAGGTAGTTAGTATTATTATACGGCAATGACAAACCTTCCGTATGCCGTATAATCTGAAATTATAAGCTCAAATTGCCGTGTACTGCCGTATTTTGACGACCTCCGTGGCCGAGTGGTTTGTACGCCGGGTTTCATGGTGTCGCCGACTCGAGAGGTCCCGAGTTCGAATCCCGGTGGGGGCAGATGTTTGTGTGATAAATACGAGCATTTGTACTCCAGTCATGGATGTTTAATATGTATTTCTATATAAATATACATATATATGTACTGTATATGTATTCTATCCGTTACCCTAGTATCCCATAACACAAGCCTTACAGTGCTTACTTTGGGGCTAGGCTAATTGGTGTGTATGTTGAAAATATTTATTTATTTATTGCGGTAATTGCCGTATCAATGGCAACGCTGAGTTGCGGCACATTTCTGTAGGCTCCTCGTCGCCCACCCATCCGTTTCTAGGCCACCGGTTAGGCCGCTCGGCTACATTTTCCGCCGCGCGCGTCGCATGTTTCAATTACCCGTGCCGTGATATCAGTATAAATTTAGATTTCATTAACATCATACTGCGTGGCAGTGACCTAAATACCTGATCACTATTTCTGTAGCGTAGTTACATACTGGGTGAGAATTCGGAAGAAAACTGCGGTAATAGTTATTTATGATAATATAGGGTTTACCATAGCTACGAGTTTGTGAATACTAATACCGCACGAATGTCATACAACATTTTTCAACACATTTGCGAGAAAACTTTTGTTTTACTTTTTTATTAATACGTTGAAAAGGTGTTATTACTTAGCTCAACTTATATCACATTCTTAAATCAGGTAGGATGACGTAAAATGAAGTCCTAAACTGAATGTTTTATATAAAATACAATTACCTTTTTTTGATATTTTCAGCAAACAAAGTTCCATACAATAGTTCAATATTTAAAACCAGATCTAGTTAAAAAATAAATCGAAAAATAGGGAAGATGCAATATTTTTATTTTTGTTTTCATTTTAAAGAATTCCATGTAGAATAAACCACAGATATATTAAAAAATTAAAACATTGTGATTTATCGGAAAAAATGCGGTTTTAAATTGACAATTTAAATTTTCGCGCGAAAACGAACCTATGTTTGCGATGACGTCACTCCTGTCTGTCACTGGTCGTACTTGTTCGTTGCTGGCTTTAAATTTTCATACTTTTGCATATTTTTTCGAATTTCGAAATATTTTTTTGAAAAATTTAAAATGGACTATCCATCAACATCATGTGATCATAACAATACCACTAAGATTCCGAAAAAAAGCCGTGTTGACTCATATTTTGTGCCAATCTACTTCAACAAAGTTCCCAAATAAATTGTTTTTGACTGGAACTTCTGACCCAAAACTGAAAAAAGTGGTTTCAAGCTGCGAAGAGAAATGACAATTATTCTCCAAAGACCATTATTCGATGCTGACAAGATCACTTTGACGTAAGTCGGCGAATATACTTGTTATATGCTTAACAACCATAACCTCAAAGAAGTTGTCATAACAGGAGTGACGTTACTAAACGCTGATTGGTGTTTTAAAATACGTTCCGTTTCAAGTATTTTTAATTCGTAATAATTGTTAAAAAACTACATTATGTAAAATAAAAACGTTGCAGTGGCATTTCTTTTATATTTTTTTAACATTTTAGCCATAAAATTTTCATAAATATTATATATGCATCTTCCCTATTGTAGTTTCATATGTTATAATAATAATAATAATCGCGTTAGGTGGTTGGGTCAAGAGTCAGATGCAGAAGGCAGTATTTCTGGACACGGTCCGTATAGTGAGGAGGTTCCTGTCTCAGGATCCTTAACCGCCGGTAGCAGGGACCCTGATCTTGCTGCCGATAGGGAACTGCATTTTTGTATTTTTAAATGTTATTTTTTTTTAATGTTATTATACATTGTAAAAAATTAATATTAAGAAATATAATTGTATGTATTTTAAATGAAATAAAGGAAATAATAATAATAATAATTTATTTGCCAATATACAGTTCACAAGCCGATACATTTTATAGAAGTCAGTACGTGTATTTTACCTGCAGGCAGGTGTGCAAATATTGCAGTCAGCTATTTTGTCATCTGTCATATATTCCTTAATACTATCATAATATTTTGTTTCTAACCATTTTGTCAACTTTTAAACATTGTTTTAGTTTCTAATTTTATATTGTCGGGTAAATAATATATACATATTAACATGTTATAAGCATATCCATAAGGGTTCTGTTTTGTCCTTTTGAGATACGGAACCCTTATAGGATCACTTTGTTGACTGTCCGTCCGTCTGTCAAGACCGTTTTTCTCAGGAACGCGTGGAGGTATCAAACTAAAATTCATATCTAATACTCATGTGTACTGTCCCTTGGAGGTGGGAAAAAATCAAACTTCTAAGCCAAAGCAATCAAAAGATACAGCCGTTATGCCGCAAATTTCCGAAAATTTTCTAAACTCGCACGGGAATCAAAACCCTGGTACGGTACCCTGTACCTCCCGTGAACTTAGAATCTTGAAATTTGGTACGAAGCAACGTCTTATAGTACAGATAAAGGAAAAATTGCGAAAACCGTAAATTTTTAGTTACATCATTTAATAAAAAATATTTTTGAAAATTTTGAAGTTACTTCCTCCGTTCTCATGAACGCGTAGAGGTATTAAATTGAGTTTGTACGGAACCCTCGGTGCGCGGTCCGACTCGCACTTGGCCGTTTTTTTTTACTTCAATTTATTCTTATCAGGTTTGTTGTGATATTCACAATGTATTTAGTGAAAATTTATGGTGCCCACATATTTTCGCTCGAGATATAAGAGTCCTGTGTATAGAGTCCAAGATACAAACGAACAGACAACGGTATGGATTCATCTATCACCCTTTGGCGCCTTTCTATCCAGATCGTTTCGTGTCTGTACCGAATCTGTACATATTTTTTTACCAAGTGCATGTAATTAAGTGAGAGATTTATCACTGAGTCGTTTCGGTACAGGAGGCCTACTCGGAGAAAGATCTCCGAAACGAAATTTCGGCAACGAACGAATTTTAAACGAAATTTCGCCAGTGACTCTACTCTATTTCATCTTCGAACACGCACATAAAGTTCGGAATCACAGACAAATATCGTGAACAAATGGAATGAGTTATGTTTGTGAGTTCTTTTAGTCTACACTTTTTAGATAACGTGTTTTACTTCAAAACAATATTACTTTATGACAAAATTTTTGATTACATTGAAACAACCTCTTTTGACAATGTTAGCCGACTAATTTGCAGAGTTGATACATTCGAATGTATGTCAACCTTTTGTCGTGTAACACTTTGAAGTATTGGCAATACAATAATAAACAAATATTACATTTATTTGTAAATTTTTCAAACTAAAAAATATTCCTCACGCTAAGCAGCCTTAATTAAAAATACTGTAGTAGTAATTTTAGGTTTAATTTAAAAAAAAAATCCTAAAATCTCGAACAATTATCTGTCAAATTCAACTTTTAGTTCAAAAGTTTTGTGGCTTAAGGAATTTAAATGTCAAACTATTTTCGGACGAACGAATTTTCGAAATGAAATAGGAACAAAAGTAAGGAACACGTATCTGTACTCTATTTCAACGAAAAGCGAAATTTCGCTCGAAATTTCGTTTTTCGTTGAAATAGAGTACAGATACGTGCGCCCTACGTGACCACTTTATAACTAACTTGCGAATTGATCAAAATCCTTTCTTAGCGGATGCCTACGTCATAACATCTACCTGCATGCCAAATTTCAGCCCGATCCGTCCAGTGATTTGGGATTTGGGTGCGTTGATAGATCACTATGCCAGTCAGTCACCTTTGAGTTTTACAAACACTGTGGCACCGAAACAGGGCCATCCAAGAAGTGGTTATTGGTAAATAATCTGTCCAGATTCGTTGCAGATACGATAACAAGTCGATCCGATTAGCGCTTTGTGTACGATTAGGATTGCTAGATCGCCAAACCTAATTGCCGGACAGATTAGCCAGTTTGGCCGGACATTTGGGTAAAAAAGCCAGGCACCCTACATTATTGAGGATTTTATGGTACCACAAAAAAATGTATGTAAAAGCAACCGACACTCATCTAGCTTGCGTTCGACCGCGCTCGGCGCTCGCTTGTTTGCGAAAAGCCTAACAAATGCCGGACAAGCCGGACACCGTTTATTTTGGCCGGACAGTCAATATAAAAGCCTTACTACAATGTGATTCAAATAAGAATAGGAAAGCCAATGACCTCTATCTGTCAAATGTCGCTTGAAAAGTACGGTTTGCAAAAAAAAACTTGGAACCCTTTTTTAGCACTCCGCTAATTCAAGAATAAAAACCAAACATTTGTGAACAAACAATAACAAATATTGATAATTAATATCAGTTGATATTTTTTTTCACTTATTGAGCTTTGGTTGATTACCTAAATCGTCAACCAAATATCACTTTAAGTTGCATTCAGAAACTCGATTTCAAACTTTCATTTACATAAAGGATGCATGTTCGTATGTAATAGTGCAATAGTGCAGTGCACCTAGTAATAGTGCATGATTATTCATAACTACTACGACGCGACGGTAATGCAGAGATGAGCGGAATAGAAGAGCTAGATTCTGATTAACGTTTTTCCCACAGTCTTACTAAATAAACATTATTAAAAATCGGTGTTTTTTTTTCTCAATCTTAGTAAATAAATGTTATTAAAAAATCTGATGCTTTTTCTCACTTAATCTTAGTAAATAAGTTTTATTAAATAAAAACTTTTTTTTTGCGCACTCTACCTATTTGGTTTGAATTGACAGCTATGACATCACAATATGGCGCCCAGTCGGTCCTGTTCTTAGTTGAATCGCATTATATGTCCGGCTTTATCCGGGCACCTGCAACGCTAGATGCAATTTTTTCTAGCTGTGCAAACCGACCTAAATTTATCATCACTAAATTCAAAAGTACCAGGCTATCATCCTTTAATAGGAGGTGAACTTGCCAATCAAACAAAGGGCTAAAAGACAAAACAATAGCGCATCGTAACAGCCATCGAAACACAAACTTATTACGCGGCGAAATCTACCAAAATAACCTTTATGTTGGTAGGAATAAGATCGAATAGGATCGCACTTGTAAAGTTGCGTGGAACCGTATAGATTGGTTAGTGACAACGGTAGTATATGGGTCGTATGACTCAGGGTGACGTCACGAGGTACAGTCGACGGCAAGGAAAACGTGACCATCGAGTTTTTTTCCTTTCATTGCGTGATTTTTCTTTAATTTTGACGTGACAACGTCTTAAATTAGGTTGCGGCTGGGAGTCACTTATGAAAAAGTGTAACGCTCGGTAACGTTACGATGAGTCTCTCGTGTTAAGTTTAAGTTTACATGTACAATGTTTTAGTAAACAAAATATATTTCTATAGTTAAAATTTGTGCAATTCTTATTTTCATTCAATTCCTTGTTCCTATTGTGCAATTTAATTATATTCATATCAATAAATATTCTACCGAGAAAAAGACGTTGTCACGTAAAATCTTCGCCCGTAAAACCGACTTTACAGGCAACCATTTTTTTTTTATGGTAAATTGCGTGGAGAACAAGCGTTTGGCCCGTTGCTTACCCTGACCCAATCTTCTACCCACTATTAAAGGTTAGTTTTTTTTAATGTGTTCTTCTGTAAGGTTTTGGTTACCAGAAAGCCGCTCCTATTCGAGCGGAAAAGCCATGAAGTCCTACCTCTCTTAAACATAGTATTACGATTTGGTATACCAGCTTTTCGGTTACACCTTCTGTCTATTATAAATATATCTATAAATAAACTGGCTGGCCCAGCGAACTTCGTACCGCCATAAAAATAGGGGCAGGTGGTAGAAGAGAAAATTTAAGGTTGTATGTATTTTATAATACCACATTATAAAAAAAAAAATTGTCCAGAAAAAAATTTAGGGGTGTGTAACGTAGTGTTCTATCAATTTCCTGGGATAACATTCCTCCTAACCCATATGAGAACACTACGTTACAGGTGGACAACCATTATCACTTAAGGATATGAAAAATAGATAGTAGCCGATTCTCAGACCCACGGAATATGCATATAAAATTTCATAAAAATCGGTCAGGCCCTTTCGGAGGAGTATGGTAACTAACATTGTGACACGAGAATATTATAAGATAAATAAATATTGCATACCAATTAGCCTAGCCCTAAAGTAAGCACTGTAAGGCTTGTGTTATGGGATGCTAGGGTAACGGATAGAATACATATATAAGTATATTTATATAGAAATATATATTAAACATCCATGACTGGAGTACAAATGCTCGTGTTCATCACACAAACATCTCTCTTTCTCTCAGTCTTTGCGTCTGTCATCTTTTCACACTTAAGTCGCTAAACTGATTTTGATGTACTTTTATATAAAGGTAAAGGAGCGTCTGGAAGGACGGCTACTTTTTGTCGTTTCTACTACTACGTTCAAAAAACGCGCTAACCACTTGCGCCATCGAGCCCTAACTGTAATAAGGACGATTTTATTTCTATGTTTATCAGGTACATTTATAAATGATTCAATTGGAACGCACAAGGGCATGATTATCTGTCACTAAATATGTTACAATAGGGGTGATGACGGGGTACAGTAAACGAAGTTCTATTTAGTCCGTCAGTTAGATGATCAAAAAATAATGGACACGTATTTTTTCTTTGGGCAATCAACCAAAGAATGACAAAGATATAGCGCGTCAAAGTTTGGGAGTAGGGGCTCGTGACGTCACTTTTGAGTGAATTTTCCCTTATAAGTGTACTCAAACGTGACGTCATGCGACTTTTCAAATCAATATAGTCATAGTCATAATATTTATTGCCATATATCTCTGCAATGTTTATGTTATGTGAAAAAAGAAAAAATACGTGTCCAATACTTTTTGATAATCTACCCGATAAACGAAGAAATTCCTATTGACTCTACCACAAGCTCTGAAGGCCATCACCACCAACCATTATAAACAGATCCGTATCAGAGGATGGAGGAGCTCGATGGCGGGTGGTTAACTCGTTCGGCTGCGCTCGTTGAAGTTAAGCAACTTTCGCAGTGGTCGGTCTTCGGATGGGTGACCAAAAATCTTCTCTGATGCCTCCGTGCTTCGGAAAGCACGTTAAGCCGTTGGTCCCGGCTGCATCTGCAGGTGTTAGCACCCGCCAATCCGCACTGGGCCCGCGTGGTCTTCACGGCCCAGTCCTTATTCCGTCCTAGGGAAGGCCGGTGCCCCAGCAGTGGGGACATTAATAGCCTGATGATGCCATATCAGAGGCAGTCTTCACTGACAGCTGGAAGGATGCTTTTATAGCCACCAAAACGACCTGTGACCTATTAATCTGCCCCATTTGTTTCCAAGGTCTTGGAGAAAGTGCTTTCAGTAGCTTACGTATAGGATACGTTTTTAATTTTTTTTACATAATCAAAACATTAAAAAATAGCGGCCCGCCCTCGCTTCGCTTCGGTGTAGAGCTGACGTGTAGACTACAGTTTTTGTTCTCAGGCTTGCATTCTTCTATGATTCTTCTTATACCTGCATGCAAAGTCTCAGACCGATCGGTTTAAAATTGACAAAGTTTCATACAAACTTTCATTCCCTATTTTATCCCCTTGGGGGTAGAATTAATCAAAATCCTTTCTTAGTGGATGCCTACGTCATAACATCTACCTGCATGCCAAATTTCAGCCCGTTCCGTCCAGTGGTTTGGGCTGGGCGTTGATAGATCACTATGTCAGTCAGTCAGTCACCTTTGAGTTTTAGAGATAGATATATATTGATTTGAAATGTCACGTCCTAACCTTTTTTGTACAATTTTTACTGAAAAGTGACGCCACGAGCTTCCACTCCCTCATTGAGATGATCCATTAGCTTGACTTCTGTGAAAATTCCCTATCAATATGACCCATGCCAATATATTTCCCGACATACAAAATGAAAGAAACAGAAAAAGCTACTGAATTGTGATATGAGCCAAACAGAAAAAATACAGCCATGCTTAATTTTTAATCCGTCAAAAATTTACCCACAGAGACGATAAAAAGACAATTACGCCGTGACGTGGCGTCACTAAGCGCGTTTTATCGTCTGTACCACGGCGAGTGTTCTGAGGAGTTATTCTCTTATTCCACCTTCTCCTTTCCTTCAGAGGACCACGCGCGCTGGCCTACGTTGTCACCGTCTTACTGTGGCCACAATTCCAACGCGTACAAAGAAATTTGGTGACTCATTTCTTTGTCGCACTATCCGTAAATGGAATGCTCTGCCCGCTCACGTGTTCCCTCCCTCTTACAACCTGGGATCCTTTAAAAGAGGCGTGAAGAAGCAACATGCAGGCCGGCAGGGTGAGGATGTCTGGTGTGGCAGGTAGAACTGCTGTATCAGCTATCTTCGCGTCTGGACTTCACCTTCACTTAACATCAGGTGGGGTGGAGTCATTTGTCGGACCTATCTATAAAATAAAAATAAAATGTAGAGACATTTTTTTAGCATTAACTGCTAGATGTTTAAATCTAAAGAAAATTTTACTAGAAGAAATTCCACGCGAAACAGGCATCAGGCGGGACTCGAACCCGCCCAGATAAAGATCTATTCTTATGTTAGTCCAGTCGATATTATTTAATATCATTTTTTCACATCGAAACTGCAGTATTTATAAAATGTCACGGCAAAACTTTACAAAAGATTTTACATTTAACTGATTGAGAACTCAAATCACCTTGCCTGCCTGGAAATATTTGCTTAATTCATTCAGTAAAATATTATTATTCAAAATATTTTCAAAAATTTCCTCCACAAAAAAGAAAGCGTAACACGGCAAAATCGTAATGAGTCACGGCGACAAACCAGATACAAATTTAGAACACAACTCTTGAACTGGCCGTGTAATCTTCCCAATTTAAAACAACACTCCTTACTCCCGCGCAAATCTAACCTCGCGACCGACGCACTCTTCACGTCGGTTCACTCGCTCCGAAAGCTAATCTTTTTACAATAAAGCATTATATTCTAAGAACAGTATGCAACGCGCGCTTTTATTTGGTAACTTTTTATAGTTGTGGGCAGAAGCAGCGATGTAATGCCCTTGCGCCGCTTCTATCGCGACGGTAGCCGCTCGCGTGACTGGGTCGAGTAGTATACCTTTCTCTTTTCATTCGCACAGATGAACGAACTCTGGGGCAGCCATTTTGGCGACGTCACATGACCTTGGGCCGGCGGTGATTGCCGATCAAAGTTAACCGAGAATCCGAGATAGAAATTATATTGTGGTGAATGCTTGTTGAGGTGACGACCGCGCGCTACGCGACGCGACTGCGGTACCTAGTTCAATTTCGAATGTTAAGCGACGCTCGCGATGGTCGCTTTTCGGATGGGTGGTCAGGAAATTTTCTGATTTTCTGCCTTGTCTTATGCACAGCTAAAGGACATGTTTCAACTTTGTATGGAGTGTGGTAGTCAGTGTGGGACAAACACCAAATTTTAATGACATGTAGAGCACTTAATTGTAAATCTTTTGACAAAAAACCAGAATTTATTTTAACCTCGTTTTTATTAAATAACTAGTCGCTTCGCTTCGGTGTAGAGCTGAAGTGTAGACTACAGTTTTTGTCCTCAGGCTTGTATTATACACAATGACATTCATCTATGATTCTTCTTACACCTGCATGCAAAGTCTCAGCCCGATCGGTTTAAAATTGACAAAGTATTATACAAACTTTCATTCCCTATTTTATCCCCTTGGGGGTAGAACTGATCAAAATCCTTTCTTAGCGGATGCCTACGTCATAACATCTACCTGCATTCTAAATTTCAGCCCGATCCGTCCAGTGGTTTGGGCTGTGCGTTGATAGATCACTATGTCAGTCAGTCACCTTTGAGTTTTATGTATATAGATTATTAATGAACTAGTTATAAAAATATATACATATTTCGTAACTTCAATGATGGTAGATTAGTTTTATGAAAGATTTTGATAGTAATTCTATTTAATTCAATATCAAAATACGAGGAAACCTGCATTATTTTTTGGGAAAACTCACGGAGGTCGGATGGTTTTTTTTTAATTAACGAGATGGAAAATCAAAATTCTAATACATTATGTTACAACAAAAACATATTTCTGATGACTTAGTAATTAATTTGATCTAATTTATTGAACATTATTGAGAGATTGAGGCGTTTGAAGTTCTGCATATTATCGTTTTTTCCGTAAACTAGCTGCAGTAGAACGATCGGTACAAAAAAAGGAAAATAGTATTTGCAAATATTCTACATTAACTTACAATAAAAAGAATAAATATACTGTTAACTTCTATTGGAAATAGTCAAAATCTTTTCTAAGGGGGTAAACGACGCGCTCAAAAATTACAATGTTTTGCAAAAAATGTGAAAGGGCTCTTTAATACAAGAAAGTTGTTGGCGGAGAGTCACTCCTCCAAAACCTCACCCCGTGCACCTGTGCTCCCAACACCAATGACTTCATTGAAATCACCAGCAATTAGAACTCGATGTGGTAGTGGTAGTCAATGACTGCGATTGAGATATAGGATAAGTGCTTCTTATCCCGGCAAAATGTTAGGTTCCTGTGGGATTCTCAAGAGCGGACTAAGTCGCAAGCGGCCGCTAAAATCCCATATATTTTAAATTATTGTGTGAGCAATCCTTTAGTTTGAGTTTTCAAAATTACAAAAAAAATACTTGTCTCAGATACTATCACCTGGCCAGAATCAGATTACGTTTACTTGGATCATAACGGACGGACGTGTCAAGTTTCTTCTAGTGTACTTTAGGCATATCTACACTACACATTGTAGAATCTAGGTTTTTCGGTCATTTTTCTAAGTTTCAAACATTTGGTTAGAAAGAAGAGATGTAATTTTTATGAAAATATTTATCTATTTGTTATCCAACTAATATTATAAATTTTAAAGTTTGTGACTTTGTGTATTTTTATATCTGCTACTTAATTACTCAAAAACAAAAAATATATTTACGCATTTATATTATAAGTATCTCTCTTTCTCTCTCTTTCAGCCTGTCTCAACCCTTTGGGCGTAGGCCTCCTTCAAATTACGCCCCCCCTGTCACAATTTTTTGCGACCTGAAGCCAATTTTTTTGTTACGTGGTCGATAACATCAATGACTTTGCTCTGTAGTCACAGCCACTCATTAGTCTTACGGTCCCGCAATGTGACTCCGACCAGTTTCCTCTCCAACGCCCGCTGGGTCACACTCAACTTATTTAGTATCTACTTGGTGAAGACCCAGGTTTCAGCACTATAAGTGAGATCTGGCAGAATACATTGGTCAAATATGTGTGCTTTCTGTTCGACCTTGGGATTCATCTTGAAAGCAAACTCGAGACAGAAATAGGCTGCCCAGGCTAATCGGACGCATCTGTTGATTCTTCTTCCCAGTCACTATCTCCTGGCCCACAATACACTTATTCATCGACTCTTTTCATGGTAGTATGATCAATTTTAATGACTGTGTTGGAAGTTATATTGGTCATTCGTTTTATTAAAGTTCATTTCCAAGCCGCATCAGATGGATACTTCATTGAGTTCTTTAATCATACATTAAAGTTCCTCTTGGTAATTTGCATATTAAACGATTTCACCGGCAATATGTAAATTGCTTAACCCAGCACATTCAAACCGCAGTCTTCACAGTTCAGGCTTCTTATATCCTCTGGTACCAAAGTAAATAATTTTGGTGAAAGCGTATCTCCCTGCCGTACACCCCTTTCAATCCGAGCGGGCTCATTGGGCGGTGGTGGTTTGACCTTCGTTGTGGCTTTTTTATACATATTCTCGATCAGAGTAGTATATCGATGGTCAATATGTGCACTTTGTAATGATTCCTAAGACTGACCATATTTCAACGCTGTCAAATGCTTTCTTATAATCTATAAAGGCTAACCACAGAGGCGTTTGATATCGAGTCTTTTCTACGAGAATTCTCATCGATAATATGTGGTCCAACGTGCTGCATCCGCCCCTGAAACCAGCTTGCTCTATCGACTGATACCAGTCAAGTTTTTTGGTAAGGCGTAGAGTTATGATTTTTGTCAAAAGTTTGTACAGGTGTGAGAGCAAATTGATAGGTCCATAGTTATTCAAGTCAGTTTTTTTGTCTCTTTTGAATAAAAGCATTATAACTGTGGCACAATTCCATATTTCAGGTACAGTTTGTTCCTTCAAACATTTATTGAAAGCTATTTTGAGAAGTTTCATCACTTTGTTTCCTCCATTTTTAACCATCTCGATAACGATGTCATCGTTGCAGGGAGACTTGCCGTTTTTCATTTTCCTGAGAGCGTTTTTGATCTCACTGGAAGTGCAGATGTGCAGTGAGATGATTACAATGGTGCAGATGACACTATCTACAGGAAACTTATCAGTTCCATCGACACTGTTATTAGTATAACTGTACAATTCAATGGCGCATGCGGCGGCAATTTATAGTTTGTAGTAGTTGCTTGCTATTGATGTGAATTTGGTCTTCTAGGCTAAATTTTCATCTAACTATAATTTCTTGCTCTAGACCGCTCTAATAACTGTTTTAATACACACTTTTAACACTACAAAACTAGTGAATATCGGTGTTCCTCAAGGCACTGTTCTATGACCTACTCTCCTTCAACAGGTTAAAGATAACGATTCTTCTTAAAAACGCATATCGTCTTGCGATAATATGCCAACCTTTATAAGAAGACAATACAATGGTGACTGCTTAGACTTTTAAGACAATGTTGCACGATTTGTTACCAACATTCACGAGTAAGTAAATGGTTATTAAAATAAATTACAGAACTGGCTTCAAACTTTAAATATCATGGAATCAGAAGATCTATAGACAGTAACATAATTTCACTTGCAAAATTTTCTTCATCATCATCATCAGCCTATTAATGTCCCCACTGCTGGGGCACAGGCCTTCCCTATGGATGGAATAGGGAGATTGTGCCATGACCCACCACGCGGGCCCAGTGCGGATTGGCGGGTGCTAACGACTGCAGATGCAGCCGGGACTAACGGCTTAACGTGCCTTCCGAAGCACGGAGGAGCTCGAGATAGTAAATTTTTTTAGTCACCCATCCAATGACCGACCACTGCGAAAGTTCCTTAACTTCAACGACCGCAGCCGAACGCGCTAACCACTTGCGCCATCGAGCTCCTCATTTCTTCAGTTAGTGTCATGCTACTATAACTTGTGTTACTTAAAGCATGCATTATGTCGATGGTTAGTATACCTAGTCCAGCCAAGTTCTATTACAAATGAAAATGCTTTTTTTAATGAATTATTCCAAATGACCTCCTTTGGCTTTTATACAGGCCTTTAATCTGTTAGGCTACGAAACTATGGGTTTCATTTGATGATTGGAAATTTCGCCACTGCTTGCTCTAAAGATTTTTTAAGTGACTTAATGTCGCCGTGTCGTTTAAAGCAGGCCATGTCCTCTACAACTGACCAAAAATAATTTGAAGTCTAAACGATCGAGGTCTGGGCTAGATGAGGGCCAGTTCAGCTCTCATAAAGTCTGGAATAACCGACTTCAAAAAGGAGGAAGGTTTCAATTTCTCATTATACATATTTTTGTTGTTCACGAATATGTTATAGTTATTGAGTGGAGATCACGACTCGGTAAACGTAGTGTAGGACGCACTGAGACAAGATGGGATGATGATATTCGTAGACTGGCTGGAGTGGGCTGGATGAGAGTAGCACAAAATCGGGAGCAGTGGCATTAGGGGAGACCTATGTCCAGCAGTGGACGAACATTGGTTAATAATGATGATGATGACGCATATGTGCCGAGGTTTGTCGCCGATTATCATGATTCTTCCATTTGTTTCGAAGAGTTTGTCAGCGAGTTGAATGGAAAAAAATATTTGGTGAAAATCTGATAAATACTTTCAAAGATAAGCAACGGAACTCCTCAGATACAAACAGTACACATAACGTGTTTGGTTATTTTACAAAATATTAAAGACAAATTGCAGGCTAGATGTCTATATTTAGTAAATTGATGTTGATCAGGCTTTTAAAAGTGAAGAATAAAAGCTTTTTTTATCAAAAACAAAAACAGTCTTCATAAAAACAAAACTACTATGAATTAAGTAATAATAAACTTTCTTTACTTAAGTCTAAAGTACCTTTAAAGTCAAATTAATATATGGAGTCGCTGCCATACGTGATTGGCAGATCTGAGTTTCCATTTACTGCTTGGGTTGGCATGGCATAGGCACCAAATATTAATTTGACTTTATAGGTAATAAAAATGTTTATTTGCTAATCAAATGTACAGATGATATTAAAAAGTAATTACTCTTTTACAACTTAATTACTTAATTTCTTTTCGAGCACTAAAAATTTACAGATTTAGAGGGCATATTCATATTTGTTACAAAATAGGATTTCATTCAGTACAATACATGCCATTTTGAGCAACGAACTGGTCTAAGCTAGAGCATGTAAACTCAAATAATGTCTTGAAGACCTCTATATTATTTGTATCGGGGAATAGTGACACAGGAAGGGAATTCCATTTCCTAGCGGTTCTCATGATGAAGAAAGAATGTACGTACGGATGCTACGAGCGTCATACGCGACAATATATATGTAAACATATGAGTGATGCGTAAGCTGCTCTATTACTCTTTGCCTTGTGCAACGCCTAATGTTGGCGTATTGTTTGGTTTTTACTGGGTAGAGACCTGCCTGCTTCACTCAGTCGAGAGGCTGGATGGGGAAGAGTCCGCAGATACCTCCGTTTCGCTTCTCCCGGTCGGCGGAGAATTCGTAACGGATTTTCCAAACATTAAAAGAAAAAAAGGTTTAATTAAACTAGTTTTTACGGGTTAATGCACGAAACTTTATTTATTTATTGACGTTTCGTAGCCTTTACCTGCTTCGTCGTCAGAATAAAACTTTTATTTAATTTGTTCAGCTACCTTCGAAAGACTTTTATTGAGCGTTCGGTTATTTCATTGTTCGATTTTTAAAGTTTTATTGTGTATGTATCAATTTATTATTTAATTTACTTAATAAAGTATTTTATTTAAAATTCTTTTTTGTAATTTTGAGTTTATTTATTTGACCCTAACTACCGTAAACTACCACCGGTTACAAAATTGGGAGACCTTTCTGAGAAGAAACGGCGAAACAAACTCAAGAGAGGCTTTCTATCTCCTTCTTATGTTAAATTATGCAAACAAAAAGAACTAATAGTATCTGATGGTCTTGCAGTGTGTGCTCGGGGTTGGGATTTTATCTCCTGTATAATAGGTTCCCAAGCTGGTGGTATATACCAACCATCTTCCTTATTGAAATTTGGATATTTTTTAATCTTAATAGCCTCGCGCATCATTCGAGGAACGAACCGCCGCTCAGCTACAAGGATCTGTGGTTTATCAAATCTAATGTAATGGTTTGGTCCCCCTAATGCATGTTCACACACTGCAGACTTATTTTCGCGCCTATGTTTCATATCTGCGATATGTTCTTTTACCCGAGTCCCTATACTCCTGCACTAACCCGTAAAAACTAGTTTTATTGAATGAGTGATGTGCGTGAAAACCTAAGAAACAAATATAAAAAAAGGTTTATTAAGAAAAGAAGTTTAACTTCAAATGTGTGCTCCGTGCACACATTTTTCTTATATCATAGGGGACATAAGAGCTGGACGACTTTCCTGATGGTAAGTGATCACCGTCGCCCATAGACACCTGCAACACCAGGAGTACCACAAATGCAGAGGTAACTATCAAACTCGAGTCTCTATAATTACACTGCGATGTGGCATCTTTAAGCGCATTCTACCGACTATACCACGGCGAGTATTCTGAGGAATGGTTCTCCGTTATCCCTCCATCACCTTTTCTTCAGAGGACTTACTGAGGCCACTATTCCTACAAGACAAAGAAATTTGGTGACTCGTTTCTTTGTCGTACTATTCGTAAGTGGAATTCTTTGCCCGCGCACGTGTTCCCTCCTACCTACAATCTGGGATCCTTTAAGAGAGGCGTGAAGAAGCATTTTTGCAGGCCGGCAAGGTGAGGATGGTTGGTGTAGCAGTTTATAACTGCTGTACCAGCTATCCTCTCGTTTGGACTTTATCACCACTTAACATCAGGTGGGGTAGAGTTATTTGCCTTCCTGGCTTATAAAAAAAAACGCGATGCCGGCCTCTAAGGAAGAAGTACGTTCTTTTTCACGTCAACTTCCGTCTTCCGATATAGAACGGTGCAGGAGGAGTTGATTTCGTAAACAGTTCTTGTGCACTCTTCGAAAAGTAACCTGTAGAAACAGTAATGCAATCAGTACCCTTAGTACGAGTTTTACAATTACGAAAACTATGATAATTTTCGTGAGCTCGCACTCGTAGTAAGGGTACTGATTTTATTGTTTTCGTTTCAATACAAATAGACAGTGTTTAAAATTCTATCATTAAATCATTTGCGTCTTCTTAAATTTTAAGAACATTTGGTTACTTTTCACCAAAATGGACATAGAAACATAATTTACTATTACGAAAACTGTGATAGTTTTCGTGAGCTAAAACTGGTACTAAGGGTATAGGGATGTCGAAAGTTGAAAAAAATATCGATATATCGATACATCGATATTTCAAAAAATATCAATATCGGCTTCGATATATCGCGAAAAAAAAAAAATATCGATATATCGGACCAATTTTTCCAAAAATATATTTATGACACGCGGAATAATAATGGAACGAAAATTATCTCCCTAAAAATAGACCCTATTTTCGAATGATGAAAATGATTGCAGGGCGTCACAGGTGCCATCTTTCGTAAACAAGACTAGAGATTTACACACTTCCACAGAATATATTATGGAAATCAGCACAACCAATTCACCAGCGAAACAGATTTACAAATAATAGACAATACTAAATACAGCACAGATCATAGATATGTTGAATATCATTAATCTGAGATCCAGTTACGATTATTCCAGATACGAATTTAGTTAGATCGTGATATGCCGCTAATAATAAAAAAATATCGTTTTTGATACGAATTTCGATATTGGTTATTTTGTATCGATGTATCGATATATCGAATCAAAATATATCGGCAAAAAATATCGATATATCGAACAAAAAATATCGATATATCGATACATCGATATATTTTCAACAAGCCTATAAGGGTACAGAGTTCAAGATTACTGAAATGTTCGTAGTATATGGGAATAAAGACCACGTTTTCTTATTAATTTCACAAGTAACTATGTAACTAATAATTAATGTATCTTATTAATTGTATTGGTAGCGATATGATTTTATGTAAATTTGGCTTCTTCTGTTAATGCTGATGAGTTTCTTGCTCCCATTCTTCTCATCAGCTAAAAGATTTCCCTCCCTCATATCAGAATGTCCACCAACAAAATCAGCTAAAATCAACAATATATGTATGTATGTGTGAATTTATATGTATGTTTATTTATATGTAAGTACTTATTTATGTACTAGTGGCCCGCCCTCGCTTCGCTTCGGTGTAGAGCTGTAGTGTAAACTATAGTTTTTGTTCTCGGGCTTGTGCTATAAACAATGACTTTATTTATATAATTACACGTGTTATTGTGACTCAACCATAAAAGATAGACATATGCTGTTGCGGGATATTTTTTAGACAATTTTATGTAGAATATTTCCGTCATACATGATTTCTATGTAACTTTAACCATGAAGGCTGCACACGCGACGGAAGCTTAAAAAATGGAGTAACTTCTCCCGTTTTCCCAACATTTCCCTTCACTACTCTGCTGCTATTGATTGTAGCGTGATGAAAAGTATACTATAACCTGCCCAGGAGTATGAAGAATAATTGTACCAAGTTTCGTTAAAATCCGTCGAGTAGTTTTTGTTTCTATAAGGAACATACACACAGACAGACAGACAGACAGACAGACAAAAATTTTACTGATTGCATTTTTGGCATCAGTATCGATCACTAATCCCCCCTGATAGTTATTTTGAAAATATATTTCATGTACAGAATTGACCTCTCTACAGATTTATTATAAGTATAGATGTGTAATTATTTATATGACTACTTCGTATTTATATCTGTTCGTCTATTTTTCCATCTAATTTGTGCACCCTACCACTATTTATCCATAGCACCCTATGGTTGACTGGTAGAGAATGCCTATGGCTAATGCCATAGGACTTAATAGTCCGCCTTTGTACACTTGTGCATTAAGTATGAATAAATAAATAAACAAGAAATTTCCTGAATGGATGGTACTAAATAATATTCTACGATTCAATAGAGCAATCTATAAGTCAATTTGAATAAAGTATAATTTTATTTAATTCCAGACGGTGATGTTGAAAGGTTTGTAGGTTTGTAGCTCGATTGCGCATTGCGATCGTGGAAGTTAAGCAACTATCGCACTGGTCGGTTTGAGGATGGGTGACCAAAAATTTACTATACCCAGCTCCTCGGTGCTACGGGCGGCATGTTAAGCCGTGGGTCTTGGCAACATCTGCACTGTTAGGGTGTTGTTTCTGAACCTTAGGGAAGAAATTAGCAACAAAATAAAAATATATGTTGAAGTAAACAAAACTGTACTTTTTCGAGTTTTAATCAACTAAAATTAAAGTTTAAATAGTACCCATATCTATCTATATATTTAAAACTCAAAAGTGACTGACTGACTGACATAGTGATCTATCAACGCACAGCCCAAACCACTGGACGGATCGGGCTGAAATTTGGCATGCAGGTAGATGTTATGACGTAGGCATCCGGTAAGAAAAGATTTTGATCAATTAACCCCAAGGGGTTAAAATAGGGAATGAAAATTTGTATGAAACTTTGTCAATTTTCAACCGATCGGGCTGAGACTTTGCATGCAGGTATAAGAAGAATCATAGATGAATGTCATTGTGTATAATGCAAGCCTGAGAACAAAAACTGTAGTCTACATTTCAGCTCTACACCGAAGCGAAGCGAGGGTGGGCCGCTAGTGTAAAATAAAGAGATTTACAACAACAAAAAACTCTTGACAGTCAGACAGACAACCAATTGATCCTATAATACCTCCGTTTTCTCTTTAGAGCTAACGGAACCCTAAACACAAATAAAAAAGAAAAGCAGGAAAATTATGAAAAATGGGACGGCAGAACGGCAACAGTTCAATCTATATCCCTTAGCGTTTGTGGGGGAGATGTTTTGTCCTTCTCTAACTTATAACGCTGTCCCGCTCTACTGTGTCTATTTCTTTTTTCCGTAAGCTCACATTGGGTGTCGACTGTATGTATTTACGGTTTTTTTTCTCGACTATTGTGCGAGGGGTGCATTTTTTTTGGGGTCTTTTGTAGCAGGGGTAAGTTGAATTTTGATAAATGTTCGCTACCCTATGTCGATTTGAATGTTTCTTGTATTTTTTCTCGTTTTTTTTTTTATTTTTAACCGTCGGTTAGGACGAATGATGTATCATTGCTTATTAATTAGGTCTAGGTATAATTTATAAACTACTGAAAGAAAGAAAATATTTATTTGTAACAACATGTGTAAGTAAGAAGTTATGATTTAAGGGGTGCATAACATGTCGTGCCAACATGGGCATAAAAAATCATCAAGTTATTTAAGTTCCAAGCCAAAAATCTTAATATTCAATAATAAAACATGTCAAACTCAAATGATTCCAATTCAATAAT
Source organism: Chilo suppressalis (assembly GCA_902850365.2). Classification (NCBI taxonomy): domain Eukaryota; kingdom Metazoa; phylum Arthropoda; class Insecta; order Lepidoptera; family Crambidae; genus Chilo; species Chilo suppressalis. The sequence continues at coordinate 835,119 of OU963922.1, forward strand.
AAAATGTCAAAATTAATCAAAAAATAGAAATAGTAAAAATAAAAACATAATTCATCATCAGCCTATTAATGTCCCCACTGCTGGGGCACAGGCCTTCCCCATGGATGGAATAGGGAGATTGGGCCATGACCCACCACGCGGGCCCAGTGCGGATTGGTTGGTGCTAACGACTGTAGATGCAGCCGGGACCAACGGCTTAACGTGCCTTCCGAAGCACGGAGGAGCTCGAGATAGTAATTTTTGGTCACCCATCCAATGACCGACCACTGCGAAAGTTGCTTAAGTTCAACGATCGCAGCCGAACGCGCTAACCACTTGCGCCATCGAGCTCCTCCATAAACAAAAACATAATTACAATTCAAAATTTGTCAAAATATGTCAATAATAAAACATGTCAAACTCAAATGATTCCAATTCAATAATAAAATGTCAAAATTAATCAAAAAAATAGAAATAGTAAAAATAAAAACTAAATTACAATTCAAAATTTGTCAAAATATGTCAATAATAAAACATGTCAAATTCAAATGATTCCAATTCAATAATAAAATGTCAAAGTTAATCAAAAAATAGAAATAGTAAAAATAAAAACATAATTACAATTCAAAATTTGTCAAAATATGTCAATAATAGAACATGTCAAATTCAAATGATTCCAAGTCAATAACAAAATGTTAAAATTAATCAAAAAATAGAAATAATAAGTTGACTCGTAGAGAATGCCTACGGCATTAAGTCCGCCATTGTACAGTATGTGCACGAAGAATAAAATAAATAAATAATCTGAACTTTGGTTTCTACACAAACCTAACATTTTCACGGGATTAAAACGGTATCCAATGTGTCAATCCAGGTCATAATCTATAAGTGTACCAAATATCATACAAATCTGTTCTCTGTAGTTTTTGTGTGATTGAATAACAAAAATACAAACTTTCACATATAGAGTGTTAGTAGGAAGTAGGATGGTTAATACTAAAAAAAAACAGGCTGAATACGTATTGCATTTAGTGCATTTGGGTTTCCGTACAAAGTTAAGATTTATATAAAAAAAAAATGGGTGCGTGTACTTATGTAGGCGCGTGAGAAGTTATCCTTCTTTGGCATCGTTTAAAATTAGTTTTTAATTGCATGCAAATAATTAATTACAATAAATTAATAATAAATGACATTTCATTTCATTTCATTTCATTTCATTTCATTTCATTTCATTTCATTTCATTTCATTTCATTTCATTTCATTTCATTTCATTTCATTTCATTTCATTTCATTTCATTTCATTTCATTTCATTTCATTTCATTTCATTTCATTTCATTTCATTTCATTTCATTTCATTTCATTTCATTTCATTTCATTTCATTTCATTTCATTTCATTTCATTTCATTTCATTTCATTTCATTTCATTTCATTTCATTTCATTTCATTTCATTTCATTTCATTTCATTTCATTTCATTTCATTTCATTTCATTTCATTTCATTTCATTTCATTTCATTTCATTTCATTTCATTTCATTTCATTTCATTTCATTTCATTTCATTTCATTTCATTTCATTTCATTTCATTTCATTTCATTTCATTTCATTTCATTTCATTTCATTTCATTTCATTTCATTTCATTTCATTTCATTTCATTTCATTTCATTTCATTTCATTTCATTTCATTTCATTTCATTTCATTTCATTTCATTTCATTTCATTTCATTTCATTTCATTTCATTTCATTTCATTTCATTTCATTTCATTTCATTTCATTTCATTTCATTTCATTTCATTTCATTTCATTTCATTTCATTTCATTTCATTTCATTTCATTTCATTTCATTTCATTTCATTTCATTTCATTTCATTTCATTTCATTTCATTTCATTTCATTTCATTTCATTTCATTTCATTTCATTTCATTTCATTTCATTTCATTTCATTTCATTTCATTTCATTTCATTTCATTTCATTTCATTTCATTTCATTTCATTTCATTTCATTTCATTTCATTTCATTTCATTTCATTTCATTTCATTTCATTTCATTTCATTTCATTTCATTTCATTTCATTTCATTTCATTTCATTTCATTTCATTTCATTTCATTTCATTTCATTTCATTTCATTTCATTTCATTTCATTTCATTTCATTTCATTTCATTTCATTTCATTTCATTTCATTTCATTTCATTTCATTTCATTTCATTTCATTTCATTTCATTTCATTTCACATCATTTCATTTCATTTCAATGTCCCGTTCAAATCTGCCCTGTTTGCTTTGTTCAAATCTGCCCCACGGTCACTTGGAAAATAAAATATTACAAATAACGCGCCCGCGGCTAACTTCATTATGTTAAAATTTTGTGTTACAGTGATGAAAATTTCACTCTCATAATTTTTTCATAACGCGGCTAAAGAAGTATAACTTCAAAAACGATTTTTTTAATTTATATGAATTTGCATCAAAAAAATATTGTTAGTACCCAAAGATCCCAAGACCTTAGAGACTTATGTTTTGATGGACAAAGTATGGATAATTGAGTATTTTGTATTAGTGTGTACAATGATCCTATACACACTCGCTACCTTGTGCTGTGGGCCAATTGTCAGACACCAGGTGGCACAGCCGAATAGGCACATGAAAATTTTACTCACTTTACTTACAGTCTGTAGATTAATACGTAACCTACGTATATAGTAGATAATATGATTAACAATTTGAAATTAATACTGCCAGACACAATCTGTCAGCAGATTTTATTGCCAGACATTTTTAATGTCTAAAGCAAAAAACACCCTTCATGGTAAACTGAGCCCGCAGGACACAACCTTACTTATTTTCTGCAATTATTTTGATAATTATATAACAAGAAATTATTGTATTATTGTAAAAGGCTTGCTTTACACCATTTATAAGATAGTTTTTATGGAGCAGTATTAAAAAGGTACTTAATTACCATGAGCGGGACTTTTCTCGCAGTTGCACTTAATAAGCTTAGAGAATTTTTGGCTGGCAGCTTACAAAATATAATAATAGCCCCCTAAATATCATATACAAATATCAGGTCTTTGAATGTAAGTCTGTGTTTTTTTGCTTTCGACATTTAAAGTGTCTGGCAATAAATATTGCTGACAAATTGTGTCTGGTAGTATTAATTTCAAATTGTTAACAGTTTTCTCTACATTATTGTATTTGACACCGTAACAATATAATATTTTGTAAATATTGTTACATAATTATTTCACGCTGTGAAGTTTTTTCGCCAGTTTTTGTCCACAGTTAAAAAAATTGCTTAACTGGTTGTAGGGAAAAAATATGGACGATTCAAAAGAGTTCTATTGTGCATCCAATCTGAATAAAGATATTTTGACTTTATGAAATAACCTAACATTCTCATATATATTTGCACTGTAAAGAAAGACGTAAGCTACAAATTGTCGCGAAATATTTTAATGACAAAAAATCGTAAATGTTTACTAAATCATTTTTTAATTTTTACAGGTACTGGATTATTACCTGCGCCGAATATTTTTAGGTGAGTCATTTATTTTATAAATTAAAAATATTTACTAATTAATAAGGACTATATAGCCCCAACCCCCCGCCCCTGGTTAGCGCGTTCGGCTGCGATCGTTGAGGTTAAGCAACTTTCACAGTGGTCGGTCATTGGATAGGTGACCAAAAAGCTTCTATCTCGAGTTCCTTCGTGCTTCGGAAAGAAATTCTCGTATTCATCATACAAACATTCGTCTTACGAAATTCGAACCCAGGACCTCTGAGTAGGAGACAAACCCTTGCACATACCACTTAGAGTTTATAATTAAAAAGAGTCTATCTTTTATCGCAGTAATTTCAATGTCCTAATATTATCATGCATATTTTTTTATTATTAGAAACAAACAGTCTCACATAGTTACAAATAATGTAAAATAAAAAAGTTTGGTGCTATACTTACAGTTTCCTGAAATCATCACATATAAGCTAAAAAGCAAAAATGATTTTGATTTAATATTATACAAACAATGTACTATGCTAGCAATAAATATCTAACGACATTAATTCAAGGTATAAAATCATATTAGCGGTTACCATCAACTTAATTTTGCGGAAAATCTTGTGGTATTCACTCATTTATCAGACAAAAACAATTGTTACTTATAATTTGCCGCTAAGCATATTTTTTTCTTAAATTAAAATGCAGAACCATCATATAGCAGGTGGTTCACAGACAGATTCGTGTTTTGGCATACTAATATTTAACATTTTTCGTCTTTTGTATCTTGAGTGGTGTACTACAATATAATGTATTATTATTATCCCTGTTTATTTATCTATAATATCAGGTGGCTGGCTAAGTGTTGGTCATAACACTAACCTAACCTAACCTAACCCACTGACAGCAAACATTGATTATTTATGCTTAAAAAAACCATGCACAGTAAAATTTGCTCGTGGTGAACGAATATGCCTATTAAATTCTGCTATCTTAAAAGTATCAAATTGTGAATTCAGACAGATAAACATTCGGCCAAATAATGATTATATTAAAATATGCTTCACAAATATTCGTTCAAAGAAGATTGTACCAAGTTTGTTATGCCAAATGAATTTCGGAGCAACAATATTCTGCCAGATAGAGAGAACCCAAAAAAAAGTAGGGAAATTTTTCATGACTAAAGTTAAAATTATTTTACGTAGCATCGAATACATGATGAAATTAAAAAAAAACAATATTACCCAACATTTACGCTACTGAGTATTCGAACCCGGGACCTCGGCGCACCTTGAAAGTTGGTGTACCATATGAATGATGATTGAGCATATCTTATATTCATGTTGAAATTGTTGTTTTGTTTTTCATTATAAATAATAACGTCATATTTGACAAGCATTTGCCTGCGGCGTTGCTCGCGTTAAATTTGATTTTGAATGAATGAATGAATGTCAAACTCGGTAAATAAAAAATAACTCTACAAAACTTATTTATAAGTATACTAGCGGCCCGAACTCGCTTCGCTTCGTTGTAGAGCTGATGTGTAGACTACAGTTTTTGTTCTCAAGCTTGTATTATACACAATGACATTCATCTATGATTCTTCTTATACCTGCATGCAAAGTCTCAGCCCGGTCGGTTTAAAATTGACAAACTTTCATACAAATTTTCATTCCCTATTTTATCCCCTTGGGGGTAGAATTGATCAAAGTCCTTTCTTAGCGGATTCCTACGTCATAACATCTACCTGCATGCCAAATTTCAGCCCGATCCGTCCAGTGGTTTGGGCTGTGCATTGATAGATCACTATGTCAGCCAGTCAGTCACCTTTGAGTTTTATATATACAGATAGATGGGTTACTAGAACATTATTAACTTATTTTCAACGTTTATTCTTTAAAGTCAAAATTTCTTTATTCACATTGGAAGCATAGTATAACTCTTTTTAATATTCCCTATTTTTCTCTGATATTTTTTTCCTATTTTTTTAAAGGACTTTTTTTTTTGATGTGGAAAAGAACGGACAAAAAAAACTCGACACCGTCAAATTATTATGTAACAATATTTACAAAATATTATAAAGTTTTAGTGTCAATTATAAAATGACGTCATCTTTATCATAATTATATGAAAACAGCCTCTTGCAACGCACAGTTTTAGCCCAAGCATTTTTGTCACTACGACACCTATAATGACGCTTTCTCCAAAATTGTACTTAACATTTATAAAATAAAAACTTTAGCACATGATTTTATTAACTCTGAATTAAGCAACCATATGTCCCTTTTTTTTGAGGAGCTCGATGGCGCAAGTGGTTAGCGCGTACGGCTGCGATCGTTGAAGTTAAGCAACTTTCGCAGTGGTCGGTCATTGGATGGGTGACCAAAAATTTACTATCTCGAGCTCCTCCGTGCTTCGGAAGGCACGTTAAGCCGTTGGTCCCGGCTGCATCTGCAGTCGTTAGCACCCACCAATCCGCATTGGGCCCGCGTGGTGGGTAGGCCCAATCTCCCTATTCCATCCATAGGGAAGGCCTGTGCCCCAGCAGTGGGGACATTAATAGGCTGATGATGATGATGATGTCCCTTTTTGTGATAATTATTTTTTAAATAAAGTTTTTTTTTCTTAGGTTTTCATGTACATCACTCATTAAATAAAACAAGTTACAACGGGTTAAAAAATCATGAAGCTAGGGATACACATGCCCGTAGCTTGCACACTAGCATACCAGCTCCTTGCACGTGCCAGCTACTGTCATGTGTATACGCTAACTGGCATGCCTGTAATACTGGCATACTGGCATGCATGCAGCTAGCACAACATTTGATTTACTTGCATGCCCGTTGAGGGAGGGGACGCGGGGGCTGCTAACCTGGCACGTGTGAACAGACGCGACAGCTACGGGCATGCCAGTAGCCGACTCCTTGTGGCCGTAGGCGCAGGTTTTTTGTTTTGATTTTGGAGGACAAGTTTTATTAAAAAAAAAAAATTTTGTTTTTGAATTCAACATGGCACGATGGGGAGATGAGGAAACTATAAAGTTCATACATTTGTATAGAGAATGCGAATGTCCTTGGAAGCCGACTAGCTCGCTTTGCTTACTCTCACGAAATGTATTTACTACGGATTTTATTATGACAAAAATTTAAATATATAAAAATATTTCCATATTGTTATTTAAATGTTTAAATTATTTCAGTTTTCTAGTTAGATATACTTTTAATCTTGTATCTTTCAACGTTTATTTTTTGCTCTTTCGAAATATTACGACGGGATATTTTACAGCCTAATAAAAATGTTGTAAAATATTTTTTACCAAACTCGATGGTAATACTGGCATGCAAGAGCACAACTTGCATGCCAGTTCTACTTGCCAATGTATCCGCAGTGTGCCAGTTACTCGTACATGCCAGTAACTTTCATGCCAGCCACTTGGGTTTACTGGCATGTGTATCCCCCTGCCTTATTCTGACGAAGCATTCCTGCAAAGGCTGCGAAACGTCAATAAATAAATAAAATCAGTGCATCTTACCCGCTGAGACTTGTTTTTATTAAATAATGTTTGCTATGATTTTCTTTACAACAATTAGTTTGTACCTATTGGAGGAAAAAAAATACATAACATAATCGATGTTAGTTTTTTTTAGGTAAGAAAGAAAAATAATGAACTCATTATATTTATAATTTCTGTTTAGAACTGGAATAACAAATAGTTAGTATATAAATACTTGCAATTATGATAATTATTTTTGTACCTACATACAGCCAAAAGGTTTTACAAGCTTGATTTAGGGACTATAATTATCATAATGCTGTTAGAATTTTCAAAAAGTGAAATTTTGGTCAATTGTTTTTGCAATCTCGTTATTCCTAATATGGACAAAATTTCGTAATAGACCTAGCAAAAATTTAGAAAAAAATCTTCTTTTGTGTAGGGTATAACTCAATCATATAATGATGATTTCATTGTTATGCTGTATATATTAAATATATAATTTCTATGAAAATTCCTATAGTTTTTCTTACTTCTTGATGGGTATTCTTTTAGTATTATATTTTTGTCATATAATGTGTATAAAAATACACTAATTTCTTACAGAGAATTCTAGATACTGAAAACCTCTATAAAAAAAAACATGTTATAAAAATTAACTGTATCAAATTATCTGTTCTTACGAGACATGTCCTAGCAAATCACTTCCCGAATTTGACGTATGATTGTAATTTTTTTACAATATATAAAAATGGGATAATTGTCAAATTTAATTATATTGAAAATTGACTAACACTTAAAGTTATAATGTACATAGAAATATACAAATTTACACTAATTACTTAATGTCTCAAAACTTAAAATCCGAATTATATTTAAACTTACCTACTTAAATAAATACAATTTGGTGACTCATTTCTTTGTCGTACTATTCGTAAGTGGAATTCTTTTCCTTCCTATAATCTGGGGTCCTTTAAGAGAGGCGTGAAGAAGCATTTTTGCAGGCCGGCAAGGTGAGGATGGTTGGTGTAGCAATTTATAACTGCTGTACCAGCTATCTTCGCGTTTGGACTTTATTACCACTTAACATTAGGTGGGGTAGAGTCATTTGCCTACCTCTAAATAATAAAAAAAAAAAAACCTCCCAGCACCGCTGTCAGGAATTTTGCCCAATAGGCTGGCAGCTTTTTCATGTTTATTTAAGTTTGTATTTGTACTATTTATTCGGCTTTATGGATTTGTATCCTGGCTATGTCTCTTGCTAATAAAAAAAAAGGATGGCAAGGTGATCCGTTGACCAAGGTAACTGCCAGCCTCTTCATCACCAGTCATGTCGGTGAATCTTTAAGACAATTCCTTACAAATGGACCGAGGACCAATTATTTCCACTTCTTCTCTTGAAATGGATAAATTTGTAAAAGTTGAAATTCTATTTAAAATATTTACAAATAAAAATAATCTAGTAAATTAAAATGTATACCTACCAAAAGTTTTTATTGTGTAAATTATGTTTTTAATTATATTTTTTATTGGAAAGGCATAGGTATCAAGTATAAAAGCTATTATTAATTATGTTTTTATTTTTTTTAAGACAAAAGAAAAGTTTTACTTGAAAAAAATCCTCGCTAATATTATTACCTCTGACAAAAATAATTACTGGGTTTTGGTATTTATATAAATATGAATATAACATTATAACGAATAATGTAATATAATCGTGTAAAGAAAATAACGTTTTTTTTTTAATATGACCTTTAGAAATAAATTTAGTTTAACTGAAATGCTCGGAAATTTTTCATGTTCTCTCAAAATGGATATTTCTCATTCGATCGATAAAAAACTGGCTTAATTATGAAATACATTAAATTTCCTTTCTGGAATGGAGCTAATTATTGTTGGCAATTAATTAAAAATTAATAAAAAAAATACTTGAAAAGTGTCACATCGCTCACGGCAATTTTGCAACGTCCATAAGTAAGAAATAAAATAATCTATCAAGCTTTTGTGTCTCATTTCGCATGTAACCCTTAATTTTTTATGAAAAACGAGATATATACTTGAAAAATAAATCCTATTTTCGAAAATGGAATACATTAAAGAACTCTATCCGCACCACGGACATTTTAAAGCCATTATGTCGAAAATAACATACAAATCGTCTATACAACAGCATTAGATATCAGAAACTATGTAACGGTTCCCGAATCTTTTCAATTTTCCCGGAAAATCGGGGGGCATACCCGAAAACAAAATGTTGGATAGTAAAAAGTGTGGTTTTCTGGTGCGCTGGCGCCTCGCGTTGTTGAGCGCGGCAGATGCAACACGGAAACCTATACTCCTCTCGCTCGCTCGTGCGCCGCCTACCTCACTCCCCCTTTAGCGACGCGACGATACGACACCTAATGACTTTGATACTTCGTCTGGTCGGATATATTATTTTCGCGGTTTTCACTTCCTTAGGATGTGTCATGTGGTTCATCTCGCATTTCGTTACGAAAGTAGGACACAATTATGTCATCCTTTATTTGTTATAAGAAATTGGCCAATTGCTATTCTCCTTGAAATTATTGAATACTTGTTTTATACATTTTTGTATTTGCATTCGTAATCTGATATTAAAATTAAATTTGGACTTTACGATTGTGTTTAAATCCGATCTTAATATCAAAATGACCATAAGGGTTCGTTGTTATCTCCACAATAACCTGTAATAATAAGTTGCGTCGTAAAGTATGCTAGTAAATTACTTGCATCCAGAATGCCTTCTGCAGACTGCATTGAATGCGACGGCCTTGGAACTTTTTCTTTTATAAAAAGAACTAGTTTTTATAAGGAGGTTTCACGCTCACTGGTCCTGTACTCTTTACACAGTGTATAAGTAGGGTAAGTGTTTATTTTTAGCACGAAGGTTGCGTTGCTGTGCGATCGAGCATACTCGTAATTCTTCTAAGTGAAAAAACACTCGAAATTTATCTTTTATATACTTTAAATATTTTAACGTACTTTGGTTAGAATGTTGTAACGATATTAGTTAAATTATAAGATCATATCAATTAAGTTCATAGCATTTTTAGGTTGAGACTTGTTATTATATTTATTTTAGTTCAGTATTTTTTTTTTTTTTTTGTTTGCATATCCACAATCAGTTAGGTACTATAAGTGAATGCGTTGTCAGTCCAATAATTAAATAGTTCAGTAATTTGAAAAAAATAATGATAAAGTGTTATTAATTTTGATGACCTCCGTGGTCGAGTGGTTTGTACACCTGGTTTCATGGTGTCGCCGACTTGAAAGGTCCCGGGTTCGATCTCAGTGGAGGCAGATCTTTGTGTGATGAATACGAGCATTTGTACTCCAGTCATGGATGTTAAATATGTATTTCTATATAAATATACTTACATATGTACAATTTATGTATTCTATCCATTACCTTAGTATCCCATAACACAAGCCTTACAGTGCTTACTTTGGGGCTAGGCTAATTGGTGTCAATCAAATGTCAATTGGTGGAAAAAAAACGATTCATCACGCCTCTCGCTCTCACGTGCTTTCACGCCTGATTTAACTTCATAAGATATTTGGAGCAGCAGTGTAAAATTGTGTCGTATATATTTGAGTACATCGAATAGTTGAAAGTATTAGACAACATTTTTTAAAACATATTCTTTCATTTTATAAATCACCTGGTCTAACTCACCAGTTATTTGGAGCGACCTGAATGCATCGTCTAGCTGAAATGTAGGAGACTACATTTTCTATAGAGAAATCGATAGTGTTGAAACCTATTAGAATCATAGTGCTATTAATTTTGTGATGAATATAGATTGTTTCGGCATACTACAGATGACATTCGGGTTTTGTTTGATTTATAACCATCTGGACTGCTTAAATATAATATGATTTTTATTTTACTTGAAGAGAAAAGCCGTTCTACTTCGCACTTTTTTGTTTTCCTTTGTAAGCAATCTTTTTTTATGTTTATTTCTAAAAACACCAACCTACTTTAATATTTCGGTTATATCCATCGTAATATTTGTAAGCAGAACAGATTTTTTAATAAGTCTAAGAACTAGTTAGAAATTTGGTGAGTAATGTCCTTCAATTTGGATCAAAAATGGAGTTTTAAGAAGAAGAAGCACCTTGTTATCATTATCAAGAGAAAAATAGAGATTCTATTTTTATATAAACCGACATTAACCTGTTTACCGTTACCTGTCCCGAGTTAATTTATTTAGTTAGTACGAGTTTTTTTAAGAATAAGGTGTGTATCTCTGTAATAACAGTTATCCTTGTATTTTTCACTTTATTTTATTTCATATGAACTCTACTTAAAATTTACATTGAAAAAATTATTATTTAAATTGAAATGCAGACAGATAACTTTATTTAAAAGTGCTATAACAATTGTACAATGTTCAATACAATACAGATGTTCAGTAACCATCTCAATTTCAAATTAATTTATGACTATAGCCAACAAATTATGTATTGCAAAAAACAATATATCCTGGCAGCAGAAGTCTGTGTTGCTTCTTTTTTCCAATATTACATTGCAAATTTTAATTATATCCTATATTATTTAATAAATAAATAAATATTTCCAACACTCACACCGATTGGCCTAGTCCCAAAGTAAGCACTATAAGGCTTGTGTTATAGGATTCTAGGATAACCAATAGAATACATATACTGTACATATATAAGTATATTTATATAGAACTGCATATTAAACATCCATGACTGGAGTACAAATGCTCGTATTCGTCATACAAACATCTGCCCCCACCGGGATTCGAACCCGGGACCTCTTGAGTTGGTAACACCATGAAACCCGGCGTATAAACCACTCGGCCACGGAGGTCGTCAAATAACGATTGATGATTGGAAAAAAATAATATAATTCATTACAAAATAATCATACAACCATAAAAAGCAAACACGTGTACTAACTCCGGTCTGTATCTTAAATAAATAACTTATGAAACTGATGTTCTAAAGACTCGGCATTATAAATTGGGTTCTTAACATAATTCGAAGATTTTCACTGAATGCATGAATAATTATGAGAGATTGTTACCATTGAAAAGCATAAATTTAAATTCTATGTCAAGTATATGAACTTTAATATTAAGTATTGAAGTTTCAACTTAAATCCTTTATCAAAAAAGATATAATTTAGAACACATTTAATGTTATTTAGATATTCTATTAATATTTTAGCTTCACTATAGAAGTAAATAAACACTTAAGAATAAAATAAAAGCGTAGAACTTTCCTTTGATCGATTTATCTTAAGTCACGATTGTAAGGTTCACATTTGCATGGCAGGCCTAATAATAAACGTCCAATGTCAGATGCAAGAGCAGTCTAGACCTCTAATTGACAGAATAAGTTATAAATAACTTTGCTATAAATAGTCGGGACTGTTGCTAAGTGCTGCAATAGCATGTAAAGCCGGCAACATACTTGCGACATGGCCAAGTTTTTTCTTTCTATTCGGTCCTTAATTGAATGGGAGTGGAGTTATGCGTAAATTCATTTACTGATTCTAATTGATGCTTAATTCTTGTTTACCAGTATATTTTTTAATGAAATTTGGTTTTTTTTAATTACTTTAGAAGTTTTATTCATAAGACTGAAGCGTTAAATATAATAAGAAGATATAAGAGCAGCATTTAGAAAAAAAACACAAATTCACGTAGAAATATAAGATCAAATAATTTAAAATATTTTTTTACTATAACTATCTAATTATTTTATAACTTAACTCTTTTACTACGTCACATTAACTAGAAATAATTTCATTGAGAACAATAAAAATCAATAAGTAAAATTATGTTCACATAAACCATTATTCTTATATTCTTAACATTGTTAAACATGTATTTTGTTGGTTCTCACTGTTTTCTCTTTAATCAAAAAGTTTAAATATGATTTACTCAAATAGAGAGTTTGTAAAACTAACTATTTTTGATATAAATTTTTTCGTTCGCTCGTTTTAAATAATTAAAATGATTAATGATTTCAATATTAATCATCATAGGTATTGTGTTTATTAATAACAGCTTGTAATAACATCCATGTTACGTGTGAATTCAGTTGCCACAATTATAAATTATTGAGTTTTATTAAGCATAATAATTACAGTTTTCACTCAAGACTCACGGCACAATGAAAACGTATCAAAACCAGTCGGTCGCGGTACACCGATCGAAATTCAACTTCGCAACAAAAAGTGGACCAACGCTCGCGCACTCGCTCCCACGTATAGTGTAGATGCGCGCGCAAGAAGGACGGAGCTAATCGACGCCCGCGCCCACGTCTGGAGGCCGGTACATTGAACTCGAGAGTTGGAGACCGACCGCTCGAAATAATATCCATCTCGCTCATCCCAGAACCGAAACGTCCGAACGCTTCGCACATCGAAATTTAAAATGAGTACCACTGTTTTAAACATCCAGACACGAAATGTTTGCCCCTTCTCTCATTTGTCCCAGTACGGTTTTTTGGGAAAATTTGAATTCGCAAATGGCACGTTCGGATCTAAGACTACTCGAGTGGATATAGTTTTTTTTTTCAAGTGCATTTTTTTCTCTGTGTTGGTGAAAGCTTGTGGTATTCATTTAGGTCGAAATATAGACAGTTCTTTTTGGATTGTAATCAGCTCATCTGCTTTTGGATTGAAGTGCACCTGAAAACTCGTGAAAATCTCTTTGGGAAAATCTTCTACGGCAAAAAGGATTTTTTTTCCCTACTCTCAGCCAAGTGAGTACGTAATAATTACTACTAGTTACATTGTTATATGTTTTAATTGCAAATGGAATTAAATTACCTCGAATTGACTTTATATCCTAAAATCACAACTCATACCTTGCTGAAAAAATACTTCTATGTTCCTTCTTCCTATTGTATAGGTCCTAATGTTTTAAGAACTTATCAAAATAAATAAATTTATCGAGTTTTCGATTAAAGTAACTGTTAAGTTTGAAGAAAATTTTAAAATAAATCCAACCACGTGGATGTAACAACTTATGTCAACTTTTTCCTTTTTAAATAATACGATTTTTTTGAAAATAATTAAAATTTTGTATTCACAAGCCTCACTATGTATTAAGGTATCACAATTAATCACCTTTTCCCGGAAAAAAATGAATAAATTCGCTAAAAAGACTCAAACATTCGAACCACTTCAATACCTACATATTGGAACGTAAAATTTTCCTTTGATTTCCTTGGCATATCATTTTATGAAAGTTGGAAAAAAAAAATTCTATCAACTCAATTAGTGACTATAGAAATTATTATTAGAAAGTTTATTTTAAATAAAATCAAAAGGTTTGTCGGTGGAAAAGTAGCTAACGTGGTTCCACGTTTAGTTTTCTTCGTCGCAGTAGTGGCGACATCTAGCGGTGATCGAGTGAACCTTTAATCGATATGGTTTAAATTAAATGGGAATCCCCCCAGAATTTTCCAGATATTTCCCTAAACAATTTACCTTTAATATAATAAAAGGAGTGTAGGTTTCGAAAATTTTCAAAAGTGGAGTTTTGATAACTTAGGGAATGCTGTCGTATTTATATTACATAATTATTTGTGAATACCACGAGTAAATATTGAAAATATACTGCCTATTTTGGCAATGAAATCGAAGTGGCACTGCAGTCGAAACACTTTCTATAAGCCCAAGTATCTCATTAAAAATCTTCAAAGTTTTTTTTCACCATTTTATTATAGTGATTTAAGGGCAAAGAAAAACTATTTTAATGACTGAAAAAAATGGCTTGTCTGAAGTAATATGAAAGGGTAATAAGGAAATAAATAATAAAATTATGTCATTCGTAGGAGTGAAGCAACGTTCACATTGGTTTGACATTGGATGGGAGACCGAAATGACGTCATCGTCGATTAATAAAACTGAGATTTACGTAGATACAAAAAGTAATGATACAGAGAACAGCTAGTGTTACATGTTATACCCGTTGCTTTACTCGAATCTCCTGATTTGTATATCCTTAGGGATATGTTTATCCCTGGATCCTGGAAACCATAACTAAAATATATCCTGAGCATTTTAATGCATTCCATAATTTTAGAACATGTTTTATAATGGATAATCAATTTACTGAAGACATTTTTTGTCAAAATGATTGGAATGGAATATCTCACTTCTTCTACACCAGGGGTTCCCAACGTTTTATTGGTCAGGGACCACTTTTACATATATTTTTTTTGGCACGGACCACTATTTAGTCACTAAATACAACATTTTATTGTAATAAAAATAAACTGTAATAATAAAACTGAACTTTAATTAAAATCTAATATGAAATTAAATAAAAAGAGATGATAAAATTTCCGCTAATTTCAAATTTATTCGCGGACCATATTTTGGCTTTTGCGGACCACTGGTAGTCCACGGACCACTGGTTGGGAACCATTGTTCTACACAGACATTTGACACAATTTCGTTTTGTCTCTTGGTGGAATAATTTCAGCTCCAATAGATTGAAATGAGGAATTCTAGAAAACTATTTATGGGACATCTGATATCCTAGTACTTTCGGTATCGCTGGGCCAGAAAGATCCTAGAGTGGAAACGCCCCGCGGCAGAGGAAGACCACCCAAGGGATGAACAGACGATATCCCGCAACAGGCTGGAATTAACTGGATGCAAGTGGGGAGGGACAGAAGTCGATGGAAAATTGAAGAGAAGGCCTTTGTTCGAAGACGAACCCAAAAGCTGGCAAAGAGAGATAGACAATTCCGAGTCTAGTTTTAAGACAGGTAGGCCATAGATACTTGACCAATCTCTTCCAGGATGCCACGTCACTAACCACAATCTCGACACGCATTAAGGGGACCTTGGTATCCATAGTGCAGCCGTAATACCTGGTTTTTATTGGCTAAGGC
Organism: Chilo suppressalis; assembly: GCA_902850365.2. NCBI lineage: Eukaryota > Metazoa > Arthropoda > Insecta > Lepidoptera > Crambidae > Chilo > Chilo suppressalis. The sequence goes on from OU963922.1 coordinate 851,003, forward strand.
TCTGCCCATTTCATCTAGCCTTTGGGGCTGGATGTAATGTGTAGGAGTCTTCAGATACCCTGTTCACGCTACTCCAGGTGATTCAGGGAGGGTACAACTTTCTCCAATTATAAAAATAAGGCCATATCTGTCTATCTATCTGTGGAAGCAACATCCACCTTACAGAAGACCACAGTGAAATGACACTACTCTGATTAGTAAAGTTCCAGAACTCTATGGGTTTGGTCATGTGGTCAGGGTCGACAAAGTCCGAGCTATTCTGTACAGTATCAGAACCGTATATAGGGTATGGGCTGCTTGCCTACTGGTTAACCACTGTTTATACGTAAAATTTGACACCCATGGTACCATTTTACCACCGCACCACCCGTCATCATGGAGTCGAGTTCACCCATTATACCTGAAAACACTGAAGTCCACAACTACTCGTTTGTAGAGATCTTTACTTCCACGCACAATAAAGGTATGGAATGAACTTCCCTTCCACGGTGTTCCCCCAGTGCTATAGCATGGTCCTATTCAAACGAAGCCTAAAAAGAGTGTTCTTCGAAAGACAGCGACGTGGCTGTTTCACTGGCATTGCTGATGTTCATGAGCAACGGTGACCACTTAACATCAGGTAGCCCGTCTGCTCATCTGCCTTCGAAGACAATAACAAAAAACACATAAAAGGCTTTGAATTTCACAACCTTTACCTCACTGGGATAACTATTAGATCACTTCCTACTGAAGCAAGCTAGCCTGATGCATCAGGTAAACAGTATTAAACCTTTCTGACCAAGACTTGGCAAGCTCCAATGCGATCTGACTAGCTTAGTCTTGGCGTATGGTATTCAACCATAATTATGACTTTCAATGACATAAATTCTGTTTAGACATATCCTCACTTCAAATATGCAATACGACATAGAGCTGCTGTCTCACCGGATATTTTAATCTGAAGAGATTACCACGTTGTTTAGTTGCATGTTTTGTCAGTCCAAATAAGAATAACCACTTCATCCAAGTCCATCACCTTGACAAAAATAATGCCAAGTGCTGAGGGTAGCCCAGTACTTCAGCTCTAAAATATCGAAACAATAGTTGAAACAGAAAATACCGCTACAAGGATTTATTATTTTAACGTTGTTCTCGTAACATCATTATCATTGTCATCAGCCTCTGAATATCCTACTACTGTGCCAGAATAACTCAGAGAAAATAGATCAAATTCATCACTCTAACCTAATGTAGATTGGTAAGCAACAACAGATCACAATATCTTTAACAAAACTTCAATTACTTTCTAATTTTTTAGAAGTTTAGTTTCTTAAAATTAATATAAAAAAAAATATGTAGGTACTCTGCGGAGTATGATAACCTTTTTCTGAACATTGATATACTGTACCAGACTTACTCAGATTTAAGCTGAAAATAAAAATATTTACACGTCGTGGCCTGTCACTCCTTAGTTATGAAAGCCATTACTCAGTCCTGAGACATCTTTGTCTGAAAAAAAGTAACATATCTCAATATCTGATACAAAAATGACTTTCTTCAGAGGATTACTTACGCTAGCCTACGTTGCCACCGTTTTCCTGTGATCACCATTTGAATGCAAATAAAAAGCGTTTAGTGATTGGTTTCACTATAGCATTATACTTCTCATATCCTCTAAAAGACGTGAAGAAGCAACTTGCAGGCCGGCAAGGTAAGGATGGCTATGTAGCAGGTAAAACTGATGCACTAGCCATTTCCTCGTCTTGACTCCTCCACCAGTTTACATCAGATGAGGTAGTGCCATTTGTAATACATAAAAAGGACTTTAAAAGTCCTAATGTGCAATACGGAAGCAGATAAATTCCTTCCAATTTCGATTCACCGTAAAGTTCTGGCTACCTTTTTTTAAAGACAGGTCCGACAAATGACTCCATCCCGCCTGATGTTAAGTATCGGTTGATTCCAGACGCGAAGATGCTGGTACAGCAGTTCTACATGCCACACCAGCCCACTCTGCTGGCCTGCATGTTGCTTCTTGACGCCTCTTTTAAAGGAGCCCAGGTTGTAGAAAGGTTACTTTACTTACAAAATCTGACAATAGTCCTGTGCGGTTTCATTCTTCTGTAAGAGGAATATATATTATACACCCCGAGAAGGGCACTCCAATTCAAGTAAAAAGTCTTTCCAATTGCTGGTAATATCGAACAAAAATCTCCCCATGTCCAGTTAAGCTCGAGGTAGATTAGTACTTAAATTAAAAATCAGAAATCAAAAGTTGGATTAAGGAGATGTATGTGCCTTTTTCAAAAGCCTTTTGAAGAGGTGAAGGGAATAGCTGGGTTTTGTTTTAACAAAGCACCCATCTGGCAAAGTAGCCGCCAAGTTTTAGAAGATTATTGGCAAGCTCTCTTGATGCTGGTGCCCCTGATACTCCGGGGCACCTTCATCGGGGTGGGTCCGTTCGCGGACAATCACCTTGCGGGTGCGCGGACAGTCGGCAACGGTTGCCGCGACCACACCCGCACTCCCGGCGTGCATTGGGGGGACTGCAGTCCTCAGAATGTACGCCGGGTGACCGGTGCAGGAGTATTGTCTGGTTTTTAGTGGCCCTGTTCAGGGCGTTAGGTAGGGCCCTGCTCATTTCACCCGGCCTAAGGGCTGGCTGAAATGAGCAGGGAGGAGTCCCACATACCTTCTTCTCGCTCCCCCGGTGGTTGAAGGATGCGTAAAGCATTTCCCAGACAAAAAAAGGGAGTCACCCATTGGTGACTTGTGCTCTCTTATGGTTGGAAAACAATATTCAGGCTTATAAAGTGTGTATGGTATCTTAGTGAATATATCCCTCTAGACTGCTCATAAACATAATGTGGGGTGGAGTAACTCAATCCAGTTGATACATAGTCACGCCAAATTACCGCAGCAATGCGACTGTTATTAGGTCTTATATTAAAGGGAAAGAAAATTCCTAAAGATTATCATCAATAAACCATAAACATACATTTAATTTAATATTCAGAACTCCACCAGTATCTTCAATTCAAGGAGCATTCTCTCTTGATCTTCTTATTATGAAGAATTCTTGAATACCTCCTGATGGTTTATAGTAGCCTAGTACAATCATGTGAGGTGCCAAATCTCAATAATGAAGAGGTCCAAACCTTCAGACCACAGCTAACACCTTCTCTTTTTGATTCTGACTGGTCACTAAGCCCTCTACTTCATGGTATCCTGGTGCTTTAATTCCAAAGCATTAGATTTTTGGTCGTGAGGTCAGCGTCCCTGACGAGGTCATCGTTCTACCTAACGACTTTAACCAGTCATTGGAACTGACGTCATCAACACCCAGACACAATGACCACAGACACCGATAGATCAGAAGGAGGATCGTTGTCTTTTTCTACCCCACTCCAGTCTATATATTCTACGTAGTCCTGTACAGAATAAATAATACAAGGGAGAAAAACCAGTCCTTACTGAGTTTCAAATCAAATCGAATTAAAAATTGTTGATTCAATTTAGGGTGTTACTAGCACTCATGAATGTCTAGAAGCTACGCCATCGGTTCGTAAATCTGCGGCGGGAGACCTTGTACTGAGAAGAACCGGCAAGAAACTCAGCAATAGCTGCTTTTACTCTCCCTGTATTATTATATTTACAAAGTCTTGAAGTTGAAAAATGACTTCATTATGAGATGATTCATGAAGTCACTTTCCATCGCATAATGTTCACCTGCATTTTGATTGCTGTGTCATACGGTACTCAAAGGTGACTGACTGACATAGTGATCTATCAACGCACAGCCCAAACCACTGCACGGATCGGGCTGAAATTTGGCATGCAGGTAGATGTTATGACGTAGGCATCCGCTATATATCCGATAAAATAGGGAATGAAAGTTTGTATGAAACTTTTTCAATTTTAAACCGATCGGGCTGAGAATTTGCATGCAGGTATAAGAAGAATCATAGATGAATGTCATTGTGTATAATCCAAGCCTGAGAACAAAAACTGTAGTCAACACTACAGCTCTACACCGAAGCGAAGCGAGGGAGGGCTACTAGTACGGTATAAATGCAAAGTATAACTAGATGACATTTTAATAGTAAAGAAGCAAATCGCTGAATTTTCTTTTTGGACTCGACTCCGTTCAAATACACTTAGTATTTTACCCGAATTCTGTTGGCACACGTATTCGGGCTAACGGCTTAGTGTAATTGCGCCATAAGTGTAAATGAATGGAGTCGAGTACGCCCGTTTTCGGGATAGACCAGTTCCCGAGGCGTTAAATTCATGAAAACCACGGATTTCAGTTACAGTGAATGAAATTAAAAAAATCAAAATGGAGTGTTCAGCTAATAAATATAAATATTTCCAACACTCACACCAATTAGCCTAGCCCCAAAGTAAGCACTGTAAGGCTTGTGTAATGGGATACTAGGGTAACGGATAGAATACACGTACAATACAATACAATACAAAATTCTTTATTGAAACACCACAGTACAGTACATAAATGGGGTAAATACATTATGTTTAAACAGTGATTCAATGGGCGGTCTTATCGCTAAAAGCGATTTCTTCCAGACAACCTTTGGATGGAGAGGATGGAGATTGAATGAAATTGGAGTCGGTGGTGTTATAAAAGAAACAAAGGATATAAAAATGTATATAACTATATATATTAAATATATATACATACCATACATACATAGAAAAAAAAAACATGTACAGTACATATATAAGTATATTTATATAGTAATACATGTAACATCCATGAACTGGAGTACAAATGTTCGTATTCATCACACAAACATCTGCCCCCGCCGGGATTCGAACCTGGGACCTCTCGAGTCGGCGACACCATGAAACCCGGCGTACAAACCACTCGGCCACGGAGGTCGTCAAGCTAATGATACATATAAAAAAGTTTACCTATTAAAAAAATGTGATCTTAACTTTTTGTTATCAAATTTGAAAAACAAAATTAAATACATAGCAATAATAATTGTTTTATCTATTTATTTATTTTGAAACTTTATTGACCAAAATATATAACATTGGTGCAAAAGGCGGACTTAATGCTAAAAGCATTCTCTCCTAGTCAACCTTTGACACACATGTTTGAGAGATGTTCATTTATGTAATCTATGTCTACTTAGGTGAAATCTAACTTATACATGAAAAAAATATTAGTTTAAGTAGAATTATATACTCGTATACTCGAAGGAGCTCGATGGCGCAATTGCTTAGCTCGTTCGGCTGCGATCGTTGAAGTTAAGCAACTTTCGCAGTGGTCGGTCATTGGATGGGTGACCAAAAATTTACTATCTCGAGCTCCTCCGTGCTTCGGAAGGCACGTTAAGCCGTTGGCCCCTGCTGCATCTGCAGTCGTTAGCACCCACCAACCCGCACTGGGCCCGCGTGGTGGGTCATGTCCCCAATCTCCCTAATCCATCCATAGGGAAGGCCTGTGCCCCAACAGTGGGGACATTAAAAGGCTGATGATGATGATGATGCTCGAATGTTAATTGTTTGCATTTTTTGGTATAAAAGAAAAACTAAAAGCACGAAAAAATTTTAGGTAAACATTGTAATTTATAATATAATTAACAATATTCCATTTCAATCCTAAAAAAATATTCACTGTTACAAAAATCCGAGGTATAAACCCCCAGGCACTCCACTAGGTAGATTTCCTATTGTTTACCCGACACCGTCTTCCAGTCCGTGTTCCGGTGTAAATATTGCATCGGTTGCCCGAATTCGAATAATGTCTTTCATCTAGCGACCAAATGTAATTGCGGCATAAGTTTCCAACATAGGTGACGTCACAGCCGATAGCTAGAAAATTATGTTTTGAAACAATATAATATCTTCATTCTTCCCACTAATAAAAAAACAGCCAAGTGCAGTCGGTCTTACCAACCGAGGGTTCCGTACACATTTGTAAGTCGTTTACATTAATTAAAAAAAAGAAAGGACCCAGAATCGAGCCTTGAGGAACATCCTTTTGGTTGTTGGCCCAACCCGTAGACCCAAAGCTACTACATACTGTTACTATATCATACTGCCAGTTATAGCTTTTCTGTTAATACAGAACACCCGTATGGGGAAGCAACCGCCATCTAACTATATATCCAAAAATAAAAAAAAGTAAGTGCGCAAAAGAATTAGGGGAAAAAAACAAGCACCTAAGTGGCCCCTTTTCAGGTGCTTGTTTAAAAAATAACCAAAAAGAAAATAGAAAGAAAATCAGAAAACAAAAAATAAAACCGACTTCAAAATCTAAATGGAACTAAAAAGTAAAAAATAATACTTATCTGGTTCATGATTTTTAAGTCGGGCGGGTCAAGATTGAAAGACGTAGATATTATTACCGATCAGAAACGAAAATCTATTTAATGTTTCAATCTTGACCCCGCCCGGACGGAGAAATCGGTGAACATGCTTAAGAAAACATCGCGTGTGCCTTTGAAATTTGAAGGTTTCCCTCGATTACCCCGGATTCCACCATCAGATCCTGACTTGTTTCCAATGGGGCCATCTCGGAAGTGCACTCTTTCGAATAAAAAAAGAATTTTGGAAATCGGTCCACAATTGACGGAGATATCGGTGAACATACATTAAAAAATCTATATACATATATAAAACTCAAAGGTGACTGACTGACATAGTGATCTATCAACGCACAGTCCAAACCACTGGACGGATCGGGCTGAAATTTGACATGCAGGTAGATGTTATGACGAAGGCATCCGCTAAGAAAGGATTTTGATCAATTCTACCCTCAAGGGGATAAAATAGGGAATGAAAGTTTGTATGAAACTTTGTCAATTTCAAACCGATCGGGCTGAAACTTTGCATGCAGGTATAAGAAGAATCATAGATGAATGTCATTGTGTATAATACAAGCCTGAGAACAAAAACTGTAGTCTACACTTCAGCTCTACACCGAAGCGAAGCGAGGGCGGGCCGCTAGTAATATATATACGGTCGAACATAGAACCTCCTCCATTTTTGAAGTCGGTTAATAAAGAACATACGAGTAACCACACCTTACACCCTGTAGTAGTGTTGTGTTTTCCTTGGTAGGTAAGGTTCCAGGGTTCCATTTGGTGCAGCAAATGGAACCCTGGAACCAGCAAGCAAGAAGAGGATGGCTGGAGGCACACCAATTTTTCGTTCATGACTCAAACCCTCAAAACTCATTTATTCAGTGTAGGCCGTTACAAGCTCTTGTGAAAGTCAAACGCTACTAACCTAACACGAATTGAGTACTGTTAAATGGGCTATTCCAATGTTTTTTCCGAAAGTACTACATTAAATTAATATGGGACCATCTCGCTTAAAAACTGATTCAAAATAAAAAAAAAAAAATCATGTGTGATGACACGTGAATAACAATAAAAAATTATACAAAATTAATTTCTATGATCTAAAAAGTTTTTTCAATTACAAAAATCAATGACATGTTTTAACTTATCTTAAAATAATATTATGATAAATGTCTCTTTTCTTTCCTTTTTTTTTATCTGAGATTTAGAAACTTTGTAATATTAATTGACAATAAGATGTTGATTCTGGCATGATTCTCTAAACCTAAAATTAAATTTGACAACATTGTAACCTTATCATTCTCTATACAGAATGAAAAGGAGAGACTGATGTTAAATTTAGTTTTAAGTATAGAGAAGCCAGAATGGACACCATTGTATATTTTATTGACATAATATTAGGTAACTCTGACATTCATAATTCTATAAAAAAATGTAATAAGTAATTAAACGTTTTTTTTTTCTTTCAAATATGTTCCATATTATGTAAATGCATGCTATTTTTTAAATGGTAAAACACGTGCTCAATCCACTTTATGCAATACCTGTATAGAGTCTGTGCGGAAAAAGAATGGGATTTAGATTGAAGGGCGCTGTAGTGTTTTTCTACCGTATTTGTAAGGTTTTACCCCTTTTAGACATGATTAAATACAAAAAACCGCAAGAAATCATAACAACAAACAAATCCGTATCAATACAAAACTTTGACGTTTTACAGATTGCTGGGTTTGATTGCCAAATAAAAATCTTAATGTAAGTTCCGTTTTTCGCCACGCCCATTCTCTTTCCGCACAGACTCTACCGTGATTTTAGCAAATAAAGATTATGATTATGATAAAAAATATACTGACGCATTGGGAACCTCCGCTATTTTAAGTCGGTTAAAAAAGAGGAGGTTTTTGATCTGGCTATATTCTGCCTCATTTCCTTTTATCCTCCTATTTCAAAGGAAAAAATTGTAAAAAAAAAACAATATTTTTATGGCCATCATATTGTTTTTATTAATATACAAAGATGTAAGAATATTTACGATACCCTATACATCCAAATATGCGCGCAGGCCTTTGGAGCTTTTGATAGAATAGAGAAAGACACATTCACGAAATCTAAAAATAATACATTCTTTCTTTTGGAATTAATTTATTTATATTTACATAGAACTATTTAAAATTACAAAAGCTTCAAACTATTTAATATCTTAAAACTTAAAAACCAGGAATAAATAAGTACTTAAATAATATACAATTTACAAAATAACTATATCACCCCCAGCGCCGCTGTCAGGAATGGTGCCCAATAGGCTGGCAAAATTTTCACGTTTGATAGCAAGGCTAAGTTGACCAAGGTAGCCAGCCTTCTGATCACCGGTCACCTCGGTGAGTCTCTTAGACAATTCCTTAAAGAACGAACGAGCGCTTGGACCCCATGGTCCCATAGTCTCAACTACTCTTTTTTTTAACTATAGGGGGATAAATAATTCCTTACTAAGTTACATGCTGGATTTTCTGAGTACAAGGTCTCCCGCGGTAGATTTTCGACTTTCACTGGTGTTTAAAACATAGTATAAACTAAAATAAATTAATAGAAAAACGTGTTGAATTTTTGTGATTGACAAAAATCTCTAAATAATCGTACGGATCTGGTCTTTGTTAAGTAAACTGGGTGGCGGTTTCGGTCAGTGATATTGTATACAGCACTTAGTAGCAGATATAAAGTGAATTTCTTTAGGTCTCTAGCTGGCGACCTTGGTTTAATACTGAGCGCGTTTCCATTGTACGCGGACGATACGGCTTTTCTGTCTGACGTTCGAATTGTTAGGTTCACATTTATTGTCGGTATATCGGGTAAATTAAGTTCTTTTTTTTTTGTTTTTTTACTATTCAGTTTAGATTAAATCATTCTATTACACGTGGGTAGTACTTTATATGATTAAATAATTAATGATGGTGGGAGTATAGGGATGGGCGTTTTTAGAATAACGATGCGCGATAACGATGCCAGGTTCGGATGCGCGCATCCGATGCGACTGGATGCCGTTATTGGATGCCGATGTCATGTAGTTTTTGTCAACATTACTATAGCAACAGTGCCACAAACTTATCTGTGCCGGTGGATATGTCGCTAGCGGTGAACAAATATGTCACAATGCTATAGATAAATATTGTAGTTCAATTTTTTGCCACCGGCACAGAAAAGTTTGTGGCACTGTTGCTATAGTAACGTTGACCAAAACTAGATGGCATCGGCATCCAATAACGGCATTAAATTATTGGCATCAGATAACATACCGAAAAGTAAATAAATGGTTTTCGATTACATTTCCAAGTCCTGATTCAAGGAATCGAAGGGTAACACCCACACAAAACACGCATCTGTAGAAATTCATATTGCATCGTATCCTGTGATACAAGATATCGACATTCAGTTGACATCGATGCGATGCCGGCATCGATGCGGACATCCAATGCGATTTATCTGATACCGATGCGCATCGATTTCAAAAATATCTGTAAACGCCCATCTCTATTCGTCTTCTTTTATACCTTCAGTTTTTGACATGTTTAATTTTGTCAATCTTACATTTCTTTAAGTTACGTCTTCGGTTATTATGTAAATGAAAAGTTTGAGTTCAACGTAGTCTTGATACGTTTTTCTTATCTATTTCATTAGTATGATAAATTAGAGTGATATTTTATAATATATTCTAATAACACCATGGAATTTGAAAGTACTCTACCTTCTAAGAAAGAAAGAAATAAGTTTTTACTATCCAAATAAAGAAACAATATCAAAATTACAGCAAAATAAAAAAAAAACAAAAGAAGTAATTGAATGAATGAACTCTTATTATTAAAATTTATTTATACGTCAATTTATTTTACGTAATGTTCTTTGTTTTTTTTATGTTTTTTATTTCAATTAAATATAATGTAGTTTTTCATTTTATTTGATTTGCTATATAAATACACAGCTACTCATAACTGCCCTAGCTGTTAGTGGAAATTTTGCTGATGTACGTTATTTTATATATTTAATTAATCAAAACGTAATAAAACATTGTTTGTTTCCCAAATAAAAAAGACATCTAGCACACAATTAGGTTTAGGAACCCGGTCTCAATATGGCCTGGTGCGACGACAGGGCGTGTTATTGATGACTGACAAACATAAATGAACAATTCAAACTCTGGACATTTTTTACAAGCGGGAAGAGTACTGTTGTGGACATAGGACAGGAGGATCAAGCGCTCTTTTCTGACAAAATATAAAAAAAATCAACGGTGAGCATTGTTTTAAACTTTATGGGATATTGCAGTAATTTTTAGGGTTTTTGACTTCGCCAATTTTTGTTAATAACGGGATTGTATGAACTTTGTTTTTTGTGAGTGCCCGATATTTCGGCACTGTCACAAGTGCCATGATCTCGGTGAAACTGAAGTAATTGCGGGTAGAGTGTTAATGACAGACGTTTAGTCTACCCTCCGACGAAGTCTTTTATTGCGCTCGCTACTCGTACCACTTTTCATGTTCTCACTAAAATTTATTGTAACTTAGTGAGTTTTCAGAATACGCAATTGTGTATTTTAACTGCCATTGCTGCTGAGTTTCTTGCCGGTTCTTCTGAGAACAAGGTGTTACAAACCGAAGGCGTAGCTTCTCGACCTTCACAAGTGGTTTTCATTTTAATTAGTACTCGTATATGAATGTGAACTAAGCTATGTGTACACTTAAGTGAGGTATAAGGGATTTGACGCTTGATTTAAAGTGTCACGCCCCGTCTGCAGAATAGCACAGTTAAGTAACGATACTATTTATTGTCGTTGAAGCAAGAACCGTACTCAACGACAGAAATATTACACAATATGTTAGTTTGTAGGGTTCCAGGCCTCCACGGGGTAAGTATTGGGTTTAGACTAACAAGGCGCCTACATTCACAATCAACTTCAGTAGGGAGAGGTAATTTTCTACCTCTCTTTAAAAAAAAAAACAAAAAATGCTAGTGAAATAACAAGCACGACAATTTTGATGCATCGTCTTTGACAATGGAGATAGTGCAAACTCAGACACATAACCTTGCGTATTTTGGTAACGATCATTATCAGTCAGTATCGTGGGGCGTTGACCTCACGCCGAATTAGGCCAAGCCGACGTGAATGACATAAACGCCCAGACTCGACACCGGCACGTTTCTCACAACGTTACAATTGAGAGTTTGCATTTTTTTTATTTTTATTTTTTTTATAGTGATTGTTCCAAATATTTAAAGATATTATATTGTTGGGAATAAATATTTGTATATAAAATATATATATATTCAATAAGCACTAGTAAATAACACAGAAGGATACGAATCTGTTCTGTAATGAATATGATAAGCACGGAACTACTGAACCATTTACCATTTCACGGGTAAACCGCTACACTGGCATTAGTGAAATTTGGTAACGAGGAAAAATTTACCTTAGAGAAGAATATATAATTAGGTAAATTCTTAGTCTTAAAAATTAAAGTCTGAAAGGTTATTATACCTATAGAGGACAAGATTTGATATTGGGAATCCGATTATCGTGTCGTGTCATGCGAATGGAAACAGTCGCAGTAAACACCCGTCGCGTATCACAGTAGCTGCGAGACCGGATCAGTAATATAATGCAACGAGAAAAAAAAATGGCCGCACATCTCGGTTTAAATCGACAACTCGCCGTTATCAACATAGTATGTACGGTTTAGGTTTTAAGTTTTAATGGGAAAAATAATATTCCTGACAAAATTCAAAAAATTCAAAATTCAATATCGTTTATTCAGTCTAGGCTGTTACAAGCACTTGTGAATGTCTAGAAGCTACGCCATCGGTTCGCAAATCTACGGCGGGAGACCTTGTACTGAGAAGAACCGGCAAGAAACTCAGCCAGGGCTGCTTTTTTCTCCCTGTATTATATACAGAGTCGTCAAATTGAAAAATGACTCCAATATGAGGTAACTCATAACAATAACACAGAGAGGTTTAAGATTAATAAATAATTCTTGCAATCACACCATAATTGGCTAATGCCTTACCCCTAAAGTAATCACTGTAAAGCTTGTGTTATGGGATACTAGGGTAACGGATAGAATACATAGACTGATACATATCTAAGTATATTTATATAGAAATACAGATTAAACATCCATGACTGGAGTACAAATGCTCGTATTCATCACACAAACATATGCTCCCACCGGGAGCCGAAACCGGGACCTCTCGAAGAGGCGACACCTTGAAACTCGAAGTACAAACCACTCGGTCACGGAGGTCGTCAAATTGTTTTACTTTTTTGGTTTTACACAATTTGCGTTTTTATGTCTGCGATCTTTATTCTAACTAATGTTTATTTAAAAAAATGTGAATACATCCGTCTTTTCATTATTCAGAAAGTAATAATAAAATATACTGATTGATGTAACAATACAATGCTTTCACCCTATGCATTTGCACCCCACGTACGGAACCCTTGTAAGGGTGAAAGTCTTTTTCTATTGGCCATGATATCCCTTCAAAGGGTGCAGCAACAAAGAATGACCAATCAGAATGTGTTTTAATGTCATTTTGATTAAGCTTGGATATGGTTTTTATGTTTTCTAAAACGAGGCAGTCGCTCAGTGAGGAGCTTGTTCAAATGGTTAGCACGTTCGGCAGCGATCGTTGAAGTTAAGCAACTTTCGCAGTGGTCGGTCATTGGATGGGTGACCAAAGAAATTTTGCTATTTCTTCCTGCGTTAATCAGTTGGTCTCGGCTGCATCTGCAGGCGTTATCATCTACCAATACGCACTGGGCCCACGTGGTCCAATCATGGTCCAAAATCCGCCCGTCATGGTCTAATCTCCCTATTCCATTCAAAGGAAAGACCTGTGCCCCAGCAGTGGGGACATTGATAGGCTGATGTTGATAATGAGTCACTCAGTGTTGGAAGCAGAACTCGTAGTGCTCTGATGATAGGAATGCATCCTCTAACTTATGAACTCAGTAAATTTCAATAAATGTTCTTTAAACCAAAGATTCTTGCATGACATGACATTTTATATTGGTCAGTATTATCTTATATATCTAATATATAAAATTCTCGTGTCGCGGTGTTTGTGGTTAAACTCCTCCGAAACGGCTCGACCGATTTTCGTGAAATTTTATATGCATATTGGGTAGGTCTGAGAATCGGATGTAATCTATTTTTCATCCTCCTAAATGTTAAGGGTAATCCACACCTAAATTATTTATTTTTCAATTTAAGATAATATTTTTTTTATGATACATTATGCACAAATACATACAACCCTAAATTTTCACACTTCTTCCACCAACCCTTATTTTTTTATGGCGGTACGAAGTTCGCTGGGTCAGCTAGTCTAATATATAAAATTCTCGTGTCGCGGTGTCTGTGGTTAAACTCCTCCGAAACGGCTTTCCCGATTCTCATGAAATTTTGTGTGCATATTGGGTAGGTCTGAGAATAGGACAACATCTATTTTTCATCCCCCTAAAATGTTAAGGGTAATCCACACCTAATTTTTTTTTTCAATTTTAGATAATTTTTTTTATGATACAACATACAAAAATACATACAACCCTAAATTTTCACCCTTCTACCACCAACCGTTATTTTTTTATGGCGCTACGAAGTTCGCTGGGACAGCTAGTAATTTTATATAATTCTTAATTACTTAATTGGAATGTATGATTGTTTGATTTTAAGGTGGGATATATTAAGTAATTTTGTATGTACATAGTTTTCATTTTATTAATACATACATTTTATTATTCAATTCAAATTAATTATTTATTTATAAATTTTATATTAGATTATTTCAAAATTTTATTCATAAGAACACAAAGTATTGCAATGCCGTTACTGAGTTCATGTAACGTACTTTATAACATGTATTTCACCATCTCTGTAACTATAGAATGCAATAAATGATTTGATAAATAAACACAAATTTACAAAACAAAAAATATACATGCCCACTGTCGCCGTCAGCAATGGTGCCCAAAAGGCTAGCAGCATTTTCTCGTTGGATACCAACGCAGATACGTTGACCAAGGTAGCTGCCAGCCTTTCGATCATCAGTCATTTCGGTGATATTCTTGGACAATTCCTTAAAAAAGGAAAGCCTTGGACCCCTTGTAGTAGCAGACCTCAGTAAATTATTGAGGAACTCTGTGGCTCGTCGAATCCCAGTGGGGCAAATATTAGTATGATGAAAACGGCAAAAAATAACAATACAATACAAAAACTGTATATTATTATTATTTAAAATTAAATAAAACTAGTTTTTACGGGTTAATGCACGAAACTTTATTTATTTACATATTTGAAGGAGATAGAAAGCCTCTCTTGAGTTTGTTTCGCCGGTTCTTCTCCGGAAGGTCTCCCAATTTTGGAACCGGTGGTAGTTTACGGTAGTTAGGGTCAAATAAATGTGATCTTGATCGTGATCTTCGCTCTTGCAGGCACCTTACCCTTAAAACTCATTTTCACCATTCTGGTTTCGTTTCCAAATCTTTCACCATTACAGCTATACGTCTTTGGAATGCTTTGCCATTGAATATTCGCAGCTCGTAGTAAGTTGTAGTTCAAAAAACTAGTGCATGCACACTATCTGACCGTCTAATATTTCTCTGGTCTGCAGTCATCTATACCATCTGATATAGTTATTTCTAACTAATTAAGTGTATGTATATATTTATATATGTATGTTTATTAATTTATATATATATATATGTGTATTTGTATTTATATATATAGGGATATTTTATTATTAGATATAATATATATTTATCGTTTATAGTATAGTATAGTTCTGTAGGATAATATTATTATTATTATTTTTCTCTAACTTTAGTAGCTCGCACTCTATCGCCAAAACATCCGTCTCATACACCCATACTGGTTGACTGGTAGAGAATGCCTATGGCATTAAGTCCGCCATTTACTGTTTTTGGTAATAAAGAATAAATAAATAAATAAATAAATAAATAAACTCAAAATTACAAAAAAGAATTTTAAATAAAATACTTTATTAAGTAAATTAAATAATAAATTCATACATAGACAATAAAACTTAAGAATCGAACAATGAAATAACCAAACGCTCAATAAAAGTCTTTCGAAGGTAGCTCGACAAATTAAATAAAAGTTTTATTCTGACGACGTAGCCTGTAAAGGCTACGAAACGTCAATAAATAAATAAAGTTTCGTGCATTAACCCGTAAAAACTAATTTTATTTAATGAGTGATGTGCGTGAAAACCTAAGAAAGAAATATTATTTAAAATTATATTTTTATTAAAACTCAGCAATACGGTGGTAGAGTTTTCCCTATCTGTTGTTACATAATAATAATAATAAAAAGTATTTTTATGAACATCCATCCATCCATCCATTAGCCTTTTTCCGTCCACTGCTAGACCGGGGACGGGGGAGGCCTATCCTCCATAGAACATTAACATAAGTGCATATAATTAAACAACGACGAAAGCACCCCAGTAAGTAATTTGAAAATATTTGTTTTGGGCCTGGATCGCTCCAAAACCTTTGTAACCAGTAACACAAAAATATGTTTTTTTTTTATGTTATGTTATAGGGGGCATACTCGCAGACGGCTCACCTGATGGTAAGTGATCACCGTCGCCCATGGACACTTGCAACACCAGGAGTATCACAAATGCGAAGCCGGCCTTTAAGGAAGGTGTACGCTCTTTTTTTGAAGGTTTTTGGGTCGTATCGGTCCGGAAACACTGCTGGCGACAATATATTCCACAGTTTTGTCGTACGTGGTAAAACATTTCGACAAAAACTCACGGTTGTGGATAGCCACTCATCAAGATGATGGGGATGAAATTCTTGTCGTGATGTACGATGGCGAAATGCAGCAGCTGGAATTAATCCGAACAATTCCTCAGAACACTCCCCGTATTTAGTAAAATATGTATTGTACACCACGAAAAACATTGAACATTTAGCACTCAACTATCTAGTACAAGTTATGCATAGGCGGCCTTCTCGCTAAAAGCGATCTCTTCCAGGCAACCTTTAATAACGTTTGTAGTTTGAGAGCTCCACTTAAATATTAACTACGCATATGGTTTGCGGTGAAATTTGGAACACATTCTTATGTAGTATGATAATTAATAGAATACATATACTGTACTGTACATATAATGAAATGAAATGAAATGAAAAGTCATTTATTCAGTCTAGGCTGTTACAAGCACTTGTGAAGGTCAAGAAGCTACGCCATCGGTTCGCAAAACTACGCCGGGAGACCTTGTACTGAGAAGAACCGGCAAGAAACTCAGCAAGGACTGTTTTTTTCTCCCTGTACTGTTATATACAGAGTCGTCAAGTTGAAAAATGACTTCAGAAATACGTCTGAAGTCACTTCCATTACATCATTTAGAATATAAATATATAGTTACAATTAATTTTATAGTTAACATTATATTTAGTATATAGGAAGCGGCATTAGATAGGTACAATATTACTGTTATGAAAAATGACTAATACCTATTTAATAACAAATTATAAGAAACACTATGTCCATGCATTACGATCATTTAGATAATCATCAACTTTATACTAATATGTGTGTATTTATATAGAAATACATATTAATCATCCATGAATGGAGTACAAATGCTCGTGTTCATCACACAAACATCTGCCCCCACCGGGATTCGAACCCGGGACCTCTCGAGTAGGCGACACTTTGAAAACCCGGCGTACATACCACTCGGCCACAGAGGTCGTTAACGGAGAATAAGCTTGACTCTATGTTATGCCTCTGTTCATTGAATTACAAAATTAAATGGCACTCGAGTGATATGAACAACACGCTGCGTCACTAATCTGAGCTTATTTCTCGCTTATTAGTAAAGAGGATACAGTATTTTGAGGAGCTCGATGGCGCAGGTGATCGTTGTAGTTAAGCAACTTTCGCAGTGGTCGGTCATTGGATGGGTGACCGAAAAATACTATCTCGAATTCCTCCGTGCTTCGGAAGGCACGTTAAGCCGTTGGTCCCGGTTGCACCTGCAGTCGTTAGCACCCGCCAATCCGCACTGGGCCCGCGTGGTGGGTCATGGCCCAATCTCCCTATTCCATCCACAGGGAAGGCCTGTGCCCCAGCAGAGGGGACATTAAAAAGGCTGATGATGATACAGTATTTTATAAGAAAGTTTTAAAACGACAGCCAAACTTGGGTAGAGTGAACTGTGTGTGTGCTTGCTTGTGTCATAAGAAAAAAGCAAAAAAAAGCCAAGCAAAAGTCGACCGTGCCGGACGCAGTCAAATTGACCCGGACAAGAGATCAAAAAGCTTTACACTGTCCGCCTTTTTTTCCGGACGGATGGCAAAGCTTAAACCAGCCGTTAGGCCAAAGGTCAGCATTGGATATTGTTGGCTCGATATACCAAACATTCAGCTTTATCTAAATCTATAAAAAAAACTCAAAGATGACTGACTGACATAGTGATCTATCAACGCACAGCCCAAACCACTGGACGAATCGGGCTGAAATTTGGCATGCAGGTAGATGTTATGACATAGGCATCCGCTAAGAAAGAATTTTGATCAGTTCTATCCCCAAGGGGATAAAATAGGGAATGAAAGTTTGTATGAAACTTTGTCAATTTTAAACCGATCGGGCTGAGACTTTGCATGCAGGTATAAGAAGAATCATAGATGAATGTCATTGTGTATAATACAAGAAAGAGAACAAAAACTGTAGTCTACACTTCAGCTCTACACCGAAGCGAAGCGAGGGCGGGCTATTTCATGTCAATTTTAAACCTATCGGGCTGAGACTTTGCATGCAGGTATAAGAAGAATCATAGATGAATGTCATTGAGTATAATACAAGCCTGAGAACAAAAACTGTAGTCTACACTTCAGCTACACCGAAGCGAAGCGAGGGCGAGCTATTTCACCGAGTCGACATATGGCACTAACATTATGTGCCAATTTTGTTAATTATTTTCGTAAATGAAATTAAAAATTCCAGGCATTTTGCTACAATTGTCCATATCTTACTTGAACGACATTTATGTTTTGAAAAAAAAAGGGCTTTTTCTTAAGGCAATCTATCAACAAATTGTCGTTAATTCATAACATTACATCGAGAATGTGTCAGATTTGCGACAATTGTATTGTAGTGTTTTCTTTGTTAGTGACAAAACGGCTCTCCGTGAAAGCTTGAAAAGATAGCTTCTTATACAGGAGAATGTATAAAGATCGGTAAAATTTCTCCTTCGAGAAAAGAAAACCTCCGCATTAGCAAAACCCAGTATTGATCATTTAATAAATGAAATCAGTGCAGTAAATAGATCACCCCACAACATCCGTCGGGTTACATATGTTAGTGACATATGTCACTGTCACTTTTTTTTAACATTTATTGTGATAACGGAACAGTGGGCATCATAATGTCCAACAGTGGGCCGATTCGGTGCGCGGTGTAGTGTCAGCCCGTGGACCAGCCGACGCTAAAGTCTGCTCGCAAAAAGTGGTTGGCGGCCGGTCAATGACACGCGGCAACCGACGACCGCGCATAGTCAGAGAGATACTGTACCAAACGTTTGGCCAACTTGGAGTCACATCTTCTTCTTCGGCATTGTCCTAATACAACGCCATAACGCGATCATCGCGCGTTTAAACGATGCGACCATCGCGTGATCGCGAACTGGGTGTCTTAATAGAACGCGAATACGGAACGGGTTAGCCCTGCCCCTCTCCCCGCTTCCTATCGACGCGACGCGATCATCGCGCGAACTTCAGTTAGGACACCTATTTATCGTTAATAGGTTTGATTGCGCGTTCGCGCGAACTCAGATCGCGCGATCGCCTATTAGGACACCTATTATAGATCAATATGTTTGATCGTCGACTCGTACGATGATCGCATCGCTCATTCGCGTTATCGCGTTGTATTAGGACAATGCCTTCGACTTGCAACGGGTGTTTCCCCAACTCGACGTCCTGTATAGCCGGGATCACTCCTGCCAGCCTAGATCCGCCTGGGCCTTCACATTGGTGACTGCCTCTTGAAGGTTCCCCGGTGAGCCGAGGTATTTCGCCCGTTATTCGGCCACTCCGTTGCATTCCAGCAGAACGTGAGTAGCTGTTTCTTCTGCCTCCATGCATCCTCTGCATGGGGTCTGTCCGTGACACCTAAGTTGAAAAGATGTCTGTTAAAATGTGCATGTCCGGTAATAGCACCTGTTACCATGCGCAATGTAGGTTTGCTTAGCTGTAGGAGAGTTTTGGAGAGGGCAGCGTTTACTCGCGGCAAAGCGAGCTTGATCTGCCTGCACGTCTCCAGGTCGAGCCAGTGTTGCTGGTGTAGTGCGGCTGTGTGCACGCGGATTTTGCACATTCAGTGCGGATTGGAGTCACATACAGTGCATCCCAGATCTTGCGGCGCGTGACCGAATTCAGAACTAATTTTAAAAAAGGTATAAATACCCCTTGTTATTTATATGAGGTGTTAATAAGCTTTTATATTTCCTATTATTATTTCCGCTCAATATTGCAAATAGGGTATTTGACAAGTTTTAGGAAACGATCTCACGTTATTGGCTTATGTTTATGGAGTCCGTAAAAAGTGGATATTCATCATTCTGTTATGTATTTCAGTAAAAATAACAAAATCAAAAACTCCATTTTCAAGTTGCAGCGAAAACGTTTCTCTGGACAATATGGCGTCTTACTAGTATGTGACGTCACACGACTGTTACTAAGACGTCAAACGATACAATGTGATGTCACTTTAACCGGAAGTTTACTTGCGTGTGACGTCATTTTAGACTCCGCCAATCCCAAGCGTTTTGAGTCACGTGACAATACATAAGAAAACTATTATCTTTTTCGTTAGTTTATAGTAAAATTATGAATATTTTCTTTTTAGTAAAAATCCCTGCCAATATTCATTCTAAACACAGATGCTAACAATTGGCACTTTATTTTTAACACTGTTAAATACCCTATTATAAAGTTCCCTAAGTGAGGAGATTTTACCTACCTATTTTATGATTATTTCACGAACAGCGTCCCCCTGTTTATAACAAAAAAATGTTACAAGATCCTGGTTCAACTGTATGTTAGGTTCAATTCTATTTTGTCTAAATTATTAATACGATCATATTTTATAAATTTAAATGTAGTGTATCTTCTTTTTTAATTTTCAGTGAGTAAGGTTGTAAGGCTCTTCGAGGTGGGGGATAAGGTCAGGGTAGGCAACGGCCCGACTTTTAATGTCGCAAGAATCTATGACGGCGGCTTCCTAATTAAAATAATTAAATAAATATTTCCAACACTCACACCAATTAGCCTAGCCCCAAAGTAAGCACTGTAGGCTTATGGTATGGGATACAAGGGTAACGGATAGAACACATATAAGTATATTTATATATCTTGCTAGAAATGAAACACCATTAAAGTATATAGTATACTGTTATAGTGATATAACCACCACAGTGATGTGGTCATCATAAGGTGGAGGTTATTTACCTAGAGTACTGCTTGAATTTTAACTATACGTTATAACCTCTTATCTATTAGACAAGTCCGTCCGTCTGTCTGTGGTGCTGTTTCAGCGGCCAAACCGTAAGAGATAGATAAAGAGAATATCTAAGTTATAAGTTAAGAATAGTCTGATAAGACTACAAACCGGATTTGAGTAACGTAGCACTTCCGGTTTTCGAGAAATCAGGTTTTGGTGAACATTTGGTTCACTGGTTTGCTAGTATATCTTAAGAAAATATATAAATTACTCGTCACGTTGTTTGTTCGGGATGGACTACTAAACTAGTTAACCGATTTTAATAAAATTAGCACATTGCGTGCATTTTGATCCAGTTTGAAAGATAGGATAGCTTACACCTCAATATATAGTCGCAATGTTATTTTTCAAGCACAAGAGGAGCTCGATGGCGCAGGTGGCTAGCACGTTCGGCTGCGATCGTTGAAGTTAAGCAACTTTCGCAGTGGTCGGTCATTGAATGGCTGACCAAAAATTTAGTATCTCGAGCTCCTCCGTGCTTCGGAAGGCACGTTAAGTCGTTGGTCCCAGCTGCATTTGCAGTCGTTAGCACCCACCAATCCGCACTGGGCCCGCGTGGTGGGTCATGACCCAATCTCCCTATTCCATCCATAGGGAAGGCCTGTGCCCCAGCAGTGGGGACATTAATAGGCTGATGATGATGATGATGAATGTTATTTTATTGCAAATTCTTACTTTTAGGCGGTACGAAGTTCGCCGAGTCAGCTTGTATATAATGAAATTTTATCACTGTAAGATAGAATGTTTAAATGCAATGTTAAGAACTAAATTGTTCTTAGGCGCTTACTTTTCGTTATTGTTACTCACGCCGCATCACAGCCCCTGGTCTAACAAGTTCCGCAGACGCTCCGAGTGTATGTGTGTGTGTGTGTATGTGATGTCTGCGCGCGCGTGTGTGCACCGGTCTAGACAATAAGGCAGTCGTGCACGGATACAGAGGACAACATATTAAACGTTACAGTGTCACAGGAATTTGGTCCACCTCACCTGATTTAAACAAATATAGTCTTTTATTTTATTTTGGCACATCTTTAAACTGTCATAAAATATTTTTTTATTTGATTAGGCACACATACAGCAATACATATTATACATGACAAAATTATTAATAATATAAATACACTTATGATTTTATTTATTTTTTAAGCATTTAACTGCTAGATGTTTAAATCTAAAGAAAAGTTTACTAGAAAAAAATCCACGCGGACCAGGCAGCGGACGGGACTCGAACCCGCATCCTTCGCTATCCGGGCGAATGCACTGACCATTATGGTAGGGCCGTGGTAGCATAATGGTCAGTGCATTCGCCCGGATAGCGAAGGATGCGGGTTCGAGTCCGGTCCGCTGCCTGGTCCGCGTGGATTTTTTTCTAGTAAACTTTTCTTTA
Source organism: Chilo suppressalis (assembly GCA_902850365.2). NCBI lineage: Eukaryota > Metazoa > Arthropoda > Insecta > Lepidoptera > Crambidae > Chilo > Chilo suppressalis. The sequence goes on from OU963922.1 coordinate 873,295, forward strand.
GATATAAATACACTTATTATGCTTGCCACTTACGAGTGTACACAGACAGCATTCAATACAAAAAATACAGTTTTTAACTATAATAAAATTAAAAATTGTTTAAATAATTAAATTAGAGTAGGATTTAAATATGATTAAATAATATAATTGAATTGATAAATTAAATTAGTAAATAAAAATCCATTTTAACGAGGCTGAGGTGGAATTCAGTAACTAATGTCTTTTTTTTATAGCTAGGTAGGCAAATGACTCTACCCCACCTGATGTTAAGTGGCGATAGAGTCCAAACGCGAAGGTAGCTGGTACAGCAGTTATAAACTGCCACACCAACCACCCTCACCTTGCCGGCCTGCAAAAATGCTTCTTCACGCCTCTCTTAAAGGACTCTTAAAGAAGTCTGAAATGGTTTTGTCTATCTTTAAATATGTCAATGTCTCCCAATTTCGCATTCATGTCATTATAAGTTGAACACATTTTAGAGAGAGTATGATGCGAACAAAAATTAGTTGTACATCGAAGCAGACTGAAAGTCTTCGCCATTTGTCGCCGGGGATAATTGTAGGGAAAGATAATTGGACCATTTCAAGTGTATATTGTTTTAAAATTTCATGGTCACTAACATTATAGTAATATAAGTTATTTACGGGATTGTTACCATGTACCTTGTTTTTAGCGAGTTTCCGATATTTCGGTACTGTTGCAAGCGCCATGATCACGGAGTAACTGGACAGGTACTCAAGGTAAGCGCCATGATCACGGAGTAATTGGACAGGTACTCAAGGTAAGCGCCATGATCACGGAGTAACTGGACAGGTACTCAAGGTAAGCGCCATGATCACGGAGTAATTGGACAGGTACTCAAGGTAAGCGCCATGATCACGGAGTAATTGGACAGGTACTCAAGGTAAGCGCCATGATCACGGAGTAATTGGACAGGTACTCAAGGTAAGCTCCATGATCACGGAGTAACTGGACAGTTACTCAAGGCGCTTGCAACAGTGCCGAAATATCGGAAACTCACCAAAAACAAGGTACATGGTAACAATTCCGTAAATAACTCATGTCAAGTATGTTTTGTTGTGCACATTTAATTCTGTTGTTAAGGAAAGATCAAAAAATAGGAATTGATCCTGAAAAAAACCCATTGATAGCCTAACCTAACTTTTAGCTTATAAATTGCATTACCTACTACTTTTTTGATGATCATTAAAATATGGGCCATTTTTTTTCTTAACGATACCAAACTTAACCAACAATCAGAATCGGTGGGCCAGAGTTCTAGTAAGGCACTCGATTATCAAACAATGAGTATCTTATTTCTTTTTTAAACATACAACTACTCGATGTTTAAATCTAAGGAAAATATTACTAGAAAAAAATCTACGCGGACCAGGCCGCAGACGGGACTCGAACCCGCACCCTTTGCTATCCGGGCGAATGCACTGACCAATTATGCTACCGCGGCCCTGCAGGCCGTGTCGAATTCTTTCTAGCCTTTCCTAAAGTAGTTCAAAATGCATCTTTTTATTACTTTATTGACGTTTCGAATTCTTTCAAGCTGCTTCGTCAGAATTATGATTGAAATGTTTTTCAATCATTATTCTGATGATTTTTCAATTATAATTTTGATGACGTCTTCTTTAATCAGTTATGTTCATTTAGTAATATATCTCTTATCTATTAGACAAGTCCATCCGTCTGTGGTGCTGTTTCAGCGGCCAAACCGTAAGAGATAGATAAAGAGAATATTTAAGTTATAAGTTAAGAATAGTCTGATAAGACTACAAACCGGATTTGAGTAACGTAGCACTTCCGGTTTTCTAGAAATCAGGTTTTGGTGAACATTTGGTTCACTGGTTTGCTAGTTTTGTTATAATAGTAGGTTTTTAACAGCTGATAGTGTGTCTGTACAACATTTTATCTTAGGTAGGTCCAGTCTTCTGTAAGTTGGAGAAGGTTATTTCCGCTTCCAATTTGAGAGCAAAATCCTTTATTCATCACTGTCCTGTGTGACGAATCTGCAAAATAAAATCGTACTTCCGAGATCAATTACTCTAATCTTAGACATAACTTAATCATAAATTACGTCAATACACTATAGTATTACGGAGCCCAAGCGGGTTTTTTTTTATTTTATTTAATTTAATTTTTTTTAATAAATTTACTCAAGTACCGCAGAATAGCATAAGCAACTTGTGAAGTACTTCCACCATTACTGAGCCCTGTATATATAGGGTTGACTTTTGGTCCAACTCAACAACATTTTGAATAGAAGCTACTGGACAATTCACAAAACATCCGACTCGAAGGACCAATGATAAGGGTCCTATGGGAACTTTAAATAATGCGGACTCTAATTATAGGTGAAAACTGGTTTAATGTTAACAAGAACAGATATTAAACATGGATGTGGTGTTCAATATAATTTCAAAAACGCGGTTTGGCCCCGTGCGATGCTGTGCGGGGGGCCTAAGTGTCGCCGCAAACGGGCCACACGCCACAGCCACAAACGCCGCCACGAGAAGCTAGAAGCGGCTACTAAAGTAACTGAAGCACGCGACAGCGGCCGACTAAGGTAAGGGAGAGAGGGGTGGGGAATCGCGCGAGTGACGTGTGGCGGCGTTTTGTATCGGCGCATTAAGTGGCCGGTGCGGGCCACAAGAAGCGAGCAACGACGATTTGTAGCGTGTGGCGGCCACCGGCGTACCGTGTGTGGCGAGTCCATATAAAATGTATGAAAACTACAAGAAATATGCCGGTGGCAGCGTTTTGTAGTTGTGGTCGGTGGCCCGTGTGCAGCGACTCTAAGAAAGTGTATCCGTCGCCGCGGCCGCTCTTCCCCTTGGTCGTGGTCTCTCCTCCTGCACGTCTCCTCCCATGCGTAAGACTGGTCGGCGACACTTTTGTTGTTGATTTTTTTTTGCTATATCATCATCATCAGCCTATTAATGTTCTCACTGCTGAGGCACAGGCCTTCAATATTTCCAACACTCACACCAATTAGCCTAGCCCCAAAGTAAGCACTGTAAGGCTTGTGTTATGGGATACTAGGGTAACGGATAGTATACATATACTGTACAAATATAAGTATATTTTTATAGAAATACATATTAAACATCCATGACTGGAGTACAAATGCTCGTATTCATCACACAAACATCTGCCCCCACCGGGATTTGAACCCGGGACCTTTCGAGTCGGCGATACCATATAACCTGGCGTACTTACCACTCGGATATGGAGGTTGTCAATGGATGGATATGGATGGAATAGGGAGATTGGGCCATGACCCACCACGCAGGCCCAGTGCGGATTGGCGGGTGCTAAAGTCTGCAGATGCAGCCGGGATCAACGGCTTGACGTGCCTTCCGCAGCACGGAGGAACTCCAAATAGAAGATTTTTGGTCACCCATCCAATGACCGACCACTGCGTTAGTTTCAACTTCAACGATCGCAGCTGAACGCGCTAACCACCGGCGCCATCGAGCTCTTCGATGTCTCTTATTTTTGCTATGTATACCTTATAATTTTATTTTTTTAAGCTTGTAACTGCTTGATGTTTAAATCTAAATAAAATATAACTAGAAAAAAATCCACGCGGACCAGGCAGCAGACGGGACTCGAACCCGCACCCTTCGCAGTCCGGGCGAATGCACTGACCAATTATGCTAACGCGGCCCTGACGGCCGCGTCGAAATTCCTCTAGCCATTCTTAAGCTGCAAGGCAGCACCATTTCTTCGCATTGTAGGTAACCCACAATGTCAAATGAATACTTTTACAAGTATTAAACATTTGAAAGAAGAAATAGCAATTATAGTTATAATTTAATTTTTTTAAGCATTTAACTGCTTGATGTTTAAATCAAGCAGTTGTATATATACCTTGTTTGTATTTCCGTAACCGTTTTTACTTAAATAGACTAAACATAAAATGATACAAAACCTTCTATTTGCCTTTTCATCATTATCAAAGCCTATTAATGTCCCCACTGCTGGGGATGAAATAGGGAGATTGGGCCGTGACCCACTACGCGGGCCCAGTGCGGATTTTCCTTTTATATCAACAAAACATAAAATTAAATGTTGAAAGTCAACGCAACCACGCTACTCGGTTGCGTCATAATTTGCAATGTCGGATCGTGTGCAAGATCCCTTATTATCTTGTGCGTGTGATTGTGTGCATGCCGCCTGCAGATTAGTTGTATGTGTGAGTGCGTGTGTACACGACTGCGGTTAGGGCTGCCACTATGGTAGTTCCTCCGTTTATTTTGTTGATATTTATTTTAATTGATTTTTAGTTTGCAAATTGTAAGTAGGTATTATAACAATCTTACAAAATATAAATATATAGGAGTGCGAATGGGGTAGTCTGTCAAATATGTAGGAACGCAACTTAACAGCCGTATCTTTATTTACGTTGACTTACAAGTTTGATGTTTTCACAGCTTCAAGGGATCGTGGATTTAATCTATATATACAAAACTCAAAGGTGACTGACTGACATAGTGATCTATCAACGCACAGCCCAAACCACTGGACGAATCGGACTGAAATTTGGCATGCAGGTAGATGTTATGACGTAGGCATCCGCTAAGAAAGGATTTTGATCAATTCTACCCCCAAGGGGATAAAATAGGGAATGAAAGTTTGTATGAAACTTTTTCAATTTTAAACCGATCGGGCTGAGACTTTGCATGCAGGTATAAGAAGAATCATAGATGAATGTCATTATGTATAATACAAGCCTGAGAACAAAAACTGTAGTCTACACTTCAGCTCTACACCGAAGCGAAGCGAGGGCGGGTCGCTAGTTAAATATAAATGTGTTATATATTATAAATTTCAACTCGATACTTCCACGCGTTTCTAAGTTATACTGTCTTGACTGACATATCGTGATCTTTTAACAGCTCCGTGTTTTCCTATCTTACAAATTGTTTATTATAGTACTGACGTTAACAATAGTTTGCAACGGTAGTGTCCTATCTTCTGTTTCAAAGCTCTCAGTCTCGAACTTCAGTAGTGGCAAGTGTGATGAGCACAAATATTTTTATTCATATTTCACATTATGTAATGAAAGGCGACTTCATGAATCATCTCTGACGTATTTTTTCAACAAAATTACTCTGTAACTAATAAAACAGGGAGAAAAAACAGCCCGTGCTGAGTTTGCTGAGAAATCAACACACATATATATAGCGAATATGCGTGTTATTTGAAAAGGATTATTTTTTTTATTTAAAAACTCTATTGCTTTTGAATTGTCCCTAGGTCAAAATATTTTATAGTAAAATTTCTTGTTGAACAAGAAATTTATTGGTGCAAAACTTGTAGGAATTTCGAAAATCTGAAACGCGGCTAAGCGGGTGTCACGCAGAAATAGAAATAAAGAGTAAAACGTAGCCTATGTGTTAATCCAGGGTGTTAACTAACTCCATACCAAATTTTATTAAAATCACTCCAGCCGTTTAGACGTGAAGAAGTAACAAACATACACACTCACATACTCACACTTTTAAAATAACAATATCTTTTTAAGTACACAAGATACACACTTAACAACAAATCAATATCCATATCGTATCGTATTATATTATATATAACTTATATATGAATAGGAAATAGGAATAGGCACAGCGCAGCTGGTTTTAAGCCTACCCATCGTCAAATTTTTGTGGTTAGTTATTATTAAATGTTTAATATATTAATTACAAAGTCAATTTATTTACTTAGTTGTCATTCAAATCTTAATCAATTCAATGTTAAGTGACGACCTCCGTGGCCGAGTGGTTTGTACGCCGGGTTTCATGGTGTCGCCGACTCGAGAGGTCCCGGGTTCCAATCTCGGTAGGGGCAGATGTTTGTGTGTTGAATACGAGCATTTGTACTCCAGTCATGGATGTTTAATATGTGTTTTTATAAAAATATACTAATATATACAATATATACGTATTCTATCCGTTACCCTAGCATCACATAACACAAGCCTTACAGTGCTTACTTTGGGGCTAGGCTAATTGGTGTGTGTTTAAAAAAAAAGTAATATTTAATCATGCATCTGTACCAGTTATCTTCGCGTTTGGATTCTATCACCACTTAACATCAGGTGGGGTAGAATCATTTGCCTACCTGGCTATAAAAAAAAAGACGGAGACAAGATGGCGACGTTAAAGTCAGTGACAACCCTAATATTATGTGTCACACGAGAGTTCAGTAGTTCAATAGAGGCGGGAGCGGGTACTGTGAAACGCATATCACGAGTTACAAATCCGTTATGAAAACTATTTAAAAAATATTTGTTTCTTAGGTTTTCACGCACATCACTCATTAATAAAATTAGTTTTTTACAGGTTAGTGCACGACACTTTATTTATTTATTGACGTTTCGCAGCCTTTACAGGCTGCATCTTCGGAATCAATTTTTTATTTAATTTTTGTCGAGCTACCTTCGAAAGACTTTTATTGAGCGTTCGGTTATTTCATTGTTCGATTTTTAAAGTTTTACTGTCTATGTAAACGTCAATAAATAAATAAAGTTTCATGCATTTACCCGTAAAAAACTAGTTTTATTATTTTAAAAAAATCTGTACATACGTTATTTTGAGAATGGAGTGTCTTGCATTACGGTTTTTGACACCGTTCTTGTGAAATAACAATAGCTTCAGTTGTTTCAAATGGAAACCGTCTTTTGAGCCCAGAACCTGAAAATGACCATAAGAAATTCAAATAATATTTCGACTATTGTTTTTTTTGTTTTCTATTAAAACTTTTCTTTAGACTTAAACATCTAGCTTAGTTAAATGCTTAAAAATGAAATAAAAACAACAATAAATGCTATTTCTTCTTTCAAATGTTTAATACTTGAAAAAGTATTCATTTGACATTGTGGGTTACCTGCAAGGCGAAGAGATGGCGCTGCCTTGCAGCTTAAGGATAGGAAAATTTCGACGAGGCCATCAGGGCCGCGGTAGCATAATTGGTCAGTGCATTCGCCAGGATTGCAAATGGTGCGGGTTCGAGTCCCGTCTGCTGCCTGGTCCGCGTGGATTTTTTTCTATTAAAATATTTCGATTATTTTGAGGCATTTACTACACAAACTAAAAAATTTAAATGTTTAGCATTTTTACACGCGAAGAAAATGTTTTGAAATATATACCTATAGATTGTCTCTGGCCCAATTGGCCCGATCTCCCTATTCCATTAATAAGGAAGGCCTGTGCCCCAGCAGTGGGTCATTAATAGACTGGTGATGATGATGATGATAGATTATCATTATTCTTTTTCTATGTTTCCGTACCTCAGTCGGCAAAAACGGAACCCTTATTTCGGATCACTCGGATGTCTGTCTGTCTGTCTGTCACAGTCGATTTGTTCGGACCAATCAAGTTGAATATTGGTACATACATGTATGTCTGTGAACCAAACACAGATGAAAAATGTAAATAATTAGAATCTTAGAAGAAGTAAATTAGAAAATTAAAATTAAGCTAAGTGTACCGTGTTATTTATCAAACTAGCTGTGCCCTGCGGTGTTACCCGCAGTTTATTTAGGATATTTTCCCTCAGTAAAACGTAGCCTATGTGTTAATCCAGGGTGTTAACTAACTCCATACCAAATTTATTAAAATCGCTCCAGCCGTTTAGACGTGAAGAAGTAACAAACATACACACTCACATACTCACAAACATTCGCCTTTTTAATATTAGTATTATTAAAAGGGCTCAATGTAAATGTTTCTAACATACACTGGCTTATAAAACTAAGTTCGACACTTTTAAAATAACAATATCTTTTTAAGTACACAAGATACACTTTCGAAAATTAAAAGGACTCGAAAAAGGGTTTAATTTTGTACTTACTACAGTTTCATGGTCATTAACATTATAGATATTAACGGGATTGTTACCATGTACCTTGTTTTTTACGGAGCCATGATCACGGAGTAACTGTTACTCCGTGATCATGGCGCTTGCAACAGTGACGAAATATCGGAGACTCATTAAAAACAAGGTACATGGTAACAATCGAAAGGACTACATCGAAACCGTGATCAAAACAGCTTCACGCAAACTCGGAGTCCTGAACAAGGTGCGGCGTTTTTTCACGCCCGATCAACCGTACTTGTTGCACAAAACGCAAGTGCGGTCCTGCGTGGAATATTGCTCGCACCTCTGGGATGGCCCCGCCAAGTACTTGCTCGATGCTTTGGATAGGTTACAGCGGCGCGCGATCCGCATCATAGGCGATGAGGAGGTGACTAAACACCTTGAGCCTCTTCAATTACGCCGTGACGTGGCGTCACTGAGCGCGTTCTATCGTCTGTACCACGGCGAGTGTTCTGAGGAGTTATCCTCTCTTATCCCACCTTCCCCTTCAGAGGACCACGCGCGCTGGCCTACGTTGTCACCGTCTTACTGTGGCTACAATTCCAACGCGTACAAAGAAATTTGGTGACTCATTTCTTTGTCGCACTATCCGTAAATGGAATGCTCTGCCCGCTCACGTGTTCCCTCCCTCTTACAATCCGGGATCCTTTAAAAGAGGCGTGAAGAAGCAACATGCAGGCCGGCAGGGTGAGGATGGCTGGTGTGGCAGGTAGAACTGCTGTATCAGCTATCTTCGCGTCTGGACTTCACCTTCACTTAACATCAGGTGGGGTGGAGTCATTTGTCGGACCTATCTATAAAAAAAAAACCAGTTAATATCTAAAACGTGTTTTTATTTTAAATCTTTTACTTCTAGAGTTTAGAAAAAAAATGTGATACTTTGACTTGAGGTTTGCAGGCCAGTGTATTTTTACGAATATAAAAATAAATAATCTAAAGAATATTAAAAAAAAATGAAAATTTCCCTGTCTCCCAGCACCCTAATCTCAAAACTATTGCGTCAAAAAATTTGAATAAAACTATGGAATGTATCTCCTTGTTTGCTCTCTCTCTTAAAAACTGTATAAGAATCCAGAGTAATGCCGCCTTTTGGTTGACAGTCTAATAAGACTTCAAGAGCTGATTGCCAATAAGACCAATATTCTTATTTGGGAAATAGAATAATATAGAATAACTAGCGGCCCGGCCTCGCTTCGCTTCGGTGTAGAGCTGAAGTGTAGACTACAGTTTTTGTTCTCAGGCTTGTATTATACACAACTAGCAAACCAGTGAACCAAATGTTCACCAAAACCTGATTTCTCGAAAACCGGAAGTGCTACGTTACTGAAATCCGGTTTGTAGTCTTATCAGACTATTCTTAACTTACCTATAACTTAAATATTCTCTTTATCTATCTCTTACGGTTTGGCCGCTGAAACAGCACCACAGACAGACGGACGGACTTGTCTAATAGAAAAAAGATGAGATTCATCTATGATTCTTCTTATACCTGCATGCAAAGTCTCAGCCCGATCGGTTTAAAATTGACAAAGTTACATACAAACTTTCATTCCCTATTTTATCCCCTTGGGGGTAGAATTGATCAAAATCCTTTATTAGCGGATGCCTACGTCATAACATCTACCTGTATGCCAAATTTCAGCCCGATCCGTCCAGTGGTTTGGGATGTGCGTTGATAGATCATTATGTCAGTCAGTCACCTTTGAGTTTTATATATAAAGATAACCTTACTGTAGGATTCACCTATTCAGCTATAGACCGTAGCATGCAAATTTACATAAGTTTTTTATGAAATTAATCAATACGGTCACATGATTGAATAAAGATTATATTGGACCTGTAACACACTGATACTGACTGTGCTTTTCAAAAATTATCATATAATTTCATTATATAAAATAAATCTGGACAAAGCACATTTTTCAGGGTTCCGTGGCTTAACGTGCCTTCTGAAGCACGGAGAAGCTTTAATAATATTAATAATTTTATTTAATATTCTCCATCACTCTACATGTTACATCTTAATTTTAACAATATTTGTATATTTCATAAGATTGCGAGAGACTGGTACCTGAACTAAGCGAAAGCTTGTATCTCAGTGCACCAGTACCCTCCTCTTCGTAAGGTGACCGTTTTATCTTAACAAAGTAAGTTTCTACATATAAAAATACCTGTAGGAGAATATATAATATACCACATATATCCAAATAATAGTCATTATTTGCTTGACAATGTTGTTGCTCAACATAAAATAAAACATAACTAAATAATACTATTGATGCTGTTAGATGCTAAATTTGTTGTAGTTTCATACTTAATGTATGAATTTCCCGTTGGTATCAAGAATAATAAACTAAGATCTCGTAGGTTTGTTCACGTTGATTCTGTATGGGGTCCTCACTTTAGTGAGTCGGTAATCATTTGGGGCCGGGATCGGTGGTCCTGATGAGGACATGGAATTAATAAATTATTTTGAGGTGGCATTCGGGACCGAAACTGTGGTCTCAAATGCCACCACAATTTAATAATTATTTTAAGTGTTATATTGGGACTACATATATGATCTAAGTTCTTATCTTCATTTTAAGAGGCAGACCGTCGAACGGACCGCACACCTGGCTCCCGCAAGCTTTACGGACCCCCGCAGTGGACCCCGTAACTCTTACTTACGGCATACTATCCGCTAAGAAACCCTGCGAATACCCTCTAAGCTGCTGAGTGGGAAATCGTGGGATCCCCGTTTAGGGATTCTGCCGCGTTGGGCCCCCTTCCCCTAATAGTACAGGATCCCAAGACTGCCAGACCTCATTTATTTTCTCATGGACGAAATATGGTTTTCGAATAGTATTAGTGTGTACAACGAACGTACACATACTCGCTGACTTGTGGTGTGGGACAATTTTCACGAATCAGATGGCACGGGCACGTAATAATTTTACTCACTTTACTTACAGTCTGGAGACTGATGATTACGTATGTTGTAGAGTATACAGTGGATCCCCGGTAGTCCGACAAACATTTTGCAGGGCAGTGTCGAACTATCGAATTTGTCGGATTATAGAGTACTGCCTAAGACCCCCTATAATCCGATTTTTTTTACAAAAGAGTACCTTGATAATCTTGTAATCAGACAAATTACAGATCCAATGATAAGATTACAAATCATACTTTGTTATGTATGTCAAATTTAGTAAATTAAACAACACAATAGAAAGGTTGCGTTTTAATTATAAAAGTAACGTCATTAATGCTATAGAATTTACAAAAAAAATATACCCTACACGTCGAGCACAATAGTGATGGTGCGTACAAGTTGTAACTTGTTCAATCGTGATTTAGCGAATACTTGTATGTAATAGACGATGTCGGATTATAGGGGGCGCCGCATTAGCCAGGGGCCGGATTACCGGGGCTCCACTGTATTGTTAACAGTTTGAAATTAATACTGCCTGATACATTCTGTTCGCAGTTTTTGTTGCCAGACACTTTTAATGTCGAAAGCAAAAAAACACAAAACTTACTTACATTCCGAGATCTGATATTTATCTATGACATTTAGGGGGCTATTATTATATTTTGTAAGCTGCCGGTGAAAACGTCGGGGCCATTTTTTCCATGTATAAGGAAATCCTGTGCCCCAGCAGTGGGGAAATAATTAGTCTGATGGTTTTTAAATATAGCTTCTTCTTATTCTTCTAGTGCCTCTCCGAATAGCGAAGGTTCGCAGTCAGCTCAACTAACATTCTTCTGTAAGCCCACATTTCGAATGCTTCTATACGTTTTCTGAGTTCTATTTTAATAGTCCAAGAATAGGGATGATGACTATTTTTTTTTCTTCGTTTATCAGGTAGATTATCAAAAAGTATTGGACACGTATTTTTTCTTTTTTCACATAATATAAACATTGCAGAGATATATTGATTTGAAAAGTCGTATGACGTCACGTTTGAGTACACTTATAAGTGAAAATTCACTCAAAAGTGACGTCACGAGCCCCTACTCCTAAACTTTGACGCGCTATAACATTGTCATTTTTTGGTTGATTGCCCAAAGAAAAAATACGTGTCCATTATTTTTTGATCATCTAACTGGCGGACTAAATAGAATTTCGTTTACTGTACCCCGTCATCACCCCTATTGTATCCGTATAGAAGTATTGGCCAGACGTAACAATCTAGAAGTACCGAGTACGGAGTGCAATGTGAAGACCAAGCTTTTTTGATGAGTAATATCTTTCCTCTCGCTTTCCTGCAATTTGTGGGAGTGATATCGTGAAATGGGACGGAAGTGTGTGACAGGAAGTCGCGAAAGCGCGCTATTTGATTTGATTTTAGAACATAATGTTCAAATGGCTTATTCCTTTTGTAGTAGTAGGTTTTATTTCTTTTTTTACTAATATAAGGCGCTTGCAACAGTGCCGAAATATCGGAAACTCGCTAAAAACAAGGTACACGGTAACAATCCCGTAAATAACTTATATTACTATAATGTTAGTGACCATGAAAGTTTAAAACAATATATTGTTTTTTATGTTAATGTAAATGTGTTTTTTAATTCTTTTTGTAATACTCGTGTCAAATGGTTAATAAAAAATCTCTCTCTCTCTCTCTCTCTTTGTATCTGGTGGCCCGATATTCTAACCATTGTGTTCAAGTCGACATTGTATATAAATAAGTATAGCTATAAAGCATAAAATTATGACCAAAATAAATCTAAGTTAACCCAAGTGTGAAGTAAAAGTTTTGCTCGACAGAATTTATATGGCATCGATGCGGCTATTTTTACATGCTCATTCGTTATCAGTTACAAATAACTTTATTTATAAGAAAGTAGGTACTTACATATAAAAGGGTAGCTTAAGGTATTTTATCGTTTGATTAAAACTTATTTTTGGGGTTGCCTGCCACAATTGGGAAAGAAACGGAACGGATTTTTAAGGTTTCTCAGGTAGGTAACTCAAAAATCACGATGTATTAGGTAATTCGCCAAACTTACAAGGGCTTAACAGTAAAATAATGAAGATGGACTTTTTGGCGGGATCGGGAAGCGTCACTTTAGTAGTTTTGTTTTTCTTGTTAAAAATTGTGTTGTGGCGGATGTTCGTGTATAATAATGGTGGATTATTAACCACTAAGTGTTCGGAAACATGCACAAGTGTTGGCAAGTGAAACAAAATAGCGAAAAGTGTCTTTCGACGTTCCCTCAAGAAGTCCACTAGGAGGTTCCAGTAAATCCCCACACATTTACTGAAACATAGGGAAAGGGGGATTGACTTGACTGCCACTTACTTTAACTTGACTGATATTTTGACCACGAGTGCTATAAAATATGTAAACATTTTACACTTGACATTGGCTAAGTGCACAAACCGTGCGAAGCCATATAGAAAAAAATAAAATAATGAAGATCCGTATCGATTTAAGTTAAGAATGCAGATTTATAGAGCTGAAGATTCCATAAAGTACAGTGGTTAATTACTAAACGAATTTTCGGCTGGCCGCGTGGTAACTGTGACGTCACAGAGCTCTAGCGCTCGGGCGCGAGCGTGCGTAGAGACGCTACTGAAGTTCAATCGGTGTGAACCACGAACGAGCTCTGTGACGTCACAAATTAGTAAAAAATCGAATCAACGAATGAAATGAACCGATTTAGATAATTTCAAAAGTATATTATTAAAAAAGCTTTTAAGATCATTATAATGTTGATTTTGAGGTGATTTGCTGACCTAGTAATGATTTTCATTGCAAAACTGTCTACAAACGCAAAACACCCAGCCACGAAAACATTATATTAAACTCCGTACAATACCAGGAGTGAATACATTATTAAGAAGTTATAACTACTAGATTTTGAGAAATAAACCTTTTAAATATGTAGTTAATATTTGAAAGTACCAGGCTCACATAAATTTTGAAGAGGTTGTTACCGCAAGACACAGCTCCCATATGAAAGGCGATCTAGGTTCATTCACCCCTATCCCCAGACAGACGTAGGTAGGGGATAAGTCTGCATTTCTTCTTTTGCAAACCCCAAGATTCAATTGTTATCAAAACGCACTGGCAAAATTTTTAATTTTAGAACCGACCTCTGATTCGACAATATCAATAATAAAAAAAAAGTTTTATTGTCCGAATCGTCGTTAAATGAAATAAGTTGGGAGACAATGTTGTGAAAAAGTGCCTTTTTTTAGAAGAGAAGAGAGGAAGTGTTTCATTTTGTAGGATTTGTGTAGAATTTAAATGAAAACTACATTTACACGTCAAGAAAGCGTCGGCTGTACATTAATTAATTTACGATTTTCGTAAATAATTCAAATAAAAATATTTAGTGGGGGGGATCCGGACTTACACTTTATTTTTTTTTTCGGTTTATTATTGCATTTAATATAATACTGACCTTTGTTTTTTGTTTCAGGTGGCAACGTAGATGATGGGATATTTTCACAGGCTTAGGAGCAGAAAGGTAAAATATTTTTAGATACACATATGTTCATCATTAAGTAAGAAATATTAAGTAATGTAGGAGCTCGATGGCGCGGGTGGTTAGCGCGTTCGGCTGCGATCGTTGAAGTTAAGCAAATTTCGCAGTGGTCGGTCCTTGGATGGGTGACCAAAAATTTACTATCTCGAGCTCCTCCGTGCTTCGGAAGGCACGTTAATCCCTTGGTCCCGGCTGCATCTGCAGTCGTTAGCACCCGCCGATCCGCACTGGGGCCCAAATGGTGGGTCATGGCCCAATCTCCCTATTCCATCCATAGGGAAGGCCTGTGCCCCAGCAGTGGGGACATTAATAGGCTGATGGTAATGATAATGAACAAAAAGTTACCCAAGATATCCTTTTCCAATATCTTCTTATTCTCCGAGATATACCGAGAATAGGGATGATGACTAATTTTTTTTTCTTCGTTTATCAGATAGATTATCAAAAAGTATTGGACACGTATTTTTTCTTTTTTCACATAATACAAACATTGCAGAGATATATTGATTTGAAAAGTCGCATGACGTCACGTTTTGGTACAATTTTCACTTAACAGTGACGTCACGAGGCCCTACTCCCAAACTTTGACGCGCTATAACTTTGTCATTCTTTGGTTGATTGCCCAAAGAAAAAATACGTGTCCACTATTTTTTGATCATCTAACTGACGGACTAAATAGAATTTCGTTTATTGTACCCCGTCATCACCCCTATTATGGAAATCGCTTCAGCAGTTAGGCGTGGAAGTGTAACACAGACAGATTACAGTAAAATTATATTATCTTTTGGTGATGTTGTATTGAGTGAGGTTCCAGGGTTCCACGGGGCAGAGGATTGGATCGGTCTAGTACCCATTGGACCCTCAAGATTCGACCCAAAAGCAAAAAGTGCCCATTGGACCTCTTTTTTGGTGTCCATTGGACCTTCTTAAAACATTTTATATTCAATGTGCCCATTGGACCTCTTTTTTGGTGCCCATTGGACCTCCTTAAAAAAATTATATTCAATGTGCCCATTGGACCTCTTTTTAAGTGCCCATTGGACCTTCAAGATTATACCCTACTGACAGTTTTGTTAAGCACAGGGTAGCCAACGGAGCGAATAATATTGTTGGTATGGTAATCAGGCGGGTCATATACTAGTTTACCATCCTTTTACCATAAAAACGATAGATTCACATTCGAAATTATAATGGTACGAAATTATGACGACCTCCGTGGCCGAGTGGTTTGTACGCCGGGTTTCATAGTATCGCCGACTCGAGAGGTCCCGGGTTCGAATCCTGGTGGGGGCAGATGTTCGTGTGATGAATACGAGCATTTGTACTCCAGTCATGGATGCTTAATATGCATTTCTATATAAAAATATACTTATTTATGTACTGTATATGATTGTATTCTATCCGTTACCCTAGTATCCCATAACACAAGCCTTACAGTGCTTACTTTGGGGCTAGGCTAATGGTGTGTATGTTGGAAATATTTATTTTTATTTATTTATATTTATAATGTTAGGCCTACAACCAAATAACAAAGCATTATCCTGTTTTCTGCGAAACACACGCCATATATGGTCAAACCTAACCTAACCTCACAAACACCCAACCGCAGACCTCTATGACGTCACTGAACCCGAGAAAACTGACCTAACACTCATTCAATTTGATAACAGAAGTATTGGAAATCGTTAGTTATGGTCAAATGTACTTTGTAACTTAGCGGTTAGAGTTGATATTCGCATCGCGCATACGACCGTCTAGCCAATGTCTGGAATACGTCGGGACTTGGGAAGTAATGAAATATTGTCAGTAAGACCCTAACCACCGTGGGGTGATGACGTGTGGAAGGGTTCCGTGTCGCGAGCGATTTCGTCGCGAATTTCGTAAATATGTACGTCTAATTTGAGTGTAAACAGTGTTTATAATTATTAAGTGAAGGCTTTTTGAGTTGTGTTGGATTTTATTAAAGAAATTTGGTTAATTTCAATGGCAGTTTACAAAATGTTAAAATTATGTGGAGCTTTCTTTGGCTGCGAGTTAAAACTTTCAAAATATCATTGGCGATATAAGTAGAATGATTATGCAAATAGATATTACTTAAAGTGTAAATTTAAACTTATTTAACTTAACTTTTTATTGATTTCAAGTGTAAGAAGTGGTAGTAGTCAACTATTGGTAATTATAATAATTCTGAATTAAGTTTTTTTTAAATGAAAGGTAAATCTTGAAGCAAAATCTTATGCGGTTAGTGTGAATTTTCTCATTTTTTTATCTTTGTGTAGTTCAGTTTTAACAGTTTTGGTTATATTGACGATCTCCGTAGCCGAGTGGTTTGTGCAACGGGTTTCGTAGTGTCGCCTAATCTAGAGGTCCCGGGTTCGAATCCCGGTTGGGGTAGATGTTTATGTGATGAATACGAGCAGTTGTACTCCAGTCATGGATGTTTTATATCTATATATATATGTACTGTGTATGTATTCTATCCGTTACCCTAGTATCCCATAACGCAAGCCTTACAGTGCTTACTTTGGGGCTAGGCTAATTGGTGTGTGTTGGATTTTTTTTTATTTAAATAACACATATTACTATAATGTCAGTGACCAATATGTATATATATGTAAGTTTAAAACAATGTAACTGTTACAAATTGTAAGATAGGTATATGAAAGAGATAATGCAGGCCATGTATATCTTTATATATATAATTCTTCTGTGAGTGTGTATGTCACTGAACTTCTCTTAAACGACTTCACCGATTTTGATGAAATTTTTTGTGTGTGTTCAAGGGGATCTGAGAATGGTTTAGATTCACAAAGACGTGTAGAAAAGACAACGTCTGTCTGGTCCGCTAGTCTAATATATAAAATTCTCGTGTCGCGGTGTTTGTGGTTAAACTCCTCCGAAACGGCTTTCCCGATTCTCATGAAATTTTGTGTGCATGTTGGGTAGGTCTGAGAATCGGACAACATCTATTTTTCATCCCCCTAAATGTTAAGGGTAATCCACCCCTAATTTTTTTTTATTTTAATTTTTTTATGATACATCATACACAAATACATACAACCCTAATTTTTCATCCTGCTACCACCAACCTATAGTAATATATAGAAAACGCCTATGCTTGGTTGATGTAACTCTGGTTTATAAAAAGTGGAAAATAAAAAAAAATGTCCTTGCTCGGCTGGTAATCAAACCCGAGCCGTCCGGGTCACGCGCAGGCAGGCAGGGTGGCAAGCGAGCTGTCTACCACTGAAGCACTGATGCTTGTTGATAAGTCCCCACGACAACGGCTAACTAGAGCCGAGGTCCGAGTGTCAGAGACGCCCTCTAGTTGAGCTGTCCCCCTCAAGTGCTCGTGGGTGTAGAGGCTCCAGACGGAGAGGAGTCTCCCCCCGTGGGGAGATGCCATCCGCCTGGAATACCTCTAGAGGCACTCGCCAATGCTAGCCTGTAGATCCCCTTATGATCTCGCCGTCCTCAAACCCGGTGACGCTGTTAAGGTCATCTGCGGACAACAGCATACACACTCAAAAAAAAATTGTGTGTGTCAGCTCCGACGCACGACTGGAGTTTACTCCTTAAGTTCGATAGTCTAAGCAGACACAAAAAGAGTTTATTTAACTTAAAAAAGATTGATACTGTATGAAAGGGTAAAATAACAAATTAATGAAAATAATATACATATATAAATATATATTTATTCGTTTCATATACATTTATTATAACTAATCGACGAAATATTTTACATTAAACTTTTTACAATAGTCAATTTCAGATGTGCATAAATATATCATTAGGAATGTTGATAAATTATGTAATTATTATTATCAGACTATTATCATTTTTGTAAATATTAATTAACTCAACATTGTCTGCATTATTAATTACAGTGACAAGTGGTTTATGGTAACTAAAATAAGACACATGGACGTTCGTAGATACGTGGTTCACGAATCTTGAAAATACCGCATCAATGGTTGTACCATACCTCGTTGTCCCCATTGCTCTATCAGCAACAATTCAGTTCAGATTTAAAAAAAAAATATTAATGTCAATCCGTCATCTTTGTTTGTCAAAGTTGCGCGACATAGGATGCGCACCAAAAACGTAACGAGGTCATTCATCGATAGGTTTTACTCCTCACATTTTCCTCATACCGGGCCCCTTATATATGCAAATCGATTCTTAAGGAGTAAACTCCAATAAATGTTGATAAGATCTGCTTTTATTTATAACAACAAATATGTATTGCGAAATGCTAACGTTATAAAAGTTTCACTTTGAAAATCCATTTTTTATAACGTTTATCGTTATAGGAACAAATAAATTTCTTAGCCACCTATCCTATGACCGACCAACGTGATATTTGTTCAACTTCCACAATCGAAAAGTACGGCACCATCGATCTTGTCATTATGCATCTACATTCACTGATTTAATAACTTGTGAACAACATAGCGCTACAATGGAATGGTCTACTTGGCCCATTCAAAGCGCGTTTTGAGCTGAACAGCGGCTCTGGCGCCCGCTAATATAAATATAAAATAGTTAAATAAGAGGAGCTCGATGGCGCAGGTGGCTAGGCGTTCGGCTGCGATCGTTGAAGTTAAGCAACTTTCGCTGTGGTCGGTCATTGGATGGGTGACCAAAAATTTACTATCTCGAGCTCCTCCGTGCTTCGGAAGGCATGTTAAGTCGTTGGTCCCGGCTGTATTTGCAGTCGTTAGCACTCACCAACCCGCGTGGTGGGTCATGGCCCAATCTCCCTATTCCATCCATAGGGAAGGCCTGTGCCCCAGCAGTGGGGACATTAATAGGCTGATGATGATGATGATATAAAATAGTGTGTTGTTGATAATCTAAAAATTATTAGACATCCATTGACAATAATAATGATCAATTTTTCATACATATTCAATCGACTTTATGTGCTTTTTGGGATTACTGTTACCCTTTAATTATTTACTTTTTCCCACAACTCTTAACTTAAAACTGTACTTTAACTGTGATTTTATTTATTTTTAAGCATTTAACTGCTAGATGTTTAAATCTTAAGAAAAGTTTACTAGAAAAAAATCCGTCCGCTGCCTGGTCCGCGTGGATTTTTTGTACTTTAACTGTTTTATTCTAACAGAAAAAAAAAGTTCTTTTGCTTTTTAGGTTTCCTTACCAAGGTTTTTATATTATTGCGTATTGAACATCAAAATGTGTTTTTTTTACGAGAAGTGTAGTCACAGAAATTCGTAATTAGACAAGACGATAAATTTAATCAAAATATTTGGTTGTTCATCTTAAACTATATCTGTCACATCCAGACCCCACTTTCCCAGTGGGCACTTTGGGCAAGTGCCCAGGGCCCCGCGATCGATAGGGCCCCCCTCAGATCAAATACAAAGTCCCTAGTTCCTGTCAGATCACCAAACGATAACCAATATTTATTATCAAAAAAAATATATGATTCGATAAAATCCAACCTAAATTACTGACTACAATACCAACTTACTAGCTTTTACATAAGCGAAGCTATTCTACTCTCGCCCAAAAATTTGGCTTTCCGACTTCAGCATGCTTCATCATCATCATCATCAACAGCCTATGTAAGTCCACTGCTGGACATAGGCCTCTCCAAATGCACGCCACTCAGATCGATCTACTACTCGCATCCAGCTCCTGCCAGCCACCTTGCGCAAATCGTCACTCCATCGCGCCTGAGGACGTCCTACACTACGTTTGCCTAGACGCGGGCTCCACTCCAGAACTCGTCTACCCCAACGGTTATCGGTTCTTCGGCTAATATGGCCAGCCCACTGCCACTTCAACTTGCTAATCCGGTGGGCTATGTCGATAACTCTGGTTCTCTGTCGGATTACTTCATTTCTAATGCGATCCTACAGAGAAACGCCGAGCATAGCACTTTCCATAGCGCGCTGAACGACATACGACACAGCGACAGCATGCTTAGATCAATTTAAATATACATATAATAGTATACTAAGCACATACACATTTTAATGAAAAATCATCAGTAGTACACTCATCAGTATGACCATTTCCATTTCAAGTCATAATCCATATCAAAGTCATAATATGCCTAGGGCCTCGAATAGGTTAAAGACGGCCCTGGTCACATCATTTTGGATTTATGTCTCCAAAGCAAGTAGTAAGTACTTGCTTTGTTGTGAGAAAGTCTTCTTGTATTTACTTGTTGTGAGAAAGGAAATCTAAGAATAGATATTGAGTACTGATCTATTATTTCTTGCTAAGTAATCGAATTGTCTAATAAGTATTTTGTGCAGGAAAAGCAGATTTCCTGTTTATCAAAGACAGACTCTTTGATTGTAAATATCTATATTAATTTACTGTCTTTTCCTGTTATTTCTGAATTATTTGTATTTAATAATATAATCCTTCCCCCTAACCTCCATTTCCTTTGCTGTCCTCGACACTGTTGTCATATAATTAAGGAAAGTAACTTCCAGCTTATATAAGACCACAGTATTAACACACCATTCTTTTTTCTGTTGGTGGGATGAATAATCATCTCTGAAGTCATTTTTAAACCTGACGACTCTGTAAATAATAAAACAGGAAGAAAAAAGCAGCCCTTGCTGAGTTTCTTGCCGGTTCTTCTCAGTACAAGGTCTCCCGCCGTAGATTCACGAACCGGTGGCGTAGCTTCTAGACATTCATATGTGCTTGTAACAGCCTAAACTCAATAAATGATTTTGATTATGATTATTATTATGAAAGTTTTCAAAGCTCTGGGTTAGGGATGATCGATATTAGAAAAACGTCGATGTTGACATCGAATCAAAAGTATCGATGTACGATAAATATCGATAGAAAAACATCGATATGTGTAAAACATCGATGTTTTTGGAAACAAATAAAACTGTCTATTATATTTATAAAATGTTTTTATTATTAGTAAATGACATTAAATTTAAAAGCCCACTCTTCCTGAGACACGTAGAAATCACAAAAATAATAAGAAAAATTAACATTTCCAGTATTTTTTAGGGACAATCTGTAAAAAAATTCATTTTGATAAGTGTTTTCCTTTTAGTCTGTTCCGTTCCGTTGCTGGTACAGAAGCTGGCCACTTAACCTAGTACACCTAATGCACGCTAGACGGCGCCCCAAAGAATAATTGACGTTTCGATACTTTTATTCTAGTAACATCGATGTTTGGATGATATCGAAGTCAACCCATCGATGTTAAAACATCGATGTTTTCCAGTAAAACATCGATGTTTATACAATATCGATGAATATCGATCATCCCTACTCTGGGTATCGCAATCTTCTATTAACTATGCGGTGCCCAAGTTTTTTTAAGGATGAATTTTAACGCCCATTTTGTTTAACTCCAAACTCAGTATTTACACTTGAGATCTGAAATTAAGAAAACATGTATTAGGATTCTTTAAAGCTCTACCCTGATGGACCGCATCAGAAATGATGGAATCCGACAGAGAAGCAAAGTCAGCGACATAGCCCACCGAATTAGCAAACTGAAGTGGCAGTGGGCTGGTCACATTAGCCGCAGAACTGATGGCCGTTGGAGCCGGAAAGTTCTTGAGTGGAGACCGCGACTCGGTAAACGTAGTGTAGGACGCCCTGAGACAAGATGGGATGATGACATTCGTAGGCTGGCTGGAGTGGGCTGGATGAGAGTAGCACAAAATCGGGAGCAGTGGCGTGCATTAGGGGAGACATATGTCCAGCAGTGGACGAGCATGGGTTGATGATGATGATGATGATGAAAGCTCTACCCCTTACTGGGTGAAAACAAACTGAAAAGGGGTGGTCAATTTTACTGGGAAGTATTTTGCTTTATATAATTTGAAAACGGCTGAATGCCTTTGGATAAATTTTAAGCAGACAAGCAAAGAGTAACATACCTTTTGTTTTCAAAGTTTTAGACGCAGTACTTTCGGAGATAAGGGACAGGTCGATATTTCTCTATTTTCTTAATATTTTACACGCCTCACAACGCGTAAGCGTGTGGGAGTGCTTTACTCTTGATAGGCGGCTATGTGACGATTTTACAATATAAAATCGCTCTTATCTCCCAAGTTAGACACTAAATCAATAAAAAGGGGTGTTTTGAAAACTAGACATATCTATATATATAAAACTCAAAGGTGACTGACTGACTGACATAGTGATCTATCAACGCACAGCCCAAACCACTGGACGGATCGGGCTGAAATTTGGTATGCAGGTAGATATTAAGACGTAGGCATCCGCTAAGAAAGGATTTTGATCAATTCTACCCCCAATGGGATAAAATAGGGAATGAAAGTTTGTATGAAACTTTGTCAATTTTAAACCGATCGGGCTGAGACTTTGCATGCAGGTATAAGAAGAATCATAGATGAATGTCATTGTGTATAATACAAGCCTGAGAACAAAAACTGTAGTCTACACTTCAGCTCTACACCGAAGCGAAGCGAGGGCGGGCCGCTAGTGAAATTATAAAGTCAGCGTATTTTTTCATTAATTTTTTTAGTACATATAACAAAAAATTGTAGTTAAAAAAATATTAGTACTGCTGTCCGTTGATCTGTGCACTTGTTTGTCTGCACGTTTTAGAAAAATATACGCAATTAATTATAATAAATCCTTTTGAATTAATTAAATAAATAAAATGAATATTTCCAACACACACACCAATTAGCCTAGCCCCAAAGTAAGCACTATAAGGCTTGTGTTATGGGATACTAGAGTAACGGAAAGAATACACATACTGTACATGTATAAGTATATTTATATAGAAATACATATTAAACATCCATGACTGGAGTACAAATGCACGTATTCCTCACACAAACATCTGCCCCCACCGGGATTCGAACCCGGGACCTCTCGAGTCGACGACACCATGAAACCCGGCGTACAAACCACTCGGCCACGGAGGTCGTCAAAATTTCCACTTATACTGAGTATGAATTACCCTATTTCTTATCATGATTGAACTGATAACCGTTTTAAAGATGTTAATGAAATTCAATGGAATTTATTTATTGGGTTTCTGTTTCGCGAAAGTGAGGAGTGCACTTTTGGATTTTCCAAATTTTTTTTAAAGTATTCATTTTACATTTGTAAAAAAAATATGTTTTGAAACCTTCGCTACTAATTACACTAAAAAGATGAACTAGTTTAATAATTTAACGCCGCCATAAATGTTCAAGTAATAGGCTAGTTGACTCATGTCGAATTGTATTAAATAAATGTTTATTTCTTAAAGTATTTGGTCTAAGGAACCTAAATATATCGATTTCACTTCATAAAAGCAGAAGATTGCTGTAGTTTATTTTCAAAAATACTTTTTAAACACTAAAAACGCTGTTCGCCACATCCGCCATGATTGTGACGTCTCTTTGGTAGTAAACAACAAAATGTCATTCATACATAACCTTAAAACTTGTATTATTAAAACTGATAATAAATGAAGAGACTTAAAATATTATTCTATGAGTACTGACGTCAAAGTCATCTTCGCAAAAATAAATTTTACTATGAGTCGATAAAGTTGCAGGATCCCTTTTAGCAAGTTCTAACCGGGTAATGCGTAGATTAATTTCTTTCGGCACTTTAATCCACAACTTTCCTGGAGTCTTCAAGGATGTGTTTTTACATTCTCGTACAATACAATAATGACAATTACTATATTTTTCGTGGTATTTATTAGTAATCATGTTTTTTTTTTATTATAATCTCAGATAGGTTATTTTCTACGTGCTTACGAGTTTTTGTTTACTACCGATTGACGTCATAGCATAGATTAAGACTAAAATGGCCGACAGCGTTTTTGTATATCCATGAAAAGATTTGTAGCTTTCTACGTCTCAAAAAAATACAAAACATTTTTTTTCAGTCTACTAGAACATTAATTAACCATTCAAAACCTTTTTCCAAAAAGAGTCAACTAGCCTATATGATCAAACGAGCTAGTTGAAACTAAAGTTACAGACTATTTTGTTCAACAAAGCTTTACAAATGAACGGCTTACTAAGCTGTCACTATTTTGTCGCTCCCACTGAGTTTATTACGAGTATTGTCAACCGATCTCTAATAAACATGCGTGATGGAAGGTCTGTCTGTGTGTATAATACGGAACGTTGAGTGAGTGAAGCCGAGAGGCTTCATACTGTTACAGCATTGGTCATTGGGTGGGGCATATATGCAACTTATTAGTAAAAAATTGTACGTGGCTTTGGCTGATATGAATTATTAGCCTTTCGACGACCTCCGTGGCCGAGTGGTTTGTACGCCGGGTTTCATGGTGTCGCCGACTCGAGAGGTCCCAGGTTCGAATCCCGGTAGGGGCAAATGTTTGTGTGATGAATACGAGCATTTGTACTCCAGTCATGGATGTTTAATATATATTTCTATATAAAAAATATACTTATATATGTACAGTTTAAGTATTCTATCCGTTACCCTAGTATCCCATAACACAAGCTTTACAGTGCTTACTTTGGGGCTAGGCTAATTGGTGTGAGTGTTGGAAATATTTATTTATTTATTATAAGCTTAATGTGTAGCCCAGCGACAAAACTATCGGAAATACATACTCGCTTTCCTCTACTCGCTTATCTTCTGTATATTATGATTTATTAACCACTCGCTTCGCTTCGGTGTAGAGCTGAAGTGTAAACCACAGTTTTTGTTCTCAGGCTTGTATTATACACAATGACATTCATTTATGATTCTTCTTATACCTGCATGCAAAGTCTCAGCCCGATCGGTTTAAAATTGACAAAGTTTTATACAAACTTTCATTCCCTATTTTATCCCCTTGGGGGTGGAATTGATCAAAATCCTTTCTTAGCGGATGCCTACGTCATAACATCTACCTGCATACCAAATTTCAGCCCGATCCGTCCAGTGGTTTGGGCTGTGCGTTGATAGATCACTATGTCAGTCAGTCAGTCACCTTTGAGTTTTATATATATAGAAGATAAGTGATTCCGTCACGGAAAGCTCACTAACTTGTTTAAAACTGAAACTATAATAAATAATATAGATATTATACTTGCAACACACTGACAGGGTAATGTAGGTGCTAAAATATTTTTTTAAGATCCAATACTGTACATGTTTATTTTAAATTAAATAAATAAATATCGCAATTTATTAAAGAAATAAATATCTTTTACAAGTTATATAGTAAGTTAAATCGTTCAATAAAAATGTGGCATATCCATGCTTTGACAAAAATTAAAAGCTCTTTTTTTTTATAAGTAGGGAGATGCCGTAAAAAAAATCAATTCGACATGTTCCTTTTTAAAGTTTGAAATGCAACAATGGATATAGTTTTTTACGCAATCAACCATTGATCCGGACTGGTAGGGTTTCGCTATTATTGATTTTATTCCTTCACCCCATTGATTATGGGGTAAAAAGAGTATTTTTAGGTACACACAGGGTGTTGTTACGTTATTGTTCAATATAATCCCAACTAATTATTAGAAATGTTAGAGTAAGTTTGGCTGTATGTTACGCTTACTCGCTGCTAGATATTTTTTATGAAACAAATGATTTATAGTAAATGTACTTATTTTTATTCTAGGTAAGTAATAAATCAAATGCCATTTTAAATAAAGTACTTTGCACACTTAATGCGAAATGTGAAATCTGTCTGTATGTTTGTTGCACTTTCAAAATTTACAATCTGTACCTAAATTTCCATTTCACGGTTTTTGGTGGGAAGCGCTTTTAGGTTATAATGTACTTGGTAAAATTGGATATAATATTAAATTATTGTGCTGTTAGGCTGATCGCACTTTTGTCAGCACGTAATTTTTAAAATAGACTTTAGAGAGAGAGATTTTTTATTAACCATTTGTTACACGAGTATTACAACAACAATGAAAGAACACATAAACATTAACATAAAAACACCAGTGCAAGCTTCTCCCTTTAGATCGCATCCAGCGCCGAGCGGCTCGAATCGTCGACGACCAGGACCTTTCCGATCAGCTTGATCCTTTGGCTTTGCGTAGGGATGTAGCTTCGCTCTGCATCTTCTATCGCATTTATCACGGAGAGTGTTCTGAGGAATTGTTCGGATTAATTCCAGCTGCTGCATTTCGCCATCGTAGATCGCGACAAAAATTTCATCCCCATCATCTTGATGCGTGGCTATCCACAACCGTGCGTTTTTGTCGAAATTTTTTACCACGTACGACAAAACTGTGGAATATATTGTCGCCAGCAGTGTTTCCGGACCAATACGACCCAAAAACCTTCAAAAAAAAGAGCGTACTCCTTCCTTAAAGGCCGGCATCGCATTTGTGATACTCCTGGTGTTGCAAGTGTCCATGGGCGACGGTGATCACTTACCATCAGGTGAGCCGTCTGCGAGTATGCCACCTATAACATAAAAAAAAAACAGAATTAAAAACTTAAAACTATAAAAGTAAATTAATGGTTAATCAGGACCCTGCCTCAGCATGATGCTGTTGCCACAGGTTACTATGCGACCGCGGGAGGGAAGAACTAGCCCCGCATTATAAATGGCTTCCCATCGAGTTAGGGCATACTATCCAGGCCAATCTGCCTGTTGATGCCCCCAGAGAGAGACGGACAGATTCCTCAACGAGTCGAGTCCAGAACGTCCCGCGGTTCGTGCCAATGCACACAAGGGGAGTTAGTGCAAAGAGGAGGGTCCGAGAGGGCACTTTCACGGTTGGGGTCTGGGGCAAAGGCTTGCTGATACCCTTCCCCCATCGTGTGAAGATGGAACCGCAGGAGGTGTTTTTAGTGGGTAGTCGCGGCGCGGCGTGAAGTATGCCCCGTGGAGTCCCACATACCCCCACGGCAGGGCACGGTTGTGGGAAGTGCATAAATGCATTTTCACCTTCCCCAAAAAAAAAAAAAAACAAAAGGTTACTATGCGAGTGACAACAGCGCTGGTATTCTGGCAGAGCCTGTAAGGTGCGCTACATATATTACTGGCTGCACGATTTTGTCCTCTGTGATTATCATTGTCTATCTATGAGCTGAAGTGTTGCTTAACTTGCTATATTATACTAGCAAACCAGTGAACCAAATGTTCACCAAAATCTGATTTAAAAAGAAAAAATGTATTTAATTAATTGAGAACTTCGGAGATTTTGTGTGGTTCCGTTTGAAATTCGTGATTTCTCGAAAACCGGAAGTGCTACGTACGTTAGGTTTTCACGCACATCACTCATTATGCATCGTCAGAAATCAGAACAATTAACTGTTTAAATTTATTCTGACGATGCAGACCTGAAAAGGCTGCGAAACGTCAATAAATAAATAAAGTTCGTGCATTAACCCGTTAAAAGTAGGATTATTTAATATTTTTTTGTTAATGAAGTATTATTAATCTTTGGATTTCTTTCCTAAATTCAAGAAGCCGACCACAAAAAATGTCCAAGGAAGAATGATCCTTATGCAGATTATCGTTTAAACGACATATAAATTGGTTATTCGTGGTAATTTCAATTAATATTTTATTATACATATAAACAAAATTATTGCAAACTGCTCGAAAATCATTTTTTTTCTAAATGGCTTTCCACGGCTTGTGCATTTAGCCAATGTCAAGTGTTAAATATATATAAATACTATAGCACTCGTGGTCAGAGTAATAAGTCAAGTCAAAGTAAGTGGCAGTCAAGTCAATCCCCCTTTCCCCATGTTTCAGTAAAAGTGGGATTTACTGGACCTCCCCCTGGACTTCATGAGGGAACGTCGAAAGACACTTTCCGCTATTTTGTTGCACTTGCCAACACTTGTGCATGTTCCTGAACACTTAGTGGTTAATAATCCTCCATTATTAGACACTAACATCCGCCACAACACAATTTTTAACAAGAAAAACAAAACTGCTAAAGTGACGCTTCCCGATCCCGCCAAAAAGTCAACAAAATTATTGCAAACTGCTAGAAAATCATTATTAGCCCGTTGCCATGACTACCAATGACAGTTTACTTTTTTTAAATTTTGCACGCTGCAAGCGCCCGTCAGGTCAGCTGCGCAGCCGACGAAGCCCTGACAAAGGCAGCTTTTTTCATTTATTTTTTATGTTTTTTTTTTCCTAAAAGGGCTGATGGTACAATGAACGACCTTTTGCGCAAACGGCTTAGATTCGCGACGTAAAGAGAAATATGGATACGCCGATTATATTGTAATGTCATAATCAGAATCAGATTTTTTTTTGTGAAACGTAGATTAGTGTTTACATGGTAGTTATATATTTTTTTGTTAGTATCACTGCATTTCCACCTTAAATAAGGTATACAAATAGGTATCTATGAAACAGGCTATTATTTTGGTTACACTGAAATCACAATTTATAAATATAACTAGCAAACCAGTGAACCAAATGTTCACCAAAACCTGATTTCTCGAAAACCGGAAGTGCTACGTTACTCAAATCCGGTTTGTAGTCTTATCAGACTATTCTTAACTTATAACTTAAATATTCTCTTTATCTATCTCTTACGGTTTGGCCGCTGAAACAGCACCACAGACGGACTAACTTGTCTAATAGATAAGAGATTTGATTGTAAATTTATTGATTGATTGATTTTATATAATAATTATAAATTTGATAAACCATAAAGTTGTCATACTAATAATCAAAATTTAAATGGCAAAATAAGCAAAATGTCCATAAAAGCAACAAATACACATTCCTTAACTGGATTGTCAATTTTCAAAGTGTCTGTTTATCTAAGAGTAAATAACTAGCAAACCAGTGAACCAAATGTTCACCAAAAAAAAAATGTATTTAATTAATTGAGAACTTCGGAGATTTTGTGCGGTTTCGTTTGAAATAGAAATCACGTGATTTCTCGAAAACCGGAAGTGCTACGTTACTCAAATCCGGTTTGTGGTCTTATCAGACTATTCTTAACTTATAATTTAAACATTCTCTTTATCTATCTCTTACGCTTTGGCCGCTAAAACAGCACCACGGACGGACGGACTTGTCTATTAGATAAGAGATGCTCTGCTGTTTAATAGCAACTTTGTAACGGAATATACATAAAAAACAAGTTTCAAAGGTAAAGATGCACTGATTTATTTATTTATTGACTTTTCAATTCTTATGATTCCGATGACGGCAATAAATAAATAAGTCAGTGGTGATATCAATCAGAAAAACATCACTTATCAGTTAACGCGAAAATACATATGACCATTTATATTGCGTTCCTACATACAAACTGGTACGGAATTTTCAAGGTGGGTTAAACCGATTTAAACTTGTCTGTTCTTAAGATTTCGTACATCGAAAGGAAAAAACTGAACCCTTACAGGATCACTTTGTTGTCCGTCCGTCCGTCGATCAAGACCCTTTTTCTCAGGAACGCGTGGAGATATCAAGCTGAAATTTATATCAAATATTTAGCTTTATTGTTCCTTGGAGCTGTCAAAAAATCAATCTTCTAAGCCAACGCAATCAAAAGATACAGCCGTTTATGCCGCAAATTACCGCAAAATTTTCGAAACTCGCACGGGAATCAAAACCTACAGGGTACTTTCCCGTGAACTCAGAATTTTGAAATTTGGTACGAAGCAACGTCTAATAGCACAGATAAAGGAAAAATTGCGAAAACCGTAAATATACCGCCATCTCGTTACCAGGCATAGCATTGCAGCTGCACGGACACACACACACACACACACACACACACACACACTCACACACACACACACAAATACACATACATACGCGCACACACACCCACTCACACTTCATAAGGTTATCATGTGACAAACTCTTGAAAACCTTTTATATGGATATTCAGTGTTTGATTTTCTTCTTTTTTGTCTTTTTGTTATGTTTTTGTCCAATCTTAATTTTATTTTATTTTTATGTTAATGAATTATATGATTTTTATGCAATTTTTAAAATTAAATTAAATTAAATGTAATAATTACTGACATATTAATGCCGCCGTTAATATCTAATGTGTACGTAATGAGTTTCTGTAATTGGCTTTAAGATTATATATATATTTTATTGTATTAAATTTCACAAAAACTGCTGTAGAAACTTGTTAAAGATAAATAAATAAATATACCTACGGGTTTATACTGAACCCTCGGTGCGCGAGTCCGATTCGCACTTGGCCGGTTACTTGACAAAATAAAAAAGAGGTCCAATGGGCGCATTGAATATACAATTTTTATGTTACCTCTTCAGTCTTAAAATACTGAACCGATTTAGATGAAATCTGTATTTTCGTAAATAAAATACAACCGTTACTGATTGATCTATCAACGCACAACTCAAACCACTGAACGGATTGCGATGAAATTTGACACACATATAGCTATTGGCGCTCGATGGTGCAGGTGGTTAGCGCGTTCGGCTTCGATCGTTGAAGTTAAGCAACTGTCGCAGTGGTCGGTCATTGGATGAGTGATCAAAAATCTTCTATCTCAAGTTCCTCCGTGCTTCGGGAGGCACGTTAAGCCGTTCCCGGCTGCATCTGCAGTCGTTAGCACCCGACAATCCGCACTGGGCCGTGGCGGGTCATGGCACAATCTCCCTATTAGATTTATACTGATGTATATTTAAAAATATGGGTGCGTGTACTTATGTAGGCGCGTGAGAAGTTATCCTTCTTTGGCATCGTTTAAAATTAGTTTTTAATTGCATGCAAATAATTAATTACAATAAAAAGTCTGGAAAAGGACACAGTCAATAAAGTTCAGTTTTAATATGAAAAAATAAATAAATAATCAAAATATTCAATTAAAATCGCTACAGAATATAATTTATTAGAACATATGTGATTTGCACTTGTATGAAACTCAAACACGTATTCCGAATATACAAACTAGAAACATGTGGATAAATATAATAAATATGAATACCTATAACTGTTACTTTATTACAAAAAATAAAGATGTGGTTTTTGGTTCTACTACACCAATGGTCAAGAGATGGCGCTGTAGTCTCCTGAATCGCGCTTTGGTTCCGTTGTTCCAGATTAATAAATACTTTTTGTTACTTTATTACAAAAACTAAAGATGTGGTTTTTGGTTCTACTACAATAATGGTCAAGAGATGGAGCTGTAGTCTCCTGAATCGCGCTTTGGTTCCGTTGTTCCAGATTAATAAATACTTTTGATAGGCCTTCACAATGCAGTCGTTAGCACCCACAAAATAGAGATTCTATTTCTATTTTGTTGGTAGATTTTCTTAATGTGCGGTAAACACAAAAGTAACAGCATGTTACAGTGATGCGCGCGCATCTTAAAATTTCACTCTCATAATTTTTTCATAACGCGCCTAAAGAAGTATAACTTCAAAAAATGGTTTTTAGGAAAACGTCAAAAAGAAACTAAAAAGAGGTCCAATGGGTTTTTTTTAAAAGGTCGAATGGGCTATCTAAATACGTCCTTTAAGCACTTGTTGCTTTTGGGTCGAATCTTGAAAGTTCGGTGGGTACAAGATCTGTGTAGAGTGGTACCAAGATCATGTCCGTAGTAGGAAAAAATATAAGAAAAGTTAGTCAGCGTGTACACCTGAATATAAATACATGTTTAATACTAATTACGTTAGCTGCAGCCGAAGGGACTAAAAAAAACTAAAATTTATTTAAACTAATTTAATAAAAATATAAAAGAATTACAATTATGACTATTTCTAAGTAAGTGTTGCCTAAGTTCGATGTTAGAACGAAGTGGGCGAAAAATCGTATGATTGCGGAAACGAGGACGGCGGCTTGACGTCACGCGGGCACGTTGAGCTGACGCTGCACCTCGTGCGGCTGCATGGAATGAGGCCATCGTTGCTACGTTGAGTGTCGCAATAATTTATAGGTATTAGATGGATTTGGTGTATGTAATTCCTCCTCCCCCAGAACAGCAATTATTTTCCAATCTTGAGTGAAAAAATTGCTGGTTGAGATGGCTTGGCGTATGTGTGATTTCCGGGATTATCGGGAACCTCTTCTTGGTTATCGCTTCCAGGTAGGTCTTGCTTGACATAGCATTGGCAGAGTCCGTAGCGGCGCATTAATATAACTGTTACAAATGCAGCTACGAATAATGTTATAATATAAAACGGTATTGTTGTATGATAGATTTCATCTGGTATCGACGTAAGTTGCAGGGGAGATTGGATAATGATTTTATCTTGAATTTTGTGCAGTTTTTTCAAGTCTATGGTGTTGAGATTGAGCTGCGGTGATGCTGCGGTCTTGATAACATCGGGAAAGATAATTTTCATGATCTTGAGCGGCTGACCTTGTACCGTATCATCTGCGTTGGTTATTGTGAATTCCGTAGTTTGTAGCGAGCAGTGCATAGGTATTGTAGCAAGAAAGCTGCCATTCAGCGAATTGTATTCTTTGGTGCCACAGTGCAGTTGAACTTCAGTAGGTCGAGGAAACGTTATAACATAACTTCGGTCGTCGAGCTGCTCCATTGCTTCTCTTGTAAGATGAACTTCCGTCAGGACACATGTTGGGTCGATAGTCTGATGTAAGATGATATTCTGAGTGCAGTCCGGTTGGGTGCGAAGTCTTTGATGCGGGCTCTCCTTGCAGAGATACTGACCTTCAAACTTCGGGCATTCAGCCTCTATGTACACGTACTCCTTCCTGTTAGTTGCTATTAGAGGAAGGGGAGGTATCAGGACTTGGTGAAATTTATTTGGGGCTAGAGACAACCTGTATAGATCATAGGTATTAACAGAAACTATTGGAAATCTAAAAACTATAACTATCTGCTTATTATTATAGTAAGAACCCGAATTAATAATATTATAATAGTCTCTTAATTCTAAATCTATAACTTGCTCCCTATTATAAATTGATCTTAACCTACCTAACATATTTTTAAGTACATCTAAACTTATCATAGAGTGGTGAGTGGTCATAGTCCGAGTAAAAGCTAGAATGTTTTCTATTCTCTTAAGTTCTTGTAATAAGTCATCTGTATTCTCCGAGATAATTGCCAGTAATTGAGCAAATTTACCAAATTTAATAAGGTTATATTCTTTATACGCATTTCTATCCAACATTGTCTGTAAGGTTATATTAATTTTACTTTGATTATCTAAAAGATGATTTATTATGTTAGTATGTTCAGACATCCATTCGTTATTTAAAGTAATACGGCTGTTAATTTCTGTTGCAATTTCGTTTTGGTTAATTTGTAATACTTCTAAAGCCTTATTATATCGTATGGCATCCTGATAATCTAAATTTCCGGTGATACTCTTCACGACAGAGCCTAACCCATCTATAAGACCTCTTTTTGCCCTACTAGGTTCTAGAGATTTTAAGTGATCTAGGATATTATTGATTTTATGCGTAAGATAATTTATTTGCAGTTCGTATAAGATGAAAGTTTCGTTTGTCAGTCTGTTCTCGAAGTCTTGTAACTGTCCTTTTAGTTTAGTGATATCACTTTCGATGCTGTCGAGTCCTATATACTGTAAAAATGTATGGTATTGGGTAGTTATTCTGGTCGGTCCGAGTTTAAATGGTAGAAGTCCAGGTCCGTCATCAAGGCTGTCAAGTTTTATCTCCTGGGCTCGAATTAGGTGAAGAGTCAGCAACAGTAGTATCCTGCAACAATTGAAAGTTTTTAGGGGTTCTTTTTAACCGTGACTTTGCTACGGGGCCGCGTTTTTTGGAGGTGTATATATGGATAGGCAAGTCAGCTAGGACTTTGTCCTGGGTATATCGTGGTGCTAACTTTTGTCGACTGGCAAAAGGATTTTTAATGAACACTTGTTGCTGTGGTTCATATTCAGCTTCGGGCTCCCTAGATTTGTTACGATTCTCAATAAGGTGGGTTCTATTTTCTAACGATGTTTCATTTATGATGTCGTATACTACTTTCATCTGCTCCCGATGAGTTTGTACATATTGCTGAAGCAACCGTTCTGTCAAGTCAATGTCTATAGGGTCCCGAGGATCAAAGTGTCCTTTCAGTATGTCATATGGTCGGCAACGAGTAAAACTGTGGATGGAACTATTATAGGCTATGATAGCGTACGGCATAAGGTTCACTACTGGTTCGTCTTTTTGTTGTAACTTTAGAATTCGTAAGTGTTCCAGTAACGTTGAGTGAAACCGTTCTATATTGCCATTATCGTTAGGTGAATGAGGTAAAGTTTTATGATGCATAATCTTATGCAGTCTCAAAAATTCTACAAAGAGTTGGTTTGTAAATTCGGTTCCATTGTCAGTCACTAGTGTCAGGGGAAGTCCATGGTGAGTGCAAAAAGTCAAGAGTGCTTGGAGTATACTGATTGCAGTACCGTCTCTAAGGTGATAGGCTTGCCCGTATTTTGTAAAGACGTCTATAAAAGTTATGTATTTCTCACCTTGTACGGTGAATAAGTCGGCATGTATTATTTCTAACGGTTTGGTTGCTGGTGGGACAATATTAAATTGTTGTTTAATAGGGTTTCGATCGTATTTACTCTGGCCACATATATTACATTCATTTATATATTTGGTTATATGGTCTTTCATCTTGGGCCAGTAGTACCTACGAGATAGTGCGAGGTAACATTCGTTAATACCTCTATGATTCGTTTTGCCTTCATGATAATGTTTAATTATTTCTTGTTGTTTAAGATACTGTTTTATATTTTCTAATTCTACTTTACATAAAACCAGATTCATTGAGGAACTTTTAAACTTTTCTTGGATAATAGGTATTACTTGATACATGGCTAAAGGAGGGTTGATTAGTAAGGCGGTTTTGACTTTAGGATTTACATACTCTTTGATGGCATTCACTAGGTCATTTTCTAAGTTAGATTCAGTCACTTGTAATGTTACTCGGGTATGGGTGTCAAATAGTTTAGTAACTATAGGTCTTCGTTTAATGTCACCTACTACAGTAATAGACAATTGCCTGTGAAATTTATTAATAGGTTCGTCAGTAATAGGAACTTCTAGAATGGGATTTTCTTGACTTGTATGAGCTGTACTAGTGGCTGAGTTATCTATACTAGGTGCTTTTTCGGAGGGATTAGCGACTATGGAACTAATCTCTTCCAGGTGAATTTCTATTCTGGAGAGGGCATCAGCGTTAGTGTTGCTTTTGCCTTTCTTATATATGACTGTGAAGTCATATTCACTTAGCTTAAGCTTCCATCTAGTTAGTCTGGAGTTGGGTTCCTTAAGGCTCATAACCCATTGAAGTGGTTTATGATCGGTAAGGATTGTAAACTTTCTTCCGAAAAGATATGGCCGGAAGTACTTAGTGGCCCACACCATTGCCAATAGCTCCTTTTCGATAGTGCTATAATTAATTTCACTCTCGTTGAGAGTGCGAGAGGCATAGGAAATTGGCTTGTCTGATCCTACTGGTCCTTGAGATAGGACAGCTCCTATCGCAAAGTTGGATGCGTCAGTCGTCAGTAAAAATTCTTTGGTAAAGTCAGGGTATTGTAGGATCGGGTCATAGGTTAATAGTTTTTTACACTTTTCAAAACAGTCTATGTAGGCGTCGTCGAATGTAATTTTCTTATTCTTTTTTAAACACATAGTCATGGGTTTGGTTAGTCTGGCAAAGTCGGGAATGAATTTTCGATAGTACCCTAAGAGACCTAGGAACTGTTTAATTTCTTTGGGTGTTTTGGGCAAAGGATACTTCTCAATAGAGGAAATTTTATCTGGATTGGGTCTAACGCCCTCAGTACTAATGACATGGCCGAGATAAGCTGTTTCAAGCTTTAGAAATTCTGATTTGTCTAACTGGATTTTAAAGTTGGATTCTCGAAGTCGTTGGAAGACTTTTTCTAGATTTACCATGTGCTCTTGGAGGCTGGTGCTATACACGATGATGTCATCTAAATAAACTAGGCAGATCTCATTCTGCAAGCCTTTAAGAACATTATCCATCACACGTTGGAATGTAGATGGAGAATTTTTCAGACCCATTGGCATCCTAAGGAACTCAAAATGTCCGTGTTCGACGTTGAAAGCGGTCTTCTGTATGTCTCTAGGGTCCATCTCAACCTGGTAAAAACCACTAGCAAGGTCTAAAGTAGTAAAATATTGACACTTGCCTAATTTGTCTAACACGTCACTGATGTTGGGAATTGGGTATTTGTCGTCTACGGTCTTTTCATTTAACTTCCGAAAGTCAATTACTATACGCCATTTTTGTTTGCCTGAAGCGTCTGCTTTCTTTGGAACCACCCAAATAGGAGAGCTCCACGCGGACTCAGAAGGTCGAATAATACCCTGTGATAGCATTTTTTCTATTTGATCTTTAACTTCTTGACGGTGAACAAAAGGGTACCTATAACTTTTCGTATAGACCGGGATTTCATCGGTGGTGTTAATACGATGTTTGATTTTATTCGTAAAAGTCAAAGGTTCGTTCTCTATATAAAATACATCTGCGTAGCGTGAGCAGAGCGATGTTAAATTAGCCTTTTCTTCTTCATTCAAGTGATCTGTCCGCAAACGTGATATTACATCCTGCGCTCGCGTCAGTTGTTTAGTACTCATGCACTCAACATTAAATATTTCTGCGGTAACAAAATAGTCTAAAGAAAGTATCACGTCATTATCCGTTAAATTTTGTACTTCCAATATAGCGCGGTTATCGATCACGGTTGTAAGACATTCTGAGATAATGCAATTACAAGTCGTCTGCTCTGGAATATAAACGTCGCCATCCGAGGCGTTGATGGGGAGTCTAACCAGTTTCGAGCTGTTAGCCGGGATAATATCCTCATAAAGATTAACGTTTCGGGAGTTAAACATTTTTATTTCATTGGCCGTAGATTGGGTAGTCAATGTCTTGTCTTTCAAGTCGATTTTTGCTTCCCATTTATTTAACAAGTCTAGTCCGATAAGTCCGTCAAAGTATTCGTGAAACTTGTAAATGAAAAGTCGTATGTCTTCAGTATCGCCAAACTCGGGAAAGCAAGGTAATGTTATAGAATAATTATTTCTGCTGGTGGCGTGAACGTTAGTGACCTCAAAGGGGTCGTAATTTAAAGGAACACAAGGAAAATATTTTTTTACGGCTTGGGGACTAATAAATGATTGATTAGCACCGGTATCGATCAATAGTTTAAGAGGCGGGTTGCTAATCTGAATGTATGGTAATTGCCTCTGAGTTTGCAGGTTAATTTCTATTTTGGCTTTTTTAAAGTCAGGTTTTTCTGAAAATTTTTACTATCGTCGGGTTCACGAGAGTCGCCAGCGTCACTAGCGTTTGTATAATCCAGAGAATTATCATAGCAAGGTAACGGGTCAGATTGATAGTCATAATATGAATAGTCTGTACAGTCATAACTTTCTGTATTGTCGCTATACTGTGGCCATGTGTAATCGGAGTCATTGTAATTATAATAGTCGTTATAGTAAGAGCTTGCGTCATAGCATTCATTCATGTTCATTTCGCGTGATTTAAAGTAATTATTTGGGGGCGGATTCCCGTGAATACGCCAGTCATGACCTCTAAGTCCTCCACCAGATGGGGGCAAAGGTCTGGGAGTGAAATGTTGGATTCCACTCATTGGTTTGGGCGTAAAAGGTTGCCCGGGTTGATTCCTAGGTGGTAAGCGAAACACGTTACTGTTAGGATTATAATTCGGTGGCCTAGCGCCAAACATCTGCTGAGTTCGCGATGGTCCAGCGCGTGGCTGTTGCTGGTGGTAGCCATGCATAGGGCTGGCTCTAAATCCTAGATTAGGCTGTGGAGAAAATTTAAATGGTTGAGCTGGTGGTGGTAACGGCCTCTGCAGAGCTGGAGGTGGCCAGAAGGGTACGTGTGAATGCGAAGGTTTTAGATTTTGTATAGGCATTGGCTGAATTTTAGGGGCCGATTGAGGCTTAGTAATTTGATCGTTGCGCTGTTGCAGATACATTATATTCAGCTCCTCCTGCACAAACTCTAAAGCCTTTTCTAGACTATCGGGTCTCATGCATCTAATGCGAGAGCCAAGGGGCTCTTGTAATCCTCTAACGAACGCTTGCATTGCTAGCTTTCTATACAAAGTCCTTTTTGCGGAAATAGTAGTCGCAACGCTTTCGTGAAGACTTACATACGTCATTATAGTACTTAATAGCGTTTGGCAGTGATCATAGAATTCCTGTGGGGTTCTTTGCCCTTGAGTGGCCAAAGAGAGGTCGTTATAGAGAGCGGTCTCGTCTCTCTGATCAGCGAAATTGTTGATTAATGTATTTCTAATTTCTAACCAATTATCCGGAATGCCATTAGAATTAATAATAGTGGCGGCAGGTCCAGTAATTTTATTTAAAATGCCGTTTAAGAGGCATAAATTTGATAGCTCACTGCCGGGTTCACCACAAAGATAAGTGGCTACAATTTCATCACAAATTCGAATAAATCTCGTCAATACGTGCGGGTTCCCATCGAACTCCGGCACGGGGCGCAAGGCCTTGAAAACAGTATCCGGATCGTGTCCGTGTGCCATTGTAATATTACTGTTAACTGAAATATTTAAATCTAAATCGTCTATATCTATATTTCTACTATGATCTATTTGGTTTTGCCGGCGAGACTGCAAGAGCGCAGACTCGCTGGGTCCCGAGGTAGTTGGGCGGAAAATGATTAAAACAAAAAGGATTCTAAAATAAATAGGACACAAGGATAGCAACACAAGAAAGATTCTGTGCAACTCACCAACTCATGTCTCTGCTGGTCGTATCGATATTCAGATACTTTCCTCCGTGTGGCTGCAGTGCTCGTAGATTCTGGATACTCGTAACGGAGCTTGATAGCCGCCCGGGCGACTCGCGATTCCCGAATTTCGATTTGAGAAACCTTCCCGCGAATCGGCCGCGAGTA
Source organism: Chilo suppressalis (assembly GCA_902850365.2). Taxonomy (NCBI): domain Eukaryota; kingdom Metazoa; phylum Arthropoda; class Insecta; order Lepidoptera; family Crambidae; genus Chilo; species Chilo suppressalis. The sequence continues at coordinate 912,463 of OU963922.1, forward strand.
TCCTACCGACTGCGCCAATTACGTTAGCTGCAGCCGAAGGGACTAAAAAAAACTAAAATTTATTTAAACTAATTTAATAAAAATATAAAAGAATTACAATTATGACTATTTCTAAGTAAGTGTTGCCTAAGTTCGATGTTAGAACGAAGTGGGCGAAAAATCGTATGATTGCGGAAACGAGGACGGCGGCTTGACGTCACGCGGGCACGTTGAGCTGACGCTGCACCTCGTGCGGCTGCATGGAATGAGGCCATCGTTGCTACGTTGAGTGTCGCAATAATTTATAGGTATTAGATGGATTTGGTGTATGTAATTTACTTATAAATATGTGAACTACATAATACAGGGTTAATTTTAAAACACCAACAACAATTTTATTTTGGGACTAACGCTGAAATCGCGATAAAAAATCTACTGTTTCATACATTCGGTCGATTGACTGATGCAGTTTTGTATGAAACAGCAGATTTTTCTTCGCGATTTCAGCTTTGGTCCCATAATAAAGTTGTTCCTGTTGATGGGTAGAATCACCCCCTAAGAGGATATTGGTGTTTTAAAATAAACCCTGTATAGGTTTATGTGTACAAGTATCCTATTACTCTTTCTAAATCAAACCCTTTGCTAGTCGACCTTATTGGACGATGGTACCAGTTGATGTGCCTGTGATTGGCCATCGACGGCCAACTTGAAGCAAACGAGTAGTCTTTAACGCCACTAATGTGATTCAACTTTTCTTTACTTTGTTTTTGACCTCCCTATTTTCTTGTATACCTACTTTTATCTTTACTATCCTTCTATGTTTCCTCTTTCAGACTTCTGCCCGTGCCCCTGGCTGTATCAAATAGCAGCCTCGAGCACGGACAGTATATTATTAAACATGTTGAAATTTGATTAAAAATAACATAATTAAAAAGACATATTGTAAATAATCGAATAAAAAAATTATTTAAAAAAAAAAACCCTTTGCTAAAGTGATTTTACGTAAATTAGTAAACCTCATTTCACCATTTATTCACCAACAGGAGGGCGCCCTCCTGTCAATGTCATAAAAGTGGCATAAGATCGTGGTCGCACTGTAGTTGGCTTTGGTCGCAACATCTCTCGGTGTAGAATCGACGAGTCGGAACTCGCTTGATGCAACTCGCTCGGCCCAATTCATAAGAGCAAGCGAATTAGAGCACAACAATTTGTGATGACAACCTTCGACACAATACCCGATTTTCAAAGTTCTGGATTAATATAATAATAATATAATATTTCCAACACTCACACCAATTAGCCTAGCACCAAAGTAAGCATTGTAAGGCTTGTGTTATGGGATACTAGGGTAACGGATAGAATACATATACCGTACATATTTAAGTATATTTATATAGAAATACATATTAAACAACCATGACTGGAGTACAAATGCTCGTATTCATCACACAAACATATGCCTCTTGAGTCGGCGACACCATGAAACCCAGCGTATAAACCACACGGCTACGGAGATCATGGATTCGATATTTTTAACAATTTTCGAAGAAAACTTCACACTTCAAGTCCAGATCGGAGCACGCGTAAACCTTCTATTGTAAGGTAGAATGGTATAAAATAGAATTGTATTAGTATAAATAAAACTAGTTTGTTTCATCTTCAATCTTCCAATGAAATAACCGAACGCTCAATATAAGTCTTTCGAAGGTAGCTCGACAATTTTAAATAAAAAATCATTATTCTGACGATGCAGACCTGAAAAGGCTGCGAAACGTCAATAAATAAATAAAGTTTCGTGCATTAACCCGTAAAAACTAGTTTTATTTAATGAGTGATGTGCGTGAAAACCTAAGAAACAAATATTGTATTAGTATCTTGAAAACATGCAACAAAAAGTACATGATATGAACGGTGACGTCCCAAGTTAATTAACTTGGAAACTATAAGTCGTGTCAACAAAAAAGATACAGTATTTTATTTTCTTATTTTTTATATCACTTTTCATTTCTATTTTCTATTTATTTGAAAATAGAAATACATAAATCGTTTATTTCTCGTCACAACATTTTGGCATCGATAACATTTTTTTAAATAACTATAACTAGCAAACCAGTGAACCAAATGTTCACCAAAAAAAAAAAGTATTTAATTAATTGAGAACTTCGGAGAATTTGTGTGGTTTCGTTTGAAATAGAAATCCGTGATTTCTCGAAAACCGGAAGTGCTACGTTACTCACATCCGGTTTGTAGTCTTATCAGACTATTCTTAACTTATAACTTAAACATTCTCTATATCTATCTCTTACGGTTTGGCCGCTGAAACAGCACCACGGACGGACGGACGGACGGACTTGTCTAATAGATAAGAGATTACATTTTTATAGGCTTATATATGGATGGATAGACATTAAACAATCGTAGCATGAGTACCATTGATGTCATGAGAGGTCGGTGTCTGTACTAAGCCGAGCTTGTATTTCAGAGCACCGGTCCCCCCTCCGATATAGTTTACTGTAAAGCATAAAATCAAATTTTTGCTGGTATCCTCCATTGTAAAAACCATAAGGTCACATTAATAATTTTGTTTCTTTATTTTTCATCAAACGGCTACTCTACATTATGTAGTAGGTCTCTTCTCCTCGTCTTCTGTTATTGTTTTACAATCTTATATATAAAATTCTCGTGTCACGGTGTGCGTAATTGAACTACTCCGAAACTCTGAGAATCGGACGACATCTATTTTCCAATCTTAATTTTTTCTGGACAAAATTTTTGTTTTTATTTTTTTATGATACATCATACAAGAATACATGCAACCCTAAATTTTCACCCTTCTACTACCAACCCCTATTTTTTATGGCGGTACGAAGTTCGCTGGGACAGCTAGTTTAAACTATACTTTTCTTTTATATACTTTTTGTTTGTTTTAAACTGTTTTCATTTGTCTTTTAATTCGTTTCACATTTAAAATGAAACATCGACACACATTTTTTTGTTAATCTTTAGTATGTTGCATTTCCCATACACTTGTGTCGAAGCGTCTATGGGCTAGTGTGACCGCTCGTCATCAGACATGTATGCCACCCTTTGAAGATGAAAGAAGCATGATCTTCTACAAATGTCCCAATTTTAATACAAATAAATAAATAAATATCAGTAAAAAGAAACCGCTACCTCTCATCGCTCGCGGCATGCGGCGCTACGAAATCCGGTTGTATTGCGAAAAAAATGTCTGCCTACAGTCTGGCGGGTTCGACGGCCCGCAGCCCTCCCCCCTCCCCCCCCCCCTCGCCGGGACACAGCTGTGCTGTGATCGTGATTTCGAAAATAACGATTTTTTTTTAATTCTTGCACTAACGGTATATTTACTTTAATTTATACATATATACATGTATGTACATTTGACTAAAGAACAAATAGTAAGATTACCTTGAATTGAAACCTTAAAATATATATATATATATAATAACTAAAATATTTTTTTTTCCTTTTAATAATGTATTTTGGTTAATACGATATCTTCTATATATATAAAACTCAAAGGTGACTCACTGACTGACATAGTGATCTATCAACGCACAGCCCAAACCACTGGATGGATCGGGCTGAAATTTGGCATGAAGGTAGATGTTATGACGTAGGCATCCGCTAAGAAAGGATTTTGATCAATTCTACCTCCAAGGGGATAAAATAGGAAATGAAAGTTTGTATGAAACTTTGTCAATTTTAAACCGATCGGACTGAGAGTTTGCATGCAGGTATAAGAAGAATCATAGATGATGATGAATTGTGTATAATACAAGCCTGAGGACAAAAAATGTAGTCTACACTTCAGTTCTACACCGAAGCGAAGCGAGGGCGGACTGCTAGTTTAATATAAACAATCTTTTATTTCTTACTAGTGGGTGCGTTCGCGCGACTAAGTCTAAATTGAGAAATTGGTCTCGCATACAAACTACCCCTTTTCATCCACCTTAAGGATGATTTTTAAGATAAAAACTATTCTATATCCTTTCTCGGGACGCGAACTATGTATACACCTAATTTTATCTAAATCGGTTAAGTAGTTTATGCGTGAAGAGGTTACAGACCCACCGAAACATTTTCAAATGCATAAACTCAAAATTTCATTATACAATATCGTATTGGAGTACGAACGGAGTATGAACGAAAGTAGTATGAATAGATATTTTTTTATGAGCTTTAATACATTGGATATAACAAATTTTGGCACGTAAGTAAGGAATTATGAATAACTAGCGGCCCGTCCTCGCTTCGCTTCGGTGTAGAGCTGAAGTGTAGACTACAGTTTTTGTTCTCAATCTTTTATTATACACAATGACATTCATCTATGATTCTTCTTATACCTGCATGCAAAGTCTCAGCCCGATCGGTTTAAAATTGACAAAGTTTCATACAAACTTTCATTCCCTATTTCATCCCCTTGGGGGTAGAATTGATCAAAATCCTTTCTTAGCGGATGCCTACGTCATAACATCTACCTGCATGCCAAATTTCAGCCCGATTCGACCAGTGGTTTGGGCTGTGCGTTGATAAATCACTATGTCAGTCAGTCAGTCACCTTTGAGTTTTATATATATAGATACATCCTCTCCTTGTCCAATTGCGATACCTTTGTATTTGTTCCTGAATTCTATCTGGAATATTCGATATCATACAAAAGATTCCCATATTTAAATCTTTAAAATAATGACATTTGCTTTTTAATATAACTGCCAGCCGTAGGCATTACATAAGCAAAGACTTTACACAAGCAAGGAGGTTGTAACGCTACGGGCGTTACAGCACCCATCAATCCGCACTGGGCCCGCGTGAGACGACAAGTCCCATTCAATCCGCACTGGGCCCACGTGAGACGTCAAGGCCTATTCAATCCGCACTGGGCCTGCGTGAGACGTCAAGTACCATCCGTCCGCACTGGGCCCACGTAAGACGTCAAGGCCCATTCAATCCGCACTGGGCCCGCGTGAGACGTCAAGGCCCATTCAATCCGCACTGGGCCCGCGTGAGACGCCAAGGCCCAATCTCACTATTCCATCCATAAGGAAAGCCCCAGAAAGGTCCAGTGGGACCTTAATACGCTAATAATGATGAAAACATCCAGTCGGCCCAGGTTCGAATTCCATCTGATGCTACCTAATGTTTCTTTTAATTTATCTACTAACTATATTTAAACAAATGTTTTTTAGGGTTCCGCACCTCATCATCATCAGCCTATTAATGTCCCCACTGCTGAGGCACAGGCCTTCCCTATGGATGGATTAGGGAGATTGGGCCATGTACCACCACGCGGGCCCAGTGTGGGACCAACGGCTTAACGTGCCTTCCGTAGCACAGAGAATCCGAAATAGAACATTTTTGGTCACCCATCCAATTACCGACCACTGCGAAAGTTGCTTAACTTCAACGATCGTAGCCGAACGCGCTAAACACCCGCGCCATCGATCTCCTCTCCTCAAAAAGACATTAAAAAGAGCTCGACTTCAAATAGTTTTTGTCACCCATCCCAAGCCTTGGCCATTGTGGCAATCACTTACCTCACACAATCTCCGATCACTGCGTCACATCGAGCGATGATAATGTTGAACGTACAATAATAGCTACATTGTTAGGCGCCGGAAGAGACGCAGACATATAAGATAAAACTTCCGCTTATTACATATTATATGATACAATTAATATCACTTAATGATTACGTAGAAAAACAAATAGATGTACACAAAAATATCTCTGATGTACAAAAATAATTCTCTGTCACAGACAAACATCGTAATAAATAACTCCTCGTCATCCTTTTAAGCTATTTTATAATAAACTAGTGGCCCGCCCTCGCTTCGCTTCGGTGTAGAGCTGAAGTGTAGACTACAGTTTTTGTTCTCAGGCTTGTATTATACAGAATGACATTCATCTATGATTCTTCTTATACCTGCATGCAAAGTCTCCGCCCGATCGGTTTAAAATTGATATAGTTTCATACAAACTTTCATTCCCTATTTTATCCCCTTGAGGGTAGAATTGATCAAAATCCTTTCTTAGCGGATGCCTACGTCATAACATCTACCTGCATGCCAAATTTCAGCCCGATCCGTCCAGTGGTTTGGGCTGTGCATTGATAGATCACTATGTCAGTCAGTTTTATATATATAGATAAATATCTTAATATATATAATTCTTCTGTGAGTGTGTATGTCACTGAACTTCTCTTAAACGACTGGACCGATTTTGATGAATTTTTTTGTGTGTGTTCAAGGGGATCTGAGAATGGTTTAGATTCACAATTTTGTCCGCTGGACAACCCCTATTTTTTTAGGGCGGTACGAAGTTCGCTGGGTCAGCTAGTATAATATATTTTCAACAACCACAAAAATTATCTAAGCCCCAAGTTAAGCACTGTAGGCTTGTGTTATGGGATACTAGGGTAACGGATAGAATACATATACTGTACACATATAAGTATATTAATATAGAAATTCATATTAAACATCCATGACTGGAGTACAAATGCTCGTATTCATCACACAAACATTTGTCCACACTCGGATTCGAACCCGGGAATCCTCTCGAATTAGCGACACCATGAAACCCGGCGTACAAACCACTCGGCTGCGTTGATCGCATTTACTCGTAATTTCGAATCATAATGTCTTAATAAATATCCAACTGTGTCTTGTTAAGCTGTAATAGTACATTATGATATAAGTGCGGTAAGTTGAGAATTACAGCCGAGGCGATATTGTTAGACCGAGCCGTAGGTGAGGGCTATAAGAAGGCAAAGGCTGTTTATCAAACCGGACGTATGTCATACGACGTTTTATAACACATTTGCGAGGAAATAATACTACCTACGTACGTACTTTCTGAACATGAATTTGCACCTTTGCTTGTTTTTCATAGGTAACATGAAATTTTGATACGCTTGACTGTAAGTATCTATCCGTGGATTTTTCGGGCAAGAGGCTTAGCGTAGTCTTTTCTACTTCTGGTGGTGTCAAATTAATAAATTTGTTACTACTTGAGAATATTTTCAAATATCAACGCTTTTTTTAGGCAAAGGAACAAAAAACAGCCAGTTTTACTAATAAAGTAAATAATTATTTTTGTGAATTTTTTACCGATACATGGTTGTAAATTATTGTCAAAATGAATCAAATTAAGGAATTAAATGTTTATATATTATATTTTATTAAGAAAATGTTGGCTACCTTTCTGTCATAAAAACTCTTTGCTAAGATTTAAAAAAGGTATCGTTCGTTTTTAGACGGAACATAATAAGCCGTGCGTTTTACTTTACATTACCGCACGCGTGTGTAATGTGATAGATTATGATATTGAATTGGTGCAATAAGAGACGCTTTACGATCAAATGTGTCATAAAAGATATATAATTGATTATATTTTTATCTTTTAAGCATTTCACTGCTGGATGTTTAATTCTAAAGAAAAATATTTTTATTTTACTAAAAAAAAATCCACGCAGAACAGGCACCAGACAGCACTCAAGCCCGTACCCTACGCTATCAGGGCGAATGCACTGACCATTATGCTACCGCGGCCCTAATGGCCGCGTCGAATTCTTTCTAGTGTTTCTTAAGCTGCAAGGCAGCGCCATCTCTTCGCATTGCAGGTAACCCACAATGTCAAATGAATTACCTTTACAAGTATTAAACATTTGAAAGAAGAAATACATTTATTAAGCAATAATGGCCACTGCATTCGCCCGCCCGTGGATTTTTCTAGTAAAAAAAAAACTTTTTCTACAAGCACTAATCACTTGCAAGCATTTTTATAAATTACTGATTTCAAAATTCGCATAAGTTTTTTAAGTACCCACGCAAAAGGGATCACACAGAAAAGTCACGCAAATAATTGGCTTATTTAAAATTAAAAGATTCCTAACAACATTCTCATAAATAAAACAAGTTTCAACGGTAAAGATGCACTGATTTATTTATTTATGACGTTTCGCAACCTTTATTATGACGTTTCATAATTCTAACGTCGCAGTCTGAAAAGAATGCGAAACGTCATAAATAAACAAATCAGTGCATCTATACCGTTGAAACTTGTTTTATTTAATGAATGGTGTGCGTGAAAACCTAAGAAACAAACATTCTCTTAAACTCAGTGAACTTAGAATTAATGTCTTATAAAGAACTAGCAAACCAGTGAACCAAATGATCACCAAAACCTGATTAAAAAACAAAAAATGTATTTAATTAATTGAGAACTTCGGAGATTTTGTGTGGTTTCGTTTGAAATTCGTGATTTCTCGAAAACCGGAAGTGCTACGTTACTCAAATCCGGTTTGTAGTCTTATCAGACTATTCTTAACTTATAACTTAAATATTCTCTTTATCTATCTCTTACGGTTTGGCCGCTGAAACAGCACCACAGACAGACGGACGGACGGACTTGTCTAATAGATAAGAGATTCCTTTAAAATAAGTTCCGAACAGTGCCAGTGCAATCTATCTAATATCAGAAAAATGTCCCAGGTTGCTCTTAAAAATTTCGGTGAAAACAATTTACATAGCCTAATGCCTTCCTCGATAAATGCACTATGCAACAAGAAAAAACAAACCGAAACAGCAGTTAATGATATTAGTGCGTTTAACCAAACAAACAAACACTTCAGCTTTATAATATCATCATCATCATCAGCCTATCTTAGTCCACTGCTGGACATAGAACTCTCCAATTGTACGCCATTGAGATCGATCTTGGGCTACTTACATCCAGCTCCTGCCAGCCTAACCTTGCGCAAATCGTCACTCCATCGTGCCTGAGGACGTACTACACGTCCTTTATAATATAACTAGTTGAGTTTTGACCTTTTAAAAGAAAATTTCTGGTATAAAACCTGTCCACACCTTTTCTAGGACTCGAGCAAAATTTCATCCAAGTCGCTTCAGCAATTTAAGGGGTTATACGCAGTTAAAAAAAAATGCATTTTCGGAATGTACATATATTTTATTGTAATAGACTACCTACGTGGCCGAGTGGTTTGTACGCCGGGTTTCATGGCGCGGCCGACTCGAGAGGTCCCGGGTTCAAATCCCGGTGGGGGCAGATGTTTGTGTGATGGACACGAGCATTGTACTCCAGTCATGGATGTTTAAATATGTATTTCTATATAAATATACTGATATATGTAGAGTATGTGTATTCTATCCGTTTTTCTCAAAAACGGCTCAATTGACCGGTCTGACATTTTAACACAACCTTCTCAGATATATTCTTCTGGGATTGATCGAACGAATAAGATATGTGATAATTATTTCTATTTTTATAACAATTTAATAAAAACTATTTGGTCAAAAAATTTTTTTTTTTTCCGAGCTACCGTTTTGTCAGCAATATCACAAAAAATACAACGTAAATATTTTACCGTCACATTTTTTTCGGTTACGCGTCACGTTTTTTGGTTACGCGCCATCTTTTTGAAGTTATACTTCTTTAGGCGCGTTATGAAAAAATGATGAGAGTGAAATTTTAAGATGCGGGCGCATCACTGTAACACAAAATTTTAACAGCATGAAGTCTAACTCGCTTCGCTTCGGTGTAGAGCTGAAGTGTAGACTACAGTTTTTGTTCTCAGGCTTGTATTATACACAATGACATTCGTTTAAGATACTTCTTATACCTGCATGCAAAGTCTCAGCCCGATCGGTTTAAAATTGACAAAGTTTCATACAAACTTTCATTCCAGAATCAAGATCAAAATCCTTTCTTACCGAATGCCTACGTCATAACATCTACCTGCATGCCAAATTTCAGACCGATCCGTCCAGTGGTTTGAGCTGTGCGTTGATAGATCACTATGTCAGTCAGTCACCTTTGAGTTTTATATATATAGATTGTATATTATAGAAGTACATCACACTAATATTATAAGGCGAAAGTTTGTGAGTGTGTATGTTTATTACTTCTTCACGTCTAAACAGCTGGAGCGGTTTTAATAAAATTTGGCATGGAGTTAGTTGACACCCTGGATTAACACATAGGCTACGTTTTACTGCGGGAAAATATCCCTAATAAACCGCGGGTAACACTGCGGGGCACAGCTATATATATATATATATAATACGCTTCATTTCTGAATTTCAGGAATCGAGAATCGTGGATATCACGAATTCCGTGATACTTCACGAGCAAGATGTGTGGGTTGTGTCAATCTCTCGCAATTCTTTATACAGGATACAGGTAAATATCATGTTGTAATAGTTATTTTAAGTAATCATAACCACAGAACACAGAAAGAGAAAATCAGAACCAAGTTTAGGTCAAGTTATGAAACAGTATTGTTAACCTACCTCTTCATAAACTAAAAACTCATGTGAAAAATACTCTGATGAGCAAGGTATATCATTGAGTCTAAGATTACTTACATGATCGAAGTTTCTGGGAATAAAGAACACTTCGCTCATTGAAGTAAGCAGTCTTTTCATTAAATTCACAAGTAACTATGTAATCCATAATTTATGTATCTTATTATTTGTATTGATAGCGACATAATCATAATCAAAATCATTTATTCAGTTTAGGCTGTTACAAGCACTCATGAATATCTAGAAGCTACGCCATCGATTCGTAAATCTACGGCGGGAGACCTTGTACTGAGAAGAACCGGCAAGAAACTCAGTAAGGGCTGCTTTTTCTCCCTGTTTTATTATTGACAGAGTCGTCAAATTAAAAAATGACTTCAGAGGTGATTCATGGAGTCACCATGACATGATTTTATATAAATATTGCTACTTCTGTTGAATAAAATATAATTTCATTTCAATCGCGTAAAAACAACTGTACCCTTAGGACGAACCAATATCGAATTCGAATAGTTTGCGAGTGCGAAATGTCACTGTCAAATATTGTATGGAAACTTGATCAGCAGCGCCAGATCGGACGTAACGAGAACCACAAATCAGTTCACAATTGACAATTACATTTCGGACTCGCAAACGAAACGAATACGGTATTGGTTCGTGCTAAGGGTTACGAATCCGGATAAAAATTGGCACGCAAATAGTTTACGACCCGAATTGAGACACAGGATACCTTTTATCCCAGAAAAAAGCCAGGGTTCCACAGGAAATCCACAACAACAAAAACCAAAGCAAACGCGATCTAAGTCGCGTGCGGTCGCTAGTTTGTGATAAAACATAACAGATGTGCATAATACAGACAACAAAAACGTTATCTGACAGTTCGCTGCCATTAATTACTGAGTAATATGACACTGCGCGATTAAACCATGATTATGCTGTCGACCTTCCAAAATCAGAACGACATTGGCTCGTAAATTTTTAGATTCATTGACATTAAAGATAGATGATATATACCTGGTCAGGTCATAAATTCTGTCACATGTTTAATATAAAATAATTGAAACAAGTTTATTCATTATGTAACCATATATATACCCCAAATGAACTTAACAAAACATAGATTCTTATGACAATAAAGTTTATTCAAAATTACCTCCGTGATTTTGAATACAGGCCTTCAATCTGCACGGCTAGTCGTCTATCGCAGCACGAACGAGGTCCATGTCAATATCGTATATATATTAATCAAGGATGTCTTGAGTGACGCCAAATTGGGTAGAGGCTTTTCCTCCAAGTGTTGCCATATCTTGTAATCTAATGGACTCAAATCTGGACTGGAGGAGCCAGTCTTCGTGCCGGATGAAGTCGATTTCTCTCAGATTTTCTCAGTCTTCGCTCTACGAGCTGGCGCCGAATCTTGTTGAAATTTTCAGTGCCTGTTATCAATAACAAACACGGTATGAGAAACAGGTTCCACAAGGTTCGTCAGGACTGTATTTTGATACACAACTGCATTCGTTTTTACACCTTTCTCACAAAAATGTACCTCTGTTAAGCCCCAATAAGAAACTCCCAACCATACCATGAGCGAGGATGGAAAATGACCTCGTTGGACACGACACCTTATCATTTTGTTTGTTGTAGCTCTCTTCTACGGTAAATTTTTTTTCACTCGAAAAAAGAATTTCCTTGAATATTTTTTTCCCGCATACCGCTTCAACAAAGCGCGGCATCTCTTCAGTCTCAGGCCCATTAGAAAAGCATTCAAACGATGTCCTGTTTTTCTTCGATATGCCCGAAGCCCTAAGTCTTCATTTAATACCCTTTTCACCGTGGTTCTGCTTAACCCCATCTGAAGGGCCAACAGTTTCTGCTTACGTTTGGGATTTCTTTGAATTCGCGCCTTAACAGCTTTTATCACTGCTGGAGTCCTAAAAGACCGAGGGCGACCACTTCTTGACCTGTCATCTACACTAGAGTCTTCATTGTATTGTTTGATGGTACGATAAACGAATCTTTTGGTTATATTCAAAATCTTCAGTATGTCAAAAATTTGAAATGGCGCGTAACCGCAACGATGCAACGCAATAACTGCAACACGGTCTTCTTTAAACGTGCACTGCATATTTAAAAATGAGTAAAATTCTAAAAAGTACACATTTTTATTTTCATGAACAATTCGAATATTAATAAAATTTTACTACAAAAAAACTAAAATACAAGTATTGTCAGAATCGAAAGCGGTAAGTTTAGATGATTGTTTGCACCAACGGAAATCAAACCCAGGACCTCTGAGTAGGCGACACCTTGAAAACAGCTGTACATACCATTCAACATCCAAATTTTTAAATCTACGCAGTTACTCCAGTACCTATCAAATATTACGTCGAGTTGCAGTAACATTGACATTTGACATTCTTGTATAGGTATAATTAATATATTTTGACGACCTCCGTGGCCGAGTGGTTTGTACGCCGGGTTTCGTCACCGACTCGAGAGGTCCCGGGTTCGAATCCCGGTGGGGGCAGATGTTTGTGTGATGAACACGAGCATTTGTACTCCAGTCATGGATGTTTAATATGTATTTCTATATAAATATACTTATATATGTAAAGTATATGTATTCCATTCGTTACCCTAGCATCCCATAACACAAGCCTTATAGTGCTTACTTTGGGGCTAGGCTAATTGGTGTGAGTGTTGGAAATAGTTATTTATTTATTTAATTTTAACGCTAGGAAAATTTCGACGCGGCGAATAGGGCCGTGGTAGCATAATGGTCAGTGCATTCGCCCGGATTGCGAAGGGTGCGGGTTCGAGTCCCGTCCGCTGCCTGGTCCGCGTGGATTTTTTTCCAGTAAACTTTTCCTTAGATTAAAACATCTAGCAGTTAAATGCTTAAAAATAAATAAAAACATAATTATTTATTTTATTTAATTTTAGTTACATCGAGATTCAAAAACAATCTCACCCACGTTTTAGATAGTACAAAGTTTCCCTTATAAACTAGCGCCATCTATGTAACAGCGCCGCAGGCAGCTGTCGCGTCGCCCAGACCTGTCTAGACCTGCCCCCGCCCTCCCAAACCCCCCCACTAGTCTAGACGACCACTAGACGCCCACACACACCTGCAGATTTTGGTCCACCATACAAGCAGGGCTGTCAATGAACCGTTACCTAGGAACTTAGATTAAAACAAAAAGGGTAGATACGGCACTAGTCTCACAAAAGTGATCCGCACCAATTGTGGTCCACGACCCTAATCGCTTTAGTCACAACTTGACATGCAAACGACGTACATGTGAACGCCAAAAAGAAATATTGCTAATATTTTGTGTTTATATGATAAAACAATGCCTAAGTGTGTTTTTAAAAACTGCTCAAATTGCTCAAGAACTAAAAATAAAACCCACGGCATCACTTTTCATTCGTAAGTACTATAAAATATATTTTTTCATAAAAATTGTTGTTTGTTTTGAATCTTATTCGGTAGTGACGTCGAGTACTGGTCGCGTGATTGTTCGGTAGTGCAGTGACGCGGATCTCGCCGTCTCGTTCGCGCTGCCGTTGAAACTTAACGTGCTGTTTCGTTCGGGTCGGTAATGCAGTGACGCGGATCTCGCCGTCCCGTTGGCGCTGCCGTGGGATCAGTTTTTGTTTGATGCAAGTATGAGCGTACAGTATCTACCCTTTTTGTTTTAATCTAAGCCTAGGAATAAGGTATTTGATAGTATTAAAAATAAAGTGCCAATTGTTAGCTTGTTGTTAGTAATCTGTGTTTAGAAAGGAATATTGGCAAGGGTTTTTACTATTTTTACAAAAAAAAATATTCATAATTTAATAACATAACATAACTAAAAACCCACGAAAAAGATAATAGTTTTCTTATATATTATCACGTGACACAAAACGCTTGGGATTGTCGGAGCTTAAAATGACGTCACACGCAAGTAGACTTCCGTTTAAAGTGATATTACATTGTTCGTTTGACGTTTTAATAACAGTCGTGTGACGTCACACACTAGTAAGACACCATATTGTCCAGAGAAACTTGAAAATGGAGTTTTAGATTTGGTTATTTTTACTGAAATACACAACAGAATGATGAATATCCACTTTTTACGGACTCCATAAACATTAGTCAATAACGTGACATCGATTTCTAAAACTTGTCAAATACCCTATTCAGTTGAGCTAGGAAAGTAATTTTTGTGGGTTGATTTTTGATGAGTAAAGAATAAAAAACCGAGTAGGATGAGACGTCATAGGATGAATAGTTACGGAACAATGTAAAATGTAATCTTTTTTAGAAAGCTTTGGCCAACTTTGGCACCACAGGAGATTGCTCAAATTAGCCCAAATGCACAAAAAATATTGACATACACGGTAATTCTTGGCGTAATTTATAATTTAATTTACAGTCATTAGATTTCAACGGACACCTTTGTATAATATATTTACTTTAAAAAGGACTTTTAATTTTACCGGTTTGGAAAACATACGAATCATTTTTAATGGCTATGGGTTCAACATTCAGCCAAAGGACTGATCGAAGTTGTTTATATAACATAAAAACAAATCTATTTTGTAAAGATCGATAAAATAAATCATTTGTTTTATTACACTGTGGTATTAATATCCACAACTATATTATCATTTTCACTACATGCAAATGTGCTCAGAAAATTATTATAGATGGTAGGCGACATCATAAAGTCTATTGCCATACATTTTTCGCCAAACACCTCCATAAACACATTATAATCTGTATATTATGTTAGACTTTAAGGTATCTATCTATGGGCCTACGTTCCCTGACTATAAATAAATAAAATTATAAGGTGTACTAAAATCTAAAATATGGTTATCTTAAAAACATAACAAAAATAATGAAGCTACTGAATATATGACTATAGAACCTAAATCTCTTAGCTTTCTTTGGTTAACGAGAGTTTAAAAATTCTCTCTAATCTGTGGCTCATTCACAATCATCACACAGTTTCTGTCACAGAGTGCATTATTATAACCGGAAGTGACACCTGTTTTAAAAGTTACTCTTATGCATTAACTTTAAAAACAGGCAACTATCTATTAATATATATGCTCTATATATATGCTCTATATATATATACCTGAATCTAATCCATAATTTCGGTACTTGGCTTGATTTCCCTAGTTTACTCTATAACTTATTTGTTTTTTATTATTTTAATATGTTCAGTGTATATGGTTTATAGAAGTTCTCAGGGGTGTCCGTCAATAATATTCGTTTCTACAGTAATTTATATATAATTTCGAATCTGGGAAACAATTTTTCATGATTATTGGTCTTTAGGCCAAACATGTATGGAAGCTGAGTAATCTCCTTTAAGAATTATCTGCGTTTGTATAACTGGGGTACAAATGCTCGTATTCATCACACAAACATCTGCCCCCACTGGGATTCGAACCCGGGATCTCTCGAGTACACACCACCGATAATTTAAAACCCTGCATTCAAACCACTCGGCCACGGAGGTCGTCATAAGTAAATCAAATCTAATATATAAAATTCTCGTGTCTCCTCCGAAACGGCTTTCCCGATTCTCATGAAATTTTGTGTGCATATTGGGTAGGTCTGAGAATCGGACAACATCTATTTTTGATCCCCCTAAATGTTAAGGGTAAATATATAATATATATATAATATATCCAGCCCTAAATTTTTTTTTTAATTTCAGATATTTTTTTTTTATTTTTTTTTTTTTTTTTTATGATACAGCATTAGTAAATACATATAACCCTAAATTTTCACCCTTCTACCACCAACCCCTATTTTTTTATGGCGGTACGAAGTTCGCTTGGTCAGCTAGTAGTGATATAAAATTATTCATAATTTAACGTGAAAGGCATTCGCCAACCCTATCCGTTAGGAGATTACTCTCGGCTGAATACACTGTAAAGGTTAAACACAGACGTTTTACTTCAAAAATAACCGAAATAACAACAGCACCCACCAATATCTTGTTAAATAATATTTTATTCGCCATAAATTCTAGAGGTCGGTCATTGGATGGGTGACCAAAAATTTAGTATCTCGAATTCCTCCGTGCTTCGGAAGGCACGTTAAGCCGTTGGTCCCGGCTGTATCTGCAGTCGTTAGCACCCACCAATCCGCACTGGGTCGGCGTGGTGGGTCATGGCCCAAACTCCCTATTCCATCCATAGGGAAGGCCTGTGCCCCAGCAGTGGGGATATATTAATAGACTGATGATGATAAAAGAAAATGTGGTAGTTATAATTTAAATTTTTGTAGGCATGTAACTGTTGGATGTGTAAATCTAAAGAGAATATAACTAGAAAAAATTCCACGCGGACCAGGCAGCAGACGGTACTCGAACCCGCACCCTCCGCTATCCGGCCGAAAATAAAAAATATAACTATAATTGCTATTTCTTCTTTCAAATGTTTAATACTTGTAAAAGTATTCATTTGACATTGTGGGTTACCTATAATGCGAAGAGATGGCGCTGCCTTGCAGCTTAAGAATGGCTAGAAGAATTTTAACGCGGCCATCAGGGCCGCGGTAGTATTATTTGCTCAGTGCATTCGCCCGGATAGCGAAGGGTGCGAGTTCGAGTCCCGTCTGCTGCATGGTCCACGTGGAATATAGTATTTCTCAATTTTTAAGTGGTTTTATTAAACAAAATGTTTTTTATTTTTCTTTTTTATAAGCTAGAGCAACATCAACTCACTAAATATAGATGTCTGGCCTCTCTTTAATATATCTCATCAATCAATATCTTTATCTCTTCAATTTGACATACATTTTTAATTTTAAATCAAACATTGATTATTAATTGCACTTTTTTGTATTGATTATTCATTGATTATTGATTATTAATTCCATTTATTATTATTTATTATTAATTACATTCTACTTTTCTGAATTGAATGTCGTGTGTGCTTGTAAAGGCTTGCATATATGTCTTAGAATAAGTAATATTTTAATTTTTAATGTTTTAATATGTTTAGCTGTAAGTACACCTTAAATAAATAAATAAATATCTCTCTCTTCCATATTTCGTTAAAAAAGCGGACACGATATGTGCACTGTTCGCATTTAAGAAGTTCCGTTGTTTATCTTTAAAAGTATTTACCAAATCTTCACCAAGTTAATATGGGCCCATGTGGCTAAAAAAATCTTCCAGACAAAAAAAGACATCAAAATAGATCAATAATCCTCGTAGATATGCGCGACTACGACTTAAAGAAAAATGAGTATGCGTATGACCACACGACTGCAGTGAAACTTCTTTAGCTCCATCTGTATGTATATAAATCTTTATATATATAATTCTTCTGTGAGTGTGTATGTCACTGAACTTCTCTTAAACGACTGGACCGATTTTGATGAAATTTTTTGTGTGTGTTCAAGGGGATCTGAGAATGGTTTAGATTCACAATTTTGTCCGCTGGACAACCCCTATTTTTTTAGGGCGGTACGAAGTTCGCTGGGTCAGCTAGTATATATATATATATATGCGTGTGTGTGTGTGTGTACAATATATACATGTATGCATATATACATATTTCATTTACTAGCTATAAGAGAAAGAGAGACAGAAAACGTGCGCGCGCACTGCTCTCTCTTGATTATGTTCCCCATTCAACTTCCGTTCGCCTCGCCCGAACACACTTATCGTAACGCGTAACGCATTCACCAACTTATCCCCAAGTCAAGCGTGCGTAAAGAAATTTCACTTTAAAAAGGCTCTTCAAAATAAATAAATAAAAATACATATAGAAATACATATTAAACATCCATGACTGGAATACAAATGTTCGTGTTCATCACACAAACATCAGCCCCCACCGGGATTCGAACTCGGGACCTCTCGAGTCGGCGACGCCATGAAACCACTCAGCCACGGAGGTCGTCAAAAATAAAAAAATAGGTCAAGAAACCGCGTATAAAAAATATGATGACAAACTGAAAACCTCCACCTTATTTGAAGTTGATTAAAACAGGAAACAAATTCACACAACCTAAATATATTATTCTAATGTAGATAACAGTCAAAGAACACATGTCTCTTCCGTCCTTCATTCAATAGGTAACACGGAACGCAACGGTATCACCATAGAGGTAACAAAACGGTGCATGTGCAACCCCAAAACAAAAAACTCGCAAATTTCAACACACCCTCCGCCAATCTATGGCACATAAACTGCATTTTAAGGAAAAAAAAAACAAAAACAACAGAATGAAAAGAAAAAAAAGAAAAAAAAACACACGATTCCCGCCTTTTTTATTCTTTTACGCATCACACATCTGCTCCGTATTCTCACGGCGCTGAGATGTTTTATGTTGGCTAGTATTTTTTTTTTCAAATTCTCGTACGCTTTTTTAATAATTTTTCGCGCAGAGGAAGTGCCCCCGTAGGCAAAAGACACCTGTTGTTCTTTAGAGTTCCGAAATGGAGCAAACGCGGACGCGATAAAGAGAGTAACAATTGATTTGAAATGAAATTATGTTTTATCTATACTATAATATTATAAAGCTGCAGAGTTTGTTTGTTTGTTTGTTTGAACGCTCTAATCTCTGGAACTACTGGTCCGATTTGAATGATTCTTTCAGTGTTGGGTAGTCCATTTATCAAGGAAGGCTATAGGCTATATTTTTTTTTTCAAGATTAGGGATCCGTAATAAAATTACTATTTTGTAACACAAGGTGTAAAATCGAAAACCTATTTTGGCGTGCGCTGCAAAAACTATTGACAATAAAACAAAATAATGTACTAGGTTTGTAGATCCCATTAAGACCTACAAAAAAGTCCGTGAGAACATATATCTAGCTATCATGGTTTAATCATAATAACCGATTTTGTGTTCAAAATAATTATTGAATCGTCTGAAGAAGAAAAAAACTACGTTGAATATGTATCGTAATATTAATCTTTATCAAAATGAAGCAATATGTTATCAAGAGTATTTATGTAGAAGTAAAATACTTTTTGTTTCATCTCAATCGGATATTTCGTTTAAAAGTTATCACGTGTGTAAGATGTTAAGAGTTGGCACCTATATATTTTATCTCGGTATTTCCACGGAAACGAGAAAAACGCGGGTGAAACCGCGGGGCACGTCTAGTTTAAAATAATAATAATCTTCTATAATATAAAAATGAATCGCTGAATTTGTTGCTAAGCGCAAATCTCGAGAACAGCTGAACCGATTTCAATAACTATTTTTTTAAGAATATTCCTTGAAGTACGAGGATGGTTCTTACGCAGAGAAAATTTAAAAAAAATGCCTGAAAATGTCCAAAAACAATACTTATCTATACTCCCATACAAACGATTCGTAATATAAATCGAATACTTGAAAGTCAATTTGAACTTTAATACCTTACCATAAATTTCAAATGTTAGTGGAGAGGTTCCGGGAAGGCAAAATAATTGAGCGACGTAATGTCAATAGAAGTTTGGAAAAGGCATATATACCATTTTCAGTTTTTTTTATAATTACTTATATGAAGAGTCATTTAAATCTACACTACAGCTCTACACCGAAGCGAAGCGAGGGCGGGCCACTAGTAAATAATAAATTTAATATTACCAACACCCACACCAATTAGCCTAGCCCCAAAGTAAGCACTGTAAGGCTTGTGTTATGGGATACTAGGGTAACGAATAGAATACATATACTGTACATATATAAGTATCTAATATATAAAATTCTCGTGTCGCGGTGTTTGTGGTTAAACTCCACCGAAACGGCTTTCAGGATTCTCATGAAATTTTGTGTGCGTATTGGGTAGGTCTGAGAATCGGACAACATCTGTTTTTCATCCCCCTAAATGTTAAAGGTAATCCACCCCACCTTTTTTCATTTTCAATTTTATATATTTTATTTTTATTTTTATGATACATCATACAAAAATACATACATCCCTAAATTTTCAACTTTCTCCCACCAACCCCTATTTTTTTATGGCGGTACGAAGTTCGCTGGGTCAGCTAGTATTTATATAGAAATACATATTAAACATCCATAAATTGAGTACAAAAGCTCGTATCAATCACACAAACATCTCTGTAGTAGTTTTAAAGTTGTTGTAATTTAATTATCTGTATATTTTAAAACTGTCAAATAAAGGCGATATGACCCAAAGAAACTGATGTTCATTACGTGTATGTACTTAAGACACTTGATGAGTGTAATATGAGTATTCACTTTTTGGACTCCATTTTGTGTGTTCATTTATCATCATCATCAGCCTATTAATGTCCCCACTGCTGGGGCACAGGCCTTCCCTATGGATGGAATAGGGAGATTGGTGGGTGCTAACGACTGCAGATGCAGCCGGGACCAACGGCTTAACGTGCCTTCCGAAGCACGGAGAAGCTCGAGATAGTAAATTTTTGGTCACCCATCCAATGACCGACCACAGCGAAAGTTGTTTAAATTCAACGATCGCAGACGAACGCGCTAACCACTTGCGCCATCTAGCTCCTGTGTGTTAATTTATATCATTATTTAAAAATACTCTTTTATTTATCTTTCATTTATGCCAATTTCAGGTGTTCCAGCGATGAAACGAAGATATTTCGACTGCCAATCAAATCAATGGAATCCTGATGACTGATGACTTCTGCGTTAAGTATTGATATAATGGTATTAAGAGCCCTTTCACACTTTTTTTTGCAAAAAATCGTAATTTTTAAGCGTCTCGTTTACCCCCTTAGAAAAGATTTTGACTATTTCCAATAGAAGTAAACAGTACATTTATTCTTACTATTTTAAGTTAATGTAGAATATTTGCAAATACCATTTCCTTTTTTTGTACTGATAGTTCTAACGCAGCTAGTTTACTGAAAAAACGATAATATGCACATATTCAAACGCCTGAATCTCTAAATAATGTTCAATAAATTAGATCAAATTAATTACTACGACATCAGAAATATGTTTTTGTTGTAACATAATGTATTAGAATTTTGATTTTTCATCTTATTAATAATCAAAAAAGACATCTAACCTCCGTGTGTTTTCCCAAAAAAAGAATGCAGGTTTACCTCGTATTTTGATATTGAATTAAATAGAATTACTTTCAAAAACTTTCATAACACTAATGTACCACCATTGAATTACTGAAATATGTATATATTTTTATTATTAGTTCATTAATAATTATTTTATAACACTCGAAATATCACCCGTAAAATGCAATATATCGAGCCCTTACCGCCAAATTATCGTAAGCGACACTCGCCAAATTATCGTAAGCGACACTTTTGTCGAAATGCGTTTTTTGTGGAAACTAATATTTTAAACCGTAACGGACCCATCTCAACAGAGAATTTTGTAAAAGGGATCTTAAGAGACATTGGGCATAGCTGAATTTCCGCTCCCACTGGAGCGCCCGTCTGGGGAAGTAACTTCCACCTTACAGAAGACCACCAGTAAAAAAAAATTGTGTGTGTCAGCTCCGACGCACGACTGGAGTTTACTCCTTAAGTTCGATAGTCTAACCAGACGCAAAAAGAGTTTATTTAACTTAAATAAGATTGATACTGTATGAAAGGGTAAATTAACAAATTAATGAAAATAATATACATATATAAATATATATTTATTCATTTCATACACATTTATTATAACTAATCGACGAAATATTTTACATTAAACTTTTTACAATAGTCAATTTCAGATGTGCATAAATATATCATTAGGAATGTTGATAAATTATGTAATTATTATTATCAGACTATTATCATTTTTTTAAATATTAATTAAATCAACATTGTCTGCATTATTAATTACAGTGACAAGTGGTTTATGGTAACTAAAATAAGACACATGGACGTTCGTAGATACGTGGTTCACGAATCTTGAAAATACCGCATCAATGGTTGTACCATACCTCGTTGTCCCCATTGCTCTATCAGAAACAATATCTAAATTCAGTTCAGATTTTAAAATTTTTATTAATGTCAATCCGTCATCTTTGTTTGTCAAAGTTGCGCGACATAGGATGCGCACCAAAAACGTAACGAGGCCATTCATCGATAGATTTCACTCCTCACATTTTTCTCATACCGGGCCCCTTATATATGCAAATCGATTCTTAAGGAGTAAACTCCAAAAACACTATCTATTGTTGGTATTGTGTTTCTATCGATGAGTCAGGTTCCAAGGTCTCTACGGGGCAAGGGATTGGGTCAGGGTAGGCAACGGTGAGAGTGATATTGTTGGTATCGCAAGCGTCTATAGGGTATGGTTTGACGACCTCCGTGGTCGAGTGGTATCGCCGACTCGAGAGGTCCCGGGTTCGAAACCCGTGGGGGAAGATGTTTGTGTGACGAATACGAACATTTGTACTCCAGTCATGGATGTTTAATATGTATTTCTGTATAAACATACTTATATATTAGTGATGTAACGATTAAAATTCGCAAAATCTCTGCGAATTTGTTTCTTAGGTTTTCACGCACATCACTCATTAAATAAAACTAGTTTTTACGGGTTAATGCACGAAACTTTATTTATTTATTGACGTTTCGTAGCCTTTACAGGCTACGTCGTCAGAATCAAACTTTTATTTAATATGTCGAGCTACCTTCGAAAGACTTTTATTGACTAAATAATAGTTATTTATTATACAAGAGTGGAAAGTTCCTTTTTAACCGCGTGCTCGATTTGGATGACCGAGCAAGCGAAGGATTCTAAAGTTGAATCACGAGCGCAGCGAGTGATTCTAAATTAGAATCCTGAGCGTCAGCGAGGGAAACAAACGAGCACAAGGTGAAAAATCTTTCCACTCGAGTGCAATACGTAACTTTTCATCCCACCTCAGCGAGGAAATGACAAAATGAAAAAGAAAACAATTTATAATGACAAAATATTTTTATTTCAATTAAAACACATTAAGATAATCTATAAATTGAAGAAAATAATAAGAAGTAGAAAATAATTAAGAAATATTAAATGTAACGTTGCTACAGTTACTTATGTTAAGTTTAATATTTTTGTTAGGTAATGTTATGTTGGTGTTTGTGAATTGTGCGCTGTTTTGTGGTAAACTACTCGTATCAGTAATTTTAAATAGTTGTGCCGATTCATTGGATTCTATTGGCGTAAATGTTGGCGAGAGAGGGCTATTGTTTCCAATCTTATGGGGGCTCATTTTAGATGTAGAAGGGCGAGACCAAGAATCTGACAGAGGTTCTTTCAGCGTTATGGCCTCCACGATACTATTACAAATTTTTGATTTACTTTGGATTGAATCCTCTATGTATCCCTCTACAACCGAATTAGACTTCCAGCCTCCATGGCGCTTAAGCGATAGAAGATCAGCCCCTGATTCGGCCAAAAGTGTGGCTGAGGTTCTTCTAAAACAGTGACCGGTGTATAACGGGGGTTCTAAAAGTCCGAGAAAAGTTGCTATTTCTCGTGGAATACTGCCAATTTTATTCTGACCCATAGGTTGTCGGATACACTTTCCGTTGCGATATTGTAGAAAAAATCGTTCAATTGGGGTGTTAGAAGGACGTAAAGCTTGATATTTCTGAACAATGTTTACATATTCCTTGCGAATAACGAAGTTGCGGTCTTTTTTTGTCTTGGTATTTAGTACATTAATTAATAGCAATTCATCAGAATTATGAGAATATTTTGATACGTTATTGACATTAAGTAGTGTAAGTTCATTTGTTCGACATGCTCCGGTTATACCAATAATAAGAACAACCTGTAACAAAAGAAGTATTTATAATCGTAAATAAATTAATCAAATTAAAAATATTGTAAGTACTATGTACAATTTTATCAACAACAAAAAATTACACGTATTGACTTACTTTTGCCGCTAAATATACGGAATCAGGTGCTTCATTAATAAACTTTGCAATTTCAGATGCTGTGAAAACCTTCGATTTTTTTGGTTTATAACCAGATGAGGCTCTTTTTAAAAATGCCACTAATTTATGATAGGTGTCGATATGAACGTCTTTCTTCATCTTAATTGTTAATTTTAGCATTGAATACGTACTCCATAGCGTGCTTGCTTTCTTGGTCTCAGATAATTCTATAAAATATGCCAGCAAAACGTTTTCGGAGAAAGTTTTTGCTCCTTTAGCTAGTCGCCACATGTTAAATATATCGTACTGTTTCAAATACTTCTCTCGTGATTGCTGAGGGAGAAGGCTCATTTGCGCATTATTAACTGTTTCAGTTAACTCAGTTGGCGTTAGATAAACTTCATCGTCGCTAATGTCACTCATTTTAGTTGATTTTTTTGTACAGTTTTTAGGTTATGTTAATTATATTAAGCAATAAAACGTGAAAAACTAGAATGGCGCGAAGCACGCAAATAAAACAAAGAAACCAAGAAGGTTCCAAATTTAAATTTTTTCACAATTTAAAAAGTTCTAATCATAAATTTGGCACCATAGAGGTTACATTAAATAGGTTTAATGACGTTTTGAATTTACAATTATATTGAGTACTCATTATATGTGATGTTCTAAATTCAAATCTACTTTGCCGCTCAAGCGAATAAAATAGAATTTTCCAGCCAGATTTCGAAGCGCAAAATTACACTTTCCGAGGTGGTGGGATGAAAATAAAGTTTCGTGCATTAACCCGTAAAAACAAGAAAAAGAAGAAGAAGTCTCATGCCATAAAAAAAGAAAAAGAAGAACCCGTAAAAACTAGTTTTATTTAATCTCTGCGAATGTTTTGCGAATATGAATATAAAAAAAAACAATTTGAAGAAGTTGTAGTTCTTCCTTTCCTTGAATATTCATTGTTACACAGCTTGCATTTACCTCGTTTAGCATCGCAAAGTGTGAATAAGTCCATATTTCACTAGAATTTGATTTACTCATGTTAATTAATGTCAATTCAAACTGTAACCTCAAAATTCACTTGCTTTGTTTACGAATAGACCGGCGCGAGCGGAATGACACTTCAGTCGGATGAGTTCATATCAACTCTGCAATTCGAACGAGACTGCCACCATGCCATAGAAAATTGGCGCCAATTTTGAACAAAAACACATATATTCGCATTCGCGAATGTTCAAAAAATTACCTTCGTTACATAACTATTAGTTACTAGCTGACCCAGCGAACTTCGTACCGCCCTAAAAAAATAGGGGTTGTCCAGCGGACAAAATTGTGAATCTAAACCATTCTCAGATCCCCTTGAA
This sequence comes from Chilo suppressalis, assembly GCA_902850365.2. NCBI lineage: Eukaryota > Metazoa > Arthropoda > Insecta > Lepidoptera > Crambidae > Chilo > Chilo suppressalis. The sequence goes on from OU963922.1 coordinate 937,985, forward strand.
CACACACAAAAAATTTCATCAAAATCGGTCCAGTCGTTTAAGAGAAGTTCAGTGACATACACACTCACAGAAGAATTATATATATAAAGATTAGTATATGTATTCTATCCGTTACCCTAGCATCCCATAACACAAGCCTTAGGCATTGTCCTAATACAACGCGATAACGCGAATGAGCGATGCGATCATAGTACGAGTCAACGATCAAACATATTGATCTAGAATAGGTGTCCTAATAGGCGATCGCGCGATGCATTCGCGCGACTAAAATGTTTAAAAATCTATTCGCGCGAACCAAATTCACGCGAACGCGCAATCAAACCTATTAATGATGAATAGGTGTCCTAACTGAAGTTCGCCCGATGATCGCGTCGCGTCGATAGGAAGCGGGGAGAGGGGCAGGGCTAACCCGTTCCGTATTCGCGTTCTATTAGGACACCCAGTTCGCGATCACGCGATGATCGCGTTATTGCGTTGTATTAGGACAATGCCTTACAGTGCTTACTTTGGTGCTAGGCTAATTGGTGTGAGTGTTGGAAATATTTATTTATTTTATGTCGGCCACTAACCATAATATTTTTATGTAATAAGAAATTGTTATGTTGTCTTACTGTTACAGATGCTGCTTGAATTCTTCTATTTAAAGACATAATACTTACTAAGTACCGTTGACTTTTCTTGCATAGAACAATCTATTTTCCATACAAAATTTTCAGCCTTTATTTTCACCTATTTCTAAAGTAATCTTTCGATATCAAATGCCGGTTAAAGATCCCCTTTATCTCTTTAAAAAAATACTAAAATCGCTTCAGTAATTTAAATGTAAAGAAAAGATAACTAGAAAAAAATCCTATCTAGACATTCTTAAGCTGCAAGGCAGCGCCATCTCTTCGCATTATAGATAATTTACAATGTCAACTGATTCTTTAATAATTGTAAAAGTATTCATTTGACATTGTGGGTTACCTATAATGCGAAGAGATGGCGCTGCCTTACAGCTTAAGAATGTCTATAATTGGTCAGTGCATTCGCCCGGATAGCTAAGGGTGCGGGTTCGAGTCCCGTCTGCTGCCTGGTCCGCGTGGAATTTTTTCTAGTTATCTTTTCTTTAGATGTAAACATCAAGCAGTTACATGCTTAAAAAATAAAAATTATAATTTAAATGTAAATAATATTTAAATATTTATTATTATAATAGTACCTAAACGTAAAAAGTAATTAAGTAATTAAGCTTTCATTTATATTATTGAAATAATGCATTAGAAATATATTTAATTTCTCTGTCTCCTCATCATCATCATCATCAGCCTATTAATGTCCCCACTGCTGGGGCACAGGCCTTCCCTATGGATGGAATACGGAGATTGGGCCATGACCCACCACGCGGGCCCAGTGCGGATTGGCGGGTGCTAACGACTGCAGATGCAGCCGGGACCAACGGCTTAACATGCCTTCCGAAGCACGGAGGAATGAGAGACAGAAAATTTTTGGGCCCCATCCAATGACCGACCATTGCGAAAGTTGCTTAACTTCAAAGATCGCAGCCGAACGCGCTAGCCACCTGCGCCATCGAGCTCCTCTCCTGTCTCTGTCTATTTAATGACAAATGGCATTTGAGTGACATGAACAAAACACGGCGTAACTAGGCTATGCTTATGCCTTGTTTATTATTATGGTGGGTAGATGTATATTATTTGTAATTAATTAAAATATCGTTAAAGTTTTTCTCAATACTTTTTCATTTTTTTAATTAAATTGTTGACTATAATGTTTGATTTTAAGTATTAAACTGTTCGATAAAAGTTTCAGGCGGGACTCGAACCTGCATCTTCCGCTGTACAAGGGGCCAATCGCCTAACACGATCGCTATTGCTTACGATTTAATTTTGCTATTTCAGGTCGCCGAAGATTTTCAAACGCCCCGCGCTCTTTTTTTCGTATTGGTTACAACAATATTAAAAAAATATTTATTACCTTCGGCGGTCAGAAATAACAAAATGATAACGTAAGCGATAGCGAAAGCCATAGCAATTCTGTTAGGTAATTGGCCCCCAGTTAGTACGCCTTCACTTATTATTCTTAGAATTTTCAAGGCAATGACATAAACACATATCAAGTAAAAATTTTAAAGAGAATAAGACATCAACGGCATCTTGACCATAGACAAATTCAAGTTTAAGAAAAAATCGAAATGGGTGAAAATACGACATGCATTTTTGTATCGAAAATCCTTGAACTATTCAAGCAAAGCCGAGGACACTAACTATTAGTTTTTGTTTACAGTTTGAGGTGACGATTTCAGCGCTGTTATAATTATGTAATTATGTAGCAGGCAGATCGTAGATTGTACCGTATTACAAACCCCGTAGTTGTTTTACAAAACGTAGCCGTTTCAATTAGCCGGGATTCCGTTACGATAAGTTCTACAATTCGTTAGTGGAATGGGGTTTAACTGCATTGTACTAAATTAACATTGGATTTCAAATTCAAATCATTAATTTGCAATAGAAAAAATCAGTTTCACAATTAAGGTGATCTAGCCATATTATTAAAAAAAAATGGTTGCCTGTAAAGTCGGTTTTACGGGCGAAGATTTTACGTGACAACGTCTTTTTCTCGGTAGAATATTTATTGATATGAATATAATTAAATTGCACAATAGGAACAAGGAATTGAATGAAAATAAGAATTGCACAAATTTTAACTATAGAAATATATTTTGTTTACTAAAACATTGTACATGTAAACTTAAACTTAACACGAGAGACTCATCGTAACGTTACCGAGCGTTACACTTTTTCATAAGTGACTCCCAGCCGCAACCTAATTTAAGACGTTGTCACGTCAAAACGAGTGTACTTATGACCACACGACTGAAGTGAAACTTCTTTAGCTCCATCTGTATGTATATATATATATATATATATCTTCTAATATATAAAATTCTCGTGTCGCGGTGTTTGTGGTTAAACTCCTCCGAAACGGCTTTCCCGATTCTCATGAAATTTTGTGTGCATATTGGGTAGGTCTGAGAATCGGACAACATCTATTTTTCATCCCCCGAAATGTTAAGGGTAATCCACCCCTTTTTTTTTTCAATTTTAGATATTTTTTTTTATGATAAGTACATCATACAAGAATATATGCAACCATAAATTTTCACCCTTCTACCACCAACCCCTATTTTTTTATGGCGATACGAAATTCGCTGGGACAGCTAGTATATATATATGTGTGTACAATATATACATGTATGTACATATACATATTTCCTTTACTAGCTATAAGAGAAAGAGAGAAAGAAAATGTGAGCACGCACTGCTTTCTCTTGCTTATATCCCCCACTCAACTCCCGTTCGCCTCGCCGGAATACACGTTTCGTAACGCGTAACGCGAGTTTCACTTCAAAAACTATACAGTGTTTTATTGATGCTCATCACTTAAGCTATAATGTTTTGTAAGTAACTTAACTTGGATACTTATTTAGACATTAACCTCGATAATTCTAATATACTTAATGCTTGATTAAATGATAACTTAATATTAGTACTTAACACCATTATTTAGTTTGTAAAGGTACAGGAGGCCTTCTCTATTTCAACGAAAAGAAATTTCGATGGAAATTTCGCACGTTCCTTACTGTTTCTATTTCATTTCGAAAATTCATTCGTCCGAAAATAGTTTGACATTTAAATTCTCTAAGCCTACTCTAATTCACAAAACTTTAGAACTAAAAGTTGAATATGAAACATAATTGTTCGTAATTTTAACCTCAAATTGACGAAATGAAAAGTGTTACCTTTTCATTTTCGTTTTGGGTTTTTTGTTTAAATTAAACCTAAAATTACTACTAGAGTATTTTTAATTAAGGCTGCTTAGACTGAGGACCATTTTTTAGTATGAAAAATTTACAAATAAATCAAATTTTTGTTTATTATTGTATTGCCAATACTTCAAAGTGTTACACGACAAATTTAGGTTGACATACATTCGATTGCATCAACTCTACAAATTAGTCGGCTAACACTGTCAAAAGAGGTTGTTTTAATGTAATCAATAATGTTGTCATAAAGTAATATTGTTTTGAAGTAAAAAACGTTATATAAAAAGTGTAGACAAAAAGAAGTCACAAACATAACTCATTCCATTCGTTCACGATAATTGTCTGTGATTCCGAACTTTATGTGCGTGTTCGAAGATGAAACAGAGTAGAGTCACTGGCGAAATTTCGTTTCAAATTCGTTCGTTGCCGAAATTTCGTTTCGGAGAAAGAGAGTAGAGATCCTGATGTACAAGCCTTTATTATGAATGGTTTTAATATCATTTTATGCACAGCTTGTTCCTTTATTCTTGAGCATAATTTTCCAGTAATTATTGAAATAAAACTTCTTTACGCACGATTGACTTGGGAGGATAAGCTAGCGAATGCGCTACGCGTTACGAAAAGTGTGTTCGGGCCAGGCTAACGGCAGTTAAGTATGGGATATAATAAGCTAGAGAAAGCAGTGTGCGCGCACATTTCTTTCTCTTTCCCTTATAGCTTGTAAATTAAATATGTATATTTACATACATGTATATATAGAACTCAAACACATATATATACATACAGATGGAGCTAAAGAAGTTTAACTTCAGTCGTGTGGTCATAAGCATACTCATTTTTTTATATTTTTAGAAGGACGGATTGAAGAAATATCCTTATGTGATATCATAATGCAAAAACTAGTACCGAAAATACATATATGATGACGGGGTAGAGTATATCAATAATAATGAAACTCTATTAAGTCCGGCTGGTACATTATCAAAATTTAATGGAAACTTATATTTTCTTTCGACAATCAACCAAAAAAAATTACAAAATTAAAGCGCGTCAAAGTATGGGAGTGACCTCAAGAAAAAATTGTACGAAGACGTGACGTCATGTCATCTTTTAAATTAATATATGTCAGTTATGATTCATTCTGTAAAAAATGAAAAATAATGTGTCCAAAACTTTTTGAAAATCTATCTGTTAGACGAAGAGTTTGAAGTTAATACAGCCCACTACGGGTAAGTTAAAAATACCTACATAATAGGGATGTGACTATTTTTTTTCTTCGTTTATCAGGTAGATTGTCAAAAAGTATAGAACACGTATTTTTTCTTTTTTCACATAATATAAACATTGCAGCGATATATTCATTTGAAAAGTCGCATGACGTCACGTTTTGGTACAATTTTCACTTAAAAGTGACGTCACGAGCCCCTCCTCCCAAACTTTGACGCGCTATAACTTTGTCATTTTTTGGTTGATTGCCCAAAGAAAAAATACGTGTCCATTATTTTTTGATCATCTAACTGACGGACTAAATAGAATTTCGTTTACTGTACTCCGTCATCACCCCTATTATCGTTTAATTTTTTTTCAGGTTTCATTAAGTTTCTTTATATATTTTCCTTTTAATTTGACTTAAATGTTATCTTTATATACGTTTTTCATGTTCAGCATTTCTGTTTGTATAATTTATTATGTGAATACTGTTTTTTATATTCTCGACATATTATACCAAATCTTAAACGTGGTATAAATTATCAGCCTATGGCCCCCTCAACTGGAACCCGTAGATCCGAACTTGTGCGTTCAAATACGATTGGGGGCGTTTATTTGCGATCTATGCCGATGTATTTCCATCGCATTGTTCCTCTTTTGTGGCGATAAAAAATCTACAATTGTCTAACAGAAAACAAACCATACGAAACTGTATATGATTCATAAACCATTTGCGTGAATATGGTATTAAAAAAAAACAACAAAAAGAATTCATCGTAATTTAAAAAAAATCATTTCGACTAATTTACAATTTACATTCGACCGTGGCGCTAGTGTCTACGTGTCTCAGTATCAGGAGTATGAACTTATTGTAGTTCCGATTTTTACCGTCGGCAAACTTGTCGGGCTTGCGATGGATTACGGCGGCAGTCGCGTGTCCCCCACACAAGTTTGGTGATACGAGGACACAGTTTTGGCGGGAAATCGTCGACTCTACGTTACTTTTTTTCCTTTTTTTTATTACTTTTCTGTGTCTTTGTGTTTTTTTTTATTCTTTGCACTATTATTTTTGGGAAAAGCTTCTTTGTAACAAACCTCTTTCTTGCTGTAAATTAGAAAAAATATTTATTACCCTGTCATATGAGTAAAGATTATTTAGAAATGTACATTTTATATGCTACTTTATTTTCGTATAGTAATATTTGCACCATTCTTCTAGCTACACAGCTATATTCTATATGATAATAACACTATTATCATATAGAGTATATAAAACAATAAAACGTTTAAAATATACTAGAATCTCACTTCAATCATACATACACATATCAATCATAAATTTTTTCACTCAGCGGTTTTCCCTCCTATGTATGGTATGGCAGTCTTCAAAAGGCAGGTAAACCTTTTCCTTGGTGATGCAAGCGTCCATGGGTGGCAGTAACCATTTACCATCAGGGGACCAATCGCCTAACGGGATTGCTATGACTATCGCCAACGCTTTCAATTTCATTTTGTTATTTCCGACCTCCGAAGGTTTTCAAATACCTCACGCTCATTTTCATTAATATTGTTATTAGCAGTGCATATGAAAAAAGGGGCGCGAGGCATTTGAATGCCGTCGACGGTCAGAATTAACAAAATGAAATCGTAAGCGATAGCGATTGCTACAGCAATTCCGTTAGGCGATTGACGTCCCTGTGGCCGGCTAGCTCTATTGTCTGCATAAACATAAAAAAAAGAAATTTAACCTATTCATTATTTTGAATAGAACATGATACAAAAAACAGGGATTTTGTTACAAAGATTCTTTAAATTTGACTTGTGTTAAAATTACTATTTTTATTTCTTTAAATATGTATAGTTTCTGTTCTTTTACTTGATGTTTTCTATTCTTCTATATGTTTTTAAGAATAATTTAACTAACCATCAATTAATTATTTTGTTGTTATATTATTAACTATCCATAAAAAATAGCATCAAGTATGTCAATAGGACAGTGTAACAAGGGGTACATTGTAACATAAAGCCCCCTTATTAATAAACGAAGACTACGCTTGGATTAGTTACTCTATCTTTTGTCTCTGTTTATTGAATGACAAATGGCATTTGAGTGACATGAACAAAACACGGCGTAACTAGTCTAACCTTATTCCTTGTTTATTAATAGGGAGGAAGGAGACTGCGTTATACCCAGCCATGTGACGTCAGATGACAGATGCTTAAGATGGCGGTAAATGAAACTAATAAAACCCGTCAAGAGAGATCATAGACAAATAAGAAAAGGGTAGAGACAATTCTCTGTAACATAATTAAATATGCTTATGTTACACTTTGCCCCTTGTTACATTCTCCCTACTTGACCTTACGAAATGACAATGTAAATAATGTTTTTTATGTCATAGTTTTGTTAATATATTTTGTATATAATTGTCATGATTAAATGCAGCCTTTTTTGTAATAATATTATTGCCCAAATCGTCTTCAATTGTGTGCTTAGGTACTTAGAAAATCAGTAAAAATGTAAAATATGTTTTAACATAATTACTTTTTTTTATTATGTCTAGTGAAATATTTTACTTAGTTGTGAAGCATTTACATTTGAATGATTAACATAATTCTTGACATTTCATGGCCTACCGTCTTAGTTTTCAATGGTCAGTAGACCACAAAGTAAAAAATCGTCAGGAATTATGTTTTTTTCTATATAATTTCATTATTTATATAAGTATTGCAAGATTTTTCTTGTCTAAAAATTTATATTTATTACGGTTTTCTGACTATAAGTACAGATACAGACAAACACACATTGTAAGAGTAATAAGTAATATGTATGTTATTTATAATACAAGAAACATTAGGCATAAGTACTGCTATCTTGACATTTTGTAATAAGGGATATGGGTAAATGCTTTTACCGTGTTTATGTTGTAAGATGATTTGATAAATCGAATTTTCACAAAATTCTTCTGATTTTCCCAATCTTACTGAAAAAAGATTCTTGCGTAAACGCAAGTCGTTGTCATTACCATTCTAGATTCTAAGGTCTATCTAATTCTTAAAATCCCTAGGATTTTCGCGAAAACTCGGTAAATCATCCTACAACATCTATACCGGTGTGTGTTTTAGATCATTTACTTGTTATAATAATAATAATAAGTGTTTATTTCAGGCACAGTAACCCATATTAAAAATTACAATAACAATTGCATTTTGTCCAATTTTGTCTTAAAATTAAATCATTGTATCACAATTCGTCAATTATTCAAATTAAATTCAGACAATAACAATAATATTAATAAAAATAAATAAAATATAATAAAAAACTATATGACATAGTTTTACATATTAGATTAAATGAAATAAATTAAATTAATTAATTAACATACATTATTAAAAATTTTCATTGCACATTACAAACATTGGCGATATGTAGATAACAGACAGTGTGTGTGACATTAAATGTACTTTACCAAGTTATATTGTATGTGGACAAACTTAGGTCAAGTTCTCCAAAACTGTATAACTGTAATTGACTTTCAGTTTTATTTCGCAATAACTTGATGTATGGCTGTCTGTAATATATACATTTTTTATATCATCATAGAGCACCCCCATTATAGACCATACAAGGGCACCCGATATTTCCAAGCTTCTGTAACAATACTGCATAAGTGTGTGATACGCCCCCAAAACATCGCGATACAAGTTAGCACCGCACGCCGCCAACTTAGGCTTCCCTCTATACGCGTTATTCAAATCCAAAAAAAAACAATATCGTTTATTCAGTCTAGGCTCCAGCAGGGTGTAACTTCACAGCTATTCTCATACTTAATGTACGAAAATAGATATCACTTTAACGCATCCGCTATTATCGACCGATAATAACGCACCTATGCAGACCCCTCTTTCCAAGTGGACACTTTGGGCAAGTGCCCAGGGCCCCGCGATCGATAGGGGCTCCCCTCAGATCAAATACAAAGTCCCTAGTTCATGTTAAATCACCAAACGGGGGTCATAGGTATATAAGTCATTATCCTAATATGCCCAGGGGGCCAATCGCCTAACGGAAATGCTTTGGAAAACGCTAACACTTACGATTTTATTTTGTTATTTCTAGCCGCCTGAGGTATTCAAATGCCTCGCGCTCTTTCTTTTTCTTTTGCATTGGTAATAACAATATTAAAAAAAATGAGCGTGAGTGATTCGAAAACCTCAGACGGCTAGAAATAACAACATAAAATCGTAAGCGTTAGCGTTTCCCAAAGCATTTCCGTTAGGCGATTGGCCCCCAGGGCCTTCAATAGGTCAAAGACGGCACTGCACCTATGGCTTAATGCGAACTCAAGTCAAAGTCAAAAGTCAAAATATCTTTATTTAATTTGTAGTGGGGGTGTTCCATGTTTAGCAATAACAAAGAACGGAAAGAAGATAGGAGAAGGACACAGAAGTACAAAGAAGATGTAAGAAAATCAAAGAAGATCAAATGTCGTCGGTGCGTTGAGGTAGTAGGTTGTATAGTACTGTAATACAACACTTTGGAGACACTGTACAGCCTGCTAACTTTCCTTACCGGCGGCGAAACGACGAGATATGCTGACCACTGCACTTTTGAACAAGCAAAGAAGATACAAGAAGGAACCAATAAAGCCATTCTGTAAAATAAAATCTCTCTTCCGAGTTCGATATCTCCATTTTTTTATTTATATATCATACTTTGACTAAAGGGCCATAAGCAAAAGAGAACTCGGGTCAACTTAGGGAACAGTTTAACAAGGGGCACATCGTAAAAAGGAATGTCTCTGTATCTTACCCAGCCATTTGACAGCTGCTTAAGATGGCGGCATAGGAAACAAATAAAACCACGTCTAGACCAAACAAGTCTAGTCTAGACAAATAAGAAAAGAGCAGAAATTCCTTATGTTACAGTATGCCTCTTGTTACACTCTGCCCCTTGTTACACTATCCCCCACTTAAATCCTACTACTATAGTATAAAAGGGTTATTCCCTATTCATCCTATGACGTCTCATCCCATTTCCTCGTTAAAAATCCGATTACAGTGAAATCGTAAATGAGATATTATTTTAAAGAATCGACGTGTTGCTGTTTAATTTTAAGACAATTATTGTAAATAAATATATTAAAAGAATATTTCTGAAAACAAGCTTTTATTTTAACGAACTGAAAAGAAAATACCTATTTGAACGCAGACGGTATAGTTAATTAAATTCTTCCCAAACTAGTTTTCCTAAGTCAATCTTGATACGCTTGCCGTTCGAGTCTAGTGTTGGAAGCAACAGAATAGAATATCGATAGTCTATCGATGTTATCGTGCCTCGAAAAGCAGTCACAGTAACGATAGTCTTATTACCGAAAGTAGATTATTGTGACTGCTTTTCGAGGTCAAATGTAGGCGCTTCTTCGAAAGGTTCGCACTTATAATAAAACAAAATAGGGAAGATACGGTACACTCATACTAGCATCAAATAAAATATGCTCCGACTAAACTACTTAAGCAACTCCCACAGATACACCCGTCTGGAAATAAACATTAGGCGCGTCTACACAGAGCGAGCAGCCACCAAACCCGAACCAGTTTTCTTCGTTCGTTCATTCTCGTGATTTTTCCCGCCTGAAAGATCTCATCAATGACTCCATTTTCTTTTTAAATCAGGAATCGGGACATTCATCTCGTGGCTAATATTTAACCAGGCATCTTCCCTAAGCCCTCTATTTGTAAAATTAGGATCACTTGCACTCCATAGCCAGGTGTTTACACCATAGAGAGATAATTACTTTCAAACACTGATCTTTATTATATATGCTCGACCGAGGCACCAAACAAAATACGCGTCCAGAGAGCGCGCGGCATACGACCGAGGCGCCTTTGAGCAAAACCAAAAACCGACACTCGATGGCTCGGGCGCTCGGCGTGACTCGGTCGCTCGCCCGCGGCAGCGCGCGCGCTTGCCTCGACCGAGGCACTTCTACATTAACCGAGCTGCCTCGCGCGGCAATGAGGGCTAACGTTTTCTGTCTCACCAGATGGCGCCACTGTTGAGTGAGGTCCTAAATTGTAACTTTTAAAGTTTATTAATACGCACATGAAATCAAAGGTTACATTTAGATCGTATTTTAACACAAAAGAACCATATCCTAAACATAAGGGCCATGCCACAGTGACGCCCAGTTCCGTTTTATTCGGAAAAAATGGGAACATAATCATTTTTCTAAGCTCAAATTTTTAATAACTGACATTCATTGTCACATAACTCATATTTGCCATAATTAAGCCGAATTGTTACCAATTATTCACAACATTATTTTAATTAGAAATAAACCCGCGTAGTCAACCAACAAGCAATAACATTTGACATTTCGGAGACTTCACGCTACACTAGCGCCTCTAGCGGCGGATTCATACGCGATAGCCCTCATTGCCTCGCGAGGCTGCTCGCTCTGTGTAGACGCGCCTAATCAATCCAGCGAGCGAAATCTTTAGTCCACGTTGCTTGGCAACCTATTGCGTTTTCTTTTCCCTCTCTACAAACGGCTGAGCTGTATTGTTGTCCTTTACTTAATAACAAATGGCAAATAAGTAAATAATTACATGAAAAATTGTGATTTTTGAGAAAAAAATTTTTACAGTTCTACGAATGAAGTGTGTTGCCGTGAAATTTGTTATTCGATCTTGAACTATTTGTGTTCTAGAAAAGCATCGAAGGCATTGTTTTATCTTTATAACACAGAATAAACGCAATATTGTCATACTGAGTGCACATGCAGCGTGTTTGAAAGTCCAATTGTAACTAAAACGAATTGTGGTCAATGACCATAACTGGTCATGCACCATAATTTAAATAAAACTAGTTTTTACGGGTTAATGCACGAAACTTTATTTATTTATTATTTATGCATTAACCCGTAAAAACTACTTTTAAGCGGTGCACTTTTGCGCCACTAGTGCCGTATCTCCCCTTTTTGTTTTAATCTAAGCGATCGCACGATCAACGATCATCGCTGATAATGGTGTCAATTCTGACATGATCCTGACTAAAGAAAATATTACAAGAAAAAATTTCACGCAGACCAGACAGCAGACGGGAATCGAACCCGCACCCTTCGCTATCCGGGCAAATGCACTGACAAATTATGCTACCGTGGTCCTGACGGCCGTGTCTAATTCTTTCTAGCCTTTCTTAAGCTGCAAGGCAGCGCCATCTCTTCGCATTGTAGGTAACCCACAATGTCAAATTAATACTTTTTATATGTATTAAACATTTGAAAGAGGAAATAGCATTTATAGTTAATAATCTGTCTGCTGCCTGGTCCGCGTGTAATATTTCCAAGTAATATTTTTTTTAGATTTAAATCGAGCAGTTACATGTATGCTTATAAAATAAAAAATATTATTCTCCAAATGTAAACTCAAATTTGTCAACAGTGTAGTGCAGTCCTTGACATTCTCTAAACAGAATTAAAAGGAGAGATCCATGTTAAATTAAGTTTTTAAGTAGAGAATCCAGAGAATCGTGCCAGAATCGAGACCAATGTAGTGCGTACTGCACTTACACCATAGTACGAGTTTTACAATTAGGAAAACTATGATAGTTTTCGTGAGCTCGCACTCGTACCAAGGGTACTGATTTTATTATTTTCGTTTCAATACTAATAAACAGTGTTTAAATTTTACCATTAAATAATTTGCGTCTTCTTAAATTTTAAGTTTATTTAGTTATGTTTCACCAAAATGGACATAGAAACATAATTTACAATTACGAAAACTATGATAGTTTTCGTGAGCTCAAACTCGTACTAAGGGTACTGGCTTCATATGTATGTACCTCACGAGTACAGTACACGAGGCCTAAGCTGAGCTTTGCATTTGTGTCAGTCATTACCTAAACTACAGGCAGACAAAAGCTTACATTGATAAAATTATGTTATAGGCAAATACAATCCTTATTCGATTCCTGGCTCACCATAAACTTATTTTGTAACAACCATAATTTATCATAATAAAAATCATTTATGCAGTTTAGGCTCTCTTGTGCCAAGCACTAAAGAATGCCTAAAAACTACGCCATCGATCGGTTCGTAAATCTACGGCGGAAGAACTTGTACTGAGAAAAACCGGCAAGAAGCTCAGCAAGGGCTGTTTATCGATGTGAAACAGCTTTTGGCGCACGTAAAACCGATTTCTGGCGGTGCCAACGTATGCCCGTAAAATGTAATATATTTTATACCAGTGCTCAACTACTCGCCGATCAGTAGGGATGTCGAAAGTTAAAAAATATCGATATATCGATACCTCGATATTTTAAAAAATATCAATATCGGCTTCGATATATCGCGAAAAAAACATCGATCTATCGGACCAATTTTCCCAAAAATATATTTAGGTCAGCCTAGCACAGTAATAATAACAATACAAATTATAATTAAAGAAAGAATTATCAAAATACCAAATTGCCCCTACACTACATGGCAGTACAGTATCTCACGAAAGATGACAAGCGGAATAATAATGGAACGAAAAATATCTCCCTAAAAATAGACCCTATTTTCTAATGATGAAAATGATTGCAGGGCCTCTCAGGTGCCATCTTTAGTAAACTAGACTAGACAGTCACACACTTCCACAGAATATAATGGAATTCAGCAAAACCAATTCACCAGCATAAAGGATTTACAAATCATAGACAATACTAAATACATCACCGATCATAGATTTGTTGAATATCATTAATCTGAGATACAGTTACGATTTTTCCAGATACGAATTTAGTTAGATCGTGATATGCCGCTAATAATTAAAACAATATCGTTTTTGATACGAATTTCGATATTGGTTATTTTCTATCGTATATCAAATCAAAATATATCGGCCAAAAATATCGATATATCGAACAAAATATATCGATATATTTTCAACAAGCCTACGATCAGTTAGAGATGGGCGTTTTTAGATATTTTTGAAATCGATGCGCATCGGTATCAGATAATTGGCATCGGATGCCCGCATCGATGCCGGCGTCGCATTGATGCCGGCATCGCATCGATATCAACTAAATGTCGATATCTTGTATCACAGGATACGATGCAATAATAATTTCTACAGATGCGTGTTCTATGTGGGTCTGTCTCTTCGATTCCTTGAATCAGGACTTGAAAATGTAATCGAAAACCATTTATTTACTTTTCGGTATGTTATCTGAAAAGCTTGAATGCTGGCAAAATTATTATATAAAAAATTTCACTCAGAGCGTAGGTTTTGAACGCAGGCCGGATGCCAGGTTTCGATGCGCGCATCCGATACGACTGGAAGCCGTTAATGGATGCCGCTGCCATCTAGTTTTTGTCATCGTTACTATAGCAACAGTGCCACAAACTTTTCTGTGCCGGTGGCAAAAATTTGAACAACAATTTATCCATAACATTATGACATATTTGTTCACCGCTAGCGACATCTCCATCGGCACAGATAAGTTTGTGGCACTGTTGCTATGGTAACGTTGACAAAAACTAGAAGGCATCGGCATCCAATAACGGCATCCAGTCGCATCGGATGCGCGCATCCGAACCTGGCATCGTTATTGTGCATCGTTATTCTAAAAACGCCCATCCCTACGATCAGTACGGCGCCAGCGCCCTTCGAGGCAGGATCTATGCCTCTTTTCACCGCACGCATCCCTAGCAATTCTCCGAGTGTATTTATCGTAAACCGGCTAGTGTTTCACATCTGCCAGACGTTCCAGAGTTTAGTCACCTATCATTACATTATGTGAAATATACATTAAATATCAAAATATTAAGGTAGATTTTTACCTAAATGCACGTATCCCTGGAAACAAACTTGTTATTTTCTAAAGAATCATATTTGAAGTAACAGATTTTGCCGCCTTCGCGTGACATAATAATTTTGATATTAGCAAACAAATTATTTGGAGTTTTGCCGATTAACTAAGTGTCGCCGCACACGCGCCACACGTCACAGCCACAAACGCCGCCACGAGAAGCTAGAAGCGGCTACTAAAGTGGCTGAAGCGCGCGACAGCGGCCGACTAAGGTAAGGAAGAGAGGAGTGGGGAATCGCGAGTGACGTGTGGCGGCGTTTTGTATCGGCGCATTAAGTGGCCGGTGCGGGCCACAAGAAGCGAGCAACGACGATTTGTAGCGTGTGGCGACCCACGGTACTCGACCCACGGTGGCGAGTCCATATAAAATGTATGAAAACTACAAGAAATATGCCGATGGCGGCGTTTTGTGGTTGTGGTCGGTGGCCCGTGTGCGGCGATTTCCCTATTAGTTTCGCGGGTTCAGAGTGTGGAAGTAACTTATATAAATAAAAATACTAAACAAGTACATAAAACAAGTCGGAATTTTGGACAATTAGTGTGGGTGTACCTCAGGGCAGTGTACTCGGGCTCTTGTTATTTCTTGTTTATGTAAATGATTTACCTGATTCCACTAACCAAAAATCAGTTTTATTTGCGGATGAAGTCTCCGTACTAGTCACAACAAGTAAACAACAAAAATTCGAGCAACATATACATGACATAAAAACTACTCTAAAGCAAATATTAGAGTGGCTTGATAAAAATAATTTGAAAAATTAACCTGACCAAAACGAATATATTAAACTTTAATAATCTAGAAAATAAATCTATAATTATTGATTTCAACGGAGAAATCCTATAAAGCCCTAATAAGGTAACATTCTTAGGCCATGAAATAAACTCCAAGCTGAACTGGAAAGAACATACGGACAAAGTTTGTGACAAGATTAACAGATTTGCATTCGCACTGTAGAAATTAACAAGGGTGGCAAATAGGAGTACGGCCATTACAGCGGCCATTATATTATGCATATGTTCAGTCAGTGCTCAGATATGGCTTGTTAATATGGGGAAATGCCGCAGATATTAGCAAAGTTTTTATTGCTCAAAAAAGATGCATAAGAGCACTATGTGTCATCAAATCAGACATATCATGTAAACCCTATTTCCAAAACTTAAAAATTATTTCTCTTACTGGTCTTTATGTGCTAGAAATTGCGAAGTTTGTTAGAAACAACGGTCATTTGTTCTTACAATCAAAAAAAGTGACTACCAGAAGTCTGAGATATCCCCACAAACTTGTTCTTGACAAAAATCCAATGTGATATATGAAAATAATTTAGTAAATATGTACTTAAATACAATGCAACATTGAATGACACGAAAGTAGGCCACGTGAAATGCTGATGTTTTGTAATAATATTGTGTGTTATATTTTATAAGTGTGTGTGCGTGTGTAACTACGTAGTGCACCAATATTATAAATAAGTATGTTTTGTACCATTAAGCCTTCTTCAATAAATGGACACCAACCTATCTAAGTCTTTGTATTTATTATAACCTATAAAGACCAAGCGTTTCTAAAAAAACAGTTACGCAATGTGTAATGTAATATAAAATAAAATACCACATGACATAAAAAAACTCCCATTTGACATGTATCTCAAATCATTACTGGAAAAAGCTTTCTATTCAATTGACGAATATTTACATTCATAATATTATTCTTATTAAATGAATTGATGCATGTATTGGTATTAGATTTGATTATTATCCTATTGAATATTAATGTATACAATTTGTTTTCTTTTTTCTTATTACGGATTATTAATGAAATTGTATTTTTATTTTGTTATTGTTATACTTACAAATATAAATGGAAATATTCCTTTTGCATGCTATATCATATGGCTAAATAGGCTTAAAGCTACCTTTATATTTTTGTTAACATGAACATTCAATGTACCCACCCTGTTTAATGGCAAATAAAGAATTTGATTTTGAATTTGACAGACATGAAGAATCCACAAAGACAAACAAACAAACAAACAAAATCGTTTATTCAGTACAGTACACGGATACAGATAAAATAGTTATAGTTAAAACTTACAAAATAACTGATATCACTCCGTATCCACGGCTGCGCTGAAAAGGGCCCAGTTCAGCATAATGTCAGTGCAGTATGCACTGGCGCTGGTTTTCAACTGGGTCCTTTATCTGACAAGTGGATGCCAAACACTAACGATTTTTATATGCATATTAATATAAGATATAAAGGAAATAATAAAAAATGGGGCAAGGCTGTGTTAATCCGTTGCCTTTGTACCGAGACTAGATAATTAATAATAAAAAATATATATATATTTAAGGTTACAAGCATACAAACACAGATTCTAATAAAAGAGGTTATCGCTACAAACAAACACAAAAACAAAGCTTAATTTGAGCAAAGCAATTAAAATATAGTATTATCCCGTATAGTAAACACCATTCAGATGAAATGGAACCAATCACACAGCACAAGTACGTTAAGTACAAAGGTTCCGTTTTTTGCCATTTCGCTACGGTACCTTAAAAACTACGCAACCAACATCGTATATATATTGAAAAATGAGGAAAGAAGAAGATGCTGCAGAAAAGAGATATTCATAATACCCAAACCTAGCGTAGGGATGCAGCATTGCTCTGCATCTTCTATCGCATTTATCACGGGGAGTGTTCTGTTCTGCACAACCGTGCGTTTTTGTCAAAATTTTTTTATCACGTACGACTAAACTGTGGAATATATTGTCGCCAGCAGTGTTTCTGGACCAATACGATCCAAAAACCTTCAAAAAAAAGAGCGTACTCCTTCCTTAATAGTCGGCATCGCATTTGTGATACTCCTGGTGTTGCAAGTGTCCATGGGCGACGGTGATCATTTAGGCGCTTTGCAGACGACGGGGCGGGGCGGGCTTTTTGTCCGCGAAGCAATAAAAACCGCGTCTGCCCGTTGATGTCTGCGGCTGCCCTCGCCGCGTACACAAAGCACACGACGGGCAGAAGCAGTCAGTTCAGGACGCTCGTTCTAGTGAATAGTCCAACACTAAAAAGCGCGTGGCACGGACTCAGTTAGCCGTCAAACTATTTTCGGACGAACGAATTTTCGAAATGAAAAGGAAACAGAGTACGAAACGTGCGAAGATCGGAATCTAGTTCTTCGTTGAAATAGAGTAGGCCTCCAGTGCTCGACCGACGATCAGCGCTGACCGTCGGCGTAGCTATATCTATGAAAGTCTGTGAATGCTGTAAACTGTTGTGCTTTACTTTTTAAATGATTCCAATTGTTCTGTTCGTATCAATTTGTTTTAAAATATTGAAATATTAATGTTTAATTAATGATTGTCTTTTTTCTTTCTTTAAGAAGCAATAATAATAAAAATCTTTCTATTGCAGCAAGTATTTGGTAAAGCTTCCCACCGATAGATGGCGAGGCAATAAAAACAAACATGAAGTACGGCTTCTCCACGCTAGATGTCTCTACTAGTTATCGGTTCCTTACCTTTCTCTATACAATATATTATTATCATATCATATCGCCTTTTGTATTGGGAGGCCCCTTAATTATTGATTATATATATCTAAAAAAAAATCCACTCGGACCAGGCAGCAGACGGGACTCCAACCCGCACCCTTCGCTATCCGGGCAAATGCAGTGCTATTATGCTACCGCGACCCTGATGGCCGTGCCAGGCCGTGTCGAATTCTTTCTAGCTAGAAAGCTAGTCTAATCCAAATCGAAAGCTGTTCTGTACAACTTGCGGCCATCTTGCCACAGCGTATTCATGTGGTCTATGGTTTAGTAGGTACTCGATGTTAATCATCAGTTAAGGGGGCAATACGTGGCCGTGTAATATTAAGAATTCCTGTCGCTAATTCGCTTTGGTCTGCGAAGCGATTACATAAAATGTGAAGTTTATTTTTTTCCAATCAGTATGATTGAAAACTTGCACTTACATAAACATTTTGAATTAAATAACTCAACTGAATAAGTAACTATAATTACTTGTGAAAATACATTCAGTATCCAAATTAATGTCGAGCATATCGAAATTGATTGATTGATATCGAAAGTCGAAACACGTTTTAAGATGGTTGACCAGACCACGGCTGAAAAGTTGATATTTCAAAAGTATGCTAAATGTTAAATGAACGTAGTACAGTAGCTATTCAATAAATTAATAACTACTTACAAAAATAAAAGCCTAAATAGCGAGGCTTCAAAAATGCTATATTATAATTAACGAAATGATATATTTAATAAGAAATTAAAATCGAAACCATAGCGTGATTCAGAATGCTACAGAGCCATCTGTTGATGGCACTGTAGCATTCGTTTATGGAGATTCTCACATTGGCCCGCACCGCACCGTTGCGGCACAGTATTTGAATAAGCTATAAAGCCTTTTCGCTGAAGACCTCTATATTACCTCCAAACTAGAAATCCAAATAAGAATATTAAAGAAACTTTAGATGCCTTATATAATGATCCGAGTGATTTAAACCAGGATATAAACAAAAACGAAATAAAGTAGTTTTTTTCCGAATTCCAAAAAAGTTTTTGACTTTTCCAAAATAATTTTTACATCTTCTTATAGCCCTTCAAATTCCGCGTGTTTTGAGCCCGCATACGTCCTCATGGCCCTAAACCTCGGAGTATCACAGGCGAGTCGCACTTTTAGCGAAAATTGGGGCCTACTGGAGCGAACTAAAAAACATTTTCTATAGAAAAGTTTTTAATAGAAAAAAAAATCGTACGTACATACGTACACTCAAAGCAAAAATGAATATTGATACAGAGCGTCTTATTACTGAAGTGCGGCTTCTTCCGTCGTCGTTTCAATAGGTTGGACATAAACTCGAAACATATTAGAATGTTTCAAAGTATCATGTAACCTTGCTTGTAGTTCATCGAGGCTTGTCAATCTTGAAACAATCAAAAAACTTTTCCTTGTCTTCTTGCAATCTCGATAATAGTTTGCAGAATTTGCCTTCAAGTAACCTTTCTACAAGTATTGGGTGTACATGATATCTTCGGCGCCTTCTATTCCGTCGTTTGCGCAAAAAATAGCGTGCACAATTGCACATATTAGAGCATTTACACTAAAAGGGTTAATTTTTCTCGTGAACTGTACACACGTGGCGCTGTTCGCCGTCAGCTGAAATTCACTGAATGCATTTTCGCAACCGACGCGACGGTCAGCGGTCAGCGCTGCTAGTCAGGCTCAGGACGTACGTTTTAGGAAAACCGGTTTTTTTAAGATTAAGGTAGAGCCAAACTTAAATAAAACGCTCCTAATGTACTTGACACTGATTTAGGTTTGAAAATTAACCGGTAAGCAAGCCCTGCGGTCAGGACGTACCGTCGGTCGAGCTCTGTTTCCAGCCTTAATGTTTAGTACACTTAATATAAGTAACACTATTTGAATGAAAGGTGACTTCATGAATCATCTCTGTAACCATTTTTCAACTCGACTATTCTGTGAATAATAAAACAGGGAGAAAAAAACAGCCCTTGCTGAGTTTCTTGCCGGTTTTTCTCAGTACAAGGTCTCCCGCCGTAGATTTACGATCCGATGGCGTAGCTTCTAGACATTCATGAGTACTTGTAACAGCCTGAACTGAATAAATGATTATTATGATTATGATTACTAAATATTTCATTTTATCACCTTAAATACATTATTTAAAATATAATTAAGAAGTAATTTTCGAAGGCAGCTATTATTATGTGTAATTGCTAGGTTAAAGTCTTTTGCCTAATTGAACACGTACCATTTCTGCAGTCTGAATAACGTACTAACATACTTATTTAACTTAGAAAATGTTATGTTTTTATTATTTTTTAAGCATTTAACTGCTTGATGTTTAAATCTAAAGCAAAGTTTTTATTAGAAAAAAATCCACGCGGACCAGGCGTTTTTTTTCTATTAAAAACTTCTGTTTAGATTTAAACATCAAGCAGTTAAATGCTTAAAAAATAATAAAAACATAACTATAAATGCTATTTCTTCTTTCAAATGTTTAATACTTGTAAAAGTATTCATTTGACATTGTGGGTTGTATACAATGCGAAGAAATGGCGCTGCCTTGCAGCTTAAGAATGGCTAGAAAAATTTCGACGCGGCCATCAGGGCCGCGGTAGCATAATTGGTCAGTGCATTCGCCAGGATTGCAAAGGGTACCGGTTCGGGTCCCGTCTGCTGCCTGGTCCGCGTGGATTATTTTTCTATTAAAAACTTTTCTATAGAAAATGTTTTTTAGTTCGCTCCAGTAGGCCCCCATTTTCGCTAAAAGTGCGACTCGCCTGTGATACTCCGAGGTTTAGGGCCATGAGGACGTATGCGGGCTCAAAACACGCGGAATTTGAAGGGCTATAAGAAGATGTAAATATTATTTTGGAAAAGTCAAAAACCTTTTTTGGAATTCGGAAAAAAACTACTTTATTTCGTTTTTGTTCATATCCTGGTTTAAATCACTCGGATCATTATATAAGGCATCTAAAGTTTCTTTAATATTCTTATTTGGATTTCTAGTGTGGAGGTAATATGCGCTTACCACACGCACAAACTTCACCACAGTTCGGCCTGCGCAAGCATCTCGCACGAAAAAACTGTACACTTTGTGCGTTACCACACGGCACAGTTATGGGCCTACCACACGCACGAGCTTCACCACAGTTTTGCCTGCGCAGGCCGGTTTGTACACGGAACACGGTGCGTGTAGTTGGTAAAACTGTATCACGCGCCAACCCCACAGCGCGGCCTGCGCAATATTCGACTTGCTTGAAATTTTGCCTGCGCAAGCCCGGCCTGCGCGTACTTGTCTGTGCGTGTGGTTGGGCGTTCAGTGTTCAAGCCACAGTCGAGTGTACTTTGTGTCGAGGCTCGCTCGTCGTTTCATTAGGTCGTTCGTCATCGTCACACAAAAATGGTAGATTTGCGTACGTACAATCGCGAATTCACGTCTGAATTAATTAGTTAATACAAATCTCTGCCTGCACTCTGGAAAATTAAATCTAAAGATTATTCCGACCGAAATAAAAAGAACGACGACTACGAAAGAATGATAAATAAAATGAAAGAGGTAAAAACATATTTTTTGCAACTAAATACCTATGCCTAATACCTACTACCTACCTACTTGCACATATTATGTACATATCCTATCGTTTTTACATGTTTTTTTTAATAGCAAACACTTGAAACATAGTAGCATAAGAAATGTTTCTTCATTAGAAAACATTTTTTCCACGCCAATGATTTCGATAAGAATGAGGCTTGCGCGTACTTAACTGTGCCGTGTGGTAACGCACAAAGTGTACAGTTTTTTCGTGCGAGATGCTTGCGCAGGTCAAACTGTGGTGAAGCTTGTGCGTGTGGTAAGCGCATTATAGCTTATTCAAATACTGTGCCGCAGCGGTGCGCAATGTTGCCAACTCTACGTCTTTTTACGTAGATCTACGTATTTTAGGCCTTTTCTGGAAACCTACTTACCTAACTTCCTACCTAACTTCAGTCCCAGAATCTACGTATTTTCTTATTCTTTTTCAAATTTGTAAAATAACTTAATTCACTAGAATAAAGAAGAATATTTTCCGTTACTTTACTTAAAAACTATACAAATGTTTATTTCTTATAAAGATGTATCTAAACACTCTTGTATCTTGTAGAAAAGGTTCCCGTTATTGGTTTTGTTGACTAAATTAATGCTGGACGCAGGATTTGTGAAAGCAGAAACGACAAAACTCTTTGACTTAGTAGGTACATTCATAACCTTAAAAATTGTATTTTTAAACTTTTACTATTATCAATGAGTACCTACTCACATCGAATTGATCTTTGAAAAAGAAAAGACTTTCAATCGATAAAGTTACAGGATTCAGCAAGTTTTAAGCATATGTTCATGTGTAAGTATGTTTTTTCTCTTGGCAATTTAAACCACAACTTTTCTAGAGTCTTTTACCAAGTGTATCATGATAACTACTATATTTTTCATGTGATCTATTAGAAATCATGGTTTTATAATATTAACTTAGAAAGTTTATTTCCTACGTGCTTGCGAGTGTTTGTTTACAAATGTTTTGACGTCATAGCATAGATAAGTCTATAGACTAAAGAGCGTTTTTGTATGTCTTCTAGTAAAAAAAAAATTTTTTTTCATTCTGATAGAACAATTATTAACAATTTAAAACATAATTCCAAAAAGTGTCAACTAGCCCATTTAACAACAGTTTATCCTTGTCATTCTCTATACAGAATGAAAAGGAGAGACTGATATTAAATTAAGTTTTAAATTTAGAGAACCATCCAGAATCGGCACCTACCAGTGTCTGTGTCTGATGGTAAATGTTTACCACAGCATTGTAAACGCTTCCAATGCAGCGACTTCTCCAAGAACTCTTTGTTCTATAAACAAATTGTATAACAAAATGCTCGTTTTATTCGGTTTCAAATAACTTCTTCATTTCACTCAGAAAAAAGTACGTAGATCTACTTACTTTTCATATGCAAAATTTACCAATTCTACGTAATTTTCTCATCGGGCCTACGCCTTTTTCAAAATCCGAGTTGGCAACACTGGCGATGCGGGCCAATGTGAGGAGTTTTTGGCGGGATTTCATCGAGTGCGGTTGGCGTCTTATTTTAATTATTCTTAAATTCGTTCATAGTGGATATTGTGAAATAAAATTGGTGTGGTTTTGTGTAACAACTGTCTGCGTAACTGAAGAATTAGTGGAATCGTTAAAATATACGCTATTCCGGTCAAGTGGACGTGAGAATTTTATTGTAGTGTTGACTACCTCACAGAAGCTTATCGAAAAAGCCAACTCGATACATTTCGTGCCAAACACTCCAAGAAACATTAGAATGCGTCACACCGACATTCTAATGTAAAAAGTAAAAACAAAAAGAAGATTAATTTAATTAAAGACCAGACTGTATGGGCATTGTTCCCTTTGCCTTTCCTAAAACGGGAGAACTTCAACAAAAAAAAAAAAGGCCAATGTGAGAATCTCCATAAACGAATGCTACAGTGCCATCAACAGATGGCTCTGTAGCATTCTGAATCACGCTATGGTTTCGATTTTAATTTCTTACTAAATATATCATTTCGTTAATTATAATATAGCATTTTTAAAGCCTCGCTACTTAGGCTTTTATTTTTGTAAGTAGTTATTGATTTATTGAATAGCTACTGTACTACGTTCATTTAACATTTAGCATACTTTTGAAATATCAACTTTTCAGCCGTGGTCTGGTCAACCATCTTAAAACGTGTTTCGACTTTCGATATCAATCAATCAATTTCGATATGCTCGACATTAATTTGGATACTGAATGTATTTTCACAAGTAATTATAGTTACTTATTCAGTTGAGTTATTTAATTCAAAATGTTTATGTAAGTGCAAGTTTTCAATCATACTGATTGGAAAAAAATAAACTTCACATTTTATGTAATCGCTTCACAGACCAAAGCGAATTAGCGACAGGAATTCTTAATATTACACGGCCACGTATTGCCCCCTTAACTGATGATTAACATCGAGTACCTACTAAACCATAGACCACATGAATACGCTGTGGTAAGATGGCCGCAAGTTGTACAGAATAGCTTTCGATTTGGATGAGACTAGCTTTCTAGCTAGAAAGAATTCGACACGGCCTGGCACGGCCATCAGGGTTGCGGTAGCATAATAGCACTGCATTTGCCCGGATAGCGAAGGGTGCGGGTTGGAGTCCCGTCTGCTGCCTGGTCCGCGTGGAAATTTTTCTAGTAATATATAATAAATAATTAAGGGCCTCCCAATACAAAAGGCGATATGATATGATAATATTGTTGATAAGGGACCGATTACTAGTAGAGACATCTAGCGTGGAGAAGCCGTACTTCATGTTTGTTTTTATTGCCTCGCCATCTATCGGTGGAAAGCTTTACCAAATACTTGCTGGAATAGAAAGATTTTTATTATTATTGCTTCTTAAAGAAAGAAAAAAGACAATCATTAATTAAACATTAATATTTCAATATTTTAAAACAAATTGATACGAACAGAACAATTGGAATCATTTAAAAAGTAAAGCACAACAGTTCAGCAATTTTGTGTTATGGCAATAATGTTCCTAAAAACGAATCATGGATTTAAGTCCTTCAAGAATTTCAATTATAAACTTTATCTCATGGGGAGAAAGCCTACAGTTTGTGTAAATTTTATGGTAATAAGACATTTTATCGTTTGAGTAGGAAGTGGCATAAAAATAGGATTGCCAACAATCGGAGTGACGTCACGCCATGGAGGGACTTACAGTTCTAAAGTTACATTATAGTTGAAGAAAATAAGATTTTCATCACAAAGCTGCATTTTCTTGTAAGAAGAGTACAAAAATAACAAGATCAGTGTACGACGCGAGTGAAAAACCAAAGAAAATATCGATCGAACCGCGCATTGTGAATAAAATAAATGTGATATTAATTGTTTCGTTGAAGTTACATAGTTACCAGAATTTATTATATTTTGTGAGTATTACCCATCGGTTGTGATGTGCGATCGATTTATTATATTATGCGACATTGCCCACGTGATGCAGAAAAATTAAATTAGTGACTATTCTATCAAGTTGGCTGGATCAGTCGTGTCCTGAAGTCTTGCTAAAAATAAATCCTGAGTCGTATTTTTGGACGTGATATTTCGTGATTTTGCGTGTGCGAGGCCGGGTGAGTGGTGTGAAAGTGACAAATGCCCCTTTTACCATCATCAAAACGCTTAAAAATGTTTTGGCCTTGAGAGATCTCAATCAATTTTTTCAAATAATGGTGTCGAATTTCAAAACTGTACACCATACCAAGCTTACTGCGTTCCTTTTCACGTTTTATGCACTTTGGCATCGTATATCATGGACAGTGACAATGCAATTGTATAATTTAATACTGCATTGTATGTAAGCCTCACGACCTTGACTTCTAAACCAGAACTCCTACACCTACTATATTTATGAAGGAAATAGTCGTTTGTTGCATTCTCTTATGGACTTCTGTGATATTACATGTCTGAAGAACAGTATTAATATTTCTATTTATATACATTGAACGGAACCTGATAAGACCAAATTTAACAACAGATTGTTATCAGTACCATTATAAATTCCAACCAAAACATAACCTAAATATAAATAACTGCAAGGATTGTTAAAGTTAGTTAGTCATCAGAGGAATGTAGAAACGATACTCGCAGATATCAATACCAAAATTATAAACATGGAAGTTATCTGTCTGTCTATATGTGTATAGTATTGCCCGAATTTTGTGTCTTCTTCTTGTGTACAGCTGCTTTTTGTCGCAATCTCCATGCACCCGATCATAATTTTCCATTCATTAATTATTCTCATAGTAAGTGTCAGAGAGTACAATACTTTTTAGTATGAAAGCCATTTCCACATGACAGACGCCATAATTCCATGTACTTATATCAATGTTTGTAAATGCTTTCAAACCGCACCAGGGGGCCAATCGCCTAACGGAAATGCTTTGGGAAACGCTAACGCTTACGATTTTATATTGTTATTTCTAGCCGCCTGAGGTTTTCGAATACCTCACGCTCATTTTTTTTAATATTGTTATTACCAATGCAAAAGAAAAAGAAAGAGCGCGGGGCATTTGAATACCTCAGGCGGCTAGAAATAACAAAATAAAATCGTAAGCGTTAGCGTTTTCCAAAGCATTTCCGTTAGGCGATTGGCCCCCAGCTATACTGATTTTGATAATGCTCTTCGTATCAAAATCAATATAGCTGGTTCAGTTTGGGCAGGGTTGTATGGAGAAAAGAATGGATCCTTTTTACAAACTTACTTTCCCTGTATTACCATTCATATTTCAATTACTTTGGATAGTTTAATTGCCATACCATTTATTCGACCCACAGATGAAGTCCTGGGAAGCCACTAGCTAACTCATAATATTGTTTTTCAAATTGGGTGCATAGTACAACTCTTTTAAATCTATCAATATTTTTTTTATAACACCCTTTATTGGGGATTTTTTTCTGCAGACAAAACAAGCAATTGACACTCCACAACATTAAAAAGAATAATGTAACAACTGTTAACAAATCATTATGTATGTTATGTTATAAACTTAAATTTCTTATGGAACTATGTATAAATATTACAACAATTATTTTCCCTATCCCTTAATACATACTGATGGCTATGTTATAAAGCTCACCGAATATAATTCAGATCAGAGTCCTAACCACGAAATTTGAGATCCATTTTCATAGGGTCAATAACTTGTGTTTCAAAGAAACTAAAAGCCCTCAAAAATTACAATAATAAACAAAATTTTATCACCACTGAAGACGTCTACTGTGGAGTATATTGAACTTGAAACTCCCAACCGCAGAATAAAATTGACAAGCAGTACAGGATTATCTCAAGCAAATCGGGGGCTATAAAGAATCATTTAAAAAAAAATGAAAATAACATATTAATTAAATTGAACAGGCCGAGGGTATTATTTTAAATAAAATTTCAAACTTGTATTAACTCGAAAGGGCAATAGGGTATTAACTTAACATAATACTGTTTAGAATACTCGCAATCTTATTTTTTGCCTAGAAATTGATGACTGGACCCTAAGACCCTTAACTAACATATTACGACTGTCTTGACTATCTTGAAAATGACATTCATGAACAGTCAAGAAAGACATGTGTTGCTATATCAAAAACTATTTTGAATTGAAATACAATTGTCTTACCAGTTTATAGAGAAAAAAATGTAGTTTTCCAAACGCAAATAAAAAAAATCAAACGAATTTTCCGACTTAGTACACTATTGTTTGTGACGTGCGATGTGTCTTTGTGTGCATTGCTCGAGCGCACATTTTTTTACGTCTGTTAAGCTAGCATGGCAAAGTGAGCAGAATCACTTAAAAATAAGTGCACCAATTAGTGCTAGTTTAGTGCTAATTTTAATTAAGCTAGCAGTGTATTCCCTGAAACGCCTATATTAACGCGGTATAGAACTAAAGCAATGCATAGGGAATTTAGTGCTTAATGAGTGCTGGCAGTATCTGATAAAAAAAATCGAAAAAAAAATATTATTTTTTATGAATCAAAACTGCTAGTTTGACAGTCACGTCTGCTCACCTTGTCATGCTAGCTTAACAGACGTCATTTTTTTAGCTTCTGCACTGTCTATTTTGTGGTAGAGTGTATCAGTTCCATTCCTAAAATTCCCTATTAAGTTTGCTTGTAAAATTACATTGAATTTTATTGTTTCATGAACCTCTTTTTGTATTTGCGTCACTGTTGTAGAATTTGCGTCACAGACGTAGAATCCGTCAGCTAACATTAGCATAAACATTACAATTTATCTTATCTCTTTTTTAAATTGAATTTGGTATTGAATTAAACTGTTTAATTACTGTTATAAATTATAACTTATAATTATAAGAGCCATCATCATCACCAGCCCATTAATGCTGGGGCACAGGGCTTCCCTATGGATGGTATAAGGAAATTGGACCTTGACCCACCATGCGGGCCTAGTGCGGATTGGTGGGTGCCAACGACTACGGATACAGCCGGGACCAATGGCTCAACGTGCCTTCAGGAGCACAAAGGAGCTCGACATAGTAAACTTTAGTACACCCATCCAATGGCCGTCCATTGCGAAAGTTGCTCAACTTCAACGATCGCAACCGAGCGCGCTAACCGCTTGCGCCATTGTGCTCCTAATAGAAGAGTGAAAACGGATAGTTTTTTTTGCTGGATACCGAATACATATCTCTTAAGAGCCCTTTTACAAAATTGCGCCGCTGTCGTACTGATCGGCGCGTGGGTATATTTGCACTAGTATATATTGCATTTTACGGGTGATTTTTGGAGTCTTATAAAATAATTATTAATCAACTAATTATAAAAATATATACATATTTCAGTAGTTCAATGTTGGTAGATTAGTTTTATGAAAGTTTTTGATAGTAATTCTATTTAATTTAATATCAAAATACTATAAAAATAATAATAAACTAGCTGCAGTAGAACGATCAGTACAAAAAAAGAAAAATAGTATTTACAAATATTCTACATGAACTTACAAGAATAAATCTACTGTTTACTTCTATTGGAAATAGTCAAAATCTTTTCTAAAGGGGTAAGCGAATCGATCAAAAATATGTATATATATATAATATATATATACGATTTCTTGCAAAAAAGTAATAATCTCTCTATCCAAGGGGGGCAGGGGAGCACCCGTCCTAGACACAAAATTTTAGCCAAATGTAAAATAACCAAAGTGCTCAATCCTCAAAGTGCAAAATTGACTTGCTTGCCTGATGCATGCGTTATAAAATATGACTCTTAACACTCTCATTTTTCTTCTACTTGATCTTATAGTGTTTTTGATCCTATGTCATAATTATCTGGGAGCCAATCGTCTAACGAAATTACTATAGCTCTCGCTATCGCTAACGCTTTCATGTTGTTATTTCTGACCGTCTAATACCTCACGCTCATTTTCCATAATGTTGTTATTACCAATGCAAAAGAAAAAAAAGAGCGCGAGGCATTTGAAAACCTTCGAGGGTCAGAAACAATGATATTAAATACCCTAGATACACTAACACGAACAAAATCATGCCCGAAACCTGTCCACAAGGTACATTAGACGATTCACTGAGCTCCGTAAGATGATCGCGTAGTCTAAACAATATAAGGCATTATTTAAACATTGAAAATCACCTTTAAAGCGTACTCTATAAGGTCTTCATTAAAACGCATGCGTCAAAGAGTTATGACAGTCTGAAAAGTAGGCGCGTAAAATTTTACGACTTATTGCTATATGCGGCAGAATATAGACCTTATTTCTTTGACTCTACAATATAGTTAGCAATATAGCAGGTACGGACCGCGAGGAAAAGAGACGGCTATATGGCGACGTATAACCGACCATGCATTTGAATATCACAAATATTTTATATTAAATCAGTTTATAGTAAGTATTAGATCAAAATTTACTTCAAATGCGTTAAATTAACATACATTACTTATATACTTGTCGAAAAAACGACACTTTTCGTATTCTAAGTAATTTTTTCGCGGAGCTCTGTGGCACCTTGTCTTTTTAACGGTCCGCACATGACTGTGAACCAAGAAGTGCTTGAGTGGAGTTCAAGCACTTCTTGATTGGGACACATTTTGTGGTGTATTTAATATCGTTGTATAAAACTCTGTAATTATTTTGTGACATAGGTATTTACTATTTATATCTATTTATTCTATTCAGCCCTGAAGAGGAAATAAAACAACCTACACAAGATAAAACCTTTATTACAATCCTTAAAACAATAAACAATTATTAAACGAAAATGGTCTACGCCTTCATGGTTTAACTATACCTATAAGTCTTATTCTTAACTATAGGACAGTTACATATACTTATTCCTATAAATATCTACTACTTATAGAAACGTAAATAATAACATAATTCAAACACTTTATGATTGCTTACAATTTTCTGCTAACCCAAACTATCAACCTACGAATAACGTACGACCTATGATTCGTTGCCATAGCAACTGACTATGCGAGTTTCTAACATTAAAACCTATCTCTTATCTATTAGACAAGTCCGTCTGGCCGTGGTGCTGTTTCAGCGGCCAAACCGTAAGAGATAGATAAAGAGAATATTTAAGTTATAAGTTAAGAATAGTCTGATTAGACTACAAACCGGATTTGAGTAACGTAGCACTTCCGGTTTTCGAGAAATCAGGTTTTGGTGAACATTTGGTTCACTGGTTTGCTAGTATAATATTAAAATAACAAACTAATGCGTGAATCTGTTATCAAAAAACAAATTTCTAACCGAATAACACTAAAAATCACTTGGTAGATTCACATTTCTCAATCGATTATATGAGGAGCTGGATGGCGCAAGTCGTTAGCGCGTTCGACTGCGATCGTTGAAGTTAAGCAACTTTCGCAGTGGTCGGTCATTGGATGGGTGACCAAAAAATTTGCTATCTCGAGCTCGACGATCCCAGCCGAACGCGCTAATCACCCGCGCCGTCGAGTTCCGTTGATATATATCTTTATATATATAATTCTTCTGTGAGTGTGTATGTCACTGAACTTCTCTTAAACGACTGGACCGATTTTGATGAAATTTTTTGTGTGTGTTCAAGGGGATCTGAGAATGTTTAGATTCACAATTTTGCCCGCTGGACAATGTTTTTTTAATTTTTTTTTTTATGGCGGTACGAAGTTCGCTGGGTCAGCTAGTATATATATATATACCAAACTATAGAAAGGAAATTACGTAGTTGGGTAGCGTTCACGTCTTACAGGGCATGTTGCAAGCATCTACTGGCTACTGACCATGTGAAAAAAATTAAACCACCGCCATTTTGTTTCAGATCCAAGTAGAAGAGAAGAATATGCGACCTCCGTCCAGGTTAAAACTTAACTAGATAGATAGTTTAAGGCAATGTCTGTTAGCACCTAAGCTGAAAGCCTGAAAGTCCCGAAGAATAATCAAAAATGCCAGTCGTTTCGCCTTCAAGGTATACCTCCACGTCGTCAAGCCTGACGGGCTCATATCGATCTACCTTAACCTCGTCCTCGAGCTTCGATAAACCGTACTATAGAACCAGCAGTGGGACATACGTGTCCTCCACTCTGCGAAGCACTTGCGGGGACAGAACAACAGAGTACAGGTCCAAGTATTCCGATGTGGACGGCAAGAGGGAGAGGAAGTCATCCCTCGTGGAGTATTCCAGAACATCGCGAGCGCCCAGTATCACGGACTCTGATAGCGGCATATCAACCAGATATCGCTCCGAGAGGAGCAAATCCAGGTCCCGGGATATATCTACGACCAGAAGTGAGAGCAGCAAGACTTCTAGTGACCCGTTGCCGCGAAACAAGAGGAATGTCATCAGCACTGCAGCGCTGACAATGTCTACGGCTGAGCTTTACAACAAGTATTCCCCTGCTAACTACGTGCCGCTCACCCAGAGGATCAAAGAGCAACAACAGAACCAGAATAGTTATGGCGAAATTGCCAGGTCGAAATCTATATCAAACGATATCGGAAGACCGCCAGCTGATCCAGCGAAGAGTATAAGGAGAGCGAGGAATTCTACTGCAGCGACCATAGCTGAGGTGAATATGATCTTTTTCTTATTTCTGGCTTGGGATTGTTAGTTGATGACGGTCAACTTTCAGTTTCACAGTCGTGCAGAGCACTCGGGAGACGTTAATTGTATTCTTGTAGTGTCTCGTTCTTGACAACGAGAGTTAAGTTTGGTTATACTTCGTGAGAAAATGAATCAATTAATGTCTCCGCTCTGTCCGAAATAATTCTTTTATGTTTTGCGTGTCTGCGAAATTCGCATAGGTACTTCTTTTAAAAAAAAATGATAATACATGCATTTCATTTCTTCGTATGTAATTGTGTGCGATTTAAGATCGTCAATGTTGTGTTGTGCTCAAATAATTGTATTTTTAATGGCCGCGTCGAGTTCCTTCCAGTATTTTTTTGGCTGCAAAGCAACGCCATCTCTTCGCATTGTAGGTAAACCACAACTTCAAACGCAATACTTGTACAAGTATTAAACATTTGAAAAAAGAAATAGCAATTGTATTTTATTATACTACAATTACTAAAACAAATTAATGGTATTTATTTTCATGGAAGGATTTAGTTGTCATGTTCGAACCATACCGTATGACGATGAATAAGGATTTTTTTTTCATTACTGATAAAAACAACGACTAGATGTAGGACATTTACTTTGGAATTGACTAAAATCTATCAATCTTGTTTTGTTAAGATACAAATAACATTAAACCTTTTATTGAAGTTATACTTCTTTAGCCGCGTTATGAAAAAATTATGAGAGTGAAATTTTAAGATGCGCGCGCATCACTGTAACACAAAAGTAACATAATGAAGTTAGCCGCGGGCGCGTTATGAAAAAATGATGAGAGTGAAATTTTAAGATGTGCGCGCAACACTGTAACAGAAAAGTAACATGAAGTCGGCCGCTAAACCGCACATTACTCGTAAGTCTCGAAAAAAAGCTTCCAACAAAATAGTAATAGGATCTCTTAGTCGCACATGTTGGGACGCTCGTCGCCTCTGATCACTGTTTTCATATTTATAATATTTATCCACATGTTTATAGTTTCTATATTCTTAACACGTGTTATAATGTTATACAAATGCGAAATTTATATGTGCTAATAAATTTTATTCAGTAGTGATTTAAATTGAATATTTTGATTATTTATTAAATTTTTCAAATCAAAACTGAACTTTATTGACTGCGTTGACTATCCTTTTCCAATCCTTTTATTATCTTATTGTAATTAATTATCTGCATTCAATTAAAAACTATTTTTTAATAATTCCAAAAAGAAGTATAACTTCTCACGCGCGTACTTAAGTACACGCACCCTTTTTTTTTAAGTAGACTTGTGTTTATCCGGACGCAGTTATATCGGACCCAGGATATAATTAGCAATCATTCCATTTAAAATTTCTTAACATATCCAGTATATCCAATCCAATAACATGAATCAACTCGTATATTCATTTTCCCAATCACCAGCTGACTAGCTACAGAACAGACATGATATGAGTATGTGAAGCGTAGAAAGCGGAATTATCACTTGTTAAAAATAAATCTTTCGATTTAATCATAAATAAATGTTAAATGTTTAATTGACGGTTCAAAGGCCTGACAGTCCACCTAGTAAGGAAAATCAAAAGATTTGTGTAAAAGATCCAAGGGCGGATCCAGCTTCGGCGCCAGAGGGGGGGTTATATAGTCGTGGTCAAGTCACAGTGGGTACAGATTGGAAACTACAGATTGTGAAGTGGGAACAGAGGGGTCATCCATAAACTACGTCACACGAATTTCATGATTTTTTGCCCCTCCCCGCGTCCTTGTCACAGCTGGTCACATTTATGAGACTCCCCCCCTCCCTAGTGTGACGTCACATACTTTACAAAATTTAGAAATTATTGAATGTAAACAGCGGATCTGAAATTAGTTTTATTTTCATTCAAATTTGTTTTTTAATAATATTAACATGAAATCCAACAATTTAACAAAACAAACATGAATAGCATTATGATTACATTAAAGATACAAACTTAATAATCTTGAGTCAATAGACATTGAGCCCGCTCCTTTAAATTATTTATAACTGGCATAGCACCACTTTGTTCTCGTTTGGGTTGTTAATGTTTTCGTTAAGTAATAGTTTCAACACTTCGATTATAATAGATTTTGGAATGTGACGTCACGAAATTTAGGACCCCTCCCAGCCCCTTGTCACACGATCTCACACTTCATCGACCCCCTCCCTCCCCCTTAACGTGTGACGTAATTTATGGATGGCCCCAGATGGACCCAGCCCAGGGGGGATCATGACCCCCGTGACCCCCCCCCCCCCTGGATCCGCCGTTGAAAAGATCTGATGTGGATTAAACTAATCTTATTGGTCCGGATTAAATATGGATAAATGTTTAGTAAAATGTTAGCTGGATATAACCTCATGATTTGATTTGATATAGGATATCAAGCATCATTAAATAATGCTCTCTTGATTATTGATGTATATCTTTTTTCGGAAGGATATAGAGAAACTCTATTCCTGTACCCCTAGCACAAACCAGTATCGAATTCGAATTGTTTGCGAGTACGAAATGTAATTGTCAAATTTTGTATAGAAACTTGAACAGCAGCGCCACAACGGACGTAACTAGAACTCAAAAACAGTACCCCTAACACGAACCAATATCGAATTCGTAACGTTTGCGAGTCCGAAATGTCATCGTCAAATTAAATATGTGTACTGATTTTTAGTTCTCGTTACGTACTTTGTGCCGCTGCTGTTCAAGTTTCCATACAAAATTTGACATTGACATTTCGATTTGCAAACTATTCGAATTCGATAATGGTTCGTGCTAAAGGTACTGCTGTTCCGGAGTTACCTTGCGCATGTCTCCTAGGTACAGGACAATTATTTTAGAATAAAGAAAAAGTTATCTATCTTATTTTTTCAATATACAAATTGCATTTAACTTTTCAAATCATTTTAAAGTTACTAAATCTTACCTTCCGGTAATACGTAACTTTCAAAATTTACCTTACAGAAGATAGTAAAAGCCTATCTTTACTAATTCCTCCTTCAGCTACATGTTAAGTATAATCCGACGCAACCTAACCATAGCGCGATGCAGGACGGGTACACTGCCATCTATCCATCCTTGACGGCGTAACTTCAGTTTTGATAATAAACAAGTTTCAACTGCAATAAAGCGACATTGATAACAATAATATTCTCTCAACTTTAGGTACGCGCATTTTACTTATATTTAAAAAAAAGGAAAGATAGGGCATAGCTGTTTTTACGCTCGAATTGGAGCGCCAGCCTGGGGGAGTAACCTCCACCTTCAGCCCCAAATTTGTAAGTACCCCTCAATGGTGTTCCCTTAGTACTATAGCACGGTTCTCTTCAAGATAGATTTAGATAGAGTATACAAGGCGTTCCACGGGTTCGTCACACGGAGGGAAAGTATATTAAATATTGAAGATAAGATATTTTACTGAAAGAAGACATCATTTTATTTTTAATAATAAAGAGTATTGCATTCACTGATCTCTTAAAAATCTCCTGCTACAACTGGGAATCAATCTCGTGAAATTTAAAAATGAACGTGACGTATTTTTGGTAACCATCGAAAGGGTTATTTAGAAGGATTTTTTTTTCCCAAATAACATAGCATTTTAAATGTAAGGAACATCATGAAATTAAAATTTTGATATCATTTCAAAGTCTTTATTATCTAGTACATGCTTGCTTACTTAATAACGCAGGATTACCTTACTACAAGCATGTAAAAAAATAATTAAGCGATACTTATACAAACCTACCACCGTTTCTTTTTTATTGTAATTTGTGTTGAATTAAAAAAAAATGTATTCGAGAAAACTATGTTATTTGAGAAAACATAATCCTCATGGTTTACCCTTTCGACGTTTATTATAAAATACATGTGTTTTTTGTTTTACATTTCACGAGTTTGATTGCCGGCAGGCGATTTTTTAAAAACTGTGAATGCAGTTCTTCTTATTATTAAAAATAAAATGATGTCTTCTTTGGGTATAATTTTCAATGAATCAATCAATCAATTTATTTGTTCAAATAATTACGAGTACATAATTTGGTGTTACATAAATATAATGTCCATTCATATTTTACCCTATATGGGTGTGAAACAAATTAGGTAGGTACTGTAATCTACAAAATCCAAAATTGTCACATATCAGTAATTGTACTTAAAAAAGATTAAAATTGTGATAAAAGCAAAACATTTAGTATGATTTTTCGCGTATTATCCGCGTGGATTTTTTTCTAGTAAACTTTTCTTTAGATTTAAACATCTAGCAGTTAAATGCTTAAAAAATAAATAAAATCATTTAGTAAATTGTCAAATTAAATAGCATTTTTTTATGACACTTAAAAAATAGTAATAATCACATATCAATTGGCAAATTAAATAGAAATTGTTCATAGGTCATTTAATAATAATTGAAATAATAATCTAATATATAAAATTCTCGTGTCGCGGTGTTTGTGGTTAAACTCCTCCGAAACGGCTTGACCGATTCTCATGAAATTTTGTGTGCATATTGGGTAGGTCTGAGAATCGGACAACATCTATTTTTCATCCCCCTAAATGTTCCAGCCCTAAATTTTTTTTTTTTTTCAATTTTAGTTATTTTTTTTTATGATACAGCATTAGTAAATACATATAACCCTGAATTTTCACCCTTCTACCACCTACCCCTATTTTTATGGCGGTACGAAGTTCGCTGGGTCAGCTAGAAATTAAATAAAAAAATAAAAATTTCAATATTTAATACACTTTCGTTAAGTGTGACAAACCCGTGGGACGCCCTGTATAGCTTAAATAAAGTCGCTGATGTCCATTGGCGAAAGCTTATCATCAGGTGGTACGTCAGCTCGTCTTTTTCGAAGGCAATAAAATAAACGGCCAAGTGCGAGTCGGATTCGCCCATGATAGGTTCCGTAGCAGCAAGTAACAAAATATAAAAGTTCTTATAGTTCGTTGTAACTTTGATCGATGTTTTAATAATAAGTGTATTTTTTTTAAAATAAGTAAAGTTGCATTGATTGTATGAAAAGTAAAAAAAACTTCTTAGAGAGAGAGAGAGAATTCTTACTAATTTTCGGTGGAAGTTTGCACGGTAATGTACACCATATATTTTTTTTAGTTTTATCATTCTCTTATTTTAGAAGTTAGAGGCTTGGGGGGGCGGGCACTTTTTAACACTTTGGAAGTGTCTCGCGCAAACTATTCAGTATAGAAAGAAAAAATGATAATAAATATTAGAAAGCTCAATATAATTTTTGAAGACCTATCAATACGTATGGGTTGGATGAAAAAAATTTTTTTAGTTTCAGTCCTAAGTCTAAGAGAATGCCCAAAAAAAATTTTTTTTTTTTTTCAATTTTTGTGTGAAAGTCTTAAGGCGGTTCTCAGAATACATCTACTTACCAAGTTTCAACAGTATTGTTCTTAAATACAAAAAAAGAAAAAAGTGGCGGTGACATACGGACGGACGGACAGACATGACGAAACCATAAGGGTTCCATTTTTTGCCATTTGGCTACGGAACCTTAGAAAGTGCCTTACAATAAATTTGTCAGGCATAACCTTATGCAACCTTGGCCCATTGGCCTCACTAATAACTTTGTATTGTTTAGTGTGGTTGTAGTGCCATCCGTTGCATAACTTAATGCATTTCCAGTTTTTCTTGACAGCCAATTAAGTCTTTTTTTGAGTGTGTTGTATGCTGTTGGTCGCTGACCTTTACAGCGTCACCGGGTTTGGGGACGGCGAAATCCTAAGGGGATCTCAAGCCGAGAATTGGCGAGTGCCTTTAGAGGTATTCCAGGCGGATGGCATCTCCCCGCGGGGGGAGTCTCCTCTCCGTCTGGAACCTCTAGACCACGACGACTTGAGGGGGTCGGCTCAACTAGAGGGCGTCTCTGAGACTCGGACCTCGTCTCTAGTCTAGTTAGCTGTTGTTGTGGGGGTTCGCACGTAGCCCAACCGCGTACAGACTTTATATTTATTACACCACGTCGCTGTTCGATATCTATTCTTATTATACACATATATATTTTTTCTTAAGATCTTAACTGCTAGATATTTATATCTAAAGAAAATTTTATTACAAAAAATTACACGCGTAATTTTTTTTTTCTTGCAAAATTTTCTTTACATTTAAACATTTAGCAGTTAAATGTTTAAAAAATACAAAAAATAACTATAATTGCTATTTCTTCTTTCAAATTTTTAATATTGTAAAGGTATTCATTTGATATTGTGGGTTACCTACGATGCGAAGAGATGGCGCTGCCGTGCAGCCTAAGAAATGCTAGTGAAAATTCGACACCAGCATCAGGGCCCGGATATCGGAGGTTTTAGGTTCGAGTTCTGTCTGCTGCCTGGTCTGCGTGGAATTTTATCAAGTAAAATTTTCAATAGATCTAAAACATCTATTCTCAGTGTTACCAATATATCAGTTTATCTTTATTAAAGTCCCTATATAGGACCATTACCAGCCAACCTTTCAACATAAAAAGAAACGTATACTGCCAAATAACAGCAGCCAATTTTCGCGCGTTTTAATCAAGTATAGTGCGATTCAAATAATAATAGGAAAGCTAATGACCTCCATCTGTCAAATGTCGCTTGAAAAGTACGGTTTGCAAAAAAATCAAAGACCCTTTTTTAGCACTCAGCTAATTCTAGAATTAAAACCAAACATTTGTACACAAACAATAACAAATATTGATAATGAATATTGATTGATTTTTTTTTTCATTTATTGAGCTTTGGTTATGAATGGTCGATAACCGAAATCGTCAACCAAATGTCACTTTAAGTTGCGTTCAGGGGGCCATTCGCCTAACGGAAATGCTTTGGCAAAAGCTAACGCTTTCGATTTTATTTTGTTATTTCTGACGGCCGAAGGTTTTCAAATACCTCACGCAATACATTTTTTTTTAATATTGTTATTACCAATGCAAAAGAAAAAAAAGAGCGCGAGGCATTTGAAAACCTCAGGCGGCTAGAAATAACAAAATGAAATCGTAAGCGTTAGCGTTTTCCAGAGCATTTCCGTTAGGCGAATGGCCCCCAGAAACTCAATTTAAAACTTTCGTTTACATAAATGATGCATGTTCGTATTATTATCGTAGTAATAGTGCATGCTTATTCATAACTACTCCGGCAGTAATGCAGACATGAGCGGAATTGAAGAGCTAGATTCTGATGAATATTTTTCTTACACAGTCTTTATATATAAATATTATTTAAAATCTGTTGTTTTTTTTTCTCAATCTTAGTTAATAAATTTTACTAAAAGAACGACGTTTTTTCTCACTTAATCTTAGTAAATCAGTTTTATTAAATGAAAACTTTTTTTTGCTCACTCTACCTATTCAGTTTGAATTGACAGCTATGACGTCACAATATGGCGCCCAGTCGGTCCTATTCTTAGTCTAATCGCATTATACTTACTTACTATTATTAAATTGCAGTTTACAACACAACTTATTTGAGCACAACAATTTTATTTTCATTATATTGTACTTAGTTTTTTAAACTATGTCATTTTGCAAACGATACATATACGGAGAGAGAAAATAATACTTTCAATTACTATATTACGAGGGATGATAAATTTTTTTTTTCCTTAACTAAAGGACGAATTTTAAAAAAGTATTGGACACGTATTTAAAATAATGGTCTGAATCAAAACATTACAGAGATACTTGTATTGATTTGAAATGTCGCATGACGTCACGCCTTGGTACAGTTTTCACTTAGAAGTGACGTCAAAAGCACACTGACTGCTTTTTTCTATTTTTTTTGCAATTTTTTGGTTGATTGACAAAAGAAAAAATTGTGTCCATTATTTTTTGAAAATCTTACCCACGCACGGGCTAAAAAGAATTCCTTTTAGTTTTTCCCCGTATTAAGTTTTCTACTCGTACTTATTATTTATTTTTCTTTAAAGGCAATTTTTTTTTCGATTATATTTTTATTGATTTCATAAGTTTTACATCTTTGATACGATAGGGTCCTAATAATGGTAAAAAACAATATTAACTCTTATACGTTATGATGCGTTTTGATTGCTGTTTATTGAAAATATTTTTCTTCAGTCTACAACATTATTACAGTAAATATTTTTTTTTTCAAAAATATGATGATATTTTTATAATACATATCTTTATTTGATCATATTACAGATAGTTTATTTGTAGGCTAAGATATACTAGATGAAATTCGACACGTTCATTAAGGTCTTCAATTCCATCCAAAAATTCATGGACGAGTTGAATTTCCTTTGGTATTTTTTTTTTGTTATTATCTAAATAATAAAAAAATAAACTAAATATTTAGTTTTAATTGTAGATAATAATATATTATAATTTCCAACACTCCCACCAATTAGCCTATCCCTAAAGTAATCACTGTAAGGCTTGTGGTATGGGATACTAGGGTAACGGATTGAATGCATATTACATAAGAATATTTTATCCATCACTTAGGTATAAAAACTCGTATTCATCATACTAACATTGCCCCACCGGGATTCGAACCCGGGACCTCCGATTAGGTGACACCTTGAAGCACGACGCCACAGAGTTCGTCAAAAAGATGATCTTACTAATACTAAATACTACGTATATCTATCGTTTGCAAACAACTATAATAATGTAAGCAAAACTATATTCGAAATATCAATATTTCAATCAAACGAATTAATACCTTATTCCACACTCTTAGGAGCTAAAACTACAAACTCCGGACTTAATACAGGGAGGTAATTTTGTGATGAGAGTACAGTGAATAATCCAGTAGTTTTTTTTTCTTTCACAAACGCTACTTTCAATACTGTGGGTGTCAATTCAGAAGTTATTACGGTTAATAATGCTGATATTGAACGTTAGCGTCCTATCAATGAAGTCGGTAATGATCTGGTAATGATTGCTGACATTAAACCTGATCCGGTAATGATGGCTGACATTAAACCTCTTTCTAATGATCCTGAAGATATTTCATGTGCTGAAGCATTTGTAAATCGATTTGAAACAGCTTGAGGATAAGTCGGTCTCGAAGAAACTCCAACGTCTTCTGCCACTGTTAAAGATAAGACACCTTATTACGAGGCGTAGACTAAAGCTAAACTTTGATTTAAACTGATGGTGTCACTTTCCTTTGCTTAAAAGAAGACAGAGACAACATCAGGTTTAAACCAATACTAACTTTAGCCCGCGTTTTCGAATGAGGCGTATATTTTTTTTGGACATTTTCCGAAATCTGTTACTCAATCCCGAAAATATAATAGATTCATCTTCTCTCTAGTTCGTTTGAGATTGATCGGTAGTACCATCTACATGTCCCACAACCATATTATCATCAAGGTCTGAATTGACATCACCCCCAGTGTTAATAATGCCCCCGATTAAATTGCCATTTTCTTTAATATTTTTTTTCTTTAGTTTGTACACCTAAAACCTGAGTGATACTCTCTTGGCAGATTTCGCAGGCACACAAACTGATGTGTGCGTGTGTTTGTGTGTGTATGTACATTAACAAAACGCACTAAGAAGTGACGAGGTCTATGCAATCGATGTTACGTCAGTAACTTCATGTTTAGCCAAAACATTCTAAGTAAGACTTGACGGCTTTGTAAATTCTGGAGGGAGAGTTAACACCGAATGCATAGACTTTGATAAAGAGCCATTCAGCTTTAGATTTTCGCGCTTGACAATGACAGGCGGTGCTTAACATAAAAGGCCACCAGACGTAAGCGAATAATGTCTAATGAAATGAGGTTAAACTGTAAGTTGGTGTAATTGCGAGAGATGCATCCAATTTATAAACTAGGTCAGGTGACATCTCAGATAGGTACATTTTTTTTAGCATTTGTTTGTTTGAAACACTCATTATTTTTAGTGACACTCTATTATCTATGTTCACCTTTTTTTCTGAGAATTTTAAATATCAACAAAACTCTTTAATGATTCTCCAACACTGATTATTTTTGTTCTGAAACTTGTAAAATGTTTAATTTAAATAAATATATTGAATTTTAATATTATTTTTCGTATTTCCTCGCTTCATCATTGTGGTAATCTTTTATCTATTGTAATCATAACTCATTAAGTTTTCGTAATTACGAACATAATTTGAGTCTTAAGTCCACTTATAGCTATTCTGCTTAATCTTAATTTAACTCAATCTAGATTTACCCAATA
Organism: Chilo suppressalis; assembly: GCA_902850365.2. Classification (NCBI taxonomy): domain Eukaryota; kingdom Metazoa; phylum Arthropoda; class Insecta; order Lepidoptera; family Crambidae; genus Chilo; species Chilo suppressalis. The sequence continues at coordinate 980,281 of OU963922.1, forward strand.
CAATAATGTCAAATTGACATTTACAATTTTCTATGGGTTAAAGCTGATTTTAGTTGAATCGAGATTTAGGAAATTTGCTGCAAGTGGGCTTTAATTAAGATCTTTATGACATACCAATATTATGCATTTTAACCTCATTTTCATTCACATAATTTATAGAGGTCTGGTTAAAAATGGCCCGATTTGTAAAATTATTAAAAATAGCATCTTGCCTATCATCTGACTTGCAAAGTAGTGACATCTATATTTTTTGAACTCCAACCAAATGACATTTAAACTCGATCGATAAAAAATGTTCGCAGTTATGTAATTTAAGAGTCTACTTCCAAAGATCGTGTTTTTTGAAATATCTCCTAAGCTGCTTTGCATTTTAAATGAAAAGAGTTCAAATGTCCAAGGAGCACGTTTGTACTAACACACACATCCACAAGCCACAACGTAGTATCCTTATAAAGATCTTAGAACCCCGAAAATAAGTGTTCATTTTAACACCAGAGACCGGAAGGCAGAAGATCGTATAAAGAGAGCTCTCCCAGCTACAGCAAAAGGAACTCTATGACGAACGGTATAAAGGATAATAACGGTAACGAAGTGGTATCCGTTTCTGAAATTCGAAAGAGGTTCGATCCAAAAATGACCGTGACGAAATTGCCCGCAAACGAAGCGTCCTATTCACCGAAAAGTTCAGTAGAACAGTATCTGAGTAAGTTGAAAGAATGCGAGAACGGTGGTACCGGGTACACGAAAATCGTGCCAAACTACGACAAGCCTGTCCCGGTGCATCTGTCTTGCGCTGAGAAGAACGGCTCGAACCATAGATGGGAGCTTGGCTCCTCCTCCTCCAGGTCCAATTCCAACTCCGATCTGTCCATAAGCAAAACTATATCCGAACCTGTCAGCCTAGCAAAACCAATAGTAGACAAAACCAACTCAATGTCCACGTCACTCACCACGAAACTGCCTTCTGACCGTCTCGCCAGCATCAAAAGCCAACTAGACCCAAACAATCCCATAGGAAAAATCTTAGAAAAATCCACTGTCATACAAGTCGAAAATGGCGACGTTGATTACAAAAAGTTAAGAAGTAGCCCCGAAGTGGCTAACAGGAAGGAGTCACTCAAGAACGACATCGAGAAACAGGTAAAAATGCCAAAACACACATCTAACTTCGCTTCGTATATACAGATGTCTCAACCGATAGCTTCGGGTGCTGGGCAGAAAGCGAATAACATCCAAGAAGATAAAGCTGACGTGCTACCAGATAGAAGATCCAAAGTCAACTTAAAATATATAGATTGTGAACAAGACGACAGATTAGTACTAGACAATGACATTGAATCTCCTAGTGGCACAGGTTTTGAGAACAAAACCTTTGAACATGAAAACTTCTTGAAGAAACGTATAGAGAAAAATGGCGTAGACGAAAAAGAACCTTGTCAAGATGGAACAAAGTCTATGGAGACTAGTACGGAGAGCACTCTTAGTGAAGCTACAGAAGACTCCAGTCCTGACACGCCGTCGTCTAGAAGAAGAGTGTTGGACACGAAAGACTATGATGATTACAAATCGGTGAGTGGTCCATTATTAGTTTTCAATGAGCTAAATATTCTGAGGGCATTTAAATCAGTAAGTCTTCAATATCAGTTTCAAACGTTTTTAGTTTGAAAGTTGTTTTGGCATTTGTTTCAAAAATAACATTTTCGTTACCATCAATAAAATCATTCGTAAATCCGCAATTAACATAATGCCGTCAGAAGTTTTAGTGTTTCATTATTGTACTATGTGGCTCTTATGTGCACTCGTTTGACATCTAAAACACTATTAGATTTGTGATACTATTTATTTCCTTTTTTTTATGTGTCGTTTTCAGTGATCTATTTAATACTTAGGACTTTTTAGAAACCCCTTTGGTGGAATTTATTAGACGTTTCCGATTGAAGTTCTACAAATTGAGACTTTTTTCGTATGGATAACAAAGCGTGATTTTAGTAGTTGTGTGAAATATGGGAATTGATTGGTTAGTGTATGTAGAGGTTTGGAAGATTTTGAGCCATGATGAATGCTTGATTGGCCGGTGCTGGGGTGATGTTGTATGAAATTTGCGTATTTTAGGCTAATTTTATAACTACAAATTTAAAATCAAAGCTTTAATTTCATAATTGATTTGTACATGTGTTATATGAACATTAAGGTGACAATATCAGATAAGTACTACACATTTACCGTTTCAGGCATACAGTTTTTAAACTTACAATCCAAAAAAATATGTCTTGCATGCCTGTTAAGGAGTCATCAATTGGAACAATTTAAACTAAAGCTTTCATTCAACATACAATGTCAAGGAATCAAAATTATTTCAGCTCGCAAATAATAATTAAATGAAACAAATAATAAATTACGTCAGAATAAGGTGGACACTAGAGATGGGCCGACTATAGTATTTGCTGACTAACCGACTAATCGGTTTTCGAATTGCCGACTAGTCGGCCGCCTATTCTGCAATGCCGATCATTCTAATACCAATCTTAGGAATATGTTGGGAATATTCCGTCACTCGGCTTGCTCACGCACGACACGAGTCTCCCAAAACGAGCCGAAATATTCATGTTCCAACATCACAATTTGCCTCTAAGGAAAAAGATTTTTACCTATGGACTTCTTTAAGACTCGCGCTAGCACTTAAGATTTCAGGCAATTTAAACGTACTTACTTCCCACTGCTATTTTGTTATGTGCGATATTCATTGTGTTAAGTTATCTGAATTACTGACAGATTCCCAAGTTCCTAATTCTTATTATGTAACCTTATTTTTTTTTAAATATTTTAAGACTGTAGGTAACTTTAAATACATACTCTAGGTACTGTTTAAATATTCATAACAAACATTAGTTTTGAGTTTTGTTTCATTGTTATGTACCGATTATAATCGGCATGTTTTGCCGAATAGTCGCCGACTAATCGCCGACTATAAACGATGCCGAATAGTCGTCTTTCCCGACTAGTCAGCGGCTAGTCGTCCCGTCTCTAGTGGACACTGTAAAATCCTATACTTTGATTTTCTCTATAAAACAAATAAACCTACCTATCGCTCGTAAACTTACCTCGTACAAGCATAATAAAATCATCAGTGTGTTATCATGACATTTTCCTGTTGGTTTGACGCATTTGTAACTTTAGGTTCACTGTCGTTTTTTTTTTATTTATAAGAAACAAACAGCCACACATATATATATATATATATATATATATATATATATATATTTTAAGCAAATGTCCATAAAGTAATACTTACAAGCTTCAGCCTTATATGAGTTCAGCAATACTCCTCCTAAACTTATATTTGGATGTCTCAAAGATATCAATATTTGTAAAAAGCTCATTGAAAAGTGCGCAAGCTCTTTTTATAAAACTATTGCTACCGTAGTGTTTTTTGGCTTCATAAAGAATAATGCTTTTCTACGATTTGTTCTCTCTTGCCTTCTGGGTACACGGAAATCTATTATTTCTAATAAAGATGGAGCATCTATCTTATTATTTAAGATTTTATATAAACAATTTATATCTGTTAGATCCCTTCGGCATTTTAAAGATGTTATGTTGTGAAAGGCAAGGGAGGATTTATAATCGATGTTCGGATTACCTGTTCTATAATCCAATGACTTTATAAATTTCCGTTGTACCTTCTCAATTTTGTCCTGATGTACACGATAATAAGGATTCCACACAGGGCTTGCGAATTCCAATCGACTACGCACGTAACTGTTAAAATGCACTTATATGTAACAGAACTCTTAAAAGGTTTTCCTATGCGCAATATGAATCCTAAGAATTTGAAAGACTGGTTTACTACTTTTTCAATGTGCGGGACAAATGTAAGTCTAGAATAAATTATAACACCTAGATCTCTTATTTCTGTTACGCGATTTAAAGTTTTTCCCACACAATGTATAACATAAATTTATCGGGTTTTTTTCCTTGTAAAAGGATTATATGGCATTTATCTGGATTTAAAAATAAATTATTATTAATTCAGTATTTTTCAAAGTTATTTAGATCGCTCTACAGTAAAGTACAGTCTCTAGTGTCTCGTATAACTCGGAATATTTTTGTATCATCTGCATAAAGAAAAACATTAGAATTATTACTAAATGTATGTAAATCATTGACATATTTTATTTTTTTAGTAGTTTTAAATTATTGTAGCTAGTATTGTAGTAACAATAGTGGGGAGAGCACTGTCTTCTGGTCCTCAGGGTAACCTTTTCCAGAGGACATGGTTCACATTATCATGTACTAAAATGTAAAGTGGTTCCAATAAATTATTATTATTATATAAAATGAAGAGCAATGGTCCTAGCTGTGATCCTTGAGGAACACCCGAAGGTACATCTTTGTACGCAGATTGATAACCTGACAATGCTACAGCCTGACAACGATTCACTATGAATGACTTTATCCAGCGAAACAAATCGCCGTGAATACCGAGCTGCCAAAGTTTAGTTAAGTGAGTATTGTGACAGATTGATCCGGCTGGATCCTTTTTCCTGCATATTCCAGGAAATATATCAATAAGATGTCCTACGTTTTAGTCGTAAGGGGGACTGAACTGATCCACATATCGCCTAGTTTCACCTGTTCTCACAGAAGTCGTTAACACCCAGCTATTTTAGGTCAGGTACATGACTCACGCTTAACTGCACGAACTGTCTTGTTTATTTATAATATCGAATACTACGCTTGTTAAAGATTCCTCTGTAATCAGTGTTCATGATAATTATTTTGATCTTATTGAGGATACGATGATAAGGAGATCGATGCCACAGGTGGTTAGCGCGTTCGGCCTGTGATCGTGAAAGTTAAGCAATTTTCGCATTAGTCGGTAATTGGATGGGTGACCAAAAACTTATCATCCTCCGTGCTTCGGAAGGCGCGCTTACCCGTTATTCCCGGCATGCATCTACAGTCGTTGGCACTCACAAACAGGTACTGGGACCGCGTGGTGGGTTCTGGCCCAATCTCCCTATTCCATCCATTGGGAAGGCCCGTGCCCCAGCAGTAGGGACACTAATAATCTGGTGATAATGATGGTGACACGTTTAAATAATTAACAGTAAAGTGGACATTTTGTTTATTTTATAAACACGTGGACTTAAATTTACATCATGGTGACACCAATGTTGTAACGTCCACGGGGTATGGGATGAAGTCAGGGTAGGCAATGGCGGGGTCCCCGCGATACCCCGGGAGACCCGTGCCGTGGAGCCCCGGCTAGGCCGGGAGGCTGCTAGGTGCAGAAACGCGGAAGAATCCCTAAACGAGGATCCCATGGCTTCGCACTAAGCAGCTTAGAGGATATTCGCAGGGTTATTAGCGGATATCATGTCGTAAATTGCCGTAAGAGTTACGGGGTCCTCAGTGGGCAGCCATTGCGGGGGCCCGTAAAGCTTGCGGGAGCCAGGTGTGAGGTCCGTTCGGCGGTGTACCTCTTAAAGGCGCCGTCGTCTGTAAAGAGAGGTTTTGCCAGAGTTAACAAAAAAAAGGGGTAGGCAATGGCGTCACGAGTGATATTGTTGGTATCGCAAGCGTCTATAGGGTATGGTGGCCGCTTACCATCAGGCGGGCAATATTATTATCTGCCACCATTTTAACATAAAAAAAAACAGTAACAAGGTAGATGCCCAGGAGCTCTTATTTGAATCGCTCACCTGACATAGTATCGTCGAATGCGACTTAAGTCTCTCTCGACTTCCAACTCGCCGGATTCTGATTTTCCATATTTTTGAATTGGTCATCTACAGTTTTACCAGTTTAATACAAAATATTTATTTTTATTAATGAATCAATGAAAAAGATAAAAAGCAGTCATTACATTACCGTGCTGTGAAAAATAAACGTATTATTCTCAATAACTGGTTATTTAATCTTTTGCCTTTTTTGTTAGAAAAGATCAAAATCGTCGCAACAAATCGTCATCTTATCTGTATTTTAAAAAGATTGAGAAAAAGACTTGAAAATAGCTGACATAAATTTGAAAATTATTCTACCATTTGTCTGTATAATTCGTCAACGCGCAACTAGTGGTTGACGTAGAGCTATTCAAAAAATACGGAATTTATTATGTCGAATATAGTGTAAATCGAACGTTCGACGCAAGGTGAGTGATTCAAAAATAGAGCTCCTGTACCCCTAACACGAACCAATATTGAATTCGTATCGTTTGCGAGTCCGAAATGTCATTGTCAAATGTGTACCGATTTTTAGTTCTCGTTACGTACTTTGTGCCGCTGCTGTTCAAGTTTCCATACAAAATTTGACATTGACATTTCGGTTTGCAAGCTATTCGAATTCGATAATGGTTCGTGCTAGGGGTACTGGTCTTCTCATGAAGATAGGATAGGCATTATCAAGTTCGGAATGAATGTGAAGTTCAACAAAGGCTAGTTTTACAAAGCGCCGAGAGCTATCAAAACTTTAATAGTTGTTTTAAGCGGTATTTGATGTGCTTCCTCCGAGCTACGGTTTGGAGACCTCTGGTTCAACTGTAAATAGTAAGAATAGGCTATTTGACAGTATGAAAAGTAAAGTGCCAATTGTTCACTTCTGTATTTAACATGAATATAAGCAGCGATTTTACTATTCCGAGAGCATAAAGTAATTAATAACTTTTCTAAAAAATCATTAAACAAAAAAAGCATTATTTTTGTTCTATGGTCACTTGACCGAAAACGCCTGGGATTGGCGAAGATATTACAGGCATAATGGTGTTACACGCTAGTAAACTTCCGGTCAAAGTCATAATTATTACAATAGTGTGGATTCTGGCACGTATCTCTTAACTTAAGACTAAATTTAACATAAGTCTGTCCTTTTTATTCTGTATAGAAAATGACAAAGATACACTGTTGTAAAATTTAAGTTTAGGTTTAGAGAACCATGCCAGAATCGTCACCATATCGCAATGTAATCGGAATATACAGCGGAATTATGAATATCCAATTAATATGGACTCCATGAACATAAGTTAATAAATAACGTAAGATCGTTTTCTAAACCTTGTCAAATTTCAACCTACTCCTACCCTATTCCAACGACGTCATAAGTCTTTGACGCATGCGTTTTAATTAAGACCTTGTAAAGTATGCGTTAAAGGTGATTTTCAATGTTTAAATAATGCCTGATATTGTTTTTGACAACGCGAATAGCGTCCACAGAGCTCCGTGGATCGTCCAATATACCTTATGGACAGGTTTTGGGCACGATTTTGTTCGTGTTGGTGTATACGGTATTAAATATCATTGACCTATTCGTGTACATTTAAACAGTAATCTTGGTTAGTTCGTCCTTCAGGTAGTCTTGACCTCACGTTCGTCGGTGCTTGTTGCAATCTTCACGTTACTAATTTTCGCCGAGCTTGCATTTCGTAGCGACATGGTATGGTGATGCGGTCACCATCGCCACACTCGTTTCTAGTTTTTTTATATATAAATACTGCTTCCCCACTCTGTGGCAGGACTTTGTAGTGCTTTTCTTTTGAGAGTTTTTCTTTTCCCTCCATCATATTTTTGTTTTCGAGATATTCTTATCTCTTGTCTCTTTTCGTTCTCTTTTTCTTCATTATATATTAAACATTATTATCTTAAATTATTCCTATTCTTACATATTGATTTTCTATTTATACTAGCATTAATGTTTACATCTTTGTATATATCTCTAGTTCTTTATTTTGTACTATAAACATTTGATTTACCTTTCTTTTATCACATTGATTTTTTACATTCCTTCATCACTTTTTCTTCATTTGATTACTCTGTTTTACAGTTTATTCTTATTATATGTACACTCTTCCTTACATTTTATTCTGACTCGTTTTTAGTTTAGCTCCATTTGCTTCTTGCTAATCTCTCACAGTGGATTGTATACCTAAGAAGACACGGTCAACTCGTTCAGTTCATACATCAGATTTATAAAAAGCAAGGTTCGTTGGCATTTTGTTCAACGGGGCCATTTATTTGTGGGCGTGATGTTTAGATATCTCGTTGGCAGTTACAGGACCACTGCTGGACATTATAAAAGGCATCTTTAAAGTCCGAGCGTCTGATCACGACGATGTTTAAGGAGGGATAAGGAAATAGGTGTCGCCAAAGATAAATGAACTTAAAATAAAAGTCAATCAAAAGAAAACATTGAAAATGATATTTACAACACATTTGCTCAAAAAATGTATTTACATATGTTTTATACATTGTTTGAAAATTCTAAATTACGGGCCATACGGAGGGTGCATTAAAATTTCATTACGCACGCTCCCATACATGGCACCGTGCGTATTCCTTACGGTGTCCTTTTTAATTTCGATTGAAGCGTTTTTAATCTATACCTATGTCTACTAAAAAGAAAGAGGTACATAGTTCTAATTTTCACCACCAGCACGTGGCGCCATTTTAATATTATAAAGAAATTTGGTGACTCATTTCTTTGTCGCACTATCCGTAAATGGAATGCTCTGCCCGCTCACGTGTTCCCTCCCTCTTACTACCTGGGATCCTTTAAAAGGGCGTGAAGAAGCAACATGCAGGCTGGCAGGGTGAGGATGGCTGGTGTGGCGGGTAGAACTGCTGTACCAGCTATCTTCGCGTCTGGACTTCACCTTCACTTAACATCAGGTAGGGTGGAGTCACTTGTCAGACCTATACATAAAAAAAAATTGCTGAAAAACGTTGTATGACATTCGTGAGGATTAGTATTACAATTTCGTCTCAGGTTTACATTAGTCTACTCGTTTGTAATAAACAACTTACCGCACTTGTATCAGAGATAACTAAAACCACTTCGCCGTAGTTGGTTTACCTTTTCAAGTTTAAAGACAAGCTCGTTGTCAATCAGAAATCTATATATATAAAACTCAAAGATAACTGACTGACATAGTGATCTATCAACGCACAGCCCAAACCACTGGACGGATCGGGCTGAAATTTGGCATGCAGGTAGATGTTATGACGTAGGCATCCGCTAAGAAAGGATTTTGATCAATTCTACCCCCAAGGGGATAAAATAGGGATTGAAAGTTTGTATGAAACTTTGTCAATTTTAAACCGCTCGGCCTGGACTTTGCATGCAGGTATAAGAAGAATCATAGATGAATGTCTTTGAGTATAATACAAGCCTGACAACAAAAAATGCAGTCTACACTTCAGCTCTACACCGAAGCTAAGCGAGGGCGGGTCGCTAGTCTATATATATTTTTATTCAAATTGGATGTATAGTACAATTCTTTTGAATTGTCCAATTGTTTTTCCCCCTACCATAACGAGTTATTGGACATATTTTTTAGCTGCAGAGAAAAACGAGCGAAAAAAAACTCCACAACATTAAAAGTATAATGTAACAACATTTATCAATCATTATGTTGTTACAAAGTCAATACAATCATGCTCTATTTAATATAGAAAACCTGTTGGAATGATTGGAACAGTTCAAACCCAAGCATTTTTGTCTGAAAATCAAAACATGACTATTGTAATCTTCCGGTTATTCTGGGTAGTTCTATGCGTAGAAAGGCTTATCATTTGGACAGCCAGTGATGTCGATTCTGGCATGACTCTCTAAACTTAAAACTAAATTTAACATCGGGTTCTCCTTTTCATTCTGATTAAAGAACGACAAGGATAGACTGTTGTCAAATTTAAGTTTAGGTTTAGAGAATCATGTCAGAATCGATACCTGTGTCTTTAAAATTGAAACCAAACGTCTGTTTGACTAAATAATCATAGCGTTCCCGTAAACAACGAGTTTTGAAGAATTACAAACAACTGGCGATTGTGAGCTTTCCTTTGGCTAACATTTTTATTTCTTCTCGCCTTACTAAGTCTGTTGTGTTTTTCGAAGCCCTACCGTTTTCATAAGTTCCTTAATCTTTAAGTGAATGAGGTGTTGTGCTAATCTTAAGGGAATCGGTAACTAACTAGGCAATCGCGGCTTTTCTGCCTGTTTCCTTTCCTACATATTTATCAAGTTGAAAAATTACTTCAATATAGGGAGCATAGTATTCCAATACGATCGATGCTAAGGATAATCTGTGGTTAATTATAGTGAAAATAAACGATAGAATATGGGACCGATTCTGCTTCATACCTAAAATTAATCAGTGTAAGTATCCTGCAAACCGTAGAGATTATTTCCCCGTACTTATGCAAGTAAAAATCTGGTAATCTGGCTTTCGAACCTCTTACACGATTTACACCACCCCCCCCCCTTCCCTTCCTCCTAGAATTACTAAATCAAATCAACATATAGGCCAACTAACCAGAAATGTTATTCTAGTTAAACTCTCTTTAGATTCTAACATCTAGCAGAACTTAAATTCTTAAAATAATAATTACAAAAAAACATACTGGTTTGGATATTTACGATTTATGCTACGGTTGGCAACCCTGATCCTTGTCTTGATATAGAATGAAAAGAAGAGACTGTTGTCAAATTTAGTTTTAAGTCCACTTACACTTTGACATCAGATGCAGAAGGGTAATTTATGGCGCTTCATTTAAAACAGAAATTATAGTTTAATTTAAGTAAGAACCACAACTTATGACTCTGGCTGTACTCTATTCGATAGTTTAGGCCACCCAAGATTTGGCTAGAAAAATGGATCGATGGCGTTACTGAGAATTTTCCCCAGACAATGCATATAGACGCGGTGCGTCCTCTTTCCAATGGCGTGCTCTAAATATATCCCAGTAAATGTAACGTAGCTAAAATAACGCGGGGAAATCACTTCGCCGGCCGGAGAGCACGTTTTTTCAAAACCACGTGCGCTTTTAATAGAAACGGAGCCCATTTTGAGTTTCTGTTCGCGCGCTTTTTGACAGCCACACGCAAGTGACATTTCGGTTTCGGCGCGAAATTTATCTGTGCACCGGCTTTCCTATTTCGAATTGCGATATTAAAAAGGAGGTAACGAATAAAAAGATTTGTTTTCAAAATTTTTGTAGAGAGACTTTCCTGTTTAGTTTTTATAAATAGCTGACCGTGTTATGCTCTAGCGATAGTTAACCTTTAAGATTTAATACACAGTGATACGTCATGAGACATATATTTGGAACTTGTAGAGTTAGTTATTTATTCAAGGCGGCATTTAAAAAAGATTAAAGAATTGAAAAGTTTTTTCGATCCAAGAAATCGGGTTAATGTAGTTGAGAACTCATTTCGTAAAACTTGGTGGGCTTTGCCGAAAACTGGCTGCCGTGCCGAACGATTTAGAAATTATAAAATGTCAATTGTCAAACTTCATTTCGACATAATTTTTGACAATGTTTCTATAGATTTGTACAAGTGATTTTTAAATATTTTTCAAATGTATGCGTTTAAATGATCGTTTGTTTAAAAGAAGTTGGTTGTGTGAAGAGATAAATTGTTAATTTCGGATTAATTGCATTTGGTTTGTATTGTAATTGTCTTTATTTAGGTACGTACACTACGTTCTATGATGATTAATATTTTCCAATTAAATAATCATACCAGACAGTAGAAAAAATACTTATGTCCACAATCATTGTCAAATTTAATTATCAAATCTAATTGGTTTAAACCAAAAACCCCAGTGGGCTTTTATGAAGGTAAACGTGATAATAATTGAATACTCATTCCAAGAGAGCAGCGAGAAGTTCGGTACCAATCCATGATCTTTACCCATATATGAGTGCAAGTAAAAAAAAAGTTATGCATGTGCAGTTACAACGCTGCGCTGATTGGTCACAGACAGTATTGGTGAGAATTTACTCCCTAGCAACTGTGCGCTGATTGGTCACAGACAATATTGGTGAGAATTTACTCCCTAGCAACTTTGTGCTGATTGGTCACAGACAATATTGCTGAGAATTTACTCCCTAGCTCCTGTAGTTGCACTGCAATAAATTTCAATAATAAAATTAACATAATCTAAGATTGTTTGGATTTTTCCATCCATTGCTTAATTAAATCGACAAGTCTCAATTTAACAAGACATATAATATTTTTTTATCTTATTAAAGTTTAAGTAAAATTGCGTTGCTGGAGAATATTATTAATGAATATTTTATATGCAAAAATGTAACTTTATGCCTTATTTTATCCTTGATATACCTTGTTAAATAAATAAAAAAGTAATATTTAGGACAGACAGATGTTATATATATATATATTTTATATATTTAACTCCATCTGTTGTTTTGCTGGCAATAACTTTTTTATTTGAGTTATCTGATTTGAAAAACTCTGGCATCGAAGAAGTTTTATCGTGAGATAACAGTATTGATACATTAGTTGCATAACTATTGATAGAGCAGTGTTCCCTTGGATACATATACGTGCAATTGTCTTTGAAAGAGTGACTGTAATATATTATATATATGTTGCTGTAGGTATATGTGTTGAGATTTGGTTTGAAATACTTTTTGAACAAATAAAGGAATATTTGTTTTAAAGCCAAATTTGGCACTGAAAAATGTCAATAAAGAATTGGTTTAATGTGATATATTCAGTGTCTCGTCTCTCAGTTTTGTTTTCACAATTGTATTCGTTTCTTGTCATGTTCTTTTTTTATAAATTGGAATAATTATTTTAATAATTATCAGCTGAAAATCAATCTAACTAATTCAACTGTGTTGTATTGGAAAATGATTCAAAATGTATTATTGCGGCGAATTTAATTTAAAAATAAAAAAATGAATGTGGTGAATAATCCGAATATTCCCGCGAAAATACCCCAAAATCAACCGATTCCCGCGTCCAATCCAAATTAGGTTTTCCCTCCAAAATTTTCAAAGTGATTCAATCAGTGCATTCGAGAATGTTGTACAATAATTACATTAAGAGAGGTGCTTTGGGCATGTGCCACATTGAAGTGCCGTATGTAAGTTTTTTTTTATTTTTCTTTATTTCCTTCAATGGCATACGAATTATGGTCTCAGGATTCCTTATGTATTATTTCTTTTCCGATACCGTGGCGCCACTAATAGGGATGATGACTATTTTTTTTTTCTTCGTTTTTCAGATAGATTATCAAAAAGTATTGGACACGTATTTTTTCTTTTTTCACATAATATAAACATTGCAGAGATATATTGATTTGAAAAGTGACGTCACGAGCCCCTACTCCCAAACTTTGATGCGCTATAACTTTGTCATTTTTTGGTTGATTGCCCAAAGAAAAAATACTTGTCCATTATTTTTTGATCATCTAACTGACGGACTGAATAGAATTTCGTTTACTGTACCCCGTCAGCACCCCTATTGTTTTAGAGAAGTTGAGATTATTGTGGCATTCCGTAAATTAATGGTCCGTACTCACATTCAGACTACGGCACCTATAACACGATAGTAAAAATCAACGTGTGGACCGCTTAACACATAACTCGAAGGTTCGTTCGTAGGACGAATGCCGCAATTATATTTGGTCGTTAGCCCGTAATTCGGGTGCACGAAAGACATTACTCGAATTCGGGCACAGTAATATTTATACTGGAATACGGGCTGGAAGTAGGTATACCAGGTGGCCGGGAAATCCAGGATTGTCCCGGAATTATGCGTCTTGTCCCGGGGGGTGCAAATGTCAGAATTTGATCGACAAAACGTATTTTTTACTGACCTATATTTTGATTTGATGTTTTAGTTCTGGTGGGGCACATGCCCTGGCTCAGCGGCTGCTCGGGATGAGGGGGGGGGGGGGGGGTACCCACTAAAATAATAATTTTGATTGGACTCGGCAAACGATTGCTTTTTTTTTTGAGTGTGTATACTGTTGGTCGCAGATGACCTTTACAGCGTCACCGGGTTTGGGGTACTGCGAGATCCTAAGGGGACATCAAGCCGAGAATTGGCGAGTCTCTCTAGTGGTATTCCAGGCGGATGGCGTCTCCCCACGGGGGGAGTCTCCTCTCCGTCTGGAGCCTCTATACCACTCGAACCTGAGGGGGTCGACTCAACTAGAGGGCGTCTCTGAGACTCGGACCTCGGCTCTAGTTAGCCGTAAACAAATGCTTTCTCTCTTGCTCAAAAATCAATGGTAACAACGTAACGACGATCGAAAACTTGCTCTGAGCATTCCATTTACTATTCTGTGAGATTAGAACTATTCTGAGGCTCAAGCAGAGAACACAGACAGAGGTTGGAAGGGCATGGTGTGAGCAGGCGCGCCACAGTTAGGTGTGAGCAAATGCTCATAACTTGGCCAAAACTTGGTTTTGTTTGAATTGCTGCTCTCGGATGAGAGCTAGGGTTTCCAGATGCTGGCTTATCAATTCCGGGACATTTTCACCCCCCCTGAAAAAATAAAGCATCAAATGAAACCCCCCATCACCCCCCAGAATTAAAACATCAAGCAGGCCAGCGGTGTCATTCGCGATTAGTTTGTTACAAAACTAGCACATTATTGGAATACGGGACGATAAGGGCTAATTACTGGACACGGGATAAGACGCAGAATTCCGGGACAATCCCGGATTTTCCGGCCATCTGGCAAGCCTAATGAGAGCGCTGATTGGTTCGATTGTTTGATGTCGCGTCGTTTGATTGGCTATTATCTATTAGATGGAAGTGTAGTGGGGATGAGCCGGCGACATCGGTTCCAGTACTAACGGTCTCTGAGCATCCTTCTAACCTGAGGCATAGTATAACTACTTATTATTCTACGGGTAAAATTTCCTTTACATATGTTTCATTTCCGAGGAGGAAATCGTCGAGAGCCAAACCTCGAATTTCAGAAATTTTTATACGCAATTTTCAGCGTTAACTACTGTTTTGTCCCTATCGTACGGTATTTGCCGATGCGTCAGCCAATTTCAATGCAAATTTGCGACAGCAATAGTTTTTTCAAATACTTGTTTCTCAAATGTCTCTCAGCTCACGTCCGCTCTTAACATCAGGCGGGCTATATTCTTATTTCCCACTCTTTTAACATAAAAGACAGATCCGCATCGCCAGTAGGCTTGTTGAAAATATATCGATGTATCGATATATCGATATTTTTAGCCGATATATTTTGATTCGATACATCGATACAAAAAAAACCAATATCGAAATTCGTATCAAAATCGATATTTTTTTAAATATTAGCGGCATATCACGATCCAACTTAATTCGTTTCTGGAAAAATCGTAACTGGATCTCAGATTAAAGATATTCAACATATCTATGATCTGTGCTGTATTTAGTACTGTCTATGATTTGTAAATTTGTTTCGCTGGTGAATTGGTTGTGCTGAATTCCAATAAATTCTGAGGAAGTGTGTGACTGTCTAGTCTTGTTTACGATAAATGGCACCTGAGAGGTCCTGCAATCATTTTCATCATTCGAAAATAGGGTCTATTATAGGTAGATAATTTTCGTTCCATTATTATTCCGCGTGTCATCTTTCGTGAGATACTGTACTGTCATGTAGTGTAGCGGCAATTTGGTACTTTGATAATTCTTTCTTTAATTATAATTTGTATTGTTATTATTACTGTGCTAAGCTGATCTAAATATATTTTTGGGAAAATTGGTCCGATTTATCGATGTTTTTTTCGCGATATATCGAAGCCGATATTGATACTTTTTTAAATATCGATATATCGATATTTCGATATTTTTTTTCAACTTTCGACATCCCTATTTGCCAGAAGTTAAGCGACATTCGTAAAGACGTATCATGTGATTGGTAATCGGAAGTTTCTCAAGCTACGCTGTAATTTTTCCTTTATGGAAAAAATGTTAGTAGATGCTGTATAGCAAGTAGATAGACGCCCGATGATGCCAACGTAATGTCTCTGGTGTACTAAACTATATATACAACGCGATATAATAAAGTCTATAGAAGGAAGACTTATTGAAAATGTGCTTTTGTAGAACTGCTCAGTTTGAGAGTCAAGGGCATAGGTGGAATACAATAGTGAATGGAAGCTATTGATCTGACTGTTGGCATAGATAATATATGAAAAGCAGTAGGAGTTTTTTTTTTATTTATTGATCAAAAGAAGCCTTACATTCTGCCAAACTGCATCTCGTACTCTTTCAAGATTGGAATGATTAAACCGACCATTTTTAGCTGCAGTTTTTGGAGTAAGGTCAGTACCGTCTTTAACCTATTGGAGGCCCTGGGCATATTAGGATAATGGGGCCCCTATGACTTCCGTTTGGTGATTTAACAGGAACTAGGGACTTTGATTTGATCTGAGGGGCCCCCCTATCGATCGCGGGGCCCTGGGCACTTGCCCAAAGTGCCAAAAGGGAAAGACGGGTCTGAGTAAGGTTCCAGGGCTCCACGGGTAAAGGATTGGTTTAGGGAGGGAACGGCGCGAGTGGTATATTTGATATCTCAAGTATCTAGGCGCTTACGTTCGGGGCATAAGCTTGTTTGCGACCCATTGAACATACAAAAGGTTCCTTATAGGTAGGGCTGCCATCTCTAAAATGTGGCAACCAGGATAAGACGCGTGATAACCCCGGATTTTGAAGCCCAGAACCCGGACAGACCAATAAAAAAACAGTTAAAAATGTCACAATCAACTTTTTTTAAGTTGATCTAGGCAAAAGAGCTACCTCATAATAAGTGGTCACTGCTGCCCATGGACACTTGCAGCACCAAGGGCCACTCATGCGTTGCCGTAATTTTTTAAACCCGGACTACAAATAAAACCCCGCCCGGACGCTCCCCGGACGCCCCTTAAACTAGGACAAATCCGGGGAAACCCGGACGGATGGCAGCCCTACTTATAGGCAGTGGCGGCTAGGCGTCGGCGACGTCGGCCACCGCCGACGGCCTCGCGCCTGAGGGGGCCTCGCAAAAAATTTTTACAAGTTACCTATTTATTTTCGTTTCTCCGGGCCTGCCTTAAAGCTGTAACACACGCTCGAATTTGGTTCGAACAGACCACGAATTTGGTTCGCATCCGAACCAAATCTAACCGTCTGTAGAGTAGTCCTACGAACATAATTATTATTAATTGAGTCCGCCTCGGTCCGCTAGTTTGCACATGGGATATGGTTTGCTCCGTACTGAATCTGGACGTGTGGATGGTTGGGACGAACAAACTACGACTAGTCGTGTTCGGAACGCCAAGAAGGACGGCCGCGTGGTGCTCATTTTACATTATGGAGGAAATTTAATAAATTTTCAAAGGTTTCGCGGTTCATTTGCAGATATATTTTAAAATCATCTTCATCTAAAATTCTTATCAAATTTATGTGACCAAATTCGTCACGTTCTCTTAAATACTGTTTCGCCGATTCTCTTCTTTTTCCCGCTTTTTACGTGGTGGCTGAAACGTTGCTGCTAATGTAGCCGCTACCACCATAATTTTCGTGTCCAACGACATGATGACCACCGTGTGCACTTGAAGGCGTACGTGAAGCACCTGTCCGATTCGGTCGTCTGTAGCGAGAACGGATTTAGTAGGCGGATTCGGTCTGCCGGACCAAATTCGAGCGTGTGTTAATACTATTAGGTAGCCGACCCCGAACAATTCGGGGAAAAAGCTAAGCAGATGATAATGAGTTTTATTAATTTCGAACACGTGCGTGATGGAAGCGAGTAGTACTTTACGGGTATTCAGAATCGTCTGTCTGGCAACTCTTTGAATCAACAATAAAACTCGTTTATTCATACGTTATTTTATAATTTGGCTCACTTAATTTAACGGTTTTTTTTCTGCGAAGTAAAATAGGCCTCGCGAACTTGATGTCGCCGACGTCCACATGTGGTCTAGCGCACGGTTCCCAACTTTGGGTTTTTGCCCCCCAGATTTAGGGGCTAGAAGTATTAAAACGGACTTTTTTAGGGGCTAGAATTTTTGGGGGGTTCTTTTAGGGACTTTTATCAAAACTTGCAATTAAATCGAAAAACAAAGCGTGTTTTCTTTCAGTTTTGTGCGTAGAATGGAACGCAGAACGATATGAAACGACTGAACTGACTGTGTGGCGGGATGTTTCCTAAGGCTGTATGGACTAAAATTAAAAAATAGCTAAATAAGATTAAACAGCCTGTCAGCTTATTTTCGTTTGATTGTCCTTTCGGAAACTGTATTTATTCAATAAAATAGTTTACTGTAATTAAATATGTAACGTTTATATTTATGAGCAACGAAAGAATTTGGGTAATAAGTAGGTACTTAAAAAAATGTGTGCGTGTACTAGTGTACACACGTAAGAAGTTAAACTTCTTTATGGCCTTATTTTTTTCGAAAAATGATCTACATGCAACTTTCCAGAAATATATATATAGGCGTGCGCTAAGATTTTTCAAAAACTCACCCACTAAAGGGGTATAACTACACCTTACCTTACCTTACCTTACCTTACCTTACCTTACCTTACCTTACCTTACCTTACCTTACCTTACCTTACCTTACCTTGTGTGAAACACGAATATTTGCTGTCGATACTTTTTTTTTTAAAGTTGACAGAAGAAGCAATTGTTCGGATGAGGTAAATAGTGCTCTTTGACGGTAAATTTTTTTCCAACGCCGAAAATGTATATTTAGGGGATTTTAGGGGAATTTAAAAAATACTTAGGGGAACATTTTGGTAAGGGTTGGTAACACTGGTCTATCGCCGCCACTGCTTGTAGGAGTAACTTTGACGTGTACTTTGCTCCCTAGATTTGTATTACTGTCTCTTATTATCACTCCTTTTATTTGACACTGGGTGGTTGTGAAATTTGGCAATGATATTTTGGCGTCGCGTCGGCCGGGGCGTCTCGCCCGCTCAGTGGTACACGCGCGCGCGAGCGTAACCCGCTGCCGTGACGTCAGCGCGGTTCCAAATCTGAAATGCAATTTTGCGCGGGAATAACTTGACCGCCATTTTGATTCGGCCAGTCAATTTGGACACAACCAACTTTTTTTTTTAAAGTTTTGTTGAGCGAACGATTCGCGTTTTATTCGCCTCGCCGCGGTCGAGTTTTTGTGTGCCAGATCATAAGTGTGGCGCTGCGTTGTTTTCGTAGGGCTTTGCCCTTTAAACAAAAGTGATAGTGTTACAATCCGTGCGTGATTAGCAAGACAATATTATTATGCAATGTAAACATGTCACAAGACTAGATTATTCTAGATCATATCTTTAATAACTAAAATCAAAATATAGCTTAAGATTAAGCCGTTTTGTCTGCCACTTACAATTATTCTGGAGATCATTAATATAAAATATTGGATTACTAATTTTTTCAATAACCATTGCAACTTTTATCTACAGTAAAATTCGTTTATTATGACTTCGAAGGGTATCGACAAACACGTCATACTAAGCGGACGTCATACAAAGCATTTTGCATGAGTTTGATTCTCCATTTTCTAATCAGCATATTATTGCACCTTTTTCCTCAGTCGTAAATGCTTTACGACGTTGAGACAACATTTCTTTTACATAGGATATCACTAAAATAATGCGTGATCTTCAAATGTAAATTACTCATGAGATTCAAAACAAAAACGAGCCACGTGCCGAACGTTGTCGGGTATCAACGAACGAACGAACAAGTGACGACCTCCGTGGTCGAGTGGTTTGTACGTCGGGTTTCATGGTGTCGCCGACTCGAGAGGTCCCGGGTTCGAATCCCGGTGGGGGCAGATGTTTGTGTGATGAATACGAGCATTTGTACTCCAGTCATGGATGTTTAATATGTATTTCTATATAAATATACTTATATATGTACAGTATATGTATTCTATCCGTTACCCTAGCATCCCATAACACAAGCCTTACAGTGCTTACTTTGGGGCTAGGCTAATTGGTGTGAGTGTCGGAAATATTTATTTATTATTTATTACCGTAGGTGTAAAGAACCATGTCGGTCACTATAAACGGACAAAAATTATTAAAAATGGGTCATAATAAAAGACATGTCACTGTAAGCGAAGTCATTATATCCGACAATGTTACAATGAATTTTATATGAAAACCAAACTTCGTTGTGTAATTACGTCATAATAGGCGGTTGGTTAATATAGGCGGAGTCATAATAAACGGATTCTACTGTAATTATCTTCTATATGAAAGGGGAGCAATAATAATTATGTAAAGAAGTGTTCAATATTTGCTTTTAAATTTAAGAAAACCTAAAATATCTTTTAAGTTTTTAATAGAGCATTGTCATCGTTTTTCAGTAACTGGCAAGCGCTAATTTAACTTATTTAAAATAGCTAAATCAATTCTTGAACTTCTCTTTCATATTCTAGTGATATAACCATAAAAATAAAATAGAAAAGCTTCATAGAAAACAAAGTCGGTGCCAAAAGTACTAAAAGTTGTGATTCAAAACTTTATTTATATTCAATAGACTTTTGAATCCATGTCTTCCAAACCAAATGCAAGTGCACGTGAACATTTAAACAGACTCGTTTCAAACTTCTGTGAATAAATAAACAAACTTATAAATTCTTAAAGTTTGCCTGTTCGTAGCTGTCTTCGACTACGGAAACAATCAGTGCTACGCGTGGCGCACGATTCCTAATATATGTGCTACGAGCCATAACTTTAATGTGAAAACTGGAAACCGGTGAATAACAGATACCAAACATAGTCAAGATATACTTTTTGTGTTGGAATTCACGAATACTATTTGGACAAAACGACGACTACATTCATTACTGTACTATTCCAGAAATATTATTGAAGAATTGGATATTCTAAAGAGTTTTAGTTGCCTTCTAAAGGACTGGAAAGCAACTATCTCCTGTCCACATTCTCGTATACTTATTAAACCTTTAGAATTGTTACTGCGCCAGCTGTCATAATATCATCAGAAAGTTTGGATATCATACAGTACTAAATTTGACTTATACAAAGATTCCGGTTTTACAAAACACTGAAAATTAATTCTAAACCACCTGTAGTATTCAACAGGTTTTTACTGCAGCTAGAACACACAGATTGTATCGAAAACTCATACAAAGTACTGCTCAAGGATTCTCGATAATTCACCTCACTATTATATTGCTATATTCGTATATTGAAACAATACAAAATAATACCACTACTGGAAGAATTGCATTCAATATTTCACCACACGTAGTGCTAACACTAATCCTATACCAGTTCCGTAGCACACAACTCTGTCGTAGTCGAATATAAACATCGGTTCGTAGCACACAACTCGGTCGTAGTCGGAAAGCGTTCGAAGGATTGGAGTTCGAGCCGTTGCATGCTTCAGTACTACGCGTTCGCGTTACTAGCATGCGTTACGGCGCTGCTACGGCATGAGGTGTGGCTGCCGACGTTGCTTCGAGCCGCGGCCGCGTGTAGCGTCCGGCCATGCGGCACCGCGCCTGCCCGTGCCGAGGGCGTACGCCGTCCACGCTTACCAGGTACCATCATCAGCCTATTAATGTCCCTAATGCTGGGGCAGAGGCCTTCCCTACGGATGCGATAGGGAAATTAGGCCATGACCCACTACGCAGATTGGTGGGTGCTAAACAACTGCAGATGCAGCCGGGACGACATTGGAATCCACAATTTCATCTGTTTTTAAATCCCTACTCATAAATAAGACAGTCTGTCTGTCCGTTACGTCTTCACGTTTATCCCGTTGAACTCTAATGAAATTTGGGTTAGAGATAAGTTTGGCTTCGGGGAAGGAGATATGATAGTTTTTATCGCATATCCTTCAAAGGGGTGATAAGGGGGTGGAAGTTAGTACAGGAAACCAATTAAACCACGCAGACGAAGTCGTGAGCACCTATTAGTGCGTAAACCAATTTGATTCCTTACCTAACATAAGGTTATTTTTTTTTCAGCCGTTGCAAAGCAATAAGGCAAACCTTTGACTAAATGTACGCATCACTAGAAAAAAAAAACTAGATTCACTTGCTTTAATAAATTAACATACTAAGATTATAAATTACGTGGAATTTATTTTCAATATATTATTGCACCATTACCTACTGTACGGCATCTAATAACATCGGATATCTCAAAAACCATCTTGAATTAAATAGGGTATTTGACAAGTTTTAGAATTAAAACTCTTGTTTTTACACACTTAATAAATCAATCATTTCATTTTCACATTGCCACGAAAAAGTTTCTCTGGACAGTATGACGTCTCACGACTGGTATGTGACGTTACAGGACTCATTAAAACGTCAAACGGTACAGGGTGTATTCCGAAATATACATCACTATACTGGCCAGTGGTAATGACGTCACGAATCCGACGCCATGTTGTACTGGTATGCTACCATATTTTTACCGGGAAAACGAATATGACGTATGACCGAGCGTGCGTGAGATGCATTCGAATTTTATTTCTTTTTTATTTAAAGAACAATAATGGCATCCGAACAAAAAGAATTCTTTTTAATTGATGAGGTGAATAAAAAATCTTCTTTATTCGCACTATTTTTAATATTTCGGAATTGGCCATTTATTTTCGGAACAATTCACCAGTATAGCGTCGATTCATGACGTCATTAGCACTGGCCAGTATACTGGTATATATTACGGAATACACCCACAATGTAATGTCACTTGGACCGGGAGTTTGCTAGCGTGTGACGTCAGTTTAGTCTTCGCATCTTTGTCAATCCCAGGCGATTTAAATGGAATGACAATAGAAAAAAAAACATTTTTATTTCATGATTTTGGTAGGAAAGTTATATATTATTTGTTTTCTGAAAAGAAAAATCATTGCTTATATTCATATGAAATACGGATACCAACAATCGGTACTTTATTTTCCATACTGTCAAATAGTCCATTTGAAATTGTAAGAAATATGGAGGGTACTTGTAACTTCATTTTGGTTTCAAAAACAGGGGGTAGGTCGCGACGACCCGAGGACCGCTTCGCCCAGCTAGCAGTGGCTGCATTCTCTCGAATGGTATCTTATTGCCAACACATAAGGTTCATTATTGCATGCATATTGAGAATTGCGCAAGTTTGTGATGTTTTAATAGCAATATTGTGGGTAGCCTTTAAGATAATTTAACACCGATCGCTACTGATTTTGTCCGACCAAAATATACTCTCAAAAAACTGAATTTGCCAATAGCAATCCTTTTTAATTTTCATACAAAAATTTTGTCAAATTTTGTTGTTTTCTAGTTAAGATAATCTTGCCAGAGTCAGGCTGAATATCCTACTAAAACTCACTTTAAAAGTAAACAAGACCACACACTTTTGTTCTAACAAGCAGCAAGATTACATACACACCTAAGTGTCGCCGCACACGGGCCACACGCCACAGCCACAAATGCCGCCACGAGAAGCTAGAAGCGGCTACTAAAGTGGCTGAAGCGCGCGACAGCGGCCGACTAAGGCAAGGGAGAGAGGGGTCGGAAATCGCGCGAGTGACGTGTAGCGGCGTTTTGTATCGACGCAATAAGTGGCCGGTGCGGGCCACAAGAAGCGAGCAACGACGATTTGTAGCGTGTGGCGACCACCGGCATACCGTGTGTGGCGAGTCCATATAAAATGTATGACAACTACAAGAAATATGCTTGTGGCGGCGTTTTGTGGTTGTGGTCGGTTCTGTGCGATGCTTGAAGAATTGTAAGCAGGCAGTCTCAATTTTTGGAACCTTTGATTGTGTGAAGATATGATTGTCTAATAAGTTCTGTGCGATGCTTGAAGAATTGTAAGCAGGAAGTGGCAATTTTTGGAACTTTGGTCATGTGAAGATATGATTGTGTAATAAGTTCTGTGCGATGCTTGAAGAATTTTAAGCAGGAAGTCTCAATTTTTGGAACATTTGATCGTGTGAAGATATGATTGTGTAATAAGTTCTGAGCAATGCTTGAAGAATTATATGCAGGAAGTCTCAATTTTTGGAACCTTTGATCGTGTGAAAATATGATTGTGAATAAGTTCTGAGCGATGCTTGAAATTCAGGTAGTCTCAATTTTTAGATGCTTTGATCGTATGAAGATATGATTGTGTAATAAGTTCTGAGCGATGCATGAAGAATTGTATGCAGGTAGTCTCAATTTATGGAACACTTTTTAAATTTTGATTATGAATTTTCATTAAGTTTTACTCTTTTCAATTAGAATAATTGACACACCACATTACAAACTAAAAGTGAGTATGAAATAAAAGAAAATGAATTGTATTCCTGTTTAATAATTTAGTTTGTTGATTTAATTAATGTGTTTTTTTGCATGCCGGTTTTTTGAGTTCTGCTTATTGTGTTAAATGAGTTTTTCTTTATCGTATGCATTTTCGCGATGTGTTTTTATAAAAAGTTTTGTGACCACAGGAGTTATCTGTAAGCAAGAGTGGTCCCAGCGGGCTGAGGCGTAGCAGCGAGAGGTCCGACTCAGCTATAGACACAAGCGAGAAACAGCACAGCCACACCAGCGGTAAGTTAGACGCCTCTCACATTCTCATGCTGTCCTGGTACTTTTTCGAAAAATAACACGAGAAAAGCCAATGGCAAAGAAAACGCAAAGATCATTACAGATGGCACTGTGGCCGTTTGGCTTATAACAAGCAACCTGTCACTTAGACTGTATCCTAAACCTATGCTCTTGCAAGGTTTTACCCTGAGTCCCTGACGTTTCAATTTTGTCATAAAATGTATGAAACTTATGTCAAAGGACATGGCTAAGAAACTGCCCTTAACGTGTTTAAATATTTCGCACTAGCCCGTAACTTTACAATATTTTTTTATTGATTATTACGTGTTTATTATTCTCATACGCCTTTCGTGAAATAATCAAATATTTAAAAGTATAAAAATGTACTTAAACTGCAGTAAGGTAATGGCATAGTAGTTCTCATAATTTTCAAGATTGTGACTTTATCAAAAGTTCCTGAGCCTTTATTCATAGAAATTATAAATATTCAGTCATTTACCATTAAATATTACTAAGTACAGTTATTGCAGTTATATGTTTAATATTGTTATTACCAATGCAAAAGAAAAAAAAAGAGCGCGAGGCATTTGAAAACCTCAGGCGGCTAAAAATAACAAAATGAAATCGTAAGCGTTAGCGTTATCCAAAGCATTTCCGTTAGGCCAATGGTCCCCAGTACGCTGGCCAGCGGTAATGACGTCACGATTTTGACGCCATATTGCACTGGTGTGCCGCCATATTATGCTGGTGAGAATACTGTGACGTAATTATTTATTAGCCGGGTATATACGCTCTGCAGTTAGTGAAGTTATTTTTTGTATTATAATAATAATATAATAATAATTTCTTCCCCTTCATTTTGTTAAAAAGCGAGCAGTATCTCATCATCATCGTCACTATCACTAGATGAGTCGAATTGTGCTTCAACAATAAAACGAGATATTGTTGTAATAGCTATCACTTCCATTCTTTTCAAATAATCACAGTTAAACTGATAGGGTAAAATTTGTTTATAATTTTTGGATTTGCCATGAACGTTGCACACAAACACGAGACTGCTTGAATATTTTTATTTGACGACCTCCGTGGCCGAGTGGTTTGTACGCCGGGTTTCATGGTGTCGCCGACTCGAGAGGGTCCTGGGTTCGAATCCCGGTGGGGGCAGATGTTTGTGTGATGAATACGAGCATTTGTACTCCAGTCATGGATGTTTAATATGTATTTCTATATAAATATACTTATATATGTACAATATATGTATTCTATCCGTTACCCTAGCATCCCATAACACAAGCCTTATAGTGCTTACTTTGGGGCTAGGCTTAATTGGTGTGAGTGTTGGAAATATTTATTATTATTATTATTATTATTATATAGCACCAGTTCATGACGACACCGCGCTGATCAGTGTGTTTGGAACGAATCAACAGCATGGCGTCGATTCATGACGTCTTTACCGCTGGCCAGCGTACCGGTGTACATTTCGGAATACACCCCAAGTCTATCGGAACTTGTCGGTTGTCCTGGTGACTTTGACAGCTGTCTCGATTTGTTGTTAAGTGCCATTCGGAAACTGCGCCTCTGGCGGGATAAATTAACAGGTTTCTTCTCCATTTACGGCCAGATTCAATAATCAAAACTCCAGTATAAGATACACCTATTAGAGGTATGTCGACTGGATATATTATTTGAATTTACATGACAATTTAATGCCAATAAATGGAACCACATTATCGTTCAAATACGACAAGAATCTTAATTAAATTAATATATGTGGCGAAAATTGGAACTAACACCACCGTCTTTGTAAACGTCAAATTTTGTATGTCCTTTACGTAGAAAGTGGCGCCCTCCCTGAACTGCCACACACCTTACTAAAGATGCTTGTCGCACTGTACATTTTACTGGTAATTGATTGAAACTGACGGTTGACACATACCTCTCACCATCATATAGTTTCCTGGTACTTTTGGAATAATTTTACGGTACGACAAGAATCTTAATTAAATTAATATGTGTGGCGAAAGTTGGAACTAACACCGTCGTTTTTTAAACGTCAAATTTTGTATGTTCCTTACGTAGAAAGTGGCGCCCTCTCTGAACTGTCACGCACCTTACTAAAGATGCTTGTCGCACTGTACATTTTACTGGTAGTTGATTATTATTATTGAAGCTGACGGTTGACAAATACCTCTCAGCATCATATAGTTTCCTGGTACTTTTGAAATAATTTACGACGACACGAAGAAGTTAAACTTATGTTTGGCTAAAGTTGATGCTGTCACTTTCTTTCCTATGACAGTAGAATGGGACAATACGCGACTTTAAATGTCAGGAAAATAATTTGACATTTCTGAGAATAAATATTAATTAGGCAATGGTAATTTGGTAACCGCTTACTAGATATTTTAGCTAGTTTGCGTTACTAACTCATATGTTCCTGGTACTTTGAGAGACAGAATAAAATTTTGGTCGCCCATCTAATGACAGACTACTTCAACGACCGCAGTAGAACGCGCTAGCCATTTGCGTCATCGAACTCTTACATCGAAGTATGTTTATTAATTAGATTAAAATAACAACTGTTCGAACCCGCACCCTCCACTATCCTCGCGGATGCACTCAGCATTATGCTACCGCGGCCCTAATGGCCGTGTCAAATTCTTTCTAGTATTTCTTAGGCTGCAAGGCAGCGCCATCTCTTCGCATTGTAGGTAACCCGCAATGTCAAATGAATACCTTTACAAGTATTAAACTAACAAAATTAAGCCTAAGAACTACCAGAAAGTATTCGCCACGGCCATTAGGGCCTAAGTAGCATAATGGCCTGTGTATCCGCCCGTATGCGGAGGGTGCAGGCTCAATCTTAAGATTTAGACATCTAGCAGTTAAATGCTAAAAAAAACGAGCGAGCCTTACAGTAGTCGCGTATGATGTGTAACATTTGAAACCTCACCTTAAATTAGTAAAAAAAAGAAATAAAACCTGCTACAAAAGGCAAAAGCCATTTGAACATTATGTTCTAAAATCAAATCAAATAGCGCGGGCTTACGCGGCATCCTGTTACACACTTCCGTCCCATTTCACGAAATCACTCCCACAAATTGCAGGAAAGCGAGCGGAAAGATGTTACACATCAAAACAAGAAGAAGCCATTTGAACATTATGTTCTAAAATCAAATCAAATAGCGCGAGCTTTCGCGCCTTCCTGTTACACACCTCCGTCCCATTTCACGAAATCACTCCCTCAAATTGCAGGAAAGCGAGAGGAAAGATGTTACACGTCAAAAAATATAACTACAAGTCTTTGATTTTTGTTAAAAAATATTTTTTCAGGGTTGAACGGGCTTCGCAACATCGGCAACACGTGTTTCATGAACTCCGTACTTCAGTGTATGTCCAACACGCGGCCTCTCCTAGAATACGTCTCCGAGGACAAGTGGGAGATCAACACTGCGCTGTCGACTATGAAAGGCGCCCTTATCAAGGGTGAGTGAACCTTAACACCATTGCTTTAGAGTTGCATTTGCGTTATATGATAAGCGAGCAGTAAAAGACCTCCTTACTAATTATGCTTTCCTGGTACTTGGTGTACTCGAACTAGCGATATAAAACTTCTTTAAAGATTATTATGATACCCTAGTACTTATTTGTGTTAATGTTGCT
Source organism: Chilo suppressalis (assembly GCA_902850365.2). NCBI lineage: Eukaryota > Metazoa > Arthropoda > Insecta > Lepidoptera > Crambidae > Chilo > Chilo suppressalis. The sequence continues at coordinate 1,008,249 of OU963922.1, forward strand.
GCAGAAAAAAATAATTATTGAGTGTACCTTAACACCATTACTTTAGAGTTGCATTTGCGTTATATGATAAGCGAGCAGTAAAAGACCTCCTTACTAATCGTGCTCTCCTGGTACTTGGTGTATTCGAACTAGCGAATTTAAAACCTCTTTAAAGATTATGATACCCTAGTACTTATTTGTGTTAATGTTGCTGCAGAAAAAAATAATTATTGAGTGCACCTTAACACCATTGCTTTAGAGTTGCATTTGCGAGGATAACCTCATTTAAGAGGTTATATGATAAGCGAGCAGTAAAAGACCTTACTTATCGTGCTTTCCTGGTACTTGATGTATTCGAACTAAATAACTTCTTTAAAGATTATGATACCCTAGTACTTATTTGTAATTAACGTTGCTGTAGAAAAAAAAAATGGTTGCCTGTAAAGTCGGTTTTACGGGCGAAGATTTTACGTGACAACGTCTTTTTCTCGGTAGAATATTTATTGATATGAATATAATTAAATTGCACAATAGGAACAAGGAATTGAATGAAAATAAGAATTGCACAAATTTTAACTATAGAAATATATTTTGTTTACTAAAACATTGTACATGTAAACTTAAACTTAACACGAGAGACTCATCGTAACGTTACCGAGCGTTACACTTTTTCATAAGTGACTCCCAGCCGCAACCTAATTTAAGACGTTGTCACGTCAAAAAACGAGCGAGCCTTACGGTAGTCGCGATTGATGTGTAACGTTTGAAACCTCACCTTATATTAGTAAAAAAATGGATGCGTGTAACTTATGTACGCGCGTGAGAAGTTATACTTCTTTAGCATCATTAAAAATATTTTTTAATTGCATGCAAATAATTAATAATTACAATAAAATAATAAAAGGACTGGAAAAGGATAGTTAACACAGTCAATTAAGTTCAGTTTTAATTTGAAAAATTAAATAAATATTCAAAATATTCAATTAAAATCACTACTGAATTTAAGTTATTAGTCCATATGTTATTAGCACTTGTAAGTAACTAAAACACGTTGTGTCTATATAGAAACTAGAAACATGTGGATAAATATTATAAATATGAAAACAGTGATCAGAGGCGACGAGCGTGCCAACATTGTTTTTGACAACGCGATCATCTTATGGAGCTCCGTGGATCGTTCAAAGTACCTTTCGAACAGATGTCTAATAACGCGCCCGCGGCCAACTTCATGGTGTTACTATTGTGTTACAGTGATGCGCGCGCATCTCGAAATTTCACTCACATGATTTTTTCATAACGCGCCTAAAGAAGTATAACTTCAAAAAGAAATGAAACTTACTACAAAAGCAATAAGCCTTTTGAACATTATGTTCTAAAATCAAATCAAATAGCGCGCGCTTTTGCGACTTCCTGTTACACAGTTCCGTCCCATTTCACGGAATCACTCCCACAAATTGCAGGAAAGCGAGAGAAAAAATGTTACTTACACATCAAATAAATTGAGTGCACGTTAACACAATCATTGCTTTAGAGCTGCATTCGCCTCATATGATAAGCGAGCGGTAAAAGACCTCCTTACTAATCATGCTCTCCTGGTACTTGATGATTTCGAACTAGCGAATTTAAAACCTCTTTAAAGATTATGATACCCTAGTACTTATTTGTGTTAATGTTGCTGTAGAAAAATAGAAAATAATTGAGTGCACCTTAACACCATTTGTTTTAGAGCTGCATTCTGGTGATATGATAAGCGAGCGTTAAAAGACCTCCTTACTAATCGTGCTGTCCTGGTACTTAATGTATTCGAACGCTTCTTTAAATATTATGATACATAAAAATCAGTACACATTTGACAATGACATTTCGAACTCGCAAACGTCACGAATTCGATTTTCGTTCGTGCTAAGGGTACAGGAATGGAGTTTCAGCAACATTTCATTTCATGGAGCAACCGAATTTTTAACTTTTCAAGACCGCGATCGATTTTAAATTTTAAAGGACGGATAGATGTTAACAATTAGAGAGAAAGAGAATAAGCACGCTATATACATAAATTCAATATCGTTTATTCAGTCTAGGCAAACAAACAAGCACTTGTAAATGTCGAAAAGCTACGCCATCGGTTCGCAAATCTACGGTGGGAGACCTTGTACTGAGAAGAACCGGCAAGAAACTCAGCAAGGGCTGTTTTTTTCTCCCTGTATTATTTTTATACAGAGTCGTCAAATTGAAAAATGACTTCAATATGAGGTAACTCATAAAGTCACTTTCCATTAAAAATGCAAATAATATAAAAATTATGACAATAAAATAAAAAACTGGTTTAACAAAGCTTGGGAATACCGTGTCCTAGTTTAGGCAAAAAAATAAGATTAAAAGTTTAGTACTAGTGTTGAGTAGGACTTACAAGAGGCGGTACATTTGTCCCGGACATGACGTCAAAATGTAAGAGCGGCTCAAAATTTTGAAATGTACTACTTCATATTAAATGTCGCGATAGTCGCGTCTCGTTACTCACTCACTCTTCGTAAGTCTGAGAGAGAGCAAGGCATGACATTTCATTTAAGTCCTCTACGCACTATCCATCTGTATCCCTATCTCTTTTGCGTGTATAGAGCGCTGTCCTGCATGCTGGATCCAGCAAGATTGATAGTGCGTAGAGGAGGTGCTACTCGTGCACACAAACGTAATGTCGAGCTTCTGTACGCCTCAATGTCATATTTGTACTCGTCACTTCAAATGTATTGCCGAGCTTCAGTACGCCTTGCCTCTTTTGAAGTGGGACATTGTACTGGCTCAGTAGAAAAAAGAGGCTACTCTTACAAACTCTTTTTCAAGTCGTGTCCTACCCAACACTATTAGTACAACGATTAATAGTAAGTACCCAATGAAGCAAATAAAAGAAATATTTGAATGTTTCTCTTTGTACAACAGTTGCATGAATAACTATAATTACACGCCATCTTAAGCTAAGCTAGCTAGACTGACGTGATCAAAAATACGAGATAATAAATTTTTGGTCACCACTCGTTCAAAACTTTGTACGTATATATCAAGGCCGTTACACCAAACCATACCGCGATGCAGATGTATGAACAGCGCCATCTGTTAAAATACTTGCACACCACTTACGCATATGTCCGTGCCTATTCTAACGTAATATCGTATTACTTTTTTTTAAATTTACGTTTTTTAATTATTGTAATATATAATATATTTTTTTATAATTATTATTATTAAAGTTGGTTTCACTTTTGACTTGCGTACATGCGTACACACGCTGTTTTTCTCTCTACAAACGGCTGAGCTGTATTGTTGTCCTATTCTTGGTAACAAATAGCTAATAAGTAAATAATATTACATATTTAACCGTGATTTTTGAGAAAAAATAATGTTTTTCTTTTAGATTTACGAATGGAAAGTGTTGCCGTGGAATTTGTCATTTGATCTTAAACTATCTGTGTTCTTTATATGAGCATCGGAGACATCTATTTTTTTTTTAAAACACAATATATGCAATATTGTTATATTGAGTGCACATGCAGCGCGAATGAATGTCCAATTGAACCACTAAAAACAGGGGGAAGAAGGCCCTTGCTGAGTTTCTTGCCGGTTCTTCTCAGTACAAGGTCTCCCGCCGTAAATTTACGAACCGATGGCGTAGTTTCTAGACATTCATGAGTGCTTGTAACAGCCTAAACTGAATAAATGATTTTGATTATGACTATTTAACTTCCATGATTTGAGTACAAATGCTCGTATTCATCACACAAACGTCTGCCCCCATCGGGATTCGAACCAGGCGTATAAACCTGAATGAATATCATTGATACGACAATAATATACGGTAAATTATATTAAAAAATAAATAAAAAAAAATATCTAGTCTCTCACATACATAAAAAACACACACGCACATACTGCTATATTATATAATTATATTGAAAATTAGCTACTAATGTAAGGAAATTAAGTCCTTTAAATGGTTTATTGTTTAATACTTTAAATAGTTAATGTATGATGCCTTCCCCCCTGGCATGAGGACCGCGATATAATATGTGACGCGTGTTTTGACGCGCTCAAGTGTCAAATTCTTTGGAGTTTGACAGCTGGACGCGATATGACACGTGATACAATGAGAATTGTGGTGCTCATGCTACGGAGGCGGGATAAATTAGAACTTGTCTATTTTTCTTTCGAAAGTAATTTTAATGTCAATAATTGTCATAGTAAAGTTCAATGTAAAAATTGACGAAAGAGCGAGTATCCCCTAATACAAGTACAATACTTAAAAGGGAATACTCAACAACATGTTTATATGGAACTTGTAAGCATTGAAGAATTTTTTCATTTTTCATTTTCATTTTTCATTTCATGGTTTATACGCCGCAACGGAGGCGGTCGTGGACAATAAGAAAGATATACTTAATGATATGTGCTTTCCGTTGTTGTAGCGTTTGCGAGCGTCATTAAGGAGCTATGGCGGAGTGGTGAGAAAGACGCCGTTGTCAACACTACCTCGCTGAAGTCCCAGGTTCAGAGGTTCGCGCCTAGATTCATGGGGTACAGTCAGCAAGATGCGCAGGTGAGAACTGTACACTTAATTTATTGCAAAGTTGTAGTTTCAAAGTGTAAATCTAAGAATTCGAAAGAAAGGCATCGCGATACCTCTAGTCCACTTGCAGCAAATTTGTTAAATCTCGATTTAACTAAAACCAGGTTTAACCCACTGAAGAATGTCAAAATATCAATGTCAATTTGTAATTATTGTATGTGCTTAATATAGTTTTAGTTTTTTTTTATATTTCCGACACACCAATTAGCCTAGCCCCAAAGTAAACTAGGTTAACGGATAGAATACATTACTGTAGGTATATAAGTATATTTATATAGAAATACATATTAAACATCCATGACTGGAGTACAAATGCTCGTATTCATCACACAAACATCTGCCCCCACCGGGATCTCTCTCTCTTAACTAAGGAATCATCATCATCATCAGCCTATTAATGTCCCCACTGCTGGGGCACAGGCCTTCCCTACGGATGGAATAGGGAGATTGGGCCATGACCCACCACGCGGGCCCAGTGCGGATTGGCGGGTGCTAACGACTGCAGATGCAGCCGGGACCAACGACTTAACGTGCCTGCCGAAGCACGGAGGAGTGAGAGATAGTAAATTTTTGGTCACCCATCCAATGACCGACCACTGCGAAAGTTGCTTAACTTCGCGCGCTAACCACTTGCGCGAACGAGTTCCTCGTACTAAAGAATAGTATTTATCTTTAATTATAAGATTTTTTGACTTTTGACGACTTAATTGGAAATATAAATATTTTTTTGTTAGGAATTCCTGAGGTACTTACTGGAGGGTCTGCACGAAGACGTGAACCGAGTCACGGTCAAACCGAAGCCAATTCTCACAGAAATAGATGATAACTTAAGGTAAATAATTTTTATGGGAATATCACAGGAGTCTTATATAATAATTAATATATAAATACTAGCTGACCCAGCGAACTTCATACCGCCATAAAAAAATAGGGGTTGGTGGTAGAAAGTCTAAAATATAGGGATGTATGTATTTTTGTATGATGTATCATAAAAAAAATAAAAAACAAAATTTATCTAAAATTGAAAAAAAAAATTAGGGGTGGATTACCCTTAACATTTAGGGGGATGAAAAATAGATGTTGTCCGATTCTCAGACCTACCCAATATGCACACAAAATTTCATGAGAATCGGGAAAGCCGTTTCGGAGGAGTTTAACCACAAACTCCGCGACACTAGAATCTCTTATCTAGTAGACAAGTCCGTCCGTCTGTCTGTGGTGCTGTTTCCGCGGCCGAACTGTAAGAGATAGATAAACAGAATATTTAAGTTATAAGTTAAGAATAGTCTGATAAGACTACAAACCGGATTTGAGTAACGTAGCACTTCCGGTTTTCGAGAAATCAGGTTTTGGTGAACATTTGGTTCACCGGTTTGCTAGTTTTATATATTAGATATATAATATAATGTATTTTTCTTTCCTTCCCTGGTCCAGCGATACAGCCAAGGCTGCCGAAGCGTGGTCTCGCTACCTGCGGGCTGAGGATAGCCGCGTGAGTGACATATTCGTGGGACAGCTCAAGTCGACACTCCGGTGCACGCATTGTAGGCACGACAGTGTCACTTTCGACCCATTCTGGGACCTTAGGTGAGTGGCAACACTTAATGTTAACTATTTGATTTGGATTTTAGATAATGTACGACAATAGGTTTTGTTTCGCAGCGGTCGGTCATTGGATGGGTGGCCAAAAATTACTATCTGGAGTTCCTCCGCGCTTCGGAAGGCACGTTAAGCCGTTGGTCCCGGCTGCATCTGCAGTCGTTAGCACCCGCCAATCCGCACTGGGCCCGCGTGGTGGGTCATGGCCCAATCTCCCTATCACATCCATAGGGAAGGCCTGTGCCCCAGCAGTGGGGACATTAATAGGCTGATGATAATGATGATGATGTTTTTTTTATTTATTTTTTCCCAACACACCAATTAGCCTAGCTCCAAAGTAAGCACTGTAAGGCTTGTGTTATGAGACACGATAGAATACATATATAGTACATAAATATATATATAGAAATACATATTAAATATCCATGACTGGAGCACAAATGCTCGTATTCATCACACAAACATCTGCCCCCACCGGGATTCGAACCCGGGACCTCTCGAGTCGGCGACACCATGAAACCCGGCGTACAAACCACTCGGCCACAGAGGTCGTCACAATAATTTTAATTTTTTATAAATCAATAATAATAACAAGAAATAAAAACATTAGTTCCACCTCTTCGCACGACGGTATTGGGTTCAAGTTCGTATGTCCCTAGAGTAAGTAGACTTCTAAATTCTTGGGATAAGTCCATTGAAATTAATGCTGTTAGTCTCAATACATTTCGATTAGAGATGATGACTAATTTTTTTTCTTCGTTCATCAGGTAGATTATCAAAAAGTATTGGACACGTATTTTTTCTTTTTTCACATAATATAAACATTGCAGAGATATATTGATTTGAAAAGTCGCATGACGTCACGTTTTGGTACAATTTTCACTTAAAAGTGACGTCACGAGCCCCTACTCCTAAACTTTGAAGCGCTATAACTTTGTCATTTTTCGGTTGATTGCCCAAAGAAAAAATACGTGTCCATTATATTTTGATCATGTAACTGACGGACTAAATAGAATTTCGTTTACTGTACCCCGTTATCACCCCTATTGACCACATTGTAGTATATTGATATTATGTAACTTGAGAGAAGAACTACAGAATTTTGTATATGTGATTAATTTTAATGTTACTGGTAATTATTTACATTGCATGTGGTGTTTACCTTATATAAATTGTGCTTCTAGCTTTAGTACTATCGCTATAATATTTACAATGTATTATTGTAATAATTGCCGGTAAACCTATTAAATAAATAACAGTTAATGGTGTCGATTCTGGCAGCATTCTCTAAACTTAAAGCTAAATTTAATATCAGTCTGTCCTTTTTATTCTATATAGAGAATGACAAGGATACACTGTTGTCAAATTTAAGTTTAGCTTTAGAGAATCATGCCAGAATCGACACCAATGTATTAATTAGTCCAGGCAACGAATGCTCAAAAACAGGTATATAGGGAAATGCTTGGAACAAAATTTTTGATTTCGTAACTTTGTTAGAACTAGTTAGGAGGTAAACATATCAAAAGTCCCCGCCCGTAGCCCTTAAGCTGGGGGGAAGGGGGGGGGGGGGGGGGTTGAAGGTCCCATTTTTAGGTTTTTCGCATATATCTCGGAAACTATGCATCCTAGCGACATGAGACTGCGACAAAAGTGAAAGCTGATTAAATTTGCTACAAGTCTTATTCAGTCAAGTTTTTTGATATCTTGTACAGTTTTCGAGATATCCGCTCTTGAAATTCTGTAATTATGGAAAAAAAAAATTGCCACCACTTCCTGGGAATGCTGTTTTACTGCTCCCTCGGTGGCAGGAAGACAAGAGATATCAGGCTTGATGGTGGCCACGGATTTCAAGAATGACTTGTACCTGTAGGCATTGAGGGAAATCTCTTTCGCTGGAGCTCCATACCACCTTAAGATGCAGGTTTCACCTGCCTTTTGTACTTGAGCGGTGGTGGAGAAAGGGTGTGAAAAGACCGCTGCTGACTTGATAATGTCTCTGGTCTCTGGGAAGGGAGGAAATTTCTCAATCCAATCGGTGAGCTTGGCAATGTCAGCTCCATCCTTGTTTTGGCGGGCTTGTCCGAAATCTGCATGCTGCTCACTGGTGGAACCAACAACCCTACGGCCGGCATTGTAGAAGAGTTATCCGGTCAGATAGAGCAAAAATGGGAAGCAAATTTTTTTTCCATAATTACAGACTTTTAAGAGCGGATATCTCGAAAACTATACAAGATATCAAAAAACTTGACTGAATAAGACTTATAGCAAATTTAATCAGCTTTCACTTCTGTCAAAGTTTCATGTCGCTAAGATGCATAGTTTCCTAGATATATGAAAAAAACCTAAAAATGGGACCCTCAATCCCCCCCCCCCCCCCCCGCGGGGACTTTTGATATGTTTACCTCCTAACTAGTCCTAACAAAGTTACGAAGTCAAAAATTGTGTTCTAAGCATTTCCCTCTATACTTTTTCGTTGCCTGGACTATATCGTGTATGAGTCTTTGTTACTTGAAATAAATGAATGAATTTAGGATTTTCGATATCGACGTCGGTATCCACCCATTTAACGTATCGATGTTTTGGTGTCGATTCTGGCGTGATTCTCTAAACTTAAAAGTAAATTTAACTTCAGTCTCTCCTTTTCATTCTGCATAGAGGATGACAAGGATACACTGTTGTCAAATTTAATTTTAGGTTTTGAAAATCATGCTTGAATCGACACCAAATCGTTATCCAAAAACTTTTTGTTACACAATTATTTCACCATTAGTCTATTAATTTTCCCACTGCTGGGACACAGGCCTCCCCTATGGATGGAATAGGGAGATTGGGCCATGACCCACCACGCGGGCCCAGTGCGGATTGGCGGGTGCTAACGACTGCAGATGCAGCCGGGACCGACGGCTTAACGTGCCTTCCGAAGCACGGAGGACTGAGAAATAGTTAATTTTTGGTCACCCATCCAATGACCGACTACTGCGAAAGTAGCTTAACTTCAACGATCGCAGCCGAACGCGCTAACCGCATGCGTCATCGAGCTTCTCGCATAAACTTTTACTTGCGTATGCTATAAACACAAGTCTGTCTGTCCGTCCAGTTTGCCGATCCCGTCGCGCACGGGCAGCCTCAAGCTGCAACAATGTCTGCAACACTTCACCAAGGAGGAGGAGCTCGACGGAGACGAGAAACCGGTGAGACTACACTACACTATGGCAACATTACAACTACATTACAACTAGACTACACTATGACTATATTACAAGTGCACTACACTATAACTATATTACAAGTGCACTACACTATGACTACAACTACATTACAAGTGCACTACACTACGACTACAACTACATTACAAGCGCACTACACTATGACTACAACTACGTTACAAGTGCACTACACTATGACTACAACTACATTACAAGTGCACTACGCTATGACTACAACTACATTACAAGTGCACTACGCTATGATTACAACTACATTACAAGTGCACAACACTATGACTACAACTACATTACAAGTTAACTATACTTTGACTACAACTACATTACATGTGCACTACACTATGTCAACACTACAAGTACACTAGACTATGACAATAACTACACAAATCAACATGGACCATTTACGCAAACTGCAAGTTTTGTCAGTTAATTTTATATTATTGTTATCAAATGGCGAATGCACCGTCAGGCCCGCGATAGCATAATGGTTAGTGTATCCGCCCGGATAGCGAAGGGTGCGGGTTCGAGTCCCGTCTGCTGCTAGTAATTTATCTATCTATATATATAAAACTCAAAGGTGACTGACTGACATAGTGATCTATCAACGCACATCCCAAACCACTGAACGGATCGGGCTGAAATTTGGCATGCAAGTAAATGTTATGACGTAGGCATCCGCTAAGAAAGGATTTTGATCAATTCTACCCCCAAGGGGATAAAATAGGGAATGAAAGTTTGTATGAAACTTTGTCAATTTTAAACCGATCGGGCTGAGACTTTGCATGCAGGTATAAGAAGAATCATAGAAGAATGTCATTGTGTATAATACAAGACTGAGAACAAAAACTGTAGTCTACACCTCAGCTCTACACCGAAGCGAAGCGAGGGCGGGCCGCTAGTATTTATATATAATCATTTATTGACAGTTGGCATGCTCCTTTATCTATTATTTGTTACTAAAGCATCAAATGTATTCTTTTCAATGGTTATCAAAAGCAGTGATAATGATTGTGTTCATTTTTAACTGCGGTTGTTAACGCTAAATTGTTATATTGTATACTTCTACGCGTGCCAGGCAGCAGGCGGGACTCGAACCCGCACCGTTCGCTATCTGGGTGAATGCACTGACCATTATGCTACCGCGGCCCTGACGGCCGTGTCGAATTTTCTCCAGCCTTAAGCTGCAAGGTAGCGCCATCTCTTCGCATTGTAGGCAACCCACAATGTCAAATGAATTCCCTTACAAGTATTAAATATTTAGAAGAAGAAGAAGCAATTATTTTTTAAGCATGTAACTGCTCGGCGTGTAAATCGGAAGAAATGAAAAATGTAACTAAAATTATTAGAAATTCTTCTAGCCATTCTTGAGCTGCAAGGCAGCGCCATCTCTTCGCATTATAAGTAACCCACAATGTCAAATGAATACTTTTACAAGTATTAAACATTGGAAAGAAGAAATATCAATTATAGTTATAATTTTTATGTTTTTAAGCATAGAACTGCTTGATGTTTAAATCTAAAGAAATCGCATAGTGGTGCGGGTTCGAGTCCCGTCTGCTGCCTGCTCCGCGTGGAATTTTGTTCTAGTTATATTTTATTTAGATTTAAACATCAAGCAGTTCCATGCTTAAAAAAATAAAAATTATAAATGGAAAATGATTTTTAGTTCTCGTTACGTCCGTTGTGGCGCTGCTGTTCAAGTTTCAAATTTTGACAATGACATTTCGGACTCGCAAATTATTCGAACTCGATATTGGTTCGTGCTAGGGGTGCAGTGTGCCCTTTTTATTTCTTATAAAACATGATAAGAACACAGAATATAGTCGAATTCACAAGTGGCAAACGCAAATATCGAACAACAAGTAGCAAATACGAAGTGCCGGTGTGACGCTTTGATGCGAATATTATATTATGTGTAGTCTATGTGTTGTATAATATGTATATACTATCGGCCCGCCCTCGCTTCGCTTCGGTGTACCGCTGAAGTGTAGACTACAGTTTTTGTTCTCAGGCTTGTATTATACACAATGACATTCATCTATGATTCTTCTTATACCTGCATGCAAAGTCTCAGCCCGATCGGTTTAAAATTGACAAAGTTTCATACAAACTTTCATTCCCTATTTTATCCCCTTGGGGGTAGAATTGATCAAAATCCTTTCTTAGCGGATGCCTACGTCATAACATCTTACTGCATGCCAAATTTCAGCCCGATCCGTCCAGTGATTTGGGATTTGGGTGCGTTGATAGATCACTATGCCAGTCAGTCAGTCACCTTTGAGTTTTATATATATAGATGTATATTTAATTCATAAATTCATTTACTTACCTTGTTTCTTTTACCGACACCGCTGACTCTAGCTTTCTTTAAATCCTCTCCATCGAAAGGAAAGAAATCGCTTTTAGCGATAAAACCGCCCTCTTTTTTTTTACAATTGTAATTTTACCCTCATTTCTGTTCTGTGTAGTGGTGTTTTCAATAAAGTATTGTGTATTGTATTGTATTGTATTATTGGTATTCATTGATCGTATTGTTCACAGACTTGTTCTAAATGCGGTGTGCGCCGCAAGTGCCTCAAATGGTTCACTGTACAGAAGTTCCCACAAGTGCTAGTCATACATCTCAAAAGGTCAGTATTAAAGATAAATAAATATTTCCAACAATCACACCAAGTAGCTTAGCCCCAAAGTAAGCACTGTAAGGCTTGTGTTATGGGATACTAGGATAACGGATAGAATACATATACTGTACATATGTAAGTATATTTTTATATAGAAATGCATATTAAACATCCATGACTGGAGTACAAATGCTCGTGTTCATCACACAAACATTTGCCTCCACCGGGATTCGAACCCGGGACCTCTCGAGTCGGCGACACCATGATACCCCACTCGACCACGGAGGTCATCAAAACTCAAATTGCCACCGTTGAGACTCCGAAAGGTTCTTGGTTCATTTGTGGGTCAAGGTATATGTTACTATAATAAAATACCAAAAGAAATGATCAATTTACCTTTTAATAAGTTTAAAGTGTCTATAAAAACATGTCTCCTTAAGAAAGGTTACTATACTGTTAAAGATTTCATAAATGATAAGTCACCTTGGGCTTAATATAATAAACTAAGTCGTTTTACTTTGCTGATTTGGTTGAAAATTGTTTAATCGTCACTTCTATATTTAAAAATAGTACCTAGCTATACTTTACTTATTGTTAATTAACAATATTAATGTGATGGAAGTTGACATCAACACATGTTTTAAATTTTTGATGTCATTATTCAATTGACGACTCTGTATGAAACAAAACAGGGAGAAAAAAATAGCCCTTGCTGAGTTTAGAGGTGGCGTAAATAGTTCAAAAGATGTATTAATTACAAGTTAATAGTTGAATAGCAATATCAGATAATCTTAATGGTTCAAAATATCAGTAAATGCTTTCATTCCAGTAGAGTATATGAATATTTTTCACAAGTTGATTTATTGACAATATTTTTATTAGTTAGGTCTGTGAAAGAAATATAAGCAAGGGAAAGCAGTGCGCCCGCATATTTTCTTTCTCTCTTTCTCTTATAGCTAGTAAATGAAATATGTATATGTACATACATTCACGCATCGCATCGAATCGCATTTATATCGCACGTCGCAAACAATAGGGTATTAAGTCGGCAAAACCATTTATTTATTTATTTGCGTTTCGAAAACTACATTTTTTTCTCTATAAACTGGTAAGATAATCTCTTATCTATTAGACAAGTCCGTCCGTCTGTTTGTGGTGCTGTTTCAGCGGCCAAACCGTAAGAGATAGATAAAGAGAATATTTAAGTTATAAGTTAAGAATAGTCTGATAAGACTACAAACCGGATTTGAGTAACGTAGCACTTCCGGTTTTCGAGAAATCAGGTTTTGGTGAACATTTGGTTCACTGGTTTGCTAGTTGTATTTTAATTCGAAATAGTTTTTGAATTATAGCAACACATCATGTCGTCAATTTCTAGGCAAAAATTATGATTGTGAGTATTCTAAACAGTATTAAGTTGAGTTAACCCTATTGCCCGTTCGGATTAATACAAGTTTGAAGTTTTATTTAAAATTATACCCTATGGCCTGTTCAATTTTAATTAATATTTTATTTTCAGCGAAATTATTTTAAATTGATACTAGTTTTAATTTTATTTTAACATGAGCCATTTGAACTGCTTATAGGGTATTCTCTTTACCCAGTCACATAAAAGTACTTTTAAAATCAAATCTACTATTGATACACTAACTAAACTTACTCAACACAAAGAAGGATAATGTACGTTTAAATCAAGGTATAATTTTAAACATTTGATCAAATAGTTCCGCTTCTATGATTTTTTAAAACTTCTAAACGCGATATCTCAAAACACTGTTTTTGAAGATAATATCCTTTTGTTTGTGACGTGCGATATATATATATATATATATACTAGCTGACCCGGCGAACTTCGTACCGCCTTAGCGTAGCTTTGATGCACTACTTTATTTTGCATAGCTGACCTATCTTATGTATGAGTACCTATTCAATTTGAACCGTCATTTTGTCAGCGCGGTTATCGATGTGGTGTCACAGATTACCACAGATTATTTGTTTTAAATTGAATGACGTTGACATTCGTTACGTTATATTTTTCAATCTTTCTGAGAGATTTTCTTTATATTTTTTTCCGTAAGAACCTTGTACAGAGTATTAGAAAACTAGAAAAAAAAATCAGCCAAATCGGTCAAGCCGTTTTCATGTTATGTCGTGACATCGGAAAACGGGTTTCATTTTTATATATATAGATATGTATACAGATGGAGTTAAAGAAGTTTTACTTCAGTCGTGTGGTCATAAGCACACTGTTTTTTTTTTGTTTTTTTATTGAATCCCATTTCGCTCAGGTTCTCCCCCACGGAACGTTTTCGTGGCAAACTGAACGTGTTGGTGGAGTTCCCTCTCACCGGACTGGACATGTCTCCATACGCGGCCACTTCGGGGGGAAACAACTCCCCCGCGCCGGTCTACAATCTGTACGCTGTGAGCAACCATTCCGGTGAGTCACTTTATATTTAACTAGTGGCCCGCCCTCGCTTCGGTGTAGAGCTATAGTGTAGACTATAGTTTTTGTTCTCAGGCTTGTATTATACACAACTAGCAAACCAGTGAACCAAATGTTCACCAAAAAAAAAAAAACTATTTAATTAATTGAGAACTTCGGAGATTTTGTGTGGTTTCGTTTGAAATAGAAATCACGTGATTTCTCGAAAACCGGAAGTGCTACGTTACTCACATCCGGTTTGTAGTCTTATCAGACTATTCTTAACTTATAACTTAAACATTCTCTATATCTATCTCTTACGGTTTGGCCGCTGAAACAGCACCACGGACGGACTTGTCTAATAGATAAGAGATGACTTTCTTTAAATACCTATTTACTATACGCTCTTTGTATATTACCGTGGAACCGCCATGTCCCTGCATTTTAAATCTGTAATATTTTCGAAAATATTCATTTAAATTACATGCTGTAAAGGGCCATATTGATCTATATTACATGCACAATGTATTTAAGGTACTTAATTGGATAAGGATGAATTTAATATTGCTGGAAATCGCTTCGTAAATAAGCTATTATTTCTCGTAAAAAGGATAAAAAATTGGTTATTGTGGGTTATCCCTAAGAGATAGGCATATACCATCGCGGACTTTTTTGTAGACCTTTTTAAGGTGTACAATACTGTAGTACATTATTTGGATCTATCTCGTAGGGTTCAGCCAGCGATTGCAATATAATCATGACCCACCACGCGGGCCCAGTGCGGATTGGCGGGTGCTAACGACTGCAGATGCAGCCGGGACCAACGGCTTTACGTGCCTTCCGAAGCGCGGAGGAATGAGAGATAGTAAAAAATTTTGGTCACCCATCCAATGACGGACCACTACGAAAGTTGCTTAACTTCAACGATCGCAGCCAGCGTTTACCACTTGCGCCATTGAGCTCCTCGTCGTTAGAACTGAAATCAACTATATATATATTAATAGGCTATATTACAGTATGAAAAATAAAGTACCAATTGTTGGCATCTGTATTTAATATGAATATTAGCAGCGATTTTACTATGCGGGAAGAACAAATAATTAATAACATTTCTAAAAAATCATTAAACAGAAACGATTATTTTGTTCTATGGTCGCGTAACCGAAAACGCCCCGTGCGTTTTGGCCGAAAGCTACAGTGACGTCAGACGCTAGTAAACATCCGGTCAAAGTAGCATGTCATTGTATCGTTTGACGTCCCTCCATCCCTTTTTATAATAATAATAATAAAAGCATTTATTTCAGACACGAGATCCATTTATCAAAATAAAAAAAAAAACAATACAACAATTACATTAAAATAAATAATAATAGCATAAAACAATACATTTAAAAAACACATATGACAACTTAAATTGAAATTGAACAATGAATTAAAAATAATAAAATATTTTCAAACATTCATTCAAATTGTGTTCATTAATTAATTTAAATTCTCAATTTATCTGAAATTGTAATTTGTACCCAACGTTTATACATATTGATCGTCATGAATCTCTCCGCCAGACTAGTGATAATTTTGTTATCACATTTGCAAACTCGAGACATAAAAGAAACTACCCGTTTCCTTTGAATGGAATTAAACAAGTCGACGCGTGTTTGTGTAAACATTGCAGAGGCACTACAATACTGCGTATAACCCATTAATTACCTATAGTTAATGAAATTATGGAATCCATATCCACCATATCCAATCTGTTTTAATGACAGAATAATGAATATCCACCCATCCCTTTTGATTTACTCCATAAACATTAGTAAATAACTTGAGATCGTTTTCCAAAACTTGTCAAAGTAAATATATTTATATGTTATATTCACAGGCACGACATACTCCGGCCACTACACGGCGTACTGCAAGCACCCGTACACAGGAGATTGGCACGAATATAACGACTCCAGGTAACGAAACTACCCTCAATTTACTGCATTCAATTTATTACAAAATACCTCCGTTTGACTGCATTCGATTCATTACAAAATATCTCCATTTTATTGCATTCAATTCATTACATAATACCTCCAATTTACTGCATTCAATTCGTTACATAATACCCCCAATTTACTGCAATCAATTCGTTACATAATACCCCCATTTTATTGCATTCAATTCATTACATAATACCCCCTTTTACTGAATTCAGTTCATTACATAATACCCCCATTTACTGAATTCAGTTCATTACATAATACCCTCATTTTACTGCATTTAGTTTATTACATAATACCCTCATTGTACAATTTCACTACACTCAATTCATTACAAAATACCTCCATTTTACTGAATTCAATTCATCACATTATACCCTCAATTTACTGAATTTAATTCATTACAGAATACCCTCATTTTCCTGCATTCAAATAATTGCAAAATACCTCCAACTTACTGCATTCAATTAATTGCAAAATACCTCCACTTTACTGCATTCAAATCATTACTTAATACCCTCATTTTAATGCATTCAATTTATTACACAATATCCTCATTTTAATGCATCTAATTTATATCATAATACCCCCATTTTACTTCATTTAATTCATTACAAAATATCCTGAATTCACTGCATTGAATTCATTACAGAATATCCCCAATTCACTGCATTGAATTCATTACAAAATACCCTCATTTTACTGCATCCAATTCATTACAAAGTACCCCCATTTTACTGCATTCAAATCATAAAAATACTCCCATTTACTGAATTCAATTCATTACAAAATACCCTCATTTCACAGCATTCAATTCATTACATAATACCCTCATTTTACTGCATTCGATTAATTACAAAATACCTCCATTTCACTACACTCAATTCATTACCCAATACCTCCATTTTACTGAATTCAATTCATCACATTATACTCTCAATTTACTGAATTTAATTCATTATAAAATACCCTCATTTTTTTACTGCATTCAATTAATTACCAAGTCTCATAGTCACTAACTTTATACTGCCATAAAGATTTCATCACACGCTTTCATGGTCACTGTTGACGAAATTAAGCCTATGTGCCAACGAATTAGAAATGTTATAGAACTGCTCAAAAAAATGGTTCCACGCAGACTGCGATCAAATGGGCGTGACGAAAAAAATGCGATCAACAAGCCGATCACGGGATTGGTTGGGTTTTCCGTTTAACAATTTCTAACCCGATGAATGGTTAGCCGAATTCATTTGCAGATATTTGATTTGTCAAAATGTTTTGTTTTGTGTTAGTATTGAAGTTTAGTTGAATGAATATGGAACCATGTTTTAGCAGCTTTTGTTAGAGAGTACGCTGCCATATCATTTCTTATTCGTTGCATTGTACTCTTTTTCTTTATTCATTTTGTTAGCTGTGATAAAACATTTAAATAAATAAAACAAATCTACTTACAACCACGATATTAAATGCCCTAGATACAACAACACCAACAAAATCGTGGCTAAAACCTGTCCAAAAGGTACATTGGATGTTCCACGGAGCTCCGACAGATAATCGCGTAGTCAAAAACAATATAAGGCATTATTTAAACATTGAAACTCACCTTTAATGCATACTGTATAAGGTCTTAATTAAAACGCATGCATCAAAGAGTTATGACAGTTTGAAATGAAAGGTCGTAATTTTTTTGTACTTATTGCTATATGCGAAAGAAAAGACCTTATTTCTTCGACTCTACGCGCAATTCTGAATGCGCTTTAAGCATTATAGTAGGTACGGACCGCGAGGAAAAGAGACGGCTATATAACAGACCATGCATATGAATATCACAAATATTTTCTTTTAAATTCAGTTTATAGTTTATAGTAAGTATTACAACAAAATTTGCTTCAATTGCGCTAATTTTTCAAACATTGATTAGATACCTGTCAATAAAACGACAATTTACGTACTATGAGTATTTTTTTCGCATTTCGGAGCTCTGCGGCATGTTG
Source organism: Chilo suppressalis (assembly GCA_902850365.2). Lineage (NCBI taxonomy): Eukaryota > Metazoa > Arthropoda > Insecta > Lepidoptera > Crambidae > Chilo > Chilo suppressalis. The sequence continues at coordinate 1,026,694 of OU963922.1, forward strand.
ACTTTTCAACGGTCCGCGCGTGACTGTGAACAAAGAAGTGCTTGAGTGGTGTTCAAGCACTTCTTGATTGGGACACATTTTGAGCGCACGTGGTGTATCTAGGGTATTCAATATCGTTGACTTACAACTTTAACACTGGAGCTTTTTTGAGTATTTATTTTGTTAAATGTAACGTACAACGATGCTCAATGACAGCCGCCCGCGTTTTGTTCCTGTAGGCATATTCGCTAACTGCTTTTGAGAGATGGAATCAACGATATTAAATTTGAAAAGTCAAATTGCCGCAGAGCTCCGTGAAAAAATGCGAAAAAAATACTTATAGTATGTAAAGTGTCGTTTTTCGACAAGTATTTAATCAATGTTTGTTAATATAACACATTCGAAGCAAATTTGTTCTAATACTTACTATAAACTGATTTAATAGGAAATATTTGTGATATTTAAATGCATGGTCGGTAATATAGCCGTCTCTTTTCCTCGCGGTCCGTACCTGCTATATTGCTGACAGCGCAAGCGCTTCAGAATTGCGCGTAAAGTCAAAGAAATAAGGTCCATATTCTTCCGTATATAGCAATAAGTCGTAAAATTTTACGAGCTCTCATTTCGAACTGTCATAGCTCTTTGACGCATGCGTTTTAATTAAGTCCTTATACAGTATGCATTAAAGGTGACTTTCAATGTTTAATTAATGCCTTATATTGTTTTTGACCGTGCGATCATCTAACGGAGCTCCTTAGATCTTCTAATGTACCTTTTGGACACGTTTCGGCCACTATTTTGTTCGTATTGTTGTATCTAGGATATTTAATATCGTTGGAAGGAACTGATAATCACCGAGCTATTGAGTAATCCACTACTGCTTATTATAACGCCACTAAGATACTTGTTCTGTAAAGCATCGATGGATATGCAATTTTCTATTTACTTACACACTGTAATTGACGAAAAAGTTAGCAAATAGTCCGGGTGGTTTTCAAAAATAAATTTATTTTCTTGCAAAAACATATTGTATAATGCGATTTAACTAAGAATAGGACCGACTGGGCGCCATATTTTGACGCCATAGCTGTCAATTCAAACCAAATAGGTAGAGTGAGCAAAAAAATGTTGCTATTTAATAAAACTTATTTATTAAGATTAAGTGAGACAAAACATCTGATTTTTTTAATAAAATTAATTTACTAAGCTTGAGAAAGAACACAACCGATTTTTAATAGTATTTCTTTATAAAAAAACTGTGTGAAAAAAAACATTAATCAAAATCTAGCTCTTTAATTTCGCTCATCTCTGCATTACCGCCGGAGAAGTTATGAATGATCATGCAGGTCACATACGAACATACATCCTATATTTAAACGAAAGTTTTAAATCGAGTTTTTGAACGCAACATAAAGTGACATTTGGTTGACGATTTAGGTTATCAACCATTCATAGCCAAAGCTCAATCAATAAATGAAAAAAAAACAACTAATATTAATTATCAACATTTGTTATTGTTTGTTTAAAAATGTTTGGTTTTTATTCTAGAATCAGCCGAGTGCTAAAAAAGTGTTCCGAGATTTTTTTGCAAACCATACTTTTCAAGCGACATTTGACAGATGGAGGTCATTGGCTTTCCTATTCTTATTTGAATCGCTTTTACACACTGTAATCGACAAAAAAGTTGGCAAAAAGTCCGGCTGGTATTTTTCAAAAATAAATCTATTTTCAATTTATTTTCTTGCAAAAACATATTGTATTCTCAATTGTTAATCTTTAAACTAGCATATTTAATATATTGCAAGGTGAGTGCATTATTTTTTCATGCGTTTATCTTTCAATTCTCCCTAGGGTGACGCCTATAAATCCACGCAACGTGGTCTCCTCCGAGGCGTACGTTTTGTTCTACGAACTCGCGCGGAACAACTCATAGCCGCGGCCGAGGAAATAGCGACGAGTTTGCGATATCGCCAGAATGTTAATATGTGCACACTTTAGGGGCAAGAGTGGGGGCTAACGGGAAAAACCGGGGGCAACGGGAAAATCCCCTGGGTCAACGATAAATACTCGGCGCCAATAAGAATATTCAGGGGTTAACGGGAATAACCGGGGCCAACGGGAATACGATCGATATTACATAGCAACAATGCAATCTGAACGATATTACACTGTGCATTAATAAAAATGTGAGATTTTTGAGTAAATACGCACTCGAAGTGGAACTACTATTACTATTAATGATCGGAATTGATCGATGTTACGTTATATATTTGGTGACAAATTGATTATTGTACAAGTGTTCATGTGTGTTGTACACAGCTTAGGAAGTAAATTTGGGGGACAACGGGAATTGTTTTATTCATATGTACACACTTTAGGGGTTGGTTGGTATAATGTTATCTGACGGTATTGCACTGTTTCGAAACGATTTGTATAAAAAAACTAATGGGTAAAAATGGCGAATCAATGGGAATTTTTCCATATAAACTAAAGCTCTGTCAAATATACTGTTCAAATGATAAATACATTCAAAAACACAGTAACATTTTTTGTTGAATATCCTTTACTTATATTTACTGTAATATTATTGAAAACATTTTAAAAATAGTGACAGTATTAAATATATACTTATATTTAATAATGTCACAATAATATACTTGGGGACACACAAATCGAGTCTATTCCATTTCTTTTTTATTGAAAATGTATTGTTGTTGTATTATAATATTAACTAGCAAACCAGTGAACCAAATGTTCACCAAAACCTGATTTCTCGAAAACCGGAAGTGCTACGTTACTCAAATCCGGTTTGTAGTCTTATCAGACTATTCTTAACTTATAACTTAGATATTCTCTTTATCTATCTCTTACGGTTTGGCCGCTGAAACAGCACCACAGACAGACGGACTTGTCTAATAGATAATATTAATACTTTAAAACCGTTTTCAAAATTCAAACCTATCTATATGAACAATGACTATAGTTTTGATACAAAATATTAAAAGACACATTTCTATATTGCAACAGATAGAAAGAGGCTTGATTTTGTTTGTCCCCGGTTATAATAAACGAATCTGTATTTAACTATAAATTTTATGTATAGTTTATGTGCGAATCTCATTTTCAGTATTTATTGAGTTACATCTAAAGCAAAGTCAAGTGTTGTGTTGCCATGAAAAAAAATTTGTACCATATAAACATCACGTAGCTTCTACACCAAATTATTCAATAACATTAATGTGTTTAGGTAACGTTTATTTTTGTAATAATGATAAAATTCTACTTCATGATAAATCATACCCTATTACGTAAAAGTTAAAAAGCGTAAAATATATTTTTCACTATATATATTTTATATCTCTCACGCTTAATACAAAATTAAAAATGATTAAGCTAGGATTTTTATATGTTAAATAATAACAAAACCATTACGCTTAATTTCGAATTATGTTGAATTTAAAGTCAATTTTGCGGATAGTGGAGGATGCGGCTTCAAGAACCGTTTGCTGCCCGGCCGCGTAAAATTTATTCTAGTTTTTCAGTTTCAATTTTATTACTTTGTTTCGTTCGATTCTATCCTATCTAATCTAATCTAGTCTAGCAATTAAAAGTTACAAAAAAATAAAATATAGTGTATTCATTGTTACACCAAATAAACGCTATCGAATTACCAACTATTTCAAGACTCACACAATGCACTTGACTAGTGTTTCTCATTGTGTATTCATATAGTCGATTTTCTCAGTAGTATTTATTATTAAAATACTACGATAGAAAGCCGACAACTATGTTTCGTAATAGTAAAAGCATAGGCCCCCTCATATATTGCGGAGACTATAAACAATTTAATTTTTAGTTACTTACTCGTATCTTTAATAAAGCGAATATCACATTAGTATTTCGAATGTTACTCGAATTATTAATAGAATTCTAGGAGACCGCGAAGTGTATACATATTAATACATAGCAAGCTTTTACTTTGACGTCAGAGATGGGTTTGTATGTTAAAAATAATATACATATTATTATATTAGAAAATATATATAATAAAACTATTGTACAAATGCCTGAAACCTATTAATAAATAATATAAAAAATTGACGATAATTACTACAGATGCATAGATGAAAATAATTATATTTATTTACAAATGTAAATTGTAATTGACCAGAAATAAAAAGTAATGAAGCAAATGTATAAATAAGCAGATTTTGTGTAATAAAGGAAATACTATTATTGTATTTAGTTATTTTATTGAAATACACTGATAGCCTTTTTGTAAAAGTATTTCATTTTCAAATGTCATTGATCGGACACAAAATTTATGGGACTCAGCCCATATATTGATGAGAGAGATGTTAGAGAAAATTAACATGTTTATAAAATATATCACAGTGTCTAGTCTTTTTACTATTATGAAACAATGTATATCACAGATTAGTATTTAGCGACAGAGATTATTTATAAAATAGTTTAATTATATTTAAAAATCAATAAAAATACAATTATGTCATTAAATAAGAGGTTTATGACGTAATTGTATTTTTAAATTAACTAGACAAATTACGTTTTGTTTTGAAATTATTTCTGGTCAATTATAAAATATAATATGTACCATTAAAAGAACAAATGTAATAAAACATATACGATACATATATTACTTACAGTTAATTATGACGTTTGTAATACTTGCCAATTGTATATTTGTCATTATTGTATTATACAGATTATTTTGAAATTGCAATTTTTATTTCAGCATTTTAAAAAGGAAATGTTATGTATATATAACTTATATATAATCGTGTTAAATTGTCATACACTCATAGTATGATTTTGCGGTTTAGTTTTGATATAAATACAATGTTTTAAACATTTATAATTTAATCTGTATAATATAGTGCACATAAAATTTAATTAGATAACTTACTATTTATATTAAATTATTGTTTGTTTTTTTAATATTATTATTGCCCTAGAAATCCCTAGTCACGTGTTAAAATAATTCAAGAGATATAAAGAAAAGTGTATTATTATTAATATAAAAAAAAATGATTGTAAAACAATTTGATGACCCTAATTAAAACTGCATTACTTTTGAAACAATAATTGTTTGATGTTCGAAATCCTAGGTTTAAATATAACACTATCCCTTTCGCACATATGAGGACTGACAAAGCTAAAAACTGTCTCGAATCCGCGGATCTATTCAGATCTATTCAGTGTGTGTTACAAATAGTTTGTGTAGATCACACGAGCTTTTAATCAACGAGTATGTTTTAAGTGGTAAGTCTTCCACCTTTGAGGAGATCACAAGTTCCTTTTGCTGATGTTGTTTTTGTCTATAAGTAAGGTTCCAAGGGCTAGGGGATGGGGTTCAGGAAGGCAAAATGAGGATTGCTGGAGCTAAGATGAAATGAGAGATGAGTTACTAATATGTCCTACTAGTGGGACCACGAGGAAGCCCTATTCCTCGTTATCCTAATAGTAGGACAAAATATTAAATGATAAATTTTCATGTTCCCTTATGTGAAGTTCATGAGTAGATTATTATATACTAGCAAACCAGTGAACCAAATGCTCACCAAAACCTGATTTAAAAAAAAAGAAATGTATTTAATTAATTGAGAACTTCGGAGATTTTGTGTGGTTTCGTTTGAAATTCGTGATTTCTCGAAAACCGAAAGTGCTACGTTACTCAAATCCGGTTTGTAGTCTTATCAGACTATTCTTAACTTATAACTTAAATATTCTCTTTATCTATCTCTTACGGTTTGGCCGCTGAAACAGCAGACAGACGGACTTGTCTAATAGATAAGAGATAAATAGTCCAAAACGTTTATATGTTTATAAAATAATCTAGGAAAATCTGGTGTGGTTATACCGCAGTGCGTTAAAGTAGGCATTTAAAAATTCATAATTAACTCTGCAGTATGTGATGTATCTGAGGGCTTTTTCGTAAACCTACTAATGAGAGAAATTAGTAGGACCACGAGGAAACTGGTGTATTCTGCTGTATCAGCTGTCTTCGCGACCGGACTACTTACACTTAACGTCAGGATGCGGAGCCTTTTACAAAAAGTAATAATAATAATGCTTTATTTCTTCTCACAATCCCGTGTACAATAAAAATACGAACTTAATCAATTAATTAATGTCTTAATGACAAGATTGTGGAGAGACTGGTATCTGAACTAGGCCGCAGCCTGTATCAGAAGACCAGTACTCTCCCCTCTTTACAGTGGTACACTCGCGGAAAGACCCGCTTTGTCACCCATAATGCCATAATCGCTTGCTAATTAATTTATTTTATTCATAGACATGTAATTATCGCTGTCCTACTTTTTCGTATAGCGCTGTCGCGATCACGATGCGGATGACAAATTGCAACGAAAACAAATGCAATTCAATTCATTATTCAATCAATGAAATGCTCTCTGTCTTACTTTTGTGCGGCGGCCCGGATTGGCGCGTCCGACGCGAAGGCGGGGCGTAGTAAAAACTACTGTAGAAAACCGTTCAAAGCATTTTGTTCGCCAAGTGACAGAGCGCATAATTCCGCGGTAGTACATAATAACAAAATTACATGTTCTGAAAAAAAAAAAATTATATTTTTATTTATTTTTTAATATTTAACTGCTAGATGTATAAATCTTAAGAAAAGTTTATTAGAAAAAAAAACTATATGGTACAAAGCAGACAGTCACAGATGAAATTACATAAATATTTTGTTAGCTGACTTTGAACTTGATTCTGTCTGATCGATAGAGTTAACAAATTGAAGTTTTGGTAACTAAATGTATTTTTTTGTTGGTCTTCAAAAAGTAGTAAATAAGATATATCATACAAATATATAGCCCACCTGATGGTAATGGATACGAGCGCATTTGCTAGCGTCACACCTGTCTTTCCCAGTGGGCATCGGGGCCCCGCGATCGATAGGGGCCCCCTCAGATCAAATAGAAAGTCCCTAGTTCCTGTTAAATCATCAAACGGAAGTCATAGGGGCCCCATTATCCTAATACTAGCAAACCAGTGAACCAAATGTTCACCAAAACCTGATTTAAAAAAAGAAAAAAAAAATTAATTAATTGAGAACTTCGGAGATTTTGTGTGGTTTCGTTTGAAATTCGTGATTTCTCGAAAACCGGAAGTGCTACGTTACTCAAATCCGGTTTGTAGTCTTATCAGACTATTCTTAACTTATAACTTAAATATTCTCTTTATCTATCTCTTACGGTTTGGCCGCTGAAACAGCAGACAGACGGACGGACTTGTCTAATAGATAAGAGATAAATAGTCCAAAACGTTTATATGTTTATAAAATAATCTAGGAAAATCTGGTGTGGTTATACCGCAGTGCGTTAAAGTAGGCATTTAAAAATTCATAATTAACTCCGCAGTATGTGATGTATCTGAGGGCTTTTTCGTTTATATCGACCTACCCCTTGGAGCCCTGGAACCTTACCGACACAAACAACACCACCAAAAAGTAATGTTATTACACTTTTGTCTTCTCGGAGGTGGTGGTTGGTTCCTCATATGGGCGAGCGGGAAATCTGCAAAACAAAACTTTACTCGTGGTACATACCAACCACTTAATGTCTCTCTCAGTGTATTATGTTCATTTTGGCATTATAACATTATACTAGCACTTCGTTCAGTTACGCCTATATTTCTATTTGTAATTTTAACAGCAATATATCCTTCCTTATCATTCTCATTATGGGATTAAGAGATTGCTGTCAAATTTACAAATAGCAATCAAATAAATAGGCATTTATGAAGTGCCAGTTTTTTAGCAAATACAAAACAACGTTATCGTTACATGTTTGCGAATAGCTAGAAATACTTTTAAATGAGCAAATATTTTTTTATGAAAACATTGTGAAAATTATTTTCGTTTTAAGAGGCATAGAAGAATTGCATTTTAATAAATCTCAGAAACCACTTTAACACCTGAATTTTCGGTCACCTATCTGCTGGCCGGCCCTTTAGAAAGTTGCTCCACAATCTAAACTCCAAAATGACGTGTTATATATTAATATAATAATAACGTTGTATAAATTTAACGCGGCCATCTATGAAAATGTTTCGTTGACGATGTATTATTTTATTTTAATTGTTGTTGAATAATTTCGCTGTTAAGTATTTTATTACATTATTTACTATTTAACTGTTATTATTTAAATAGGCGAGGTCTTGGGAGTTGCATTTTTTGTGTGCTATCACCACACGTGTCCATCCTTCTATCTCTCTCTATCAGTATGTGTCTTTCCTTCACCCATCCCCCTTTCCCCCTAGTCTATCCCTCTCGCCCACCAAAGGGGATTGAGCGGGTAATCTGAATCAACCATAGTAACATTTTTTTTTGTTTAATTTATTAATGGTTAACACTTAAGTTTAATAAAATCGACTTGTATGCATTACAGAAAATTGGTCTTTTATTAATCTAGTTTTATTTTTATTGTTGTAATTCGTTTCTTCTAGCCACACCACGTACTCGGTGTAATGACGAAAATGAAATTTTACTACCGGGGACAATGGGAATAAAGGTCTTTGATTGACAATTTGGGAAAATTGGTTATTTACTATTGAAAAAAATCGTTTAACAGATTTTTAGTTGATAAAATATTGGAGCAAAATAGAAATCATTCCTATATTGATCAGTGTTATTTAAAATAAGCGAGTTGAAAGATGTTTTTTGTGCCTATTAAACAAAACAGCGCTGCTGCTCAGAGGAGTGCCCTTGTGCTGTAAAGCACACGTCTCGTGTACATAGTATACAGATACAGATGCCCAAATATGAGTTTTTGACAGCTCCGTCAAATATCGTAATCGTCAAATTTTTAATGGAAAAAAGATAATAATAATATAATATTTCCAACACTCACACCAATTAGACTAGCCCCAAAGTAAGCACTGTAAGGCTTGTGTTATGGGATACTAGGGTAACGGATAGAATACATACACAGTACATATATAAGTATATTTATATAGAAATAGATATTAAACATCCATGTCTGGGAGTACAAATACTCGTATTCATCACATAAACATCTGCCCCCACCGGGATTGGAACCCGGGACCTCTCGAGTACGCGACACCATGAAACCTGGCATACAAACCACTGCTACGGAGGTCGTCGGATAGTTTGTTCTTACTTCCGATAGATGGCGCTGCTTATTTTTCATAGAAACTGAAGATGCGATACGTTATTACGAAGCTGTCAAAAACACGTGCTTGGACCTCTGCTCTCGTCTACCCATGCCTTTAAAAAACCTATAGTCATTATTAATATCCGACAAGTATTTTAATTTTTTCTGCATCGTCCTTACACTGGAATAAAATATGAGGAAAGCATTAATTTATGAGGCCGGAGTGAGTTGCGCCCCGATTTAACTATACTATATTGCGTTTACGTCGAAATTACTATGAAGAAAATCACTTAATTTACTTATCACTAGATGGCGTTGTACATTTTTCATCATACTAATTTCGCCATAAACGCAGACACTACAGTAGAGTTAAATCAAGATCGGCTCAGATGACACCAACACACATTTTATGTGAGTATTTCTCACAAAAAATGTACGTAACGAAAAAGCTGTAACGAAATATTGTAACGAAATAGTAAAAGCTAAGGTGAGTGTGCACTGAGTGCTTTAATGGAGATGGAGGAAGTGAGGTCATAATAAATATACGTTTCTATTTGTTATAAATTTATTATTTGCCGAAATCAAAATTAAAGGAAAGAAAAAAAATCTTAGAAAAAAGTTATTAAAAATAAACATCGTCTTCTTCATTCATCAGAGAAAGACTGTCTGATTTTTTGAGCAATTGAATTTTTTTAACAATGTTTATCTCAGGGATACAGTCTAGATCTTCAATTTTAGGGACTTTTTTCGGGGAAATGAGTTTTTGGCCAAAACGCGTGATAGAGTACACTTTGCGGCGCTCCTACGCCAAAACTATTGACTTTATCAACAAAAGGTTGATACATAAATTGTAGGTAATTTTCTCCAGTTTAATTTTGTATATGTAACTATTTATATCGTAAAATAAGTCGGAAAGGAGATATTGTCAAAAAACTGCTTTTAGGCGCCATTTTTCCAGTACGGCATCGGCAGTGCGAGCGGTAAATTTAAGAGATAGCAAAGTCGAAATTCTGAAAGTGCGCATCAAAAGCTATAAAATTACCAATTTTCAAAACTCCCGGAAAGCTTTCCAGGTAACCACAATTTTTCTAACCAAATGACTGGACTACTCGTATTTTTTTATTAATTCTAAATAAAACAATATCTTATCTTTTATCACAACGAACAAATACAATACAAATTAATTTTCAGCTAGCTTCGTTCGCTCGCCGATTAAGCGCGCTATCCTTCCCCATCGTGCACACAAATGACAAATCAATAAGTGCAACAAATCAATGTGATTTAAAAAAAATATATTATGTACCTTCACCGGCACCGGCACACAGAAACTCCAAAGTTTCATCGAAATCAGAAGAGCGGCTTCGGAAGGCGTAAAAAACAAACGAAGAAAGCGACATTTTATTTTCATTTAGTATTATAATAAATAAAGTATTTGTATACCCAGCCTTATACAATACTATTTCGTTACGTGATGAAACATAACGAAAAAGTATGAGGAATATAACCTAAAACATGTTTTATAGGTAGATTTTTGTTCAAAATGAATTTAACGAATATAATTTAATGAAACGATTATACTAACATATATGTTTAATTACTTAATATACAATTCAGAAGTACTTATTCAGAAAAAGTTAAAATTTTATTTTTGTATCGAAATAGTAAAACAGCCGCCGCAAGCAGAGAATCTAGTTTTTGACACAAAAAAATATGGCGCTGACATTTTACCGTCAGCCAATAAGAACGCTTTTAGTGTAGCCAGTACAAAGTGCTATAGATTCGTTCAGAAATTAAATAAACTGCTAAGAAACGGTGTCACTAAAAAGTTATGTGACTAAAAAGTGAAAAAGTGAGACATTTTGTTTTTTGCGCGAATCGAAATATATCTTAAAGAAAGCAGGATACGAACAACTATGAACCTTGATCTAAATTATACTAAGGTGCTAAGCAGAGAAACGTAAAACGTTAGACATACGATAAGTAGTAATTTTTGAAGCAGCAAAGTCGTTGGTACCCATAGTGACAAAAAGATTTTGTATGGAAGAGTAAAAGATGATAGTGACAACTTGTCCTTCACATAATTATAATGAAGTGTTTTCGATCTTTGAAGTCTCAAAACCTAATTAAAAATATATTGTCTTCATTCCTCCACAATTTTTTTGCGAGAAAGTTAATCATTTTATTTTTAATCTGGCACAAAACTTTTGCGACATGTTTTTTTTTGCAAATGTACATCTTTTTTGAGAAATACTCATGTAATAAAAACCAAACATAAACTGTAAATAGAAAACCAAAACGAAACTAATCTAAATACAAACTTTTGTTTATTTCAATAAATAATGGTGCTTAAGTCATTTTATTGTTTCAATTCAATCCCTTGCCTTTACTGTAAAACAATAATGATAATATAATATACTCCCGGACACATCTATCGGCCACCTTATTATTTTAAGTTTCGACGATTTGATGTTTCCTAGCTAAAAATAGTTTTTTCTCAATGTGACATACATTGAGCAATAAGCAAGGAACTTTTAAATAAGTTCCTTGGCAATAAGTTAGTGCTTGCGATAGTTACATAGGTAGTATTCACGATCGCAGACCAAACGCACAATTACTGCGCCATCAAGATCTATCTTCAACTTTTTCAACCTCATCCTTCGCTATTCCAAAACGGAGCTTACTTGAGTCAGATAAGATTTTTTGTACTGTTATGCAGTCGCCTAACTGCATAGAATTAAACTGAGTTATGACACAGAATATATACACTACGCGAAAAGAAGCGACACTTAAGCATGTGTGCTCGTAAAATCGCCCGCGGCTATGTGTGGGTGTCTGGAGGTGTGCGGGGGAGTTGCGCGGCGCGCGGGGCGTGGAGAGGGCAGTCGCCGACTGCCTCGACCGAAGGCATGGCCAGTGTTGCCACCTTGGTGGTTTTTCCACCAGAACTGGTGCTTTTTCACGGCTTCTAGTGGTATATTTTCATTATCTAGCGGGTAAATTTTTTTTAGTGTTTTTAGTGGTTTTTTATGCGAAGGCGTTTTGTTCATTTTGTAAATCAGAATTATTAGCAAAAGTAGTAAATTTGAGAAGACATGCTGAAACAAAAAATGCAAATTCTATCCGGCAATCAAACGATATCATTTAAAAAACACAAAATACTCTTTCAAAAATCCACTACAACCACCACCAAACATCTTCAGCTTCGACATCGGCTTCATCGACAGAAGCGTCGGCTTCTGTGAACAACGATGGAGTTATAGAAGATGTAATATTTAACAATATTGAATTTTAAATTTCACATATTGTTTATTAAGATTTATTTCTTGATTATAAATAATGAATGTAAATACATATTTACCTGGTTTTATTACATTCTCTAGTACTACTAAGGTAACGCTCGGAAAAGTTATAAGTTAGTAATAACAATATTGCCATTTTTTTTAAATACCTAAGTAAATTTTACTAATTTAGAACGACTGCGGGATACAGATTTCTTTAACATCTCATACATATTCACTGGTTTTTTTTTTTCATTTAAATTAGGGTTTTTTGTTGTCTGGGATGTAATTGTAATTTAGCGGATTTTGGTGTATTTTATTAAATCCAAATTTTTTAAATCTGGCGACATTTTACCTTTGACTTGGCGCCTTTAAAAAAATCCAAGGTGGCAACACTGGGCATGGCAGTAGCGAAATAGTAAAATAATAGCGTTGCACTGCATTGCACGCACAGACTGACTACGCTACGCAATCTTATTATTATTTAGATAATAATAAGAATTATAAAACGAATCGAAAAAGGAGAAAATATATAAAAGTTAGCAATTTGTTATAGTACCTACATTAAAAGATTAAAAATTGATTATAAAATCAAACCTATCCTTCATTATTGCGTCTGGATCTTATTGCGTCATACCTGATGTATAAGATTCAGAGGGTTGACATTAACGGCAATAAGTCTGCGGGTTCGCCGGTTAAAATGGGTGTTCCGCAGGGCTCAATCCTTGGTCCTTTCTTATTTTTAATTTATATTAATGACTTACCTTACTACGTTAGAGATAAGCATGAGATAGTATTGTTCGCGGATGATACATCACTTTTATTTAAACTCAAACGTAAGGAAACAGTTATTGACGACGTGAACAGTTGTATCTCTAAGGTAGTCCACTGGTTTAATGTTAATAATTTATTACTAAATGAAGGAAAAACGAAATGTATTAAATTTGTATTACCTAATGTAAAACAGGTAAAAACCAGTGTGAATGTAAAGGATAGGAATATGGGCCTTGTAGACACCACAGTATTCTTAGGGATTACTTTAGATTCTAAGCTTCAATGGGGCCCACATATTGATAAATTGTCAAATAGACTTAGTTCTGCAGCATATGCCGTAATGAAGATACGCCAGTTAACGGATGTAGATACGGCCAGATTAGTATACTTTAGTTATTTCCATAGTGTAATGTCGTACGGAATTTTATTGTGGGGAAACGCCGCCGACATTCAAACTATTTTTGTGCTGCAGAAGAGAGCTATTCGATCAATTTATAATCTTAAAGTTAAGGATTCCTTAAGAGATAGGTTTAAAGAATTTGGTATAATGACGGTCGCATCACAATACATTTACGAAAATTTATTACTTGTAAGAAAAAATATTAATTTGTTTCTTAAAAACAGTGATGTACACACACTTAATACAAGAAACAAAAATAAACTAACTTTACCTACTACTAGGCTTCACAAAATCAATAATTCATTTTCATCCCACCACCTCGGAAAGTGTAATTTTGCGCTTCGAAATCTGGCTGGAAAATTCTATTTTATTCGCTTGAGCGGCAAAGTAGATTTGAATTTAGAACATCACATATAATGAGTACTCAATATAATTGTAAATTCAAAACGTCATTAAACCTATTTAATGTAACCTCTATGGTGCCAAATTTATGATTAGAACTTTTTAAATTGTGAAAAAATTTAAATTTGGAACCTTCTTGGTTTCTTTGTTTTATTTGCGTGCTTCGCGCCATTCTAGTTTTTCACGTTTTATTGCTTAATATAATTAACATAACCTAAAAACTGTACAAAAAAATCAACTAAAATGAGTGACATTAGCGACGATGAAGTTTATCTAACGCCAACTGAGTTAACTGAAACAGTTAATAATGCGCAAATGAGCCTTCTCCCTCAGCAATCACGAGAGAAGTATTTGAAACAGTACGATATATTTAACATGTGGCGACTAGCTAAAGGAGCAAAAACTTTCTCCGAAAACGTTTTGCTGGCATATTTTATAGAATTATCTGAGACCAAGAAAGCAAGCACGCTATGGAGTACGTATTCAATGCTAAAATTAACAATTAAGATGAAGAAAGACGTTCATATCGACACCTATCATAAATTAGTGGCATTTTTAAAAAGAGCCTCATCTGGTTATAAACCAAAAAAATCGAAGGTTTTCACAGCATCTGAAATTGCAAAGTTTATTAATGAAGCACCTGATTCCGTATATTTAGCGGCAAAAGTAAGTCAATACGTGTAATTTTTTGTTGTTGATAAAATTGTACATAGTACTTACAATATTTTTAATTTGATTAATTTATTTACGATTATAAATACTTCTTTTGTTACAGGTTGTTCTTATTATTGGTATAACCGGAGCATGTCGAACAAATGAACTTACACTACTTAATGTCAATAACGTATCAAAATATTCTCATAATTCTGATGAATTGCTATTAATTAATGTACTAAATACCAAGACAAAAAAAGACCGCAACTTCGTTATTCGCAAGGAATATGTAAACATTGTTCAGAAATATCAAGCTTTACGTCCTTCTAACACCCCAATTGAACGATTTTTTCTACAATATCGCAACGGAAAGTGTATCCGACAACCTATGGGTCAGAATAAAATTGGCAGTATTCCACGAGAAATAGCAACTTTTCTCGGACTTTTAGAACCCCCGTTATACACCGGTCACTGTTTTAGAAGAACCTCAGCCACACTTTTGGCCGAATCAGGGGCTGATCTTCTATCGCTTAAGCGCCATGGAGGCTGGAAGTCTAATTCGGTTGTAGAGGGATACATAGAGGATTCAATCCAAAGTAAATCAAAAATTTGTAATAGTATCGTGGAGGCCATAACGCTGAAAGAACCTCTGTCAGATTCTTGGTCTCGCCCTTCTACATCTAAAATGAGCCCCCATAAGATTGGAAACAATAGCCCTCTCTCGCCAACATTTACGCCAATAGAATCCAATGAATCGGCACAACTATTTAAAATTACTGATACGAGTAGTTTACCACAAAACAGCGCACAATTCACAAACACCAACATAACATTACCTAACAAAAATATTAAACTTAACATAAGTAACTGTAGCAACGTTACATTTAATATTTCTTAATTATTTTCTACTTCTTATTATTTTCTTCAATTTATAGATTATCTTAATGTGTTTTAATTGAAATAAAAATATTTTGTCATTATAAATTGTTTTCTTTTTCATTTTGTCATTTCCTCGCTGAGGTGGGATGAAAAGTTACGTATTGCACTCGAGTGGAAAGATTTTTCACCTTGTGCTCGTTTGTTTCCCTCGCTGACGCTCAGGATTCTAATTTAGAATCACTCGCTGCGCTCGTGATTCAACTTTAGAATCCTTCGCTTGCTCGGTCATCCAAATCGAGCACGCGGTTAAAAAGGAACTTTCCACTCTTGTATAATAAATAACTATTAAAGGTCTTTGTGTTCGCTTATACAATAAAGTCCCAAGCAATATCCAAGAGTTAAGCATAAATAAATTCAAAGATAGTATAAAAAAAGCACTTATTAAAAAAGCTTATTACAAAGTGTCTGATTATATTACAGACAAAAATGCTTGGGTTTGAACTGTTCCAATCATTCCAACAGGTTTTCTATATTAAATAAATCATGATTGTATTGACGTTGTAACAACATAATGATTTGTAAATGTTGTTACATTATGCTTTTAATGTTGTGGAGTTTTTTTCGCTCGTTTTTCTCCGCAGCTAAAAAATATGTCCAATAACGAGTGGTAGGGAAAAAAATGTTTGGACGATTCAAAAGTGTTGTACTATACATCCAATTTGAATAAAGATAAAATATATTGATTTCTGATTCTTGATTATTTACCCCAGTATCCTTGAATCAGTTTACATTTAATAACTTACTATGCATAAATATTTATTGGCACAAGTCTAAATTTCAAATTCAACCCTAGCGCATACACGCTCCTGCTCAAGGTCACTGACGCTGGAACTCTCACGTACAGAGAGTGTCACCGCTGTCACGGTAATATTATTTATACATAGGGATGCAGTCTTTTGAAATATCGATATTTATATCGATATTTATATCGAAGTCAGGAAAATATCGATATCCGATATATCGACCATTTTAACTCGATATTATCGATATATCGATATTTTTTCCTTTTTATTTTTTATTGACATTAGAATACGGGGTGAGTGTGACACATTCATATGTTTGTTGGCAAGTTTCTCGCAAAATGCATTGAGCCAGCTTTTTCGTTAAACACGCTTGATGAAATCGCGCCAAGCTGGATTTTTTTATTGGCTTGCACGGTTTGTGTTTCAGACACGACAGGAAACCAAAAAAATAAAATTATTATCCTGATTAGATCACTCACATTCGTTGCGACAACCCGCATATGTGGGACGACTTTTGCGAATGCCTTCGCTAAGTTTTCCCTACATTCGTGCTTTTCCAAGCTATGTCGGTTTTTTAGCGCACATCAAATACGCAAATTGCTTAGTCTCCCACACATCAGGGGCGTGCCCATGGCTTCAGAATAGGGTAAGCCCAAAGCTTCCAAATATACTATAGCTATCTTACTTTATTGACTTGGCGTGCTTAAAAAAATTACGATTTGTATAAGATTTTTAATTTTATTTTGTGTTCTATTACAATGATATTAAAATTCAATTAATCAGTAGTTGACAATTATCTAGAAAGAGAGGCAAGGATTTTATTTAAGTGTATGAGTTAACATTACGTATACGATTATACCTATATACGTTGGTGTCGATTCTGGCATGATTCTCTAAACTGTATAAAGAATGAGAAGGATACACTATTGTCAAATTTAATTTTAGGTTTAGAGAATCATGCCAGAATCCACACCAGTTTAGTATATTTCTTGGGGTTCAAGATTTTTTTATTACATCTATAAGCTCTTGCGATTTCAAAGCAATAGTTATTTCGATATTATTCAATTTAGATAGTCATAGCAGGTAAATTAATTGATATTATTGTGTTCAAATTTAGTCTACGAAATATCGATATTTTGGAATTTCCGATATCGATATTATCGATATCAGTGAATTTTAAATATCGATATAAATATCGATATTTTGGTCTCGATATTATCGATATTCCGATATATCGTTGCAACCCTATTTATACAGTATTGTGACTCCGCTCTGTCCTTGAAAATAAATGCCTACGGCCGAGCGCTGCGTTGGCACGCGGTAGGGCCTCCAGCCTACAGTATTTTATGTAGTTTTGTTTTTAACGTGAGTGTAGTTAGATTACTCGTTTGTCTCTTTTTTCATCCTAACCACTTATTTAAATAGTATTCCAGATATTTTGCCCGATGGAAAAACCGAAATACCTAAATATTAGAAACAAATAACGTACTAGTAGATAGGTATATAAAAAATATTCTATAAAGGTAAGACACCTTTCCAATATTTCAGGTAATTTAAAAAATGATATCTCTGGGTGTGTTATTGAAGAGTTCAAGCAACCAAAAACAGCAATTGTGCTGTTGTACGATATTGATCGTCGTTTGTTCTTTTCCATACTAAATTATGTAGGTATCTACTTAATTAAATTAAATATTTACAATACAAAACGCACGTTTAAGCACGGCTAACTGCATAAAAAACAATTCAGACCGTTCGGTCGTCGTTGCGGCGCGGCGGCGCAGCGCATTCGCGACTGGGTGCCCGCCGAGAGCACATCGAACTCGAGTGGCGTAGGTATGACTCGCTTTCCGACCGTTTGTATGAAGATAGAATACTGTATGATATTATAACCGTGCCGCTGTGGTTATGATTCCATGCCTACCTGTCAAAATTCCATAATAATTTGACAATTCAGCGTTTGGTTCTATGTTGGTGCTCATGCTGGGGAGGCAGGGTACTTTATAGAGCTGCCGGGCTTGAGCCGCCTATTATTACCATAGAACAATAAATTAATAGTTTTAATGCAACTGTTGTATAATGAGGGGTAGTAAAACACGAATGCGGGTTTATCACACGAGGCGCAGCCGAAAGAACAGTTGCATATAAAACTTTATCTACACCCATGTTGTGAATCCTCTTTAAAAGATTCTGGAACCATAGGGCGTTCTAAGATCTTAAAATTCATCAAAAGTTTCGGTGCTGTGGTAATGAAACACGCACAATGATAATGTTCTTTTTGTTTCTTAGGTTTTCATGCACAACACTCATTAAATAAAATTAGTTTTAACGGGTTAATGCACGAAACTTTATTGAAGTTATACTTCTTTAGCCGCGTTATGAAAAAATTATGAGAGTGAAATTTTAAGATGCGCGCGCAACACTATGAAGTCGGCCGCTAAACCGCACATTACTCGTAAGTCTCGAAAAAAAGCTTCCAACAAAATAGTAATAGGATCTCTTAGTCGCACATGTTGGGACGCTCGTCGCCTCTGATCACTGTTTTCATATTTATAATATTTATCCACATGTTTCTAGTTTCTATATTCTTAACACGTGTTATAATGTTATACAAATGCGAAATTTATATGTGCTAATAAATTTTATTCAGTAGTGATTTAAATTGAATATTTTGATTGTTTATTAAATTTTTCAAATTAAAACTGAACTTTATTGACTGCGTTGACTATCCTTTTCCAATCCTTTTACTATCTTATTGTAATTAATTATCTGCATGCAATTAAAAACTATTTTTTAATAATTCCAAAAAGAAGTATAACTTCTCACGCGCGTACTTAAGTACACGCACCCATATTTTTTTAATGACGTTTCGCAGCCTTTTCAGGTCTGCATTCTGACGATGCTGAGACCTGAAAAGGCTGGTTGCTGCTGCGTAAAGTTTCGTGCATTAAGCATTTAACTGCTAGATGTTTAAATCTAAAGAAAAGTTTACTTGCAGCTTAAGGCTAGGAAAATTTCGACGCGGCTAATAGGGCCGTGGTAGCATAATGGTCAGTGCATTCGCCCGGATAGCGAAGGATGCGGGTTCGAGTCCCGTCCGCTGCCTGGTCAGCGTGGATTTTTTTCTAGTAAACTTTTCTTTAGATTTAAACATCTAGCAGTTAAATGCTTAACCCGTTAAAACTAGTTTTAGATAATGTCCTTTTTTGGAATTCATAATACCACGCATCCAGTAGGGAATATTGTGGCTGTCTGATGCGCAAGCCCTTGGCGTGGGAGTGATTTAGAAAGCGAAAGCATGTTATTATGAAATTTATAAAACAACCATGGGACATTGACAGGCCCCGTAACACGAGCACTACAATTTACATTATATCACGTTTTTATCGCGTCTTACTGTCAAACTCCATTGCAATTTGACAATTGAGCGTGATAAATACGCGTTATACTTATATCATATCGCGGTGCTCATTCTAGGGGGGCTGAGGTGTTTTTGAAAATTTTGCGCCCCAGGCCCAAGCAACTTACGATTTGCACCCTAAACTCCGCTAGAATTAGTAAATCAAATCAAAATATAGTGTCGGTTACGAATGCTCATATGTGGCTTTGCAGCTCTTCGCCTTCGTAGCTCTGGCAGCCGCTACTAGAAGTTAGAAGCCTACGACCCCGGGCCATGGCCCTCGCTAGTTTAAAAACGGCCCTGACATTATTATATACTAAAATATTAGAGTAGGTATATATTACCTACGTAATGCTACACGTCCACTTTCATAGTTTCCGTAGAGAGCTGATACTTCATTAGAATATATAAGGCTATAGCAACCAAAACACAAAATTAGCAATTAAGAAACAGTAAGATGGTACCTATTTTTTTATTTAAATGAAGTGCCATCTAGTGTCATTTTACATAACCTCAAAGTCACGTTACCGGTGTGAGAATGATTTCGCTACTGGTCAATAGATGTCGCTTTTCACAGTGCCAAGATACATTTTGTGTGATAATAACTTAGATTAAAACAAAAAGGATAATAATTATTAGATAGGCATACCGTCTAATTATTTCATAATTTGCTTTATATTCATTAATAATAATCTTTTGAATAAACTGTCCGAATATTTTTGGCCCCAAAAGAGATACGGCAGAAATATTATATTTATAGCAAATTGCAGGATAATGTAAACACTAGCGGCCCGCCCTCGACTATAGTTTTTTTCTCAGGCTTCTATTATACACAATTAATTTCTTTTTAAATTATAAACCTTCCATGAACATTTATTTAACTGATAGTGAAAAATTTGTTGCGTAAATGAGGACCCGTTGTATCTCAGATTAAAAACAACAAAAACGAGCAACCCTAACAGTTGTCGCGTATGATATGTAACATTTGAAACTTCACCTTATATTAGTAAAAAAAGAAATAAAACCTACTACAAAAGGAATAAGCCATTTGAACATTATGTTCTATAATCAAATCAAATAGCGCGCGTTTTCGCGACTTCCTGTTACACAATTCCGTCCCATTTCACGAAATCACTCCCACAAATTGCAGGAAAGCGAGAGGAAAGATGCTACACATCAAAAACTCTTTTTAAAAACGAAATTGTACTTTCAGCATTCTTCTAAGATCTGAATTGCATAAATTAACTTTCAACACAAAAGAGCTCTTACATTTTTTATCTGCTGCATAATTTCTCATTGTTATCTTTTTAATAGGGAACTGATTGTTCCCACGTAATAAATGCAACTGCTGCTAAAATGCAAATAATTTTCTCTATACTGGACCTATAACCTTTGCTGCACTTTCAAAAGAAATCAATATTTAGCACTGACGTACCAACTTGTTTGATCGTTCAAAATTGCCGCGTGTGACGTAAACCGAGACCTCTGACGTCATCAGCATAGTCGCTTGACGGAGTCATAACTAGCCATCTCTGTTTTACGCTCTAATAATGAATGAGCGCGAGCAAGACCACGATATACGTGTGATGGTTGTGAATCGAGCACTTTTTTCGTGGCCGAGTGCCGAACAACTGAACTCTTTACGCATTGATAACAAAACTAGTGATAAGGGTATAATAACAGATACCTTGCTTGTATCAATAATCAAGATAACGTAAATTAAATTCAGGTTGATAAACTTTCTGTGGTTAAAAGTTCAGATGTGGCAATTCGATATTTAATTTAATGGGTTTTGTTAATGAAACATCGGGGCATACACATGATCGCCCCCTTCGAGTGACGTGAGCGCTAGTGGCGCTGTTGCGGCAGCCACGCCAAACTAACGACAGTAGACAAAAAATTCTCACAGAGAAGTAGTGATATCGGGAATGATCCCAGTTTTCCATGAAAATGGATAGTGAAATAAAACCAATGCACAAAAGTAAACACTTCCCTATAGACCAGTTAGTGTGTGTCGGCAATTATGAATTGGAAAAGACTATTGGGACTGGCAATTTTGCGGTCGTAAAACTAGCTACACATGTTATAACGAAAACTAAGGTGCGTACATGTATAGCACCAATCCTGGTGTATTTGAGTGGTTTTAGTGCTGTATGTGTGTGTTTTTTTATTTGTTATTGGTGTCTGGTCGTTTGTGAAACGTCCGCGGTGTATGTGCTCGCCCATGGGAAAGTTCTCCTTCGGTTTTTTCCATGCAGCCTCGAAATCATCCGTCAGATTGTCAAAGAGTTGATACTAAAGAACTCGTTTTCGTCTGATGTACGGGGGCGCAAACGTGTTTTGTAAAAAAATAACATTAATACAACCAGTTTTGGGCGCACATTGTTTACTATGCAGCCGAGACGGTGTTATGGTGCTTCCGCATTCAGTCGGCTTATAACTCGAGTTTTCTCAAAGCCAGTGAAATTTCGTACAAAACAGTTTTTTATCTCTCAGTTTTTTCTTTGCTAATTGATAGGGATTGTTAAGTACGCACTCGTTGCGACCTACAAAACGTTTTTGCTACAATTATTCTCAATTGACAGTTCTTCATTCAATGTCCTCAGCTTCAATTAAGATACAAGATATCTTATTGGATAGTTTGGTGTTACATTATTTATCTTGGTTATCTACACGACAATGTTGTTTCATGAACAGTTGGAATTGGTCTTTATTTGTACAGCCATAAGACTGTATGCTACATTGTTGATTAGGTAATTTTTTCCTATAAAGTATCCCATTGTTAGTGAAATAAACTGCAAATAAACATAACCTTTATATTTATCAGTATAATGATGGTATTAATTACTTATTGTTCCTTTAATATTGTCGGAAAAAATAGTTTATTTATAATGTCTCGAAATTCAAAACAAAACTTTTTTTTAAATATTAATTGGCACTGAGTACAATTATTGTTTTCTGCCAGCGCACAGGTCTATTTTACTTAAATATTATCCTCAAATAAAAAATGGGATTTGGAATGATATAAATACTGGCAAAGCATGAATTTTACTGGCACACAAAGGGTTCCTAATTATTGTACAAGATTTTATTATACTCTTTATTGCATCATACAGTTTAAAACATATAGTCAAATACATAGTAAGCAAAGGGTGGTTTTACACTAGGTTGAACAGAAAAATTGCTAAGAAATATTATTTTTTGACATTGTAGTGCCAATAACGCACACCTGTGGAAATTTTAACTTTTTAGCTAGGATTTGATTGAATTTACTATATATACACTGCACTTAGGTTGCGCTGTATATATATTAATATTATAATAAAATTAATATTACATACCTCAATATAACGACTTCCTTGATTTAACAAATTCTTCGTCATCCCCTTGAGTGTTCCATAAGACTCAATGTAAAATATACCTTTACATTGCAAACAACCTCTTTAAAAAATTTTCAACTATCAAAAAAAGTGTAAATAACCTCTAATTAACGAATTTTGTCAACCAAAAACCTCTATATAACGTTTCCATCAATATATGGCCCTTGATCCCATAGTACATGATTGATGCCACTCCAGGAAACTATTTTTTACCTCTTTATAACAAATTTAAGACCAACCTAACCTCAATATAACAAACCTCAGTTTAAAGAATTACTCGATTTAACAAATATTTACTTGTTCCCTTCCGATTTGTTATATCGAGGTTGCACTGTATATGTATTTTTTTTCTTAGTATTGACCATAGACAACGATGTTTGTGTAGAAGCAATTTAACTTCTACTGCGCATGTTTATTTTTGCTGTGGTATTGCTTAAGAAGTTAGTCGCTACCTGAACAATTGATGTATGTATGTATGAGGTCTAGTAGTCTAGGTTAGTAAGTCAACAAACAAATAAGCTTCATTTTGATAAAGTAATATTTTAGTAAGAAAATAGTTGTCTAAAGAAATTATTACTAGAAAAAATTCCACACAGTCCAGGCTTCTGACGAGATTTAAACTGAAACCTTCTCCAACCTTCTGCTACGGAGACCTTAATCGAACCCGCACCTTCAGCGTTTGAATCCTAGCCAACTCTTATTTTGCGATTGAGGGATGCCTTCAGTCCCGGCATTTTGGTGCAGACCATATATATATTTATTTGCGTTAGAATAGTACCCCTACACTGGAGATGTTACAAATACAAAGTTCGGCCCATTCTGCCATTTACAATAGCATGCAAATATTTAACAATGCATTAATTACATTAATATTATTAATCTACATTAAGCCATAAATTTTACATAGCAATAATAAATTCCTAAAATACAACAAAAAGCGAATTAAAATAAATGATCATCAGCAACATTAAAACTGTCTGCTTAGTCTTAATTTATATCAATCGAAATTATTGAAATAGCTAACAAAATGACAATAGTCAATTAATAATGTTCATTATAGAATAAAATGTCAATCAAGTGCAGAATACAAATCATAAAACCATACTGTCACTAGCTACAATCATTACATACATATTCTGTTACACTGTAAAACATCCTATCATAAAGCCACTACGTTTAAGTACAAGGCAGTCTTAAATTTCTTAAAAGGCATTTGTTTTATATAAGTTGGCAACTTATTGTAAATTTGGATACATATCCAATTTTTTTATTTTATATAGTAGTGAGGAGGAGGATGAACCAACGGTCCCTCCTGCTTGAGGATGGGAGGAGAATCTCTTGTTTGGTATCAGGTTTATTCCCAGAGAAACTCTGGGAGGAGTATTCAAGGCCAAGGGTGGTGTTTGTCTGTTATCTGTCGCGCGGGACACCACGCAACGAAGTGGCAGCATCTGCTAGCCGGCTCTAGTACGCGACCTTTGGTCCTGGGGACGCAGAATGAGCCGAGCTTTAGTACACGGCCTTTGCCCCTGGGTCGTGGCACGAGCCGGTTGCATAAACACACATGAAGCCGTAAATACTCGTTGCATGATATCGCTTTGGAGTGAGCCTCCATAAGGTCAAGAGGGGAGGATCTTTTCAGGGGCGATGATGGTGCTAAGCCCTTTTTAGCGCTCAGCGAGGTAAAACGGTCAACCGTTGGAGGTGGACGCTCAACAGCCCTTTTTAGGGACAAGAGGGGGCCTCATAGGGACGGAGAGAACCACGCTACGCTACGGGAATTTGTCACAAGTGTCAGACTTGCATTGTTGACCCTGATACTCACGGGGCTTCGCAAGTTTGGGTGGGCCCGGCAACGGACGTGCCGAGGACCAGTTAAGTGTTCCCACGGTTTCAACCCACACGTTTAGCACGCACTCCAGAAACTATGGTCCTTGAACTGAGTGTCGGGTGACCGGTAATAAATAATAATAAAACTCTTGGCGAGGGTGGCGCCATACCTGTTTCAGACAAAAAGGGACTAGTTGACGCGGTACAGGTTCTGAAGATTCTTTCAGAAAAGGCGATGGCCTCTTTATCTGAATGCATTACTGGAATAAGCAAATGCATTTTGAATGACCATCGTCTATAATTGTATTGTGAAAGCATTTCATCGCCAAGGGTTGCCTAAGTATGTGAGGAAGGTGGTGGAGCAATATTTGAAAGATAGTACATTACCATTACGGTACACGGCGCATAGTGTGTGGAGTTCCACAGGGCTTAGTTCTGGGAGGACCACTCGTATGAGGTCTGATTGGGTCCTTAGATTGACACTCCTAACAGGTGTCATATGCTACGCTGACGACACTAATTGTTGTTCGGGGCTAGACTTGCGAAGATATGCGACGAATGCGATTATCAAGTGCCTCACAGGCCTAGATTGAAGTAGACCCCGTATGTACTTCAAATTCTTTTGGATACTGAGCGTGTCAGATTTTGAGTACATAGTGCAAATCATCATCATGGTCAGCCTATAGATATCCCCACTGCTGGGGCAAAGGCCTTTCCAATGGATGGAATAGGGAATTTGTTCCATTACCCACCACACGGGCCCAGTGCAAATTGGCTGGTGCTATCTACTGCAGATGCAGCCGGGACCAACGGCTTAACGTGCCTTCCGAAGCACGGAGGAACTCGAGTTAGAAGATTTTTGGTCACCCATCCAATGACCGACCATATACGGAACGGTTGATCTGTACGATCCGTCGTTTCAGACCGATCGAAACGATGGATCGACAGTGTATGTCAAGATCGTTAACGATTTACTTAATCGAAGACGATATCGCAAATCGCAACCAAATTCCATGCAATCATGAATATCGTAAACGATCGATCGACAGTGTCCCATATACGGGACGATTGATCTGTACGATCCGTCGTTTCAGACCGATCGAAACGATGGATCGTCAGTGTATGTCAAGATCGTTAACGATTTACTTAATCGAAGACGATATCGCAAATCGCAACCAAATCCCATGCAATCATGAATATCGTAAACGATCGATCGACAGTGTTTCTTGTATGTAGTGGCATTTCTGAACGATCGATCGTTTACGATTTCCTTCAGATCGATCGCAACGACGAATCGTTCCGTATTTGGGGCCCTTTAACCACCCGCACCATCGAGCTTCACATTTACAACATTAGTAACTGAAAGTAACAACATGATCCATTAATTGAACCACACTGCTAGTCAGTGGCGGACTAACAGGGGGGCGGAAGGGGCGGTCCGCCCCGGGCCTCCAGTCTTGGGGGGCCCCAAATGCCTCCGCGTTCCCCTGATCAAATCCTAAACAAGACTAAAAATGTCCTTCGTACCTACATAAATTTATCAAGACCAAAACACTACAGCCATCTAGAAATTTTACGCGGTACTATTCTTTTAACTTTGCTAAACGCGTTCAATACGTTGGGGGCATTCCCGTCTTTGTAGCGGGTACTTCTTTAGGAATCCTTGAATGAATGAAGTGCAAATAATTCACTCTTGTACGCCTACATTTACATTCACTACATTATATTTACGTGGAAAAATAAACATTGCCCTCATTTTTAAATTTTTAAATTTTTAAATCTGGGGGGTGCTGGCGGGCCTCATTCATCTTTACCGCCCCGGGCCTCTGACGGGCTTAGTCCGCCACTGCTGCTAGTTGAACTAGTGTAGAAATAGATATTAATGTAGTTTTTAAAGCTTAAGAGTTTCAAAATCTAGCCAGGGTGCAAGTCTAACAGATATATAACTAGTATTTTATTACGGAACCTTGGGGGGAAAACTGAAGTAATAGACGATACTTATCCTTCATCTGTGTGCTGTTTTCTAGGACTCTTTTTTTATTATTGACACTGGAAAGTTAGCAGATGGCACTTTCTATATTCGCCTGTCGGCCCTAGTCCAGTATATTACAATATCGATCGATAGGAACACAGACCCAGTAAATTACTTTTTTCAATAAAAATACCGGATGTCTTTTACCCCTATTAATTTTTACAACTCGCGTAGTCTCAAGCATTTTTCAATTCATTTTAAGCATTTTGTCTATGTAAAAGTACCGGTTCTCCCTTACCCCTATTATTTTTACAACTCTCATAGTCTCAAGCATTTTTCAATGCATGTTAAGCATTTCGTCTATGAAAAGTATCGGTGCTCCCTTACCCCTATTAATTTTTACAACTCGCGCAGTCTTTAGCATTTTTCAATGCATGTTAAGCGTTTTGTTTATGATAAGTATCGGTTCTCCTTTACCCCCATTAATTTGTATAATTCTCGCGCAGTCTTGCACGAGAATACCTTTGCACCTGATTGCCTGTAAAACCAATTGTTTTTTTTTTCTTAATTTGTGGCAACAAACAGCCATACATTCTAATATAATTGTTCTGTGGTTATAGTGAAATTATAAGAGACGACCTACAGTAATAGCAATTTAACTTGTGAGTTACAGAAAAACATTATAGAACAAGTATTATGCTTAAAATAAAAGGTTTTATCAATGATGCATTCTCAACGAGATTTCTTTTTCTTTATTAGCAACCACAACGTGTGGTAAAGCTAATATAGATATTATTAAAATTATCCAACAAACTCCTTTGATCTTAAAATTGAGCGTCAATAATATTGTCAGTACAAACAATAACAGTTTACCTTGGCTGAATGTTTTAATAGTGTGTGATTTGGCTCACCTGTGCATCAGGAATTTGAAGAAACAGTCCTTATTCCATTTTTAGATGAATCTGCTTTGATGAGTTCTGGCTGGCATACCAGGCAGAGGCCTATAGTATCGCATCGTCAAAGTTTCTACGGAAACGGAGCAGTGCCCCTTCCGGACGTAAAAACAAAATGTAACGATACGATTACGGATGTGTCAAAGTTCGTGTTTGCAAGGCAACGGTATTAAATACCCTAGATACACCACTTGCGCTCAAAATGTGTCCCAATCAAGAAGTGCTTGAACTGCACAAGTTCAAGTATAATGCGATTCAACTAAGAATAGGACCGACGGGGCGCCATATTTTGACGTCATAGCTGTCAATTCAAACCAAATAGGTAGGGTGAGCAAAAAAATGTTGCTATTTGATGAAACTTATTTACTAATATTAGGTGAGACAAAACATCAGATTTTTTAATAAAATTAATTTACTAAGGTTGAGAAAGAACACAACCGATTTTTAATAGTATTTCTTTATTAAGATTGTGTGAAAAAAAACATTAATCAGAATCTAGCTCTTCAATTTCGCTCAACTCTGCATTACCGCCGGAGAAGTTATGAATAATCATGCAGGTCACATACGAACATGCATCCTATATGTAAACGAAAGTTTTAAATCGAGTTTTTGAACGCAACATAAAGTGACATTTGGTTGACGATTTAGGTTATCAACCATTCATAGCCAAAGCTAAATAAATGGAAAAAAATCAACTAATATTAATCACCAACATTTGTTATTATTGTTTGTTTAAAAATGTTTGGTTTTTATTCTAGAATCGGCGGAGTGCTAAAAAAGTGTTTCGAGATTTTTTTGCAAACCGTACTTTTCAAGCGACATTTGACAGATGGAGGTCATTGGCTTTCCTATTCTTATTTGAATCGCATTATACATGAAAAAGGATAAGGCTGGGGATACACATGCCAGTAAATCGGGAAAGAAGCTGGCATGAAAGTTACTGGCATGTACGAGTAACTGGCACGCTGCAGATACATTGGCAAGTAGAACTGGCATGTAAGTTGTGCTCTACATGCCAGTATTAACATCGCGTATACACAGGACAATTCGTGAGAGTCACCCGTACCTACCTATTCTTGCGCGCCAAATGTGGATAACAATCGAAGTGTATTAAACAAAATCGTGTTGTTACTAGCATTTAATTCAGATTTAATTCTTCTTGAATTTTGCTGTAGGCATTCATCATCATCATCAGCCTATTAATCTCCCCACTGCTGGGGCACAGGCCTTCCCTATGGACGGAATAGGGAGATTGGGCCATGACCCACCACGCGGGCCCAGTGCGGATTGGTGGGTGTTAACGACTGCAGATGCAGCCGGGACCAACGGCTTAACGTGCCTTCCGAAGCACGGAGGAGCTCGAGATAGTAAATTTTTGGTCACCCATCCAATGACCGACCACTGCGAAAGTTGCTTAACTTCAACGATCGCAGCCGAACGCGCTAACCACTTGCGCCATCGAGCTCTTCCATAGTAGGCATTGGCACGTGCCATTTTGTTTTTATAAAGCGAGCTAGTCGGCTTCCAAAGACATTCGTATTCTCTGTACAAATGAATGAACTGTATAGTTTACCCATCTCCCCATCGTGCCATTTTGAATACAAAAACCAAAAAAAAAAATGGTTGCCTGTAAAGTCGGTTTTACGGGCGAAGATTTTACGTGAATACGTCTTTTTCTCGGTAGAATATTTATTGATATGAATATAATTAAATTGCACAATAGGAACAAGGAATTGAATGAAAATAAGAATTGCACAAATTTTAACTATAGAAATATATTTTGTTTACTAAAACATTGTACATGTAAACTTAAACTTAACACGAGAGACTCATCGTAACGTTACCGAGCGTTACACTTTTTCATAAGTGACTCCCAGCCGCAACCTAATTTAAGACGTTGTCACGTCAAAACCTTGATAAAACTTGACATCCGAAATCAAAACAAAAAACCTGCTCCTACGGCCACAAGGAGTCGGCTACTGGCATGCCCGTAGCTGTCGCGTCTGTTCACACGTGCCAGGTTAGCAGCCCCCCGCGTCTCCTCCCTCAACGGGCATGCAAGTAAATCAAATGTTGTGCTAGCTGCATGCATGCCAGTATGCCAGTATTACAGGCATGCCAGTTAGCATATACACATGACAGTAGCTGGCACGTCCAAGGAGCTGATATGCTAGTGTGCAAGCTACGGGCATGTGTATTCCCAGCTTTACTCATAAATGATGCTATATGTGCCAATTTACTGGAATCATAAAAACGCATTTCGAATTGTCCCAAAATATTTGAGGAGCTCGATGGCGCAATTGGTTAGCGCGTTCGGTTGCGATCGTTGAAGTTAAGCAACTCTTGCAGTGGTCGGTCATTGGATGGGTGACCACAAATTTTCTATCTCGAGCTCCTCCGTGCTTCGGAAGGCACGTTAAGCCGTTGGTCCCGGCTGCATCTGCAGTCGTTAGCACCCGCCAATCCGCACTGGGCCCGCGTGGTGGGTCACGGCCCAATCTCCCTATTCCATCCATACGGAAGGTCTGGGCCCCAGCAATGGGGACATTAATAATAGGCTGATGATGATTTGATAATTCAGCCTCATACTTATCATAATTCAAGTAAGGAATCTTTGCTTCCAAAGACGGAAAATGTTTCAGATCCTTTCTTTTCAATTGATCTATCATAAGATGCAATTTACTTTTGAATGCGTTTACTGCGCTAATCATCTCAATAATAGTTTTCCTTTACCTTGAAGCTTCATGCTTCTGTTTAAGTGCATTGTGATGTCAGTCAAAAATGCCAAATCAGTCGGCAGAGTGTTATTTTATTAAATAATATTTTTTTGTAGTTTAGTTAAGTACCTACTTATTAAAAAAAAAGATTCTCGGGATCTACTCAAAAAGCACTCGGTCGACTGTTTGAGCACCCCTGATCTAGGGTATTTAATATCGTTGTCGGAAGGACCTTAGATTGTCACTAGTGTGTTGTCTACCCTGAACTACCCCATCTTCTATCTACCCTATAGAAATTTGAAAACTTACTCACGTACAGAAATACAAGATCACTAAAAAACGGAGTGTAATTTCACCGTGGTAAACTGTAAAGTTTAAGGAAAATCAATCTATAGATATAAAACTCAAAGGTGACTGACTGACATAGTGATCTATCAACGCACAGCCCAAACCACTGGACGGATCGGGCTGAAATTTGGCATGCAGGTAGATGTTATGACGTAGGCATCCGCTAAGAAAGGATTTTGATCAATTCTACCCCCAAGGGGATAAAATAGGGAATGAAACTTTGTCAATTTTAAACCGATCGGGCTGAGACTTTGCATGCAGGTATAAGAAGAATCATAGATGAATGTCATTGTGTATAATACAAGCCTGAGTCTACACTTCAGCTCTACACCGAAGCGAAGCGAGGGCGGGCCGCTAGTATTACCTAAATATAATATTTTTCTACTTCGCGGACGAAGACGCGTGCAACGGCTAGTGTTTATGTTTACGTTATCTAAAATGCCCCTTCGTTTTTCAGCCCCTATTAAAATGAAACCATCAAAATTAAAAAACAAGTTGTTCAGAATATACTTAACCACGAAGTTTTGAATTAAGGAAGTCGTCATAAAAAAGTCTGGAAGGCTTACAAACACCCACGGGCTTATGAAGTTAAAAAAATGGAGGCAAAGAAATTAAAATTGCGGTTATTTTTCTCTCGAGATTTTTTATAATTTGTTTTCGTTTAATGTTTGACCCAGGTCAGTAAATTCTAGTCGCGGAAGAATCCCTAAACGGGGACCCCACGGCTTCGCATAAAGCAGTGTAGAAGGTATTCGCATAGGCTTGTTGAAAATATATTGATGTATCGATATATCGATATTTTTTGTTCGATATATCGATATTTTTTGCCGATATATTTTGATTCGATATATCGATACATCGATACAAAATAACCAATATCGAAATTCGTATCAAAAACGATATTTTTTTAATTATTAGCGGCATATCACGATTTAACTAAATTCGTATCTGGAAAAATCGTAACAGGATCTCAGATTAATGATATTCAACATATCTATGATCTGTGCTGTATTTAGTATTGCCTATGTCATCATTCGAAAATAGGGTCTATTTTTAGGGCGATAATTTTCGTTCCATTATTATTATTCCGCGTGTCATATTTCGTGAGCTATTTTAGAGTACGATATTTTTGGGAAAATTGGTCCGATATATCGATGTTTTTTTGGCGATATATCGAAGCCGATATTGATATTTTTTAAAAGATCGATGTATCGATATATCGATATTTTTTTCAACTTTCGACATCCCTATATTCGCAGGACTTTTTTAGCGGATATTATGCCGTAAAGCGCCCGATAGAGTTGCGGGGTCCTCGGTGGTCAGCCACTGGGGGGGTCCGTAAGACCTGCGGGAGCCAGGTGTGAGGTCCGCTCGGCGGTGTGCCTCTTTAAAGGCGGCGTCGTCTGTAAAAAGATTTTTTACCTGCGCTATAAAAAAAAAAGGTCAGTAAATTCTTAAATCAATGCAATGACGTTGTCTTCATTAAAAAATAAACATGAATTAGCAACTGTCGTGCGAATTCGGGGTGTTTGATAGTTTATGATATCTTAACATGCCATGGCATCATGAAATTGGGAATCAGATTTATTTTTTAATTTTTAGTAACCCTGACCACACCGGGTCCAAAAATTTTGAAAAAAATCACAGTACTTGTGCTCTACACGACTTGTAAGGGCATTGGGAATAAATCTACCTATTAAAGGTTATTAAAAAAAATTCATTGAACTTTGCATTTTTTCAAAACTAAATTTTTTTTTTCCAATACCAAGGTTTCCTAAATATTTTTACATCATCTTAAAACCCTTCTAATTCTGCGTATTGCTCTTTTACGTCCTCGCGCCGCGCAAAACTTTTTTTTTATAGATAGATCCGACAAATGACTCCACCCCACCTGATTTTAAGTGAAGGTGAAGTCCAGACGCGAAGATAGCTGATACAGCAGTTCTACCTGCCACACCAGCCATTCTCACCCTGCCGGCCTGCATGTTTGCCTCGTGAGATATCGAAAATTTTCTGTGAAAACACGATTTCCAAAATATGATTTGACTTCTAAAATAATTTTTACATCTTATAGCTCTTCAAATTCCGCGTCTTTTGAGCCCACATATGTCCATGTGGCCCTAAACCTCGGGGTATCACGGGCGAGTCTCACTTTCAGGGAAAATGACGCCTACTGGAGCGAACGAAAAATCATTTTCAATGTTAAAAATTGGATAGTCAGGAATATGAAATCTATCCATATATATAAAACTCAAAGATGACTGACTGACTGACATGTGATCTATCAACGCACAGCTCAAACCACTGAACGGATTGTAATGAACTTTGGCACAAATATAGCTATTATGATGTAGGCGTGGTCTAAGAAATGTTTTTTCAAAACTCACCCCTTATTAGGGGTAAAAGAGGAGTTTGATGGCGCAGGTGGTCAGCGCTTTGCGATCGTTGAAGTTAAGCAACTTTCGCAGTGGTCGGTCATTGGATGGGTGATCAAAGATTTACTATCTCGAGCTCCTCCGTGCTTCGAAGGGCACGTTAAGCCGTTGGTCCCGGCTGCATCAGGAGTCACTAGCACTCAACAATCCGCACTGGGCCCGCGTGGTGGGTTATGGCCAAGTTCTCTATTCCATCCATAGGGAAGGTCTGTGCCCCAGCTGTTAACATTAATAGGCTGATGATGATGATGATGAAGGGGTAAAACAGTGGTTCAAAGTTTGTCTTGGAAACCAATTTTCACTAGTAACTAGACTTGAAACGAATATTCGGTTATTATTCGGTATTCGGCCTATTCGGCTGCTTTTATTATATTTGGCCGAATACCGAATATCAACATGTTATTCGGCCGAATACCGAATACTTAAATAGTATATTTGGTCATAGAGAAATAATTGGTAAAATGAAAAATTAAAATCGATTGATTACGTATATATTCATATTTTCATTTCTGTTATTAATCATTTAAGTAGTCATTGGTACATAATCATCTTCTGAATTGGAAAAATGGAGGATTCTATGTATTTGAATTATTTTGGTAATCAAAATTTAGAAGGGTAAGATTCTCATTTCTTTTATAATCATTTATTAAGTAGTCATTGGTACATAAACAGATACATAATTTAATCATTTTCTGTATTAAAGAAGTTAACAGTTTTTAATTCATTCAGTCATGTGATGAATGGTTACATAATAGCAATAATTTAAAGTTTACGCGCCGTTTTTGGCCATATCTCAAAAGTTGGTTTTGTCATTTAGCCGCATTTTAGCTTGAGGCCGGCAGATTAGAACAAAACCAAGGAGCGCGAAACAATCACGTCTGTACAAGTTTTTGGCGCTAAAATCCAGCTGAATACTTTTGCCTAATATTCGGCTATTCGGTCTGGGGCCTCGCGGAATATTCGGTATTCGGTATACTGCCGAATATACTATTCGTTGCAAGTCTACAGTAACATTATGCTTATTCGCCATTTACTTCAATTTACTTCACATAAAAAACCAATACTGTTTACCATTGCAACAACGTAATAGCACACAAACAAAAAACTTAAACTGGGTCGAAACAAAAAAGCATTGAAAAACAACAACTTATTTTTTGTCTCGCTCTTTCATCAGCGAGGCCGGCACCAAGGTAGGTCGATGAACTATGACAGGGTAGCGTAGATAACGTCCAGTCTAGTCTTAATAGAAAGTATTTACTGTTCTTTTAAACTCGTATTTTTTTTGTTAATTTTGTTTGTTGATAATGGTAATACGTGAGGGATAGGAAATTCGGGAATACAGTACTCGTAAATGGACTTTTCAATCCATTTCAATTTGACGATCTCCGTGACCGAGTGGTTTGTACGCCGGGTTTCATGGCTGTCGCCGACTCGAGAGGTCCCGACTTCGAATCCCGGTGGGGGCAGATGTTTGTGTGATGAATACGAGCATTTGTACTCCAGTCATGGATGTTTAATATTTACTTATATAAATATACTTATATATGTACAGTATATGTATTTTATCCGTCACCCTAGTATCCCATAACACAAGCCTTACAGTGCTTACTTTGGGGCTAGGCTAATTGGTGTGATTGTCGGAAATATTTATTTATTATTTTCGAATAGGATAAAAAAGTTGGGTATTTCCACAAAATGATAGTACAGAACATAATCTCGAAACCTATACCTAGGAAATGGCACTCATATCTAGTTGTATGATTAACTATCGAGAATGAAACAGCACGAACAAAAATATAAACCAATATTAATTTGAATATTTCAATTTTAATGTTATAGCTATCTATATACACACATCAAAAGTGTCTAGGGATCAACATATATTTTTGCAATAACTTTTCTCCTGATTGATATTAATTAAAATTTTCTTTAAGGATTCATCAAATAAAGTGTTTTCGTTTGTCACAGTAACGATAAACCAAGTCACCTTTGCATTAATAAAGAAATTTGCCATTTTCCTAATAAAGGGATTTTTGACATTTGAACCACTAACACAAAAGTTCGAAAAAAAGACTGAAATAACAGTTTTCTCTAAAATTTTATTGGGTAACTTAAACAATTAATAATCCGTATTTCTACCGCGAACACTAACAACACAAGAACATCGGTTTGGCATACTCAAAATGAGTTCATCCAAATCACGCTGTGGAATGGCCGCCCATGTTCGTTGCAACAACAAAAAAAGGTCTCCTTGCGACTGGATACCCTCCATATTCGGCAGAGCTCTTCTCTGTAGCATATCCCATGCATGCTCAATCGGGTTCAAGTCTGGCGACTGAGCAGGCCAGGGCAGGACATTGATGTTAGCTGCGGCGAGAGTCTGTCTTACAACTCTTGCGGTGTGCGGTCGTGCATTATCATGCATTAACTGAAATAAGGGACCGATTTGCACTTGTAGAGGAACGATGACGTCTGATACAATCGTCTCAGCATAAATTTGAGCGTTGAGGTTGCCTCTGATCCAAATCAACTCAGTTCTTCCGCCGATCCAAATACCCGCCCATACCATGATGGTTCCACCACTATAAGGATGGACTTCCTGGCAGGATTTTAATCGCTGTTGGCGTCCAGGGGTTCTCCAGTGTCGTATACGTCTTGTATCCGGTCTCATACCAAAACGAGACTCATCAGAAAAGCACACGAAACGCCATTGTTCTTCTGCCCAATTTCTGTGTTCAAGAGCCCATTGATATCGAATCCTACGATTGTGCATTGCTATAGGTGGTACCCGTAGCGGTCTTCGGGAATGAAGGTTCACTTCATGCAAGCGGTTTCTGACTGTTTGGTCGCTAATTAAGTTCCCTGAAGAGTGATGAAGCCTCACGGCTAACATCATGGCGGTTATTGTTGGAGCTCTTCGAGTTAAGATTTGAATGTATCGGTCTTGTCTCCGTGTGGTGCAGCGATACCGTCCTCCATGGCGCTCAGCCACGGTACCAGTGCTTCGGTATCGTGTCCAAAGTCGACTGATAACACTCTGACTTGTATTCAGAGCTAAAGCCACAGTACGTTGCCGGGAACCAGCTTCTATCATTCCCACGGCTCTGAGCATTTCTTCCCTGCTTAAATGACGTCGCCGCTCCATAATAACGTTGGTTTTAATCAGTAGTAGGGAAACAGTAGCACTAATAATGTCTTCAATGCGTTGTATGTTTTTATAGGGAAAATATTGACAGCTGATTTTCATCTTTTACTCGAATTTGATTCACAGTTCCTGATTCAAATTATGAAATGCACCAAAAAGGATCCATATAAATTTATAAAATCATAAATTTATTACAAAGCCACATCTCAATCTCAAGAAATCCGCATAAAAATGCTTGATCCCTAGACACTTTTGATGTGTGTATATAAAACTCAAAGGTGACTGACTGACATAGTGATCTATCAACGCACAGCCCAAACCACTGGACGGATCGGGCTGAAATTTGGCATGCAGGTAGATGTTATGACGTAGGCATCCGCTAAGAAAGGATTTTGATCAATTCTACCCCCAAGGGGATAAAATTGGGAATGAAAGTTTGTATGAAACTTTGTCAATTTTAAACCGATCGAGCTGACACTGCATGCAGGTAACAGAAGAATCATAGATGAATGTCATTGTGTATAATACAAGCCTGAGAACAAAAACTGTAGTCTGAACTTCAGCTCTACATCGAAGCGAAGCGAGGGCGGGCCGCTAGTTCATAATGTAACTTAAACAACTTAAATTTGTATATATAAATATTTAAATATTTATATATACAAATTTAAAAATTAAATATTTTTAAGATGCAGTTACCCAGAGGGTGATACTGGGACCCTATTACGCCGCTGTCAATCTGTCTGTCAGTGGCTGTTTTTCTTCAATCCTAATAGTAGGGAGCCCAATAGCGGGGATTTTTGGATTTACTCGAGAGCGGCAGAATAATGTATGGGAGGCAACGTTGCACCTTGCGAAGTACTCGCATTTTTCTTTTGAGTGTGTATGCTGTTGGTCTCAGATGACCTTTATAGCGTCACCGGGTTTGGGGACGGCGAGATACTAAGGGGACCTCAAGCCGAGCATTGGCGAGTGCCTCTATAGATATCCCAGACGGATAGCATCTCCCCACGGGGGGAGTCTCCTCTCCGTCTGGAGCCCTTAGACCACTCGAACCTGAGGGGGTCGGCTCAACTTAGAGGGCGTCTCTGAAACTCGGATCTCGGCTCTATTTAGCCGTTGTCGTGTGGGGCGGGGAAAATCGCCCAGGTACGTACCTGTGCCTGGTATAGCGTGTCGTGGTGTAGGCCGGGTCTTCGCAATCTTATCCTTAAGAATTCCCACCATACCTGAGGCCTTTATAAAGGTCCGAATGTAATCCTGCGATTATTCGCAGGATTATAAGATCCCTGACTGGTCATTGTCCCCTAAACAAACACCTATATACAATAGGAGTTTAAGACAGCCCCCTATGCAGAGGATGCATGGAAGCAGAAGAAACGCCACAGCATGTCATCATGGAATGCAGGAGTGTGGCCGACCAACGGGCACGACTTCTCCAGTCACCAGAATCGTTTCCGGAAGCTTGCAGCAGTCTACCAAGGCTTTGCTTGGCTTGCTTTCCTTCTGGACCGATATAGGCTGGCTGGAGTAAGCGGGAATGTTTTGCACACGCACAATGGTCCAATAATTAGGACTAAGTGCGGAAACCGCCCTGAAGAACTAACTAACTAACTAAAAAGGTGCGAACGTATAGGGCAGCAAAAAA
This sequence comes from Chilo suppressalis, assembly GCA_902850365.2. Taxonomy (NCBI): domain Eukaryota; kingdom Metazoa; phylum Arthropoda; class Insecta; order Lepidoptera; family Crambidae; genus Chilo; species Chilo suppressalis. The sequence goes on from OU963922.1 coordinate 1,064,840, forward strand.
CATTTCAGAAATCAACCAGGAATTAAAGGCGCTTTCAAGTCGTCAGTCTTTTGAATAGGAGATATTGATAGTTGACGTGAAACTTCTTTTCGAACGGAAATGCGTCACGAGTTGGGTATTGCTATTTAAAAATTTGCAAAGTCCTGACAAAAAGCCGGACATTTCGATAAAAGTCCGGACATCAAAGCTCAAAGCTCGTTTGTTTTTAGACAATAACATATTCATTTACATTATTAATAATAATAAATAATAAATAAAGGTTTCCAACACTCACACCAATTAGCCTAGCCCCAAAGTAAGCACTGTAAGGCTTGTTATGGGATACTAGGGTAACGGATAGAATACATATACAGTACATATATAACTATATTTATATAGAAGTATATATTAAACATCCATGACTAGAGTACAAATGCTCGTATTCATCGCACAAACATCTGCCCCCACTGGGATTCGAGAGGTCCCGAGTTGGCGACACCATGAAACCCGGCGTACAAACCACTCGACGACGGAGTTCGTCCGTCGTATTAATGGCGCAAAACGCAACTCGACATGCAATTTAAAAAAAATCGTTATCTAAACCAGACAGTAGATTCATGTAGAATAACAGAAGAACAGGAGAAAATTCAGGAATACAGGAGATCTTCTGTATAACGGGAAACCTGGAAACATTGATTGTAGCCTATTTTATTTATTTATTTTATTTTATTTATTTACTCTTTATTGTCATTTACAACAAATGGTGGACTTAATGCCACATGGCATTCTCTACCAGTCAACCATCGGGCTAAGCAGAGAGAGACATTATGCGGTAAAGTAAATAAAAGCAAAATGTGAATGGAAAAAAAAATGATAAAACTACATGATACATAGTATAAAATTATAATACATAACATCTATAAATATACTTACATAACTACATATATATACATACATATTTATATATACGATAAATACCTAAATATATTCAATAATAAATACCACTATACTTACTTAAGAATACTATAATAAAACAAAATACAAATAATAATGAAATATAATACAATAATATTAATATTAGGCGGATTGACCAGAGTTAGCCTATATCATTCAATTTAACACAATAGCCAGAAACTCAGATTTATTTAAAAACTATCTACGAGTCACAAAGCAAGTCTCGTGTTTATAGATAAATTAGTTTTTAAGAAATTTGATTGTTAAGTAAGAAAATCCATCATATTCAAGGACAAAATCTATCGAGATATTTTTCGATAATCATGTTTACGGTCTAGTAAAACTTTAGCTTAGGAACTGAAGATATACATACATAAAAATCACATGTACAGCTAGGGTTGCCGGGTACTTTATTATAAAGTATTGTACGTTATTTCGGGTAATTGTACTCTATACTTTATGCCAACAATGAAGTACGCGGAAATACTTTATTTAATGTGATTTTATTACTTGGGGATTAAGTTTACATAAATATACAAAAAGAGGATAGGTCTTTATAATATGTCGCCCTTAGCTCATTCCTGCAACATTGTCGTGGCTGTATGGCTTTGTACGATGGCCTTTCCCATTGCGGATAAGACCTATAATTCTTAGTAGCCCCAAATTATTTATTAAAAGTTGCCTTAAGCAGCGTAAAATATATTTTTAAGCTTACCTACTAATTAAAGTGGAATAAAAAGTACTTTATTTTGGACATAATGTACTTTATTTTCTACCTTTAATATCTAATGTACTTTATTTGGACTTAAAAAGGTAGCAACCCTATGTACAGTATCTATGTAGGTATTCTATTAACAGCGTCAAAAATAATGATTTCACTACCTACTAGAGTTGCCAGATGCTGGCTTATCAATTCCGGGACATTTGCACCCCTACCCCCCCCCCCCCCCCCCCCCCCCTGAAAAAATAAAGCATCAAATCAAGCCCCCCATCACCCCCCAGAATTAAAAAACCATCAAGCAGGCCAGCGTTGTCATTCGTTATTAATTTATTTTGTTACGAAACTAGCACATTATCGCAATCCGAGACAATAAGATCTAATAGGGTATTTGACAGTATTAAAAATAAAGTGCCAATTGTTAGCATCTGTTTTTAGAATGAATGTCGGCAGGGGTTTTTACTATTTTTACAAAAAAAAATATTCATAATTTTACTAAAAACCCACGAAAAGATAATAGTTTTCTTATCTATTGTCACGTGACCCAAAACGCTTGGGATTGGCGGAGCCTAAAATGACGTCACACGCAAGTAAACTTCCGTGACATTACATTGTATCGTTTGACGTTTTAATAACAGTCGTGTTACGTCACACACTAGTAAGACGCCATATTGTCTAGAAAAACGTTTTCGGGCAACTTGAAAATTTAGTTTTTGATTTAGTTATTTTTACTGAAATACACAACAGAATGATGAATATCCACTTTTTACGGACTCCATAAACATTAGTCAATAACGTCAGATCGTTTTCTAAAACTTGTCAAATACCCTATTACTGGACACGGGACACGCGCAAAATTCCGGGACAATCCCGGATTTCGCGGCCGCGAAATCGAAGGCGCTGCCGCCCTAACGACAAATTATAAAACCTAGTGGTCATATACGTTCTTAGTTCTTCTGTCAAAGACTCATTGTTTATGTTTCAAGTGCATGGTAGTGCGTGTAATGTAATGTTTTATTTATTCAAATTCAATATCGTTTAGGCTGTTACCTACGTAAGCATTTATGGACGTCTAAGCTACCTACCTACACCTCAATGAGGTGTAGGTAGGTACCTCATGCATCGGTTCGCAATTCTACGGCGAGAGACCTTGTAATGAGATCTACCTACAAGAAACTCAGCAGGGGCTGTTTTTTCTCTGACTGTTTTTTATATTATACAGAGACAAATTGGAAAATTACCTATTTCAATTTGTGATCATTCTGGCAGTCATCTTTATATAATTTGGTATATACAATGGTTGACCTACGTTTTCAAGCTGTGTCCTACAGTATAAATACAGATTATTACAATAATATTAATTTATTCCATGTATCTTTATAGGTACATTCAGATGGTTGATTGAGGTGTAGTTTTTTTTTGAGTGTGTATGCTGTTGGTCGCAGATAGGGCTGCCATCCGTCCGGGTTTCCCCGGATTTGTCCTAGTTTACGGGGCGTCCGGGGAGCGTCCGGGCGGGGTTTCGTTTGTATTCCGGGTTTAAAAATTTCCTGTTTTGGGTCGCCAATTAATCCGTCAATTTAAATGTCTTTAAAAATAAATAAATCTATTCTAACACTGTAACCATAAATGTTGACTTCCAACAAAGATCAGCTTTGTCGCCCATACTGTCCGCAATAACAGCATTCATTGCTATGCGGATTACAGCACTGAAACTTTTTACACTGGCCGGTCAAACATCCCTCGGTTGAAAGAAGAAGGGTGTAAAGACAGACTTGTGTCCGAGATTGAGATGTTACTGGATCAAGTCTCAAATTGGAGCTAACAAAATTTGATTGGATTGTATTTTAATAAAAATGAGATATTTTAAATCAGCAACGATAGGGTCGTTAAATAGTTGAGTCTTTGTTTGGGAGTTCTTCTTTACGCGCCGGACAGGTGGCCAGTCCACACTTATCTGTGCCACCCGCCCGCGCTTTCTCAGAACGCTGCACGCCATCGAGTTATTCCCTTAAAAGCGTTTAAGGGAATAACTCGATGGCGATTGAGCCTGTCCCTGGACATGTTTGGCTTTTTGTCCGGTCAAATATGTACGTGTTTGGCCTGTCCGGGCTTTTGTCAGGCTTTATGTCAGAGTGGCGATTCGTACGACGATGGGCGAACGAGCGTCCTAGCGGACAAAAGAGCAAACTGTTGGCGCGCGCGGCGTCACATAAATACTTTTTTGGCAATAAAAAAGATATGTCCGGCTTTTAGGGCAAAATGTCAGGCCTTATATAGTAGGCCGGGAGGCTGCTAGGTGCGGAGACGCGGAAGAATCCCTAAACGGGGATCCCGCGGCTTCGCGCTAAGCAGCTTAGAGGGTGTTCGCAGGGTTTTTTAGCGGATGCGAGGAGACGTGGGCGACCGGGAGGGGGGAGAGGGACGGGAAGAACTACGCTTCCCCTCCCGGCCCTCCCTCCCAGGAACGGCGGCCCTCCTCATGTGGTTCTGTCTGCAAGGGGAGGGTGGCGGAGGGCTTTAGCTTTCCGCAGCGGATGGGGGGCGTTATGGTGGGCACTAGGCCGCGTACCCAGCCCCCACGCACGGGCCGTCCTGCGCACGTCTGCGGGGTCCCCGCGATACCCCGGGACACCCCTGCCGCGGAGCCCCGGCAAGGCCGGGAGGCTGCTGGGTGTGGAGACGCGGAAGAATCCCTAAACGGGGATACCGCGGCTTCGCACTAAGCAGCTTAGAGGGTGTTCGCAGGGTTTTTTAGCGGATATTACGCCGTAAAGCGTCCGTAAGGGTTACGGGGTCCTCAGTGGGTCCTCTGCTGGGGCTCGTAAGGCTTGCGGGAGCCAGGTGTGAGGTCCGTTCGGCGGTGTGCCTCTTAAAGGCGCCGTCGTCTGTAAATAGTATTTTTTGCCTGCGTATAAAAAAAAAGGCCTTATATAGTGCGCAGTCTGGCCTTTGCATTTTATGGCCTGAAAACGCTAGTCCCGCGGGACATTTAATTATGATTTAAAAATCGGGACGTCTGGCAACTCTGCCCCTAGACCACACGAACTTGAGGGGGTCGGCTCAATGAAGTCCAGACAGTGACATAGCATTTGTACTACACGGTGAAACAATACCAAAAGCACCTGTAGCCATGGTTACGAGAGACCTTGACCCCAAGGTCGCGCCGTGACCTCGCCACATTGTGCAGGGTGTAACCTTAATACCAGCCAGCCTGGCAGACTGTTGGAGCGACGGGACTGACCGACACGACACGTGTGAGGAAACGGTCAAGCGTGAGTCGGGTGAGAGCAGGGTTGGATTTTGTACTATAATTCTATTATTTATACTATGATTTCGCCCTTTGTACTATATACTATCCACATCTCAGGAGAGTACGCTTAAATACTATAATTTAAAGTTTGCTCTCGAATGTTTAGTTTTGCGTCATATTATGAATATTTCGACCGTGCGTGTATCCAACTGAATTCTGATCTTGCGATGTTTGCTGTGTTGGTGGCCGGGGATTCCCCGATTATCCTCCGCAGTACACTTCTCTCTTTCCACTAATCTCGTCCCTTCTATTCCATTCGAAACTCAATCAAAGTTTGCTCAATGTTTTAACAATTGCTTGCGAGTTTTTGTGTAAAATAATACGTTAATGGCATCAAAAGCGGTAGCAAAAGTAGAAATTGTACTGATTTAATTCCTACTGAGGGTATGATGATGAGATGAAATGCCAAGGATGAAGATAGAACTAATAGTAATATTCAAGAACTCATAAACTTATAAGAGGAGCAAATTTTGCCTTAACGGGAGATGATTTTATTTACTATTATATGTTACTAGTGTACTAACTAGTGGCCCGCCCTCGCTTCGCTTCGGTGTAGAGCTGTAGTGTAAACTATATTTTGTTCTCAGGCTTGTGCTATAAACAATGACTTTATTTATATAATTACACGTGTTATAGTGAGTCAACTATAAAAGATAGACATATGCTGTTGCGGGATATTTTTTAGACAATTTTATGTAGAATATTTCCGTCATATATGATTTCTATGTAACTTTAACCATTAAGGCTGCACACGCGACGGAAGCTTAAAAAATGGAGTAACTTCTCCCGTTTTCCCAACATTTCCCTTCACTACTCTGCTGCTATTGATTGTAGCGTGATGAAAAGTATACTATAACCTGCCCAGGAGTATGAAGAATAATTGTACCAAGTTTCGTTAAAATCCGTCGAGTAGTTTTTGTTTCTATAAGGAACATACACACAGACAGGCAGATAGACAAAAATTTTACTGATTGCATTTTTGGCATCAGTATCGATCACTAATCACCCCCTGATAGTTATTTTGAAAATATATTTCATGTACAGAATTGACCTCTCTACAGATTTATTATAAGTATAGATAAAAAAATAATGAAAGTGTACTTTTTATTTTATTTATAAATAGTATCCTTTTCATTTTTTTGTGCTATCTTTTTCCACATACCTAAATCCAACACTGGGTGAGAGCATGGACGGAGCTAGAGGGGGGCAATGCCTAGAAAGTTTTCGAGAGTTGAAATAATGACTATTAACATTTAAAACACCAGATACATTAAAATGACACTACTTTTTGGTGGTGTTATGATTCTGTTCGTAAGTTAGGTTCCAGGGCTCGTCGGGGTAGGGATTTTTGGCGTCGCAAATATGGTTTCCATATCTCAGGATTTGTCCTGAGATTTCAGGATCTTTGGACTCTTCTCATGATTGCGGCTGGATTTTGCAAATCTCATGAAATCTCAGGATTTTTGAATTTCCAATAAAATACAGCTTACGTTTTAAAGATCTTAATAAAAAGTTAATATTTGCACAATTAAAATCAGTAATTTATTACTTAATCAGTTTTATCATACCTAATATCTGAAGATACATTTTTAAGTAAAGTTTTTTCTTTAATTATGGATTCATATAATGCCCCCACATGTCAAGCTCTTCAAATTATGTTGATTTAAAAGAATAAGCAGAGTATAAACGATAATATTACGACTTTTTAAAATTGTTAAGTACGTTAGAGAGAAAATTCTCAAACTGTAAAAAATCCAGGATTTTTCAATGGAAATCAAGCCTTTTCTCCGAACTTTTGATTTAGGCTGAGCGCAGATTAGAGTCAAGACAGTCTCAAGACAGACTATTGCTTAACAAAAATTACGAAGATGCGCACATTCGAAATGAGACGTCTCATAGACAAAAAAGTCTTATGTACACAAGAACTGCAAAGCGACAAGTCTGACTAACGACTGTCCGCTTCCCTTTGTAATGTATGCGAGGGCGCACACCAATGACAAAATTGTCTAGCGATTAGGGATGATAATCGATACTGAAAGCATGTATAATACATACGATAAAATAAGTAATCTAAGGGTCCATAAATTTTGACAAATTATCAAAGATAGATTAATACATTCATTCGAAATTACTGGTAAAACTTTCTGGGCTGGTGCCTTAATTTCTATATAATAAATAATCGGTGAAATCTATTCTGATACTGATGAAAATGGTGTGTGTCGCATCGTAGACAAAACAGTTTCGTCTTGGTGTGCGCCTTGTGGTAGACACAACTGTTTCTTTTTAATTGTAAAGCTGTCTCGTCTATGTAAGACAAGATTGTCTAACAACTGTCGTGACTCTAATCTGCGCTCAGCCTTAATCATCTGGTAGCCCTAGTCGCAAGCGTCTATATGCTATGGTAGTATAGAGTTCTACCCAGAAGGGATAGAACCTAGGGGCGTAGACGATAATTAAAAAAATACTGATAGAGATAAATTATTTATTTTATTTTATCATTCAGGCGATTATAAAGAATTTTATCTAAATACGAGAGGAAGTTCTTGGTGCCTGAAGATCTAATCTAGAATGGAACCTTCTATCAAAAGACAGACGATTCCTTATTTCAAATCTTAAAATCATGACATTAACTTTTTTTAATATAACTGCCAACCGTAGGCATTGCAAAAGCAAAGAGTTTACCTAAACAAGGAGGTTATAACGTCAAGGACGTTACATCCCTCCGGCACCTCTAAAAAAAATTGTTTTGTCATACCAGATGACCGAACAAAATTTTTTTTTCCTACCTACTACATCGAGAGGGTTGATGAAGATGGAGACCAGGACCACATTCGACGGAAAAGGTGATGTAACCGATTTCTTTCGTCAATTTAATATCATCGCCGCTATCAATAATTTCAACGAGGATACAAAAAGAGTTGTGTTGTCGGCATATTTGAGTGGACCTGCATTGTTATTTTATAAAAATATTAACGAGTCTTGTGAGAATTTTCAGATCTTAGAAAAGAAAATTTGTGATGAATTTCCATCATCGATAAATGCGTTGGAAAAATTTTTCTCACGAAGACAAGGCTTGTCAGAAGAGCCATTGACCTTTTTTTATGTATTGGATGAGCTGGCCACAAAAGCGGGAGCTGTCATCGATGACAAATGCTTCATTAGACAGTTCTTGAAAAATGCGAATTTAAATACAAAAAATCTTTTCGCATTTCAGTTATATAGTGATAAAACACATTTAAAAAATATTTTACGTCAAGCACAGGATATTTTCGGAGACGAAAGTGCCGAAATTTGTTGGAATCTGCCGATCCAACCATCGTTTGTTACACCAATGACAAACTTCGAAGCGGCGAAAATTTCGCCTATAATAAGGCATGAAGAAGAACAAGAGAAGGAAATCAACTTCATTTCCTCCCAAAGTGTCCTTTCTCATCCCATTGTCCCTCCCGAACACATGATTCCCCGCACTTTTTGTTCCAGTAACACGAACAAAAAGAAGTATAAATCAAAGAAGAAGAAGCATCCAAAGAAAATTTTTTATGAAGAAAATGTTATGACGATGGCTGATGGACAAGATTTTCATTCCCAACCGTCAGAAAACAACAATCAGCATACAAGTGAGTCCAAACCTTTAATTAATATAACGTGTCGTGATAAGGAGTTTGTAGGGCTCATTGATAGTGGTGCTGCAGTGTCTGTTGTGTCGAAGGACACAGTTAATAGAATTCATCAACGAATTGATGAAAGCGATATGAAGTTGAAAGCTGTCGATGGTAAAGAATTGTCAGTTATAGGGAAAGTCAACCTAAAATTATTGATAGACAATGCGTTATTCATTCAAGATTTTCTTGTGGTAGAGAATATTAGGCATAACCTCATCTTAGGACAGGATTTCTTTCTTCGAAATAATGCGATAGTAGACTTTTATAATGAACAATTAATAATCAAACATATTAAGTGCAAGTTTAAAAGACAATATACACAAAAGAATAATGAAAGGAATAGTGATATTTCGGTGTATGATGAAAGTTTATATTATGCCGAATAGGTTGATAGTATTATAATATTGTGTTACTAATGAGATTTTATTTCAGTTTATTGTTTATATGAATGTTTTAAAGCAATGGTGGTATGTAAATAAGGTTCAATACAATAGTCATTTTAGAATTTTATTCCAAAAGTATATTAAATATAAACTTTGTCATTTTATTAGAAATTTTTTTCAATACACATATTATAAGGAACTTTTACACATTTTGTTTATGACAGATCAATAGGTAGTATCATTAAAGTATTTTCATTTCTTTTAATTGTTAGCTTTAGTGTAATTTGTTGAGTAGGTGGATTATAGATATGGTAATAACCATAAGAATGATAGGTAACGGGTTCGATTCTCTGTTCAAATTATTCAATTGACTTTGAATATGATCATTGATAGGATTAATTCAGTATTAGGATAGAATATATATAGTTAGTAATGTATAATAGGATAATATAGGTCCATAAAGAAAATTCCCTTATTATAAAAAAGGAAACGGGTTCGATTCCCTGTAAGGTTAAAAAAATAAATAAATGAATAATAATGTTATACTTTGAAAATTTACCCAACTATGGAAAAGAGGCTATAAAGATTTATCATAAATGTTTTCTTGAATATTAACTTACCCGATTGAAGTAAAATGGTGTAAAGAATTTTACTAATATTTTCTTGATTGTTTTATGTACTACCACATGATGCGGACTTCCCGAGAGAGAGCAGGCTGGCGCTCATGCAGACGTCAGCGATACTGACGATGATCCACCCTGAAGATGATGGAGACACCCTCTACGAATTCGCGTCGTTTTCGTTTCAATTTGGTCGCGTCGCGTTCGTCAAAATCGTCACTTGTAGTAGTTTGACTTGGGGGTAGGGAACCCTTAGTATTCCATGGGAATTGGGTTTAATCTTGTTTGATGCTAGATGTCCTTACCCAAAATTTCTATTACGTTTGCGCATCATGGGTGTCTAATAAAGTACAAGACAATAAAGTGGTGGATCACGTCTGTATCTTTATTAAAGATGTACGAAAGTAAACATTATTTATAAATTCTTTTAGGTTTTGCTCAAATCCAGTTAATGTTTACGAATCTTAGGAAATAGTTTGAATTTCGTTTCGTACATCTACTTAGTATGGGAAGTAATGAAGTTTCAAAATATAAATTTTCTTGATATTTAATGGTTTAATAAATGGGATAGGGTAAAGTTTTGTTGATAGATGGAAAAAAAAAATTGCTTGGGTAATTTAAGTTATAGCTAGGGTTAGCTTTGTTTTTTTGTTTTTGCCGACTGATGTCGATGTAAAGTAAAGTAAAGTTAAGGTTAGGAGGGAGATGTGCGAGGGATTTTGTTAAGGTTTTGCTCCCGTAAAGTCTTTGCAATAAAACTTTGCAAACAGTTAGGGTTCTTTTCCCGTAAAGTTTTTTTTTTGCAAGTTTTGCAAACTTATTGTGAGGGCTAGTCTGTAGTAAAGGCCACCTCCCAGTTGTATTTATGTCCTTAAGCAGGTAGGGATTTTAGATAGGACTGTCGAACCCTCTCGATGTAGTAGGTAGGAAAAAAAAATTTTGTTCGGTCATCTGGTATGACAAAACAATTTTTTTTAGAGGTGCCGGAGGGATGTAACGTCCTTGACGTTATAACCTCCTTGTTTAGGTAAACTCTTTGCTTTTGCAATGCCTACGGTTGGCAGTTATATTAAAAAAAGTTAATGTCATGATTTTAAGATTTGAAATATGGAACCTTCTATCAAAAGACAGACGATTCCTTATTTCAAATCTTAAAATCATGACATTAACTTTTTTTAATATAACTGCCAACCGTAGGCATTGCAAAAGCAAAGAGTTTACCTAAACAAGGAGGTTATAACGTCAAGGACGTTACATCCCTCCGGCACCTCTAAAAAAAATTGTTTTGTCATACCAGATGACCGAACAAAATTTTTTTTTCCTACCTACTACATCGAGAGGGTTCGACAGTCCTATCTAAAATCCCTACCTGCTTAAGGACATAAATACAACTGGGAGGTGGCCTTTACTACAGACTAGCCCTCACAATAAGTTTGCAAAACTTGCAAAAAAAAAACTTTACGGGAAAAGAACCCTAACTGTTTGCAAAGTTTTATTGCAAAGACTTTACGGGAGCAAAACCTTAACAAAATCCCTCGCACATCTCCCTCCTAACCTTAACTTTACTTTACTTTACATCGACATCAGTCGGCAAAAACAAAAAAACAAAGCTAACCCTAGCTATAACTTAAATTACCCAAGCAATTTTTTTTTTCCATCTATCAACAAAACTTTACCCTATCCCATTTATTAAACCATTAAATATCAAGAAAATTTATATTTTGAAACTTCATTACTTCCCATACTAAGTAGATGTACGAAACGAAATTCAAACTATTTCCTAAGATTCGTAAACATTAACTGGATTTGAGCAAAACCTAAAAGAATTTATAAATAATGTTTACTTTCGTACATCTTTAATAAAGATACAGACGTGATCCACCACTTTATTGTCTTGTACTTTATTAGACACCCATGATGCGCAAACGTAATAGAAATTTTGGGTAAGGACATCTAGCATCAAACAAGATTAAACCCAATTCCCATGGAATACTAAGGGTTCCCTACCCCCAAGTCAAACTACTACAAGTGACGATTTTGACGAACGCGACGCGACCAAATTGAAACGAAAACGACGCGAATTCGTAGAGGGTGTCTCCATCATCTTCAGGGTGGATCATCGTCAGTATCGCTGACGTCTGCATGAGCGCCAGCCTGCTCTCTCTCGGGAAGTCCGCATCATGTGGTAGTACATAAAACAATCAAGAAAATATTAGTAAAATTCTTTACACCATTTTACTTCAATCGGGTAAGTTAATATTCAAGAAAACATTTATGATAAATCTTTATAGCCTCTTTTCCATAGTTGGGTAAATTTTCAAAGTATAACATTATTATTCATTTATTTATTTTTTTAACCTTACAGGGAATCGAACCCGTTTCCTTTTTTATAATAAGGGAATTTTCTTTATGGACCTATATTATCCTATTATACATTACTAACTATATATATTCTATCCTAATACTGAATTAATCCTATCAATGATCATATTCAAAGTCAATTGAATAATTTGAACAGAGAATCGAACCCGTTACCTATCATTCTTATGGTTATTACCATATCTATAATCCACCTACTCAACAAATTACACTAAAGCTAACAATTAAAAGAAATGAAAATACTTTAATGATACTACCTATTGATCTGTCATAAACAAAATGTGTAAAAGTTCCTTATAATATGTGTATTGAAAAAAATTTCTAATAAAATGACAAAGTTTATATTTAATATACTTTTGGAATAAAATTCTAAAATGACTATTGTATTGAACCTTATTTACATACCACCATTGCTTTAAAACATTCATATAAACAATAAACTGAAATAAAATCTCATTAGTAACACAATATTATAATACTATCAACCTATTCGGCATAATATAAACTTTCATCATACACCGAAATATCACTATTCCTTTCATTATTCTTTTGTGTATATTGTCTTTTAAACTTGCACTTAATATGTTTGATTATTAATTGTTCATTATAAAAGTCTACTATCGCATTATTTCGAAGAAAGAAATCCTGTCCTAAGATGAGGTTATGCCTAATATTCTCTACCACAAGAAAATCTTGAATGAATAACGCATTGTCTATCAATAATTTTAGGTTGACTTTCCCTATAACTGACAATTCTTTACCATCGACAGCTTTCAACTTCATATCGCTTTCATCAATTCGTTGATGAATTCTATTAACTGTGTCCTTCGACACAACAGACACTGCAGCACCACTATCAATGAGCCCTACAAACTCCTTATCACGACACGTTATATTAATTAAAGGTTTGGACTCACTTGTATGCTGATTGTTGTTTTCTGACGGTTGGGAATGAAAATCTTGTCCATCAGCCATCGTCATAACATTTTCTTCATAAAAAATTTTCTTTGGATGCTTCTTCTTCTTTGATTTATACTTCTTTTTGTTCGTGTTACTGGAACAAAAAGTGCGGGGAATCATGTGTTCGGGAGGGACAATGGGATGAGAAAGGACACTTTGGGAGGAAATGAAGTTGATTTCCTTCTCTTGTTCTTCTTCATGCCTTATTATAGGCGAAATTTTCGCCGCTTCGAAGTTTGTCATTGGTGTAACAAACGATGGTTGGATCGGCAGATTCCAACAAATTTCGGCACTTTCGTCTCCGAAAATATCCTGTGCTTGACGTAAAATATTTTTTAAATGTGTTTTATCACTATATAACTGAAATGCGAAAAGATTTTTTGTATTTAAATTCGCATTTTTCAAGAACTGTCTAATGAAGCATTTGTCATCGATGACAGCTCCCGCTTTTGTGGCCAGCTCATCCAATACATAAAAAAAGGTCAATGGCTCTTCTGACAAGCCTTGTCTTCGTGAGAAAAATTTTTCCAACGCATTTATCGATGATGGAAATTCATCACAAATTTTCTTTTCTAAGATCTGAAAATTCTCACAAGACTCGTTAATATTTTTATAAAATAACAATGCAGGTCCACTCAAATATGCCGACAACACAACTCTTTTTGTATCCTCGTTGAAATTATTGATAGCGGCGATGATATTAAATTGACGAAAGAAATCGGTTACATCACCTTTTCCGTCGAATGTGGTCCTGGTCTCCATCTTCATAAAACTACTTCTTTCTTGATTTAAAATTATTTTTCACTCGCGATACTTGAAACTAACGCGGCGCGTCCACCATATAGAGTTCTACCCAGAAGGGATAGAACCTAGGGGCGTAGACGATAATTGAAAAAATACTGATAGAGATAAATTATTTATTTTATTTTATCATTCAGGCGATTATAAAGAATTTTATCTAAATACGAGAGGAAGTTCTTGGTGCCTGAAGATCTAATCTAGAATGGAACCTTCTATCAAAAGACAGACGATTCCTTATTTCAAATCTTAAAATCATGACATTAACTTTTTTTAATATAACTGCCAACCGTAGGCATTGCAAAAGCAAAGAGTTTACCTAAACAAGGAGGTTATAACGTCAAGGACGTTACAGTAGCCATTACGTTTGGTAGAAATTTGGAGAAATATTACGATTCTTGTGAAATTCACAAATGAGGAGCTCGATGGCGCAGGTGGCTAGCGCGTTCGGCTGCGATCGTTGAAGTTAAGCAACTTTCGCAGTGGTCGGTCATTGGATGGGTGACCAAAAATTTACTATCTCGAGCTCCTCCGTGCTTCGGAAGGCACGTTAAGCCGTTGGTCCCGGCTGCATTTGCACTCGTTAGCACCCACCAATGCGCACTGGGCCCGCGTGGTGGGTCATGGCCCAATCTCCCTATTCCATCCATAGGGAAGGCCTGTGCCCCAGCAGTGGGGACATTAATAGGCTGATGATGATGATGATGAGATTCACAAAAACTAACTACAATGGATTGTGGATTTCGAATGTCATGAAGTGGTTGTTCTAACTTCATGCACGCGACGTCACGGACGGAAGCTAGTTTCAGAGTGAATGCAAGTTTAAGTCCTAGAAAAAATTCCAAGCTATCGTGCTAGATTTTACATTTGATACACGCTGGTTTTCAAGGTGAATATGCCGGACGAGGAGTTGGATTCGTCCATCGAGGGTTCCGTATAAATTTTTACGTACACGACTTAAAAGGTCATATACACGACATGTCGTGTGAGGCGGGTCGTTACGTTCCCTAAAATATGGTTGAGCGAAGCGATGGCTGGTTCATGCGTCATGCTCGTGAACGGGTGCTGCCAGCGGAGATGAGTCTGCCCTAACTACTTTGATATTTAAGATTTAAATGTATAATTACACCTATTATAAAAAACTCTGTTTGTATTTATACTGTGTGACACAGCAATCAAAATGCAGGTGAACAATTAATGTATAATTTCACATTATGTAATGAAGGGTGACTTCATGAATCATCTCTGAAGTCATTTTTCAATTTGACGACTCTGTAAATGATAAAACAGGGAGAAAAAAACAGCCCTTGCCGGTTCTTCTCAGTACAAGGTCTCCCGCCGTAGATTTACGAACCGATGGCGTAGCTTCTATGTGCCTGTAACAGCCTAAACTGAATAAATGATTTTGATTTGATTTGATTTATATCTTTTTTTTTCACGATAATTTAGAAGTTTGGTTTTGTCACGGCTTCTAAGGAAGTAGACTTGAGTTTATGGTTTAACTAGCTGCGCCCAGCAGTGTTACCCGCGGTTTATTAGGGATATTTTCCCGCAGTAAAACGTAGCCTATGTGTTAATCCAGGTTGTCAGCTAACTCCATTCCAAATTTTATTGAAATCGCTCTGTTTAGACGTGAAGAAGTAACAAACATACACACTCACAAACTTTCGCCTTTATAGTATTAGTGTCTTGACACAGACGGACAGTTGGACAGACGGTCAACAAAGTGGACCTATAGGGGTTCCGTTTCTTCCTTAGGAGTTACCTACGGAACAATAAAATTAAATGTTAAAAATTTTTTTGACAACAATATTTTTTTCTTTGCGTAGGCAAGACCTGGTCTTTTTATTAAACGCGTGGCATGACAACCCAATCTTTGTTTTTCGGGTTTTCTTGTTTTTAAATGTTTGACGCACCGTTAAAGCGACCTCGCACAGGCCCTGCCAGTATACCAGCGCTGACATATGCTATATGCTACTGTTATGATGGCCAATAAAGATTTTTTCATTTAATTTTATTTCATTTCAAGTTTTCAGTGCAAATAGAAATTTCCTTTCTTAAGCTTTCTCTGTGAATTCTGTTCGCACTCTGTACTCGTTCCGTGATCAAGTTGAGCGTCATTTCGTATTCTTACTTTGAACATACCTCTTTCTTTCTTTATTTATTACGTGGCATCATTAAGCGCTTTGTACCGACTATACCACGGCGAGTGTTTTGAGGAGTTATTCTCGCTTATCCCTCCATCACCATTTCTTCAGAGGACCACGCGCCATCCGCCTGGAATACTTCTAGAGGCACTCTCCAATTCTCGGCTTGAGGTCCCCTTAGTATCTCGCCGTCCCCAAACCCGGTGACGCTGTAAAGGTCATCTGCGACCAACAGCATACACACTCAAAAAAAATTTATGCGTAGGGAAGGCGTGTGCCCCAGCAGTGGGTCATCAAAACACTGACGCTGGTGATGATTTTCCCTTACATAATGTAGTGATTACATTAGGTCGTTTCATTACCCCAACGAGTGCCAATTTACCAGTCCTTTTGTTTACCCGACACAGTCTTTTAGAATTCCAGTGTAAATATTGCTTCGGGGGCCCGAATTCGAGTAATGTCTTTCGTGCACCCGAAACTTACCGTATTCGGGTCCAAAGTAATTGCGGCATAAAGCAAAATTGATCGTCTTTTATCAATTCCACCTTACAATTCCTATCACAAATGTGGCCGTCATTACACACCCGTAAATTACGTCGCGACCTCAACACTGGATCCAACCTTGACCCAGTGGGTCGCGGCCTCGGTTCACTCAGTACCGCAGTTCCAAGGATGCGGCGACATCTCCACGGCCCCGGGAATGTTCATAAGCTTTTCTAACTTTCGTATTGAAGGTTAAAATTATATGAGCGCTAGCGACCGCTTGTGACTGCGTGCGCGGGAACTTTAATTTTTTGCAAATCCCTCAGGAACCTAACTTTTTTTCGGGATAATAAGTATCCTATGTCTCAAACCAGGGCGTAAACTATATGCGTACCAAATTTCATCCGAATCTGTTTAGCAGTTTTTGCGTGATAGAGTAACAAACCTACATATTCATTTGGGTAGATGTAGAGTTTGTAGTTTGTTAAAATAATAATGCTTGCTAGCTTCCGCCCGCGACTTCGTCCCTTTCGATTTTCACTTTCTTTTTTTTCCCTTGGTCGTCACGGTATAACATTAACCTTATTTTAGGGTTCCGTACCTCAATCAAAAACGGAATAAAAAAATTGCTAATGTCCATTTCACTTTGCTTTTCCATTTACCTAAAACATTTTATATAAATACTCCCAAGTTCAAGCAGTGGGGTCATAAGGTGACAATTATGAAAATATGTTGCTTCTGTATCTACGTCTGGGTTTTACAATCAGGGCGTTATCGCTGTTCGACCGTCATCAAGCTTAATCCTTTGTTTATAATACTTTTGTCAGTGTTTGATTTTCTTTATCGCAAACAGATAATGTGATCCTTATCGGCTGATTCTTTTCTAAATAATCTGTGAACCGCGGACTGTAAGTATAACTTCTGCCACTTTCAATACTGCCACAGCCGTTGGCTGTAAAAACCCTATTTATTTGTCTAAAGTAAATTTGAAGAAATTGCGGCTTCATTACTATTATCGACAACTACAAACGAAGACTTAACTTATTACAGCAATAAACAATATGGGATCCAACATACAACCTTGTTAGACTTCAAAGCTTTCACAAAAACTTTAGAATGTTGACAAAAGCTAATTGCATTTTCTCGTTGTACATAATCAGTGCTGTTATTTTTTTTAATCAGCTGATTATATCAGTAAAATAAATAAAATTATCTAAACGGCGTTGCTTCCTTCGATAAGATTAGATATAAAATGGTATGTTGTGCACGTGTTATAGCAAGCTATGTAGTATTTGTATTTGCATATTATATTTTTTTTATTTAGAATTGTAAGTTTATAAAAAGTCACATATTTAAATAATTACCAAAAAATACCTAGGTTACCAAATTTTAGATAATCATTTAATTAATTCCCTTAAAAAAATGATACGTATATAGTATATATAAGGTAATTATATAGAGGGTAATTATATATATCCTAATTATTCTGATATTCCCAGTAGCACCACGGACTACAGAGTAACATAGATGCCAAGGACTATTTCGCTATTTCATAGTGATGACTCACCATTCAAATCGTTCTACCTATATGACATGCCTATGCCCGATTTGGCAAAAAGTTTACGTTTACAAAAGGGAAAGCTGCGTATGGCTACTCCTCTCCCGGCCACGTCCGTGTAGCTCTATGGGTATTCCCCGTTAGTAAATGTATCCCTCTATTATTCCATGTTTCCCATATTCCACTTTCTCCTTGCCTGCTAACCCGTAAGGGTTCTAAACATTATGCCGAAGGTAGTCTTGACGGCAACAATCCTAGCTGCATTTCTGGCGAGTATTTTAACCACTGCCATGACTTCATACAGGCCAGCGATTTTATTTAGTTCATCATTAGCCTATTAATGTCCCCACTGCTGGTGCACAAGCCTTCCCAATGGATGGAATATGGAGAATGGGCTATCCATGACCATGACACGGGCCCAGTGCGTTGGGTGCTAACGACTGCAGATGTAGCCGGGACTAACAGCTTAACGTGCCTTCCCAAGCACGGAGGAGCTAGAGATGATAAGTTTTTGGTCACCCATCCCAAGCCCGACTATTGCAAAAGTGACACATCAACATTAGCCTGCTTCAAAAATCCGTCTGCTCTGCTGCCGGTATAGTATGGAGAAATCTTAAAGGCATCATTTGTTTATCGTCGAACCATGTTTTATAAATAAATTGGTGTGCGTAAAAAAATAATTATGTTATCTTTCTTTAAAACTATGAATTACTTTGATTACTATGATAATTTTTGGCACAG
This sequence comes from Chilo suppressalis, assembly GCA_902850365.2. Lineage (NCBI taxonomy): Eukaryota > Metazoa > Arthropoda > Insecta > Lepidoptera > Crambidae > Chilo > Chilo suppressalis. The sequence continues at coordinate 1,083,535 of OU963922.1, forward strand.
TGCTGTTCTTTAAAACCGGATGTACGGGGGCAGGGTAATACGAATTACCGTACCTGAAGTATGTCTTGATCCTTGGTTAAGAGTTAAAAAGAGCATTTACTTGGCATTAAGTAAAAATAGCAGTGGCTGTAGAAATAATTGGTTCCTTTGTTTGTTTCAGGTTGCAATAAAAATCATAGACAAATCAAGACTAGACGAAGACAATTTGAAAAAGACTTTTAGGGAAATTGCAATAATGAAAAGGTTGCGGCATCCGCACATAGTTAGGTTATATCAGGTATGGCTTGTTTTATTAGTGTTCTTTTTGTTCTTGATTCAGTTTTGCGTTATTATATTTTAAGTGAAGACACTAAATTTAAATTCAATATTATTACTATATTTGAATTAAATTCAATATTATTACTAAATTTGGATAAAAAAAAAACATCTTCACTGTTATCTCCACAAAAAGTTAAATTACTTAATAGTTACTACGTAACAGATAAATCGCTCCCTTCAATCAATCAACAGATAAATCGTAGATTTTATTGCCTCACCCATAGTTAAAGTAATTTTAAAAAATCCATAAACATCGTTAGAACTTATGGAGGTAACCAAACCATTTTTAACTTTTTAATGATTTTCATTTTCAGGTTATGGAGAGTACATATACAATATATTTAGTTACAGAATACGCTCCGAATGGAGAAATTTTTGGTAAGTTCATTTATTTTTTGTATGTATAACGAACGCCATTATATAAAATCAAAATTAAACAACATGTTTAATGGATCTACCCTCTGCTTACTACACGAATAAGACGTATATTTTTTCGCTCCAACTAAATTTTATCAATAAAAGTTTGTAATATTATAATAACTGTTTAAAACCGGTAAAAACATTTATTTATAAGTGATTTCAATATTGCTTATTAAAATTACGACAAAACACAGTGAGCAACACAAAATTACTTGCTGAAAATGTCCACCCACAAAATGCCGCCAAAATGTGAGTTTTGTGAAAAAAATATAACTAAATCAAAACCTGGATTGGAGTGCAATAGATATAGAAAAAATTGTACATTTAAGTACTCAGTGTGCAGGTCTTAGTACCAAACAATTATCAGCCGTACGAGCAACGGAAAATTTGGAGTGGACCTGCCAGGAATGTCAAAATTCATCCAGACGTCGTTCCATCGTCATTCCAGACGAAGATTCAGAAGAAGAAAAAGATACACCAAACTTACCCTTTGATGTTAAAAAACTTATCTAAGGAGGTGGAAAAAGCTGTAAAACGTGAATTGAGAGAAATTACACACTGTTCAATATACTTCAGATAAAATGGACGAATTTCTGGAAAAAATGGCTATAATGCAGGAAAACATTTATAATCTACAAAAAAAAAACACAGATCTAACAAATAGAAATAATAACCTGGAGGTGAGAATTGGGGCCCTGGAGCAGCGTATACAGGTAATGGAACAAAAGGAATTGAATCATTCTATTGAAATTCACCATCTTCCATCGACTGAAAATGAAAATGTAATTGAAATCGTAGATAATATTGCAAAAAAACTCAATCAAAAAACGGAAGATATCAAAAATGTACAGCGTCTCCCTGGTAAAAAAGATCGCCCTGGTCCAGTTATAGTAGAACTGCTGAATCAACAAATCCAGGCCACTTGGATTGCTGCTGCTAAATCAAAGAGCACCAAAATAGTACCAGCTGATATTATTCTCAGTGCCCCAACATCAAATTCTAACGAAAATATATTTATTTGTGAATCTCTAACATCATTCAATAAACAGCTGCTGTGGTACACGAAACAAGAACTGAAAAATGTCTTCAAATACATTTGGATCAAACAAGGGGTTCTCCGTGTACGGAAAGAAGGTGAATCGCAAAAGCCAATCATAATAAGAACCGTAGAAGACGTTAAAAATCTCAGGGTATCGTCTAACGACAGCCCACAGTGAGGTATTTGAACAGTTTAGCATTTGTGTATTGAGTTTATTGAATTACCTAAATGAATAGTAACCTAGATAATATTTTGCAATTAACTAACTGTACGGACCTAATAACGTTCCTTAAAAGAGTTCCAAGTAACTTGGCTTTGTTGTGCATACATGTGAATATCAGATCTATTATCAAAAACTTTGCTTGCCTTGAACAGTGTATTTACTCGTCTACTCGAAGTATTGATGTTATAATGCTAACAGAGGTTAATATCTCAGACACTCTTTGTAATGTATATCAATTAAAAGGTTATACAATGTACACAGAGCTGCGGAAGGGTAAGAGAGGCGGGGGTATAATAATTTATGTTAAAAATGATCACAAATTTCAAATCAATTATCATAAAATGCAACATAGTGAAAACTTGATGGGAATTTTGACAACCTCTTTTAACTATACGGCGGTTCTGTGTTGCTTGTACCGTCCTCCTAACACTAGTATGCACTTATTTGTTAAGGAGTTAGACACATTATTAGCAAAAGTAGGCAAGCAAAAGGATATTTATCTATTAGGAGATTTGAATATCGACTTGCAAAGTAAACGAGCTATAAAACATATTTACAACAACACTATGTACAATCACGGTTTGGCATGCGGGATCACGGAGTATACACGGATAGAATTATCAAAAAGTAAACTTAGTAAGTCTTGTATTGATCATATATACGCTCGTTCCCGCACACTTAACCTGTACACCGCGGCGCTCGGAACGTCACTGGCCGATCACCGCGCTATCGCACTTGCAGTTGTTAATCCCGAGCACCACCGAACCACACGGGGGGATTCTCGTTATGTTACTCGATGTAATTATGACAAATTTAATACAAACTTAAGAAGAATAAACTGGCAAATAATCAAAGAAATATTTTGTCCAAATAAGATTTATTCCATTATAGTCGAAAATATTAGAAAATGTAGGCAAGATTCCGAAATAAACATTAAAATAACATCTAATAAAAATAGAATTGGAAATGACTGGATAAATAACAAAATTAAAAGAGCATGTAAATATAGAGATAATTTGTTCATGAAGTGGTTAAATGATCCGACTAACAAAATATTCAAACAGAATTACAATAAAGCTAGAAATTACGCTAATAAAATAATAAATAAGTATAAAAACAAAAAGTTAAGGGAAACAATACTTAGCAATAAAAACAATCCAAGATCGTTGTGGAAAATATTAAATACTTTAACTGGCAGAGCTAAAGTTATAGCCGATACTATTATTACAAATGCATTTCTCAAAACTAATAATACTATTTCTCAGATAGCAAATGACTTTGCAAAATATTTTCATAATAATAATACAAATATGCATAATTGTAATACCAAATTGCTTGAAAAAGAAACGTATTCATGTCCTATCAATGTCAGTTGTAAATTCCAAAACACTACAGCCAAAACAGTACTTAAAGAAATCAGATCACTTAATAACCATAAGGCGCCGGGTATAGATGGCATAAGAGCATCTGATTTAAAAATAATTGACAAGGATATTGCAGATATAATAGCACATTTCATTAACGTCACTGTGAAGCAAAAAAAATACCCGTCTGAACTTAAAACCGGTATAGTAAGACCTATTTATAAAAAAGGCCGACAGGATATGTACGATAATTATCGCCCTATAACAATTCTCTCAAATATCAATAAAATAGTCGAAAAAGTAATATCTAAACAAATAAATGCCTTTTATGAGAACAATAAAATTATCACTGATAAGCAATTTGGCTTCCAGTGCGGCAAAAGTACCACGCAATTACTATCAAAATTTACTGACAGCGTCTATAAGCATCTCGACAGTAAGGAGCACGTTTTAGTACTACTGATTGATTACAGTAGGGCGTTTGACACCTTAGATCACGGAAGACTAGTAGAAAGCTTGAAAGATTGCGGAATATGTGGGCCGCTAGGTGAATGGTGCAAAGACTACCTAGCTAACAGATCATATGTTGTCAAAGTGACAGACACCTTTAGCGACAAGTTCAAGGTATCCAAAGGCACAGCGCAGGGGTCCGTACTCGGGCCATTGCACTACATAACTTATGTAAATGACGTAGTCAATCTCATTACAAAATGCGAAATATATCAATTCGCTGATGATACCTGTCTTGTTTCTGGTAATAGAGACTTAGATGTAGCTCTAAAAGACCTGCAAGATGAATTCACCTTACTTTCCAAATGGTCCCATGATGTTGGTCTAGTTCTAAACTATGAAAAAACTAAGCTCATGTACATTAGCAGTAGTCATAACAGGAATTATAAGGATATTAAACTGATAGCCCATAATCACAAGTGCTTACATACGAATAATCACAAATGTCTGTGTAATCCCATTGAAATCGTGAATAAACAGAAATATCTAGGATTAATAATAGATGATAGATTGAAATGGGTCGATCATATTCATTATGTATGTGACAAATTGCGAGCAATACTATCTAAATTTGTATTAGTCAGAAACAAAATTCCATATTCCATACTTTTGCAACTATATAAGGCATTGGGAGAAACGATTATAAGCTATGGGATAAGTAGCTATGGAAGAACTGTAAAATCACATTTGGACCTTATATACAATATACAAGTTAGAATTTTAAAAGCCATAGTTCCTAATAAAATTAAAATTAAATTCAAAAACAATATAAATGAACTCTTCTACCACTGTAACGTTTTGCCTGTACACGATCAAGTCAAATCTAATCTGATCTCAGAAAACTATTTTAATGAAAACTTTCGTATTATAAAGCAGCACAGTAAGCAAACCCGTAGTGCATCAGCCATTACATTCAATATCCCAAGATACAATAATCATTATGGTAGGCAATTATTACAGTTTCAGATACCCAAGTTAATTAACGAATTACCAATATATGTAAAAAAATAAATTAGTGAAATTAATATTAAGAACGTACTAAAAGGATATTATTGCTCACAGTTATTAAATCAAGAATAACATATTTAATATAGTAAAATTTAATGTTTTTCAACACCATAATAGAGTAACAGTATTTAGTAAAATCTGATGGGGAACCCGCCCGTGTGAATAAACTCATTGCTTTGTTCGGGGCGACCGCCGACAACTCGTAGAAAGAGGGTAGATGCAGATGCGAAAAAAAAAGATCTAAAAGATGACGAATCCCAGTGCTCGGTAAAACCTACACAGGTTTTTGATGTGAAATTCAATAAATAAAAAAAAAAAAAAAAAAAAAATTTTGCTTGAAAAAGTTTTGATTCCTAACGTACTTTCTCGGGGTATTCTTAAGTATGTAAAATAATCTGTGTATATATCATAGTTGAAAACTATTCATCGAAATATGGTTTCATCCGCAAGCTATGACTATATTAACTGTAGTTACACGAATGTTTTATAATACGTATCGGAGCTAAGTGGTGTCAAAAGCTTTCCCTAATACTTTTTGCATACTTCGTGCCTGTACCGATTAATTGCACTCAGTGACTCGGATTTTTGACACAAAAGGGTGGCCAGTTGGGTGTAATGATTGTGCTACGAAGTGCTAAGGGGCACTTACAACTTTTGCAAGTACTACTAGAATATGTTTGCTACCTGTACTGACGCGATATAATTTATTTGTGGTAATCTGCCACAGTACCATTGCCATATTATAAATATACATTCAAGTTGATCGCAAAAATAAACGAACGTGTATTTGGTACTAGCTGTGCCCCGCGGTACTACCTGCGGTTTATTAGGGATATTTTCCCCGCAGTAAAACGTAGCCTATGTGTTAATCCAGGGTGTCAGCTAACTCCATACCAAATTTTATTAAAATCGCTCCAGCCGTTTAGACGTGATGAAGTAACAAACATACACACTCACAAACTTTCGCCTTTATAATATTAGTGTGATTAGTGTGATAGTGTGATTTGATTAAACGGTAAATCTGACAAGGTGCGGTAGGCAACTAGAAACGACTGAATGAATGGGAACTATTTCTTTAAAAATGGATTACCGAAATTTATATTTTAATAAGTACGGATGCAAACAATTGATACTTTAATTTCACAATAACAATTAGGCTATTAAGTTTAAGTATTATTACCGTACATTATTGCAATACAATGGTCACAATCTGTGACTACTACTGTAAGCAATTCATTGGAAATATTATAATAATACACCAAATCTATTTAGGATTAACGCAGTGAGGCATGTTGGGGCACAAACTCTTTACAAACTTCTGTAGTCATTATAATAATATTTTTGGTATAAAAATATTATATAAAGAAATTCTTGTCTATTTTCTCCATATTCTTCCTTTTAAGCCTCCACTAGGTTTTAAAATATTAGTTTAATTTGTCGGTCCAGCAGAAATCTCGTAAGAGAAAGAACTAATATTTGGTCGTTGTATTATTTTATATTTCGAAATGTTGAAAATAATTTAATGAAAATCAAGGAACCCAACAAAGTTTTCTATTCTACCGTAAATATACATTGGTGTCGATTCTGGCATGACTCTCTAAACCTAAACTTAAATTTGACAACAGTGTATCCTTGTCATTCTCTATACAGAATGAAAAGGAGAGACTGATGTTAAATTTAGTTTTAAGTTTAGAGAACCATGCCAGAATCGACACCAGTATCAAGCTTATTGTTTGGGTCTTATTACTCGAAACCACTACACCGTCGACTACCGTTACAGTTGTTTTGGTCAGAATGCACAAATGGAAGAGTGTGACTGTAAGCAATCCATTTGGATTCAATAATTTACTCACATAATTTGTTAATGAGAGTACCGCAAGGAAGCATGCTAGGGCCCAAACTCTTTTAAGCGAATATAACTCTGTATACCTGTACTATACAGGTTGTGTGATTAGTAATATATGTCATTTCGATCTAAATTTTATTTATCCTTACTCGTTATTTTGGACAGATCATTTAGTGTCACGGGGCCGAATGCCTGAATCAGAAGCGGCGCGTGCATTCACACAGATGGTGGCAGCCGTAGGATATTGCCACGCCAATGGGGTCGTACACAGGGATCTGAAAGCGGAGAACTTGCTGCTAGACAGGGATATGAATATTAAGGTAAACTTAAATAATATTAAATTAAATACCCTATTTTACCATGTTGACTTTTTTAACGGTCCGCGCGTAACTGTGAACCAAGAAGTGCTTAAGTGGTGTTCAAGCACTTCTTGATTGGAACACATTTTGAGCGCACGTGGTGTATCTAGCGTATTTAATATCGTATGTCTTAAACCAGTGGGCCAATCGCCTAACCAGATTGCTTTGGAAAACGCTATCGCTTACGATTTCATTTTGTTATTTCTAACCGCCGAAGGTTTTCAAATACCTCACGCTCATTTTCTTTAACATTGTTATTACCAATGCAAAAGAAAAAAAAAGAGCCGAGGCATTTGAAAACCTCAGGCGGCTAGAAATAACAAAATGAAATCGTAAGCGATAGCGTTTTCCAAAGCAATCCAGTTAGGCGATTGGCCCCCAGGTTAGTTAAACTATGTTTAGTAGTTTTTGCGCGATTGAATTACAACAAACATTTTCACGTTTATAATTATTAGGAGGATTGGTAGGATGTGCTGATGTTGATGATATTTGCCAACAGCTCGCAGACTTCGGCTTCAGTAACGAATACACCGCAGGGTCACCGTTGGCCACGTGGTGCGGCAGCCCGCCCTACGCCGCGCCGGAGTTGTTCGAGGGGCGCCGCTACGACGGACCCAAGGCGGATATATGGGTGAGTGAATTATTGCGAATACCTCCTCGCAGTTAATGATATCCTGGTACTTCTGGGCAGCGGCGTGCTCTAAAACTGTGAAAATGGGGTTAGGTAAGTGCCACACCTCCTAGCAATGTATGATAGCCTGGTACTTGTCGACAGGGGAGGAGTGTGGTGCACCTCGGTGTTTATGACAACCTGGTACGTGTGCACAAGGGACTGCTTTATTAATCATGGTAGTAACTCAAAGCAAACATAAAGGTGGGTGTAGTATCTCCTAGCAGCGTATGTTGGCCTGGTACTTGTGAATAGGGGACTGCTTTAAAACCGTAGTTAAATGGGTTAAACCAAATCAGGTATTGACCTTCCTCGCAACGTATGGTAGCCTAGTACTTGGAGACAGAAAACTAGTGGGTTAATCCAGGAACTTGGGAAAAGGAGGGCTGCTTTAAAACTAAGGATGGTTTAACTCTGGGGAGATATATAGGTTCCTGGTAGCTTATGATGGCCTGGTAAGGCAGACAGTATGGTTGAGTGACTTTCTCACAGCGTATGTACTTACTGGTACTTGAATATACAAGTACAGACAAAGATATTTGATTCAGAACGTAACCAGCAATATAATGTGTGGGATAGAATAATATATACTGTGGGGTTATGAATATAATATGCTATATGGGTAGAATATATAAATATTACGGGATCTCCGTTGGCTACGTGGTGCGGTAGCGGAGCCAAGGCAGGTTATACGGGTGAGTGGATGTCATGAACTGCGAATATCTCCTGGTAGTTTATTGAAGCCTGGTACTTGTGGTGAAAAGACAGCTTTAAAAACATGGTGAGATTAAAAGAAAGAAAGGGATGTAAACCCAGGGCAGATGTATAGGTAACTGATATACCTCTTCGCAGCGAATGATAGCCTGGTACTTGTGGACAGGCTATTTGGAGGGCGCCGCTACGAAAGGTGGACATTTGGGTGAGTGGGTGTCATAGACCGAGAGTAACCTCTCGCCATCTTCTTGCAATTTATTATGGCCTAGTCTCGGAACAAGAACTCATAAAAGTCGACTTATATAGTTTTTGACGTGATAGTAAATCGATGAACACTGGCTGCACGCACTAAACAGTGTGACGTCATGTCACGTTGTCACAAGTTAATACAACGTTCTGCGGAGTGAGAGGTGAGGTTGAGGGCTTCCTTCGAATTAAAGTCGTAGTTATGATAAAACTCAAGGCATATAATTATGGGTGAGCATCATCCTCCTCTCAGGGTATGATGGTAGCCTGGTACTTTGGACATGAGACTACTTTAAAAAACGATTTATGGAACAGTGACTAAACGCAAAATCCAGTGCGGATTGGTGGGTGCTGACGGCTTAGTATGCCTTCCGAAGCACAAAGGAGCTCGAGTTAATAAGTTTTTGGTCACCCATCCAATGACCAACAATTGCCAAAGTTGTTTAACTTCCTCGATCGCAGGTTGAACCCGCTATCTACCTGCTCCATCGAGCTCCCCATCAGATAGCACAATACATATTTGGTAGTTATTGTGGGTTCAGAAAACAGCATTTGTTGATTTTACAGCTAAACTTTTAATCAAATTGAATTTATTGAAGTGAAACTTGAAAGGTAAGCTGGCGAATGCGTTACGCGTTACGAAAAGTGTGTTCGGACGAGGCGAACGGGAGTTGAGTGGGCGATATAAGCAAGAGGAAGCAGTGCGCGCGCACATTTTCTTTCTCTCTTTCTCTTATAGCTAGTAAAAGAAATATGTATAGGTATGTATATACTTGTATATATTGTACACGCACACACATACACTCGTTTATACATACAGATGGAGCTTCACATTCAAGAAGTTTCACTTCAGACGTGTGGACATAAGCACACTGGTTTTTATTTATTTATGGACCAACAACATTAAGAACATCGCATTATAACCACTTAGAGTCTGTGCGGAAAGAAAATGGGCGTGGCGAAAAACTTAGTTCACTTTTTCGCCACGCCCATTCTCTTATTAAGATTTTTATTTGGCAATCAAACCCAGCAATCTGTAAAATGTCAAAGTTTTGTATTGATACGGGATTTGTTTGTTGTTGTGATTTCTTGCGGTTTTTTTAAATCATGTCTAAAAGGGGTAAAACCATACAAATACGGTAGAAAAGCACTACAACGCCCTCCAATCTAAATCCCATTCACTTTCCGAACAGACTCTATCTACATATGACGACCTCCGTGGCCGAGTAGTTTGTACGCCGGCTTTATGGTGTCGCCGACTCGAGAGGTCCCGAGTTCAAATCCCGATGGGGGCAGATGTTTGTGTGATGAATACGAGCATTTGTACTTTAGTCATGGATGTTTAATATGTATTTCTATAAAAAAAAATATACTTATCTGTTTATGTATTCTATCCGTTACCCTAGTATCCCATAACACAAGCCTTATAGTGCTTACTTTGGGCTAGGCTAATTGGTGTGAGTGGTGGAAATATTTATTTAATTATTTATTTACATATCTTATGATTTTTCTCCCACAGTCATTGGGCGTAGTTCTGTACGTGCTAGTGTGCGGGGCTCTCCCCTTTGACGGGGGAACGTTGCATGAGTTGAGAACTGTGGTACTTGCTGGCAAGTTCCGGATACCGTACTTCATGTCACAAGGTGAGTGATACGAAATTAGCTGCAAGCTTTCATTTATATGAATCAAAATGTCGTAGTAGAAAATCGAGTATACGATTATCAACTTTAAGTGTAATCGATTAAGACTGAAAATGTACTGTCAACTTCATGCAGCTTTGTATAGTCTGTAATAACCACGTGTTTCTCGTAGACCAACTTGGTCCAACTATTTATGCACAACAAGAATGCGCTCCTATTAACATACTCTCGAATGGGAAATAGTAAAAAAATGCAATAGGGGTGATGACGGGGTACAGGAAACGAAATTCTATTTAGTCCGTCAGTTAGATGATCAAAAAATAATGGACACGTATTTTTTCTTTGGGCAATCAACCAAAAAATGACAAAGTTATAGCGCGTCAAAGTTTGGGAGTAGGGGCCCGTGACGTCACTTTTAAGTGAAAATTGTATCAAAACGTGACGTCATGCGACTTTTCAAATCAATATATCTCTGCAATGTTTATATTATGTGAAAAAAGAAAAAATAAGTGTCTAATACTTTTTGATAATCTACCTGATAAACGAAGAAAAAAAATTAGGCATCATCCCTATTATTGCCATTCCTGACGGGTGACATATTTTTTATTTTGTGAATTAGATATTATTCATAAGTAGGTTAAGGTAATTTGGATTAAAATTTTATACATTAGGTAGTTTTTAAGATGTAATTAAATTTTCTATACAGGGTTAATTTTAAAACACCAACAACCTCTTAGGGGGTGATTCTACCCATCAAAAAAAACCAGCTGTCTCATACATTTCGGTCGATTAGCTGATGCAGTTTTGTATGAAACAGCAGATTTTTTCTTCGCGATTTCAGCGTTGGTTCCATAATATAAGTTGTTCCTGTTGATGGGTAGATCACCCCCTAAGAGGTTGTTGGTGTTTTAAAATGAACCACCCTGTATATTAAAACTTATTACATTATTAAATAAAAAAATAATAATGTTAAAACCATGTTGCATAACGGTTGTACTTGGTGTGTATTTTTTTTTGTATTCGGGAACTTGAGTTGTGCTTATTGAACTTAAATGGTGTCGTTTGAACTTTGACAAACTTTGATTCGAAGAAAAGATGTTACAGTTTAGACTAGGCGCGCACATACGATTTCCTTATTAGGAATCCCGATTCGAAAACCTGATTGCACGTCCTTACATAAAAAATGTTCAACTAGGTGAAAACTATTAAAATATCTGAATTTCCCACGACTTTTATATCGTTAATTTCTTTCTCGTAACGAAATTTTATTGACAAATATTGATGAAGGGACAACTTTAAAGTTAGAGTTTATGACTTTTAAGTAATAGAGTTTATGTAAAAATAATATGAGGCTTATTAGTAAAATTCCATGCATCTGGCTTTCTTTCTTTTTCTAAAGAAATTTTTTATTCGGCCCAAGTGAAGATATAGGCATTAATCGAAGAAATTTCTCACATTTTTATTAGTTATCTCTGAAAAAATTCGGCAGCCCGTATAGTGCCGGGACAAGTACATTGGATAATTGGCTCGACTTGAATTTGTTGCCTAGTAAATTTTTTTCTCTAAATACGCAATAGGGATGACCACACAGATATATTGATTTGAAATGTCGCATGACGTCTGTGAATTACCAATAGTGACGTCACGACCCCCTCCCCCATCCACACAAAATTTGATGTATTTTTACCATCGTTTTTCTTTGGTCTATCAACCAAAAAAATTACGATGGTAAAAATGCATCAAATTTTGTAATGTACTTGTCCCGGCGCTATACGGGCTGCCGAATTTTTTCAGTGATAACTAATAAAAAAATGTGAGAAATTTCTTCGATTAATGCCGATATCTTCACTTGGGCCGAATAAAAAAAAAATCTTTAGAAAAAAAAGAAAGCCAGATGCATGGAATTTTACTAATAAGCCCCATTTTTTTATTTTTTTTACTTTAAAGTTGTCCCTTTATCAATATTTTATAATAAAATTTCGTTTCCAAAAAAGAAATTAACGATATATATAAATTGTGGGAAAATTCAGATATTTTAATAGTTTTCACCGCGTTGAACATTTTGTATGTAAGCAAGTGCATTCAGGTTTTGGAATCGGGATTCCTAATTAGGAAACCCTGATTGCTTACATACAAAAATGTTCACCGATTATTTTATGATGGATTAAAATCGTAACCCCTTTTATTATCCTGTCATTTTTTCCAGTAAACAATAATCTTCATTAACATTTAGACGAGCTCACACCGAGTTTCAAGGTGTAGCCTGCTCGTGGGGTCCCGGGTTCCAATCCTGGTGGGGGCAGATGTTTGTGTGATGAATACGAGCATTTGTACTACAGTCATACATGTTTAATATGTATTTCTATATAAATATACTTATACATGTACAGTATATGTATTCTATCTGTTATTCTAGTATCCCATCCTATAACACAAGCCTTACAGTGCTCACTTTGGGGCTAGGCTGATTGGTGTGAGTGTTGGAAATATTTATATTATTTTATTTATGTTTTGTTCAGAATGCGAGCACCTTATCCGTCACATGTTAGTGGTTGAACCCGACAAACGTCTCACATTGAAGGGGGTCGCCAGGCATCGCTGGCTCGCCGCCACCGGGCCCGGCCCGCCGCACGGTCAGTGACACCCACACACTACACTAACACCCGCACACTATACTGACACCCACACACTACACTAACACCCACACACTACACTAACACCCGCACACTATACTGACACCCACACACTATACTGACACCCACACACTACACTAACACCCACACACTATGCTGACAGCCACACACTACACTAACATTACGCAACAACATTACGCTAACACCGAAACACTGACTTAAAACTAACACCCACACACCACACTAACATTTAAACACTACACTAACACCTAGACACTACACTTACACCTAAACACTTTATTAACACCTTAACATTACACTAGGTGTTAGTGTAGTAGTTAACACTACATTGATACTTTATTTAAGAAAAGAAGTTTCACTTCAGTACCCTTAGTACGAACTATTATCGAATTCGAATAGTTTGCAAACCGAAATATCAATGTCAAATTTTGTATGGAAACTTGAACAGCAGCGGCACAAAGTGCGTAACGAGAACTAAAAATCAGTACACATTTGACAATGATATTTCGGACTCGCAAACGATACGAATTCGATATTGGTTCGTGCTAGGGGTACTGATGTGTGCTCCGTACACACTATTTTTTTTTTTATAAGGAAATAACAATTAACTCCCCCATATTTGGTGACAGATGCGTCAGAAGGCGCTTGCTCCTGCCACCCCGCGGTCCCCGCGCGGGGGGACGATCATTGTCACGACACAGTACTGGCGCATATGCTAACTCTACCTGGCCTCACCCGACATACTATATTACAGGTGAGTTCTCACATCGTTGTTTAGTATCTATTATCATCATCAGCCTCTTAATGTCCCCACTGCTGGGGCAAAGGCCTTCCCTACGGATGGAATAGGGAGATTGGGCCATGACCCACCACGTGGGCCCAGTGCGGATTGGCGGGTGCTAACGGCTTAACGTGCCTTCCGAAGCACGAAGGAACTCGAGATAGAAATTTTTGGTCACCCATCCAATGACCGACCACTGCGAAAGTGGCTTAACTACAACGATCGCAGCCGAACGCGCTAACCACCCGCGCCATCGAGCTCCTCCGTTTAATATCCATATTGTTATATTTTTTATTTTTAAGCATTTTACTACTAGATGCATAAATGTAAAGAAAATTTTACTACAAAAAAATCCACGTTTATCGTGCAGCTTAAGAAGGACTGAAGAAAATTCGACACGGCCATCAGAGCCGCGGTAGCATAATGGTCAGTGCATTCGCCCGGATAGCGTACAGTGCGGGTTCGAGTCCCGTCGAGCTGCCTGGTCCGGGTGGAATTGTTTCTAGTAAAATTTTCTTGCCTGGGACCTGTGCCCTAGCAGTGGGGACTCTAATAGGCTGATAAAGATGAAAGACAAAAGAAAATGGTTTGAGCGACATTCGCATGGAATCAATTAATGTTTGTTTGTCTCTATGTGTTCGTTAACATAATTTATTTTATCATTTCTCTCACAGTCTGTGCAAGAGGAACGATTCGACCACATATCAGCTATCTACCACTTGTTAATGGACAAAATTCAGCAAAGACATCACACCAGGAATACGTTACAGCACAGGGGTGAGTGCTTCATAATCACAATCATTTATTTCGTAATAAATTACTCGTCAATCATAAATTTTATAATAGAAATACATAGAGTATTAACTATACTTTCAATGAATAGGGTATTTGACAGTATTAAAAATAAAGTGCCAATTGTTAGCATCTGTATTAAGAATGAATATTGGCTGGAGTTCTTACTAATTTTACAAAAAAAATATTCATAATTTTACTAAAAATCCACTATAAAGATAATACTTTTCTTGTCTATTGCCACGTGACCCAAAACGCTTTGGATTGGTGGAGCCTAAAATGACGTCACACGCAAGTAAACTTCCGGTTAAAGTGACATTAGATTGTATGGTTTGACGTTTTAATGACAGTCGTGTGATGTCACACACCAGTGAGACGCCATATTGTCCAAAGATACGTTTTTCGAGGCAATTTGAAGATAGAGTTTTTGATTTAGTTTTTTTTACCGAAATACACAACTAAAGATGAATCCACTTTTTATGGACTCTATAAACATTAGTAAATAACGTGAGATCGTTTTCTAAAACTTGTCAAATACCCTATTTAGTTTTAAGTTTAGGGAATCATGCCAGAATCGACTCTAATGTACATTAAATAAAGTATTATTTTGTTTGTTTCTTAGGTTTTCACGCACACCAGTCATGAAACAAAACAATTTAATGAGTAGTGTGTAAGTTTTATATAAGTATAACTTTGTTTGCAGATTCATTAGATTCAACGACAGGACAGCCTTTAGATCTCACTAGTTGTAAGGTAAGGATATAACACATTAAGGTCGTTTATCGCTTGTACACTATGTCATGAATTAGAATTGAATTTTAAAATGCATTTTGTTATTTTATGAAACAGAAACTTAACATTATCCGACTCCTTTTTGCCTAAACTATCGCAATAGGCTAGTTGACTCATGTCGAATCGTGTTAAATAACTGTTTATTTCTTAAAGTATTCGGTCTAAGGAACCTAAATATATCTATTTCAATACATAAAAGCGGAAGATTGCTGTAGAAATTTAATTTTAAAAAATAATTTTTAGTCTATATTTTTTAAACACTAAAAACGCTGTTCGCCACATCCGCCATGGTACCGATGTCTCTTTGGTAGTAATAAACTAAATGTCATTCATATATAACCTTAAAACTTTTATTATTAAAACTGATAATAAATTCATCATCATCATCATATCAGCCGTACGACGCCCACTGCTGGACATAGGCCTCCCCCAAGGATCTCCACAAGGATCGGTCCTGCGCTGGCCGCATCCAGCGTTTTCCCGCGACCTTCACCAGATCGTCGGTCCACCTTGTAGCGGGTCTTCCCACTGAGCGTCGTCCATTCGAGAACCTTTCCGCCCCAACGGCCATCGGTTCTCCTCGCTATGTGTCCCGCCCACTGCCACTTCAGCTGGGCTATTCTTCGAGCTATGTCGGTGACTTTAGTTCTCCTACGGATCTCGTCATTTCTGACTCGATCACGCAGGGAAACACCGAGCATAGCTCTCTCCATTGCCCGCTGGGCGACCTTGAGCCGTCCTATGAGACCCATAGTAAACGACCGCGCCTCACTGCCATAGGTCATCACTGGCGACACACACTGGTTGAAGACTTTCGTCTTAAGGCATTGAGGTATTTTGGACGCGAAGATGTTCCGCAGCTTCCCGAACGCTGCCCATCCGAGTTGGATTCGACGAGAGATCTCTTTCTCGAAGTTGGACTTACCTAACTGGATTGTGTGTCCTAGGTAAATAGTGGTCGACAACTTCGAGTGTAACGTTCCCAACATTAACTGGAGCGGGTGCAACATGGGCGTTGGACATGATTTTAGTCTTGTCCATGTTCATCTTGAGACCCACTCGCTGGGATGCGTCACTGAGATGCTCGAGCATGGTGTTCAGGTCTTCCAAGGTCTCCGCCATTAGGACTACGTCATCGGCAAATCGAAGGTGTGTCAGGTACTCGCCGTTGATGTTAATGCCGAGTCCTTTCCAGTCCAGAAGCTTAAAAATATCCTCCATCGCAGCAGTGAACAGTTTCGGAGATATAACGTCTCCCTGTCTCACCCCTCGCTGTAGTTGGATAGGATTAGAGCTCTGATTCTGTACTCGGACCGACATAGTGGCGTTTTGGTATAGGTACTTTAACACTTCGATATACCTGTAGTCCACTTGGCACCTCTGGAGAGACTGCAGCACCGCCCAGGTCTCGATCGAATCGAAGGCCTTCTCATAGCCTACAAACGCTAAGCAAAGTGGCCGATTATACTCTTCGGTCTTCTGTATAATCTGCCGCAGCGTATGGATGTGGTCTACGGTACTAAAGCCTTTTCGGAAACCGGCTTGTTCGGGAGGCTGGAAGTCGTCGAGTCTGCGAGCGAGACGATTCGTAATGACTTTCGAAAACAGCTTGTAGATATGGCTCAGAAGCGAGATGGGTCTGTAGTTCTTCAGTAGGGTCTTATCGCCCTTTTTGAAGAACAAAATCACCTCGCTTCTGCTCCATGCCTTCGGCGTTTTGCCCTGGTGGATGACGGAGTTGAAGAGCGTCTGGAGGACTTTAAGTACCGGCGTACCGCCCGCTCTCAGAAGCTCTGTTGTGATTCCGTCATCTCCCGCCGCCTTGTTGTTTTTAAGCTGTTTGAGGGCAATTCTAATCTCGTACAGGCTGACGTCCGGGATATCCTCGGTATAATGTCGGGTAAGCTTGGCTCTATGATCTCGAGCTCTGCTTTCGCCTGGTGTTCTGCTGGAATATAACTGCCTATAGAAACTCTCAATGTTTCAATGATAATAAATTAAGAGACTTAAAATATTATTCAATGAGTACTTACATCAAAGTCTTCGCTAAAATATTTTTTTCTACGAGTCAATAAAGTTGCAGGCTCCCTTTTAGCAAGTTCTAACCAGGTATTGCGTAGGTTAATTTCTTTCGGCACTTTAATCCACAACTTTCCTGGAGTCTTCAATCAATCAATCAATCAATCAATCAAAATCATTTATTCAGTTTAGGCTGTTACAAGCACATATGAATGTCGAGAAGCTACGCCATCGGTTCGTAAATCTACGGCGGGAGACCTTGTACTGAGAAGAACCGGCAAGAAACTCAGCAAGGGCTGTTTTTTTTCTCCCTGTTTTATCATTTACAGAGTCGTCAAGTTGAAAAATGACTTCAGAGATGATTCATGAAGTCACCCTTCATTACATAATGTGAAATTATACATTAATTGTACACCTGCATTTTGATTGCTGTGTCACACAGTATAAATACAAACAGAGTTATTTATAATAGGTGTAATTAAACATTTATATCTTAAATATCAAAGTAGTTAGGGCAGACTCATCTCCGCTGGCAGCACCCGTTCACGAGCATGACGCATGAACCAGCCATCGCTTCGCTCAACCATATTTTAGGGAACGTAACGACCCGCCTCACACGACACCACCGAAGAGACTTTTAAGAGAGCATGACTACCCATAACCACCTATATCAACCACAACATATTTACTTAAACTTAAAGTCATTTATCTGTAGGACACTGCAAACAATTACAAAGCAAAAACAATGGAGAAATCATGACCACGCCGTTTTGTCATTCAAATCTTCTTAAATAGTCTGATATTCTTCCTTACGTAATCAGCTTTAAATACAGCTTTTCAATAAAAGTATCATCAACACATGATCCATAATATATATCATATAGAAATACCCGTTGGAATGGTTGGAACAGTTCAAACCCAAGCATTTTTGTCTGTAATATAATCAGACACTTTATAATAAGCATTCTTAATAAGAGTTTTTTTAATAGTCGATTTAAATTTAGTCAGGCTCAACTCTTGAATATTGCTTGGGACTTTATTGTAAAAGCGAACACAGAGGCCTCTAAACGAGTTATTAATTTTGTGGAGCCTAGTAGCAGGTAAAGTTAACTTATTTTTACTTCTAGTATTAAGTGTATGTATTTCACTATTTTTAGTAAATAAACTAATATTTTTTTTGACATATACTAAGTTTTCATATATGTATTGTGATGCAACCGTCATTATGCCTATTTCTTTAAACTTATTTCTTAAAGAGTCCTTAACTTTAAGATTATAAATTGATCGAATAGCCCGCTTCTGCAACACAAATATTGTTTGAATATCGGCGGCATTTCCCCACAGTAAAATACCGTAAGACATTACACTATGAAAATAACTAAAATAGACTAATCTGGCAGTTTCTATATCCGTTAACTGACGTATTTTCATTACAGCATATGCTGCAGAGCTAAGTCTCTTCGACAATTTATCAATATGTGGGCCCCATTGCAACTTTGAATCTAGTGTGATTCCTAAGAACACTGTGGTATCTACAAGGCTCACATTTCGATCCTTTATATTTACATTCGTTTTTACCTGTTTAACATTAGGTAAAACAAATTTCAAACACTTAGTTTTCCCTTCATTTAGCAGTAAATTATTAACGTTAAACCAGTGGACTACCTTAGAAATAGACTTGTTCACGTCGTCAATTTGCGACTGCCTACGTTTAATTTTAAACAAAAGTGAAGTGTCATCCGCAAACAATACTATTTCATGGTTATCCTTTACAAAATAAGGCAAATCATTGATATAAATTAAAAATAAGAAAGGACCAAGGATTGAGCCCTGCGGAACTCCCATCTTAACCGACGAACCAGGAGATTTTTCTCCATTGATGTCAACCCTCTGAACCCTATCACTCAAATATGATACAATAAGATCCAGAGTGGTGTCTCTAAATCCATAGTGCTGTAGTTTCCTGATCAATGTTTCATGAAAAACGCAATCGAATGCCTTTGATAAGTCGCAAAACACACCAAGTGCATCATGCGAGTTCTCCCAGGCATCAAAAATTTGCTGTACAAGCTCAACACCGGCATCGGTTGTTGAGCGACCCCTTGTGAAACCAAATTGTTTACTATGCAGAAAGTTATTACTATAAAAATATGATTGCATTTGATCTAGCATAATCTTTTCAAAAATCTTACTAAAGGTGGGTAGCACGGATATGGGTCTAAAATTTGTGGGGTCAGATGTGCTACCCGATTTATGCAATGGAGTTATTTTACTATGTTTCATTAGATCAGGAAAAACACCACAGTCAACACATTGATTAAAAATGCTAGCCAGAATAGGAGCTATTGTCTCAATTACTGATCTAGAAACATCCACGGAGTTACCCCACAGATCCGCGGTTTTCTTTTTATTCAATTGGTTAAAATATTTGATTATGTCTTTAGAGTTAACATATTTAAATTTAAATTGACTAGTACCTTGTGTTATGTTTTCTTTTAATATTGATTCAGCAGCAATGGGGGAGGAGTCCAAGGATTTTGTAGTTGAAACTGGAATATCAGTAAAAAAATTCTCAAATGCTGTAGCAACTTCAGTATCTGATGTAACATTTCTATTTTCAATGTTTAAATTAAAGCTGGTATTTCGAGATTTAGATTTTCCAGTTTCATTGTTTATAATGTTCCATGTCATTTTAATTTTGTCATTACTATTCTTAATCTTACAACTTAAATAATTTGATTTAGCTGTGCGACATACCTTTTTAAATAACTTAGAATAATTACGTACATACTCTCTGAATCTTTCAGTAGTATTAATGCTGCGTTCATTGTATAGTTCATAAAGTTTTCTTCTACTGTTATGTATGCCTGGGGTGGCCCACTCACTGAAGGTTACTGCATCACTAACACATATGGTTTTGGGAACGAAGACGTCATTAAATTCTTTACAAAATATATTAAAAAAATCATTATACAACTCATTTGGACTGTCTTTATACTTTAAATAACTCAACTTCCTATCTAATTGAATTTTAAAACGCTGTATACGATTAACTGATTTTGGCACAATAGTGATACATTTCTTGGTTACATTTTTATTTGGATGTGGAAAAGTAATCAACTGACCACAATGATCACTATCTAGTTGATTAACGATTCTTTTTTTATGTGGTATTATATCCGTATAAATATTGTCAATACAAGTGGCCGAAGTGGCCGTTATTCTAGTAGGCTCCATGAACAAGTTTTCCAGATTATATGATTGAAATAGATTTCTTAATTTAATACTCAAACTAGAGGTTTCTAATAGATTAATATTAAAGTCACCACAAACAATTAATTGTTTACCAGTGATGACAATTTTTTTTAAAGCTTCATCCATAATTTCTTCAAAACAATCATACAATGCTGAAGGAGGTTTGTATACACTCAGTACAATAAGCCGGTCCAGTTCCACACAGGCGATTTCTATTGTTCGCTCAACCGAGAGGCTCACAATATCTTTACGTTCCTTAAATTTAAGTGTATTATTTAATAAAATTAAAGAGCCACCGCGAATTGCATTTTCTCGACTGAACGAACTACCAACCTGATGATTATTAAAATTAAACATGAATTGATGACTTTTAAGCCAATGTTCTGTGATACAAAATATATCTATATTGTTACAATTCATAAATAATTCAATTTCTAAGTCCTTACCCATCATTCCTTGAATATTTATATGCATCAGGTTGATAAAGTTTACATTGATTTTTAAGTTTTTGGATGGATTTTTTTTGGTTAAATTAATATTTTTATGAGAGTTATAACAATTATTATTTATTAATATGCAAGAGGAATTGTCTTTTGTCTCATTATTTAATTTAAACAATAATTATTATTTACTAATTTGTCAGTAGAAGAGCTACTGACTGTCAAGTTATTAATAGAACATTGCTCAATAAAAGCAATTTGTTTAGCCAAGTTTTTGGCTGTTATATAAAAATAATATGATAGCGACTTAGCTATCTGTCTTTTACAATAATTAGAAAGATAATATTTATCTTTGGTCAAATATAAATTCCTAACATAATTGTTAGTGTCAATAACATGAAATTTTTCACTTTTACACATTGTGAATAAAAGCATATTTAATTTATATCTTAATAAATTTTCCTCCTTTGGCAGACTCCTACAATAGGGCAATGTAAACAATATAATTTTTTCAACATTTAAAGAACTCAATTCATTAACATATTGGATCAATGATTTTTTGTTCACATTGCCTCTATTTCCAACAAAAAATAACAGAGTAGCGCATTTATTGTAATTTTGTTTGGTTGCCTTTCCTAAAATATCCCCATATGAAACATTAGGCATACAGTGATTGATAACTGAATGTCCCATTTTAGACAAAAGAGGGCCCATGCCCTTGCCAATTTCATCACTAAATAATATGATGTTTTTATAATTATTATCTAAAACTAAGTCTGAGTGAATTGTTTTCACTGTGGTCAAACATTTATTTGATGGCGGCTGTGGGGAATTAACAATAACACATTGTGATATGGAGGAATCACAATTGGCAGGTGACTGAGCTGTGAACTGTTTACAATCACATGTGTGATTGTTAGTTAAGGAATGAAATCTCTCATTGTTATAATTACATAATTCAACCAACTCATTCATTGCCTTCATGTGTTCCTTTATTTCTTTTTGTGACAATTCATATTTTTTTGTAACACTTAAGAGACACTCTTGTAATTGTTCAATTTTACTTTGTAATATTTGTGTGTCTTTTTTATATCTTAAAAGGATGGAGGAGGATGGAGGAGGATTAATCTTTCAAGGATGTGTTTTAACATTCTCGTACAATACAATAATGATTATTACTATATTTTTCGTGGTATTTATTAGTAATCATGTTTTTTTTTTTATAAACTCAGACAGGTTATTTCCTACGTGCTTACGAGTTTTTGTTTACTACAGTTGAGGTCATAGCATAGACAATCTATAGACTTAAATGGCCGACAGCGTTTTTGTATGTCCATGAAAAGTCTATTTTAAAATTAAAGATTTGTAGCTTTCAAGGTTTCCAAAAATACAATATTTTTTTTTTCGGTCTAATAGAGCATTTATTAACCATTTAAAACCTTTTACCAAAAAGGGTCAACTAGCCTATTATTACATTTGTTGATTTTATCTTAAGTACAGTGAAATACCCTATTGTGGATGAAGATGAAGTACAATTTTCTTTAGATTGAAACATCTAGCAGTTAAATGCTTATTTATTGGTTTTATTTCCAGAGTTCTGATGAAGAACAGATGGAGGCAGAGGATTCCACATCACAAGAGTGCCTCGTTTCCATCCCCTGCATCAATGTAGACTACCTCACACATAGAACGGATAGTTTAGAAAAGGTAAGGGAATTCATTTATAGGTTATATTTACCGTTAATAGCTTTATTTAAATTATAGCTACAACGATATTAAATACCCTAGATACACCACGAGCGGTCAAAATGTGTCCCAATCAAGAAGTGCTTGAACTCCACTCAAGCACTTCTTGGTTCACAGTCACGCGCGGACCGTTACAAAGTCAAGATGCCACAGAGCTCCGCGAAAAAATGCGAAAATCATACTTAGAGTAAGAAAAGTGTCGTTTTTTCGACAGGTATCTAGTCAATGTTTGTTAATTTAACGCATTTAAAGTAAATTTTGATCTAATATTTACTATAAACTGATTTAATATAAAATATTTGTGATATTCAAATAAATGCATGGTCGGTTAAACTTCGCCATAAAGCCGTCTCTTTTCTTCGCGGTCCGTGCCTGCTATATTGCTAACAGTGCGTTTAGAATTGCGCGTAAAGTCAAAGACTTAAGGTCTAAATTCTTCCGCATATAGCAATAAGTCGTAAAATTTTACGAGCTTGCATTTCGAACTGTCAGAAGTCCTTGACGCATGCGTTTTATTTAAGACCTTATACAGTATGTATTAAAGGTTACTTTTAATATTTAAATAATGCCTTATATTGATTTTGACTACGCGATCATCTTACGGAGCTCCGTGGATCGTTCAATGTACCTTT
This sequence comes from Chilo suppressalis, assembly GCA_902850365.2. NCBI lineage: Eukaryota > Metazoa > Arthropoda > Insecta > Lepidoptera > Crambidae > Chilo > Chilo suppressalis. The sequence goes on from OU963922.1 coordinate 1,107,003, forward strand.
TGGACAGGTTTCGGGCACGAATTTGTTCGTGTTGGTGTATCTAGAGTATTTAATATCATTGTAATTAACCGAAAAAAAACGGAGGAGATAGAGGAGAAGTCGACGCGTATATATATATTTTTTTTATGTATAACCACGCATAACTTTTTACATAGTAGTCAGATTTTTATATTTTTTTTTTTTGGAATTGTATAGGTACCCATACTCCGAATTTGGTCTCATGTGAATTTGGATAAAAAAAACTAACCCTAAGGTTATGAAAACAGGGGATAAATGATTTGTTCATTCACTGATTGTAATTTATGACCAGACATGACTTTTTACAGACTTTTTTTTGGAAAGGAGGATACATCAAAGTTAATCTCGCATAAATTTGAAAAAGGAGTACTACCCTAAGGGTGAGATATAGGGGTGATTGTTCACTCCCAGATAGCCACAAGGAATTGTAGAACCAACACTTTTTAACAAAAAAATTAGACCACCGAAAAGTAAAGTTTTTTTATTTTATTTTAATCTTTTTTATGCAAAATAGGGCATGGCCATGCGTGACCACAATCTCACCTGATGGAAAGCGATGATGAGGCCTAGAATGGTACACGCCTGCCTAGAAGATGCCTGTTCACTCTGGCCTTGAAGATGTCCAGATTATATTGGTCCGGGAAAACAGAACTCGGCAAGGAGTTCCACTCCCTAGCCGTTCGCATTATGAAGGCCGAAGCTATTATCATCGTCTGAAAGTTGCTAGTATTTGAAATAAAAATTGTTTAAACCTAGTCTTGCTTTAAAAATAATTTGAGTCATGATTTTATTTATTTTTTAAGCATTTAACTGCTAGATGTTTAAATCTAAAGAAAAGTTTACTAGAAAAAAATCGACTCGGACCAGGCAGCGGACGGGACTCGAACCCGCATCCTTCGCTATCCGGGCGAATGCACTGACCATTAAGCTACCACGGCCCTATTAGCCGCGTCGAAATTTTCCTAGCCTTAAGCTGCAAGGGGGGTTCGAGTCTCGTCCGCTGCCTGGTCCGCGTGGATTTTTTTTTTCTAGTAAACTTTTCTTTATAATTTGAGTCGTCACGGGACGCCTGGCAGATCTGAAACTCTAGCCGGTTTACGATAAATACACTCGGAGAATTGCTCGGGATGCGTGCGGTAAAAAAATGACATAGGTCCTCCCTCGAAAGGCGCTAGCGCCGTACTGATTAGTCTTATGTAGTACGCGAACGAACTAGGTCGTAAGAGCGCTCCCACGCAGTGTTGCCAACTCTACGTCCTTTTACGTAGATCTACGTATTTTAGGCCTTTTCTGGAAACCTACTAACTTCAGTCCCAGAATCTACGTATTTTCTTATTTTTTTTCAAATTTGTAAAATAACTTAATTCACTAGAATAAAGAAGAATATTTTCCGTTACTTTACTTAAAAACTAAATAAATAAATGTTTACCACAGCATGGTAAATGCTTCCAATGCAGCGACTTCTCCAAGAACTCTTTGTTCTATCTCCCGTTCTTAAACAAATTGTATAACAAAATACTCGTTTTATTCGGTTTCAAATAACTTATTCATTTCACTCAGAAAAAAGTACGTGGATATACTTACTTTTCATATGCAAAATTTACCAATTCTACGTAATTTTCTCATCGGGTCTACGCCTTTTTCAAAATCCGAGTTGGCAACACTGCCCCCACGGGTGAACTACTCGAAATAGTTCCCTCATTCCCCGTTCCATAGTTCATTAGTTCGCGTTCGTAACCGAATGAGCGAGTGGCATTAACCGTACGTATATCGTTACGAAACTCATCATACACACACGGGTAAAGTTTGGAGGGTTTTTCGAGGCCGGCTCTGTGTTTGACACACAGTTTATCTTTAAATAAGTCTTCAATCAAAAATAATTTCTACAGACGTATTTAAAAAAGGTGAAGTATTAAGAAATATATTTTTAAAGAAAATATAACTAGAAAAAATTCCACGCGGACCAGGCAGCAGACGGGACTCGAACCCGCACCCTTCGCAATCCGGGCGAATGCACTGACCAATTATGCTACCGCGGCCCTCACGGACCGCGTCGAAATTCTTTCTAGCTATTCTTAAGCTGCAAGACAGCGCCATCTCTTCGCATTATAGGTAAACCCACAATGTCAAATGAATACTTTTACAAGTATTAAACATTTGAAAGAAGAAATAGCAATTATAGTTATAATTTTTATTATTTTTAAAGCATGTAACTGCTTGATGTTTAAATCTAAAGAAAATATAACTAGAAAAAATTCCACGCGGACCAGGCAGCAGACGGGACTCGAACCCGCACCCTTCGCAATCCGGGCGAATGCACTGACCAATTATGCTACCGCGGCCCTCACGGACCGCGTCGAAATTCTTTCTAGCTATTCTTAAGCTGCAAGGCAGCGCCATCTCTTCGCATTATAGGTAACGTCTGCTGCCTGGTCCGCGTGGAATTTTTTCTAGTTATATTTTCTTTAGATTTAAACATCAAGCAGTTACATGCTTTAAAAATAATAAAAATTATAAATATATTTTTATCACTACTTCTATTCAAACGGAGATATTTGCTGTTTTAAAAGTACAAAATTGCAAGTAAAAGTACAGCATTCGATAATCTTGTCACATTCGGCCAGAGCAGTATCATAACGAACGAACTAGAAGAACGAACTAGTTCGTTTAGGGTCGGCGATCTTAGTTGAGAACTACTTAGCCCAAGACTAGTACTCATCGGCGAGTAGTTGAGCACTGGTAGTCGCCATGCTAGAAATCGGTTTTACGTGCGTCAAAAGATGTTTCACATCAGAAAAGATTTTCTAATATTATGTTCTTTTCCCACAGTTCGGCGACGGCTCAATAACAGTGGTAGAAGAGAGATCACATCTCCCTACAACCACTAACGAACCCCACGCCACGAGACGGCATACGGTCGGCCCCGGCGACTGCAGGCATACGCAGGTTTGTACACCTTATTCACAAGAGAATAGGGCTGAAATTTCATGCTTACAACTCTTAAAAATCATGATAGCCTAGTACATGGTAATTTAATATCACGAAAATTAGAAAATAAATAAACAGATTGTACGCCTTATTTTATTAGATTTGAAATCTTTCAATCGGGAAAGCCTCATAGTCACCTTCTACTAGGTTATGTCATCCTGGTACTGTCGTCATACGTACTGTACATCATCAGCAGCCTATTAATGTCCTGAATGCTCGGGTATAGGGTTATTTAGTTTTCGATCTCCCCTCACTTTTCTTTGATGGATTAGCGAAAGAGTGGGTTGACAGAAAACTAAATATGTCTCGCTAATCCATCCATAGGGAATCCCTATGCCCCAGCAGTCAGGACATTAGACTGGACATGATGATGATATGTACAGTACGTATGACGAAAGTACCAAGAAGACATAATGTAACAAGAGGTGACATTGATTCCTTCCAGAATCTCTATATTAATATATATATTGTCGTCTTGGTACTTTCGTCATACGTACTGTACATATCATCATCATGTCCAGTCTAATGTCCTGACTGCTGGGGCATAGGGATTCCCTATGGATGGATTAGCGAGACATATTTAGTTTTCGGTCAACCCACTCTTTCGGTCACGCCTTATTAATTAATATACAGATTGAGTTGAAATCTTATCAATCGGGAAGGAATCATAGTCATCTTCTACTGGGTTATGTTATCCTGGTACTTTCGTCATACGTACTGTACATCATATCATCATCATTACCAGTCTATTAATGTCCTGATTGCTGAGGCAGGTAGAGAGAGTAGAGTAGAGATTGAGTTGATCTGGAACGAATCAATGTCACCTCTTGCTAGATTATGTCTTCCTGGTACTTTCGTCATACATACTGTGCTGATGCATCATCATCATCATCAGTCTATCAGTGTCCTGACTGCTGGGGCATAGGGTTTCCCTATTGATGGATTAGCGAAAGATATTTAGTTTTCGGTCACGCCTTATTAACATAGAGATTGAATTGAAATCTTATCAATCTGGAAGGAATCAATGTCACCTCTTGTTAGATTATGTCGTCCTGGTACTTTCGTCATACATGTCTGTAAGTTTTGTGGCACGAGTTTTGGAACCATTTTTCTGTTCAAGGCAGCAGACGGGACTCGAACCCACACCCTCCGCTATCTGGGAGGATGCACTGACCATTATGCTACCGCGGCCCTATTAGCCGTGTCGAATTCCTTCTAGTATTTCTTAGGCTGCAAGGCAACGCTATCTCTAGATTTCTTTAGATTTACATCTAGCAGTTAACAGAGGTCTTTGTTTAGAGTTAAACTTCCTCATCTGTAATTCGTTGGGATAAGGTTGAATTTAGTTCGATAACAGAGGTAGAAGAGAGAACTCATTTCCCTACGACTACAAACGAATCTCACGCATGAGATGGCATATGGTTGGCCCCGGTGTATAGATCTTATTTATATGGGAATATAGGTGAATTTCGCACTGACTGTAAGGAATCATGAGGGTTATGTTTGTACGACACCCCTCAATAGGTAATAATTGTTAGATAACTCTTTAAAAGTCATAAAAGCCTAGTACGTATCTTGAGAAAAGTAAAATAAATATATGCAACTGCACACATGCTATTGTATTGAATGAGAGAAAGAATCTTGATTGTATGACAATTATATATATTATGTATATATATTCTTTAGTATATTGCAGTTTATTTGTTTTTACAGGGCGGGGAGCTGGGTGTTTGTGGCGCGGCTTCGGCTGATCTGAGAGCTGCTCCGTTATACGGATCTGCACACTTCAATGTGAGTACATAACGTTTGATGAAATACGGTGACTAAAGTACTATATATATATATTTATTTATTTATTTATTTATTAAGAGAAAACCAACAGTGTTACAAATAGTACTTCTATAACTAATATAAATTACGGTAAGACCAATTACAGGTTTTCTTTTATAATCAATAATAAGTGTGATATTAAACAAAACAACAACTGCACAAAAACATCAGCATCGCCAAGTCCTTTAGTTTAACAGAGACAATGTATAAAACAATAAGCAAAACAGCAGCAAGGTTTCCATCATTAATCCATAGTAATAACAACGACAGATTGCAAGAACCCATCAAGCGACCAGGGCCGGGCGATGAGAAACCAAACACACATTTACAATATAATTATAATTGATCTCTCACCAGCCGACACCCGCCAACCAGGCGTGGGCACAAACAGAACCAGAAACGGAACCAAAATTTAGTCACAAGGTATCACAGTGCATCAGATAGGCATCAATTCCGAAGTTATTGCCCTCTTAAAAGTTGTCTTAGATAGTAAAAAAATATCATATTCACTAAAGTGGATGTTATAAGTCATGGGCTGTTTCTAGCATAGTTTGTGGAAGATGGAGGAACGTAAAGCAAAGGTGTGTGTCGTGTACGACGTTTAGGCGTACGATACTTAATACTCTCAACAAGATCAATACAGTCTATCTGTCCGTTAACAATGTCATACAGGAGACTCATATCTAGCAGATTGCGACGGTCCTTGAGATTAAGAATATTATAATTTTGACACGCATCTTGATACGAGTCAAAAGGCTTACGGAAGCGATAGTTCAGATGTTTAATGAACTTTTTTTGGATTTTTTCTAGACGATTTATATAAATAATATATTGAGGCGACCATACTGCACTAGCATATTCAAGTACACTACGGACATAAGCAAAATAAACTGACTTGAAAGTGAATACGTTATTAAATGGTTTGCATGAGCGTAAGACAAAGCCTAAGTTTTTAAAAGCCTTATTAGTTACAGAGCCAATGTGATTAGAAAACAACATTTTTTCGTCTAGTTGCACCCCTAAATCACGAATTTCAGACGATTTATTAATTAACAAACCATCAAATGAATATGGATATATAATAGGTTTTAACTTGCGTGTAAAATGCACGCACTGACATTTTTTTATATTAATGTTTATTTTATTGAGTTTATAAAAGTTAGTTAAATTATCTAAATCTTTTTGGACTTCAATGCAGTCATTATAGCCTCTAATTGAACAGAATATTTTCATGTCATCTGCGTACATTAAGTGCTTAGAAAATTTTATATATTTTGGTATATCGTATATATATACATTATAAAACAAGGGGCCTAAATGAGAGCCTTGGGGCACACCGCTGGGTACAGTGATGAAGTCCGATCTGTAACCACCTACAACAACTGCCTGGGATCGATTTTTTAAATATGATTCTATCCATCTGAGTAAATTTCCTCTAATACCAAGAGCGTGTAGCTTGCTGAGCAGGATGACGTGATCCACACGATCGAAAGCTTTTTCAAAATCTGTGTAGATCACATCAACCTGACCGCCATGATCCATATTTTTTAATACGTAGCCAGTAAAACATGTTAAGTTTGTAATTGTTGAGCGGTTCTTTATAAAGCCATGTTGACTGTCAGGAATGCCTTTAACAATCAATGGATAAATAGCATCATATACTAGTTTTTCAAAGAGTTTACCTATAGTGGAAAGTATTGTAATGCCACGATAATTTTCAACTTTAGTTTTAGAACCATTTTTATGTAATGGTAAAATATGACCTCTTTTCCAAATTGATGGAAATACACCACAACGGAGAGAACTTTCAAATATGATAGAAATTGGTTGTAGTAATGACTCAATACAGTTTATCCAAAAAATCGGAGGTATTCCGTCACTACCAGGACTCTTTGCAACATCCAGTCTTTTAACAGCAGCTTCAATTTCGGTTGATGTAATGCATACATCAGCCAATGTATCAGAACTAACATCATCCGGTTGTAACACAGTACCTCCTAATGACGGTTCCGCAAAAACGCTACGAAAAAAAGTATTAAATGCATACTAAAATAGTTCTGCCCATAGGTTACTTTGTTCGGATAATTGGACCCTCCACGCATAGATTTTACATACCGCCAAAATGCTAGTACTAACATAATTTATCAACATTCCTAATAATATATTTATGCAGATCTGAAATTGACTATTGTAAAAAGTTTAATGTAAAATATTTCGTCGATTAGTTATAATAAATGTATATGAAATGAATAAATATATATTTATATATGTACATTATTTTCATTAATTTGTTAATTTACCCTTTTCATACAGTATCAATCTTTTTTAAGTTAAATAAACTCTTTTTGCGTCCGGTTAGACTATCGAACTTAAGGAGTAAACTTCAGTCGTGCGTCGGAGCTGACACACACATTTTTTTTTATTTTTATTTGACTATATGTTTTAAACTATATGATGCAATAAAGACTATTAAGAATTATTATTATTAATGTGATTTGTTTGTCCAGCAACAAGCCGGTGCGAACGTATCTCTCCTACCGAACACTAACTTGGCAGCGAAGCTACCAGCCGTACAGCATCAACCGCCGAGATATTTCAGCGTCAAAGATCAACATTTACTGAAACCGCCGCACGCGATGCAAAACCACGGTAAATATAGCATTTCAATAATTCATCATCAGCCTATTAATGTCCCCACTGCTGGGGCACAGGCCTTCCCTATGGATGGAATAGGGAGATTGGGCCGTGACCCCACCACGCGGGTCCAGTGCGGATTGGCGGATGCGACTGCAGATGCAGCCGGGACTGACGGCTTAACGTGCCTTCCGAAGCACGGAGGAGTGAGAGATAGTAAATTTTTGGTCACCCATCCAATAACCGACCACTGCGAAAGTTGCTTAACTTTAACGATCGCAGCCGAACGCGCTAACCACTTGCGTCATCGAGCTCCTCTAACTATGAGTCTGAACAATGATTATGTATTGAGTTTTGTTATTTGTTTGTTTGTTTATAGCGTCGTCGTTCGGTCGTCGCGCGTCTGACGGCGGCGCTCACGTCCCGCGCGGGAGGGAGAGAGCCTGCTGTCATTCTGCGCCTGCGCATCATGTGAGTACTTAATATTGTTTATCTACCTACACTCATGGCTCATGGTTGAACGCAATTTTGTGAGTTAGAATTCCCGATTCGTTTACTACTTTTACCATTTAGGAATTACAAAAGTCGTAACAAAAATCCTGACATTTCGATAAAGTCTGGACTTTTTAGTCACAAAATGGTACCATTACTCACTTAGTTACAATAGTGTTGTATTTAAATCAATATGGAATTTTATTATTCATATTCAATATAATTTAAAAAATCCAGACGATTTATGGATCCGGACAAATTCCGGACTATAGTCTAAAAATCCGGACATTTCCGGACTAATCCGGACGGATGGTAACCCCACTCCCAGTTAACCTTTGGGAAAAATGAGAACACGAATCTTCAAAAAAAAAGTTTTTTTATTATGTACTAGTGGCCCGCCCTCGCTTCGCTTCGGGGTAGAATTGATCAAAATCCTTTCTTAGCGGATGCCTACGTCATAACATCTACCTGCATGCCAAATTTCAGCCCGATCCGTCCAGTGGTTTGGGCTGTGCGTTGATAGATCACTATGTCAGTCAGTCAGTCACCTTTGAGTTTTATATATATATAGATTATTATGACACTATGATACTTATTCTAATATATTTTATTATGTTTGTCCAAATTCAGGCATCAGACAGCGGCACCCCCCAACGCGGCGAGGATTCCTCACAGACGGACGAACATAATGCCGAATACAACACGAACTTGTGCAGGTAAACAAATAATTAAAATGGACAGCTTATATTTCTATTTTTTAACAACTTAATAGTGTATTTGACAAGTTTTAGAAAACGATCTCACGTTATTTACTAATGTTTATGGAGTCAGTAAAAAGTGGATATTCATCATTCTGTTGTGCATTTCATTAAAAATAACCAAATCAAAAACTCCATTTTCAAGTTGCCGCGAAAACGTTTCTCTGGACAATATGGCGTCTTACTAGTGTGTGACGTCACACGACTTTCATTAAAACGTCAAACGATACAATGTAATGTCACTTAAACCGGAAGTTTACTTGCGCGTGACGTCATTTTAGGCTCCGCCAATCCCAAGCGTTTTGGGTCACGTGACAATAGATACGAAAACTATTATCTTTTTCGTAGGTTTTCAGTAAAATTATGAATATTTTTTCTGTAAAAATAGTGAAAATCCTTGCCAATATTAATTCTAAACACAGATGTTAACAATTGACACTTTATTTTTAATACTGTCAAATACCCTATTGTTAGATGTTTATTTACTTATTTTATTTTACACACCAATAACAATATCACAATTATTACATTACATTACATTACAAAAGAAAAACAAATAGGTATTACAAGTCCATGTGAATAATTTTTTAGGGTGTATACAGCAATTTCTATACATTTATTGGCACAATATTAGTCTCTAAAGTTATTGTTTAAATATTTATAGATGTTAAATTAAATAAAATACTAGGAAAAAATCCACACAGACCAGGCGCCAGACGGGACTCAAACCCGCACCCTTCGCTATTCGGGATTTTTCTTTTGTTTAATATAGATACACTGACCATTATCTGCGTGGTTTTTTTTTCTATTTAACTTTTCTTTAGATTCAAACATCTGGCCGTTAAATACTTAAAAAATCAAAATATAACTATAATTGCTATTTCTTCTTTCAAATGTTTAATACTTGTAAAGGTATTCGTTTGACATTGTGGGTTACCTGCAATGCGAAGAGATGACGCTGACTTGTAGCTTAAGAAATACTTGAAATAATTCGACACGGCGATCAGTTTCGCGGTAGCAATTATGCTATCTCTAAGGGTGCGGGTTCGAGTCCCGTCTGCTGCTTGATCCGTGTGCATTTCTTTCTAGTAAAATTTGCAAATGTAAATCTGTATGCCCGGAATACTTTTACCGACGAGAAAGATTAATCTGGTTGATGGTCACGTTATAAGATTAGTTCCTGTTTGAGGTTAGAAATTCGTCTTTCATTCATTGGGGTGTCCGTTTCTACACAGTGAAGTAGTGACTTGGGGTATGAGCTATTCATAAATCTTGCCCCAAATTTGCCTGGGGATCTTATCTATTTACGACTTTACATTAAAATCCTCTAAAATTATCAGTGTTTCTCTAGTATAATATGCATGTATTATACATATTTATATGTCCAGCAGTGGACTATGATAGGCTGTTGATGATGATGATGATGATAATAAACTTTCCTCTTGAATCATTCTATCTATTAAAAAAATTGTGTGTGTCAGCTCCGACGCACGACTGGAGTTTACTCCTTAAATTCGATAGTCTAACCAGACGCAAAAAGAGTTTAATTAACTTAAAAAAGATTGATACTGTAAATGCCATATTCACGTTTACTTCTAAAGCTCAATGGTTTTATGTTCAACGAATGGCGCGGTGGTATACCGACGCGGTTTCTTTGTCGTCGTAGGCAATAAAGGTACGCTACGATACTGTGCTACGGTGTAGCACTATGGCTGCTACAGCGTAGACAGTAAAAACGTAACGAGGTCATTCATCGATAGATTTCACTCCTCACATTTTTCTCATACCGGGCCCCTTATATATGCAAATCGATTCTTAAGGAATCAACTCCAAAAACCGCATCAAAATCCGTTGCGTAGTCTTAAAGATCTAAACATACTTAGGGAAAGACAGCGGGAAGCGACTTTGCTTTATACTATGTAGTGACTAGCTTTATTAGAAAATGCACCTTATTCGTATATCGTTAAGGATGCTCACTCTCCAGGTACATGTTGACGCGCGGCAGCGGCAAGCGGCATACTATATCCACGCAGGAAGAAGCTAACGATGCCACGGCTGTGTGCACTACTTTGGTGAGAATATTTATTTATTTGAAATTACATTCCTTTTTAAATTGAAGTTGAATGTTTGAGTAAATCCTACTAAAAACTAAAGTTCCAACTTTCAAGCCTTTTTTAGTAACTTTAAGTAATTTCAGGAAGCTGAATATTTTTTTTATTATAACAACATTCAAGGCAACTATGTAAGATATGAATTTTTGAAACCTCGCTGGCAGAAATCATTGAAAATACACAAAAAAATATATTTCGAGTTTTATGTTTTTATAACTCGAAAACTAAGAAAAATCGCGAAACTTACATAGGATATTTTCGGATACCCCCAGGTGCGAGGAATCTAAAAAAAAATTGTTGACGTCACTAATTGGACCTGTATAATTATAATGATATAAAATATTTTTTTTTAACCTCCCCCAGCCAAGCACATCTCCGTCGTCCACAACTAGCATACGGATGAGAAGAACGGGCTTACTGACTGTCACTGAACGACCGCCCGGTAAGATATATATATATGTTTATATGCCATTTATATATGTACAGTTTTATTTATATTGTTAGTCTATTTGTGTGTGTCTGTGTGTTTGAATGATTGTTGCGGAGATGCGACTGCTAAATGTTAGCACTTAACATGGCTATTCGTATTTTGTATGTTGTTGATTTACATATTTGTTAATTTTTCACGAAAAAGTACTGAATGGATTTTAACGAAAGTATTACTAGCTGTCCCAGCGAACTTCGTACCGCCATAATAAAATAGGGGTTGGTGGTAGAAGGGTGAAAATTTGGGGTTGTATGTATTTGTGTATGATGTATCATAAAAAAATATCTAAAATTAAAAAAAAAATTGGGGTGGATTTCCATTAACATTTAGGGGGATGAAAAATAGATGTTGTCCTATTCTCAGACCTACCCAATATGCACACAAAATTTCATGAGAATCGGGAAAGCCGTTTCGGAGAAGTTTAACCACAAACACCGCGACACGAGAATTTTATATATAAGATTATATTATAGTTTATACTTCAGAATAACATATATGCTTTAATTTATAAGATAAGAGTAAATTGGCCAAACAATAACAATAATGTATATGATATTGGTATCGATTCTGGCGTGATTCTCTAAACTTAAAACTAAATTTGACATCAGTCTCTCCTTTTCATTCTGTATAGAGAATGACAAGGATACACTGTTGTCAAATTTAGTTTAGATTTAGAGAATCGTGCCAAAACCTACACCACTGTCAATTTTAAAACAGAAGTACATCAGTCGAATCTCCGCTACAAGTGTTTGTAGAATAGTTTTTCCAACTTTTTTGAAATTTATTTTATATGACTATTATTTTTTAGAAATTGTATTTTTTTCTAGTAGCGTATTATCGATGTCTTATTGAATGTGTGTGTGTGTGTTTGTTTTTTTATAATTTTACAATAATTGCTGTTTTTTTTTAAGAAAATATGATGGTATCTTTGATGAAACAACGAAATGAAAATGCTTTTATCAATTATAGTATGTTTCAAACGAATTTAGACCAAAGGTGAACAAAGAGATAGGTGGGTCTGACCATAGACAGTTTAGAGTTGGGGATTTAAAGAGCCTTATCAATATCAATTGATCAATTGAAAGATCATATAAGCTTATAGAGTCTGTGCGGAAAAAGAATGGGCGTGGCGAAAAACGGAACTAACATTCAGATTTTTATTTGGCAATCAAACCCAGCAATCTGTAAAACGTCAAAGTTTTGTATTGATACGGATTTGTTTGTCGTCGTGATTTCTTGCGGTTTTTTGTATAAATTTAATCATGTCTAAAAGGGGTAAAACCTTACAAATCGGTAGAAAAGCACTACAGCGCCCTCCAATCTAAATCCCATTCTCTTTCCGCACAGACTCTTTAGTATGTTGTGCATACTACTATTTTATTAATTCTAAATTATTTTTTTTGATGATTTTTTATACGAAGATGTCGTTTAAACAAAAATACCATGATAATTTCCAACAGTAGCTACTCAGTAATACAGCTTGCATGTCGCACATTTTTGTTTTGCATAAATTATTTGCTAATTATTTTTCTGTTTCTTTTCAAAAAAAAAAAACAACCTTATAGTTATAAGCCCAGAGCTCGTTATGGAAGTAGAGGCGAGAATGAAGAGGAATTACTTGCCACCATCAATCGGGTATCAATACCAAAACCAGGGATACCAAAGCCCCCCAACACCCACCGGTAGTTTACAAAGCATGCCCCAGAGTCCTACCCAAGGATCAATTACTGCTGGAACACCGAACTATACAAACCAGAGTACACAGAAATCGATAAAACCAGTACTAGAGACCATACCGCAAGGCACCATGATGGGTACCAAAGGGTCCATAATGAGCGGAACCCCCATAACTAGTCAAGCCATATCCCCGTTCACCCCACCGCTAATGCAATATTCCCCGAACCACGGATCCGTAGGCACACAAAACGCGGGTTCCATAACCAGCGGCACCCCTATACAACAAAACCAGGGATCCATAGTCACAGGAACGCCAAATACCAGTTTCGATACCAAAACTTACGGCTGTTACAATCCGAATTACGCGAACATCACACCGAACTTTACGTCCCAGAGTTATAATAATAATGGTTTCGGTGGGAGTAATTTCGGTGGCATACAGTATTCGAATCACCAAAATAGCCAAGCTATCAATCAAGCAATGCCTAGTGGGTCTATAACGGCCGGTACTCCGTACCAAAACCCGGTATCTGGACCTGCGCAATACAACAGTAGGCAGAGAAAACATTCGGGCCCGCAACGCGTCAAGCTGCAAACTTTGGCCACTGTCCAAGAAATGGGTAATTTTTTTGTGATTTTCCTTTTGTTAAGGTGATGGGAAACTAGTATTTTGATTAAGGAATTCTATAGAAAAAAATTAACAAGAAAGAAATATACTCGGTGACAGCAGAGTGGTTCATATTTTGATACCAACGATATTAAATACCCTAGATACACCAACACGAACAAAATCGTGCCCGAAACCTGTCCAAAAGGTACATTGGACGATCCACGGAGCTCCGTAAGATGATCGCGTAGTCTAAACAATATAAGGCATTATTTAAACATTGAAAATCACCTTTAAACCAAACTGGTAACCAATATAAATATAGGTATTAATTAAAACGCGTGCGTCAAAGAGTTACGACAGTCCGAAATGTAGGCTCGTAAGTTTTTACGACTTATTGCTATACGCGGAAGAATGTAGACCTTATTTCTTTGACTCTACGTGCAATTTTGTATGCGCTGTTAGCAATATAGCGGGTACGGATCGCGAGGAAAAGAGACGGCTATATCACCGACCATGCATTTGAATATCACAAATATTTTCGTTTAAATCAGTTTATAGTAAGTATTAAAATTTGCTTCAAATGCGTTAAATTAACAAACATTGATTGTATAACTGTCAAAAAAAAAATCATTTTACATACTACATGTATTTATTTCGCATTTTTTCACGGAGCTCAGTGGCTTTTGACTTTTCAACGGTCCGCACGTGACTGTGAACCAAGAAGTGCTTGAGTTGTGTTGAAGCACTTCTTGATTGGGACACATTTTGAGAACACGTGGTGTATCTAGGGTATTTAATATCGTTGTTTGATACCAAGAGAGATTGGTATCATTATTTTGTAAAAAGTATTTTTTTAGTTAATCAAAAAGTAAGTACATAAATACAGATTTCCGAGTTACTACTTCTATTCAGTATTTGAAGAATATAAGGTATCTTTATTAAAATAAAGATAAGGATGAACAGAACATGCATTTTGTTTCTAATGTAAGTACTAATGGTGTTATTTTTTGAATTTGCATCAATTTGTGTGCGTTATTTTGTTTTTCACGTTTGCGGTAGTATTTTTGTACAAACAATATCATATTAGATATTCTCAATTTTTTCTTTATTTAACACTGATAATATTAACTATGCATATTATTTGGTGAATTTTTCTATTTTGTGAGAAGTTAATATGGAATTGTATGTTCAAAATGTGTTGTTTTGTGTGCGTTTTGCTTAATTTGGTCTTTTCTAGAAACATTATATTTTGAGTGGTAGTGTAGGCTAACGTAGTTTTTTTGTGACTTAATATAATTTATGATATCCGTAGTTATATAAATGTCGGAGAGCGACTATTCACTTTGTCATTAGCGTTCACGGGCTTAGTGGGCGTCATTGGGGCTTGATACAGGCACAAAACCAAACAATCACTCAATCACTGTTCGTATAATTTTAATTACGTTCTTTTAACAAAAACAAAATAAAAATGTTTCACACACACTTTACTTTACACTAAGGACACTTAAATAACGTAACAACCGAGCAGTGGGTTCAAGGTACCAATCTGACTTCACTGAACTACCGTATCACTTTTCTAGTAATGAAACGCTACGATCAGTTCCTCGCCTTTAAATACGCTCAAAAACTACCTCCCACCTGTGAAAATCAAGATGGCGCCTCGACCCCACTCGAGGCACGTGCTCTGCTCTGATTGGACGCGACACAAGATGATTTATAAGAGACTTTTATTAAATTGTTAAGTTACTGAACAATACAAAAATTGTAATTAATAAAATCAATTTAAATTAAGATTTTATAAAATTATTTAAAGTGTTAACAATAGCCTTTTCGCGATTAACATTCAACAAGAAACTCTACTCGTCACATCCTCCGACATAAATAATACATGTGGAAAAACAAAACCATCCAACCAAACCAGGAAGGTCAATGGGGAATAGGTTTGCCAACCCTACTATATAATATAGTATCCTTCTATATTAGAACGCCAAATACTATATATATATATATATATATATAGTATGCGAAACTACAATATTTTGCTTCAAGCTGTACCCTTAGCATGAACCAATTTCGAATTCAAATAGTTAGCGAGTCCGGAATGTCATTGTCAAATGTGTACTGATTTTTAGTTGTCGTTACGTCCTTTGTGGCGCCACTGCTGTTCAAGTTTTCATATAAAATTTGACATTGACATTTCGGTCTAGGGGTACCGACATTAGCCATTAAAGGCTTTCTTTAAAATAAAAATTTAATTCTTAAGGCAAAGGTCAGCAAAAATATATTCATTTCAAAAATAAAGTAGATATTTTAACCGTATACTATATCTTTTTCCATATAATATAAATATATATTTTTAGAGGTAACAGCTTCGAAAATATTACCCTTTTGCAAAGATCTTCCTCCGAGCTGGGTAATGCCAGCTTGGGAGCCACGGCCCTGACTAACGTTGGTCGGGCATTGCACATATGAAGTGTTAGCCTCCGAACTTCACTTGCGCGATGCAGGCTTCCAGGCTTATTTATCGCAGCACCGGTAGCGCCATCTCTTGACGAGGCGAATGATTAGTTCCTCAATGTTGGTTGGTGTCGCGTGTAGATATCGCTGCCACAATATTTTCTATCCAGTAAATATGATAAATTCCTTTGGGCTCTTTAAGAACCCATGAAATTTTCTTAAAAATTGTTTTAAAGTTACGAATGAACGAAGTCGCTGTCAAAGATTAGAAGTACAATAAGTGTCACTTAGATTGGATACAAAACAAATAGGTACTGGTATTATTAGAATTATTCCATTCTAATTAATAATAAATAAATATTTCCACTTAGCCTAGCCCCAAAGTAAGCACTGTAAGGCTTGTGTTATGGGACACTAGGGTAACGGATAGAAGACATATATATAGTACATATATAAGTATATTTATATAGAAATAGATGTTAAACATCCATGACTGGAGTACTACTCGTATTCATCACACAAATATCTGCCTCCACCGGGATTCGAACCCGGGAACTCTCGAGTCGGCGACACCATTGTTGCTGTCCGTTAATGTTTGTTTTTTGGCATTTTTAACCCTCCCTCTCCCTTGGTGATACATGGTGAGGTTTAAAACTACGGGTTAAATGGTAGTGATACCATTAAAATATAGTGTTGATTGTACTATCTCATTTTAAATGCAAGATTTACCGGAATTACAATAGTGTTGTATTTGTTCGCGAACAGCTCGCGAGCACGCCGAGCGATATTCGCCGGTTCGGAGAGCGGAATGCTCGCCGCCTCGCGTCGCACACGATCTGGCTTCGGCGAAACTTGAATATCAACAATTACAGGTATGTTTCAATCATAAGCGTCAGTATCAGCCTTTTAATGTACCCACTGCTGGGGCACGGGGCTTCCCTATGGATGTGGCGGGCCACGCGGGCCCAGTGCGGATTCTTAGGCGCTAACTATTGCAGATGCAGCCGAGACCAATGCCTTAATGTGCGAAGCAGGAAGGAGCGGAAGTTTAAATAATAAAATACATTAAAAATTTGTTCACATTATTAAATCTCAACCATCGGGATTCTTGTATACGCGGCAACACTTGAATTATGTTTAGGATTCATGTTGTTTTATCTTGAAATTTCAAAATTATACGATACTAGTGGCCCGCCCTCGCTTCGCTTCGGTGTAGAGCTGAAGTGTAGACTACAGTTTTTGTTCTCAGGCTTGTATTATACACAATGACATTCAACTATGATTCTTCTTATACCTGCATGCAAAGTCTCAGCCCGATCGGTTTAAAATTGACAAAGTGTCATACAAACTTTCATTCCCTATTTTATCCCCTTGGGGGTAGAATTGATCAAAATTCTTTCTTAGTGGATGCCTACGTCATAACATCTACCTGCATGCCAAATTTCAGCCCGATCCGTCCAGTGGTTTGGGCTGTGCGTTGATAGATCACTATGTCAGTCAGTCAGTCACCTTTGAGTTTTATATTATACGATATTTATTCATCGTACTGCCCTCCTTATTTACTGTAGTATTATTTCAGTACTTAAACATGCATCGATTTAGTTTATGTGATATTTTGGCACTGTTACAAGCGGAATAACTGGAGTTGATGCGGGTAGATGTTATTGGCAGACATATCGGTCTACCCTCTGACGTCGTCTTTTACTGCGCTCGATACCCCTACCACTGGTCACATTCTCGCTATTCACTCGCACCTGTTCCCGACACACAATACTCACAGTATCAGATAGCGGAACGACGCATTTTTGGTTTTTGCGGTTTTTGCACATACGAATCATTGGATTCCAGAAGATTAAAAATAGTGTATGAATCATATAATTTACTAATATAAAATTAAATTAAGATTGGTGTTTATTTTCAATAAAAAGGAAATTAAATTTAAGAGAATGAAACTGAATATTATGATTTTCACACAAATTGTTTATTTTCTACTCTCCTTTTTTCTCTTTTGACATGATGAAAGATTACCTATACATGATTGTCTTTGAGCTAATATTATTCATGGATATAGAACTCAATTCTTCTGCAACCTTAACAATTGGATAAGGCATAACAAATGACAAAAAAATTAAAACAAACACCCATATAAAAGGGTTTTCAGGAATTTGTCACATGATAACTTAATGAAGTGTGTGTGCGCGCGTGTATGTATGTTTGTGTGTGTGTGTGTGTTCATTCAGCTGCACTATTGTTAGTGATCATGAAAGTTTAAAACAATATATTATTATAGAGATTTATTTAATAATGTTTGTTTAATGTAAACAGCGTGGTCTGGAGAGACGAGGCGTGGCGGGCGCTTCTCCACCGCTAGCGGACGCGGCCCGCTTACACACGCCCGCGCCTAGCTTACCTGGTAACTATTCATATATATATATATATATATATATATATATATATAACAATATTTGACATTTAGCAAATTAAAATAAATATTTAAGGGCTTCAATATACAACTTACGTAATAAAAATAGTAACATTAACAATTTCACATTATAAAACTATAAAATACACTAACTATAAACAAATAAGTCTCTTTCTAATTACATAATTACTATATATAAGTAAAATATAAATACTAGAACAATAAAACTAAGAACCTTAAAACATAAAATTAATAACTAAAATATATTATTAAAAGAAGTCCCTTTAGGCAAGGAACCAAAGATACTGACAGCGTTACCCCTTTGAATGGCTAGACTAATTCTTTGTCCGAGGTAGCTGCCAGCTCTTCGGTCTCCTGTGACGTCGACTAACCTTTTTGCTATTTCCTTAAATAGCCTTAAAGCGCTAGGACCCCACGGATATATATATATATATATATATATATATATACTACAATACCCGGTAACTATTCATATATATGTACTACACTACCCGGTATGAATACACTATGTCAATTGTAACGTGTTAAAAACGTCACATGGATCTCCTTCGCTCGAAGAGCGAGATAGAAGATTTTTTTTGGTTGTCTCTCTGGTCGTTTTTTATCTCGCGCCCATTTTCTTTAATCTGTGCACTTTTGGGTAAGTGTGTTTCTGCCTTTATCAAGCAGTAGGCTGAATGGACATTGTTCTCTTTGCCTACCGCCAAGACAAACTAAGAAAAGAACTGTCACTTCACTTCACGACCAAAATTTTAACCTACAACATGTGAAAATTTAAATCTTAATTTTTATCATGATAATCCATTGGATATTCAATTGTTTTTGATGGTAAGTGTTTTTCCAAATTCGAAAAGTGTTTTAATCCACATATTTCAATGATTTACCTTAGAATTAATTTCTTTTACAGATATAACATTTTGCAGCTTTTGATCGGAATGGCGGATATCGCATTCCAAGCTTAATTTGTTTAAAAAACGGTAAGAATCTTAGAGTTTTCCTTAGTTTTACTTATTTTCCTTTGTTGTGAGCCATGTGCTAATCTGAGGAATATTTATTTTCAGCGAAAAGCGTTTTTTTTTTATTTTGGATTTTATAATGAACTTTCAACATTTCCCATGATGAGAAAGTGAACAGTCCCGTGATGTAATAGCGACATCCATTTAATATTACAATTGACACCAGACATAGCCACTACACAGATGCAACAAGTTCGGTAACTTTCCAAATTCATTGTTGTACCGGAACCCATAAGGTAAAATTTTCATTTACATTTTAGTAGCCATAGTATAATAAGTAGTTTCTAAATTTAGCAGTAACCCTTTTGGACTTAAGTAGTTTTGTAGTAAATTTAAATAAATCGACAACCCAAAATGAATATGGTTTTGCAATCAAGCCTTCTCTTGTGATTAATAGTCCTTTGCTTTCCCGGCTAATATGGTTTAATAATATGGTATGGGTCTGGCGCCCGAGTATTCTTCTTTTTTTTCATTAATTTCGACCTATCCATTTAGTAAATTTCTCTCAAACTTTTTATTTTTTAATATTACAATTGACGCCAGCGCACAGGGACTTGGTTTATGCAATCCATTTCATTTTGTACCTATAATAGTAGTCTTGTCTGGTTGTTTGTCATCTTTATTATTACATTTGTGATATAATGTAGCTTTTGTACTTGAGTTTTGATACATAAACATAGATTTTGTTTGTAATATAATTACAATTTAACTTAATGTTTTGGATGGTTCATGTTACTATTAACTTTTCATTTAACTACTTGTTTTGAACTTTATTTCATATTTGAAATGTTCTATATACGTCTGTAGTGATGCATCACATAATATTTACTACTTTTGTATGTTAATTTAGTATTTTGCACATGCAAATTCCTTAGAATTTACTTAACTCGTAAACAATTATTTGGTTTCTACCAATTGATGCATATTGCATATAACTTAAACTTTTATTACCTTGTTAACTATGATCATTGTGTTATTGTTTTGTTATTTACATTTGAATATGCAAATTTACAAAGCTTTTTGCTATATATATATAAAAAATTAGGACTTTTTGTTCGAACGTTTTGATAATTTTTAAAATGTTTTGTGAACATTATTTGAAATTTATACAAGTTTCTTAATGATAAATATAACTGTTCCACAACTTGTTTTGAGCTAGTATATACATTGTTTAAATAAAACATAAACAATAAAGTTTAACTTTTATAAATAATAACATAAACTTAAAATAATTTAACATTCTTTGAAAAAATATAACTAAATATTCTGAAATATTTTCATAACTTAATGAAGCATTGTTTATATAATAATAATAATAAACTTAGTCATAATAATATTGTAAAATAACTTTTGATGTTGTTGTAACTTAGATATTTTGACATTTTGTCACAAACTTATTTCAGTTAAGGATAATATGTTTTTATATTAATAATTTTTAAATAATTTAATTTGGTTACATAACTTAACTTAAGATTTAAATATCTTTCACCAATTGTAAACTTGCTGCATCTTGCTTTATCTTTTAAAAGATTTAACTTTAAACTTACTTTGCGTTAACTGCGTTTATAATTTCACTGCTATTTTGGCATTTTGCAAAAATGGAAGGTGACAAACTTGCATTAGCTGCTGCCTTGCCGCCTAAGGAGCAACCTGTTTCTGTTGCAACTGATACTAGTGATTTAGCTTATCCACCTGCTACACAACACATTGCACATGAATTAATTAATTTAACAATTGATCAACCCACTTTGGATGATCATAATTTTCATTCATCACGATTGCTTGATTCACAACCTGCTTTACAACCGACGACCACACATGCTTCACATGTTAGCACTAATTTGTTACAAAATAATACTTCACTTTTGGATAACTTTAAAAAACCTACATATTACAAACGTCCTGATCTTTCGAAGAGTAAGATAATTTTTGACGGTAAGTCTTGTGTTAGAGAATTTATTACTAGTGTTGAAGAGTATATGGTTTCCAGAGATATCGATGAATATTTTGTTGTTACTTCCTTTTCAGATTTTTTAACTGGCATTGCTAGGACATGGTTTCGTATTGTTCGTTCAAATCTTAATTCTTGGTATACCCTTAAGGTTGCATTACTTAAACATTTTGACAAACCTGATTATGATGATCGGCTTGAATATCTTTTGCGTTCTCGTAAACAAAAACCTACTGAAACTTTGTCAGATTTTATCATCGAGTTGCAGGATATGTCTTTGCGTCTTTCGGATCCACTTTCGGAACAAACCTTAATTAAAATTATTAGGCGTAATATGTTGCGTTCTCACGCCGTATATTTTGTTGGCAGGCACATTAGTTCTATTGACCAAATTTTTAGATTAGATAAAGAAATTAAAGAACTTGTTTCGGAAAGCTCTTCTGTTCAATCTGTTTCGCGTGCATCTTCTCTTAAAGTTCATTTTGTAGATTCCAAAACTGATAAAAAATTAATTTGTTTAAAATGTAAAAATTTTGGACACACTTACAAAAAATGTTTAAGCATTCCTGGTCCAATTTGTTTCATTTGTTGTAGGCATGGAGTGACTATTCACACATGTGACTGCAAAAATAAAAAAGTAGACACCAGCGAACCTTTAGCAAACAAAATTAAATTTTCTGAACCAGTTCCAAAAAACTGATTAGGCCTCATCGAGCTCCACTTCATGATGAAGCGAGAAGAGTCTCGATGGAAAATAGTCATGTTCCTGATAAATCAACTTGTAGAAAAGAATTTAATGATTGGCTAGATTATTTAAAAGTATTTTTTAGAAATATTAAAGTAGCTCCAGTACTTTTTGTTAAAAATAGAGTTAATAGACCTTACCTTAAATTTAATGTTGGAAATAGTACTTTTACTGGAATTTTGGATAGTGGTGCCAACTGTTGCGTATTAGGTGCTAACAGTCACTTACAATTTTTAGAATTAGGATATAAATTTAAAACAATTTATAGAACCGCTCATACTGTTGACGGATCTTCACAAAATATTATTGGAAGTATGGACTTACCTGTGACTTGTGATGGAGATACTAAAATTATTTCATTTATGGTTATACCTTCGTTTGAACCAAATATAATTCTTGGTTTTGATTTCTGGTTAAAATCCGATTTAGCTAAAGATTTATTTAAACATATTACTTTTGTTGATGAAAGAGATGTTAACGTTTGTTCTGTTACATCTGCTGCTAACTTGTCTCCTTCTGCGAGTGAACAATTAAATAAAGTTGTGGAATTATTTAAAGATATTTCTTATGAAAAGAATGGTTTAGGCCTTACTCATTTAACTGAACATAAAATAGTTACCATTGGCGATCCTATTAAACAACGTTATTACCCTTTGAGTCCTGCTAAGCAGAGAGAGGTTTATAACGAAGTTGAATTGATGTTAAGGGAGGGAATAATACAACCTTCGAAGTCTCCTTGGAGTTCCCCTGTTTTAACTGTTCCTAAGAAGGATGGAGGCATTAGACTTTGTTTAGATTCAAGAAAATTAAATTCAGTAACTGTTAAAGATTCTTATCCTCTTCCTTATACTTCTTATATTTTAGATAACCTTAGAGGAGCTAAATTTATTAGTGCAATTGATTTATCTAAAGCTTTTTTGCAAATTAAATTAGATCCCGCTTCGCGCGAGAAAACTGCATTTTGCATTCCCGGTAAAGGACTCTTTGAATTTGTCCGAATGCCCTTTGGTCTTTCTAATGCACCTGCTGAACTGCAAAGACTTGTAGATAGATTGTTTGGTCCAGAATTTGATAAGAATACCTTTTGTTATCTTGATGACTTAATCTGCATTACTGACCAATTTTCGGCCCATTTAGACCTTCTTAAAAAGGTATATAAAGTTTTAAAAGATGCTGGTCTGACAGTAAATCTAAAAAAGTGTGAATTTTGTAAAGAAAGATTACGTTATTTAGGTTATGTAGTTGATAGTAAAGGTTTACACACTGATCCTTCAAAATTAGATGCTATAGAAAATTTTCCTCGTCCTAAGACTGTAAAACAACTTCGTAGTTTTTTAGGTCTTTGTTCGTATTATCGTAGATTCATTTCAAAATTTGCGGATATAGCTTCACCCTTAACTAAATTGACTGGTGGAAGCAAAAAGATAAAAACAAGTCTTGAATGGAATGATGATGCTGAAAGATCTTTTCAAAATCTTAAGAATTCTTTAATTACCGCACCTGTGCTTGAATGTCCAAATTTCAAAAAACCTTTCTTTTTGCATTGTGATGCTAGTTCTGTTGGTATTGGTAGTGTTCTGAGTCAAGAAGATGATAACGGTGATCAACATCCTATTGCTTTTTATTCTAGATCTCTTAATAAGTGTGAACGTAATTATAGTGTGACTGAGAGAGAACTTTTGGCAATTTTAGATTCTATTGAACATTTTAGGCCGTATATTGAAGGAATGAAGTTTACCGTAGTAACGGATCATGCTAGTTTAAAATGGCTTTTAAATTTAAATAATCCTTCTGGTCGCTTGGCTAGATGGGCTGCTAGAATTTCACAATTTACATTTGATATAATTCATAAAAAAGGTTCTTTGCATGTAGTTCCTGATACTCTTTCTCGTTATGATATAGCTGCGTTGACAGTAAATTCAAATCAAATTGTTTCGCCTAACGATGACATCGTAGATCCTTGGTATAGAAAGATTTTTGTCAATTGTCAAAAATTCCCTTCTAGATATAAAAATTTTAGAGTAGAAAATGATACTTTGTATAGATTTTGTAAATCAAAATATAGCGTTAATAATAATTTAGATTGGAAAATTGTTGTTCCAAAAGAACATATTTTAGATTCTATTAGAAATAATCATGATGATTTAAATTCGAGTCATTTAGGAATTCATAAAACTTTGCATAAAATAAAACTACATTACTTTTGGAAAGGTATGTTTAATGATGTTCATAAATATATTAATAATTGCGATATTTGTAAAGCTTATAAGCATTCGACTTCTAAACCACTTGGAACTATGATTAATCCTAAAAAAGTAGATAGACCTATGGTAATGTTAAGTATGGATTTAATTGGAATTTTACCCAAAACTTATTCTGGTCATAAATTTATATTATCTGTAGTAGATGTTTTTACAAAATATTGTTGGTTATTTCTTTTGGCTAATGCAACGACTAGATCAATGTGTAAGTTCTTAGAAAAAGATATCTTCCTTAAGTTCGGATGTCCAAAAATAGTTGTATGTGATAACGGTACTCAGTTCACTTCTAGAAATTTTGTAGATTTTCTTAAAGGTTTTAATATTGATAGAATATTTTATAATACTTTATATACGCCTCAGAATAATCCAGTGGAGCGTTATAATAAAACGGTTGAAACTTGCATTTCTTGCTTCGTTCGTGATGATCATAGAACTTGGTCGAAATTTCTTCCACATGTTCAGTTAGCTTTGAATAGTAGTGTTAATTTGGCTACGGAGTTCACTCCAAATTTCCTAATGTTTGGTAGGGAGTTAATTGTTGATGCGTCATTGCACCGTTTTAGTAATTCCTTTGATAATTTAACACAGATCGATCTTGTTGACCGTTCTGCTTTTGCTCATTCACTTTCTTCACTTGAAAGTATTTTTGTTAAAGTTACTGGAACTTTATTTAAAGTATATAAACGTAATGCTTCTTATAATAACAAGCGTCGTGAAGTCACTTCTTATGATGTAGGTGATATTGTTTGGAGGAGGAATTTTGTTCAATCTAGTGCTGCTCATTATTTTTCGGCAAAACTAGCTCCGAAGTTTATTAAATGTAAGATTATTGATAAAATTTCTAATAATGTTTATGTTTTGAAGGATTTGGTTAAAGGTACTTCTGGTCGTTACCATGTTAAAGACATTTTGAAAATTTAAATTGCTTAGCTATTGTTTGGTTAGTTTTGTTAAACATAAACATATCTTTGTGTTTTGACTTTTGTAACTTGGGTAATTGTGGGGATTGTAAGTTGAATTTTTGCGTGAAGTATGTAAGATTTTCCCCTTGTAAGGTGATGAAAGAAAGTGATATTACTCGATTACATTTGACTTTACTCATTGACTTTTTGGTTTTTATTAAATTCAAGTTTTGCCATTGTATTATTTGACTTTGAAATTTTTTTGTAAAATTTAAATTTACGTAGTATGCCTACTTGTTTTCTGCATCATAAGATTTTATAACCTTTTGTTTCATGCAGATGTTTTATCTGTATGGACACATTTTTTATTAGGATTTTATATGTCCTTATTTGTTATTTTTGTACAAACTTATTTGTTGGTACTATAGTTGTGTTTCTGCATGTTTGTTGTTTTATAACAATTTGTTTTGTGTAGAAGTTTGTGTGTGTGATAATTGTTACACCCGGATTTGACATTTTGGAGCTCCCATTTTTCCTTGGATTTGACATCCATGATTTAGACTTTTTTCGTTCAATATTTTTGACGATTTGTTTGGTTTACCACTTTGTTTTGGTAATTTGTTTGCCCATATTTGTGGATATCAATTATTTGTTTTTGCACATCATGTTCGGAAGTTCGGTGGTGTTGTGCCGATCATGAAGTTGCAATTTCGACTTTTTGTTCAACATTGTTGACGCTTTTTTGGTTTTGCCATATTGTTTTGGTATTTTGTTTGCCCATATTTATGGACATCAATTGTTTGTTTTTGTGCTTCATGCTCGGGAGTTCGGTGGAGTTGTGCCGATCATGTAGTTACAACTTTTGTTTTGGGTGCTTCATGTCCGGAAAGTCGTTGGTGTTGAGTCGGCCATGAATGTCACGTTTTGGTTTTCGCCAAATTTTTTGCTGTTTTGACTTTAAGATAAGATAAGATAATAACACTTTATTGCACAACAGTAACAAAAGAACACGAATAAAATACAAAAACAAGGCAAAACAATTACAGTTGCACAAAGGGCGGTCTTATCGCTAATCAGCGATTTCTTCCAGACAACCCAATGAGCTGGAAAAATATATATATATATATAAAGCACGATAACAATAGTGAGGGAGGTTGTGCGGAATACAAGACAAAAGTAGTGAAAATAGTAAGTCAAAAATAAATTAAAATAAATGCAAACTAAACATATAGGCATATACAAACTTTCAAACATTTCACAATATAAGGCAACAGCTAGTATGCTGACGTAGCAATATTTTTAAAGACGCTCATCTGACAAGAAGTGCTCCTTAACTAGGGATTTGAAACAGGCTAGAGTTTGAGCACGCCTAATCTTTTCCGGCAGAGAATTCCATAATTGGATGGCACGTATTGTAAAGGAATGACTATACGCTTTCGAAAAGTTAGGAGGAGTAAAAATCAGGAGATTGTCAGATGAACGAAGCGGAAGATTATGTGAAGAAGAAAGAAACTGAAACCGTTCTTTAAAATAGACAGGAGCTTTTGGATTGAACAGTACTGAGAAGAGTAGGGATAATATATGCAGATCACGGCGGCGACGAATGGGAAGCCACTTCAATTTCTGCCTGTAATAAGAAACATGGTCGTACTTACGTAAACCGTAAATAAATCTGATGGAAAAGTTTTGCAGACGTTCAAGTTTACTTAGAAGTTCAAAGGTAAGATAGGGATAACAAACATCTGCATAATCGAGAATAGGTAGAAGAAGAGAAGTTGCAAGAGAAATTTTGGTGGCAGTGGGCAAGAAATTACGTAAACGTCGTAAAGATCCAGCCGCAGCAAAAGTTCGCCTACTGACCTCAGCAACCTGAGGACACCAAGATAGAGTGTTATCAAATATGACCCCCAAATTCCGAACTGTTTCAGAAAATGGAATAACAGTTCCATTTAAAGTAACTGATGGGAGCTGCTTAAAGTCAATCCGAGATATAAAGTAAGGGCTGCCAATAGTTATGCACTGCGTTTTTGTTGGATTGATTTTGAGCCCAAAAGCATTGCTCCATTCCGTTATAAGTGCTAAGTCTGCATTTAGGCTTTTAATTGCTTCATTTAAGTTTTCCAGTCGCTCCTGTGTGTAAATCTGAAGATCGTCTGCATACAGATGGCAGGTAGAAGTTAACTTGAGGGTAATTGAGTTAATGAAAATAGCGAAAAGCAAAGGAGATAGCACGCCACCTTGAGGAACACCGGCCGTTAGAGTACACCATTGAGAAAAGGATTCACCTACAATTACACGCTGCCGGCGTCCATGTAGATAACTACGAAACCAGTCAATGACCGTAGCAGATATATTAAGAGAACGCAGTAAACTCAACAGGATTTCAAAGTCAACATTGTTAAAGGCATTACTAAAGTCTAATAAAGTTAAAGTTGTGAGTTTCTGACTCTCCATGCCAAAGCGAATGTCATCGGTAATTTTGACAAGTGCACTAGCTGTGCTATGGCTAGGACGAAAACCAGATTGTAAAGGATTTAGCAAGTTATTCATTCGAAGGAATTCATTCAGTTGATTGTGTATTAGACGCTCAAGAACTTTGGAAAGGAAAGGAAGAATGGAAATAGGACGAAAATCGGACATAGCATCAGGATTTGATTTTTTGGGAAGTGGAATAACTTGAGCATCTTTCCAAATTCCTGGAAAACTTCCAGAGGAAATGGATTTGTTGAAAATATTGGTAATAACTGGAGTTAGGATGTCGAGTAAGGGGATAATCATGTTACGGCCAATATTGTCATTACCCACCGCTTTAGAATCAATGGCATGAATGTTCTTCTCAATATCACTATCGGAAAATTGACTAAAAGTAAACGGAGCAAAATCTGGTGTTGGCAAAGAAGAAAGATACCTTATAGTTTTCTCTTTGACATGAGCGTCAAGAGCAGACGATACAGAGAAATGACTATTTAAGCGGTTGATGTCGAAACTTTGAGCCAAATTTTGATTTCGGGGTTTGCCAACTCCCAGAGACCTTAAGAATTTCCAGACTTTAGCGGGATCACCGCTTTCCACGGATTTATGGATGTGGCGGCGTTGTGCGTCCCTGCACACTGTATTGCAGCGATTCCTGATTCGATGATACTTGTCACGGTTACTGTCTGTGGGGTTGCATTTGTACTTAGCCTTAGCATTATTTTTTTTCGCCATTAAAGATTTAATGTCATTAGTCAGCCAGGGTGCGGGCAAATGTTTGATCTTAATAGGCCTAATAGGTGCATGAACATCGTAGAGTTTGATCAAAAGGTTGTTAAATAAATTTATTTGTTCATCAACAGTAGCACCGTTGTTTACCGTTGACCAATCAACAGATCCAGCATCATCACGCAGCTTGTCCAGATCCATACCACCAAAATTACGTTGCAGAAGAATTTTGGGCTTAGCCTTAGGGGGACGTATTTTATAGGAAAGATATATTAGGTCGTGGTAAGAGAATGCATCGGCTGTGAATTGACCATGTTTGGCAACATGCTCGGAGGAAGAAACAATAATCAGGTCAAGAAGAGAAGGAGAACAATGAGGAAAATAGTGAGTGGCATTAAGGGGGAGAATATTCATGTTACAAGCATTAACGAGTGACTTTAAGGTATTGGACCGTAGATCACCTTTTAAAAGACATGTGTTAAAGTCACCCATTATAATAGAATGGCTATAGGACGGAGTCAAATCTTCTAGTAGTTTCTCGAAAGATGAAAAAAAATTGACTCTAAGAGATGGGCTGTAGTAAACTCCCAGTAGAATTTTAGAGTGGGATAGAGTAACTTCAAGAAAAAGGTGTTCTGCAGTATCGGGTGGGGGGGGCTGCATTGATCGACTTATCACAGAAAATGAAATATGATTTCGCAGATAAATAGCCACTCCGCCATGAGATGTATTAGTACGATCATTGCGAATAAGCTGAAATCCAGGGAGAGAGTAAGAAGTAGATGGAAGACAAGGATGAAGAAAAGATTCTGAAACAAGTACAGCATGGATGTTCTTGTCAGAAAAGGTAGCAAGGAAGTCAGGATAGTGAGCTACAATACTCTGAGCGTTGATATGTACAACATTAAAATTTATGGAGACGTCTGACATGACAGACTGGAGATTATCTTTTAAGGAAGGTAAACTGCAGAAACTATCATTACTGCTCAACCCATCAGAGGAGAAAGAGAGAGACAGAAAATCATTGCTATTATCACTACCAGTGCCAGTAGCAGGCATACGACTGTAAAAATATGAAGCAAATATATACCTATAGTTAAATTAATAATATTTTAAACTTACTAAAATACCTCTACACTTGTTCCCATCACAATCCACCAGCAAGAAAGCAAAAATAATAAAAAGAAACATATTACACAAAACACATAACAAAATAATAAAAAAAAGAAAAAGAAGAAAAAATACAAATTGCACATTAATCAAACTAGATGAAAACATAACTAAGCGTTAAATGAAAACCGAAGAACAACACAAATGCAATAACTTAAACATGATAGGAATACAAGATGTAGCAAAACGTAGGCCAACAAACACAAGACATCTATAAAGTAAAGCACTACCCACTAAGCATAAAAAGGCATAACGAAAACGTAAAGCGAAAACGGCAAAAATACATTAATGCAGGGATGCGCTCCAAAACCACACCCGAGAGCAACTTATTACGCTGTCGTTTCCATTTGTGAGACACATGACATAAATGACATGTTTGACATTTATACCACCATACAGCCACATCTGAGCGGAGGTTCGGAACGCACCCAGTGCTATTGGCTTGACGTGCAGCTGTCATAGTACTATTGACAGTTGTCATGCATGACACTGACATTCCATCAACGCGTAACATTTAACAATAATAAGTTTTTATCTAACCGTTTATCAAATCGGGTATTTAAACAACACTAAAGCATTTAATGGGTAAAGTTGAAAAAATATTCTGAGAAATAGAAAAAAGCCAAGTGTTAACGAAATGAACGTACTCACAGAGATATTGCTTATTACCGCTGACGCTAATGTATAAATTGGTGAAGTGCACTTTTACAATATTTACTTTTTGACAACACGTCGCTTGGATCTATCTTGCACTTTGGAGACGGCTAAGACCTCGACTGTTTCTTCTGTTTTACTTTCTGATACTGAAAACACAGGAATCGAGACCGGAATCTTGTCCATATCGTTAAGACAATTCACCCGTTGTCGTTTGTTGTCTGGATCCAATACGTAAATGATGCCATCCTGCGTCCAGCACCTGTTGACACCATATCTCTTCCTCACCGTCATAAATAGAGAGTGGCGTTCACTTGTGAGGAACTCAGATAAAGTTACACCACTACTCTTTAGCAGTTTTTTGGCAAACCAGACCTTGTTTCTTACTGTTGCATCAAAGAACTTGACCAAAATAGGTCTGTGTTTGCCATCCACAGGTCTGCCAATTCGGTGAATACGACCAATATCCTGTCTACACAGAGAAGTTAGTTTGAGTTGATGGTTCGCCAGGTTGATAAACAAATCTGCCACAACTTCATCCTTATGCTCAGCCACACCATACACAAGAAGCATGCGCCGCCGACTCCGCATTTCGCGTCGATCAGCATCCTTTGTGAGAAGTTCAACTTGCTTGTGCAGCATATCCAGTGCGGAGACTACAAAAGTGCGAAAACTTGCAAAGTCCTCTGCTAGAGATGAAGTAGTTCCTGAGGCAGATGGGACAGTCCGTTGAAGTTCTGATTGGAATTCAGCCATCCTTGTGTTGAAAAGTGCAGACATTTCTTCAACAGATTTCTTTACTAAATCCATGATGAAACAATGTGGTTGTTGATAGTGTTATGTGCAGTGTTCAAAGAAAGGAAGTTATTTTGCTGGTAGGTTTATGTGATTTACTCAATCATAAACAATTGTGACTATGTATAAAACAAAATTATATACTTTAAATTAAATTAAAAACTGGGAGCTCAAAAAAGTATGTTTACTTCACACAACTACCCACACAGCTTTCAACTGTGTAGTGACTTTCGTCACTACATTTTTTTTTTGTCGAACTGTTTGTTCTCGACGCCTTTTGCACATCTTGTTCGGGAAGCCGGTGGTGTTGTGCCGACCAT
The DNA here is from genome assembly GCA_902850365.2 of Chilo suppressalis. Taxonomy (NCBI): domain Eukaryota; kingdom Metazoa; phylum Arthropoda; class Insecta; order Lepidoptera; family Crambidae; genus Chilo; species Chilo suppressalis. The sequence continues at coordinate 1,138,523 of OU963922.1, forward strand.
GATTGTGACTTAAATGAGTTTGTGTCAATTTTGCCACTCATCTCGAACTTTTTGGGGATTTAACTAATAGTACTTGCGACTTTTTAGTATAGCAGTACTGGGGTGGGATTTTTCAGAGTCTGCGACATAGTTGTCTAACAGATCTCCCAAGAGTTGGTAGTAGGAGTAGATTGTAGTTTTCTGTCTGTGACCTAGTTGTCCAACAGACCTTCAGAAATTAATGTTAAGAGTAGTAGAGTAGTAGTTTAAGAAATTTTAGGAGTCTGCGATTTTAATATCCAACAGATCTCACAGGGGTTTAGGTTTTGAAGGAGTTTTAGTTTAGGAAATTTTAGAGTCTGCGACTTAGATGTCCAACAGATCTCACCAGGGTTTAGTTAGAGTAGTTTGAATTTAGAGATTTTTTAGAGTCTGCGACATTTTATGTTCGACAGATCTCAATAATGATGATGATAGTGGTTGAATTTTTTTTGTAGTAAGCTTTGCATACTTTTATTTTAGAGCATTTTGCTTTAGGTTCTTAATAATTTTGGGTCTGTGACTAATTCAGTTTAACAGCTTTTGTTTTGAGACTTGTGACCTTTTGTCCAAGGACTCTATAGTTAGATGATGTTTTGGTATTTGGATAACTTTATTTGAAGTTATTTTCTTTTCACTTTGGGTTTTCGTTTTCATCCATAATTCAACGGATTTCGTTTTGGCTTTTAGTATTTGGACTTTAGCTGTAGTTTTTTCAGCCTCGATTCTCGATGCTTTATTCGGGGAAGGGTGAAATGTAACGTGTTAAAAACGTCACACGGATCTCCTTCGCTCGAAGAGCGAGATAGAAGATTTTTTTTGGTTGTCTCTCTGGTCGTTTTTTATCTCGCGCCCATTTTCTTTAATCTGTGCACTTTTGGGTAAGTGTGTTTCTGCCTTTATCAAGCAGTAGGCTGAATGGACATTGTTCTCTTTGCCTACCGCCAAGACAAACTAAGAAAAGAACTGTCACTTCACTTCACGACCAAAATTTTAACCTACAACATGTGAAAATTTAAATCTTAATTTTTATCATAATAATCCATTGGATTTTCAATTGTTTTTGATGGTAAGTGTTTTTCCAAATTCGAAAAGTGTTTTAATCCACATATTTCAATGATTTACCTTAGAATTAATTTCTTTTACAGATATAACATTTTGCAGCTTTTGATCGGAATGGCGGATATCGCATTCCAAGCTTAATTTGTTTAAAAAACGGTAAGAATCTTAGAGTTTTCCTTAGTTTTACTTATTTTCCTTTGTTGTGAGCCATGTGCTAATCTGAGGAATATTTATTTTCAGCGAAAAGCGTTTTTTTTTATTTTGGATTTTATAATGAACTTTCAACATTTCCCATGATGAGAAAGTGAACAGTCCCGTGATGTAACAGCGACATCCATTTAATATTACAATTGACACCAGACATAGCCACTACACAGATGCAACAAGTTCGGTAACTTTCCAAATTCATTGTTGTACCGGAACCCATAAGGTAAAATTTTCATTTACATTTTAGTAGCCATAGTATAATAAGTAGTTTCTAAATTTAGCAGTAACCCTTTTGGACTTAAGTAGTTTTGTAGTAAATTTAAATAAATCGACAACCCAAAATGAATATGGTTTTGCAATCAAGCCTTCTCTTGTGATTAATAGTCCTTTGCTTTCCCGGCTAATATGGTTTAATAATATGGTATGGGTCTGGCGCCCGAGTATTCTTCTTTTTTTCATTAATTTCGACCTATCCATTTAGTAAATTTCTCTCAAACTTTTTATTTTTTAATATTACAATTGACGCCAGCGCACAGGGACTTGGTTTATGCAATCCATTTCATTTTGTACCTATAATAGTAGTCTTGTCTGGTTGTTTGTCATCTTTATTATTACATTTGTGATATAATGTAGCTTTTGTACTTGAGTTTTGATACATAAACATAGATTTTGTTTGTAATATAATTACAATTTAACTTAATGTTTTGGATGGTTCATGTTAATATTAACTTTTCATTTAACTACTTGTTTTGAACTTTATTTCATATTTGAAATGTTCTATATACGTCTGTAGTGATGCATCACATAATATTTACTACTTTTGTATGTTAATTTAGTATTTTGCACATGCAAATTCCTTAGAATTTACTTAACTCGTAAACAATTATTTGGTTTCTACCAATTGATGCATATTGCATATAACTTAAACTTTTATTACCTTGTTAACTATGATCATTGTGTTATTGTTTTGTTATTTACATTTGAATATGCAAATTTACAAAGCTTTTTGCTATATATATATAAAAAATTAGGACTTTTTGTTCGAACGTTTTGATAATTTTTAAAATGTTTTGTGAACATTATTTGAAATTTATACAAGTTTCTTAATGATAAATATAACTGTTCCACAACTTGTTTTGAGCTAGTATATACATTGTTTAAATAAAACATAAACAATAAAGTTTAACTTTTATAAATAATAACATAAACTTAAAATAATTTAACATTCTTTAACTTAAAATAATTTAACATTCTGTAATTTAGCGTTCTAGGACCAATTTTATTTCTATTATACATCAATGACATAACACAGGTGACTCGACATAAATGTGTTTTATATGCCGATGACATATCAATAATTGTAACATCAAATAACATTAAAAACAATGACTCGTTACGAACACATTCATCTGACATTAATAATACTATTGACATGATCATTAAATGGCTTAATGCAAATAATCTTAAAATTAATATTAATAAATCCTATTATATACAATTTAATCAATCTAAACATAAAAAAAATAAGTTTACATTAGACGTAGCAAAAATCAAAGAAGTAGAAAGTTTAAAATTCCTAGGTGTAAAAATTGACAAAGATACAAACTGGAAAACCCATATAGATATGTTAAGTCATAAAATAAATAAATTTGTGTATGCTCTGAAAAGCATAAAAAACCTAACCAATAAAAAAACCGCTGTTATGTGTTATCGTGCATACATTGAATCTATCCTTCGGTACGGAATTATACTCTGGGGAATAGCACGGATAAGAATAGAGCCTTTATTGCACAAAAGAAGTGCATTAGGGCAATATGTGGAATCCCGCCAGACCAATCATGTAGACCATTATTTAAAAGTCTTGGATTGTTGCCGCTGCCATCGCTGTACATATATGAATTAGCAGTGTTTGTCCACGGGCACAAGCAGTTGTTCAAGAGGGTTAATAATTTCCGGCTTAGAGACCCTTACAGAATGATATTTAATGAGGTCCCAAGGTCTGACAAATATAGGAAAAGTTGCTTATGCCTTTGTGTCGAGATCTATAATAAAATCCCTCCCGACATAAAAATACTGAATATGAACATGTTTAAAAATAAATTATATAAATGGCTACATGAAAACAATTTTTATGACCTAAAAAGTTTTTTCAATTATAAAAATTAATGACATGTTTTAATTTATCCTATAATAATTATGATAAATGTATCTTTTTAATTTTTTATTTTTTTTTATATCTGACATTTAGAAATCTTGTAATATTAATATGTTGACATTGTATATTTTATTGACATAATATTAGGTAACTCTGACATTCATAATTCTACAGAAAAATGTTATAGTTAATTAATCTCTTTTTTTTATTGGTTCCATATTATGTATTTGCATGCTATTTTTAAAATGGCAAAACACGTGCTCAAACCGTTGTGTAATACCTATATACCGTGTTTTTAGCAAATAAAGATTATGATTTATTTATGATTTTATTTATTTATTCTTTGAAAAAATATAACTAAATATTCTGAAATATTTTCATAACTTAATGAAGCATTGTTTATATAATAATAATAATAAACTTAGTCATAATAATATTGTAAAATAACTTTTGATGTTGTTGTAACTTAGATATTTTGACATTTTGTCACAAACTTATTTCAGTTAAGGATAATATGTTTTTATATTAATAATTTTTAAATAATTTAATTTGGTTACATAACTTAACTTAAGATTTAAATATCTTTCACCAATTGTAAACTTGCTGCTACTTGCTTTATCTTTTAAAAGATTTAACTTTAAACTTACTTTGCGTTAACTGCGTTTATAATTTCACTGCTATTTTGGCATTTTGCAAAAATGGAAGGTGACAAACTTGCATTAGCTGCTGCCTTGCCGCCTAAGGAGCAACCTGTTTCTGTTGCAACTGATACTAGTGATTTAGCTTATCCACCTGCTACACAACACATTGCACATGAATTAATTAATTTAACAATTGATCAACCCACTTTGGATGATCATAATTTTCATTCATCACGATTGCTTGATTCACAACCTGCTTTACAACCGACGACCACACATGCTTCACATGTTAGCACTAATTTGTTACAAAATAATACTTCACTTTTGGATAACTTTAAAAAACCTACATATTACAAACGTCCTGATCTTTCGAAGAGTAAGATAATTTTTGACGGTAAGTCTTGTGTTAGAGAATTTATTACTAGTGTTGAAGAGTATATGGTTTCCAGAGATATCGATGAATATTTTGTTGTTACTTCCTTTTCAGATTTTTTAACTGGCATTGCTAGGACATGGTTTCGTATTGTTCGTTCAAATCTTAATTCTTGGTATACCCTTAAGGTTGCATTACTTAAACATTTTGACAAACCTGATTATGATGATCGGCTTGAATATCTTTTGCGTTCTCGTAAACAAAAACCTACTGAAACTTTGTCAGATTTTATCATCGAGTTGCAGGATATGTCTTTGCGTCTTTCGGATCCACTTTCGGAACAAACCTTAATTAAAATTATTAGGCGTAATATGTTGCGTTCTCACGCCGTATATTTTGTTGGCAGGAACATTAGTTCTATTGACCAAATTTTTAGATTAGATAAAGAAATTAAAGAACTTGTTTCGGAAAGCTCTTCTGTTCAATCTGTTTCGCGTGCATCTTCTCTTAAAGTTCATTTTGTAGATTCCAAAACGGATAAAAAATTAATTTGTTTAAAATGTAAAAATTTTGGACACACATAAAATGTTTAAGCATTCCTGGTCCAATTTGTTTCATTTGTTGTAGGCATGGAGTGACTATTCACACATGTGACTGCAAAAATAAAAAAGTAGACACCGGCGAACCTTTAGCAAACAAAATTAAATTTTCTGAACCAGTTCCAAAAAACTGATTAGGCCTCATCGAGCTCCACTTCATGATGAAGCGAGAAGAGTCTCGATGGAAAATAGTCATGTTCCTGATAAATCAACTTGTAGAAAAGAATTTAATGATTGGCTAGATTATTTAAAAGTATTTTTTAGAAATATTAAAGTAGCTCCAGTACTTTTTGTTAAAAATAGAGATAATAGACCTTACCTTTTTAATGTTGGAAATAGTACTTTTACTGGAATTTTGGATAGTGGTGCCAACTGTTGCGTATTAGGTGCTAACAGTCACTTACAATTTTTAGAATTAGGATATAAATTTAAAACAATTTATAGAACCGCTCATACTGTTGACGGATCTTCACAAAATATTATTGGAAGTATGGACTTACCTGTGACTTGTGATGGAGATACTAAAATTATTTCATTTATGGTTATACCTTCGTTTGAACCAAATATAATTCTAGGTTTTGATTTCTGGTTAAAATTCGATTTAGCTAAAGATTTATTTAAACATATTACTTTTGTTGATGAAAGAGATGTTAACGTTTGTTCTGTTACATCTGCTGCTAACTTGTCTCCTTCTGAGAGTGAACAATTAAATAAAGTTGTTGAATTATTTAAAGATATTTCTTATGAAAAGAATGGTTTAGGCCTTACTCATTTAACTGAACATAAAATAGTTACCATTGGCGATCCTATTAAACAACGTTATTACCCTTTGAGTCCTGCTAAGCAGAGAGAGGTTTATAACGAAGTTGAATTGATGTTAAGGGAGGGAATAATACAACCTTCGAAGTCTCCTTGGAGTTCCCCTGTTTTAACTGTTCCTAAGAAGGATGGAGGCATTAGACTTTGTTTAGATTCAAGAAAATTAAATTCAGTAACTGTTAAAGATTCTTATCCTCTTCCTTATACTTCTTATATTTTAGATAACCTTAGAGGAGCTAAGTTTATTAGTGCAATTGAGCTTCTGAGAATTCTAAAGCTTTTTTGCAAATTAAATTAGATCCCGCTTCGCGCGAGAAAACTGCATTTTGCATTCCCGGTAAAGGACTCTTTGAATTTGTCCGAATGCCCTTTGGTCTTTCTAATGCACCTGTTGAACTGCAAAGACTTGTAGATAGATTGTTTGGTCCAGAATTTGATAAGAATACCTTTTGTTATCTTGATGACTTAATCTGCATTACTGACCAATTTTCGGCCCATTTAGACCTTCTTAAAAAGGTATATAAAGTTTTAAAAGATGCTGGTCTGACAGTAAATCTAAAAAAGTGTGAATTTTGTAAAGAAAGATTACGTTATTTAGGTTATGTAGTTGATAGTAAAGGTTTACACACTGATCCTTCAAAATTAGATGCTATAGAAAATTTTCCTCGTCCTAAGACTGTAAAACAACTTCGTAGTTTTTTAGGTCTTTGTTCGTATTATCGTAGATTCATTTCAAAATTTGCGGATATAGCTTCACCCTTAACTAAATTGACTGGTGGAAGCAAAAAGATAAAAACAAGTCTTGAATGGAATGATGATGCTGAAAGATCTTTTCAAAATCTTAAGAATTCTTTAATTACCGCACCTGTGCTTGAATGTCCAAATTTCAAAAAACCTTTCTTTTTGCATTGTGATGCTAGTTCTGTTGGTATTGGTAGTGTTCTGAGTCAAGAAGATGATAACGGTGATCAACATCCTATTGCTTTTTATTCTAGATCTCTTAATAAGTGTGAACGTAATTATAGTGTGACTGAGAGAGAACTTTTGGCAATTTTAGATTCTATTGAACATTTTAGGCCGTATATTGAAGGAATGAAGTTTACCGTAGTAACGGATCATGCTATTTTAAAATGGCTTTTAAATTTAAATAATCCTTCTGGTCGCTTGGCTAGATGGGCTGCTAGAATTTCACAATTTACATTTGATATAATTCATAAAAAAGGTTCTTTGCATGTAGTTCCTAATACTCTTTCTCGTTATGATATAGCTGCGTTGACAGTAAATTCAAATCAAATTGTTTCGCCTAACGATGACATCGTAGATCCTTGGTATAGAAAGATTTTTGTCAATTGTCAAAAATTCCCTTCTAGATATAAAAATTTTAGAGTAGAAAATGATACTTTGTATAGATTTTGTAAATCAAAATATAGCGTTAATAATAATTTAGATTGGAAAATTGTTGTTCCAAAAGAACATATTTTAGATTCTATTAGAAATAATCATGATGATTTAAATTCGAGTCATTTAGGAATTCATAAAACTTTGCATAAAATAAAACTACATTACTTTTGGAAAGGTATGTTTAATGATGTTCATAAATATATTAATAATTGCGATATTTGTAAAGCTTATAAGCATTCGACTTCTAAACCACTTGGAACTATGATTAATCCTAAAAAAGTAGATAGACCTATGGTAATGTTAAGTATGGATTTAATTGGAATTTTACCCAAAACTTATTCTGGTCATAAATTTATATTATCTGTAGTAGATGTTTTTACAAAATATTGTTGGTTATTTCCTTTGGCTAATGCAACGACTAGATCAATGTGTAAGTTCTTAGAAAAAGATATCTTCCTTAACCTCGTAAGTCCCCGCGTACTTGTATAAGTACAAATAAAGGATAGTAGTTCAGACCTGATATTTTAACTACATATATGGAGTGCGTACCTAATGTACTTGCCGAAGTACAAATTTTTAATTCCCCCTTTACCGGGTAGTTTTTTTATAACGGCAACACAGACACAGTCATTCTCATTCTATATTCCATGGTCGATTCCGCCCTGTTTGACAGGTAACGTCAACTGACAGTGTCAGTGTCACTTTTTCGCAAGATGGCTACGCGGTCGGGACGACGACCAGCACGAGGTAAGATTATCTGTTTATATCCAATAAATCATTTGTTTTTTCTTTTGTTTTATAAATGAATTAGTGTATATAAATTCTGAATATTTTAAAATGAACAAAATTTAAAAGATGACTGTAATTTTAAGGAGATTTCTGATCGGTCAAAATAGTATGTACTTGACGTGGTACGTTAGGTGTTTGTTACATAAATATTTGTACTTGTGGCGGTACGTTCGGTCTATATTACAAGTTCACCTCCTAGAAAATTAAAATAAAAACTATTTTTGACGTGTTCAGTTGACAAAAATGTTAAATTATAGCCTATTAACATTTATTTTGATCTCTTATACTTGACTGTGATTTCGCTATATAATGTCATATAAGTAGTACGTAAGGAAGATTGTTTGCAAATTTCAGCGTTTTCTATTTTATTTAATAAGTAGTTATAGTGATGCCGTTATTCTCTGATTAAGATAAGATAATGGCCTAAATTGTCATTGAGGCTGAGTTTTTAATTGTTTTTTTTAATGAAGATTGTTTACGTTGTAATAAAATGATGTTAAGAGAAAAAATTTGTTTTGTTTCGATACTAAATATTTTTTTTAACTTTTATAACATTGTTTTATTACACGGTGTAAAAACCTAATGTACTCACACAAGTACAAAATATTTTCAATAAATTTCTTCTTAAAAAGGTGCTTTACATAATAAACATACCGTAAAAAATACAGACAACAAGACCTCACTTCAAAAATTACGTATAAGCGTTTTTTCTTGTCTCGGTCTGAAGTACTATTCTTGATTTGTACTTGCTATAGTACATCCGTCAGATATGACTACTGCTGTTAAAAAAACACGGGACTTACGAGGTTAAGTTCGGATGTCCAAAAATAGTTGTATGTGATAACGGTACTCAGTTCACTTCTAGAAATTTTGTAGATTTTCTTAAAGGTTTTAATATTGATAGAATATTTTATAATACTTTATATATGCCTCAGAATAATCCAGTGGAGCGTTATAATAAAACGGTTGAAACTTGCATTTCTTGCTTCGTTCGTGATGATCATAGAACTTGGTCGAAATTTCTTCCACATGTTCAGTTAGCTTTGAATAGTAGTGTTAATTTGGCTACGGAGTTCACTCCAAATTTCCTAATGTTTGGTAGGGAGTTAATTGTTGATGCGTCATTGCACCGTTTTAGTAATTCCTTTGATAATTTAACACAGATCGATCTTGTTGACCGTTCTGCTTTTGCTCATTCACTTTCTTCACTTGAAAGTATTTTTGTTAAAGTTACTGGAACTTTATTTAAAGCATATAAACGTAATGCTTCTTATTATAACAAGCGTCGTGAAGTCACTTCTTATGATGTAGGTGATATTGTTTGGAGGAGGAATTTTGTTCAATCTAGTGCTGCTCATTATTTTTCGGCAAAACTAGCTCCGAAGTTTATTAAATGTAAGATTATTGATAAAATTTCTAATAATGTTTATGTTTTGAAGGATTTGGTTAAAGGTACTTCTGGTCGTTACCATGTTAAAGACATTTTGAAAATTTAAATTGCTTAGCTATTGTTTGGTTAGTTTTGTTAAACATAAACATATCTTTGTGTTTTGACTTTTGTAACTTGGGTAATTGTGGGGATTGTAAGTTGAATTTTTGCGTGAAGTATGTAAGATTTTCCCCTTGTAAGGTGATGAAAGAAAGTGATATTACTCGATTACATTTGACTTTACTCATTGACTTTTTGGTTTTTATTAAATTCAAGTTTTGCCATTGTATTATTTGACTTTGAAATTTTTTTGTAAAATTTAAATTTACGTAGTATGCCTACTTGTTTTCTGCATCATAAGATTTTATAACCTTTTGTTTCATGCAGATGTTTTATCTGTATGGACACATTTTTTATTAGGATTTTATATGTCCTTATTTGTTATTTTTGTACAAACTTATTTGTTGGTACTATAGTTGTGTTTCTGCATGTTTGTTGTTTTATAACAATTTGTTTTGTGTAGAAGTTTGTGTGTGTGATAATTGTTACACCCGGATTTGACATTTTGGAGCTCCCATTTTTCCTTGGATTTGACATCCATGATTTAGACTTTTTTCGTTCAATATTTTTGACGATTTGTTTGGTTTACCACTTTGTTTTGGTAATTTGTTTGCCCATATTTGTGGACATCAATTATTTGTTTTTGCACATCATGTTCGGAAGTTCGGTGGTGTTGTGCCGATCATGAAGTTGCAATTTCGACTTTTTGTTCAACATTGTTGACGCTTTTTTGGTTTTGCCATATTGTTTTGGTATTTTGTTTGCCCATATTTATGGACATCAATTGTTTGTTTTTGTGCTTCATGCTCGGGAGTTCGGTGGAGTTGTGCCGATCATGTAGTTACAACTTTTGTTTTGGGTGCTTCATGTCCGGAAAGTCGTTGGTGTTGAGTCGGCCATGAATGTCACGTTTTGGTTTTCGCCAAATTTTTTGCTGTTTTGACTTTCGTCACTACATTTTTTTTTGTCGAACTGTTTGTTCTCGACGCCTTTTGCACATCTTGTTCGGGAAGCCGGTGGTGTTGTGCCGACCATGATTGTGACTTAAATGAGTTTGTGTCAATTTTGCCACTCATCTCGAACTTTTTGGGGATTTAACTAATAGTACTTGCGACTTTTTAGTATAGCAGTACTGGGGTGGGATTTTTCAGAGTCTGCGACATAGTTGTCTAACAGATCTCCCAAGAGTTGGTAGTAGGAGTAGATTGTAGTTTTCTGTCTGTGACCTAGTTGTCCAACAGACCTTCAGAAATTAATGTTAAGAGTAGTAGAGTAGTAGTTTAAGAAATTTTAGGAGTCTGCGATTTTAATATCCAACAGATCTCACAGGGGTTTAGGTTTTGAAGGAGTTTTAGTTTAGGAAATTTTAGAGTCTGCGACTTAGATGTCCAACAGATCTCACCAGGGTTTAGTTAGAGTAGTTTGAATTTAGAGATTTTTTAGAGTCTGCGACATTTTATGTTCGACAGATCTCAATAATGATGATGATAGTGGTTGAATTTTTTTTGTAGTAAGCTTTGCATATTTTTATTTTAGAGCATTTTGCTTTAGGTTCTTAATAATTTTGGGTCTGTGACTAATTCAGTTTAACAGCTTTTGTTTTGAGACTTGTGACCTTTTGTCCAAGGACTCTATAGTTAGATGATGTTTTGGTATTTGGATAACTTTATTTGAAGTTATTTTCTTTTCACTTTGGGTTTTCGTTTTCATCCATAATTCAACGGATTTCATTTTGGCTTTTAGTATTTGGACTTTAGCTGTAGTTTTTTCAGCCTCGATTCTCGATGCTTTATTCGGGGAAGGGTGAAATGTAACGTGTTAAAAACGTCACATGGATCCCCTTCGCTCGAAGAGCGAGATAGAAGATTTTTTTTGGTTGTCTCTCTGGTCGTTTTTTATCTCGCGCCCATTTTCTTTAATCTGTGCACTTTTGGGTAAGTGTGTTTCTGCCTTTATCAAGCAGTAGGCTGAATGGACATTGTTCTCTTTGCCTACCGCCAAGACAAACTAAGAAAAGAACTGTCACTTCACTTCACGACCAAAATTTTAACCTACAACATGTGAAAATTTAAATCTTAATTTTTATCATGATAATCCATTGGATTTTCAATTGTTTTTGATGGTAAGTGTTTTTCCAAATTCGAAAAGTGTTTTAATCCACATATTTCAATGATTTACCTTAGAATTAATTTCTTTTACAGATATAACATTTTGCAGCTTTTGATCGGAATGGCGGATATCGCATTCCAAGCTTAATTTGTTTAAAAAACGGTAAGAATCTTAGAGTTTTCCTTAGTTTTACTTATTTTCCTTTGTTGTGAGCCATGTGCTAATCTGAGGAATATTTATTTTCAGCGAAAAGCGTTTTTTTTTATTTTGGATTTTATAATGAACTTTCAACATTTCCCATGATGAGAAAGTGAACAGTCCCGTGATGTAACAGCGACATCCATTTAATATTACAATTGACACCAGACATAGCCACTACACAGATGCAACAAGTTCGGTAACTTTCCAAATTCATTGTTGTACCGGAACCCATAAGGTAAAATTTTCATTTACATTTTAGTAGCCATAGTATAATAAGTAGTTTCTAAATTTAGCAGTAACCCTTTTGGACTTAAGTAGTTTTGTAGTAAATTTAAATAAATCGACAACCCAAAATGAATATGGTTTTGCAATCAAGCCTTCTCTTGTGATTAATAGTCCTTTGCTTTCCCGGCTAATATGGTTTAATAATATGGTATGGGTCTGGCGCCCGAGTATTCTTCTTTTTTTCATTAATTTCGACCTATCCATTTAGTAAATTTCTCTCAAACTTTTTATTTTTTAATATTACACAATCTTCTTATTACAACTTAATTTCATTAACATTTTCCTCGAATAATCTTCTTCAAAATATTAAAGTAGGAAAAAAACACTTAAATTGTGATATTAGGTTTCCATTATGTTCCTTACTACTTTTTTGAAGATCCCTCAGGAACCTAACAATTTTCCGGGATAAAAAGTACCCTTTGTTTCAATCTAGGTCATAAGCTATATGCGTACCAAATTTCATCCAAACCCGTTCAGTAGATGGCGGATTGGCGGGTGCTAACGAGTATGTGTGCTAAATTTAATTGAAATCGCACAACAGTTTTGGCATGATCGAATAACAAACATAGGAGAACTGTCACATCCTTACTAATATTATAAATGCGAAGGTGTGTGTGTCTGTCTGTCCGTCTGTTACCTCTTCATACTGTATATTCATACTTCATAGTGTTAGTAGTGGTTTAACCACTACAGAATTAGATGAAATTTGGTGTGTATAGATAATTTGAGTCCCGGGAAAGACCGTAGTATAGATTTATCCCAGAAATCACTCTAAAGGAAATACTTAAAGAAACTCGATTTAATTATTTAGAATGAATAAGATGCTAGTCTCCAGTTATTATAAATGTATTATTCTATACCTAGGATCGCCCGTAGCCTGTGTAAGCGGGACGGCGCTTGATTTAACGCAAGTGTCCAGTGAAGCCGCGCGAGCCGTCATATCCGCCGCCGCTCATATCAGAGACCCCGCCGCTGTCGATCTGCCGGCCACAATGTTGCTGACGCAGGTGAGTTTATACTTATATATATGCGTTCATATCATCATCATATCAGCCCATTAATGTCACCTCCTGCTAGACTATGTCGTCCTGGTACTTACTCTATACGTAATATTAGTATTCGACGCCGCTCATATCAGAGACCCCGCCGCTGTCGATCTGCCGGCCACAATGTTGCTAATGCAGGCGAGTTTATACTTATATATGCGTTCATATCATCGTCATATCAGCCCATTAATGTCACCTCCTGCTAGACTATGTCGCCCTGGTACTTACTCCAAACATAGTATTAGTATCCGCCGCCGCTCATATTAGAGACCCCGCCGCTGTCGATCTGCCGGCCACAATGTTGCTGACGCAGGTGAGTTTATACTTATATATGCGTTCATATCATCATCATATCAGCTTATTAATGCCACCTCCTGCTACTGTATGTCGTCCTGGTACTAACGCCATACATAATATTAACATCATATCCACCGCCGCTCATATCAGAGACCCCGCCGCTGTCGATCTGCCGGCCACAATGTTGCTAATGCAGGCGAGTTTATACTTATTTATGCGTTCATATCATCATCATATCAGCCCATTAATGTCACCTCCTGCTAGACTATGTCGTCCTGGTACTTACTCCATACATAATATTAGTATCCGCCGCCGCTCATATCAGAGACCCCGCCGCTGTCGATCTGCCGGCCACAATGTTGCTAACGCAGGCGAGTTTATACTTATATATGCGTTCATATCATCATCATATCAGCCCATTAATGTCACCTCCTGCTACACTATGTCGTCCTGGTACTTACTCCATACATAATGTTAGTATCCGCCGCCGCTCATATCAGAGACCCCGCCGCTGTCGATCTGCCGGCCACAATGTTGCTAACGCAGGCGAGTTTATACTTATTTATGCGTTCATATCATCATCATATCAGCCCATTAATGTCACCTCCTGCTAGACTATGTCGTTCTGGTACTTACTCCATACATAATATGAGTATTCGCCGCCGCTCATATCAGAGACCCCGCCGCTGTCGATCTGCCGGCCACAATGTTGCTAACGCAGGCGAGTTTATACTTATATATGCGTTCATATCATCATCATATCAGCTCATTAATGTCACCTCCTGCTACTCTATGTCGTCCTGGTACCTACCTTATACATAATATTATATACTCATCATATCAGTCTATTTATGTCAGCTCCTGACGAAAGACGAAGAGAGGTAAAAACACTATGTCTCAATCGTAGAGATAACTATGATGATAAAGTCGAATCATCATAAGCCTATTAATGTCTCCCACTACTGGGCGCAGGCCTACCCTATGGATGGAATAGGGAGAATGGGCCATGACCCACCACCCGGGCTCAGTGCGGATTGGCGAGTGTGCTAACGACTGCAGATGCAGCCGGGACCAACGGCTTAATTTGTCTTCCGAAGCAAGGAGGAACTCGAGATAGATGATTTTTGGCCACCCATTTAATGACCGACCACTGCGAAAGTTGCTTAACATCGACGATCGCAGCACAAACGCGCTAGCCACCTATGCCATCGAGCTCCTCTAAAGTCGAATAAATACCAGATATAGAGGTTTGCTTTGTTCCACTAAGATGCCTTCTTCACCGAGTCGGTGCGGGCTCGTATCGTTTTCATTGCTGTACCGAATCTGTGCAGATAGTTTACCGAAAAACACTTCTTGACCGATTCGGTTTCGGACGAGTTGAATGGTTCTGTAGGAAGCCCAAAGGGGAAGATCTTCCTCCGAGCTGGATGATGGTAGCTCAGGAGCCGCGGCCCCACAGATGTTGGACCGGCATTGTATATATGGAGTTGTGGGTAACCCACTACATATTTATTCACAACGCATATAAATAAAACACATATTTTATAAATTAATATACTAAAATAAAGTACTTATAAATAATACATAATATTACAGTATCTATAAATAATATAATAAAACAGTTATAGAAAACATATTAATAATATATACAAATACCTTACACAATACACACAATAAAATTATATACATTAGATAAACATAAGTTACATACACAACATAAAATAAATTAAATATCAACGAAATAAAATATTATGTTAACACGCATGTTTCTTTAATGTATATAATTTTATTGTCGAATATCACATATTTTATATGTGTTGTGAATAAATATGTAGTGGGTTCCCCACAGAGTGTTAACCTCCGAATTTCACTTGCGCGATGTAGGCTTTCTTACTATTGTGATCGCAGTGCAGGTAGTGCCATCTCTTGAGGAGGCGAGTCATTATTTCCTCCATGTTAGTTATATGTGGAGCATGTAGATGTCGCCGCCCCAGTTCGGTAGTACTTGGCAGCCCTCGGTAGCACTCGGCACAGAGATCTGTGTATCCGCTCGATAAAGAATCTACATTTTCGGTGCAGAAACGGTAACGAAACGTTAGCGTACCGATCCGGTGATAAAGGCGCATAACAGAGTTACTTCATTGCCAATTCTTCGGGAGCTCAGTATAATTTCCAGCCATGTACGTTTCTCACTAATCAAGTTTCACTGTATTAAATTTGGTATTCGATGAAATTATAGTATTTTTTTTTCTTTACAGGATCTAGCATTGAAGCTGGGAATCAACCTTCACACCCTTTGCTTACCTCACGTTAACGCTTCCCAAGAGATTCTCAAAGCGATACACGCGTTCAGTAATTTCAGTCTCCTTTCCGGTCATACTTCCCCTGTCACGCCAGGATCGCCCTTACACCAAATAACAGAAGGCCTAAGTTACCTTCACACCGGCTCAATAACAAGGGGAACCCCCCAACCTAGCGCCACACCTTTAGACCTAAGAAGTAACGTAGAAATGGACACACAACCATACCCACAACTACACCCAATGGTACATCCCCAATTACACCTGGTTACCCACAGGTCTTTGAATAACTCCCCGATTTCGAATCCTGGGTCACCTTTAGGTATGATTCAGGAAGAAACAGGAAACGGGCAAAATGGCGACCCTAAATTTTTCACACAAGAAATGACGAGAAGTTTACAGCAGCAATTCCAGAATTATATATCCACGCATCCTCAGATCAGTCTGACTGATTGTTTAGGCTCAGAAATAACTCTTGTAGCTTCTTCTTCGGAAGACAGTATGGACAGTTTAGAAAACACAAAATATTCCTTGCCACAATTCGTGATTTCCGAACCAGCTGATTTAGATGACAGGCCGTCTATAACTAAAGGCATAGGAAGGAAAATAAGCCAAGAAACTGAATCGGCGCCTGTGGAACCACCCAAAGATTTAGACTTGCATTTAGACAAAGACGCTGAAATGCAGTCGCCTAAAGAAAGCGTCGATGAGACCAACAAGTTCTTAAGCGAAGACTTGAAGTACTTGAGGCGGGGTAGCGATAAATCTTTAGGTTTTAGCGACGATTCACTAAGCAACGATTCGGCAAATGCGTCGCCGAACTGCGAGCAAAACGTGCATTCCATATACTCGAACATTGTGTCCATAAGCTCTGGCTTCAGCGAAAATCGGGGTAGCTTTTCTGAACATAGGGAGTCTTTCTCGTTCTCTGATAGGGGTAGTTTCTCGGAAAGGGGGGATTTTGGGAGATCTTCGATTTCCGAAAGAAGCGATTATGGTAGAGGGAGCTTTTCCGAAAAGGGGGAGACGCCTAGGTCTTCGTTCTCCGCCCAAGGGACTTTAGGAGAGGTGAAAGAGTTTTACGAGGATTCTTATATGCCCAGAGATAACAGTAGACATTGCTTAGAGAAATGCGACGAAGAAGGCCCGCCAGGGAGCGAAGAAATAGAGAAATTGCAGAGGTCTACGATGGACTTGCGATTGACCGAAGTCTGCAGACCTGAAGTACAAAAAATACCCATTTTGCTGAGCCCGCAGAAGGTCTGCGTAATGCAAGAGTATTACGAAGTGACTTTATCAACTGTTTGCTCACAATTGGACTCGCAAAGCATAGTGGAGCTACTGAAAGATGCCATAAACAGTAGAGTACCGCCGCAAAATATCTTCGTGGAAACCAACGACCAGAAGGATAGTGAAGAGGAAGCGTTGACTGGTTTCCTAAATCTAGAATATTCTGGTGGCATCCAGATTGAACTGGTTGTCTGTGAAAACAAGGCGAAAGAGAAAAAAGGTCTGAAGATGAGGAGGATATCCGGAGACCAGCGGGAATATGGCAAACTGTGCCAGCAGCTGATCACCAGCTTGACAGTTTAACGACAGGTGTCAATTTGACAGTTCTGAGGCTGTTGGTATTGGCCACTTTGTTTTGAGAGATTTATGAGGTGTCCCTTATAGTAGGAGAGCCCAAGCTCGGATTTTTGGATTTACTCGAGCGCGATAGAATAACATATGGGGAGCAACCTTGTACGTAGTTAAGTACTCCCACTATACCTGAACCCTCTATGTAGGGCCGAACGTCTAGGGCAGCAAAAACAAAGTTTCAACAAACGGACAAGACTTTTGGTCGGGTCCAAATCGTCAGTCTTTTGAATAGGAGCTTCTCGAGGGTTCACGTAACATCCCTTTTCAATGTCTGACGTACGGCCACCCCCATATCATGCAAACCGCGGCAGATCAATATTTTTTCCGTTCTTAGAAACGTTACATGAACCCTCTAGTAGCTTATATTCAAAATACTGATGATTTGGCCGCGACCAAAAGTCATGGCCGTTTGTCCAAATTTTGTTTTTGCTGCCTGTTGTAGACGTTTGGCCCTACAAAGATGGCTCAGGTATGGTGGGAGTACTTAACTACGTACAAGGTTGCTCCCCATATGTTATTCTGCCGCGCTCGAGTAAATCCAAAAATCCCAGCTTGGGCTCCCCTACTATTAGAGAAATCCTTTGGTTGATTCGACAAGGGACACCCCTTCAATACTTTGAGTGATCCACCATTAAGTTTTTGATATCTGTGCATGTGTAGCCGTTACCAGTGTTGGGCAAAATCATATTATAATTAATTTAAATCTTCACACAATCATATACGTGGGGCACTCAGAAAGATCTGAGAAACTAAAAAACTGACTTCAATGAATTTTTTTTTTATTAAATCTTTTCAAAGAACTCCACCAGCCTCTGTTCAAAGTTTCATGCGTCTGAATCAATTTTCAAAAAAAAAATCTGGTCCTCCGCAGACAACTCTTCAACGGCCTTCTCAAACGCTGCTAGCGCTTCTTACGGCGATGAAAACTGTATCCCTTTGAGCTGATTTTTTATTTTAGGGAATAAAAAGAATTTTATTCTGACGAAGCAGACCTGAAAAGGCTGCGAAACGTCAATAAATAAAAAAATGTGTGCGTGTACTAGTGTACACACGTAAGAAGTGAAACTTCTTTATGGCCTTATTTTTCGAAAAATGATCTACATGCAACTTTCCAGAAATTGGTTAAATAAAGTTAAATTAGATAAAGTTTAAACAAAAGGATTTTATTATCATAGACATGAATACAAATTACTGCCTATGAAACTGTTATGATTACACGGCTCAGTAATCTAAGGCACATGTTCCACCTCCGACGATGAACGATAAGCG
The DNA here is from genome assembly GCA_902850365.2 of Chilo suppressalis. NCBI lineage: Eukaryota > Metazoa > Arthropoda > Insecta > Lepidoptera > Crambidae > Chilo > Chilo suppressalis. The sequence continues at coordinate 1,157,224 of OU963922.1, forward strand.
AGTAGAAACTAGAAACGAATTGGCAGTCCTGAGTTAAAATGCACGCGCACGGCTTTTGACAGCCAAGCCAGCTTAACCGAGCGAGTATAGCTGAGCGAGTATCGCTGAGCTAGTATCGCTGAGCGAGTATCGCTGAGCTAGTATCGCTGAGCGAGTATCGCTGAGCGAGTATCGCTGGGCGAGTATCGCTGAGCGAGTATCGCTATGCGAGTTTGGCTGAGCGAGTCTTATCTTTAATAACTATTGTCACTCAGCTACAAATGTTAAGAGAGAGTTCTCGCCGGCGACAGTGTGATCATTCAGCTATCAACTATTAATATAAAAAAAGATGGCGCGTAACGGAAAAATGTGACGCGTAACCGAAAAATGTGACGGTAAATTTTTTTCCAACGCCGATAAAGAAGTTTCACTTCAATAAAGTTACGTGCATTACCCCGTTAAAACTAGTTTTATTGAATAAAAAGAAGTCACACGGAGCCAAATCAGGACTCTATTTTTATTCGCAATACTTTCTGAGTGGCCTGGTACGTTAAAAAAAACATAGTATCATTATAATTGGGTAAAATTCTATACAATGATGATTTTTCTGTCAGCTCATTAAGCTATAAAATATAATTTAAATTACTTACGGATGAGTTTTAACGCAAAAACCTTATTTTGAAATTCTGCAATAATAAATCGCAACAATAAGTCATTTACAGAGTATGAAACGGCTGATAATCAATTTTTTATTTAAAAAATTATTCACGACATTAAATCATGAAACAATCAACAATCATAAAAATATGTTATAAACTTAAATATATGATTATAATTGACTAACATAGTCATTCATTAATCATCAAAACTTAACTTTGGTCCAACACTGGTCTTAACTTAATTACTTTGAATTACAGACTTATCTATAAGTCTTACAGATATTATTAAACTTTCCCCCCATCTTGATATGTTGAATATATCTGCAATTAAAGCGTGTATATATTTTCCAATTAATGGTATAGCAAAAATTGCCATTTTGACAGTCGCTGTCAGAGCGTAGTGTCAAGCTTGCAAGGAAGTGATATTGTGCAATATTAGAGGTACCTAATCAAATTAAAAAATATATGATTTGCGTGAATTGATTTAGAGAGAAAAAGCCGTTGCGTATGTATTTCCGATATAATAGGGGGTGATGACGGGGTACAGTAAACGAAATTCTATTTAGTCCGTCAGTTAGATGATCAAAAAATAATGGACACGTATTTTTTCTTTGGGCAATCAACCAAAAAATGACAAAGTTATAGCGCGTCAAAGTTTGGGAGTAGGGGCTCGTGACGTCACTTTTAAGTGAAAATTGTACCAAAACGTGACGTCATGCGACTTTTCAAATCAATATACCTCTGCAATGTTTATATTATATGAAAAAAGAAAAAATACGTGTCCAATACTTTTTGATAATCTACCTGATGAACGAAGAAAAAAAAATAGTCATCATCCCTTTTATTGGATTCTGCTTAATGTGCATTCCATGAGGTGTTGTTTTCGATTAAAATTGAGATGGTTGTGTTTAATTGTCAATTTGTTTGAGTGAAAACCTGGTAATGCGTAAAATCTGGCATGATAACGTAATTTCGGATGCGAGAATGAGAGCAATTGATCTTATATCAATCGCGCTATAGACTGGTTATAATTTATATTCTTTGCGCCTGTTATAACTCTTTTTTTTCTTACAATAACAATGTTTATGGATGTTACGAAACAAACCTTTTTTTTAATAAGTATCCGAAAATCAGCAAGAAAAGATATCTTGTTGATATAAATAAATAATAAAATAATGGTGATGAAATAAAGTGTAAATAAATTATAAATATTTATTATTTCCTTTTTACATATCTGTATATTATGCTGTTTTGTGAGAACGCGAAGTAACATTGAAAAAAAAAATGAAATCTTTAAATAAACAAAATGAATATTTATTCCAAAATTGTAGTCATAATTCCATTAATAATAGTTTTTAAATTAGGTTTAATTTAGTTTGTAGGATGTTGTAAATATACATTTAAGCGGATTTCCTTTGTAATTGTATTTGATACAACCATTTTCCTGGATATATATATTTTGTTTTTCGAAATAATATTGTCGCAATATTATAAATGATAATAATAAAAAGATCATGCATTATTTCTCGTTGTGATATTATTGTAATTATATAATTGTACTGTTAGAGGCTACGTCTATTTGGATATGTGGACACGGTCTTGCCATAATAAAAAAAAATCAAAAGAGTTTTAAGTTGAGGCAACATTGCATGAAAACCATCTGAATTTAGTAGTAACATTTTTTGTGTAGTCAGCAAGAGGTCGAACCACATGTAAGTGTGAAATTGCTCCAACAGACTTTTTAAGCTTTATTTCGCTTGATATAAGAATCACAATCGTATGAGGAAATATGACACTTTGTGGCCTGATTCTGATGTTTGCTGACTGTACAATGAGATAACGAAAGCGTTGAATATTTTCGGAAATTCGGCTTTAATACTATAAAGAAGCATTATAACATCAGTTACTCCGTGATCATGGCGCTTGCAATAGTGCCGAAATATCGGAAACTCACTAAGTACATGGTAACAATCCCGTAAATAACTTATATTGCAATAATGTTAGTGACCATGAAAATTTAAAACAATATATTATAAAGAAGCAGTTTATTGAGTACGGTATGAGTATAGGACAAATTCAGGGGTTATTAAAGTGGATTTGACGTAAATAACATCTCTACCAGTCAACTCTTAGAGAAAACTATGAACATAAATAAATCTTTGCTTTATTGAAAAGTCATCAGTTAACACAACATTTAAGAATGTCTTGTAAACAGCCCAAAAAATGTTTATTTAAAAGCGCTACAAGATAGTTTTAAACAAATCCGAAAGAACTCAACCTTTTTGCTGTCTCACTACAGTGATTATACTGACATATATTTTTAATATAAATCAAAGAAAATTTATTCCAGACTTAGATACGTAAATGACTATAACATAGTCTGCTACATATAAGCATGAAAACGAACCAAACATGTGCAAAATGTCTCCTATTAAAATTCTACCATATTCTACCATAATGGTAGATTTTATTTTCTACATAATAATTTTATGAGTACATGTTAAAACTTGAAGTTGTATTATTAATAAATAGAAATTGAAAGTTTCATTTCGTCGTTTTTCTTTCTTGTAATAAGTTAACATATGTTCTTTTACCCTATACTCCTCTTTGTTTGCCCGATGTAGGAGAGCCCATCACGGGATAAGGCCTAGTGGTCCGCGGACCTGCGATTAAGAACATTACCACGAACCATTATAGAATTTGAATAGTTTACGACTGCGAAATATCATTGTCAAATTTTGTATGGAAACTTGAACAGCAGCGGCACAAAGTACGTAACGCGAACTAAAAACCAGTACACATTTGACAATGGCATTTCGGACTCGCAAACCATTCGAAATCTATAATGGTTCGTGCTAGAGGAACTGTACCCCTAGCACGAACCATTATCGAATTCGAATAGTTTGCAAATCGAAATGTCAATGTCAAATTTTGTATGGAAACTTGAACAGCAGCGGCACAAAGTACGTAACGCGAACTAAAAATCAGACGCATTTGACAATGGCATTTCGCACTTGCAAACTATTCGAATTCGATATTGGTTCGTGCTAGGGGTGCTGGTCCAATGTCTGTCGTCACTGATACGTTACGATAGACGCTAAAGATTTCCCACACCAGCGATTATCGCGTTCATGCACGAAGTTGCGTGGCGATAAACGAGTGTGGGAGAAGCATAAATATGATTTTTTATGAATTTTGACACTGGTAACTATTTACAATAACGACGCCGGGGGTTCTCGCGTTTCGTGCAATTTGAGGATTTCACACCCGCTCCCCCTACGAGGAAACAAAAAGAAATGGGCGGTTATCAATACGTCGTTCAAAAAAATATAAATTTAAAAGCAAAAAGTATAAGTTGAAAGTAATGGAGTGAAATAAAACATTACATGATTTTTGAAAATAACGGATTGATAATTGATTAATAATAAGATTCACGTTTAAAAATACTTCTACTCTTAAAACTAATCTTGATAACTCAGCTTAGGCCCTAGGTTTTCTTAAAACCGGAATTATAGCTGAACTAGCAAACCAGTGAACCAAATGTTCACCAAAACCTGATTTAAAAAAAAAATTAATTAATTGAGAACTACGGAGATTTTGTGTGGTTTCGTTTGAAATTCGTGATTTCTCGAAAACCGGAAGTGCTACGTTACTCAAACCCGGTTTGTAGTCAGACTATTCTTAACTTATAACTTAAATATTCTCTTTATCTATCTCTTACGGTTTGGCCGCTGAAACAGCACCAGAGACAGACGGACGGACGGACTTATCTAATAGATAAGAGATTACACGAAATGAAAGCACGGACACCCACGGACGTCGAGAAGAATTTATTTTTTATGCCGCGTGGGCGTGATTCTCTTTCGAAGCGATGTTTGAGAACTGGGTAATTGACAAGTTTTAGAAAACGATCTCACGTTATTAACTAATATCTATCGAGTCCACAAAAAGTGGATATTTTAAATTCTGTTTTGTAATTCAGTAAAAAATAACTGAATTCAATTTTAATTTTCATGTTGCCGCGAAAACTGTTATAGACATTATAGCGTCTCACTAGCGAGTAACGTCACAGGACTGTCATTAAAAAGCGAAACGATACAATGTATATTACATTGTATCGTTTCGATGTGGCCGGAAGTTTACTAGCGTGTGACGTCATTTTAGTCTTGGCCAATCCCAGCCGTTCTCTGTCACGAGAACATGGACCAAAAAATCGTTTCTATATAGTGATTTCATAGAAAAATAATTAATTATTTGATCTTTCAGAATAGTAAAATCGCTGCTAATATTCATATTAAATATAGATGTCAATAATAGGCTACTTGACACTCTTTGGAAATATGTTTTAAATGTTTAATAATTATTCTATTAGGCCGAAAATTAAAGTATTGTATTATTTATTGACCTAGAAAGCTACAAAACATTAATTTTAAAATAGTTTTTTTATGGACATGCAAAAACGCTGTCGGCCATTTCAGTCTATAGATTATCTATGCTATGACGTCAACAAAATTGTAAACAAACATTCGGAAGCACGTAGGAATAACCTGAATCTAAGTTTGTATTATAAAACCATGATTTCTAATAGATTTTATGATAAATATAATAATTATTATGATTGTATTATACGAGAATGGACACATCGTTAAAGACTCCAGAAAAGTTGTGGTTCAAATTGTCTAGAGAATTACACCTACCTACACATGAACACAGTCATATTTAAAACTTGCTAAATCCTGTAATTTTACCGTCTGAAAGTCATTCCTTTTAGCAAAGATCACTTTAAAGTGAGAACTCATTGAATTATATTTAAAGTTTAAAAATACAATTTTTAAGGTAATGAATGTACCTACTAAGTCAAAGAGTTTTGTCGTTTCTGCTTTCACAAATCCGGCGTCCAGCATTATTTTGTCAATAAAACTAATAAGCGGAAAATTTTCTACAAGATGTAAGAGTTTTTAGATATATTTTAGTCCGACGAAAGACACCACAATCACACGACAATGACGTTTAGTTGTTTACTAACACATTTACTAACTTGTTGACGTCACAATCATGGTGGACAGCGTTTTGAGTGTTTAAAAAGCATAGACTAAAAACCATTTTTCAAATTAAATTACTATAGCCGTCTTCTAATTTTATGAAGTGATTTCTAATTGAAGTGAAATCGATGTACTTAGGTTCCTCATATCAAACATTATAAGAAATACACATTTGTATAGTGCAAATTGACATGAGTCAACTAGCCTATTAGTGATAACAACAATTGGTATATAAGAAACTGACTTTGCGTATATGTTGCCCGCGTCAGGTAATACGTTATCAATTCTCTGTCGAGACTAAGTAGATTCCTCTTCTCTCAAAATTGTTCTTAGTTGGTATTGTTACCGGATTGTTTTAATAAGGAAAGTAATAAAAAGTGCCAGCCGGAAGGAAGAATCAATTACGTGCTTTCTTCAACGGACACCACTGTGGGGGATATCCGCCAGGGATGTTTAAGATATTTAATTTCGGATCCGGATTTGAATAAAGACGGATATAATAATGAATAATATTAAATTATTTATTTAAGTAGTTAAAAGTAGGCTAAGGTAATTTGGATACTAAGTAGTTTTTAAGTTTATGTTATTTAAATGTTTCCAAATTATATAATTCAATAAAAAATAATAATATTAAACATACTATTTAGGTACCCATTTCAGTACCCTTAGCATGAACCAATATCGAATTCGTATCGTTTGCGAGTCCGAAATGTCATTGTCAAATGTGTACTGATTTTTAGATCTCGTAACGTACTTTGTGGCGCTGCTGTTTTTATTTTTTTATTTTATTTATTTATTTGATCACCAACAAAGTTACACTTACACATTTATTATTTACACATTTATAGTACGACACATTATTAGTGAAACTTTAATTATAGGCGATTACGACATGCAATTCACACTTAACTAGCAATTAAATCTTATAAAATTTTGATAATTTCTGTTCAAGTTTCCATACAAAATTTTACATTGACATTTCGCACTCGCAAACTATTAATAATAATCTTTATTTCTGAACCATTACTAAAACTAATACAGTTATTAGCGCTAAGTTAAAGTAGTTTTTTGTCCCTCGATGAACAATGTATGTGCCTACGAATAATTAGTATTTTTATATTTTAACATTTTTTTTATGAGGTAAAACATGATAAAAAACGAAAAGTTAGCATAACAACGTTTTAAAGAGTATCATAGTTAGAATAATTATAACATTTAAATGATTTCTTGTAAAATATGAACAATTATGACTATTCGAATTTGATATTGGTTCGTGCTAGAGGTACAGTACCCTTAGCACGAACCAATATCGAATTCGAATAGTTTCCGAGTGCGAAATGTCAATGTAAAATGTGTACTGATTTTTAGTTTTCGTAACATACTCTGTGGCGCTGCTGTTCAAGTTTGCACACAAAATTTGACATTGACATTTCGCACTCGTAAGATATTGGTTCGTGCTAAGGGTACTGGTATGGTGACGCTTACGGTACCTAATGAAATTATTTGGGATTTAGTAGGTAGGTATCTACTTATTTACCCAATAGTTCAATGCTACACTATAAAAGATTTCAAACAAATCATAAGTAAGTACTTAAATGTTTTCATAACAATCAAAAAATTATTCGAAATCTTTATATCGGATCTTTGATTTCTATAACCTTCTAAAAGACCTCGGCCTGTCGAGAACTGCAATAAGTTCAATTTTGGAACGAGTAACTAAGGCTGCACTAACAGGCTCCTATCGAATTTGGCTAGGAAGGGCGGGCAACTCGAGCAGTGAAGGTGAGCGTTGATGAGCATCTTAAAGTGGGCCGCCTTCAGGCGCGGTCGCAGCCTGAAATTTTGGAGGGGGTCACTCATTACACTAATAAAAAAAAACTGGCCAAGAGCGAGTCGAACTCGCGCACCGAGGGTTCCGTACACACCTGAATTTTCAAAAATATTTTTTATTATATGATGTAACTAAAAATTCACGGTTTTCGCAATTTTTTCTTTGCTACTTTGTACCAAATGTCAAGAATGACCTTAGATTTTGGGGGGGGGTTCATGTCCCCTGTGACCCCCCCCTTCGGATTGCGCCTGGCCGCCTTAAACCTACACTACACCTTGATCGCAAGTTCCGGGAACTGCTCAGAGTTTCTCTCAGTCCCACACGATGGACCCGCACGGTGAATCCATGGATTGCTAAGAGATTCGTCGCAAGGGTTCAAATGCGTTTTTTAGGATGTCGGTTACCGTTACTGAGCTCTGTAACATCCCTAATATCCGCAATAAAGTCAGGATCCAGACCAACAGCCGGACGCAAGCTGTTTTAATTAATTAGTATGATAAGTTAATTAGGTCTCTATCGAACCGCCGGAGTTAAGTTTGCCCTAACTTCCTTGATATTGAAGATGTTAAATAACACTATTATTTGTATTTATACTGTATGACATAGCAATCAAAATGCAGGTAAACAATTACTGTATATTTAGTCATTATGTAATCAAAGGTGACTTCATGAATCAAACTTCACGAATAAATAATAAAACAGGGAGAGAATAGTAGATTGTTAACCGAGGGTGGAAAGAATCAATTCCCGAGGTATTTAGACGCCCGAGCGCAGCGAGGGCGGCTATAGTCCGAGTAGGAATTGATTCTTTTACCCGAGTTAAACACTGTACTTTTCATTTCGAATATGAGGAAAATAAAACTAGTTGTTTATCAAAAATATTTATTCAAATATAGGTACAATAAAATTAGAAGTAGCTATTTAAAATTAATTGTCATATTAGGACATTAGTGAAATTAAAATTACATTCTTATTTGGAATGTTAATGCTGTTTGATATACTATTAGAAATTTGGCTGTTTTGGATATCTGTAAAAGTAGGAGACTGTTATTTCATCAAACGATGGATTCCATGGCGGATACTCCCTGGAAGTTTGAAGAAGAAGTGAAGAAAAAATACACTTTCGGAAAACGATTTTATATTCTTCTCTGCTCGCCACTTTATAAGATCATTGTATGTATTCATATATCCTCTTTTGACATTTCTGGCAAAAGATTCTCTATAACACAATTTGCCTCGTCTTTAATTGAATACGGTGTCCACATTTCTGAATCGCTTAAACTCATTTTTAATATTCAAATTTAGATTGCTCTGTTTTACTTATAAGTTTTTTTTTTATTCCGTCACAGATACATAACAGTTTAGTATCCCGCTAATTTATGTCGACTTTTTAAATTTAAATATGGAACAGCGTAATTGTTGCGGCTTATTCCACACTGGCTGTCTAGAAACTCACATGGCATCATATTTTTTTTTTTACATAAAACTCTTCACACCTGACAGTAGTTCTATTTTTAAAGTTCATTCCGGCCCTTAGGCGGGAAGTAATTTGTATGAGTTTTTCCATCTCTAGGGAGGGAAGCAGCATTTTCCACCCAACAAACAGATCAAAACAACACCACTTTCCGAGAATGAGAAATGAAAAATAACATCCCTTGCTGTGTTTCTTGCTGGTTGCTCTCAGTACAAGGTCTCCCGCCGTAGATTTACGAACCGATGGCGTAGCTTCTAGACATTCATGAGTGCTTGTAACAGCCTAAACTGAATAAATCATTTTGTTTAATGGAATTATACTTCACTGACGGACGCTCTCACAGAGATCAATTTAATATAAATGGTTGTTAAAGACGCGATGTTTAAAACACAAAGAAACCCGGTCTTTGTGTTTTTGAGACTTCATTTTTTTGTTTCCTCTAAGGCAGGGTAACGTTTGTGAAATCATGGATACACTGCAGCCCCTATGCCGTCTTTGTAACTATTTTTTACAACTCTTACGAAAATGGCGCTGGCTGCAGGGTTATGTCAGACTCTTACTAACTAAAACAAACCCGTGGGGGGTACGCTTATGACCATAGCGGCCTTTTTTTTTATACGCAGGCAAAAAATACTATTTACAGACGACGGCGCTTTTAAGAGGCACACCGCCGAACGGACCTCACACCTGACTCCCGCAAGCCTTACGAGCCCCAGCAGTGGCTGCCCACTGAGGACCCCGTTCCTCTTACGGGCGCTTTACGGCGTAATATCCGCTAAAAACCCTGCGAATACCCTCTAAGCTGCTTAGCGCGAAGCCGCGGGATCCTTGGTTTGGGATTCTTCCGCGTCTCCTCACCTAGCAGCCTCCCGGTCTAGCCGGGAAGACCATAAAGACCTGATAACGTCACCCCTATAAAGGGGATGATTCAGCGTTCATCGTTTTTGTTGATTTTGTAGTATTGAAATACATGATTTACACTGAATACTATTTATTATCTTATTAATTATAATCAGACACATCCTACCGTGATAACATTTTTGAGGGAGAGAAAAAAGTTTGACATTTTACATAGAGTAATAATATGCTATGATCCCACAGACTATAAAACTAATTTAACATATCCAACAGTTTTAAGTTCTATTCTACTTCTGCAAATGTTCGTTGGATGGATGGATGGATAATTAAGAGTTTATTATGTTCCCATGTAACTAAGTACCAGTACCTAGAACTTAGTGTAGTTTTAGTTTAATATTTAAATGTAAATATGTTTATAATTTTTATTATTTTTAAAGCATGTAACTGCTTGATGTTTAAATCTAAAGAAAATATAACTAGAAAAAATTCCACGCGGACCAGGCAGCAGACGGGACTCGAACCCGCACCCTTCGCAATCCGGGCGAATGCACTGACCAATTATGCTACCGCGGCCCTCACGGACCGCGTCGAAATTCCTTCTGGCTATTCTTAAGCTGCAAGGCAGCGCCATCTCTTCGCATTATAGGTAAACCCACAATGTCAAATGAATACTTTTACAAGTATTAAACATTTGAAAGAAGAAATAGCAATTATAGTTATAATTTTTATTATTTTTAAAGCATGTAACTGCTTGATGTTTAAATCTAAAGAAAATATAACTAGAAAAAATTCCACGCGGACCAGGCAGCAGACGGGACTCGAACCCGCACCCTTCGCAATCCGGGCGAATGCACTGACCAATTATGCTACCGCGGCCCTCACGGACCGCGTCGAAATTCCTTCTAGCTATTCTTAAGCTGCAAGGCAGCGCCATCTCTTCGCATTATAGGTAAACCCACAATGTCAAATGAATACTTTTACAAGTATTAAACATTTGAAAGAAGAAATAGCAATTATAGTTATAATTTTTATTATTTTTAAAGCATGTAACTGCTTGATGTTTAAATCTAAAGAAAATATAACTAGAAAAAATTCCACGCGGACCAGGCAGCAGACGGGACTCGAACCCGCACCCTTCGCAATCCGGGCGAATGCACTGACCAATTATGCTACCGCGGCCCTCACGGACCGCGTCGAAATTCCTTCTAGCTATTCTTAAGCTGCAAGGCAGCTTAAGAATAGCTAGAATAGCATTGTGGGTTTACCTATAATGCGAAGAGATGGCGCTGCCTTGCAGCTTAAGAATAGCTAGAAGGAATTTCGACGCGGTCCGTGAGGGCCGCGGTAGCATAATTGGTCAGTGCATTCGCCCGGATTGCGAAGGGTGCGGGTTCGAGTCCCGTCTGCTGCCTGGTCCGCGTGGAATTTTTTCTAGTTATATTTTCTTTAGATTTAAACATCAAGCAGTTACATGCTTTAAAAATAATAAAAATTATAACTATAATTGCTATTTCTTCTTTCAAATGTTTAATACTTGTAAAAGTATTCATTTGACATTGTGGGTTTACCTATAATGCGAAGAGATGGCGCTGCCTTGCAGCTTAAGAATAGCTAGAAGGAATTTCGACGCGGTCCGTGAGGGCCGCGGTAGCATAATTGGTCAGTGCATTCGCCCGGATTGCGAAGGGTGCGGGTTCGAGTCCCGTCTGCTGCCTGGTCCGCGTGGAATTTTTTCTAGTTATATTTTCTTTAGATTTAAACATCAAGCAGTTACATGCTTTAAAAATAATAAAAATTATAACTATAATTGCTATTTCTTCTTTCAAATGTTTAATACTTGTAAAAGTATTCATTTGACATTGTGGGTTTACCTATAATGCGAAGAGATGGCGCTGCCTTGCAGCTTAAGAATAGCCAGAAGGAATTTCGACGCGGTCCGTGAGGGCCGCGGTAGCATAATTGGTCAGTGCATTCGCCCGGATTGCGAAGGGTGCGGGTTCGAGTCCCGTCTGCTGCCTGGTCCGCGTGGAATTTTTTCTAGTTATATTTTCTTTAGATGTAAATATGTTTTTCAAAGACATTGCATTGTTAGTTTCAATCTCTTTTCAATTATTTCACATTGTGAATTTAATCAGACTACCTTTAAATATAAGAAATAACATCTTCAAAATTATATTCTATTACTAAAGTACCCATTAAATAAAACTAGTTTTAACGGGTTAATGCACGAACTTTATTTATTTATTGACGTTTCGCAGCCTTTTCAGGTCTACAACATCAGATTAATGAAAGACATCATAACAGATCATTATTCTGACGATGCAGACCTGAAAACGCTGCGAAACGTCATTAAATAAATAAAGTTCGTGCATTAACCCGTTAAAACTAGTTTTATTTAATGAGTGATGTGCGTGAAAACCTAAGAAACAAATAAGTACCCATGTCAAAAGTTAATAATCCAAAGGAAGGTATGTACACTTGCGGAAAGGCCCGCTCTGTCACCCATAATGCCATAATCGCTTGCGGTAGCGGCGTAGTAAAAATTCATTCATAGACATGTAATTATCGCTGTCTTACTTTTTCGTATAGCGCTGTCGCGATTACGATGCGGATGACAAATTGCAATTAAAACAAATGCAATTCAATTCATTATTCAATCAATGAAATGCTCTCTGTCTTACTTTGTGTAGTACTGTAAGGCGGGGCGTAGTAAAAACTACTGTAGAAAACCGTTCAAAGCATTTTGTTCGCCAAGTGACAGAGCGCAAAATTCCGCGATAGTACCTAAGGAGGCTCCTAAAAATACTTAGGCAATGTCCAAAAAACTTTAGCACTAGGAACTGTGGTAGATACACGGGTAGATATTAGTTAAAAAAGGTAATGCAATATGCTCAGACCAAGAAAAAGGTTTCTTGGTCTGAGGTGTAGTAGTTATAAATAAAACAATAATGTTCTGTTACTTTGTTTATTCAATAACAGTTTAGCCTTAACTCAATCAGTCACATATCACAATTCTTTACAATTCTATAATGGCGGTGCCATCTTGTTATTTCTTATTCCTCAGCCAAGGAAACATGCTCAAACAGCCATTTATAATGAGGCAATGGTGTCGATTCTAGCGTGAGTCTCTAAACTTAAAAATAAATTTAACATCAGTCTCTCCTTTTCATTCTGTATAGAGAATGACAGGGATGCACTGTTGTCAAATTTAAGTTTAGCTTTAGAGAATCATGCCAGAATCGACACCAATATGATATCAAACTTTTCCGCAGTCCTTACGAAATTGTTCAAACATCATGATGGTTAATGACAAATAATTAATTATTACTTAGTTGCTATTTTAATTATTTTTTTCCTAGGTACATTTAATTTTGTATGCTGTAGTTTATGGTTGAAGATGGTTAGAAGTATAGGTATTTAAGGGTATTTATTTAGCTACTGTCTGACAATGCAGGCACAGGCAGGGTTCAAAATCGTTTCTAAATAATGTACAAAGATTAAAATCGATACGAGTAGATAATCAACTCACAAAATACTCTTACAAACTGCAATTCGATCAAGACATATTCAATTTCCTGTTCCGGAATTGGCATAATAAGTATCCTATCGCAGGCACGCACCGAGAAAAAAAAACAATTGTTAAACACGCAAAAGGCGGGAACAACGAACAAAAAATAACTCCATTCAGGAGAACGGCTCTCTAAGATAGATCTTATTTTTGTCCACGCCGCCTTGCGTAAAGCCGGATTTGGGCTAAACAGCTTATTTTGGGGTGAAAAATAGAAATTAGTTACATCCGTTAACGTCGGCTGTCAGAATGTGACAGGTTATGGCGGCTCGCAAAAAATGCAGGGGTTGTGAACAGTTTCCTTTGAACATATTTGAACTGCATGTTACTTGACCCCTTTGTAACGTTAAACATAGTAATACAGATAATTGACGCGACACAATCTCTGTCTAATAATTAAAATTATGTATACAAATTGTCCACCAAATAAATATAAGTAAATAAGGTAAATTTATGTGTGAATTTTAGTAAAATTATAGTCACGGCTACTTCAACAAACACCTCTGTAATATAGGTATTTCTGACACTGACAGCCCTCTGTGCAGAGCCTGCCTGGAGGAGGATGAGACGAGCTCCCATGTCTTACTGGAGTGCAGGGGCGTTGCAAGACAAAGGACTTCTCTAATGAGAAGCTCGAAGACAATAGTAGAGGCCTGTAGCAACATTCGGGGACTGCTGAGCTTTCTGGAGGAGCTGGGATGGCAGGACTGATGCCCCAGTGCCTTTTTTGCGTGGGGATTGCCCACGCAAAAATGGCACTGGGTGTCGAGTTGCGGAAACAGCCCGCAGTACTACTAAGACTAGTAAAAATATAAAAAAAAGTATGCATTTTTTATGTTAGTATTATTTACAATCGAAATACAGAATAAATTAATTGTCCTTAACAATTTTAAGATTAAAATCAGCTATAGTTCGTTTCTGACCCCGATATGTTATTTTAAGAATCATCTTTTAGAGTTAATTATGTCTGGGTAAGAGCAATGTACTGTATAGCTCGGTAACAACTGTCAAAATCCATCAAAAGCCTAGTGCAGATCAGTTTAAATTTGCCTAACCCTGGGAAACTGGCTATACAAACTAATAAACTAACAAAAAAACTTAAGTACTTAATCAAAATAATTTGTACGAGTTTACGAAAAAAGGCTTATTCATCATCATCATCACCAGCCTATTAATGTCCCCACTGCTGAAGCGCAGGCCTTCCCTATGGATGGAATAGGGAGGAATAGATTGGGCCGTGAACCATCATGTGGGCCCAGTGCGGATTGGTGTTAACGACAGCAGATGCAGCCGGGACCAATGGCTTCACGTGCCCCGCGAAGCACCCTCCGTGCTTCGGAATAATAATTTTTTTTTCGGTCATTGGTCACCCATCCTGCGCCATCGAGCTTCACCGAAAGAAGCTTAATTTTGTTATTAAATTCACTATGGTTCTATAACATTCAATGTAACATTTACTTATATGTACTCTCGCCAATAATCTAGGGTAGAACACGAAAAAAAAATTAGTATTCATGTTATGCATAAGAATCTTTAGCAAACGGGCTTTAAGAGGATTTGATCCTGGGGGTCGTAACACAGGTTTTGTAACCTAGTACAATCTCCAGCTCTCTCAAAGAACTGCATTGTTATTACTGTTTTTGTCATTCAATGCCCTTTAATGAATTATAATGTTACTTTGTGAGAGATAATAAATAAATCATTCATTATTCCTTATTCCTTATAAATAATACAATGATGTCCATTCTGGCATTATTCTCTAAAGCTAAACTTAAATTTGACAACAGTGCATCCCTGTCATTCTCTATACAGAATGAAAAGGAAAGACTGATGTTAAATTTAGTTTTAAGTTTAGAGAACCACGCCAGAATCGACACCAATATAAGAATAATATACTGATTACCTGAGACACAGGATCCATCCTAGTTTAGGTGTCAACCCACCATAGTCTTATCAATACTTACATGTTTTTTTTTATTAAAAAATAGCATGTTTTCTAAACATTATTTTTAAGTAGCCATTAATACCTACATTGTGGACATTGTGAGAAATAAAGGTAAAGGATATGATAATCTAATATATAAAATTCTCCTGCCACGGTGTTCGTAATTAAACTACTCCGAAACAGCTCGAGCGATTTTTGTGAAATTATATATGCATATTGAGTAGGTCTGAGAATCGGACAATATCTATTTTCATCCCCATAAATGTTGAGGGTGGTCCATCCTTTTTTTTATGCAATTTTTTGTTTTTATTTTTGTATGATGTATCATACAAAAATACATACAACCCCTTTCACCCTTCTACCACCAACCCCTATTTTTTTATGGCGGTACGAAGTTCCCTGGGACAGCTAGTTTAAGATAATATGATATAAAATGTTGTCGTTCCCCGACTTTTTTATTTCTCTAATCGCCGGCGGCATGCATGGGCCTTCCGCCTGAATCTTACACGTGGCACGTCCTTATTTCTTACCGTTTTTTTTCTCGCCAAACGCAGGAAAAAAAAATTTTTACTTTTGTGTAAACGAATAGTTCCAAAACATTTTCGTTTATTAGAAACAAGATGTTTAACAGTAAATTTAACTTTATTGCAATGGTAATAAGATATAGCATTTATATGTGTTGCTATAATTAATTGACAATTACGTGGATTCCTGTTTTTTTCTTTTTTTTAACCTTCTTAACTTTTTTTCAAGTGTCTATATGACTATGGATGACATTCGTTTAATATAACTTTTAAAATTTTCGTCTCATCTAGATTCAGGTTTTCAGTATTAATTTACACTTAAAATTAAGAAAATGTACCAAAAACAAGACGCCAAGAAGGCAGTCATTTAATCACCGAACCTTGGCTAGTTTATTCATTTCTCATAAAAGTCTATTCTTGGCTAGTGTTATAAATAACTATAGCAAGTATGTTGTTAAACTATTATTTAATTGCCCAAACAGCGCCGAACTAGGGAAAAAAGACACTCTCAACATCAGAACCCTTAGTACGAGTTTTACAATTACGAAAACTATGATAGTTTTCGTGAGCTCGCACTCGTACTAAGGGTACTGATTTTATTGTTTTTGTTTCAATACAAATAAACAGTGTTTAAATTCTATCATTAAAACGGTTGCGTCTTCTTAAATTTCAAGTATATTTGGTTACTTTTCACCAAAATGGACATAGAAACATAATTTACAATTACGAAAACTATGATAGTTTTCGTGAGCTCAAACTCGTACTAAGGGTACTGGTAGCAAAAGGTATGAAAAGCCAAAATGCGTAAAACCAATACATTTTCAAACACTTTAATAAAGCCGTTAATTAACTATCAAGGTACTTACAACATTTCATAAAAAAAAACTAAAAATCTAAACTAACGTAAAGTCGATTAAAGGGCGCCACTGAAAGTCCTAAGAAATGGCTACATACAAAACAGTACATTATAAGTACACTATATTTCTGAGAAATATAGATGAACAGCCATGACTAAATGCTTGTATTAATCATTCGCCCCAACCGGGATAAGAACCCAGGACCTCAAAATAGGGTTTACCTTAAAAACCGGTCCACATACCACTCCACCGCGGCGGTCGTAAAATGGATGATATATGGAATAGACGGATGTATAATATAGTTTGTATTTACATGGCAATCTTTTTTTAGAATACTCGGGTTTTATTATTGCTACTGACGCATTTCAAGCGTTAAGTCCATCCATTGACACAATGCAAGCATTTTAAATGCAACAAAAGACATAAAGTTGCTTACACACCGCCCGGAGGCCCGGAAATCCGGAATGGTCCATCTCGGACAATGTGCAACCTTACATACAATTTTATTGACTTTACGGAAACGTGATGTCTTAGCAATTTGACGTATTTGTAGTTGAGTTTAAGAAACACCGCCCCATAGGCTGACCCAATGCCTCCTTATAGAAAAAAGTACGATTTATTTGTATTGATAACAACAATATTAAAAGTAAGTTATTCGAAAACTTTCGGCGGTCAGAAATAACCTAATGAAATCGTAAGCGATAGAGATAGCCATAGCAATTACGTTAGGCGATTGACCTCCTGTTTTACGGTTCTGTATTTTTGGAGCTTTACCAGTTAACAGTCCCTCCCAGTGACGCAGTAAAGATCATCTGCGTCCATGAAAATCAAAATTTCTTTATTCAAATGAAGCAATTTAACTAGGTACAACTCTACTGAATCACCAGTAAAAAAATGTACACTTATTAAAAAACCATTCTGAAGACCAAGACGACTGTTTGTCTCTTAATTTACAAAACAAAGCAGAGGAAACACTTAAACACAGCCAATACAGCCAACCGAAGGAAGTTATAAAAACTTTTTTAAAACTTCTTCACCCCGCGCCGCAGCAGACATGTTTACAATCCACTTCCGCTTCCGGAACGGACAATGAAGATCCTTTTAACCTTTTATATTATTATATAATGTGTACTATTGAAATTGTTCGACGTCCGTCCGTTTGTTTGGGCCGGTGCCTATTGTCTTCTCTTTTGGTGCACAGCCCATTTTGTCCGTGAGTGAATTAGTGAACGAAACTGTTCCAAATAGGAATAACTAAGAGAAAAAAAAGGCGGTTAAATGACCTTGTAACATCTGTAATCTGTGATTTAGATGGACGTGAAATTAAGATACTTAAATCATAGTTAATCTAAATTATATTTTACATGGACAGATAAAAAGTATCCATTGTACTATTGTAATGGATATTTTTTGTCTCATTTTAGACTATTCTAAAATAAGAATCTTATAGCCAGTTTCAGTAATACATAATAAAATTGATCTTGCTCATTGTTTGCGACAATTGCAACTTGTATTCCTCTCCACTTTTTATTACTTAAGTTTTTGATTGCAATTGATCTTAAGAGCCTTTATTGAGAATGGATTGTAAACGTATAAGTATGTCGGAGCGCAGCTGAAAGAAGTACCTACCTATTTAATTTTTTTTAAGTAAATAGGGTGGTAACTTCGTAGGCCTGTGACCCGATTAATTGCAGAGCATCACCGTGGAGCCTCGGATTGGAAAATTATAACTATTGATTGGGCCAATGCCAACATTAGACAATATATGAATCTGCTGGCTGCAGTCCTCTGTTCCTCAAGACCACAGTATAATAACCCGTTCTTTTGGTGGTGTTATTTCTGTCCACTGGTGTGTTGAGATTTCCGGATGGTTGGAGAGGCACACTTGAACGTTTCTGCCGCATCAGATCTTCGCAACTCGGATCCCGGTTATTTACTGAGACGGGATATAACTACAAGTTATGTTTTATAAAATAAGAAAGATTTTCTTTGTGATTAAAAAAAAATATTTGTTGTCTTATTTCAAGATCTGAGTGTCTAGCAGAAAGCGTCTATATTAGGCTGTATAATAGTTAACGGTGACCATCATCAAGCGAGTAATTACCAGCAATTAAGAAACTTCTCTTTAGTTTTTGTAAAAAAATAACACCTTCCCAATTTTAATTTATTTTACTAAATTGGTTTCGTACAGAAGAAAAACTACCTACTACTAATCCCTTTTCATGATCTATGACTTTAAATAATCTGTTAAGTATAAAAAAAAACCAGGATGGAGTCTGCCATTTTACGAAAATACATTTGCGCGGGAAACCGAAATACCGGCGGAAACATACGTCTCTAATTATCTTTGGCTTCATAAATTGTTATAGCTCTTAAACTTATTACGCTAAAACCAGCTTTATTATAATGATCTTAAGCGTGATTTTAACTCAAACGTTGTTGGCCTTAAAGACTTTTATCAGCGAATTATTGACACGGAAACGATTAGTTTCAAACCGCACGCTGACGGCAGGATGCGAGAACACATTATCGATTCAAAAACAATCGTCTGTCTCTATCACACTCAGGAGAAACAGTACTTGCAGGAAGGAGACGGCATATACCACCCGCATCCGGCCTCAGATGGCGCATGCTTGCAAATCCTGTCGCAATCAAAAAAAGTATTATATAACATTTCATTCATAAGCCACTCTCCACTGTATGTTAATAATAATATAGTTGTTATTACTTTGAAACAGTTCTTTGCTTACAACCTTTTTATGATATTTACCACGAGAACATCTGCCAAGCCAAATGCATTCATTCAAGAGAATCATTCCATTCGTCAATGAACGACGAAAGTGTTTGGTCGTGTGTACCAACTTTATAGCACATCACGTAATTTATTACGCGTAACAATATCTGTGAAACAACGAGTTTAACAAATTAAAAGTTTTAATGTGGTTATAGACATTATAGTGAAACTACTTAAGTGTTGTGTTGGAGGAAGATAAGGATATTTCTTCGCTATTTATTATTTAATGGTAAGTTTTGGAATCAGTTTTTTTTTTATTTATTACCATGCGATATTAAATCGCGTCTCGAAAGTTATCAACACTGGTGAACAATGTTATAAAAGTAATTTTATATTATTTATTATTTAATCTGTTATTGTTTACAAAACATCCAATTTAGTATTTATTTTATAAAATAAATATATTTTCGTGACATTAAACTAATTTTTTAGTCATTACATTTGTTTCTATTATTTGATTTGTCTAAGTAATGTTTTTATACAAATGACTAAAAGTTATTCAATCTGAGTTTTTTAAAGACCGGTAGCGATTTTATAGCCTGCCTCAAAATCCAAAAAAGAAGAGAAAGAGTCGAATCCTTCTAGGGTCATAGAAAATTGTTGTTGCGTTATGACCTTTTATTTGTTTAGATAAATAGGTACCTACTTTATTAAAGAGTTGTAAGGTATATCTTTATATATATAATTCTTCTGTGAGTGTGTATGTCACTGAACTTCTCTTAAACGACTGGACCGATTTTGATGAAATTTTTTGTGTGTGTTCAAGGTTATCTGAGAATGGTTTAGATTCACAATTTTGTCGGCTAGACAGTGTTTTTTTAATTAATTTTTAATTTATTAGTAGTTGTTGATTTTGAAATGTTTTACATTGGATCCGACAGACGGCGCTACCATACTAGACAGGACAACGTCTGTCGGGTCCGCTAGTCTTTATATATATAATTCTTCTGTGAGTGTGTATGTCACTGAACTTGTCTTAAACGACTGGACCGATTTTGATGAAATTTTTTGTGTGTATTCAAGGGGATCTGAGAATGGTTTAGATTCACAATTTTGTCCGCTGGACAATGTTTTTTTAATTTTTTTTTATGGCGGTACGAAGTTCGCTGGGTCAGCTAGTTATATATATTTATTGGAGTTCCCGTTCGAATTGGAGCGCCCGTCTGAGGATCGCCTTACAGGAGACCACAGTAAAACAAATCTACGTTTTGGTGGTGTTGTGTTCCTGTCCAAATCCAGCTTGCGAGACAGCGCTACACACGTAAAAGTGTATAGAGCCCTCGATTTTTGAAGTGAAACTTCTTTACGCACGCTTGACTTGGGGGGTAAACTGGCGAATGTGTGATGATTTTTGCGTTACGTGCGTAACGCGTAACCGGTGACTCATCGGTAAACAATAAACAATACCCGTCACAAAATACATGAATCAGAATACTAGTGGTGGGTGATAACGTACCCAGCGCAGATTGGTGGGTGATAACGGACCCAGTGCGGATTGGTGGATGATAATGGACCCAATGCGGATTGGAGGATAATAACGGACCCAGCGCGGATTGGTGATTTTTATTCTATCAACAAAGCTTCAGGTTAAGTTTATGATTTACAGATCATTGGAGCTAAAGAAGTTTCACTTCAGTCGTGTGGTCATAAGCACACTCGCTTTTTTTTTTGTGTAGACAAGGCGAGTGCAAGATTGTGACAAAATAATAATTTGCTACCAATAGCCGTATTCAAAGTTTGTATGTCAGCTTTCACATGCCATTCATGCAGTCGAATACGACTTTTTACCCAAGTAGCATTCGGGGTTCTATATAAGATGTCTAGTCGTTCACATGTACTCTACAAGCTGTGTATGTCAGCTGTATATGAGCTGTATAGCTTGCTATAATGCTTTTATTGAACCAGTTTGGGCACAAATTAGACAGCCTTAAGTTCACTATGGCTGTACATTAGAAGTATAATAGCATTATAATAGCAGTTTAAGTAGTAACATCGATCTTAAGGCTGACTTACGGCACTATATGGAACGCAGTGTGAACCATACAACGTACATGAGTGCAATAAAGAGTAATAAGTGGCTAAATACACAGCCTACACAGTTAAAATCGGACAAAAGTACTCCAGTAAGCTACCTTAAATTCACCGCGGTCCTAAATTATTTCCACGTGGAAATCATTTTAATAATTTAGTTTGACAATTGTACGGAGTGCAAGGATTCGGGGCAAAACTAATAACTCCGGCGGATTATGCGGTAAGTACCTGTTTTATATTAGCCATGGTTAATGCCATGGGAATGCAACTTTATCGTGAAATGTATACATATTGCCAACTAAAACTTTCACGCGCCTCTGTAAAAACGCTTTATTCATTTTGAAATATTTAAAACTGGCTAAGAGGAAAATTTACATTTTCAGTTTTTGATATTTTATTGGCATTATAATTATACTACGGTAATTAATTTTAACATGAAACCAAAACTCATTCGCTCTATCTGCGTATTTTGTGATAAATCTGCATTAATCTTGTAGATTTATTTGGTAAATATTTTAGGTTACGTAGAACAAAATGGTGGAAATGAAATACGGCTATGTGAACTGTTATAACTCCTATTTAATGCAGTAAGCGTATATTAGGTTCACATGTGTTCTGTTAGAATGCTGTTATCTATATGAAGTCCCACATTTGTACCACTACAGCGCCAAGGTCGATTAATTTATTCTAATGTGAACTTATGTACAGCTTTAAGATGTAGTTCAGGGCAATTGTGTATCTTTAATTCTTTCTTCAAATACTTAAATTTTAGAGATCCGCAATAAAAATTATTAATGTCCGTTAAATGCCCAGTTAAAAATGCCCAGTTACTAATAGTCAAGTATGAATACCTAAAGTACAAATTTTGTAACAAACTAACAAAAATCACCTTTTCGTGTGAGACACACAGTTGGCGTCAGAGTAGTTACATTACAAAAACACTACTCTGTTCAAGGAGGTATTTAAAATAATGTAAACAAACTAGATAAACAGGGACAACATTATGCCCTGCGACAGAAAAGGACAGAAAATAATAGTTGTCACTCAGCCATAGTAACAAACACTGTTTACAATCTTTTAAAGGTGAAATACACCTGTCAGCACCGTAAGCGCCGCCGCGCCGAGTCGGCAAGTGTAATAGTGTAACCATATTTTCCAGCATTTATCAGATAAATAACTGTTATTCCTGTTATTTATGTGATTAATAACTGATATTTCTGATATTTATCTGTTAAAATTCTGTAAAATATGGTTACACTAGCAGACTTGGCGCGTACGGCGCTGATGGGTGTACTTTCACCTTAAATATCTACTTAGACAAAGTTTATGCTATTTATTTCTGACAAGTAATCATGCGCATTCCTTCTAACAAGTAAGCGAGAAATAGAGGCAGGAACGGGATAGGTATAGATCCTCTGATCATTCACGTGCAACGTGCGCCCGTGACGTGCGTGATGGCCAGATTAGTTATTGTATTGTTTTTAGTTGCAAAATAAATACCACGTGAAGTGCATGTTTCTGTGAGTGTCACCGTTATCTGTATTTTAGAAAGGTACCTATTATTTGTTATTTTGTTTTAAGGAGCGTGTGTGTACGTATTATTTGTTTATTAGTATAAATTCATTTATATGACTGATTTCATTGTGGTTTTAGGTCAGTTTTATGTTAGGCTATGAAAATGTGAATCTATATAAGTAATAAATACTTGCTAGGTAATTTGTAATCATATGGAGGTTTAATATCACGCAATATCGTCTCTGGATTTTTTTCCAAACGATCAAAGCGAATTTTGAATAAAGCAGCGATAACACGTACCAATTCAGAATACATTGCTGGTTATCTTGACTTTATTGTAAATAATTCCATCCATAATAACCAGCAATGGAATGCTGAATCGGGATGAGTAATCGCTTCTTCAAATTCGTACATGTTGGTATTTTGGCTTAAGGGTAATGCTTTGTTGTGTATATGTTGATGTGTGTCTCATATTTAATTTTAATTATTAAAAACAGATACTATTATTTTTTTAATGATAATGAATGTACTAGTAGGTATTAATCCAATTATTCTCTTTCAGACAATGCCGTTTAAGATTGTACAGACTGTGGAAAAAGGACGACCCACATTAAGTATTGTACCGTATGTTTGGGAGGACGATGGAAAACTATTCTGGCCTACAGAAAAAGTTAAAAACCGAGCACGACTCGCAAGAGACGAAAACTCTTTTCCAAATCCAAATTGGGACATTTTGGATTGCGTGGTAAAACGAAGTAATATTGCAACGTATGCCGAAGCGCAAAACGAACTACGCATCATGGAAAATTATACAGACACGGACAATGAAACAAGTGAATCGCGCCCTAGCCCAGCACCTGTAAGACCAGCGGCAATACCACCAGCAAACCGTTTTGAAAATATGGTGCAAAATTTGGTAAGTGATTAAATTTTTTTCAGCAACACATATAAACATTTAATAAAAACTTGTGTATTGCACCGAGCGCAGGCTGCCGGAGGGTTACAATTTAGTGCCTGTGGTATTTTGTTTTAGTAGGCTAGGCACCCCTAAAACGGAGAAAATTGTTTGATTTATGGCAACACTGCAATTAATTTACCTATTTATGATTTAATATATTTTTTGGATTTTCTCAGATAATTTTATTTCAAGAAGACTAATTTGGCACTAAACAGATTTAGATCAAACTCTTTACCTACATACTAAAATATACAAAGCTTAACTATCAATTCTCTGAAAATATTGAACGGATTCGTTGGCTCGTGGTTTTGTCGGCGACTCATCAACCGCGGATGTAAATTCGACTATCTAATTCCATATGTAAATTATTATTGGAATAAAAATAACAGCCCAACTTCAAAGTTTTATTATCGTACAAGACAAAAGTTATGATTTTTTGTTTGTTTCAGATGCCAAGTGCCATCAACGCGGGAGCTACAAGCAATCAGATCGAAGCTAATGATGAAATGTCATGTCTAACCTTCTTCGACGGCGAACAGTGTATTACAAATCAAAACATTTTAATTCAAAAAGTTAATAACCAAGAATTAATACTGCAAAATCTTGTTGAAAGCGTTCAAAAACTTACTCAAAAAGTGTCTGAGTTGTCTGTACAATTAGATGAATGCATGTTAAAATTTGTGGAAAAAATCGAGCAGCCAGTGTCTGTTACTTTATTAAACGACGCTAACCAAGTTGATAAGGAATCGTTTATTTTTAAACAAATAAGTGACAAGCAACAACTAGACAATCTGGAAAGAAGTTTAATAAATAAAACTGAAAGATCAAAACTACAACAACAGCTGGGATTTTTGTTTCAACCATGTGAAGGAAATGGCTTGACCTTTGCCTATAAATTGATCGACTCAATGGTTTCACGGGAGTTTCTGTGTGAATGCTCCTGGTCTGGGGGAAGCCGTGGCAACGTTTCGAAGGTCCCTATAAAAGACTACAAAAACTTTGTCAAATTCTTCTGTGATATGATACGTTCATGGGATTGTAAATTTACTATGGGACAAACTGAAAAGTTTTTTAAGGTCATTCTGAAAAATGCTGTTAAAAGGAAGTCAATGAAAGACTTAAGATCCTCTTCAAAACGAGTCAGAAAAATTAAATCAAAACCAAAAGACCAGGCAAGCACAAGTAAGCAAGAAGTTTCTGCTGATTTAAAAATTAATCAAAATAAAGAATCAAATGAAACATTAGAGATGGAAATAGCAGAAGTGGAGGATGAAGACGAAGAAAGTTTGCGCTAATATTTTTTATGTGTTTTTTGTCAATATGGCATTCTTTTTTTATTATTATGTCTGGTATAGTACATATAGAAATTTAATGACACGGTAGTTCTTTCCTACTATAACTTTGCGAATGCTTTTTTTGTAACATTTCACCGTAAGCCTCGTTACAAAACCGGTCATGACCAGTACTTGCCTTTAGTTGATTTTTGTTTCTACTAGGCTGATTACAGCTTAAGTAATAATTATTTTTTGGTAATGAGACTTAAAAATTTTTAATATCTCCGTTTATTAGAACTTATTATATGCTGATTATATAATACGGGTACTTTATGCTCAGTTATGTACGTAACAAATTAGGCTTCATGTAAATACACAAAGCCTTGTTTGTTAGGATAGTTAATTTCGAAAATTATACAGGAAGCAACAAAACGGGTAAACAAGCCGAAAGAACCTAGGTACTCATGAAACTGAACATCTTTTCCCATGGAACATAATTGTTAAATACTTAAAATAATTGGACCTCCCAAAGCAAATTAACTAGCTGATCAACAATTTTGTATGGAAGGTCCCAATTTTTTTACTATTACGACCTATGTTCTATAGCCGTTCAGTTTCATGAGTACCACTTTGTCCTCTTTTCGGCTTATTATACCCTTTTTATTACTCCTGTTTTTGAAAATAATTTTATTACTTAAATGTTGTTTGATACAAAGTGCTATTTTTATTAAAAAAAATTAGAATACTTAAAATAGTTAATTATGTAAGTATAAGTATAATGTCTCCGTTTTATAAAACTCATACTGATTATACACTTTCGATGTATAAGGTAGGTATTTTAAGCTTAGTTTCATAACTAAGCTTATGTTGTTGTGTAATGTTGATTTGCAAAAAGCCTTGATAGTTGTTTAAGTTTAATTTTGTTAATTATTTCTTGTTATACTTACCTGATTTTGTTACAATTATTTTATGTTATAATAATGTTGTTTGCTACCAAGTGTTATTTAGATAGAAATATTTAGACTGATTAAAATAGGTAGTTAGCTAGTATAAACTAGTCTTTACTCTGTTTTATAAGAGACAGCCCACCGAAAAATTTGTGTGCTACGTTGGAACTGGACAATTTTCCATTTTTTGTCGGTATGTTGATATGTTAATTGTGTGAAAAAAAGGTAATAAAAGCCAATAATATCACATCAAACAGTATTTTATTTATATGTGTGTAACAAAGGGATAAAAAAATTAAATTCTTTGTGTTCAATACATACTAATTTACATTTAATCTCTTTTGGTTCTAAGACGATCAAAGTATGGGTACTATTCTGCTGACATCTTGATTTGTATATCGCAAGATGAGACGATTTTATTGGATATTCAAAAACGTCTTCTGTGTTGTTGATTTTATTTCCTTTAATCAAAATCTTATTGTGGTTGAATTTTACGCAGCAAATTTTAACAACCTCGTTGCATTTGGTAAGTAAATAACTGTCTTTTTCTTTGCTGGAAAGTTTAAAATCTTCAAAATTTAATACATTATTGTTTTTAATTGTGTTCACAAAAGGATATTTCTTGTCTTTATGTGTTTGAAAATGAATATCATCCATATTTTCAGCCAATCGTTTGGCAACTTGAGACAGTGGTTTTCTTCCTGATCTCAACATACTTTTGATCATAAATAACATATTCTCGAAGGGATATGCGTTGAATGTCATCAGAGGGCCAAACATTTCAATTTCATTCGTCAGGTGTAGTAAGTTGTGTATGTTGCTTGTAACGTAGCCTGAACCATAGAAGTCTTTGTAAAATTTTACAAAATGTTCCAGAAGCTCCTTTGCTAATGGCAACAAAGTTCGGTATGTTTCTGTTGAGCAGATTGTTATACTACAATATAGTGTTAAGAAATGATTATAAGCTTCATTGTTCATAACATCAGGCAAAATGACAATACTTAAATAATGAAAAAATGCTCTAAATTCTGACGCTTTCCAATGTGCTAATGAATCTAAACCTCGCACTGCTCGATGCACTTCTGAAGGCAGTTTGCAGTTGCATAGAAAATTTGAAACCAGTGCAATATCACTTGCCCGCATTTTAGTAATATATTTGCCAAAGTTGCCGTCACGCCAACCAATCAGTAATCTCTTCATAACACCCAAGTCGATCAAATGAAGTGAATCGGCTACAATAAATTGGTTCACCATGTCAATAGGAAGAATTAATAAAGGAGAGTCATTTTTATGATGCAAGCCATAAATTTTGTTTCTAAATCCTTCATTTGTCCTTTCAGGACACAAAGACTCAGAAAATGTGACGGTATGTGTGGTATGCGAATATTCTCCAACTGTAGTACATTTATGGCAGCCGTGTTTACCGTTAAAATTGCAGACTCCTGCAAAAAAATATTTTAAATCAAGTTATAATAATATAAGCAAAAAGTTAATAAATTTCAAATAATTGTGTCATGTGCGGATCGTACCTACGAACCACAGAATAGAAGGCAGTTTCACTACCAACCATCTGAGCTATCAAAGTTATCTAGAAATACTAAGAGATGCATCAATAATTTCAACTAGTTATTTATCGATATTGGGTGCATAATGGCGATAATATGCGACACTAAGATAGACTTACCTTTAATATAAGCTCTAGCTGGCGAGTCACAAATGAAGCATCTGATTTGTATCTTTATAGTTTTCTCTAAGCGCTCAACTACAAGACCTTCTTCTAATAATATCTTCATGTCATTTACAAAATCTTCTAAAAATTCATTTAATTTTTTTGGTTTTCCTTTCCCAAAATAGATTCCAATAATAAAAGGCCGAATCCTGGGATTTTCAAAAATGTTACCTAATATGGGCCAAAATTCATTTGTGGAACTTTTAAAAATAGGCAAACCATCCACATTTATGTTAATTGAAATCATATCTGGAATATCCGTCCAATTTAGCAAAATGCTCTTCAAAGGTTTTGCTATCCCATTGTGCCAGTATTGACCTCCTTCTACATTTTTTAAAATGACATTAACGGGAGTGCATAAAAATGTTCTAGCATCAGAAGGTAGTGTTCCTGGTTTAAATTCGTTTATTATGTTTGACAATTTATTCAAAGCAGAATGAGGAATACGATTTTCATTAGCCCATGTTCTTATTTTTTTGCGAAAGGTTAAACAATTATCCAAATCAAAATTGTATTCACTATCACTAGAACTGCAATCACCACACTCAGATATCTGTATATTTTGAAGGGAACTTTCAAGTTCAGGCATAATATTTTCCTCTGGATCATGTACGGAACCACCAACAACGGTTGAAGTCGCACTTGTTGAAGCCTTATCGACGGGCTCATTTCCGGGCGTCGTTGTCAATCGACTGTTTATTTTCAAATATTCTTTTGCAATTTTTCTTCTTATTCCACCGGTTCTCGCTCTTATTTTCCAAGATTTTTTATACATTTTCACAAATTTTATTGCACGTGACGTAAAAACATACTTTGCAATGGCGCTTGGGAAAAAGTGTAATAGAATATCACATTCACATTCATGTTCAGCTTACAGCAAATAAAAGTAGTACTTGTGGACAAATAAACTGCTATTGATGTTAATGGACAACACATATAGTCCTTCTAACAGCCTACAGTCCACATGTGAATTATTTAAACACTTCTATACAGATAGTAAAAAAAGGTTATTTTAAGTATCACAAACAAGTCCTTATACAGCAACTGGCTGTATAACAGTCTAAAACAAGTAAACATAACAGCCTTGGGCTTTATAAATGACCACAAGTGTTCTATTAAAATGCTAGCTCTATAACATCGAACAAGTAGGCCGTTAAACAGAGGTTGCCGTATCTCTACCCTCCTATAATGCTCTTAGTCAGAAAGCTGACTAAAGGGTAGTTGTTAGAGTATTATAACACCCATAATCGTATAAAAGTATTACTCTACACTCCTATACGTCCCTTAGAAAGGTATAGGTGTAATTAATTGCAATAATGCAGCTAATAAATCACGAGTGAACTGTAGTAATGCTTTAAGTTCACCTTGGAACTAAATGTGTACTCTTAAATGGAATAAAATGCTACTTGGGTAGTATCCTATAACCTAAAACACGTACAGCGGGGGCGTTTGCGATAGGGATTGTTAGAGTGAAATAAGCAATAAACATTTCCGGAAGATTTTTTCGGTGTTCTTGGAGCCCGGAGATTTTAAAAACTTATTGCCTTTTCACGGGAGATTCCCGGAATTCCGGGTGAGTTGACAACCCTAGCTACGAATAATTTATTTAAGTATTATCTCTGAAATTCGACCGAAAAAATCTTGATGTTTAAAAGTAACATGCCTATTTTGTGATCCATATAAACGTATTATGATAATTACATATCATTATTATTATAAAACTAGCAGTTATATATCTAAAAATAAACAATTCAAAAGTAATATATCCTATACATTCAAGAATGAATTACATATTAAAAATCCGTAAATGAAATTTTCGTTTTAAGCACAGAAAACTTTCCGTTTCTCATGAAAATCTCACACAATACTTATATTATTAGGTACGTACATAATGTAATTTTCTCAGCCGCAAACAAACTACCGACATCCTGACCCAAATAAAAAGAAGTCCCACGATTTAGAAGACGCTATTGTAGTCGTTTCCCGCCGCCATTACGGCCATGATTGTTTCCCGGCATTATTTGACAGCTCCTTTCCCGCACTTCGCACTTCCGGCATGAACAATCGCGGGAAAGAGAAAGGCCCAGCTATTCCGCGGTATTTTAATAACTGCTTAACTAAGTACTTTTATTGTTCGTAAGACGTAAAATAATTGGCTAGTTGATTGTGGTTTGAACGTAACGATAGAGTCGTATGTTTAAACAGTAAACTAACAATAGGTCATCATCAACATCGAGTGATGAATGGTGAAAATTACAAAGACCACACCACTATTTAACTGGCTAAGTTATTCACAGAACTGTACCCTTAGCACGAGTTTTACAATTACGAAAACTGACAGTTTTCGTGAGCTCGCACTCGTTCTAAGGGTACTGATTTTATTGTTTTCGTTTCAATACAAATAAACAGTGTTTAAATTATATCATTAAATCATTTGCATCTTCGTAAATTTTAAGTATATTTGGTTAATTTTCACCAAAATGGACATACAAACATAATTTACAATTACGAAAACTATGATAGTTTTCGTGAGCTCAAACTCGTACTAAGGGTACTGGTGACACGAACATTCTTATAAGTTCGCTCAAAAAATCTAGCTACATTCACGGAACTAGTGGGAAATAAATCCCATAAGTTCGGTTAACAGAACTAGTAGGAATAAAGGGAATTAAATTGTAGCTCAATATTACAACGATATTTCTCGGTTTTTGTTAACTTACTCTTGTTTGTTTTTGTTGACTTATGTCTAGTATTTTTTAACTTTTGCAATAATGGCTGACCAGGCAGCAGGACTCGAAGCACTGACCATTATGCTACCGCGGCCCTGACGGGCGTATTGAATTTTCTCTTTTTAAAAACTAAAAAGATATTATTGAATAAGTTTTTATTGGTCCAAGTGATGTGGGTGCTTTTATTTTTTTTTAAGTTATAACCACAGAACACAGAAACATCTTTCTCTGTTCTGTGGTTATAACTAAAACTCGAAGTTAACACAAGCATTACCGACTCGGTTTGAAATAAAACATGGAGAGAAAAGTAGCCTTTGTTGAGTTCCTTCCCGGTTCTTCTTAACGGGTATAAAGTCGCCGTAGATTTGCGAACGGTCCGGTGCATAGCGTACGTAGCTTCTCTATATTCCACTTAGGGTAAAACAAAAAGTGTAGATACGGCACTAGCCTCACAAAAGTGATCCGCATGAATTGTGGTCCACGACCGTAATCGCTTTAGTCACAACTTGACATGCAAACGACGTACATGTGAACGCCAAAAAGAAATATTGCTAATATTTTGTGTTTATATGATAAAACAATGCCTAAGTATGTTTTTAAAAAGTGCTCAAATTGCTCAAGAACTAAAAATAAAACCCACGGCATCACTTTTCATTCGTAAGTACTATGAAATATATTTTTTCATAAAAATTGCTGTTTGTTTTGAATCTTATTCGGTAGTGACGTCGAGTACTGGTCGCGTGATTGGTCGGTAATGCAGTGACGCGGATCTCGCCGTCTCGTTCGCGCTGCCGTTGAAACTTAACGTGCTGTTTCGTTCGGGTCGGTAATGCTGTGACGCGGATCTCGCGGGATCAGTTTTTGTTTGATGCAAGTATAAGCGTACCGTATCTACCCTTTTTGTTTTAATCTAAGATATTCCATATGAGATGTGAGCTTGTATCATTAGATATCGTAAAGGCACTTTGGCAAATGTTTTCACTAGCCAAAATGTCTTTAAGACTTCAACGCATCCGCCTTAAATGTTTTAAATTAACAACAATACCTTGGGAAGCATTGCAAATTGCATTTGATTTACCGATTTTTTTAACCATCATTATCAACGCTGGTTAGTTTACAACTGAGCGTTAATCAAGAAACCCGGTCCTACGAAAGTCCGTCGCTTACGTGTGTTTACGAGACGAACAAGCCGGAAAGGGGTGATGACGGGGTACAGTAAACAAAATTCTATTTAGTCCGTCAGTTAGATGATCAAAAAATAATGGACACGTATTTTTTCTTTGGGCAATCAACCAAAAAATGACAAAGTTACAGCGCGTCAAAGTTTGGGAGTAGGGGCTCGTGACGTCACTTTTTAGTGAAATTTCACTTAAAAGTGTACCAAAACGTGCCATCATGCGACTTTTCATTTCAATATATCTCTGCAATGTTTATATTATGTGAAAAAAGAAAAAATACGTGTCCAATACTTTTTGATAATCTACCTGATAAACGAAGAAAAAAAAATAGTCATCATCCCTATCCTGTCTGTCTGCTTTCGCAAAAAGGATTCCAATTAGGTAGATGGATTGTAATGTCGCCACGAAACAAGATTTTTACTGCAATTTAACGTAATAACAAGGCGGTCTCAACAACGGGAGCGAATAAATTAACATGGCTATATAAAAAAGGTCGCAACTAACTAACGTCAACACGAAATGATCGCCAGCAATAAAAAACGTAGACAGTTCCTTTTCCAAACGCACCGGAAGTGTCGATTTCAAATATGGCGCGTCCGGGAAAGATGGCGCGAGCGCTTCCGCTCGGGTGATCCAACCCACCTACCGGCTAAAGAATACACTGAAAAAAGGAAGCAGTGGGCTGCGTAGCTCGAGGCACATGCATTTATTCATCTTCTATAATATAAAAATGAATCGCTGAATGTGTTGCTAAGCGAAAATCTCGAGAACAGCTGAACCTACTTCGATAATTCTTTTTTTAGAATATTCCTTGAAGTATCGAGGAAAAGAAAAATTGCCTTAAAAAGTCTAAAAACAATACTTTTCTATACTCCCACACAAACGATTCGTAATAATACTTAAAAGTCAATTTGAACTTTAATACCGTACCATAAATTTCAAATGTTAGTGGAGAGGTTCCGGGAAGGCAAAGCAATTGAGTGACGTGATGTCAATAAAAGTTTGGAAAAGGCAAATATACCATTTTCAGTTTTTTTTTATAATTATATTTAATCATTTTAGTCTACACTACAGCTCTACTAGTATGCGTACGCACGACAGAAGTGGTAACTAATCTAAGCGGCGCTGCTGGTAACAGTGAGAGAGGAACCTTCAAACAGCTGCCGTATGCGTCAGAGAATGGGAAGCCAGACAGACTGGCGCCGTAACGCGTTACGTAACGAAGCGGTCTACCCTCCCATAAGAAGTTATCAGTTAAAAAAAACTTGCGTTCATAAAACATAGGCCGTCGAACTCCCTTTTCCATAGTCCTGCGTTCGATGACGCGACGGTCAACGCGTTGGGCCTGCGATTATGGAAGTTAATCAACTTTCGCAATGGCCGGTCATTGGATGGGTAAACTTATTGGGTGTATTCCGAATCAAACACCAGTACGCTGGCCAGTGGTAATGACGTCATGCCCTAAAGATATCCACATTGATCGGTCAAGAGTGGCTTCTTGCGACTTTTATTCAATAGTATTTTATAACTTACGGTAAACAATATAAAATCATTCGATTATGATCTTTGATTTTTCTCTCTCGAATTGAAGCCTGCCCCGTGCAACCTTCTAACGCTAACAGAAACTCAACACCACCGAAAACGTTCATGGAAAGGTTTGCCCCAAGGTTCGGAGCTGAGTCCACTCCTATATACCTAATATAGTTCTGTTCTCTAATTTAGTTTTGTCCTTCCTACATACCTAGATTTCGTAAATAGATTCACGCAATATGTACATAAGTACAAATAGCCGAACATCATGTTATTCACAAATTGACAAGTTTTTTCCAAAGATTGTGAGTCTTGTTTTTCGAACATACAGATATTTTCAGAAGTGTCCTAAACAGCTCTTAAGCCGTCGCACGAGACCTGCGTTTAGGAGCAATCGTATCGTGCCATCGTATAATCCTTGCCAATTAAGACGACGCCTTATGGTGTGGCTGCCCGTACGATACCCCTTGAGGGTATAGGATCAATAGCTTTTAATTAAATATTTGTAACAATACAGATGTTTCCTTCCCCATCAAAACCCTAGCAGGAAAGCAGAAGGATATTCTTTATACGTATCAACGAAACATCCGTCGAAAACTCCATTGAATTGTAACAAAAAAAAGCATTCGCGGAAACCGATCATTTGTACAAATTCCGCCATTTTGTGTCGCGCACCGGAAACCGGATGTGGGCCACGCGTGCCAATGGCGGATTAAAATACCCGCCATCGTCGCCATTATGTAATTGATTTTGTAAAGCCGGTGAATTGTAGCCACTTCCTATTAGTTGTACTATTTTGTTGTTTGTTCGATTGTGCTACGATAAAGTCTGAATGTCATATGATATGTTTTGTTATCTCCGTTTTATCGGCAAACTGTCCTGGCGACATTAAGCTGGAGGTTAAGAATTTCGATACAAGCGTGAATGGTACAAGATCCAGTGATCCTCTATAACTGTATTGATATTCAAGTCGCGATGAAGTCGACTGTTTGTCATGTACTAGGGCGCTCCAGTTATTAGTGTTACAGTTTTTGATTGAAACCTTTGCAAAATCTCTATGTTTGATGTGCATGCAATACCCTAGAACTACTGACCGTAAGTCCAGATAATTTTCAGGATACATTTGTATAGAAGTAGGTAGTTTATTTTGTAAGGTGAGCCAATGGTATTTCCTAAGTTGCATATTAAGAGATTTTCCTAAATGGATTCCCAAATATCGGACATCATTTGATTGAGGTATTTTTATTTGATTAAACTGTACATGCATTCTCCCTGTTCTTGCTTGCATCATATGATTATTATTAAGTTTATTAAAAATGTGTATTTTATTTTATGTACCGATGTATGTTCTTGTTTGTTTATTTGAATTTTTATCAGTTTAGAACAGTTATTTTAATCATGGTTAGATTTTGCTTTTTTTGTTTATTTTAGTCTTGTAATTGCACACCCCCTCTTCAATTAAAATTCTTTTCTCCATCCTATGGTTGTCTGGAAGAAATGGCTACATAGCCATAAGACCGCCAATTGTCCACCTATTTAAATTAATGTCCAAACTTTGTACTTTATAATGTGGTGTGTCAATAAAGTATTATCTATCTATCAATCTATCTCTACATCAGGACATGTATTTCGTTTTAAAGTGAAAGCGACTTGAACAGATTTCGTTGCGTTTGCTTCAATACGCCAATCCTCCAACCATTGTGAGATATTAATTAAGCTGCATTGTAATTTGTCCGATGCTCCACCAGCTGTCTTGTCGACTGCCAGTATTGCAGTATCGTCAGCAAATGTACCAGTCAAGACATCCCGATCATTTGGAAGGTCTGAGGTGAATGCACATGATATAGACACTATAAAGTAGCCTGAGGCAGTTGTCCCACCGCCGGCGAGAAAGCGACTAACTCTTAGCTATTTTCTCGCTCTTGAAACCTACAATACGCGTAGATCTATTTAAATTCTATGTAAAAAAAGCAATATGTGATTAGTTGATCGATTACTGTTCACATTGCCCGCGGCGAGAACTCTTTCCACTAGTTTGTCGTTGAGCGACTAGAGCTAGTAAAGGTAATACTTGTTCAGCGATTCCGGCCCAGCGATGATCGCTTGTCTCATACCGCAAGAAGTTTTTTATGGAAATTTGAACAGCGCCATACGTAACGTAACGAGAATTAAAAATCTTCCATATATACATTTATTTTTCTGACATTTGACGCGTATCCAGATTGGAATCAACTATTCGAATACGGAACGGGCAGCGTTCGGGAAGCTACGAAAAATCTTCGCGTCCAAATTACCTCAGTGTCTCAAGACAAAAGTCTTTGACCAGTTTGTGTTGCCAGTGATGACCTACGGAAGCGAGACATGGTCCTTTACTGCGGGTCTCATAAGAAGGCTCAATGTCACACAGCGAGCGATGGAGAGAGCGATGCTTGGTGTTTCCCTACGCGATAGAATCAGAAATGAGGAAATCCGTAGGAGAACTAAAGTTACCGATGTCGCTCGAACGATTGCTGTGCTGAAGTGGCAGTGGGAGTAGAAAGAAGAACCGATGGCCGTTGGGACGGAAAGGTTCTGGAATGGCGACTATGTACCGGACGACGCTCAGTGGGCAGGCCCCCTACAAGGTGGACCGACGATCTTGTGAAGGTCGCGGGAAGCCGATGGATGCGAGTGGCGCAGGACCGATCGGTGTGGAGATCCTTGGGGGAGGCCTATACTCAGCAGTGAGCTTCGTACGGCTGACATGATGATTTCGGACTGTCACAACTTTGAATGTTTAAATAATGCCTTATAGTGTTTTTGACTACGCGATCATCTTGCGGAGTTCCGTAGCTCGTCCAATCTACCTTTTGGACAGGTTTCGGCCACGATTTTGTTCGCGATGTTGTTGATCTAGTGTATTAAATATCGTTGATTACTCAAGCAGAATAAATAAGTGGCCCAATCTTGGGGGAGGCCTATGCTCAGCAGTGGGTGTCATACGGCTGACATGATGATGATTCGACTACGATATTGGTTAGTGCTAAGGGTACCTACTGAGTTTGTTTCAAATACTTTTACTATAGCATGGATTACTGGAGAACTTAGTGTATTAATAATTGTAGGCGGTGAAAAGCTTTATTTCTTACGTTCGAATATTAATTTATTCATTGTATCTCATCTTTAATATATAAAATTCACGTGTCACGGTGTGCGTAATTGAACTACTCCGAAACGGCTCGACAGGTATTCGTGAAATTTTGTATGCATATTCAGTAGGTCTAAGAACCGGACAACATCTATTTTTCATCGCCCTAAATGTTAAGGGTGGTCCACCCTTAATTTTTTTTATGATACATCATACAAAAATACGCATGACCCTAAATTTTCACCCTTCTACCACCAACCCCTATTTTTTAATGGCGGTACGAAGTTCGCTGGGGCAGCTAGTAATGATATAATATAGTCTTATAAAATAGAAACCATTAAAAACCTTTAAAAGGGTAGTCATTAAAAAAGATTTATTTCTAATGGAGTTACTCATCTTGTTACAGACATATTCACCGTTGTCAACACACATAATGCCATCACAAGCTCGATGCGACCGCGTCCCGCCCACCGACGCCGGGATGCAGTGGGACAGGGGCCAGTGGGACACGCTGAGCATGAAAGCATTACAAGAAGATGATTTGCCATTAGGTAAGTAAGTTGCTTATTAAGCTAATTAAATAAGCGAGCGCTTGATGGCCGAAAATAGCCCCGTTCTTCTGTCAAAGTCATTGTACGTAAAGGGGTTTTTGAACATATTTGCTCATAAAGGCCTACGCAGACCGGGACGGCATGGCAAGGGATTTAAATTTTTACTAATGGACATTCAACCGTACTGTTACAGAAATACGACATAAATTGCTATGCTTTAAAATGATGCCGTGGCATTGAAAGGGATTTCATCGCACGGCATTAAAAGACGTGCCACAGGCTTCCGTGGCGGGATGCCATGGCATACTGCGGTAGGCAACGGCATGCCACGGACTCCGGCGCTCGTAGAGAGATACTGCGGGGTGCGGCGGCGGGGGTAGAGAAGCGGGAAATTCACCCTTTGATTCCCTTTCTTTCCATAGATTACAAACCCAAAATCTTCTTCTATCCCTATTATCAGCCTATGCACCTACTTCTTCATCTGTAATAATCGATATCAACACCAAATCGCTGAAGCGTGCTTTGTCGTGCCGCGGCATAGTGCTGGAATGCCGCGGTATCTAAGCGGCCAGTGTGCGCTGACTCACGGCAAAATCCCTTGCCATGCCGTCCCGGTCTGCGTAAGCCTTAAAAGTTCAAAATTACGTGCGGTTAAACATTTTACCGCCCTTGTGTGACCGTGCAGGATACGCAAGGTTTTTTTTAATTTCGGTCAAAAATCCTTGGCCCTTTTGATCTATACGTTTGACTCACTTTTAACACTAAAAAGAAAAAGAGATAGTATTTTATTTATTAAATAAAAACATAACTGTAATTGCTGTTTCTTCTTTCAAATGTTTAATATTTGAAAAAGTATTCATTTGACATTGTGGGTTACCTACAATGCGAAGAGATGGCGCTGCCTTACAGCTTAAGGCTAGGAAAAATTTCGACGCGGCCATCAGGGCCGTGGTAGCGTAATTGGTCAGTGCATTCGCCCGGATTGCGAAGGGATTTTTTTAGTAAAGCTTTTCTTTAGTTTTAAACATCTAGCAGTTAAATGCTTAAAAAAAAAACTAGATAGTATTTTTTTTTTATTTTAATTTTTTTTTCTTCCTTCAGATCCTCGCAGGTGGGGTCGATCGGAGGTGGGACGGTGGGTCTCCCGGCGTGGTGGGCTCCCGGAAAGGTTCCCCATGAACGGGAAGGCGCTGTGTCTCATGACCAAGGAGATGTTCGCCAGCCGCGTGCCCAACGGTGGACACATGCTACACCAGGTTGGTACACTGCCATATCAAAATCAGGGCTTGTAACCGGTTTCGAAAATACCGGTAAATAAAGGTTAATACCGGTTTTTAGTAACGGTTTCGTTCGGAGCGCGTCCGAAATGAAAGCGGTACCTAAAACCTTAATAAACCGGTTTATCCAGAGAGACACGTGGACGCGTCGGCATCGCTTAAAGTTTGTTTTGTTTGAACTAATCAAGTCACAACTTGTTAATGCTCAGAGATTGATACCTTTATTGACACGTTTGCTAGCGTCTAATGAGTCAAGTTATTCATTTTGTAGTTGTGTACTGACACACTACTTCACTCACTCGCCCAGTAGTTGGAAAGAAACTGACATCAAACCATTATAAATTTAAATTGAAACGGTGAAGGCGATGCCGTCAGTAAGAGCAAAATGAAACCCTTCAAAAACCACTAAATTGATTCAAAACCTATTTGATTTCGCTTTTTAGGAAAACCGGTTTTTTAAGGTTAAGGTAGAGCCAAACCTAAATAAAACGCTCCTAATGTACTTGATACTGATTTAGGTTTGAAAATTAACCGGTAAACAAGCTGATCAAAATCAAAAAATAATCGATTCAGTTTAGGCTGTTACAAGCACTTGTGAAGGTTGAAGGTAAGCTATGCTATCAGTACCCCTAGTATGAACCAATATCGAATTCGAATAGTTTGCGTGTCCGAAATGTCATCGTTAAATTTTGTATGGAAACTTGAACAGCAGCGCCACAAAGGACGTCACCAGAACTAAAAATCAATTCACATTTGACAATGATATTTCTCGCAAACGTTACGAATTCGATATTAGTTCGTGCTAGGGGTACGGTTCGCAAATCTATGGCGGGAGATATTGTACTGAGAGTATAGTACAGATAATACAGGATTCAATTTAATGATAAAATTAACCTGACGAAAATTACGAGCTATTATTAATCTATAGCAACAAATAACTTAATAACGGCTGTACCAGCTATCTTTGCGTTTGGACTTTATCACCACTAAACATCAGGTGGGCTCTAAGGTGGGCTAGAGTCATTTGACTTCCTGGCTATAAAATAAAAAAAAAATTGCGTACACACTCCAAAGAAACCCCGACATTTCCAAGTCGGACTCGGGTTCCGTACAAATTCGTATGTACACTCGCGGAAAGACCCGGGGGCCAATCGCCTAACGGAAATGCTTTGGGAAACGCTAACGCTTACGATTTTATATTGTTATTTCTAGCCGCCTGAGGTTTTCGAATGCCTCACGCTCATTTTTTTTAATATTGTTATTACCAATGTAAAAGAAAAAGAAAGAGCGCGAGGCATTTGAATACCTCAGGCGGCTAGAAATAACAAAATAAAATCGTAAGCGTTAGCGTTTTCCAAAGCATTTCCGGTAGGCGATTGGCCCCCTGCTCTGTCACCCATAATGCCATAATCGCTTGCGGTAGCGGCGTAGTAAAAATTCATTCATAGACATGTCATTATCGCTGTCTTACTTTTTCTTATACCGCTGTCGCGATCACAAACAAACAAATGCAATTCAATTCATTATTCAATCAATGAAATGCTCTCTGTCTTACTTTTGTGCGGCAGCCCGTATTGGCGCGCTCGACGCGAAGGCGGGGCGTAGTAAAAATAGTACAGTCAATCTGTAGGTTGAGGGTTGAAAAAAAAAACCTAAAGGGTAAGTCTTGTTTTTTCTGTTGCCAAATGACGTCAGTAAGCCACCTTGGCGATGGGCATGTTCAACTCGTAGGCGTTTTTTTAAAAACTCAAAAAACCGTCAAAAATTTTTTGAAACGCATTTTTCTTATTTTGTATGCATTTTAGAATCTTTTTTTTACCATAATTGTAGAGGGCGTTGAGTACTACAATTTATGTCAATGTTGCAATCTCGCACAACAAAAAATGCGCATTGTAGGTGGCGCTGAAGTCTCAAAAAAGTGTATTTTCACTTTTTCACCCTGAAAATATCATTTTAATGGAAAACTTTAAATGGCAAAGTTGTTTCGTACATAATTACCAACAACTTTTGTATAAACAATTTTTTTGTATTACTTACCGTTTTCAAGTTATAAATTGCGCAGGTATGAAAAATCCAATAAAGCGGTTTTGGGCAGTTCAAGTACACATTTGCAGTGCACATTTCAATGGACGTTTTACTATTTTTTATTTTTTTTCATGATTGAAAAACAAAAAAAAAATGAAAAAAAATAGTTTTATTTTTATTTTTTTTCATGATTGAAAAAAAAATAGTAAAAACGTACATTGAAATGTGCACTGCAAATGTGTACTTGAACTGCCCAAAACCGCTCTATTGGATTTTTCATACCTGCGCAATTTATAACTTGAAAACGGTAAGTAATACAAAAAAATTGTTTATACAAAAGTTGTTGGTAATTATGTACGAAACAACTTTGCCATTTAAAGTTTTCCATTAAAATGATATTTTCAGGGTAAAAAAGTGAAAAAACACTTTTTTGAGACTTTAGCGCCACCTACAATGCGCATTTTTTGTTGTACGAGATTGCAACATTGACATAAATTGTAGCACTCAGTGTTGAGGGTGTCCTCTACAATTATGGTCGAAAAAAAAGTTTCTAAAATGCATACAAAACAAGAAAAATGCGTTTCAAAAAATTTTTGACGGTTTTTTTGAGTTTTTCAAAAAACGCCTACGAGTTGAACATGCCCATCGCCAAGGTGGCTTACTGACTGACGTCATTTGGCAACAGAAAAAACAAGACTTACCCTTTAGGTTTTTTTTTCACTGAAACGATATTTTTTTCGACAGATTGACTATACTAAAACTACTGTAGAAAACCGTTCAAAGCATTTTGTTCGCCAAGTGACAGAGCGCAAAATTCCGCGACGCTGTTGCCTTTTATGTTTAAAAGGCCGTATCTTCTTTTAACGTAAACTTAAAACTGTGATTTTTTCACAACTTAAAGGAATCTAAGACCTGCATTTATGGTTTAAATTTCAACTTGTTACCCCCACGAGTTACCGAGGTATAAACCAACAGTCAGACGGACAATAAAATGACAATAAGGGTTCCCTTTTTTCCTTTTGGGGTACGGAACCCTAACAAGCAAAATTCGCAATGGCTGGTAATTATGGATGATAGATGGATAACCAGAATAAAAATTACAGTCTCTCGCTCCTCCGTGCTTCAGAAGACAAGTTAGGCCGTTGGTCCCGGCTGCATCTGCAGGCGTTAGCACCCACCTGGACTCATCCTGGACTCGCGTGGTCTTAGGTCATTACATGATCCAATCTATCCATTTTATAGGGTCTCCGCTATCGGGATATTCACAGGCTGGTGATGATAACAATTATATGAACTGCGATTGGTATATTCGGGATGGGAAAGTCTAAAACGAAAGTTTGTCGATAAAAGTAGGATTTCCCGAAATCGCCGTGACGAAATATACATTTGAAAAATATTTATCCATTCACTACAATTACGCTTGAAAGGGAGATTACACTTATTCTACTAATCAACATTTTCCATTGCGCTCGAGTGCATTAATGTCAGAAGTGACAAATTAATTTATGGTTATATCAGGAATTCGTGAGCCCACACCGATCCTCACTGGATAGGGTTTGCCTTTTTGACAAAGTGATTCACTTTTTACCAATACGGGAAGAAACAAGGGGATTGCTCTTACACATTTCGACATTCCCTTTAAAGCTTAAGAAAAGTCACAATGTGAGATAACTAATCTCTTTCCCAATTGTAAAACGAAGGAGATTGCAGAAAGAGAAAAAGTCACATATTAAATAGTTTAG
This sequence comes from Chilo suppressalis, assembly GCA_902850365.2. Lineage (NCBI taxonomy): Eukaryota > Metazoa > Arthropoda > Insecta > Lepidoptera > Crambidae > Chilo > Chilo suppressalis. The sequence continues at coordinate 1,199,368 of OU963922.1, forward strand.
ACCATTGTAAATTTTGATGAATTGTAATTATTGTCGTGTGTAACGTAAGTACTCTTTCTTCTTTCGCAGGATTTTAGAAGACGATTGGCGAAGGCGCTCGCCATACAGGAACTATTCGAGAAACTAGTTCCGAAATAGCGGGCTAATGTTGTCATCTAACTAGTTACTAAGAATTAAACGACAAGAATAAAACGCAACATTTGTTTGTTACTTATGGATGTAAAGGTAAATGTCGACTAGTTTCTACAGAAATTTTAACAAGAAAATTGTGCACAAATATTAATAGAATTTTCCTTGGATATTTAAAACATTTTTAATAATTTGGATGAAGAATAACATACTTGGACGAACTAGTATTATCAAGCAGTTTTATTTATAAAACTAGTCCTTTTTGTATTCATCAAACTATCATTTTTTTTATTTTTACGGAAACAATTATAGTAAACTAGCAAACCAGTGAACCAAATGTTCACCAAAAAAAAAATCATTTAATTAATTGAGAACTTCGGAGATTTTGTGTGGTTTCGTTTGAAATAGAAATCACGTGATTTCTCGAAAACCGGAAGTGCTACGTTACTCACATCCGGTTTGTAGTCTTATCAGACTATTCTTAACTTATAACTTAAACATTCTCTATATCTATCTCTTACGGTTTGGCCGCTGAAACAGCACCACGGACGGACGGACGGACTTGTCTATTAGATAAGAGATAAAATAACCGAGTTCCTCCACAGAACTATTGACATGAACCATTGGAAATGTAAACTTTGTATTAAAAGATTATCCAAACTTAGTTTAATGTTCCTATCAATGTTGATAATGTTTTTGTTTTAAAAAATATGTATATTTTGACTAGCATTAAGAGGCTCGATTCGATATGTATAAATGAGAAACACAGACTAAAAACGTATAATTATAAGTTTTGTGTAGATTTGCGTTTAAATGTTTATTTAGATACTGGTGTCAATTCTGGCGTGATTCTCTAAACTTAAAACTAAATTTAAGGTCAGTGTCACCCTTTCATTCTGTATAGAAAAGGACAAGGATGCACTGTTGTCAAATTTAAGTTAAGCTTTAGAGAATCATGCCAGAATCGACATCACTAACAGTTACAAATGATATGGGGGATAATATATACTCCCGGACTCATCTACCGGCCCACCTAGAATTTTAAATTTTGGCCTATATGTTTTTTACAGTATCCAGTTAAAAATAAATGTTACATTGAGCAAATAGTTTTTTCGCAGTTTAGGTTAAAGCTAATTTATTCATAAACCATCTTTTTCCGAGTGTTTTTAAAACAAAATAATTATTACTCAACTTAACTTAATTTATTTTTTGCTACAGACCGTTGAATCTTATTACACTAAGTGTGCCGATAGATGTGTTTAGATGTGTATCTCGGGGGTATTATAATTATATATGCACCATGAACTTTAAGCAACATCCATCATTAACTTCCTTTGTTTGAATGTCAAATTATTGACTTCAACATATCGCTTTTAAATTATATAATTGAAAGTACCTAATAAATGGATCCTTAGTTAACGATTTTAATGAAAATTAAGAGAAGCTAGATGTTCCAACAATTAAAGTTATAACCAGTATTATTGATACCAATTGTATATTATGTTAGTTTTGTTATGTTACTAAATATATATATAGATGTCTGAATATCTCATGCAGGTTTCTCTATTCCTTTTTGTTGTTTGTAACTTTGTCCTTTAAAACATAATAAAAAGTACTTGAGATCATGTGTATTTTAATGGATTTAAGAAAATAAACAAATCAAGTAGGTACTTGTTTCTATTTTTAAATCTTTTTTTTGGAATTTTGACTTTATTAATTGCTAAATGATGTAAAAAATACCTAAGTGTCTATAATATAATTTTTCGGCATATCGATATGTTGACTACTCCTACCCACATCACTAAAATTCGTGAAATTCGTGTAAATCACGCAGCGCAAGGAGAATTAATTTAGTTTTAAGACTCTAGTCAAGGTGTTATTTTAATAAATAATTAACATGTACTTGGTTGTTTTTTATAACCCCTACATGAGTAAAAAGTACGTCTCTATATTTACTACTCTTGCTTGCTTGCTTGTCTTGGACAGGCAATTTTTAATTAATTTTCTAAACAATATTTTTAATTAAATGTTGCAACATCAAGATAGTAAGAAAATGGTGTCCTGCATTACAGTATAAAACGTCCAGCCGTTGGGTTGTCTATGCCTTGGGTGAACTACTGGGTTGCCAGGTACAAACAGGCATGTCGATGCCAGTTATGTTACCCTGCTGCACATTCTATACGTTTTATAATTTAAGTCAGGACAACATTTTCTTATTTATCTCGATGTTGCAATATTTAATGTAAAAAAAATATTCAAAATAGTCCGTCAAGGAGTTTTTTAAGCAACCCATTTTTAATAATATTTTCTAGTATACTAACTAGGGCCCTTATTATAGAAAGATTCTCAGTGATTGATCTAGTCTTGAGCATAGTTAGAAAGGGATGTCGCTATATATATCACATAGCGACATCCCTTCCTAACTGTACTCAAGTAAAGATCAACACTTAGTTGTCATTCTGTAATACAGGCCTAAGTTCATGATAAAATATGTTTCATTCTATTATCAGCTCGGTGAAGGTCGATGTAGGTTGGGATCTACTACTATAAGGATTTACTACGCGGCCTTCAGCGTCAGCCATGCCAGGTGAGACCCCTTTTCAGGGGAGGCCCAGCTAGCGCCAGCGAGCAGGCCGCGGTTTATGTAAGTTTGGGGGAGGACAGAGAATTTGAGTGTGTACCACACTGTAGTGGGTAGTTTTAGGTGAGGGCGGCTGATGTTGTCGCCGCTGCATAATAGAAGGCCTGTGGACAAACAAAGTTAAACACATCAAAATCAATATCCCTTTCTTGGATTCTACTTGTTTGCTCCTTATAATAACCAGGCCATTGCTCTGGTTAAGGTTTGTATGGGGTCCTTTAGTCATAGCTTCGATGGTGGCGTAATTTATTTTTGGCTGTCCGTCTTCCTGCTGTGATTGTGACCTGTGAGACAGTTTGTGTGGCCTCATCTCGGCTTTTTATTCCTGCTGCATTGGTCGGAAGGGGAGGCGGTCTTGTTATTGGCTTGGGGCCTTGGAGTTGGCTTAAGCGGCGGAGTTGGCTTAAGCGGCTGGGCTGTTGAGTTCTCCTGGGCTGTCGTGGCAGGTCGACGGTAGGTAGATATATAGATAGATAGATAGATAAAACTTTATTCACACCAACATGCACACATACAAAATTCAATACAAATTTTACAATTATACAAATCCTTTAAAAATATAACAAATTATATTTATACAAAAATACTGATAATTTCGTGTGCAGCAGCGATGCGAATGGGCGAAAACTCAGCGTAACATTTACTCCGAGAGTAAATCGCTGATTTAGGTATTGCGTTTTCTGCAGCGACGTCTTCTTTTTGGTATGTTTGTGCCCCGGTCAGTGGGCGGGTTTGCGGGGACGGTTAAAGTTGATCCGATTCTGGGCTCAGGAACATTGACGTTTGGTACTCGGTGGTCTGTGTTGGTCTGGAGGCAGGGCGGATGTTAGCTCTGCCTCGCGGGATCGTTGGGCGATTTTTTTCTTTTTGGCGGCGTGTTACTTGAAGGAACACTCGGCAGTTTCTATATATTCATCATCATCATCATCAGTCTATTAATGTCCCCACTGCTGGGACACAGGCCTTCCCTATGGATGGAATAGGGAGATTGGCTCATGACCCACCACGCGGGCCCAGTGCGAATGCAGATGCAGCCGGGACCAACGGCTTAACGTGCCTTCCGAAGCACGGAGGAGCTCTAGATAGTAATTTTTGGTCACCCATCCAATGACCGACCACTGCGAAAGTTGCTTAAGTTCAACGATCGCAGCCGAACGCGCTAACCACTTGCGCTATATATTGGTTATTATATATTGTCTGTGTGCCCTTTCTTGCAGTTGAGCCGTGTTGGTAGGTCTGTTTTCATTAATATTGGTATTACCAATGCAAAAGGAAAAAAAGAGCGCGAGGCATTTGAAAACCTTCGGTGAGAAATAACAAAATTAAATCGTAAGCGATAGCGATAGTCATAGCAATCCCCACAGAATACAAAGAGTTAAGAAGGGCCTTGTGGGTGACGCAGGTGCGCCACAGTAATATGTGAGCAAATGCTCATAACTTGTCCAAAACTTGGTTCTGATGGCGTCGTTGTTCTCAGATTTGACCGCTAATTGGTTCGATGTCGCGTCGTTTAAATGGCTAATATCTATTAGGTGGAAGTGCAGTGATGGCGAGCCGGCGACATACAGTTCCCGTACTAACGGTCTATGTTCACCCTTCCAACCACTTTCTGTGTTCGGTGGTGGTACACGTACCAGACCTACCTATTATTTAGCGATGATGACTAACTTTTTTCTTCGTAGATTATCAAAAAATGCTTTTAAGACACGTATTTTTTTGACACGCATAATCAAATCATTACACAGATGCATTGATTTTTTTACTTAACAGTGGCGTCATAAGCGCCCACTCCCAAAAAATTTACTTTGTAATTATCTTTAATTTTTTGGTTAATTGACATAAATATGAAAAAACAAGTGTCCATTATTATTTTAATAATTTAACTGACAAACTATAATAGTATTTCGTTTACTTCACCCCGTCATCATTCCTGTTCTATCTACCTTTTTTTAAATGTGTATGCTGTTGGTCACAGACCAACGGCGGACGGCGAGATCCTAAGGGGACTTAAAGCCGAGCATTGGCGAGTGCCTCTAGAGCAGTGATTCCCAAAGTGGTCTATATCGACCCCTAGGGGTCTATGACGAACTGGTGCCTCTAGAGCAGTGATTCCCAAAGTGGTCTATATCGACCCCTAGCGGTCTATGAAGACCTGCAAGGGGTCCATGTCAGCGAAAAAAAATTTGGGGGTTCATGAAACGAAAATGGGGGTCCACAATAATGGATCTCAACATACACTGATAGCACTTATTTACTAACATTATGCTATCTTCTATTTAAAAGACATATACATTATATATAAAAGTATCGATGAAATAATAAAAAATATTATATACAAAAATATGTATATGTTTATAAAATTTTGTAAGTCGTAAGATATTCGCTTTGTGGTCGCAATACATTTTGAAGTTGTATAAACCTGCATATAATGATATACCAGTATCATCTTGTTACACTTACTTCCCTCCAGATAAAATTTTACTAAAAATCAATATAAGGTAAGTAGGGGTCTACCCAAAACTAAAAACATGCAGGTCTACGACACAAAAAAGTATGGGAACCTCTGCTCTAGAGGTATTCCAGGCGGATGGCATCTCCCCACGGGGGGAGTCTCCTCTCCGTCTGCAGCCTCTATCAATGTAACGGAGTAATCATAATAAAACACCTTCTTGTTTTTCAATACAAGTACTTTTATTTCTTTGTTTCCGTTTTGGTGAGCGTCTCTGTGAACGCACTCGCGCCGGCCGCAAGTGCAGTAGACAGAATCTTGGGTCCCTCGGTCACTAACATCGTGGTGAACTGTTCCATGGTTTCTTTCTGTGGAGGAACACAATCTAATGTGGAAGAGAAACGAGTACAAACATTTCTAATACACACCAATAGGGTATTTGAAAAGTTTTAGAAAACGATCTCACATCATCATCATCATTATCATCAGCCTATTAATATCCCCACTGCTGGGGCACAGGCCTTCCCTATGGATGGAATAGGGAGATTGGGCCATGACCCACCACGCGGGCCCAGTGCGGATTGGTGGGTGCTAACGACTGCAAATGCAGCCGGGACCAACGGCTTAACGTGCCTTCCGAAGCACGGAGGAGTGAGAGATAGTAAATTTTTGGTCACCCATCCAATGGCCGACCACTGCGAAAGTTGCTTAACTTCAACGATCGCAGCCGAACGCGCTAGCCACCTGCGCCATCGAGCTCCTCACGTTATTGACTAATGTTTGTGGAGTTCGCAAAAAGTGGATATTCATCATTCTGTTGCCCGCCGCACATACTTACATTGTCAAACCCGCATCCAGTGGATGGCTGTTTACACGTCATACCAGAGACAAAACAAAGAGTAACTAATATGGGAGATAGGGCATTGTGGTCCGTGGACCTGCGGTTACGAACCATTGGTCCAGTGTCTGTCGTCACTGATACGTTACGATAGACGCGAATGATTTCCAACAACAGCGATTATCGCGTTCATAGACGAAGCTTTGTGGCGATAAACGCGTGGGGGAGAAGAATAAAATTTATGACTTTATGAATTTTTACATTGACTATTTTACTACTATATATTTACAATAACGACGCGGCTTATTCTCGCGTTTCGTGCAATAACTGCAATAGGGTATTTGACAAGTTTTAGAAAACGATCTCACGTTATTGACTAATGTTTATGGAGTCCGTAAAAAGTGGATATTCATCATTATGTTGTGTATTTCAGTAAAAATAACCAAATCGAAAACTCCATTTTCAAGTTGCCGCGAAAACGTTTCTCTGGACAATATGGCGTCTTACTAGTGTGTGACGTCACACGACTGTCATTAAAACGTCAAACGATACAGGTTATGTCACTTTAACCGGAAGTTTACTTGCGTGTGACGTCATTTTAGGCTCCGCCAACCCCAAGCGTTTTGGGTCACGTGACAATAGATAAGAAAACTGTTATCTTTTTCGTGGGTTTTTAACAAAAATTATGAATATCCTTTTTGTAAAAATAGTAAAAACCCCTGCCAATACTCATTCTAAACACAGATGCTAACAATTGGCGCTTTATTTTTAATACTGTCAAATACCCTATTAGCCCAGCTTAGCGACAAAGTAAGCACTTTATGCATTATAGTACCCCTACTAAAAATCCCCGCTTATGCTCCCTTACTATTAAGCTTAAATAATAAAATTGAACTGCATGATTATGTATCGTGTATAAAAGTGACACTGACCGCCTTACTTTACCTTTACGTTATCGTACTTTTTTCTTATTAAAATAGTTATTTGTCTTTAATTTGCAAAGTGTGGCATATAAGCATAATGGTCCGCTTGATAGCAAGCCGCCGCCATAGCCTTTTTAGTGTCGCCGCACACGGGCCACCGACCACAACCACAAAACGCCGCCACCGGCATATTGCTTGTAGTTTTCATACATTTTATATGGAGTCATCACACACGGTACGCCGCGTGGCCGCCACACGCTACAAATCGTCGTTGCTCGCTTCTTGTGGCCCGCACCGGCCACTTAATGCGCCGATACAAAACGCCGCCACACGTCACTCGCGCGATTCCCCACCCCTCTCTCCCTTACCTTAGTCGGCCGCTGTCGCGCGCTTCAGCAACTTTAGTAGCCGCTAATAGCTTCTCGTGGCGGCGTTTGTGACTGTGGCGTGTCGCCCGTGTGCGGCGGCACTTAGGCCCGTATTATAGAAAGATTCTCAGTGATTGATTTAGTCTTGAGCATAGTTAGAAAGGGATGTCGCTTTAAATTACATATATAGCACTTCGTGACATTCCTTTCTAATTGTACTCAAGTAAAGATCAACATTTAGTTGTCATTCTGTAATACGGGCCTCAGACGCTTGCGACACCAAAAATATCACGTGCATTGCGTTGGCTACCCTAATTAGCGCCAAAAGAAACACAACACAAACCAAAACTCAAAAAAGATAGGTTAATTCAATTCCTATGGGCGCTCCAATTAGCGTTGCCGAGGACGTGGAAACTATTAAGAAATCTGTGGTAGAGGTAGTGCTACCATAGATTACATAATAGTTACCACGTCCTCTACCATTAAATTATACACACGAAGAAATAAAACGAAGTCCATTTTGTTAAAAAAAGTAACTATATTATATCAGAAATTATTTGATTATTTTTGCTGCGCCGATGATAAGTCTTGTCAATAGACTCTTAAATTTGATACACTCTATTTATCTCTCTTCGCCCACGCTTCCTTGAACGCACTCACTCCAGAAGAAAATGCTTTAGAGAATGCCGAGGCCTCTTTAGCAGCAGACGATAATAGTTTCTTAGACAAGTCTTCAAACGATTTTTTCTGTAAAAAACAATATACACATGAGGCCCAACCAATATGACAGCTTAACGAAAGTAACGAGAATTGAACATGGCTGATGCCGGTTTATTGTGGGTATAAAATTTATATATTAGTGGGTTTATTGTGGGTATAAAATTTATTTATATATCAGTTAAATGTGAAAGATCCGAAAAAATGGCGATTTTAAAAACTTTTAAATTATTACTTGCATCAAGGTTTCATAAAACCACAGCATTATTTCATATTCGGTTTTTCAATTTGTTTTTTTCTTTCTAGATGGCTTCGCACGGCTTGTGCATTTAGCCAATGTCAAGTGTTAAAATGTTTATTATACAAATACTATAGCACTCGTGGTCAAAGTAATAAATCAAGTCAAAGTAAGTGGCAGTCAAGTCAATCCCCCTTTCCCTATGTTTAGTAAAAGTGTAGGGATTTACTGGAACCTCCCCGTGGACATCTTGAGGGAACGTCGAAAGACACATTTCGCTATTTTCTTTCACTTGCCAACACTCGCGCATGTTCCCGAACACTTAGTGGTTAATAATCCACCATTATTAGACACTAACATCCGCCACAACACATTTTTTTAACAAGAAAAACAAAACTGCTATAGTGACGGTTCCCGATCCCGCCAAATAGTCCTTCAATTTGGTTAGAGTGTGTGTTTTGGCAGTTTTTTATTTTTTTTTAAATAGAGGTAGGCAAATGACTCTACCCCACCTGATGTGAGTCCAAAGGCATAAAAGTTAAAGTTTTGTTTAACGAGTCAAAGATAACGAGAGTTGGTAAGACAAACTAGCACTCTTATCCCAAGGCTAGTCAGGACAAAGAATAGAACATTAAAAGAAAGAGAGAAAGGGGAGAGTAAGGGTGTGCAAGGTTGAAAGAGAAAGATTTAGAGAAAGCAGTATTAAGGAGTGGAAGCTGAGATAATTATGAAAATGTATAGAATGTAGTAATAATAATACAGTATAGAATATAGTAGTAGAGAATAGAAGTAGTGTACGTAGAAAAAAGGAAAAAAAACAATAGAATAAAACTTACAAAAATAAACACTTACCCCACTGCCACGAAAACATTGCAAGGAATCAATGGCACATCCCGTGGGCACAACTAATCAAATACCTTCGTGAATTAATCTAATTGAAACCGAGTTTTCCAAAAAGGAGTAAAAGATCACGGGTACCTAGTTTATGAAACTATTGCGAAAACGCGGATAATTAGACAATGGCATTCTTAAGTTTACTGAAAACAGATAGGATTTTTGCGAAAATACGAGTCGCCTCAGTAAGATTGCAAAAAGAATCATTAGTTCACCTATTGTAAATATTCTTGCGAAATATTCTAGCGAGCGTATTCTAAAAATTTCACTAACAATAAGATTGAGCAATATTATAGCCAGTGTCATCATTATGCGCGACTTCGCAAAATCACTAGGATTTTTGATAAAATTTGATGTATCAAATCATCTTACGGCTTGTACAAGTTTCCTACCAGTGCTTTGTTCACTTAACTCAAATTAATTTTGTAGTTCGAATAACTGGGACTCATTGTAAAGAAACTAGGCTAGGTTTTGAGAAAAGTCAAATTATTGTGTTTATCTTTTTACTTGTGCACAGCTTGAAGTTTCTCACTATATCAACTCAACTCGTAAACTGAGTATCTAATTATTTTCTAAAAGCCAAAAATGACGGGTTTGACATATCGGATTTCCCGCTCGAATTGGAGCGCCCGTCTGGAAAAGTAACCTCCATCTTCGACGACCTCCGTGGCCGAGTGGTTTGTACGCCGGGTTTCATGGTGTCACCGACTCGAAAGTTCCCGGGTTGGAATCCCGGTGGGGGCAGATATTTGTGTGATGATTACGAGCATTTGTACTCCAGTCATGGATGTTTAATATGTATTTCTATATAAATATACTTATACATGTACAGTATATGTATTCTATCCGTTACCCTAGCATCCCATAACACAATCCTTACAGTGCTTACTTTGGGGCTAGACTAATTGGTGTGAGTGTTGGAAATATTTATTTATATTTATTTATCTTACAGATCATAGTAATATAACAATACCTTTTGGTGGTGTTGTGTTTCGGTCAGTAGGTGAGGTTCCAGGGTTTCGCGGGTACGATTGGGTCATGGAAGGTGTAAGCGATAGGTTTGGTAGCGCAATCGTCTATAAGCTATATCGAGGGTCACCAGTGGTAACGAGGTCAAAGGGAAAGACATTCTTCCGAGCTATATGATGATAGCTCGCTTTTTTTCAGTGTGTATGCTGTTGGTCGCATATTACGTTTACAGCGTCACCGGGTTTGGGGACGGTGAGATCCTAAGGGGACTTCAAGCCGAGAATTGGCGAGTGCATCTAGAGGTATTCCAGGCGGATGGCATGACGGGGGGAGTCTCCTCTCCGTCTGGAGCCTCTAGACCACTAGAAGAACCTACGGGGCGTTTTCAGTGTGTTGCACTACACTTGTTTAAATACAAAGCACTTGTACACTCCCGCACTCAGCAGAAGGCTGGGCATTCCCCTTTCCTCTTTCTTTCACAGAACCACCATCACTTGTGCCTACTGATGTTGGTCGGGCATTGTATATATGGTGTTAGTTTCTAAATTTCACTTGCGTGATGTAGGCTTCCATACGTTGTGAGCGCAGCGCTGGTAGCGCCATCTCTTGAGGAAGCGAGTGATTATATCCTCCATGTTGATTATGTGTAGGGCATGTAGACGCGCCACAGTCGCTTACCATCAGGCGGGCCATACGTTTGTTTGCTACCCTTTTAACCTTAAAAAATATTAACCTGGTCAGCAGCCAGCTTGCCTAGTGCTTCTTTGAATTTGGCCAACTCTACGCTCTGCTTGTTGGCGGTCTCAGCTAGAAGAGCGCGTGCTTTCTCCTCCATAGTTTTGGTATTGTCGATGACTTTCGCTGGAATAGGAAAGGTAATCCTATAGTGTCTGAAAGGTAGGTACTATTACCAGTGCCGTCTTTGAACTGTTGGAGGCCCTGGGCATATTAGATAGCGTCGTTTTGCATCTTGTCCCGTGTCCAGTAATTATACCTTATTGACCCCCCCCAGATCGAGGAGTTTCAGAACCAAAAGTTAAATAATAAATAATCCAAATACTGGTGCCAATTCTGGCGTGATTATCTAAACATAAAACTAAATTTAACATCAGTCTCTCCTTTTCATTCTGTATAGAGAATGACAAGGATATACTGCTGTCAAATTTAAGTTTAGGTTTAGAGAATCAAGCTAGAATCGACACCACTAAATAAAAAATTATAGAATCGCACATCACTCTCATTAGTCTCGTTACTAAAGCTCTAATTTCGATAGCATTACTCGTAAACAGTGAAGTGATTTCGTACGTACGTTAAGCATTTCTTGGACTTAAAATGATGGATATAAGGATTTTTTTAAAGTCTGTAGTCTGTATAATGTTACTGTGTGTACTACTAGCAAGTATTAAGGTATTCTTAAAAATATAATTTTGCCGGGCCATCTGTCGTAGCCACACATTGCCGGGCAACTATGGCCCGTTTAGAACACAGGTTTAGAAGCATTATAAAAATAAATTAACTTCGCTCTTGTTCTCAACACAACCCACCAGCAAAAATGTTAAGTGTCCAGCGAAAGATGGTACAAGAAAATTTACATGCAATTTCAGGTGAAGTCTTGAAACGGTTCTGCGAAGAACCGAGAAAATTGCTCTTGTTTATATGAAATTTAATTTTTGCCTGCCCCCCCTAAACTAAATCCTGGCTACGCCCTTGCTTCAAACACCAGTTTTTTCACAAGATTAGTATACTCACACCTACCTGCGAGAGGCGACAGAAGCATGCCATATAAAGGCATTCGTTACTGACCTATATTTTGATGTGATGTTTTATTTCGAAGAGGGAATGTCCCGGAATTGAAAAGCCAGCATTTGGCAACCCTAATACCGCCCCAACAGCCATCGGTTTACCTCGCTACGTATCCCGCCCACTGCCACTACAGCTGAGCAATCGTTCGTTCGAGCGATGTCGGTTGCTTTAGTTCGGTGTAAGAAATATTTATTATTAATTGTAAACTAAGATTTGAATGTTATACGAAGCAAAATGCATACAATCCTTCATCCATTTAACCAGGTTGTCCACATCGTTCTTGCCTTCCTTCTTCAATTTCTCGAAAGCCTCTTCCATATTGTTGTATATCAATTGTTTAAAATAATTCATTACAATTCTCAGTTAAAACATTTCTGATAGCATATCCGCTTAAGATTTCGGTGCTTAATATTTTTTTTTATGAATTTCGTGCCCTTAAAATTGTTTGTTTATAAATTTTGACAGTAATTCAAAATTAAAACTGGGTGATTAAGTTCTCTATGTTCGAAAAGTACCATCGCGATTTTGATAAGTATGTTCTCTCTAATTCTAAACTTTGTTTTAATTTATGGTAAGTAAACGACATCAGTCAACAGCATGTTTACAACAATGTAGTATACTTGCATCCAGGGCTTGAAACCGGTTTCGAAAATAAACCTAAAGGTTAATACCGGTTTTTAGTAAAGGTTTCGTTCGGAGCGCGTCCGAAATGAAAGCGGTACCTAAAACCTTAATGAACCGATTTAATCCAGAGCGCCACGTGCACGCGTCGGCATCGCTTGAAGTTTGTTTTGTTTGAACTAATCAAGTCACAACTTGTTAATGCTCAGAGATTGATGCATTTAGTGACACGTTTGCTAGCGTCTAGTGATTCAAGTTATTCGTTTATTATCGATGCCGTCAGTAAGAGCTAAATGAAACCCTTTAAAAACCGCTAAATTAATTCAAAACCTATTTGATTTCGCTTTTTAGGAAAACCGGTTTTTTAAAGGTTAAGGTAGAGCCAAACCTAAATGAAACGCTCCTAATGTACTTGACACTGATTTAGGTTTGAAAATTAACCGGTTACTTGTAGGTTAACTTCTGTTAACGACTTCTGTTAAACCTGTTTTTTGAGTTTCAAAAGTTAAGTGAAGTAAATAAGTGATTTATACTTACTATCTGAAAAGTAGTAATTTTAGTAGTAAGCAGTTATTTTCTGAAAAGTATAAATTACTTATAGTAAATAAGTGATTTATACTTTTCAGATACTACTTAGTTGTCTATGCAGGGTTTTGTTTTAAACTAGTATATGACTTGTTTCTTGGTGGAAACGAAGGGTAACTCTGCAGTCAACCCTTACCTGGAGGGAATAGAGTAGCTAAGAACCCAGGCCCGCCATACTTTACTTAAAAATAGAAAAAATAAATATTTCCAACACTCACACCAATTAGCCTAGCCCCAAATTAAGCACTGTAAGGCTTGTGTTATGGGATACAAGGGTAACGGATAGAATACATATACTTTACATATATAAGTATATTTATATAGAATTAAATATCAAACATCCATGACGGGAGTACAAATGCTCGTATTCATCACACAAACATCTGCCCCCACCGGGCTTCGAAGTCGGGACCTCTCGAGTCGGTGACACCATGAAACCCGGCGTATAAACCAGGCCACGGAGGTCGTCAAAATTATTTTTATTATAGTTATTTTCTGATGGACAGAATATGGATAATCGAGTGGTATTAGTGAGTAAAATGAACTTATACATACTCGCTAACTTGCGCTGTGGGCCGATTCTCAAGTGATAAGTGGCACATATGACTTTTTTATAGACCTTTTTAAGGTGTAGGTACAATACTGTAGCACATTATTTTGATCTATCTCGTAGGATTCAGCCAGTGTTTGCAAGTGAAAAAAAAATGTGTTTATTTACGACTTTACATTAAAAACCTCTAAAATTATTAGTGTTTCTCCTACTATTTTATGCATGTATTATACATATAAACCTTCCTCTTGAATCACTCTATCTATTAAAAAAACCGCATCAAAATTTGTTGAGTAGTTTTAAAGAGCTAAGCATACATGGGCCCGTATTACAGAATGACAACTAAGTGTTGATCTTTTGAGTTACAATTTGAGTGACAATAATTAAATTAAAATTTAGCGTCTATAGTCTATGTCTATGTTTTTTATATTTTTTTTATTTTATAGTCTAAATTTTTATATTATTTGCATTTGTAATGGAAAGTGACTTTATGAGTTACCTCATATTGAAGTCATTTTTCAATTTGACGACTCTGTATATAATACAGGGAGAAAAAAACAGCCCTTGCTGAGTTTCTTGCCGGTTCTTCTCAGTACAAGGTCTCCCGCCGTAGATTTGCGAACCGATGGCGTAGCTTTTCGACATTCACAAGTGCTTGTAACAGCCTAGACTGAATAAACGATATTGAATTTTTGAATTTTTTTGTGGCCACTCACCAGCAGGCGGGCCATGGATGCGCTTGTTTGCCGCCTATTCAACATAAAAAGTAAGACAAAAAGAATTGGAGCCACATTAAAAAAAACAGGAGACAATATTGTTGTATTTGCTCGATCACGCCGTGATATCACACCCTCAAGTCGGCACTTCACTCGGCTATTTGAGTTTGCTATCCGGTCTGTCGTTTTATTCCTTGTAAATACACACATCAAAAGTGTCTAGGGATCAAGCATTTTTATGCGGATTTCTTGAGATTGAGATGTGGCTTTGTAATAAATTTATGATTTTATAAATTTATATGGATCCTTTTTGGTGCATTTCATAATTTGAATCAGGAACTGTGAATCAAATTCGAGTAAAAGATGAAAATCAGCTGTCAATATTTTCCCTATAAAAACATACAACGCATTGAAGACATTATTAGTGCTACTGTTTCCCTACTACTGATTAAAACCAACGTTATTATGGAGCGGCGACGTCATTTAAGCAGGGAAGAAATGCTCAGAGCCGTGGGAATGATAGAAGCTGGTTCCCGGCAACGTACTGTGGCTTTAGCTCTGAATACAAGTCAGAGTGTTATCAGTCGACTTTGGACACGATACCGAAGCACTGGTACCGTGGCTGAGCGCCATGGAGGACGGTATCGCTGCACCACACGGAGACAAGACCGATACATTCAAATCTTAACTCGAAGAGCTCCAACAATAACCGCCATGATGTTAGCCGTGAGGCTTCATCACTCTTCAGGGAACTTAATTAGCGACCAAACAGTCAGAAACCGCTTGCATGAAGTGAACCTTCATTCCCGAAGACCGCTACGGGTACCACCTATAGCAATGCACAATCGTAGGATTCGATATCAATGGGCTCTTGAACACAGAAATTGGGCAGAAGAACAATGGCGTTTCGTGTGCTTTTCTGATGAGTCTCGTTTTGGTATGAGACCGGATACAAGACGTATACGACACTGGAGAACCCCTGGACGCCAACAGCGATTAAAATCCTGCCAGGAAGTCCATCCTTATAGTGGTGGAACCATCATGGTATGGGCGGGTATTTGGATCGGCGGAAGAACTGAGTTGATTTGGATCAGAGGCAACCTCAACGCTCAAATTTATGCTGAGACGATTGTATCAGACGTCATCGTTCCTCTACAAGTGCAAATCGGTCCCTTATTTCAGTTAATGCATGATAATGCACGACCGCACACCGCAAGAGTTGTAAGACAGACTCTCGCCGCAGCTAACATCAATGTCCTGCCCTGGCCTGCTCAGTCGCCAGACTTGAACCCGATTGAGCATGCATGGGATATGCTACAGAGAAGAGCTCTGCCGAATATGGAGGGTATCCAGTCGCAAGAAGACCTTTTTTTGTTGTTGCAACGAACATGGGCGGCCATTCCACAGCGTGATTTGGATGAACTCATTTTGAGTATGCCAAACCGATGTTCTTGTGTTGTTAGTGTTCGCGGTAGAAATACGGATTATTAATTGTTTAAGTTACCCAATAAAATTTTAGAGAAAACTGTTATTTCAGTCTTTTTTTCGAACTTTTGTGTTAGTGGTTCAAATGTCAAAAATCCCTTTATTAGGAAAATGGCAAATTTCTTTATTAATGCAAAGGTGACTTGGTTTATCGTTACTGTGACAAACGAAAACACTTTATTTGATGAATCCTTAAAGAAAATTTTAATTAATATCAATCAGGAGAAAAGTTATTGCAAAAATATATGTTGATCCCTAGACACTTTTGATGTGTGTAATAATAATAATAGGTTTATTACAGAATAATTACATATACAACTCCAAAATGAGGATTTTGATTTGATTATTTTTACTGAAAATGATGAATATCCACTTTTTACGGACTCCATAAACATTGTCAATAAGGTGAGATCGTTTTCTAAAACTTGTCAAATACCTTATTATTTTAAGTTCACACTGGTGTCGATTCTGGCATGGTTCTCTAAACTTTAAACTAAATTTAAAATCGGTCTCTCCTTCTCATTCTGTGTCGACAATGACAAGGATACACTGTTGTCTTATACCTTAGGTTTAGAGATACATTCCAAAATTGACACCCTTGATCCGTTAAATTATGAAATGAAACGATAGTAAACGAATCATCATCATTTTTTATTTTTGTGAAGTCTCGTCTCCTCTGGTTTGGTATTGCTACGGATTTCCTCTACAATGTCATCTCTTACTGTTCTGAATCTTTCCAGAAAGACCTCCACTTCCCATCTCGTGTGCCTTGAAAGTATCCCTGGAAGAAAAAATGACTATAATTCTATGTATAGCGCAACGCACATTAGGATAGACGCGGTCTTGAGCTACGGAGCGGCGCGCGGCGACATTAAACGCGGCCTAGAGCCACGTAAAGGGTAGTGTTGTCGAACTATTGATATTAAAACTATCGACAGTTTACATCGAAAATCATGTACCCTATCGATAGGCCTATCGATAGAATCGATACAACCGATAGTATCGAAACTATCGATAGCTCAGAACAAGGCAATACTATCGAATGAGTGCAATACTATAGATACTATCGATACTATTGTAGTTCGTTAATAACAAACTATGTATTAATATTATCGATACAATCGATAGTGTTGATTTTATCTGCAACAATACTATCGATAGTATCGATAATAGCGATTGTTTTAAACTAAAGTTTGTGATTGACTTTAATACCTGAAAATTGTAAACCATTCTATTGCAAATTGTTAAACTATCGATAGTATGGTTGCAAATAAAATCGACAGTATCGATACTATTGACAATTTGTTATCAACGAACTACAATGTTATCGATAGTATCAATAGTATTTAACTCATCCGATAGTATTGGATTTTCTGTGCTATCGATAGTATCGATACTATCAATAGGATCGATACTATCGATAAGCCGATCGATTGTCATACGATTGGTTGGTTATCGATAGACTATCGATTAATCATCGATAGTCGACTATCGATCAGCAACACGTTATAGTCACGCGCCGGCTCTCGTGACAGCCAGCTCTTTTTGATGTTTGACATGACAACGTATAATTTAGGAATTAGGGTTTCACTTAAATTGGTTCACTTCTCAGTATTTTCACCGCAGCTCTCCTGTACCCTTAGTACAAGTTTGAGCTCACGAAAACTATCATAGTTTTCGTATTTGTAAATTATGTTTCTACGTCCATTTTGGTGAAAAGTAAACAAATATTTTAAGAAGACGCAAATGATTTAATGATAGATTTTAAACACTGTTTATTTGTATTGAAACGAAAACAATAAAATCAGTACCCTTAGTACGAGTGCGAGTTCACGAAAACTATCATAGTTTTCGTAATTATAAAACTCGTGCTAAGGGTACTGGTGTGCGCTGCGCATTAAAGTAAGTATTAGAAAGAGGAAAGATTTGTATTTTTGTATGTCAATAACGAATAAGATCAAATACTACTCTACTTTATTTCTGACTGACATAGCAGGGTCCGTTCCTTTTGGCCCCAGGGTAATAACACCCCTAGACAGAAGTAATATTTTATTGCATTTAAACGAAAAATAACATTTCGTCTATAACTTGGATCACTAATTTGTTTCTTAATAATGTACAATTTCAGTTCAGTGCCCTGTAGGCACACCAGGGTAACTCAAAATACCTTTTCTTAATAATGCAACTGGTTATTTAATCATACTGTTTTCAATTATTACACTGGTAAAGTACTAGTAGTACTGCAGAGAGCATAGACAGATTACCTAAACATAGATATCAACACAAATATCATAGAGTAACAAATAAGACCCCAGTAAAATATCAAATTCTCCTGATGATAACTTTGATTGGAGTCGAGTCGGGAAGAAAGATGATGCAGCAGAAGGTGTGCCACTCCAGCGATCCTCACCTTGAACCCAATCCCCTATCCAGTAGTTAGTGTTGCCAGATCTGGAGCCCCGGCCGGGAGGCTGTTGGGTGCAGAGACGCGGTGAAGTCCCTCAACGGCGATCTCACGGTTCCGCACTCAACAGCGTAAAGGTTTTTTAGCGGATGGTATGCCGTAAGCGCTCGTAAGCCGCGCGGACTGCTTAACGGTTTCCGTTTCGCACCCGTGAGACTTGCGAGAGGCTAGGTGTGTGGTCTGTTCGTTGGTGTGACCCTTAGGCGCTTTGCAGACGGCGGAGCGGGCCGGTCAATTTCGCCGCGAACGATAGCACAAAGTGAATCCTATATTACAAACGCACACAGAGGGCAAAAACACCGCGCCTTGGGTGCCCGGCAGGCAGACATCGACGGGCAGACGCGGTTTTTATTGCTTCGCGGACAAAAAGCCCGCCCCGCCCCGTCGTCTGCAAAGCGCCTTAAGGGCGCCAACGTCTGTAAATAATAGTTTAGCCTGCGTAAAAAAAAATTACGCAAGTTGCCAGATCGAGAAGTCTAAGGCCCGATTACATAATATCAACAAGTGTTGATCTTTACTTGAGTACAGTTAGAAAGGGATGTCACAATCACTGAGAATCTTCCTATAATATGGGCCTAAATATCGGGATACTAACTATTATTAAAATGTAGGAATTTTGATATTGTTGTCGGGAGAAAGAATAAGAGGTACGAAATATTACTCGCACTTGTCGGCTGTGCTAAAGAAACCAGATGAATTATCTACAAGGTAAGTACCTACTTACCGATGAGTTGAATAAACTGGACGAGCGTCAGTGGTTCAAGATTCGATGCCAGCCTCAGGTACGAAGTTTTGAAATGTTCTTCTGTTAGGAACTTATTATCTGTGACATATATGATTTATTTTATAGTTACAATTAAGTCCGTGAAACTGAATAGAAGATGTGATTCTGGGTTTGGGGCAAAAAATAAATTTGGGGGTAATGTGGACGGCTAAGGGGATCTCAAGCCTAAAATTGGCGAGTGCCTCTAGAGGTATTCCAGGCGGATGGCATCTCCCCACTGGGGGTCTCCTCTCTCCGTCTGGAGCCTCTAGACAACTCGAACCTGAGGGGGTCAGCTCAACTAGAGGGCGTCTCCGAGACTCGGACCTCGGCTCTAGTTAGCCGTCGTCGTGGGAGGCGGGGAAAAACGCCCAGGTACCTGTACCTTGTATAGCGTGTCGTGTGTAGACCGGGTCTTTGCACTCTTATCCTACGGGTGCGGTGTCTGCCTAATGCTAAGATAGTGTGCAAGTTAGCTGGTTGTGTAGTGTTGGTGTTTGTGGCCTGTCTGGGAGGATTCGGAGGCGCGTTGGCGCGGGTGATTTTGTCGTAGGGGTACCTTAGATTAAAACAAAAAGGGTAACTACGGTACGCTCATACTCGCATCAAACAAAAACTGATCCCACGGCAGCGCGAACGGGACGGCGAGATCCGCGTCACTGCATTACCGACCCGAACGAAACAGCACGTTAAGTTTCAACGGCAGCGCGAACGAGACGGCGAGATCCGCGTCACTGCACTACCGAACAATCACGCGACCAGTACTCGACGTCACTACCGAATAAGATTCAAAAGAAACAGCAATTTTTATGAAAAAATATATTTTATAGTACTTACGAATGAAAAGTGATGCCGTGGGTTTTATTTTTAGTTCTTGAGCAATTTGAGCACTTATTTTATTTTAAAAACACACTTAGGCATTGTTTTATCATATAAACACAAAATATTAGCAATATTTCTTTTTGGCGTTCACATGTACGTCGTTTGCATGTCAAGTTGTGACTAAAGCGATTAGGGTCGTGGACCACAATTCATGCGGATCACTTTTGTGAGGCTAGTGCCGTATCTACCCTTTTTGTTTTAATCTAAGAGGGGTACTCTTAAGACTAGGCCGACGGAATCGGAGGGACTTACGATTGGAGGACGGGAGGGCGGACGTATGATTACTAATGGCTTTAACTACTAAGGGGTTCGGAAGATGCGCGGCTTTATCGAAGTACTGTCTCGAGGCGTCCTTCATATAGCATATTCAGCGTCAAAACATAAATTTATATACGAGGCGCGATCATGTACTTATTTTCAATAACAGAAATAAAGATAAACTCAAATTGTCACCGTTGAGACTCCAAAAGGTTCTTGGTTCATTTGTGGGTCAAGGTATATGTTACTATAATAAAATACCAAAACAAATAATTGATTTACCTTTTAATAAGTTTAAAGTGTGTATAAAAACACGTCTCCTTAAAAAAAAGGTTACTATGCTGTTAAAGATTTCATGAATGATAAGGCAATTTGGGCTTAAAATAATAGACTAAGTTGTTTTACTTTGCTAATTTGGTTGAAAATTGTTTAATCGCCACTTCTTAATTTAAAAATAGTACCTAGCTATGCTTAACTTTTATTAATTAATAATATTAATGTGATGAAAGTTGACATCAAAACATGTTTTCAATTTTTGATAGGGATGATGACTATTTTTGCTTTCTTCGTTTATCAGGTAGATTATCAAAAAGTATTTGACACGTATTTTTTCTTTTTTCACATAATATAAACATTGCAGAGATATATTGATTTGAAAAGTCGCGTGACGTCACGTTTGAGTACACTTATAAGTGAAAATTCACTCAAAAGTGACGTCACGAGCCCCTACTCCCAAACTTTGACGCGCTTTAACTTTGTCATTTTTTGGTTGATTGCCCAAAGAAAAAATACGTGTCCATTATTTTTAGATCATCTAACTGACGGACTAAATAGAATTTCGTTTACTGTAACCCGTCATCACCCCTGACGACTCTGTATGAAACAAAACAGGGAGAAAAATATAGCCCTTGCTAAGTTTCTTGCCGGTTCTTCTCAGTACAAGGTCACCCGCCGTAGATTTACGAACCGATGGCGTAGCGTTTGACTTTCACAAGAGTTTGTAACAGGCTAGACTGAATAAATGACTTTGAGTTTATACTTTGCGATGGTGTGTAACTTGAGAGTATTCATATTGCTGTTTATAACATTAAATTTGTGATTACTACACTGAGTACCTACCAATAATACCGCACCTTTTAAACCATATTTCTATGACCTCATAGGTGGCTCCTATATTGTTGAGACTTGCACTTCTTAACACTGTATACATGTCTTCTAAATTCATATTTTAATACAACTTTCACTGTGAGGTAGCACAAATACTTATTTACTTATCGACTTTCATGAGTTGTTTTTTAATTAAAGCTATAATAGAACAATATTAAAGCTTAAACTGAGCTGTTATGGTAAAAGATTTCGTTTAAATTTTGGTAGTTACAATTTGTAATATCTTTTGACGTAAATATCATCTAGTAGGCAACGTGCCAACATTAATAAAATTAATAAATAAATATTAATATTTGTGGGTTACCTACAATGAGAAGAGATGGCGCTGCCTTACAGGCTTAGAAATGCTAGGAAGAATTCGACACGGCCATCAGGGCCGCGGTCAGGGTCAGTGCATCTATATATAGGAAAGCTCTTGACGAGTGAATAAAAACAAGCACATTTTTCCATCTTTTTTTATTATAATTATTCGTATTTTTAAACAAAAATATAAACATCGTTATACATAATAGACACCACATACATATCATATATCGTACAAAACTGACCGTTACATTTTACTGCTCTGAAGTTATCTACAAATTACGAAGTTTCGCAGCTAACTTCAGAGGTGTAAAATTGCAGTCACTATACTTCAAGTATCTTCTTTATTAAGTATAAAAATTACATTTTTATTTTCAATTTAAGAAAGCACCCCATACATTCGTTAATATTATATACATGTTCTTTGTACATTCTTTACATACAGGTATAAACGGTAACAAATGTTTAAAGTAAAAATCTATATACATTTTGTCGCCTCAGCAGTGAGCCTAGTAGTACTTCACCAATATGAAATTAATTTATACATTTATCTAAATGTGTAATTAAAATGTGAGATTATAAACAAAATCGGTCATAAAATTGAGCAGAAATTCAATATTTTTTAATATAACTGTGGCAAGGAATCACAATGTCTTGTTCTTTTGTCTATTTTTCCATTTCCTGAGGTAAAATAGTTTAATATGAAGTTGATAGGGAGAATAGAATTAAAAAAAAACACGATACAAGAGAAACTTTTAAAAACATTAATAAAAAAGTCCTTACTCGGCTGTGATTCGAACCCGGGCCGCGCGCGTGGCAGGCGAATTTTCTACCACTCAACCACCGAAGTGTGTTGTTAAGGTCTAATTTTTTATATATTTAATAGTTTCGCTTTAAAAGATATTGATAAATTAAATAGATTTAATAAGTCTTCATTAAATAGGTATCATAGTACCTAAAATATTGTTACATACAAGATTACATTTAAAACTATGTTTGTGACGTTTTTTTTTCTTTTGAGTGTTTTGCAAGGCAAAGGATTAATATTCTTTATAGAGCCTATGTCATCAACATTTCTCACTTTGTTTTTTTTTCATTAGAATGTGAATGTAATTCCTTTAATTTAATGTCACGGAGCACCCCCACTAGAGTCCGCATACAAGGGCAAGCGCTTACGCCAAGCTTAAGTAGTATATTACCTATGCGTGAGGCACGCCTACAGACGTCGCGATACATCGTTTCATTCGGTAACCGAGCGTTGGTCGAACTGCTTCTCTCGTTTTCGTGTTAAAAAACTGTAAAAAATGCGGTACTGTGCAATTAAATAGTGTGGAAAGTCGAGTACAACTTCCAGTCTTCAAAAAAATGGTATTACTTTTCACTGGTTAGTTTAAATGTATTACAAAAAGACAAAAATACTGTTATATTAAATTGCTGTTAATGTACTTATTTTTTGGTGAACGCGTTGATGTCTTTTTACACTATCCCTTTCTCGCATGGGCTACATCATATATGCTATCTCGCTCTCACACCGGCACGTGTATTGCTAGTGACTCAGACGCAGCTCATGTCTCAACGCGTAAGTTTGTCGATAAGTTTGTCAGCTATGGAAATGGAAAAAATAAATAAAAACTATTTATTTCATCGTATACAATAATAGATCATAAGTATACAACCAACAGTTTTTATTTGATTGAAGTCAAACATATCCTAATAAAATTTGAAAAACGCGAAAATTTGTATGCATATTTGTTACTCTTTCACGCTAAAACGGTTAAACGGATTTGTATGAAATTAAGTGCGCATAATTTATGACCTAGATAAAGACATAGAATTAACGATATTAAATACCCTAGATACACCACGACCGCTCAAAATGTGTCTCAATATCTAAATAGTCTGTGGTCCCAATCAAGAAGTGCTTGAACTCCACTCAAGCACTTCTTAGTACACAGTCACACGCGGACCGTTGAAAAGTCAATATGCCAAAGAGTTCCGTGAAAAAATGCAGAAAAATACTAATAGTTACGTAAGTGTCGTTTTTTCGACGGGTATCTAATTAATATTTTTTAATTAACGCCTTTAAAGCAAATTTTATTGTTGTAATACTTACTATAAACTGATTTAATTTAAAATATTTGTGATATTCAAATGCATGGTCGGTTATACGTCGCCCTTAGCCATCTCTTTTCTTCGCGGTCTGTACCTGCTATATTGTTAACAGCGCATTCAGAATTGCGCGTGAAAAGTAAAAAAAAATAAGGTCTATATTCTTTCACATATAATAGTGTTATATGTAAAATTTTACGAACTTGACGCATGCATTTTAATTAAGACCTTATGCCGTATGCATTAAAGGTGACTTTCAATGTTTAAATAAGGCATTATATTGTTTTTGACCATGCGATCATCTTACGGACCTCTGTGGATCGTCCGATGTACCTTTTGGACACGTTTCGGCCACGATTTCGTTCGTGTTGTTGTATCTAGGGTAGTTAATATCGTTGCATTAATACTTCTTGTCCTGGACGTGTTTTTTTTTGTGTTGCTTATATATTAAATTATATGTAGTTACTAGTCGCGTCATGTAATTAGAACGCTGTAAGAAAGTGGAGAGGGTATGATTACGCATTTGCGCACCAAAGTACTAGGCCTCTATTCTAAATTGTTTATCGATAGAAAATATCGATATTTTCTAAAATCGATCTTACCCTCATCATTTCGCTGCACTGAGTATATGATCTGACCTTGACGCGTCCAATCACAGCGGGGCTGACCTCCCTGCACCCCACCGACTTTGGCGATTTTGATTCCAAACAAAATTTGTGTGATGCGGACTCTAGTGGGGGTGCTCCATGTTTAATGTATATTGAATTGATTTGTAGCAAAATATGTATTGAGTATTTGGCTACAAATATACTGAGTCAGCTTCCATAAAAAACTTCAATAATGCAATCTGCATTAAAATTCACACTTCCATTTATTAGAAAAAAATACAAGTAATACGCATAATAACTTAGCATTATGGAAGATCAAATTGATAGCCATATACACTACAACTTTGATATTTATCACAAAAACACTTGGGAATTCTCGCGCCTTTCATTCCATAGTTGGGGAAAGACATATTTTTTGTCACACATTGACACTTCTCTCTGATAAATTCTTGAGATGCCATGATAAATAGGCCTTTTGGGGTCCCTACATGATTCGCATACTATTTTGATGACTAAACTTACTATATAAGAATTTGGAGCCTCAGAAATATCCTCTTTAAGTAAGGTCGAGCAAAATAACACATTTTTAGGGAAGAAAAAGCGCGTTTGGTATTTGACAAGCGTTATAGTCAAATACCAAACGTCATCATGGTGGTCGCTTACCATCAGCCGGGATATAATACGCTTCCTTGTCGTCCTATTTACATAAAAATAATAAATTATTATTAAACGTTTCCTTTAGGTTATTTCTGGAAGATCTAGTACAATAAATAAGAAACTATTTTAGTGGGCAGTTTAAAATAAAATTGATAATCTAAAGGTTAGGAATCGGTTGGCCATTATTATTAATTTGGTTCATTGAAGTGTCATACACACAACAAAAGTTATTTCTTTTTACAAATAATATATATGCAGATATATAATGTATAAAATAGATAACTATGCGAATCTATAGAAATCTCATTTCTCTGCACTGATCCCCCAAGAATCTCCAACAACTACAATGTCCTGGCAACACTGGCGACGTTTAAAAAGTAATTTTCGTTACTGTAAACCCCGTCTTACATCATCAAGCAGTCTTAAGTTTCGTTCTCAGCCGTTCAAGCTCGGCGCTTCTCGGGTCGGCCGCTTCGGTATGAAAGAGACAGACATCATGTCGTCCTCCTCTTGCAAAAGGCGTCCGTCACTCGATTTGCTTCGATGGAATAATCTGTGAAATAAATACTTCCATAAACATCCATAAAAGAAAAACTACTTTTATTTTTAAGTTCGGGTATTTTCAAAAAAAAATCAATGAAATTCTGATGAATGGTGGATGGCGATATTTTTTAGTCTCAAACTACTTAGCACTATATCGCGATAGTTCTACCCTAACTTATATACTTTTTAATGCCGTAGAGTAGAACAGGCTACAAAGAAATTCACAATACATCAAAATCGATTTTAAAGGTACAGCTCTAATATGGTATCGAT
Source organism: Chilo suppressalis (assembly GCA_902850365.2). Lineage (NCBI taxonomy): Eukaryota > Metazoa > Arthropoda > Insecta > Lepidoptera > Crambidae > Chilo > Chilo suppressalis. Next base: position 1,225,321 of record OU963922.1, read on the forward strand.
ACTTTATAACATTAGAAAAATATTAATATCTTGTTATATTTTTAATTCTGCGATTTGAAATGAAATTACATATAATACTTTGAATACTTTAAATTTTACATCTAATACCATAAATAAAGCATTGAAAGAAGCTAAAATTTCTTATATGTATATGCTAATAAAAAAACATACAAAAATGAGCGTCATGTATAGTTATAGTAAGATACACATTTGCGTGACAAAACCAAAAACCAAGCTTAAACCCAAAACACATCAAGCACACCAATCACATCATAATGAACTTCATGATTGCAAACATAACATAAGAAATAAAATAATTTGTTTAATACATTTTGAAGGTTGTTTACAATTTATTACACATCACTGAGAATGATCAGAGAGTAAAATAAAAAAATAATTAACTTATTTCTGTTAAATATAAATAAATGACTGAAAATTACAAAAAAGTTGTAAATTCAAGCCCAATCATTTATTACACTTATTAATCATTTATTATGTGCAAAGTTTTTTACCAGGCTGAATATTATTTGGTGGTCCTTTAATTGATATAAATATTAACATAAGAGCCCTTTTACAAAATTGCGCCGCTGCCGTACTGATCGGCGCGTAGGTAGATTTGCACTAGTATATATAGCATTTTACGGGTGATGTTTCGAGTCTTTTAAAATAATTATTAATGTACTAATTATAAAAATATATACATATTTCAGTAGTTCAATGACAGTAGATTAGTTTTATGAAAGTTTTTGATAGTAATTCTATTTAATTCAATAATTATAAAAATACGAGGTAAACCTGCATTATTTTTTGAGAAAACTCACGGAGGTTAGATGATTGTTTTGATAATTAAAGAGATGGAAAATCAAAATTCTAATACATTATGTTACAACAAAAAAATATTTCTGATGTCTTAGTAATTAATTTGATCTAATTTATTGAACATTATTGAGAGATTGAGGCGTTTGAAGTTGTGCATATTATCGTTTTTTCCGTAAACTAGCTGCAGTAGAACGATCAGTACAAAAAAATGAAAATAGCAGTATTTGCAAATATTCTACATTAACTTACAATAGGAAGAATAAATCTACTGTTTACTTCTATTGGAAATAGTCAAAATCTTTTCTAAGGGAGTTCACGAGGGGCTCAAAAATTACGATTTTTTGCAAGAAATGTGAAAGGGCTCTTAACAAGTTACAAAATATCATATTTCCTTGCATAAAAAAAATACTAAAAAAGAGTTTACTTATTTAATAAGTCAATCACATAATCAAGCAGCAATTATTTATGAAATCAAACTTAACACTACAAAATACCAGAACATTTTTAAATGTCTCATGTCATGAACTCAAAAAACGCCTGCCTAACTCCACAAAAGGCCCAACCTCTTACCTCCACCACTGTACTTTTTGTACAAACAAACAGACACACACACACATTATTAGTATATAATCATCTCTACGTACACACTACTCAACAACTAGACCTGAATGAGTGCAGTTTTCCACGTGTTCTTCTTGCTGGTGCGAGGAAGAAAGAAAAAGCGTGAGTGAAACATAGTGATATACAACCATAGAGGTATAAGAATAGAGTGGGGAAGGCGACTCTAAAAGTGTCCGTCTAGTAGAAAGAGAAAGAAGACGAGAGACCGCTAGCTACCCCTCTCTCTCTTATGACGCATGGCATCCAATGGCATCATTCGAAATCTCCCATCTCTGTTGATATTTCCCTCCAAAAGAACACCGTTATAATATAATAGAGGGAAGAATAGAGGGAAATATCAACAGAGATGGGTCCGTTACGGTTTAAAATATTAGTTTCCACAAAAAACGCATTTCGACAAAAGTGTCGCTTACGATAATTTGGCGAGTGTCGCTTACGATAATTTGGCGGTAAGGGCTTGTTATGACGTAGGCATCCGCTAAGAAAGGATTTTGATCAATTCTACCCCCAAGGGAATAAAATACCGAAGCGAAGCGAGGGCGGGCTACTAGTTAGTTATAAAACGCAACGAATGAACCGATTTCGATGATTTAAAAAGTATATTAATTAAAAAAGCTAATTAGATCATTATACTGTTGATTTCGAGTTGATTTGCTGACCGAGTAATGATCCTCATTATCTTTTAAACGATATTTTAACTAATAAAAAATGGTCATGTTCTAATCGTCAAGACATGGTCTGAAATAAAATATTATTATTATTATTAAATACTGTAAACAGAAAATTTTATTAAATGAAGACTTCATTTTATTTTTAAAAACAATACGAAAAGCATTTAAGTATATTAAAACTCTACACTAAAACCTTTCTATCTGTATTCACAGTACTTTCCCTCCAAAACACCCTGTATATTCCATTTGCTACTAAAATTACTCGTAAGTGTGGACATCAAATTGCAACTACTTGTAAATCTTAACCCACTTATCAATAAGCGAGGAATAATCTTGGATTAGTTATTCAATAGGGTATTTGACAAGTTTTAGAAAACGATCTCACTTTATTGACTAATGTTTGTGGACTCCGTAAAAAGTAGATATTCATCATTCTGTTGTGTATTTCAGTAAAAATAACCAAATCAAAAACTCCATTTTCAAGTTGCCGCAAAAGCGTCTCTCTGGACAAGATGGCGTCTTACTAGTGTGTGACGTCACACGACTGTTATTAAAACGTCAAACGATACAATGTAATGTCACTTTAACCGGAAGTTTACTTGCGTGTGACGTCATTTTAGACTCCGCCAATCGCAAGCGTTTTGGGTCACGTGACAATAGATAAGAAAACTATTATCTTTCTAGTTAGTTTTAAGTAGAATTATGAATATTTTTTTGTAAAAATAGTAAAAACCCCTGCCAATATTCATTCTAAATACAGATGCTAACAATTGGCACTTTATTTTAAACACTTTCAAATACCCTATTTTAAAATTAATATTTTTAAATATTTTATTTAAAATTATTCAATGGACAGAAACATGGAGGAACTAATCCAAGCTTAATCTTCATTTATTAATAAGAGAGTGTCTGTGCATTCCCATTTAGTGAGGTTAACTGTAATGCCCAAATAATTTTATCAATTAACGAGGTGAACGGGAAAGTTTTGTAGGGACAATGGGAAAACCAAATATTTTTTTGTTTAAATAAGTATTTATATGAGTGACGTTGGCTAACATATTTATAATAACATTTATCTACACATATAATAAAATGGTAGGAAAGTCAAACTGTACATTGAATATTTTTTTAAAGAATATTTGGGGTGTGATCTACAATCGATGCCGAAGCCAAAAATATAGTTTTTAGAATTTTTGTCTGTTTGTCTGTATGTATGTCCGGAATAAACTCAAAAAGTACTACATGGATTTACTTCAAATTTCGCACGAATATTATTAAGAAGTCGGGTCAACATATAGGCTACATATTATTACGAAACTCCACCCCTAAGGAGAAAATACGGGGGTTGGAAGTTTGTATGACAGTCCTATGTTATTGAAGTAAGAGACTTGAAATTTAACATGTATGCTCTGTAGATGGTGTAGAGGTGTCCTAATAATATATCTTTAGAAATAAACCCCCTTTTGGGGTCAAAAAGTATGTGCCAATGACTAAATCCACGCGTACGAAGTCGCGGGCGGCTGCTAGTTCTAAAATATAAATAATATGTGGGATAGGATAAGAAGTCGGGTCAACATATAGGCTACATATTATCACGCTATCACCTACGGGGAACGAGCAGTGAACCTTTATTTCTAACTCCGCGCGTACGAAGTCGCGGGCAGCCGCTAGTGTTTAAATACATTTGATTTGATTATAGAGTACTCACTTGGCGAGTGGCGATGCCCCTCTATCGTCTGCATCCACTCTCTCGTCTAATCCTCTATGGACAGACACAGAGTCCAAGTCTTCTAGATGTATCGATTGGAGATACTCGGGGGTGGTTAGTTCTTCTATCGTGGGTTTCTTGAAACTGAAATTGAAAAATTTAGTCGAATGCGAGGTTACAGGTTCGAGTTCAATCTGATATTCGGTTTTTAGTCAAAGTAAAAAATGTCTAAGAAAATATAACTAGAAAAAATTCCACGCGGACCAGGCAGCAGACGGGACTCGAACCCGCACCTTTCGCAATCCGGGCGAATGCACTGACCAATTATGCTACCGCGGCCCTCACGGACCGCGTCGAAATTCTTCTAGCCATTCTGAAGCTGTAAGGCAGCGCCATCTCTTCGCATTATAGATAGCCCACAATGTCAAATGTGACGGCCGCGGTAGCATAATGAGGGCTACCGTTTTCTGTTTCACCAGATCGCGCCACTGTTGAGTGAGGTCCTAAATTGTAACTTATAAAGTTTATTAATACGCACATGAAATCAAAGGTTACATTTAGATCTAGGTATTTTAACACAAAAGAACCATATCCTAAACATAATAGGCCATGCCACAGTGACGCGCAGTTTCGTTTTATTCGGAATAAATGGGAATATAATCATTTGTCTAAGCTCAAATTTTTAATAACTGACATTCATTGCCACATAACTCATATTTGCCATAATTAAGCCGAATTGTTACCAATTATTCACAACATTATTTTAATTAGAAATAAACCCGCGTAGACAACCAACAAGCAATAACATTTGACATTTCGGAGACCTCACGCTACACTAGCGCCTCTAGCGGCGGATTAATACGCGATAGCCCTCATTGGTCAGTGCATTAGCCCGGATTGCGAAAGGTGCGGTTTCGAGTCCCGTCTGCTGCCTGGTCCGCGTGGATTTTTTTTTAGTTATATTTTCTTTAGATTTAAACATCAAGCAGTTACATGCTTTAAAATAATAAAAATTATAACTAAAAAATGTCTTTATTCAAATGGGAAACTATGAATGAATATGTGTTGAGTTACACTCACGTTTTGAGCAATAAACTTGAGCAGACTACTGAAACGGAACTCATCGCCATAGCAGCTGATGCCATCCACGGCTGAAACAAACGTGCAACGTAAAATAAACCTTATTGAAAAGTATATTAGGATTATAATGTCTGACAATATAGGGTTTATGACTAGTTTAAGAAAACGATCTCGCGTTATTATCTCTGTTTGTAGAGTCCGTAAAAAGTTGGTATTCATCAGTCTGTACCCCTAGCACGAACCATTAACGAATTCGTATAGTTTGCAAACCGATATGTCAGTGTCAAATTTTGTATGGAAAGTTGCACAGCATCGGCACAAACTACGTAAACAGAACTAAAAAGCAATACACATTTGACAATGACATTTCGGACTCGATTCCGATTCGAATTCGATATTGGTTCGTGCTAAGGGTACTGTTGTGTATTTCAGTAAAAAAAACCCTAAACCGAAAATTCAATATTCAAGTTGGCGCGAAAATGTTTCTTCGAACATTATGGCGTCTCATCTCACTGGTGTGCGACTTCACACGACTGTCATTAAAACGTCAAACGAAACAATGTAATGTCACTTTCAACGGAAGTTTACTTCCATAATTTGTTAAACACAAGATGACTTTAGAGTATAAAAAAAAGTTACGTATTTTGTGTATTTAATTTCAAAAATAATCAATCATAAATTTGTATAATGACTGGGACCTTTGACATTTGTCATAGTGATTAAGTTGACGTTAATTAGAAATGTAACATCCTTACGACAGTGTGGCCAGTATCCCTTCAAAATTGTAAGTTTTCTAAACATGACTTATAATTAATCGGGGATATAGTATAAAACAAGATTTCAAATCATATATGCTTCGCCGCTGCCGGAAACCTTTTTCGAAACCTTCTCCTTTAAATAAATAAATACAATCATTAAGAAAATAGCAAATATAAGTGGCCCCAAATATGAACCTTGCGGTAACCTAAATCTAGTGATCATCGGCACAGCCTTTTAGTATGGGAATGTATGAGAACACGGAGAAGGGCATTACCTATATGAGAATAAAGGAACGTTATGTTATTGGTCCCGGCTGCACCGCACTGGGCCCACGTGGTGGGTCACGGCCAAATCTCCCTATTCCATCCATAGAGGCCTGTGCCCCAGCAGTGGGGATAATAATAGGCTGATAATAATAATGTGAGGAGCTCGATGGCACCAGTGGTTAGCGCGTTCGGCTGCGGTCGTTGAAGTTGAGCAACTTTCGCAGTGGTCGGTCATTGGATTGGTGACCTAAAATTTACTATCTCTCACTCCTCCGTGCTTCGGAAGGCACGTTAAGCCGTTGATCCCGGCTGCATCTGCAGTCGTTAGCACCCGCCAATGCGCACTGGGCCCGCGTGGTGGGTCATGGCCCAATCTCCCTATTCCATCCATAGGGAAAGTCTGTTCCCCAGCAGTGGGAACATTAATAGGCTGATGATGATGATGAATAATAATGTGGGTATATTAAGTATGGCGTAAGTACCAGGCTGACATAGTCCAGCAGGAGGTGCAGTTAGGCTGATGATAGAGAAAATCTATGTTAAAATATTACCTGCAGTTTAAGTCCGTACGCCGCGAACGCTCCACTCGCGAGGGGAATCCCCAGCAGGTTGTAGACGGACGCGAACAAAAAGTTGAGTCGTATCCTTCGTACTGTTGTTCTGGATAACTCTAGGCAGGCTACCACATCTAATAAATCGTTCTGGAAGAGGCAAAGAGATATTGTTTTTTTTATTACATTTAATCTGTACATAAAATAAAATGGTAGGAGAGTCAAAACTGTACATTGATTTTTTTTTTAAAAGAATACTTGGGGTGTGATCTACAATCGATACTGAAGCCAAAAATTATAGTTGTATAGTTTTTGAAGTTATACTTCTTTAGGCGCGTTATGAAAAAATGATGAGAGTGAAATTTTTAGATGCGCGCGCATCACTGTAACCCAAAAGTAACAGCATGAAGTTTGCCGCGGGCGCGTTATGAAAAAATCATGTGAGTGAAATTTCGAGATGCGCGCGCATCACTGTAACACCATAGTAACACCAAGAAGTTGGCCGCGGGCGCGTTATGAATGTTAGTGTCTAATAATGGTGGATTATTAACCACTTAGTGGTTAATAATCCACCATTATTAGACATCTGTTCGAAAGGTACTTTGAACGATCCACGGAGCTCCATAAGATGATCACTGTTTTCATATTTATAATATTTATCCACATGTTTCTAGTTTCTATATAGACACAACGTGTTTTAGTTACTTACAAGTGCTAATTACATATGGACTAATAACTTAAATTCAGTAGTGATTTTAATTGAATATTTTGAATATTTATTTAATTTTTCAAATTAAAACTGAACTTAATTGACTGTGTTAACTATCCTTTTCCAGTGCTTTTATTATTTTATTGTAATTATTAATTATTTGCATGCAATTAAAAAATATTTTTAATGATGCTAAAGAAGTATAACTTCTCACGCGCGTACATAAGTTACACGCATCCATTTTTTTTAGATTTTTGTCTGTATGTATGTCCGGGATAAACTAAGAAAGTCCTGCATGGATTTACTTCAAATTTGGCACGAATATTATTAAGAAGTCAGGTCAACATATAGGCTACATATTATCACGCTATCACCTACGGGGAACGAGCACTGAACCTTTATTTCTAACTAACTCCACGCGTACGAAGTCGCGGGCGACCGCTTGTATTCAATAAAATGAAAAGAAAATGAACTTTTTTAAACTTGGCTTATTAAATACACAACTCACAAGTGTTTAGGGATCAAGTAAGTATGTTTAAATTGGGTTTATTGCCCACAATTTGTAAATAATTATTTAATTCTTTCATGTACGAGTACGCTGATAAATTATTTATGGAAATTAAAGTAAAAAGCCATTTTGAAAAACTGATAATATTGGTTATTATGGATGGAAATTTTATTATTGCAATAAAATACTTGATCCGTTTTCATAAGTATACTTTTTAATAAAACAGATTTTTTGAATTAATAGAATAAAGTGAGATTTATTGAATTTTGCATTCTTTTTATAGTTTCGGACCGTTTACAGACTACGGTCGCAAGACTGAAAGTGAAGAAACAAATGAGTTGAGATAGTTAATTTTCCAGTTTAAACTTTATTAAAAATTTTCTGTTAAAAACGTGGGTATGCATTTGTAATACGAAATCATTATACTTTCAATAAAATAAAATAAAACAAATATATTAGACAAATTGGAGAATTAGAAAGTGTTTATCGAGTTTTCATCCCATAAATATCAATATACCCTTAGCACGAACCAACATCAAATTCGAAAAGTTTTGTATGGAAATTTGAACAGCGCCACAACGGAAGCAACGAAAATCAAAAATCTTCTATACAAAAGTTTTTGACATTCGACGCATATCGAGATCGAATTCAACCATTTGAATTCGATCTGCTTTATACGTCAAATGTAAATAAAACTAGTTTTAACGGGTAATGCACGAAACTTTATTTATTTATTGACGTTTCGCAGCCTTTTCAGGTCTGCATCGTCAGAATACATACGTTAAGACTAGTTTTATTTAATGAGTGATGTGCGTGAAAACCTAAGAATCACATACGTCAAATGTGTTTGTAAATAATAATAATTAATGAAATGTAATTCCAGTTTCAATAAAAAATTTGACAATGATATTTCGCACTTGCAAACTATTCGATTTCGTTATTTGTTCGTGCTAACAGTACAGTCCAATGATCGTAATGCATGGACAGTGTTTCTTATATTTTTAAATTTAATGGGTATTAGTAAATGCCGCTTCCATCGTACAAAAAATATACAGTTAACTATAATATTTATTGTAACTATAGATCTATATTCTAAATGATGTAATAGAGTATTTGACAGTGTTAAAAATAAAGTGCCAATTGTTAGCGTCTGTGTTTAGAATGAATATTGGCAGGGGTTTTTACTATTTTTACAAAAAAATATTCATAATTTTACTAAAAACTAACGAAAAAGATAATGGTTTTCTTATCTATTGTCACGTGACCCAAAACGCTTGGGATAGGCGGAGTCTAAAATGACGTCACACGCAAGTAAACTTCCGGTTAAAGTGACATTACATTGTATCGTTTGACGTTTTAATAACAGTCGTGTGACGTCACACACTAGTAAGACGCCATATTGTCCGTAGAAATGTTTTCGCGGCAACTTGCAAATGGAGTTTTTGATTTGGTTATTTATACTGAAGTACACAACAGAATGATGAATTTTTACGGACTCCATAAACATTAGTCAATAACGTGAGATCGTTTTCTAAAACTTGTCAAATACCCTATGGAAGGTAACTTCAGAAGTATCCCTGAAGTCATTTTTCAAGTTGACGACTAAGTATATAATAATACAGGGAGAAAAAAACAGCCCTTGCTGAGTTTCTTGCCGGTTCTTCTCAGTACAAGGTCTCCCGCCGTAGATTTCCGAAACGATGGCGTAGCTTCTAGACATTCATGAGTGCTTGTAACAACCTAGACTGAATAAATGATTATTTAGTTTGAGTTTTCGAGTTTGAGTTTTCGAGTTTGAGTTTTTGAGTTTGAGTTCTCTATTCTACCCAGTATTCTATATGCTTACCCTCATCAGTACTAGGTCAGCAGCTTCCACAGCTACATCGGTTCCACTGGCTATAGCTATTCCCACGTCGGCCTGAGCCAGCGCGGGGGAATCGTTCACCCCGTCACCGACCTGCATATGCGATAATGTAGGTTAAGCAACGTCGACAACTGTCGGGCGTAGGATGGGTGACCAAAAATTTTATATAATACACAACAATGATAATAAAACACAGATCTAGTTATAGTACCTCAAGCAGGAAAACAAGCGAGAAAGTATTCGTATTGCCATCGTCAGTTATTGTGGAAGAAGTCGGTTTGTTCTTACATCCGGTAGAGGGCGCTCCTTAAGTTTTCACAGAAACTTTGACGATGGCGATACGAAGATGGATCTGTCAAAGTTTGAGCTTGGGGTAAGGTATCCTTAACACTAAGCAATATCGAATTCGATTTAGATATACGTCTAATGTCAAATACGAGGAGCTCGATGGCGCAGGTGGCTAGCGCGTTCGACTGCGATCGTTGTAGTTAAGCAACTTTCGCAGTGGTCGGTCATTGGATGGGTGACCAAAAATTTCTATCTCGAGTTCCTCCGTGCTTCGGAAGGCACGTTAAGCCGTTGGTCCCGGCTGCATCTGCAGTCGTTAGCACCCGCCAATCCGCACTGGGCCCCCGTGGTGGGTCATGGCCCAATCTCCCATCCATAGGGAAGGCCTGTGCCCCAGCAGTGGGGACATTAAGAGGCTGGATGATGATGAATATAATATGGATCTGTCAAAGTTAGTGCTTGGGGCAAGGTACCCTTAACACGAACCAATATTGAATTCGATTTAGATACACGTCAAATGTGTACTGTTTTTTTAGTTCTCGTTACGTTCGTTGTGGCGTTGCTGTTCAAGTATTTATACAAAATTTGACATTGACATTTCGCAGTCCCAAAATATTCGAATATCGACATTCGTGCTAGGGATACTGATGACAAAAGTATTTGAAAAAAATGACATTAAATGAACCAGAGGCTAATAAAGCGACACAAATAGAGCAACATTTGTGTGAAACATTGGAAATATGTCCTTTTTTTTAATCTTAACTAATCTAAAAAAATTGTCAAATTTGATGATTTATGAATTTCATAATGTATTATCAAAGGTTATTTTACGCTATATGAATTTTCTTGACATATTAAATTCCACGCGGACCAGGCAGCAGACGGGACTCGAACCCGCACCCTTCGCTATCCGGGCGAATGCACTGCATATGCTACCATTATGCTAACGCGGCCCTGACGGCCGTGTCGAATTTTCTCTAGCCTCTCTTAAGCTGCAAGGCAGCGCCATTTTTTCTAGTAAAATTTTCTTTAGTTTTAAGCTGTTCATGCTTAAAAAAATAAAAAAGGATGGGTTGTACTCCGTTAGTGCCGGCATAAGTGAAAAGTTGAATATTAACGTTGTGCATTTTTGATATTGTGGAATGGTTAGGGAATAATTTCGCACGAATTGCTTTAATTATCAGTATAAAAGTACTATCATTTATGTGGTAGAATACAATATTTATTTATGTATTGCGCTATCGTACACAAACATGACAATTTATATTACACTAAAAAGTTTATCTCTCAGAAAAATTAACTTACATGAATCACATTTAAGCGCACCTAGCGACATCTATTGTCGTATCGTCCTAGTTAGAGACTCATTATTATAATACGATAAAATAAAATATTACTATGTTTCGTCCAATATATTGAAAGTCAACAACCTTTCCAATTTTATTGTTTTCGTCTTACGGCACGTATCCTGACGCAAGTTTATCATTTTTTATCCATACAAAAAAAAATGTACAACGCCGCTGAAGAAGTTTTCACTTCAAAAAAGAAATGATGTGGTGTCATGGGACACCAGGTAGGAACGAAGTTCCTTCGGCTAATGTAGAATCGACACAAATTGCAAACTCGCTTGTGTATGAGACTGTCGCGCCTGCGCACGTCTTTTTTAACGGTTTTATTCCACGCACTTTTTTCCACGGATTTTTTCTTACGGTTTTACTATCACATTTTTTTTCAGTTCGGTCGCGCAGCAAAATCCCTATCCCCTCCAAGCCTGCCGTAAGGAATTTCGTTCCAATAAATCATATTTTATTAAAAATATGGTTCGCATCTGTCTGTATATATTTCCTACGAAGATTTGGTTTTCATGGCAGAGTCCAGGTAAATAAATACATTTAATTTAGACCGAAAGTTACTCAAGTTAATGAATAGAACTTACCATCGCCACTTTCTGCCCTTGCTCCTGCAGTTTCTGTATTTTCGCCACTTTGTGGGAGGGCAGCACTTCTGCGTACACTTTGTTAATTCCAACCTGATGCAAAATAAGTAAACACTATTAACTTTGACGCGTACTGTACCCCTCGTTAGCATGTTCGGCTGCGATCGTTGAAGTTAAGCAACTTTCGCAGTGGTCGGTCATTGGATGGGTGACCAAAAATTTACTATTTCTCGTTCCGTGCTTCGAAAGGCAGGTTAAGACGTTGGTCCCGGCTGTATCTGCAGTCGTTAGCGCCCGTCAATCCGCACTGGGCCCGCGTGGTGGGTCATGGCCCAATCTCCCTATTCCATCCATCGGGAAGGCCTGCGCCCCAGCAGTGAGGACATTAATAGGCTGGTGATTTGATGATGTGATGTACTGTACACCTAGCACGAACCAATATCGAATTCGAATTGTTTGCGAATCCGAAATGTCATTGACAAATTTTGTATGGAAATCTGTACAACTAAAGATCACTACACACTTGATACTGACATTTTGCACTCGCGAACTATTCGAATCCAATATTGGTTTGTATATACGACCATACGTACCATACGTTTGTATATATAGCACTGTATATACGACCTCAGTGGCCAAATGGTTTGTACGCCGGGTTTCATGGTGTCGCCGACTCGAGAGGTCCCGGGTTCGAATCCCGGTGGGGGCAGATGTTTGTGTGATGAATACGTGCATTTGTACTCCAGTCATGGATGTTTAATATGTATTTCTATATAAATATACTTATATATGTACTGTGTATGTATTCTATCCGTTACCCTAGCATCCCATAACACAAGCCTTATAGTGAATGTATAGGTTTTTAAACGACCTCAAGCAAAAAAAGATAAGGTTGCACGTAGTTTTTTCAAACCTTACAAAAATGCTAAAGTCCCGGAGTCCCGGGGTTCCACTGACCTGTCTCGCTATGGCCACGGCAGTCTTCCCGTTGTCCCCTGTCACTAGACAAACTTCTAAGCCCATTTCTTGATGCATTTTTTACTCTATGCATCTCATAGTATTGATGGGACAGTTACCTCTTTAAAACTAACGTATTTCTACAGTCCCGGTGCTAAAGTGCAAAAGTCCCGGAGTCCCGGAATTTCCTAACCTGTCTTGCTATGGCCAACCTCAACAAAACTATGTTTATTAACAAGTCCTACTAAAATGCAAAAGTCCCGGAGTCCCGGGATTTCACTGACCTGTCTCGCTATGGCCACGGCAGTCTTCCTGTTGTCCCCGGTCAATAAGCACACTTCCAGGCCCATTTTCTTGAGGCAGTACACAGCTAGATGTGCTTCCGGCTTTACTTCATCATATACTCCCACTGTGCACACAAGCTGATCTGTAAACATTAAGGGCTTTTGAAATAGTGCGTAGCGGTTGCACTCAGAGATGTGATTTAGTTTTGAAGTTAAAAAGTTGTTGCTGTCCCTTTCTCTTAAGAGTAAAATGAGACAGCGCGTCATTTTAACAAGCACTCAATTTTATATATATATATATATATACTAGCTGTGCCCCGCGGTGTTACCCGCAGTTTATTAAGGATAATTTCCCGCAGTAAAACGTAGCCTATGTGTTAATCCAGGGTGTCAGCTAACTCCATACCAAATTTTATTGAAAACGCTCCAGCCGTTTAGACGTGAAGAAGTAACAAACATACACACTCACAAACTTTCGCCTTTATAATATTAGTGTGATTTTTTTAAGAATTTAACTGTGTGATGTTTAAATCTAAAGAAAAGTTTACTAGAAAATATCCCACGCGGACCAGGTAGCAGACGGGACTCAAACCCGAAATTTCCGCTATTCGGGCTAATAGGATCGGTAGTAAGTTTAATTTTAAAATATTGATAGATTTGAATTAGATTTTGGGGGTAAAATGACAATAATCGCAAAGATAGAAAAACTCGGCATTTCATTAAGTTATATCTTCTTGTATTTGGTGCGTTTACTTAAAAATATTATCGATTTTTATAGAAATAAGTACGTAATAGCAGTGTCAGTGCGTTTGTTCTTAATCTTGGATGTTAAGTAACTTTCGCAATGCCTCGTCATCGGATGGGTCACCGTAAATATACTCTATATATCTCTCAGTCCTCCGTGCTTTGGAAGTCCCGTTAAGCCGTTGGTCCCGGCTGCATCTGTAGTCGTTGGTCCTGGCTGCATCTGCAGTAGTTAGCACCCACCAATAATTTCATGGCCCATTCTTCCTATTACATCCATAGGGAAGATCTGTGCATCAGCAGTGGGGGTATTCATAGGCTGATGATAATGATATTATGTATGACGTTGGTACCAGGACTAGTTGGTAGCAGGAGGTGACGTAAATAGGCTGATATGATGAGTATATTCTGTATGGAGTCAGTACTAGATGACATAGTCTAGAAGGGGGTGCCATCAATAGACTGATATGATGAGCATAATATTATATATGGCGTTAGTACCAGAATTTCATAGTCTAGTAGGGGGTGCCATTAATAGACTGATATGACGAGTATATTATGTATGACGTTGGTACCAGGTCTTCACAGTCTAGCAGGAGGTGACATAAATAGGCTGATATTATGATATGAGTAAGTATACTCTGTATGGAGTCAGTACTAGGACGACATAATCTAGCAGGCGGTGACAATAAAATAGTGATATGACGAGTATAATATTAAATAAAACTAGTTTTTACGGGTTAATGCACGAAACTTTATTTATTTATTGACGTTTCGCAGCCTTTTCAGGTCTGCATCGTCAGAATAATGATTTTATTTAAAATTGTCGAGCTACCTTCGAAAGAATTATATTGTGCGTTCGGTTATTTCATTGGAAGATTTTTAAAATTTTTATTGTCTATGTATGAATTTATTATTTAATTTACTTAATAAAGTATTTTATTTAAAATTCTTGTTTGTAATTTTGAGTTTATTTATTTGACCCTAACTACCGTAAACTACCACCGGTTCCAAAATTGGGAGACCTTCCTGAGAAGAACCGGCGAAACAAACTCAAGAGAGGCTTTCTATCTCCTTCTTATGTTAAATTATGCAAACAAAAAGAACTAATAGGATATGATCAGTATATTTTGTAGAGTCAGTACTAGGACGACATAGTCTAGCAGGGGCGACATTAATAGACTGAATACTCATGGCGTTAGTACCAGGACTTCATAGACTAGCAGGAGGTGACATTAATACATTGGTATGCTGAAGATTTAGTACCCGAGCTGAAATTAATATGCGGATGATAATGATACAAATGCCCTATAATAATCAACTTATATCTGTCATAGTTACTCACCATCAATAGCTACCAATACAGCAGTGCGTCCCAATGCTTCGTCTGCGGCCAAAGCGTCGCTAACCACGCGCGGGACTCGAACCCCGTTCCGGAACATCCATTCCCGGTTGCCTATGAGCACAACGTGCTCTGTTTCCTATAGGAAACTAGATGTTATCAATGAATGATTAAAGAAATGAATTATTGATTCAAGATTTTCGGCTTAAAGTACCAGGCTGTAATGACTGTATAGGAAGTATACCTGTGCCTCATTGTGTTCGGTGCTGATAAGTGAGTGAAGTTGGTGCGCCGCCTGAGCTGATCTCCACTCGGCGTCTCCGTCCCCGGCCAGGACCTGGACCTTCACCCCGTGCAGTTGGAACGAAGATCCAGCGCTGATGGAATACGGAGAACACAAGTTTCAGAATCGAAAGATTCACTTTGGAAGAACATAGAAAGAGTTAAGAGTTACGACAACGCCATCTAGTCACTCTAGGTGAATCTAAATGACTTACAAACTTCGCATTCTCAGTGAAGTCAATTATTTGACACGGTACTTGGAAATGACCTTATGTTTATATTATATAGCAAATATACTTTTAATTATTATTACATGGTAAAATTTTCCTAAATTGTTCATCTTTTAACATTTCTATGCCGCGAAATCGTTTCTCTGGACAATATGGCGTCTTACTAGTGTGTGACGTCACACGACTGTTATTAAAACGTCAAACGATACAATGTAATGTCACTTTAACCGGAAGTTTACTTGCGTGTGACGTCATTTTAGGCTCCGCCAATCCCAAGCGTTTTGGATCACGTGGCAATAGATAAGAAAACTATAATCTTTTTCGTGGGTTTTTAGTAAAATTATGAATATTTTTTTTGTCAAAATAGTTAAAACCCGTGCCAATATTCATTCTAAACACAGATGATAACAATTGGCACTTTATTTTTAAAACTGTCAAATACCCTATTTATCAAAGGTCGCTTGAAATGTACGGTTTGCAAAAATATCTTGGAAGCCTTTTTTAGCACTCAGCTTATACTAGAATAAAAACCAAACATGTGTAAACAAACAATAACAAATATTTATAATTTTTTTTTTTAATTTATTGAGCTTTGGCTATGAATGGATGATAACCTAAATCGTCAACCAAATGTCACTTTCAGTTGCGTTCATAAACTAGATTTCAAACTTTTAAAAAAATCTGTATTTTTTCTCTCTTAATCCTAGTAAATAAGTTTTAATCTAAAGAAAATATAACTAGAAACAATTCCACGCGGACCAGGCAGCGGACGGGACTCAAACCCGCACCGTTCGCAATCCGGGCGAATGCACTGACCATTATGCTACCACGGCCCTATTAGCCGCGTCGAAATTTTCCTAGCCTTAAGCTGCAAGACAGCGCCATCTCTTCGCATTGTAGGCAACCCACAATGTCAAATGAAAACGTTTTCAAGTATTAAACATTTGAAAGAAGAAATATCAACCATAGTTATGTCTTTTTTTAAGCATTTAACTGCTCGATGTTTAAATCTAAAGAAAAGTTTACTAGAAAAAATGCACGCGGACCAGGCAGCGGACGCGGATTTAAATAAGTTTTAATTAACAACTTTTTTGCTCACGCTACCTATTTGGTTTAAATTGACAGCTGTGACGTCACAATATGGCGCACAGTCGGTCCTATTCTAAGTTGAATCGCATTATACATTGTTTTAACTGTTCATTAAACTTATACATTAAAGTTATTCGCCATTACGTATACCTTGCATTATTGATGAGGTTAGCCAACTCCGGCAGATGGTACTGGTGTTGTGGTGATTGCTTCAGCCTAGCTCGCAGGCCGCACCCGGGCGCGGCCACGAACCCCATCACTTGGGGGAGGGGCACCGAGCCCAACACTGTCGTGCACCATTTCACTATAGCTGCACAACAAGGATTCATTATAATATAATAATATAATATTTCCAACACTCACACCAATTAGCCTAGCCCCAAAGTAAGCACTGTAAGGCTTGTGTTATGAGATACTAGGGTAACGGATAGAATACATATACTATACATTAGAATAGAATACATATACATAGATCATTGATTAGAACTCATTATAATAAACTATAGGTGTTAAAATATTTTTATTAGTGTGTATGTTTATAATGTGTTATTTATTATTATTATTTATTATGTAAATATATATTATCCTTTATGTATGTTTATAGATATGTACTTTATGTAGCATTTATATATTATCTTTTTTCCATAGATATACTTTAATTATAATAAGTAATTTCATGAATTCTTTTTGCACTACCTTCTTAATATTTTTTGCTATTTGGTTGAATGGTAGAGAATGCCTAATTGCATTAAGCCCGCCACTTGGTCACTCATTTGTGCAATAAAGTATAAATAAATAAATAATGATATTGCTGTCAATTCTGGCCTGATTTTCTAAAATTAAAACGAAATTTAACATCAGTATCTCCTTTTCATGCTGTATAGAGAATGACAAGGATACGCAGTTGACAAATTTAAGTTTAGGTTTAGGAATGACAACTCAGTGTTGATCTTTACTTAGGTACAGTTAGAAAGGGATGTCGCTATGTGCTATATATAGCGACATCCCTTTCTAACCATGCTCAAGACTAAATCAATCACTGAGAATATTTCTCTAATACGGGCCTTAGTCTCAATCATGCCAGAATCGAATACATTATAATACTACTAAAATTATAAATGTGAAAGTTTTTGTTTGTTTGTTTTTCAATCACGCAAAAAACTACTCGACGGATTTGGATAAAATTTAGTACGCATATAGTTTATGACCTGTATGAGGACATAGGTTACTTTTTATCCCGAAAAAATTAAAGGTTCCCGAGGGATATTCGATAAATTAAAGTTAACGCGGATGAAGGCAATTAAGTAGTAAAAGTATTTAGATAAGTAACCAGACTAAAAATATTTGTGTAGCAAAAGGTTTAGCATCTTGAAACTTCGCCCTGGCATGTTATATATTAAAAAACATGTAATATTACTCTTACAAATAAAGAAAATGCAATTTGCAATTCGAAAATTGCGCTTAAAATTTGCTTTACTTTAGGGGTTTTGAAGTGAAAACTTCTTTAGCGGCGTTGTACACTTTTTTTTGTATGGGTAAAAATATTAAACTCGGATCAGGTTAAACACGTGGGCTGATCGCATCATGACACACAATAAAATTGAAAAGGTTGTTGACTTTCAAGCGTTGGCATTACACACGACAGGGATTCTCTCCAACAACGCTTGGAAAGAATTTCCCTTTCGATCGTGCGAGCCGCGGGTCGCGTAGGCTAAGTCAAGCTCGCGACAAAGTTTTTACTCGACGTATGTTTTGAATCAGACGTACACACAACAACAACAGTGTGTTTGTGTGTGTGTCCGTTTCAAAGCGTCGTGGGTGGAGCCTCTATAGCTCCGGGCGTGAACACCGTTCATGTGTTGTTACGATCATTATTGAAACAATATTCTACGAAAGTGAACAGTGCTTCTATGCGAACTTTGTGCGAACGTGGGCGCTTCCCCCCCTCCCCCCTTGTTTTACTACTCTCGCGGTGGTACACGAGGAGGAAGAGATACGCGCTGGTGAGATACTGTTGTCTACGACTACGGGCGTATTTATTATATATATATATATATATCCCGGAGACTACGACGCAGCACCGACCACAATTTCATTGCTTGTGCAAGTCACTCCTCGTCGATTACGGTTTTACGTCTGATGAGGTGTGCGCGCATAAATGTGTGAGGAGTTAAGCTCCCTGGTTGATCCTGCCAGTTTATATGCTTGTCTCAAAGATTAAGCCATGCATGTCTCAGTGCAAGCCGTATTAAGGCGATACCGCGAATGGCTCAATATATCAGTTTTGGTTCCTTAGATCTTGCTCAGTTACTTGGATAACTGTGGTAATTCTAGAGCTAATACATGCAATCAGAACTCTGATCAGTGATAGGACGAGTGCTTTTATTAGATCAAAACCAATCGACGGAGGGCCTCGCGTCCGAAGTCGTTAATTTTGATGAATCTGGATAACTTTTGCCGATCGCACGGTCCAGCACCGGCGACGTATCTTTCAAATGTCTGCCTTATCAACTTTCGATGGTAGTTTCTGCGACTTTTTCTATATTGGACGAAACATAGTAATATTTTATTTAATAATAAGTCTCTATCTAGGACGTCCACGTGGCAGCTTTATTGCGAAGAAAATGCATTTTTTTACAATAGATGTCGCTAGGTGCGCTTGAATGTGATTCATGTAAGTTGATTTCTTTACAATAGATGTCGCTAAGTGCGCTTAAACGTGATTCATGTAAGTTGATTTTTCTGAGAGATAAACTTTTTTTAATGTAATATAAATTGTCATATTTGTGTACGATAGTGCAATAAATAAATATTGTATTCTACCATATACATGATAGTACTTTTATACTGATAATTAAATCAAATCGTGCAAAATTATTCCCTAACCATTCCAAAATATCAAAAATGCACAACGTTAATATTTAAGTTTTCACTTCTGCCGGCACTCGCGGAGTGCAACCCGACATTTTTTTCTTCTGTAGAATCTTATGAAAACTAGTTATTTATATCGTATATTTGCTGTCCGATATAATCTTTAGCAGGTTCCTAAGCTCATTACTGTACGTGTTTGACGTCCTTCGTCATGGAGTGGTATATGTACAGGACCCCTGTTTAATAGGTATCGTCTACAAAGAAGTCCCAGGGTCCAAGTCTGAATCCTGTGGCGACAAATGTTTGTACGATGAAGTGTGACGGTAAATAATGATGATATATTCATCTGTATCTGTGTGTGTGTTTGTGTGTTTCACTCACCAGCAGCCAACGGGTGTTCGGAACTGAGCTCTGCGGCCAATATATACGCCAATACGCGCGGCAAACTACCCGCAGTATTGGTCAACAAGGACACCTGAGCCACTGCAGCTCGCCCTTGCGTTATTGTGCCCGTCTTGTCGAATATCACTGTCTTCACCTGCGTTATACAACAGACAATATATGGCAAATATATACGCCAATACACGCAGCAAACCACCCGCAGTGTTGGTCAACAAGGACATTGCGTTATTGTGTTTGTGGCATGATGGATAATGAATGGCGTTAATACCAGGGTGACAAAGTTTAGCAGGAGGTGACATTAATAGAATGATAATGAGTTTAGTACCAGGAAGACATAGTCTTGCAGGAGGTGACATTAAATGATATCATGATGAGTTAGTACCAGGAAGAAAGTCTAGCAGGAGGTGACATTAATAGAATGATGTCATGATGAGTTTAGTACCAGGAAGACATACATCCGGTTTCTGAAACGCATGTCAAATATTGAATTAGTTGACAGACTGTCATAATTAACTATTTGTTGAGCAACTGTGGGTTTCTGAAAAGATACTTACCGAAAAATTAACGAATCTACTGTTAAGGCAGGATTTATTTATTAGTCTGGCCACCCTAGCTAAAACCAGTCACTTTCATTCGATCATTCATGTTCTGTTTCTGTCTAACGCATAGCTTTGTCTCTATCTTTTGACAACTTATAAGTGACTTTTATTTAGAAGTCAGAAAAATAGAAGCGGTTGTGTGTACCGAAAACGTTGAAATTTATTTTCATTTGTAAAGTTTTTACATAATATGTCACGAAAAAACTATACGGAGCGAGAAAAGAGGGAGCTTTTAACAATAGTGGATAAGTAAGTACCTAATAGGTACAAATCAGTTGTTCAAATCAAGCTTTCTAATCTATACAAAGAAACCGATCTGCTTTTGGTATTTAAAATTTGTAAATATATTGATAATATATATTTCAATGTAGGTACAAAGCAATAATAGAAAATAAGTCTACCAATGCAGTGACGGTGGAAAAAAAACGTGACTTGGAAAAAAATTGAAGAATTTAGAAATAAAAATTAAAGAATTGGAATTTACTTCTAAAGCCAATAAAAAGTAAAATAATTATAGTGTAAATCTGATATAAACTACAATATAAAGATGTTTGTTTGTTTGTTTGAACGCGTTAACATCAGGAACTGCTGAACTGAATTGAAATATTCTTTTTACGTTGGGTTAGCCATAATTCTAGGAAGGCTTTAGTGTACAATAATTGTTCGTTTTAAGTTCCAGGTGTGTCAGTTTTCCCATTAGTTGATGGAAAACAGATTTTGAAATCCTGTAGCGATCCTTAAATTCTTCATCATTGTAATGAATTACAGGATTTATTCGTTTCCGGAACTGGCGAGTTGGTGCCAGATCTTCCTCGTCACTAGATAGGGATATATCGTCAACAGATAAATCTGACAACTTTTTTTACTACCACTACAACAATCCTCTGACCAAAATATGAGTAAAATTTCTTTTGACAGTCTGTTAATTGATCAATTTTCACCAATTACTTATTAAAACACAACAAAACGTTAACATGCAGTTAACATACAAAAAAGCTTTCCGGAAACCAAAAACTACGGCAATCGGCCATTAATTCGAGATTTGACATTTGCAACAACAAATCATTGACAAACTGTCACTTGGCTCATTGAGAAACCCAAAGTGCATTTAAATAGAGATTAACAACTTGTTACGTAATTTTTTCGATGACATGCGTTTCAGAAACCGGGTGATAGTCTTGCAGCAGGTGACATTAATAGGCTATAATAATGGCGAAGTACCAGGACGACAGCCTATCAGGAAGTGATATATATATACATAAGTACTAACTCTGTATAGAGGTAGTACCAGCCAGCCATGCCTAGGAGATGACATTTTATAGGCTGATAAACCAGGAAAACATGTTTTGCAGGAGGTGACATTAATAGGCTATAATAATGGCGAAATTACTAGCACGACATAGTCTATCAGGAGGTGACTTATGTATATGTATAGAGTCAGTACCAGGATGGCATAGCCTAGAAGGCGACATTAATAGGCTGATATGATGATGATGGTAATACCAGGAAGATATAGTCTTGCAGGAGGTGACATTAATAGATTCATATTTTGTATGTCAAAAGTACCAGGATTTCATAATCTCGCAGGAGCTTACCTTATGAGCGTTCTCCAAAGGTTCGGCCCCTTTGACCAGCAGCCCCCTCTCGGCCCCCACACCCGTGGCCACCATGACAGCGGTGGGCGTGGCCAAACCCAGGGCACACGGGCAAGCGATGGCCAGCACTGACAGCGCAAAGTGGAACCCCGTCTGTACTATCAGCTCCCAGTTCGAGAACGAGCCCAAGTACGCATCCTGCGTATTATATTCATGAATTAATAATAATAAATATTTGACAGGAGTCTGTCTTTCTCGTGTTTTATAAGGAATGAAAGGGACAGACTGATGACAATTTAACAAAAAGCAAACGCGAATAGCCAAATGAAGTGCCGGTAATGTACAAACATCTGTCCCACCTAGGGTTACCATCCGTCCGGATTTGTCCGGACATGTCCGGACTTTGTCCGGATTTTTTAAATTAGATGGAATATGATTAAAGCTACTTATTAAGTTATATCAAATAAGTCAATAATCTTTATTAAGTACTCATTAATATAAAACAAAATATAAATCATATTTAACAACCAACAACGAGACCCCCCTCTACTAAAATGTCCGGGCTTTTATCGAAATGTCCGGCTTTTTGTCAGGACTTTTCAAAATTTTAAGTAGTAACCCTAGTCCCCCCGGGATTCGAACCCGGAATATCTGAGCAGGCGACACCTTGAAAATCGGTGTACAGTATAGGTAGCTACTGTACACCGATTTTCATAATAATAGTTATAAAAATATACATTAACATTACATAATGGAAAAAAACATAAAAATGAAGAAAAGTAATCTGATATTTCAAGTACATATACGTACATGGTGTGTAAGTTTTTTAACAGATGGCGCTGTTCATACATCTGCATCGCGGTATGGTTTGGTGTAACGGCCTTGATATATACGTACAAAGTTTTGAACGAGTGGTGACCAAAAATTTATTATCTCGTATTTTTGATCACGTCAGTCTAGCTTGGCTTAAGATGGCGTGTAATTATAGTTATTTATGCAACTGTTGTACAAAGAGGAACTTTAAAATAAAGTATATAGCGTGCTTTTTCTCTTTCTCTCTAGTTTACATCTATCCGTTTTTTAAAATTTAAAATCGTCGCACTAAAATGTGACGCTCAAATCGTGACGCGGCCTTGAAGAGTTACCCTCATCGCGGGCAAAGAAGTTTTACTTCTAAAACAATTGTAACAATATCGACTCACCGGTGTGATGTTTTTGATAGTCTGTATGTTGATGGCCCCGCTTATGATCCAACATATAAGCGTCAAGAGTGAAAGAAACATCACCAGTGGTACAAAGTATCTGTGAACAAAGACAACGTATTTGAAAACTATCATCCTACTAATATCTTTCTTATTATAAAATGTTCATTTTGTGACTAAATCACTCTCTTATAATGTCTTGCTTATTATAAAATGTTAAGTTTGCGTCTCAATCACTATCTACTAACTCTTACTTACTATAAAATGTCAATTCAAACAAAATAAAATATTTCTTTCGCGTTCTCAAAAAACTCAACTAAACGCAGTAGAAGTCGTGGTCGTGGGTGGATCCTAGTGTAAAATAAATCGGCTTTGACCTTAATTTTTTTCTGCAATGGACATATACCTAGTAGATAAAAACGGTGATTTAAATAGATAGGATTATAGGTAAAAATCTGCTTTATATTTTTGATTATTTTCATGTAAAATTTTGTTTTTGTTAATTTTGGCTTTTTCCATATAGATTTCGAACGTCATGTACTAGGCTCGCATAACACCTGAACAGTTGTACTTAGTTTTAAAGTGAAAATCTGCTTTTAATTTTTGGCTTTTAGTAAAGATTTCGGGCGCTTAGTACCAGGCTCGCATGACATCTGAACAGTTATCTATGAACGGCTATAGTATAGGGAGTATCGTCCTATAAAGTTGAGTGTCTTCAGGCTCGCATAAAATCTGAACTTATCTTTAGTTTTAAAGTAAAAATCTGCATTTAATTTTGTCTTTTTATATATATACTAGCTGACCCAGCGAACTTCGTACCGCCTTAAAAAAATAGGGGTTGTCCAGCGGACAAAATTGTGAATCTAAACCATTCTCAGATCCCCTTGAACACACACAAAAAATTTCATCAAAATCGGTCCAGTCGTTTAAGAGAAGTTCAGTGACATACACACTCACAGAAGAATTATATATATAAATATATAAATATATATATATATATATATATATATATTTCGAGATCTAAGTACTAGGCTCGCATAATACCTGAACATTTCTGATTATATTATAGTGTCGACCAGCTGCTACACGGGCGCCTTGCTGCTCTGCGCGTACTATTTGGGCCAAAATACTCTCCTCGCAGGTGTGAGTCGAGAGGCCATACTAATAGTCCTATCGCTTATAGACTCATATAGACTCCCACGAGGTCTTGCTTAACTGTGGTTCTGTTCTACAATTACGATTTAGAGCCTAAGCTAAGCTAACAAGTAAGTAGTCTCTTACACTTTTCTACCCAAGCAAATAAGAGAGGGAACGCTCAATATATCATTATTCTAGTCTAGTCTATGGTATGGCTATATTTGTCATTTTTCAATGGAGTTCCATTGATAAAGGATTCGAGCTCCAAGGTTCACATAACACCTGAACAGAGTTGTACTTAGTTTTAAGGTGAAAAGCTTTTAATTTTTGGCTTTTTTAGTAAAGATTTCGGGAGCTAACTACCAGGCTCGCATGACACCTGAACAGTTATCCTTATGCTACATATATTCTCACCCGGCTATAGTGTCGGCCAGCCGCTGCACGGGCGCCTTGCTGCTCTGCGCGTCTTCCACAAGGCGCACTATTTGGGCCAAAGTGCTACTACTAGTCCTTATCACTAATACACTCATATAGACTCCCTACGAGGTCTTACAATTAACTGCGGCTCTTATCTAAAATTCCGGTTCACAGCTAACAAGTAAGTGGTCTCTCACACATTTCTACCCAGTTTTTAAAGCAAATTAGAGAGGGAACGCTCAATATATAATTATTCTAGTCTATGGGTAGTAAGTATGGCTATTATTATTTGTGATTTTTCAATGTATCTTATATAGGATTCGAGCTCCAAGTACCAGGCTCGCATAACATGTAAACAGTTATTTAAGGCAATAAATATTTGTGTTAAAGTAAAAAAAATGGGTGCGTGTACTTATGTAGGCGCGTGAGAAGTTATCCTTCTTTGGCATCGTTTAAAATTAGTTTTTATTTTGCATGCAAATAATTAATTACAATAAATTAATACAAAGTCTGGAAAAGGACACAGTCAATAAAGTTCAGTTTTAATTTGAAAAAATAAATAAATAATCAAAATATTCAATTAAATTCGCTACTGAATATAATTTATTAGAACAGATGTGATTTGCACTTGTATGAAACTCAAACACGTATTCCGAATATACAAACTAGAAACATGTGGATAAATATTATAAATATGAATACCTATAACTGTTACTTTATTACAAAAAATAAAGATGTGGTTTTTGGTTCAACTACACCAATGGTCAAGAGATGGCGCTGTAGTCTCCTGAATCGCGTTTTGGTTCCGTTGTTCCAGATTAATAAATACTTTTGATATTATAAATATGAATACCTATAACTTTTATTACAAAAAATAAAGATGTGGTTTTTGGTTCTACTACACCAATGGTCAAGAGATGGCGCTGTAGTCTCCTGAATCGCGCTTTGGTTCCGTTGTTCCAGATTAATAAATACTTTTGATAGGCCTTCACAATGCAGTCGTTAGCACCCACTAAATAGAGATTCTATTTCTATTTTGTTGGTAGATTTTCTTAATGTGCGGTAAACACAAAAGTAACGCATGAAGTTGGTCACTAAAGCGACCAACTTCATGCTGTTAAAATTTTGTGTTACAGTGATGCGCGCGCATCTTAAAATTTCACTCTCATCATTTTTTCATAACGCGCCTAAAGAAGTATAACTTCAAAAAACCGCTTTTTCATATACATTACGGGCGCTAAGTACCAGGCTCGCATGACATCTGAACAGTTATCCTTACGCTACATATATTCTCACCCGGCTATAGTGTCGGCCAGCCGCTGCACGGGCGCCTTGCTGCTCTGCGCGTCTTCCACAAGGCGCACTATTTGGGCCAAAGTGCTCGCCTCGCCAGTGTGAGTTGCTCGCATCAACAAAGCTCCGTGTTGGTTAATACTGCCGCCTATCACTAAAGAGTCTGTGAGCAAAAGAAAAGACAAATTTGGCTCATGATTCAGAAATGTTGTCCAAACCTATCGACCTATGCATAGAATAAAGTTACATATGAAAATGTTATCAAATTACTTTTAGGCGAAACGGACGCATATATTTTACTGGTAAAAACATTTATTCTAAAACTTATATTACTTCGAAGATAGCAATTGAATAAAGGTACATGTGATTTTTTTTCCAAAACGTAGAGATAGAGATAGATATAAAGTAGAGATTATGCAGAAGTAGATTTAGCCTATGGATAGGTCGATATAAGTATATGATAACATGCCAGTAATGTGATCTCTAAAGAATTAAAGAGAGAGTCTGTGGACGGAAAGGATCATGGCAAAGTTAAGACCATTAGTGAAGAGACACTTTCGTACCGTACTAACATGTCATTATAAACAAAAGAAATTGGCTCGCAAAACACAGATTCTACCAAAAAAAATAAGAAATAGTATGGATTGGAATTGCGCTTAAAACTGGTTCCACGCAAACTGCGATCAAATGGGCGGGGCGACCAAACTGCGATCGGCACGCCCATCATGGGATTGGTTGGGATTTCCATTAAACAGTATCTTACCCAGTGAATGGATAGCCGAATTCATATGCAGATATTGGATTTGTCAAAGAATTTGTCTTTGACTGTGTGCGTGTCGTGTTACTATTGAAGTTTAGTTGTATGAGTTTTTGGTTCATGTTTTAGCGGCCTTTGTTAGTGTAATGCTTTCATATCATTTTTAATTCGTTAGATGCTATTTTGAAATTAGACAATTCACTGATGTGGTTACACAGATGGTTACAAGTTACAAAATGCATAAAGTACGTAACATGAACCCTGTCAGGGTATCGCAATATAGTAGTGTCTTATAGATAAAAATTACAAGAGAATTTAATTAATAAACAATTATCTATATGAAGAACCTAATTTGTATTAAACAACTTTATTTCTCAAATCTATATATATAAAACTTAAAGGTGACTGACTGACATAGTGATCTATCAACGCACAACCCAAACCACTGGACGGATCGGGCTGAAATTTGGCATGCAGGTAGATGTTATGACGTAGGCATCCGCTAAGAAAGGATTTTGATCAATTCTACCCCCAAGGGGATAAAATAGGAAATGAAAGTTTGTATGAAACTTTGTCAATTTTAAACCGATCGGGCTGAGACTTTGCATGCACTTATAAGAAGAATCATAGATGAATGTCATTGTGTATAATACAAGCCTGAGAACAAAAACTGTAGTCTACACTTCAGCTCTAAACCGTAGCGAAGCGAGGGCGGGCCACTAGTCATGCATAAATGTCATCTGATTTCATTAATTTTATAATATAACTTACTCAATTGCTCTCATTTACAGTAGTAGTTTTATTTAGTGCTTTAATTTTGTAATTATAATTATGGAAATATATTTATAAAATTAAATTAGTCAATAAATATAATTAATAAATATGTCAATAAAAATAAAATAATATATCAATAAACATGATAATAAAAATCTAGGTTTGTATTTTAAAGATCGCCTCATTAATATTATTTTATTGCAAAGTATTCATTTATAGTGTAAAAATATTTATATTTTCAATGAAACCTATTTCAAATTCAAATTCAAAATCGTTTATTTAGTCTAGGTCGTTACAAGGACTTGTGAATATCGAAAAGCTACGCCATCGGTTCGCAAATCTACGGCGGGAGACCTTGTACTGAGAAGAACCGGCAAGAAACTCAGCAAGGGCTGTTTTTTTCTCCCTGTGTTATATATACAGAGTCGCCAAATTGAAAAATGACTTCAATATGAGATAACTCATAAAGTCACTTTCCATTAATCTATATCTCATTTCCATTATCAAAACTTACCTATATTCTTGGCCACAGGCATCGATTCGCCTGTGATTAGAGATTCATCGCAAGTGCTCTGTCCAGATATCACTTTTCCATCCACTGGTATTTTGGCGCCGGGTACGACCTGATGGGAAAATATAACAATTAGGTACCTAATGTTGTCAAGTCAAATCGATGAGAGACTTTTTCGCTATTCCATGGGTAAATTTTAGAGAAAATATCTATAGTCTATTCACTTTGGCGTGAGACAAAATGTAAACAAAGAATCTGAGTTTTTAAAACTTTTACAATGATTACTTATAATTTATGATCATCATATCAGCCGTACGACGCCCACTGTTGGACATAATTTATGATACCTATAGTTTATTAACAACTTTAAAATATAACAAGGAAATAACACGCGTCAACAGCTTGAGCAGGAGAGTAAATATGGCTAACGTAAACCAACCGATTACAAAACACAACACTTCAACGTAAAATACTTATATCATGTCTACTCTTAAATTTTGTCGTATTATAATACGACTTAAGTTCGGTAATGATTGTGTTTTTAGGTCTTTTTCCATGTCAACTTGAGTTGTTAAAATACTTTTATAAGCAAAATAAAAATAAATACGAATTTATAATGAGTATGTACGTTAAATATTTTATTTTCTTATTTATATGTATGTACTAGCTTTTAAAATAATTAACTTAATGTTTCGCTGCATTTCCTATGTAAATGGTATTTAATCTTTACTTTTGTCAAACGTGACCTTAAAAAGTATCCTTTTTATCGTTTGTTTACATTTTGTCTCACGCCAATGTGAATAGACTATAACAAAATCGACGAAATATGACAGTCGACGTCACAATGTAATGTCTCTTTAGCCGGAAATATACTAGCGTGTGACGTCATTTAGGCATAGCCAATCCCAGGCGTTTTCTGTCACGTGACGATGGAGTAAAAAATCATTTCTATATAATGATTTTATAGAAAAGTGATTAATTATTTGTTCTTTCAGTAAAATAGTATTTCAATAGTAAAATCGCTGCTGATATTCATATTAAACACACATGCCAACAATAGGATATTTGACATGTTTTAGAAAACGATCTCACGTTATTAACTTATGTTTGTGGAGTTCGTAAAAGGTGGATATTCATCATTCTATTGTGTATTTCAGTAAAAATAACCAAATCAAAAACTCCATTTCCAAGTTGCCGCGAAAACGTTCTAGTGTGTGCCGTCACACGACTGTTATTAAAACGTCAAACGATACAATGTAATGTCACTTTAACCGGAAGTTTACTTGCGTGTGACGTCATTTTAGGCTCCGCCAATCCCAAACGTTTTGAGTCACGTGACAATAGACAAGAAAACTATTATCTTTTTCGTGGGTTTTTAGTGAAATTATGAATATTTTTTTTTGTCTAAATAGTAAAAACCCCTGCCAATATTCATTCTAAACACAGATGCTAACAACTGGCACTTTATTTTTAATACTGTCGAATACCCTAGTGGTAGTACATTATTTTTTGTACTGTCAATTAGCCTATTGGTGTGAGTGTTGGGAATATTATGTTATTATTATTTATCAACTTTATAATGAGAGCCACTCACCTTAAGCACATCCCCCCTCTGCACCAAGTCTACGGGTATGCTCTTCTCGCTGGTCACGTGGCCATCTTCGTTCATCATCACCAATATTGCTTCAGTAGCTTTCAATGATAGCAGCTTGGAAAGAGCTTCGGATGTTTTGCCCTGAATTGGGGAAATTGAAATAAATACCAGAAAAAATAAAGCAAACTTCTTAAAGGACGATTGACTTTGGGGGTAAGCTGCCGAATGTGTTACGCGTTACGAAAAGTGTGTTCGGGCGAGGCGAACGGGAGTTGAGTGGGGGATATAAGCAAACTTCTTTACGCACACTTGACCTGGGGGATAAGCTGGCGAATGCGATACGCGTTACGAAAAGTGTGTTCGGGCGAGCGCGTTCGGCTGCGATCGTTGAAGTTAAGCAACTTTCACAGTGGTCGGTCATTGGATGGGTGACCGCTATCTCTCGCTCCTCCGTGCTTCGGGGGGCACGTTGGTCCCGGCTGCATCTGCAGTCATTAGCACCCACCAATCCGCTCTGCCTGGCCTGGTGGGTCACGGCTCAATCTCCCTATATCGTCCATAGGGAAGGCTTGTGCCCCACCACTGGTGACATTAATAGGCTGATAGTGACTCACCTTGGCTATATGCTCCAGCCACCTCCCTAACGATACGAAGACCAACAGCATGGGTGGAGTGTCGAAGAAAGTCATGGGGCTGGCGTCTTGTTTCATCGCCATTGCTGCTATAACGACAGCCAGTGAATACGCGTAACTAAAGATATAACAGAAAAAACGATCATTAATACATCATTTTGCGGTATTAGGGTTCCGTACCTCAAAAGGAAAAAACGGTACCCTTATAGGATCACTTTGTTGTCCGTCCGTCCGTCCGTTTGTCAAGACCATTTTTCTTAGGAACGCGTGGAGGTATCAAACTGAAATTCATATCTAATACTCATGTCTACTGTCCTTAGAAGCTATGAAAAAATCAAACTTCTAAGCCAAAGCAATCAAAAAATACAGCCGTTTATGCCGCAAAAATCCGCAAATTTCCGAAACTCGCACGCGAATCAAAACCTACAGGGTACTGTTCCCGTGAACTTAGAATCTTGAAATTTGGTACGAAGTAAAGTTTTATAATACAGTACCCTTAGCACGTACCAAAATCGAATTCGTAACGTTAGCGAGTTCGAAACGTCATTGTAAAATGTGTACTAATTTTTAGTTCTCGTTATGTACTTTGTGCCGCTGCTGTTCAAGTTTCCATTCAAAATTTGACATTGAAATTTCGGTTTGCAAACTATTCGAATTCGATAAAGGAAAAATTGCGAGAACCGTAAATTTTTAGTTACATCATATAATAAAAAATATTTTTGAAAATTCAAGTTTGAACTTTTTTTCCTGCTGTAAAGAAAAACTGACAAAAAAAACTTCACAGCGTTTTTAAATAATTATGTAACAATATTTACAAAGTATTATATTGTTACGGTGTCCATGTCAATACAAAATCATATCATCTTCATAATAATTGCACTAATATTATTGCACTAATATTATAAAGGCCAAAGTTTGTGAGTGTGTGAGTGTGTATGTTTGTTACTTCTGCGTGTCTAAACGGCTGGAGTGATTTTAATAAAATTTGGTATGGAGTTAGCTGACACCCTGGATTAACACATAGGCTACGTTTCATTTATAATTATTTTTCGTTTTTTTTTTCATTTATTTAGGACAAAAAACAGTCTTTCAATAGCTGTTTCTTATAGATACTTAAAATACATTGCTGATTGTGACACCAACAACAATGTCCACAAATTTAAGCATAAAAAAGTCGTTAATGAGAGCTGACATTGAGTTTTAGTTTAAAAAGCAATTTATTGCGGGAGAATATCCCTAATAAAGCGCGGGTAACACCGCGGGGCACAGGTAGTTATAGATAAACCTCCCTTTTTCTAGAAGAAAATCTAATAATGAAATACTTATACCATACAGCGAAATCTGCGCGCGCTCAACACGCTGTCTCTTCACATTGACTTGTTTCAATGCACATTGAATGAATTCACACGGACCGCTTATTGTATACTTTACAGTGCTTCCTAATATGCGCTCTAAGCGTATTGCAATAAAGTTCATCTTGTCTCTACCCTGTACTCAGCATTTACTCTGGTGTCTCGTAAAACGAGAATAAATTAAAAAAATTACTGATCATCTTAAAATCATATTAAAATCATCTGTCTTGATAAAAGTAGTGATATAGTTATATAAATATCGACACTTTTTGCTGTGCCACCTCTTTCCATACAACCGATTACCTCTTAACTGAGAATCACCCGTATACTACCATAAAAATGTTTATTTTATGACTGATTTCGTTTTCGTGTTTTTTTATTTTTTAGTTTTGTATAATAATTGGTTGTATTGTAACTGCTCTATTGTAGTAGGTTATACATAGATGTAAGTGATTATTAAATAAATAAATAAAAGTATACTATGTCGTTCTCACCTTATAGTAGTTGTTAGTGATATAAGTACATCCATGTTGGAAGTGCCATGACGTAGAGCTTTGTAAGCCTGCTTGTAGAAATGCCAACCACCGACGAACTATCAAACAATCGTAAATGAATACATTATTAGTACATAAATAATATTAAATAACTATTATCAACACACACCAATAAAATTGTGGGTTACCTACAATGCGAAGAAATGGCGCTGCCTTGCAGCTTAAAAAAGGCTAGAAAGATTTCGACACGGCTACAGAGCCGCAGTAGCATAATTGGTCAGGTGCATTCGCCCGGATTGCGAAGGGTGCGGGTTCGAGTCCCGTCTGCTGCCTGGTCCGCGTGGATTTTTATCTAGTTATATTTTCTTTTAATTCAAGGTTTTTTTTTTATACCACTAAGGTAGCAAACAAGCATGCGGCCCGCCTGATGGTAAGCGGTTACCGCAGCCTATAGACATTTGCAACACCAGAGGTGTTACTTCCGCGTTGCCGACCCTGCAAAAACCTTTTTATACCTTTCTTGAAGAACCCCATACTGTAGTCTCTAGGGAACACCGATACAGGAAGCTCGTTCCACAACCTCAGCGTGCGTGGGAGAAAGTGCCTCTGAAAGCGCACTGTACGCGACCAGTGTGGTTCCAATGTATGTGGATGAACTCCCTGCCGATGACGAGCGGTGCGATGGTAAAATGACGCCGTCGGCATCATGTCAAACAATTCTTCTGAACACATCCCATTGTACAAGCGGTAGAACACACATAAAGATGCAAAGTCTCTTCTAAGACTTAAGGGTTTTATACCGCTTGTAAGCTTGGGATCATCAATAATCCTCGCAGCGCGTCTTTGAACCGAATCAAAAGGTGCAAGTTGGTATTCGGGTGCTCCGGCCCAAAGGTGGCAGCAGTACTCCATGTGAGGACGAATCTGTGACTTATATAGCAACAGTCTATACTGTGCAGTGAAGTACTGATTTCCCCTGTTGAGGACGCCGAGCTTTTTAGATGCCAACTTGACCTTATCCTCTAAGTGAGTTCGGAACTGCACGTCACTGGAGATGTCGACACCAAGGATCCCAATGCTTTTAGTAATATTAAGAGATGTGTTCAGAAATTTAGGGACTACAGTAAAAGGGGTTTTCTTAGCGGTGAACGCGCAAACTTGTGTCTTCAAAGGGTTAAATTGAACCAGGTTACTATCACCCCACTCGGAGACTCTGGTCAAAATGCTCTCGACTTCAGACACAAGTATTTCACGACTTTCTTCCACCTTGGAACGAGGGATATTAGCGCGGCCGGAATAGCAGGTGTCCCCAGTACTGTCATCTGCATAACAATGAACACCGTCAATTGACAGCATATCATTGATATGCAGTAGAAATAAAGTAGGGGACAACACCGAGCCTTGCGGAACGCCAGCATTAATTTCCATGCTATTGGAGCAACTACCATCAACTACGGCTTTTATGCGTCGGTTGGAAAGAAAGCTAGCAACCCATTCGCATAGACCCTCGGGCAGTCCGTATGAAGGTAACTTCGATAGAAGACTACGATGCCAGACCCGGTCGAACGCCTTCGCTATATCAAGACTTACAGCCAGTGCCTCACCTTGACTCTCAACGGCTTCAGCCCATCGGTGCGTTAGATACACTAGAAGGTCACCAGTTGAGCGACCGTGACGGAAACCGTATTGGCGGTCACTGATAAGTTCGTGCTCTTCTAGGTATCTAAGGAGCTGTGAATTAATCACTCGCTCCATAACCTTGGAGAGAAGGGAGGTGATAGCTATTGGCCTGTAATTCGACGGGTCGGATCTGTCGCCCTTTTTTGGCACAGGGTGCACATGGGCCATCTTCCACTTGGAACATTCCTAGAGGCGTAAGAAATCGCGAAAAGGCGCGTTAATACTGGACACAACTCAGGGGCACACCACTTGAGCACCACCGCAGGAATGCCGTCTGGTCCACTCGACTTCTGAATATCAAGAGAGAGTAATTCCCGCCGGACTCCACGTTGAGTAATAGTAATATCCGGCATGGAATAACCACACCACGGGATATTAGGTGGTCCGGCGCCTCCGTCATTCATTGTCGAGTTTGAGGCAAAGAGATTACCCAATAGATCGGCTTTCTCCTTTGCGCTGTGGACCAGGTTACCATCAGACCCACGGAGGGGTGGTAATGACGACTGACAAAAATTCCCTTCTGCAGCTTTTGCAAGCGACCAGAATGCTCGACTTCCAGCAGGATGTTTAGCGAGCCGCTCGCCAACTCCGCTAACAAAATCGAATTTTGCTTTGGCAATCGCTCGTTTACTGGATCTTGAAACAGCATTAAATTTCCGTTTTACATCAGAGATGTTGTTATCCTTGTTGGTACGAGCCGTAGTCCAAGCCTCATACGCAGTCTGCTTAGCCAGAAAAGTTTCTCTGCAAGACAGATTAAACCACGGCCGTTTCTTTGTCCCCTGCGCAACTAGTGGGTTTGGTATGAAACATTCCATACCAGCTAGAATCGCCTCAGTCACGGCAGCAGCGCAGGGTTCAGGATCATCTGATGTGAAACAGAGCTGTCTCCATGGGTACGATGCGTAAAATTCACGCAGTCCATCCCAGTCTGCTGATTTATAGTGCCAGACGCGTCGCCGTCCAGTTTCACGGAGTGATGTTTTCTGCGTACATGGCACTTGGGTCCGGATAAGACAGTGGTCTGATGAGCCGCGAGGCGCATCCACTGAAATACAATAGCCATCCGGATGTGCAGTCAGCAGTAGATCCAGTAAAGAGCTCGTATGGTCCTCTATGTCCGGTATTCTCGTAGGAGAATGTACCAGCTGAGAGAGTCCATAGGCCAAAGCAAAATTATGAGCAGATCTACCCGCAAAGTCAATGGTCTTAGAGCTAAGCCAGTCACTGTGATGGGCATTGAAATCGCCCAAAATCACTAACTCCGCAGATGGGTACTGCTCAAGAGCCCTGTCTGTCGCCATTCGCAGGTGGTCAAACATGCGTGTTGCGTCCATGTCACCGCTGTGAGACCTGTAGAGGCAAGCGTAGATTCGGATGTGGCCGTCGTAATCCACACGTACCAATAAGATTGATAGGTCTCCGTCTTCAAGGCCATTAAGGCGGCGACAACAAATATCATCCCGGACATACATACAAACTCCGGCACGCCGTACAAAATTATGCTCGAATTTGTAACCGGGGTAGTGTAAGTAGGATGTGTCGGTCGGGCTGGATATTTGTGTCTCCGTAAGGAATAACAGGGCCGGCTGCGCAGATTCCAGATGCTGATGGACCGCGTTGATGTTGGAACGAAGTCCTCTGATGTTGCAAAAGTCCACTTTAAATGTGGAAGAGGATGCCGCTGAGTATCACTTATTCCTTTTTGTTCTGGCCATAATTATAAGAAAAGTGTGAAAGGTAGAAAGAAATCACCAAGCCATCAACATAAGAGACAATTGTGTGTTACTTCGCAAGAGAGTATATATTATAATTATGTGTTTGTTTTTCAGGTTGCAGGTTTGGTGTGCTGCGATTTGATACAGCAAAACCTTTGGTGTTCATGATGTTTAATTCGTGTTTCACTGTGGGTATGTATTTTTGATTATATATTTGATATTATATGATATTATATATATGTTCATATGTATAATGTTTATATATATATATATATATACAATATTAATTACTAATAAAATATGTTATTTTATATATTTCTACCCAGCCAAGTATGGCTATGTTCCATTGAACTGCTTTAGTGTCCCAAATACTCCCTTAATGAATTCGAGCATTGCTACTCGGGTTTTTTCGTTTGAGGCTGTTTCAATCATATTGCGTGGGTTGATTTTATGAAAATCGCAGCATGAAAGATATTCGTGTCTATTCGCAAGAGAGTAAGACAAGTTATGTGGAAAGCTGGCACGGCGGGCGGAAGGGCCCCCGGTCCACACCTGTTACACTCCGGTCTCCTCCTCCGGCACGACTACTGCTTCAGGGACTTTACACAAACTGGCGGTTCAGCCTCCCAGGGCGGCAGGCGGAGATTACGTGATCCCTGGGTTCGGGAACCTGGGGGCCAATCGCCTAACTGGATTGCTTTGGAAAACGCTATCGCTTACGATTTCATTTTGTTATTTCTAGCCGCCAGAGGTTTTCAAATGCCTCGCGCTCTTTTTTTTTCTTTTGCATTGGTAATAACAATGTTAAAGAAAATGAGCGTGAGGTATTTGAAAACCTTCGGCGGTTAGAAATAACAAAATGAAATCGTAAGCGATAGCGTTTTCCAAAGCAATCTGGTTAGGCGATTGGCCCACCGTTCAGCTTGCGGGCGGCCAGCGGTCAGCCGTTTCACCGGGTCTCCCTGACCGCCGTGCCAATACGCCACGCTTGTTCCACTCAAAAGCGATTTGAGATTTCACGGGTCTCTCTGTTGACGGCTCAGCGACTCCTTTGAAGAGCTCCGGTAACCAGGCTCACCTGCAGGAACACATCACGAGGTGATATTTGGCTGCAGACTTCTGCCAGGTGGAGGTGTTTCGCCAGTCGGGCAGCTCAGTTTGGAGTAGTAGGTTATGCTTAATTTGAACGATGAACTATCTTATTGAAGCTTTCTTTGAGTAGGCTGAGAAAATCTACACCTCCATCTATATTTCGACGACGAATATTATTATAATTAAAAACGAACCAGACACATAGTAAGAAAAGTGCAAAGATTTGATCGAAATTTAATTTTTCGTTCAATAGGGATGATGACGGGGTACAGTAAACGAAATTCTATTTAGTCCGTCAGTTAGATGATCAAAAAATAATGGATACTTATTTTTTCTTTTATGCAATCAACCAAAAAATGACAAAGTTATAGCGCATCAAAGTTTGGGGCTCGTGACGTCACTTTTGAGTGAATTTTCACTTATAAGTGCACTCAAACGTGACGTCATGCGACTTTTCAAATCAATATATCTCTGCACTGTTTATATTATGTGAAAAAAGAAAAAATACGTGTCCCAATACTTTTTGATAATCTACCTGATAAACTAAGAAAAAAAAAATGGGTGCGTGTACTTATGTAGGCGCGTGAGAAGTTATCCTTCTTTGGCATCGTTTAAAATTAGTTTTTAATTGCATGCAAATACATAATTAATTACAATAAATTAATAAAAAGTCTGGAAAAGGAGACAGTCAATAAAGTTCAGTTTTAATTTGAAAAAATAAATAAATAATCAAAATATTCAATTAAAATCGCTACTGAATATAATTTATTAGAACATATGTGATTTGCAATTGTATGAAACTCAAACACGTATTCCGAATATACAAACTAGAAACATGTGGATAAATATTATAAATATGAATACCTATAACTGTTACTTTATTACAAAAAATAAAGATGTGGTTTTTGGTTCTACTACACCAACGGTCAAGAGATGGCGCTGTAGTCTCCTGAATCGCGCTTTGGTTCCGTTGTTCCAGATTAATAAATACTTTTGATAGGCCTTCACAATGCAGTCGTTAGCACCCACTTAATAGAGATTCTATTTCTATTTTGTTGGTAGATTTTCTTAATGTGCGGTAAACACAAAGGTAACGCATGAAGTTGGTCGCTAAAGCGACCAACTTCATGCTGTTAAAATTTTGTTTTACAGTGATGCGCGCGCATCTTAAAATTTCACTCTCATCATTTTTTCATAACGCGCCTAAAGAAGTATAACTTCAAAAAAATAGTCATCATCCCTATTAAAGTAGGCCTCCAGTGCATGCTTACATGAATAAAGGGGTGCTCCAATCACTTTTTTGTATTAGTTGTGTATTTGTATTAAGCAAATTTACTGAATAACTATTTTGATAACTATTCTACGTGGAATTTTTGTAGTACAAAAAAATCTGTAGATTTAAACAACTAGCCAACGATACTATATACCCTTGATACAACAACACGAACAAAATAGTGTCCGAAACCTGCCCAAACGGTACATTGGACGATCCACGGAGCTTCGTAAGATGATCGCATAGTCAAAAACAATATAAGGCATCATTTAAACATTGAAAGTCACCTTTAATGCATACTATATAAGGTCTTAATTAAAACGCATGCGTCAAAGAGGCATGACAGTTGGAAATGCAAGCTCGTAAAATTTATTAACTTATTGCTATATGCGGAAAAATATAGAGTTTATTTCTGAATGCGCTGTTAGCAATATAGCAGGTACGGACCGCGAGGAAAAGAGACGGCTATATAACCGACCATGCATTTGAATATCAATATTTTTTCTATTAAATCATATTATATATAGTAAGTATTAAAACAACATTTTGCTTCAAATGCGTTAAATTAACAAACATTAGACATACCTGTCGAAAAATCTTCAGTTTACGTACTATATAATGCGATTCAAATAAGAATAGGAAAGCCAATGACCTCTAAATGTCAAATGTCGCTTGAAAAGTACGGTTTGCAAAAAAATCTTGGAACCCTTTTTTAGCACTCCGCTTATTCAAGAATAAAAACCAAACATTTGTAAACAAGCAATAACAAATATTGATAATTAATATTGGTTGATATCTTTTTTCACTTATTGAGCTTTGGCCATGAATGGTTGATAACCTAAATCGCCAACCAAACGTCACTTGTCATAGTGTTAATAAATAAATATTATTAAAAATCGGTGTTTTTTTTTTCTCAATCTTTGTAATTATAAATGTTATTAAAATAATCTGATGCTTTTTCTCGTTTTTAATCTTAGTAAATTTTATTAAATGAAACCTTTTTTTTTTTGCTCACTCTACCTATTTGGTTTGAAATGACAGCTATGACATCACAATATGGTGCCCAGTCGGTCCTATTCTTAGTTGAATCGCATTATAAGTTTCGCATGTTTTTCACGGAGCTCTGCAGCATGTTGACTTTTGAACCAAGAAGTGCTTGAGTCGTGTTCAAGCACTTCTTGATTGGGACACATTTTGAGCGCTCGTGGTGTATCTAGGATATTTAATATCGTCGCAACTAGCGGTTAAATGCTTAAAAAATAACTAACAATTTTAATCTAAAGAAAAGTTTACTAGAAAAAAATCCACGCGGACCAGGCAGCGGATGGGACTCGAACCCGCACCTTTCGCAATCCGGGCGAATGCACTGACCATTATGCTACCACGGCCCTATTCGCCGCGTCGAATTTTTCCTAGCCTTAAACTGCAAGGCAGCGCCATCTCTTCGCATTGTAGGTATCTATGAAATTCACGTGTTTTTTATTTTATTTAATTTAATAATGTCTTTATTTATAATTAATTTAATTTTATATTTCTAATTTGATTAATCAATTGTGCATGTCTTAATCTCATTAAAATTGTTATTAATGAATTCTATGTTAATGTAATTATTATTATTTTTAATTTTTAATGTATGGTTGCTGTGTACTTGTATAAACATGCTGTTTGCACATGCTAGTGGAGTTCAGTATTTTTTTTTATCAATTGTTTTTCTATGTGTCATTTACCATTTAGCTTGCTGTAACTCTGTTTTGTGCAATAAATAAATAAATAAAATAAAAACCCACAATGTCAAATGAATACTTTTTCAAGTATTAAACATTTGAAAGAAGAAATAGCAATTATAGTTATGTTTTTATTTATTTTTAAGCATTTAACTGCTAGATGTTTAAATCTAAAGAAAAGTTTACTAGAAAAAAAATCCACTTTTCTTTAGTTTTAAACATCTAGCAGTTAAATGCTTAAAAAATAAAAACATAAACTAACAATTTTGAATTTGTATTTATCATTATATTCCTACGAAAACTCACCTGTACCGGCGTTGCTAGCAAAAACATCACCAAGTTTTCAAGACTTAGTCCAGGCATCACATTGTAGGCATGATGGTGGGAGTGATCATGGGCCATTCCCCACATGAAGTAGGCCATCGCGATCATGCATGGGCCACCGAATATTAACGATATAAGGAAGGCTGTACGCCATTTTCGGATCTCTTCCCTGACGAGAGAAACAAAATATAAATTTAACATTACTTAAATAAACATAATAATTAATTATGAATTAACTAGTTTTAAGTTTTTTACAGGTTAATGCACGAAACTTTATTTATTTATTGATGGTATTTCGAAGGTAGCTCGACAAAATTAAATAAAATTTGATTGAAACGTCAATAAATAAATAAAGTTTCGTGCATTAACCCGTAAAAAAAACTAGTTTTATTTAATGAGTGATGTGCGTGAAAGCCTAAGAAACAACGTATGTTAACATTACTTAATTTAACATTATAATTACTTATGAATGAATGAAAAGCACGAGTTGTTTAACTTATTTATTTTATACATATTTAGAGAGAGAGAGAGAGAGAATGAGAAAAACTATTTAATAAAAATATAGATTTTCTTTTATTTATCAATTTGAATAAAAATTAATCCCTATTTCCTTTGGTCACGCCTTAGCTTGAAAGTCGACTTAATCAATGTAAGGGGGGGGGGGGGGGGGGTTCACCAGTTCACTGTGGGAAAATATATTATTCCCATGGGAATAATCTATGAAAATCAATTTTTCCTAACACTTATATTACAAAGGCGAAAGTTTGTGAGTGTGTTTGTTTCTTCTTCACGTGTAAACGGCTGGAGCGATTTTAATAAAATTTGGTAAGGAGTTATCTGACAACCTGGAATAACGCAAAAGCTGCGTTTTACTGCGGGAAAATATATTATTCCCATGGGAGAATCGATGAAAATTAATTTTCCCTGATAAACTGCGGGTAACACCGTGGGGCACAGCTAGTAAAATTATAAGAACAAAGGCTGGTGATTATGACAGATTGAATATTCTTTTTATATCAGCATTTAGCTTATTATATCAGCATTAAACATGAACTTTACTAGCTTATAGGGTACAAGTAATTTTAAATAAAGTACTTTATTAACTAAATTAAGTAATAAATTCATACATAGACAATAAAATTTAAAAAATCGAACAATGAAATAACCGAACGCTCAATAAGTCTTTCGAAGGTAGCTCGACAAAATTAAATAAAATTTGATTCTGACGACGTAGCCTGTAAAGGCTACGAAACGTCAATAAATAAATAAAGTTTCGTGCATTAACCCGTAATAAACTGGTTTTATTTAATGAGTGATGTGCGTGAAAACCTAAGAAACAAATACAAGTAATTGTCTAAACCTGAGGATTGAGCCACTCTGTATACTGAAATACAGGATGAAAATCCTAGTTCGGCAGCAGATGCTGAAGATTGTGTTTTATATTCTTAAGCTCATATATGGTGTCTATAGTTTATAAGACGCAATGTTACTTATATATGCTGGACTAAATAAAGATTATTATTATTAGAGATGGACCAACTAGCCGCCGACCGAGTCGTGAAAGACGACTATTCGGCATCGTTGACAGTCGGCGATTAGTCAGCGACTATTCGGCAAAACATGCCGATTATAATCGGCACATAACAATGACTTAAAACTCAAAATTTATGCTTGTTTTGAATATTTAAACAGTACCTCGAGTATGTATTTAAAGTTACCTACAGTCTTAAATTATTAAAAAAAAAACTAGCAAACCAGTGAACCAAATGTTCACCAAAACCTGATTTAAAAAAAATGTATTTAATTAATTGAGAACTTCGGGGATTTTATGTGTTTTCGTTTGAAATTCGTGATTTCTCGAAAACCGGAAGGTGCTACGTTACTCAAATCCGGTTTGTAGTCTTATCAGACTATTCTTAACTTATAACTTAAATATTCTCTTTATCTATCTCTTACGGTTTGGCCGCTGAAACAGCACCACAGACAGACGGACGGACGGACTTGTCTAATAGATAAGAGATAAGGTAACATAATAAGAATAAGAAACTTAAGAATACGTCAGTAATTCAGATAACACAATGAATATCGCACATAACAAAATGGCAATAAGTATGAGTATGAGAAGTAAGTACGTATTAATTGAGTAAATATAAAACATCTAAAGTGCTATCGAGTCTTAAAGAAGTCCATAGGTAATTTCTTTTTTCCTTAGAGGCAAATTGTGATGTTGGAACATGAATATTTCGGCTCCATTTGGGAGACTCGTGTCGTGCGTGAGCAAGCCGAGTCATCATCATCATCATCATCAGCCTATTAATGTCCCCACTGCTGGGGCACAGGCCTTCCCTATGGATGGAATAGGGAGATTGGGTCATGACCCACCACGCGGGCCCAGTGCGGATTGGCGGGTGCTAACGACTGCAGATGCAGCCGGGACCAACGGCTTAACGTGCCTTCCGAAGCACGGAGGACTGAGAGATAGTAAATTTTTGGTCACCCATCCAATGACCGACCTCTGCGAAAGTTGCTTAACTTCTACGACCGCAGCCGAACGCGATAACCACTTGCGCCATCGAGCTCCTCAAGCCGCCGCCGCAAGCCGAGTAGTGACGAAATATTCCGAACACCTTCCTAAGATAGGTATTAGAATGATCGGCATTGCAGAATAGTCGGCAATTCGAAAACCGATTAGTCAACTAGTCGGTTAGTCGGCAAATACTATAGTCGGTCCATGTATACGAGCAGACGGCTCACCTGATGGTAAGTGATCACCGTCGCCCATGGACACTTGCAACACCAGGAGTATCACAAATGCGATGCCGGCCTTTAAGGAAGGAGTACGCTCTTTTTTTAAAGGCTTTTGGGTCGTATTGGTCCGGAAACACTGCTGGCGACAATATATTCCACAGTTATTATTAATATCAACTTACTTGTGTTCGAGATAGTTGGCTGTCCCTTTGTTCTGCGGTCCTAGGACGGTAGCTTCGAAACCCAGAGCGGTGATCGCCTCGCAAATGGTACGGGGGCCTATCTGTTCCACGTTGTATTTAATTTTACCCCTAAAAATATGATATTATTATTTTT
Source organism: Chilo suppressalis (assembly GCA_902850365.2). Taxonomy (NCBI): domain Eukaryota; kingdom Metazoa; phylum Arthropoda; class Insecta; order Lepidoptera; family Crambidae; genus Chilo; species Chilo suppressalis. The sequence continues at coordinate 1,268,554 of OU963922.1, forward strand.
TATATACAGAGTGTAAAAAAAACCTATGATAAATACTAAAACTACGCATAATTTACACCCAAACAAGTTATATTACAAAATATTGTAAGTGGGAATAATTTGTATTTTTAAGTTAAAAAATCCAATTTTTATTTCCAGTACGCAATGTGTAGCGTTACTATGGCGCTACGCAAAGAATGTGCCTATTTGTATGTCTGTGCGTGTGTGTAGGTGCGTCGATAAATAAGTTTCTAAATAATGTTTTGAAAATATTAATGTATAAATTTTAAGATAAAATTGTGACTTTGACCTTCAATATGTCCATAACCATAAATTTCCCATGTATGGACCAAAAGAAAAAAATAATCGTCATGATGTGGAAAATACGTAACTTTCGACTTCGTTAAAGGATTTTTTACATATACAGGATATAGCCAGGTAGGCAAAGGACTCTACCCCGCCTGATGTTAAGTGGTGATAGAGTCCAAACGCGAAGATAGCTGGTACAGCAGTTATAAACTGCTACACCAACCATCCTCACCTTGTCGGTCTGCAAAAATGCTTCTTCACGCCTCTCTTAAAGGACCCCACATCGTAAGAAGGAGGGAACACGTGCGCGGGCAAAGAATGCCACTTGCGAATACTTTTTTAGACTTACACCAATTAGCCTAGCCCCAAAGTAAGTACTGTAGGCTTGTGTTATGGGATACTAAGGCAACGAATAGAATACATATACTGACACATATATAAGTATATTTAAATAGAAATACATATTAAACATTAATGACTGGAGTGCAAATGCTCGTTTTCATCACACAAACATTTGCCCCCAACGGGATTCGAACCTGGGACCTCTCGAGTCGGCGACACCATGAAACCCAGCGTACAAACAACTCGTCCACGGAGGTCGTCAATTATTATATATTTAGTGTTTATCATACATAAGTATACATATTTAATATTGGTTGTTTACTTATAAACCAAACAATGTTGAAGTCATTCATAATTATTATGATTTAACAAATATAGGTTGCTTTCCAATTACAGAGCATAATGCAACTCAGTGCCGCACTATGCTGAATTATGCTGATGCTTAATTGGAACGTGAATTAGTTTTCAAATGCACCAGCAGAGTGCGCTAAGTTCAGTGTTGAAAAAAAAGTCAATGTTTGTACCTTCACCCATACTTATATTTATTTTTTTAAAAGTTTGAATGAACTTTGATTATTTAAAAAAAAAACTATTTAATGAAACGAAAGCTTTAATAATTTTTCAACAATAAATAATATAACTAACGATAACATATAAATAAATCATTTCGATCAATGCCAACTTAAAGAAAAAACACTTGTTAATTTTCTGTCTCTGAGTTGGTACGATTGCACGCATCACACGAAAGCATCACTTTTGAGAGTGCTCAATTATGCGAAGCGTTGCTGTAGTTGGAACACTCAACGTTAAGCATTATGCCGCATAATGCGCTATATTGCTGTAATTGGAAAGCAACCATAATTGTAAGAAATAAATTGTAACTCGTAGTATTACATGTCAAATGAAATTAATTAGATTGCAATTATTACATTAAACTAAACGAAATTAAATATAATTATATATTTACTTTAAATAATAAATGCTTTATTAAACTGGAACTAAATTAAATTAATTGCAGTACTATTTGCTAGATTTTTTAGCTCATATGTATGTACATTATATTAACTATGTTATAAAATGAAGAGCAATATATATTTCATATTAAGTGAAGAGCAATAAATATTTCAATCTTCTTCTTTTATATACAGGGTGTAACATTGATGCAGCTAGTAAAATGGCTTGAAGAATTGTAATAAGAAAATAATTTCGGTAAATAATCATTCATTATCATCATCAGCCTATTAATATCCCCACTGCTGAGGCACAGGCCTGCCCTATGGATGGAATAGGGAGATTGGGCCATGACCCACCACGCGGGCCCAGTGCGGACTGGCGGGTGCTAACGACTGCAGATGCAGCCGGGACCAACGGCTTAACGTGCCTTCCGAAGCGCGGAGGAACTCGAGAGAGATTTTTTTGGTCACCCATCCAATGACCGACCACACCGAAAGTTGCTTAACTTCAACGATCGCAGCCAAAAGTGGTAAACACCTGCGCCATCGAGCTCCTCTAGTTATAAATAAACAAACATAATTACCTGGAGGTAGTCAAGGCGACTGCACAGGAAGCGACGCCGGTCAATTTAAGTACTGTCTTCTCGATTTTATTCACACACGACGCGCAAGTCATGCCTTTTATCTAAAAACATTGGAGATATAACTTATTTTAATGGTTTTACAATACAAAAATACAATACAATACAAAACACTTTATTGTACACCTCAGATAACATTACATAACCAATTAAAACTAGTGTAACGATGAGCGGCCTTATCGCTGAGAGCGATCTCTTCCATACAACTGTGGCGGCGACATCTATATGCCCCACATATATACAACGGATGGAGGAAATCATTACTCACCATCCTCAAGAGATGGCATTACCTGCACTGCGATCTTAATAGTATGGAAGCCTACATCGCGCAAATGAAATTCGGAGGCTAACTCTTCATATATACGGTGCCCGACTAACATCACCCAGCTCGGAGGAAGATCTTCCCCTTTGGCCTTCCTACACAACCTTTGGATGGAGAGAACTAGACGCGGACTAGACGCAGAGGACGCGGGAGAGATGGCGGCGTAAATTACTTGAGTGATATAGGTAATGATATATACATTTATATACATACATGAATATAAATATACATTAACTAACTGACCCAGCGAACTTCGTACCGCCATAAAAAAATAGGGGTTGGTGGTAGAAAGTTGAAAATTTAGGGATGTATGTATTTTTGTATGATGTATCATAAAAAAAATAAAAAAAAAATTATCTAAAATTGAAAAAAAATTTAGGGGTGGATTACCCTTAAGATTTAGGGGGATGAAAAATAGATTACATCCGATTCTGAGACCTACTGAATATCCATATAAAATTTCACGAAAATCGGTTGAGCCGTTTCGGAGGAGTTTAACCATAAACACCGCGACACGAGAATTTTATATATTAGATATATTTAATGGTTTCCACCCATTGACGTACAATAAACCAATAAGACTACCTATCAAAAAAAAAACACGAAATTAGTGTGACGTACTTTATGGTTGACCCCTTATAATTTTTCTTGTTTATTGAACTTCAATGTCTTTCTCAAACTGTTTGATAACGCCCCCTTGGGGTCGCTGGGAGCTAACAAGGGGAAGTTAAGATGGGGACGAAATCGATGAATGGTGAAGCAGCTTATAATAGTAAATAAATATTTCCAACACTCACACCAATTAGCCTAGCCCCAAAGTAAGCACTGTAAGGCTTGTGTTATGGGATGCTAGGGTAACGGATAGAATACATATACTGTACATATATAAGTATATTTATATAGAAATACATATTAAACATCCATGACTGGAGTACAAATGCTCGTATTCAGCACACAAACATCTGCCCCCACCGGGATTCGAACCCCCGGGTTCGCCAACCTCTCGAGTTGGCGACACCATGAAATCCGGCGTATAAACCACTCGGCAACGGAGGTCGTCAATTGTAAAGCTTATTTGGATTAGGTTTCTATTACTCTGAATTTTATAAAAAAAAACCTAGTATTTGACTCGCACGCAACTATCTTGACAGTTTATATCAATTTCCTAGTTAATTAATTACCTACTTTTCAATTGCTATAAAAATATTTTGACCCGTGCGTGTGTATGTATGTCTCTTAAGCACCGTAATCAAACTCTTTCTCTAACATGCCGGCTCTTCACTTGGCTATTCGTGTTTGCTATTTGTAAATTTGACAACAGTCTGTCCTTGTCATGCTTTATAAGGAATGAAAAATACAGACTCAGCCCTATTTCAGAAAATTTCAATACCGTCGTATTTTTAACTTTACAGTAGTATATTAAAAGAAAACTGTTTCATTAAAATAAATAAATAAATAAATGTTTCTATTACAATATATAAGCTAATATATACAGGGTGTGACAACAGTCCGAAATAAAACTTAAGGGTTTGGTTGTGTTCTTTGTATAGAATTACCTACGAAAGTTTGACGCGTATCAGACCACTTTTATTTTCTAACTAAATTAATAAAAATATCGTTTTACACCTGCCTATGACAACCCTATAAATGCGTACGATTACTACTACAGAACAACTCTCTCCCCCAGGCGCCCCCGCGCCCCGCTCAGATACCTACAAATTTTTATTTCGGAATACATACCTACAAATTATATTTCGGAATTCTGTAACACCCTGTATATATATTTATTTATTTATATGTGTATTTATGATATTTAATCTCTTATCTATTAGACAAGTCCGTCCGTCTGTCTGTGGTGCTGTTTCAGCGGCCAAACCGTAAGAGATAGATAAAGAGAATATTTAAGTTATAAGTTAAGAATAGTCTGTAAAGACTACAAACCGGATTTGAGTAACGTAGCACTTCCGGTTTTCGAGAAATCACGAATTTCAAACGAAACCACACAAAATCTCCGAAGTTCTCAACGTTTATTATAGTATAGTAAAGTTAAGTAGGATATTTTTTTTTACTAACTTTAGTAGCTCGCACTCTTGTTGACTGGTAGAGAATGGCATTAAGTCCGCCATTCACTGTATTTTGGTAAAAAAGAATAAAATAAATAAATAAATATGTTTCGAAACTCACCGTGACTTGCAGTTCCTTCTGTCCGCTGCCGTCGCAGTCGCTGATCACTTCGGAAGGGAACCCCAGTTCCGTTATAGAATTAGCCACGTCAGCGGCGGAAATCTTACGCGGTTCGTATTGAACTTCCGCTTTGGCCGCTAATAATGCTATTAGTATAGATTGTACGCCTGAAATAAGAACAAACATGTATTTATATACATATATATTTTTAAGCATGTAACTGCTCGAGAAGCTCGGCTGCGATCGTTGAAGTTAAGCAACTTTCGCAGTTGTCGGTCATTGGATTGGTGACCAAAAAATTTCTATCTCTCACTCCACCGTGCTTCGGAAGGCACGTTAAGCCGTTGGTACTGGCTGCTTTAGCAGTCGTTAGCACCCGCCAATACGCCCTGGACCCGCGTGGTGGGTCATGGCCCAATCTCCCTATTCCATCCGTAGGGAAGGCCTGTGCCCAGCAGTGGGGACATCAACAGGCTGATGATGATGATTTAAAACAGATAAATGAAATAATTAAGGGTTTTGTTGCCAATTTGCCAAAATCTACTTACATGCATAATATAATTCGTGCCTTCCGCAGCACGGAGGAGAGGTAATAAGTTTTTGATCACCCATCCAATGACTGACCATTGCGAAAGTTGCTTAACTTCCTCGATCGCAGGCCGAACGCGCTATCTACCTGCGCCATCGAGCTCATATTCTGTTTATTTTATCCTAATTAACACATTTAATTGTAGCTGAAACTGATTATCCTAAATAAATACATAAATGTCCCACTGACTATAGAGCTGGGAGCAATGTTCCTCTATGGCGGCGACAAACGCGGCACAAGTACCTATTATATAAATAAATAATTGTCCCACAGTTCAGAACAATGTTCCTCTATGGCGGCAAGACACGAAGCACAATTACCTATTACATTAAATAAACAAACAAATAAATTTTCCACTGACCGTAGAGCTTGGAGCAATGCTTCTCTATGGCAGCGACACACGAGGCACATGTCATACCGCGCACTTCCAGCGTACAACGAGACAATTCCGTCGCAACTGGTACTGATACCACACCCTATAGAAAACGAAATACTTCCATAAATATTTTTTATATACATATATAGCCAGGGAGGCAAATGACTCTACCCCATCTGATTTTAAGTGGCAATAAAGTCCAACCCGAAGATAGCTGGTACAGCAGTTATAAACTGCTACACCAACCATCCTCACCTCGCCGGCCTTCTTCACGCCTCTCTTAAAGGACCCACAGATCGTAGGAAGGAGGGAACACGTGCGCGGGCAAAGAATGCCACTTACGAATGGTACGACAAAGAAATGAGTCACCAAATTTCTTTGTTCGTGTAGGAATAGTGGCCACAGTAAATCGGTGACAACGTAGACGAGCCATAGAGGTATACGAATAGAGTGGGGAAGGCGGCTTTAAAAGTGTCCGTCTTGTAGAAAGAGAAAGAAGATGAGAAACTGCTAGCTATCTCTCTCTTGTGAAGCATGCGCAGTCGTCTGTCCAATAGTTGGTCCAAGCATCACATCGAAATAGTAAGATGCTTCTTCTTCTTAGTCGCTATCTTCATTGCTGAAGGTCGTGTCTAACTAGATATGTTGACCACCTGATGTACTATGCCCCTCCACGCATTCCTGTCCTCGGCAGTCTTTATAGCCTTGGTTATTGATAGGCCAGTGAGCGACTTTACTGGGTCTGACCAGAGGGTAGGAGACCGACCGCGTGATCTTCTCCCGTCGACCTGGCCAACCACCATCAGCTTCTCTAGGCTGTCAGGGTTTCTGCGAGCCATGTGTCCGAAATATTTTAGTATGCGCTGGTAACAGATGGTGGACAACCTTGTGGTGATGCCGAGTTCCTCAAGTATGGACACGTTGGTCCGCCGTGCAGTAAGATGCTTACGGTTTGCCAATGCGCATGCGCGATTAGAGAGAGAAAGCTAGCGATCTCTCATCTTCTTTCTGTTTCTATTAGAGGGACACTTCCACATGTATCTCCCCTACTCTATTGTTATACCTCTATGAGGCCAGCGCGCGCGGTCCTCTGAAGAAAAGGTGATGGGGGGATAAGGGAGAATAACTCCTCAAAACACTCATATCATATCATGGTGACAAATAAGCATATGATCCGGTAAGCGAAGGCCCAATCCCATACCCCGTGGAGGATTGGAACCTTACCCATCTATAGATATACAGGGTGTAAAAAATCCTATGACAAAAACTCAAACTACGCATTCTGTACACCCAAACAAGTAATATTACAAAATATTATATGTGGGAAAAAAATGTATTTTTAAGAGAACTAAATTTGTATTTTTTTAACGTAAAAATGCAAAAAAAATGTAGTTAATAAACTACAACTGTTGCGTTACGGAAAGAATGCGCCTGTGTGTATGTGAGTGCGTGCGTGTAAATGCGTCGATAAAAAAATCTCTAACGTTTTAAAAATATTCATGTAAAATCATGAAAAAAAAATGTGATTTTGACTTTTAATATCTATATCCAACAGGACTTCTGAGTAGGAGGACACCATGGAGGTCGTCGAATCTTACACCAGTCTTTCTCAAAGTTGGTTATAATGCCCCCTCATGGGCTCTAAAAGTGTACAAGGGGGCGTTACATCTTCGAGAATACGGGGAAGAAATCAAAATCGCGAAACACATTGACAGATGGCGTTGCATTCATCAGACTCATTGCAAACAATATGTTATTTTGAATCTGTAGGTTTGGTTTGGTTATTATCACAAAATATTGTGAAATTGTGTTAAAATTTAATTATAAATCGATACGCGTTGGCGGGAAATTTACTAGAATAGTTTCGACAATGGCTCGTTCTTCAGACTACTTTCTATTTTGTGTTAACACTGAAAAAATCTGTAAACTACTCACATTGGCTTTCTTCTTACTGTCAATTGAAGGTGACGATTTAAGACCATCCCCCGACCCTTCCTCACTTCTGCCCTCTGACGAAGATTCTGAAACAAAACCAACAGTCACAAAAGATTCACTTGAAACAAATAAATAATTCATTCATCATTAGCCTATTAATAGCCCCACTGCTGGGGCACAAGCCTTCCCTATGGATGAAATAGCGAGATTGAGCCATGACCCACCACGCGGGCCCAGTGCGGTTGGGTGCTAACGACTGCAAATGCAGCCGGGACCAACGGCTTAACATGCCTTCCGAAGCACGGAGGAACTACTGCGAAAGTTGCTTTACTTCAACGATCGCGCTAACCACCGGCGCCATCAAGCTCCTCAAAGTAAAATAATTAATATTATGCTGCTATTTCATTAAGTTGTCAGCCCGTATACGGGTGCACGAAAGACATTATTCTAATTCGGGCACCCGAAGCAATATTTACACTAGAATACGGGCTGAAAGACGGTGTCGGGCAAACAAAACTGCCGTCCTCAAACTAAAGTGCGGCTAAGTAACATGTGGTCGATTTTTCAGTCTCAAATTGCGTCTTATGAAGTTTTTAATTCTCTATCGACCTGTTTTTAACAAGTATTAGTTTGTTTTGTAATTTAAGTCTAAAAATCCGTCATTTGATGAATGGTTACAAAATAGCAATAAATTAAAGTTTGCACGCCGTTTTATTGGCCATATCTTAAAAAGTTGGTTTTGTCATATAGCCGCGTTTTAACTTGAGGGCTTTAGAAAGGTTTCGTTCGGAGTGCGTCCGAAATGAAAGCGGTACCTAAAACCTTAATAAACCGGTTTAATCCAGAGCGACACGTGCACGGCCGGCATCGCTTGAAGTTTGTTTTGTTTGAACTAATCAAGTCACAACATGTTAATGCTCAGAGATTGATGCATTTATTGACACGTTTGCTAGTGTCTAGTGAGTCAAGTTATTCATTTTGTAGTTGTGTACTGACACACTACTTCACTCACTCGCTCTGTAGTTGGAAAGAAACTGACATAAAATCATTATAAATTTGAATTGAAACGGCGAAGGCGATGCCATCAGTAAGAGCGAAATGAAACTTTTTAAAAACCGCTAAATTGATACAAAACCTACTTGATTTCGCTTTTTAGGAAAACCGGTTTTTAAGGCTAAGGTAGAGCCAAACCGAAATAAAACGCTCCTAATGTACTTGATACTGATTTAGGTTTGAAAATTAACCGGTAAACAAGCCCTGGTTATAGGGTTTGATCAGGTGATTTGATTTGAATTTATTTTAAAGTAGTTAATGGGATTGCTATCAGATAGATATCTTACTTTTACGAGTTCCGATATTTCGGCATTGTTGCAAGTGACATGATTACAGAGTAACCCAATATTTCAAGTCTCGAGATCTATCGAGACGGTAGTGTAACGTCCTTAACGTTATAACCTCCTTGTTTAGGTAAACTCTTTGCTTTTGCAATGCCTACGGTTGGCAGTTATATTAAAAAAAGTTAATGTCATGATTTTAAGATTTGAAATAAGGAATCGTCTGTCTTTTGATAGAAGGTTCCATTCTAGATTAGATCTTCAGGCACCAAGAACTTCCTCTCGTATTTAGATAAAATTTCTTTATATTCGCCTGAATGATAAAAAGAAATAAATAATTTATCTCTACCAGTATCGTTTAATTAATAAGCACGTCCCCAGGTTCTATCCATTCTGGGTAGAACTCTATATGGTGGACGCGCCGCGTTAGCTTCAAGTACCGCGAGTGAAAAATAATTTTAAATCAAGAAAGAAGTAGTTTTATGAAGATGGAGACCAGGACCACATTCGACGGAAAAGGTGATGTAACCGATTTCTTTCGTCAATTTAATATCATCGCCGCATCAATAATTTCAACGAGGATACAAAAAGAGTTGTGTTGTCGGCATATTTAAGTGGACCTGCTTGTTATTTTATAAAAATATTAATGAGTCTTGTGAGAATTTTCAGATTCTAGAAAAGAAAATTTGTGAGGAATTTCCATCATCGATAAATGCGTTGGAAAAATTTTTCTCACGAAGACAAGGCTTGTCAGAAGAGCCATTGACCTTTTTTTATGTATTGGATGAGCTGGCCACAAAAGCGGGAGCTGTCATCGATGACAAATGCTTCATTAGACAGTTCTTGAAAAATGCGAATTTAAATACAAAAAATCTTTTCGCATTTCATTATATAGTGATAAAACACATTTGAAATGTTTTACGACAAGCACAGGATATTTTGGGACGAAAGCGTCGAAATTTGTTGGAATCTGCCGATCCAACCATCGTTTGTTACACCAATGACAAACTTCGAAGCGGCGAAAATTTCGCATATAATAAGGCAAGAAGAACAAGAGAAGGAAATCAACTTCATTTCCTCCCAAAGTGTCCTTTCTCATCCCATTGTCCCTCCCGAACACATGATTCCCCGCACTTTTTGTTCCAGCAATATGAACAAAAAGAAAAAACAAAGAAGAAGAAGCAAATGAAGAAATTTTTTATGAAGGATTCAATGAGATGGCTGATGAAGAAGTTCACCATCACAGTCGTCAGAAAACACAATCAGCATACAAGTGAGTCCAAACCTTTAATTAATATAACGTGTCGTGACAAGAAGTTTGTAGGGCTCATTGATAGTGGTGCTGCAGTGTCTGTGGTGTCGAAGGACACAGTTAATAGAATTCATCAACGAATTGATGAAAGCGATATGAAGTTGAAAGCTGTCGATGGTAAAGAATTGTCTGTTATAGGGAAAGTTAACCTTAAATTATTGATAGACAATGTGTTATTCATTCACGATTTTCTTGTGGTAGAGAATATTAGGCATAACCTCATCTTAGGACAGGATTTCTTACTTCGAAATAATGCGATAGTAGACTTTTATAATGAACAATTAATAATCAAACATATTAAGTGCAAGTTTAAAAGACAATATATACAAAAGAATAATGAAAGGAATAGTGATAATTCGGTGTATGATGAAAATTTATATTATGCCGAATAGGTTGATAGTATTATAATATTGTGTTACTAATGAGATTTTATTTCAGTTTATTGTTTATATGAATGTTTTAAAGCAATGGTGGTATGTAAATAAGGTTCAATACAATAGTCATTTTAGAATTTTATTTCAAAAGCATATTAAATATAACTTTGTCATTATATTAGAAATTTTTTTCAATACACATATTATAAGGAACTTTTACACATTTTGTTTATGACAGATCAATAGGTAGTTTCATTAAAGTATTTTCATTTCTTTTAATTGTTAGCTTTAGTGTAATTTGTTGAGTAGTGGATTATTGATATGGTAATAACCATAAGAATGATAGGTAACAGGTTCGATTCTCTGTTCAACTTGGAATTATTCAATTGACTTTGAATATGATCATGATAGGATTAATTCAGTATTAGGATAGAATATATATAGTTAATAATGTATAATAGGATAATATAGGTCCATAAAGAAAATTCCCTTATTATAAAAAAGGAAACGGGTTCGATTCCCTGTAAGGTTAAAAAAATAAATAAAAGAATATAAATGATATACTTTGAAAATTTACCAACTATGGAAAAGAGGCTATAAAATTTATCATAAATGTTTTCTTGAATATTAACTTACCCGACTGAAGAAAAATGGTGTAAAGAATTTTACTAATATTTTCTTGATTGTTTTATGTACTACCACATGATGCGGACTTCCCGAGAGAGAGCAGGCTGGCGCTCATGCAGACGTCAGCGATACTGACGATGATCCACCCTGAAGATGATGGAGACACCCTCTACGAATTCGCGTCGTTTTCGTTTCAATTTGGTCGCGTCGCGTTCGTCAAAATCGTCACTTGTAGTAGTTTGACTTGGGGGTAGGGAACCCTTAGTATTCCATGGGAATTGGGTTTAATCTTGTTTGATGCTAGATGTCCTTACCCAAAATTTCTATTACGTTTGCGCATCATGGGTGTCTAATAAAGTACAAGACAATAAAGTGGTGGACCACGTCTGTATCTTTATTAAAGATGTACGAAAGTAAACATTATTATAAATTCTTTTAGGTTTTGCTCAAATCCAGTTAATGTTTACGAATCTTAGGAAATAGTTTGAATTTCGTTTCGTACATCTACTTAGTATGGGAAGTAATGAAGTTTCAAAATATAAATTTTCTTGATATTTAATGGTTTAATAAATGGGATAGGGTAAAGTTTTGCTGATAGATGGGATAAAAAAAAATTGCTTGGGTAATTTAAGTTATAGCTAGGGTTAGCTTTGTTTTTTTGTTTTTGCCGACTGATGTCGATGTAAAGTAAAGTAAAGTTAAGGTTAGGAGGGAGATGTGCGAGGGATTTTGTTAAGGTTTTGCTCCCGTAAAGTCTTTGCAATAAAACTTTGCAAACAGTTAGGGTTCTTTTCCCGTAAAGTTTTTTTTTGCAAGTTTTGCAAACTTATTGTGAGGGCTAGTCTGTAGTAAAGGCCACCTCCCAGTTGTATTTATGTCCTTAAGCAGGTAGGGATTTTAGATAGGACTGTCGAACCCTCTCGATGTAGTAGGTAGGAAAAAAAAATTTTGTTCGGTCATCTGGTATGACAAAACAATTTTTTTTTTAGAGGTGCCGGAGGGATGTAACGTCCTTAACGTTATAACCTCCTTGTTTAGGTAAACTCTTTGCTTTTGCAATGCCTACGGTTGGCAGTTATATTAAAAAGTTAATGTCATGATTTTAAGATTTGAAATAAGGAATCGTCTGTCTTTTGATAGAAGGTTCCATTCTAGATTAGATCTTCAGGCACCAAGAACTTCCTCTCGTATTTAGATAAAATTTCTTTATATTCGCCTGAATGATAAAAAGAAATAAATAATTTATCTCTACCAGTATCGTTTAATTAATAAGCACGTCCCCAGGTTCTATCCATTCTGGGTAGAACTCTATAGTAGCAACCCGGCTTATTACTATACTATAATCTTAGCAACAATGAAAGTTTACGACAAAATAAAAATTCATTTATACAGTCTAGGCTGTTACAAGCACTTGTGAAAGTTAAGAAGCTACGCCGTCGGTTCGCAAATACTATGGCGGGAGACCTTGTACTGAGAGCAACCGGCAAGAAACTCAGCAAGAGCTGTTTTTTTTCCACTCACCATAAGTTTTCCCATCCACCTGCAGCACCGTCACGTCGAAGCCCAAGTTGTACACCACATCGGCTACTTCCTGAGCTGACAGCGAGGACTTGAGGAACTTGATGGTGGCTCTCGCTGCGACCAGATCTACCGACGCGTGGGTGACGCCTTGCGTTTCTTTTAACGCACCTTATAAATAAATAAATACGAAAATTTAACACCACGAATGATTAATGGAATACCCCTATTAGCACTTAGGCATATAGGCAAAAGATTTTCTATTTACATGCAAATATCAATGAAGTATCAACGACACATTGAAAGAGTGTAAAATATATTCATCATCAGCCTATTAATGTCCCCACTGCTGGGGCACAGGCCTAGGCCTATGGATGGAATAGGGAGATAGGGCCATGACCCACCACGCGGGTCCAATGCGGATTGGCGGGTGCTAACGACTGCACGATTGGCGGGTGAAAATATATTAATTATTTTTAATCATTTTTTTGCAAATAAATTATCTTTATAAGTTACGAATTTCAGGAATACGGAAGAATGTTATAGCATCCTGCTATGGAGGGGGGGGGGGGTCTTTCATAACAAAAAAACTTAAAAAGGGGTCTACGAGAAGATAGTTTGAGAATCTCTGGATTAGAAAAATGTATGTGATGATCTGTTCAATACTTATAATTTATTTATTTGTTAATATTTTCACGCAAAAAAGCCATTTCCTATCTTTCACAGGCCTATTCTTGTCTTGCGACTGCGGAGCTTGTTAAGAATCCAAAACGATGATGAATCCAAAATGAAGAAGCGGGTTTGAAACCCGTCTGAAACCTAGATCGAGTGAATTTTTTTCTAGTAAAATTTTCTTTAATTCTATCTTGTGTTCAGTAAAATGATTATAAAATAAAAGTGTAATAATCTACAATTGCTATTTCTTCTCTCAATATTATTCTCTCAGTATTTTGTTTTTCATTGTAGGTTACCAACAATGCGAAGAGATGGCGCTGCCTTGCAGGTTAAGAAAGGCTACAGAGAATTCGACACAGCCATCAGCGCCGCGGTTTGTCAGTGCATTCGCCCGGATAGCGAAGGGTGCGGGTTCGAGTCCCGTCTGCTGCCTGGTCCGCGTGGATTTTTTTCTAGCAATATTTCCTTTAGTTTTATTTACCTTCTATTGAGTTAACGCAAGACTGGCAAGTCATGCCGATGACTTCCAGTAGCAGCTCGCTCTCGTCGCCACTCGCCGCGGACATGTCTATAAGGAGATCTGTCGGTATGTCCCGTGGTAACAGTTTTCTGAAACAAACGAAAACGATTTATTTATAAAATGGGGTACTAAGAGAATAAGGTGGAATATTCAGGATGTCTGTACAGAAATACTAAGTGTGCACATATAAGTGCAACCGTGCGTCGTTCAACGCCTTAAGCCCAAGTGAAAAATAATTCCTATCTCAGTGGCGTCCACAGGTGTGTTTTAGACAGTAAGAATCGACATAACTCTAACGCAGCTGTAAATGAATCTCATAATGAGTATTTATTTATTACACAAACACAAGTTTCAAAGCTGCGTAAAACTTTTTGCTCATTGTAACATGTAAGGGAGCTTTACTAGAAAAAAATCCCGCCGCAATCCGTGTTGCATAATTGGCACTCACTTAGTTTCGTCGTCTGCGTTGTCAGGCGGAACGTCGAACCCCATGTCTTCTATGTGCGACCGAATGGCCTCCAGCGAGCACACGCGAGGGTCATATCTGAAGTACCCGGCGTGCTCAGACAGCTCCACCTGTACGAAGCAAAAAAGCAATGCTTTTTAGCATAATAAATAAATAAATATTTCCAACACTCACACAAATAAGCCTAGCCAAAAAGTAAGCACTGTAAGGCTTGTGTTATGGGATGCTAGGGTAACGGATAGAATACATATACTGTACATATATACAGGGTGGAAATTTTGAATGCCACCCCCAGGGGAAGTACTCTAAATACTGGAGATAGATAATTTTACTCAAAGGAAACATTCCTTTATTTTTAAAAAGAAACACAACTGTATTCACAGTTTTTCGAAAATTTGCTTGCCACACCCGGGAATCGAACTGGCAAAAATTCGAAAAAATTACACCTGTATTTTTATGGCATCGATCGATAGGGTCAATCATAGGGATCATATCTTACTAACAAACTTAGTACATTAAATTAAAGGAAAAGCATGAATCGACCTGCTGAGGACGTTGCTGTTGCTGTCGCCTTTTGTAACTTCGAGTATTTTTTAAATTATCTACCATACTCTTTAAAACGAATCGAGTTCGTACTTGTCGATCCGGATATGTCTCTCCATACCACCGCAGAGTAGGGATGATCGATTTTCGAAAAACATCGATGATGTCATAATCGAAAGCCCGACATCGATGTTCGATATTTATCGAAAACCGAACATCGATGTTGGATACCATCGATGATTTATGCAATAATAACTGACAAAAAAATAAAACACAGTGTAAAAGTTCGGGATTTATTAAGAAACAGATCAAATGATTACATATTCCAATATTTTGTATCAATTGACTGAAGGAAGAGTAATTTTGATAATGAAGAACCTTTTAATCTATTTCTTTGTTGATAAAGAGTAGAGCCAGCTTTTGAAAACAGTCTTTCAGATGGCGTTGATGTCGCGATAGTACTCAAATATTTCACCGCTATTTTTTTCAATTTTGGGTAAGTGGAACCGAGGACATTGTTCCAAACTTGGATAGGATCTTGTTTAAGATCAGATACTGGATTTTTCAAAAAGTAGCTCAACTCGGAAGGCATTTCGTGGTCATGAGGGGAAGGCGTAGAGTTTTTGACATTTACAAGTTTATAATGTTCGCTCCACAAATTAAATTGTTCTGTTGGATCACTTGGATCTGGCGAGCGAGGAAACGACGAAGAACGTACGAATGAAAGGAACGAACGACCGGTGCGCCCTCAATGAATACGCGTTCAAAATAAACTTGATTTGTGGATGCGTTCTTATAAGACATATTTTGTTTCGTAAGTTGCATTGGTCGTGTCGTGCGTGAGGCCGTGAGTTAACATCGATGATCATCGAACATCGATGTTCATCGAGCATCCCTACCGCAGAGCTAAATTCACATCTTTGTGATTAAAAAAATATGCTTCAATTAAATCAAATTGATCTTGATAAGCCATTATTTATTATGGTAAATTTTGATGCAGCAAACAAGACTTAAGACAAGCGTTCTAATTCGCTATTCCATTTTCAAAAATATGTAGCATACCTCTTTGCATACCTCATTTAAATTACTGGTACCAAAGAGGTTGTACGGCGCCCCCCCTGAGACTGGTACCTTACTGGACTCTTTAGTCTGCATTTTAGCCATGTGCAAAAAATTTTTATTCGTTATTTGAATGAATAAATGACGTCGAAGATAATAAAAATACTTACAAGTTAAGGTTTCACGCTTTTCCTTCCATTTAATGTACTAAGTTTGGTAGGAAGATATAATCCCTATGATCGACCCTATCGATCGATGCCATTAAAATACAGGGTGTAATTTTTTAGAATTTTCGCTAGTTCGATTCCCGGGTGTGGCAAGCAAATATTCGAAAAACTGTGAATGCAGTTGTGTTTCTTTTTAAAAATAAAGGAATGTTTCCTTTGAGTAAAATTATCTATCTCCAGTATTTAGAGTACTTCCCCTGGGGGTGGCATTCAAAATTTCCACCCTGTATATATATACTATATAATATATATGTAGAAATACATATTAAACATCCATGAGTGGAGTACAAATGCTCGTATTCATCACACAAACATCTGCCCCCACCGGGATTCAAACCCAGGAACTCTCGAGTCGGCGACACCATGAAACCTGGCGAGCAAACCGCTCGGCCACGGAGGTCGTCTGTGTCGTATAATAAATAAATATTTCCAACACACACACCAATTAGCCTAGCCCCAAAGTAAGCACTATAAGGCTTGTGTTATCGGATACTTGGCTAACGGATAGTATACAGTCATGTACTGTACATATATAAGTATACTTACTATACGTATATAATGTACTTTAAGGGGAGGCGCGCAATTTTATTTCCATACAAACGTGCTCGACTGATTGCTCCTTGATTTTTATCACTAAAGAATTGATTTTCACACATAATAGTAGGGGAGCCCAAGCGGAGATTTTTGGATTTACTCGAGCGCGGCAGAATAACATATGGGGAGCAACTTGCACCTAGTCAAGTACTCCCACCATACCTGAGCCCTCTATGTAGGGCCGAACGTCTAGGGCAGCAAAAACAAAATTTCAAAGAATGGTCATGACTTTTGGTCGCCCCCAAATCGTCAGTCTTTTGAATATAAGCTACTAGAGGGTTCATGTAACGTTTCTAAGAACGGAAAAAATATTGATCTGCCGCGGTTTGCATGATATGGGGGTGGCCGTACGAAGAGGTAGAATATAGGAAAAAATAACCGAGCGCGTAGACATTGAGAAGGGATGTTACGTGAACCCTCCAGTAGCTCCTATTCAAAAGACTGACGATTTGGACACGACCAAAAGTCATGGCCGTTTGTTGAAATTTTATTTTTGCTGTCCTAGACGTACGGCCTACATAGATGGCTCAGGTATAGTGGGAGTACTTAACTTTAACTACGTGCAAGGTTGCTCCCCATATGTTATTCTGCCGAGCTCGAGTAAATCCAAAAATCCCCGCTTGGGCTCTCCTACTATAAAATATAATTTTACTCATTCTATGCTTCTATGTTTTCCTTTTATCCATAACTTGGGTTTCAAAGAAACTAGAAGCCCTCGAAAAAGGCCAAAAATAAACAATTTTTTATCACCATTAAAGACATCTAGTGTGGAGATATAATAAAGAAAGATGATGAAGAAAATGTGATGGAGGGATAAGGTAGAATAACCCCTCAGAACAAGTGGCTCGACTTCCACCAACCTTCACGTGCTGTATTCCTGGTAGCTCCTGCACAGATCCCTCTATGCTTCGCACGCAGGACTGGCATGTCATGCCATTTATTGGCACTCTAACCGCCACCAGTTCCTGACTGGGCTCTCTGAGAACAATACAAACATAACTGTTTTAAACTTTCATAGTCACAAACATTATGGTAGCTATTCCGTGATAATGGATGGCGCTTGCAATCGGGGTCTCGCAAAAACAAGGTACATATGGATGGCGCATATTAAAATGATCATCAAACTTGAAACAATTTAGCAAAAAATTTAAACGCCCAAAAAAACTGGAGAGCAGAAAATAATAAACCCTTTTTATCTTTAGTTATGATGAGAGGAGCTCGATGGCGCCAGTGGTTAGCGCGTTCGGCCGCGGTCGTTGAAGCTGAGCAACTTTCGCAGTGGTCGGTCATTGGATGGGTGACCAAAAATTTACTATCTGGAATTCCTCCGTGCTTCGGAAGGCACGTTAAGCCGTTGGTCGCGGCTGCATCTGCAGTCGTTAGCACCCACCAACCCGCACTGGGCCCGCGTGGTGGGTCATGGCCCAATCTCCCTAATCCATCCATAGGGAAGGCCTGTGCCCCAGCAGTGGGGACATTAATAGGCTGATGATGATGATGATATTATATTAATTACATATTTAAATTTCTCATCGACTCTGCTGGCTTACTACATCTTCTTTTCCGTTTAGCTTGCCTATACCGCGAAGGTTGTCTGGAAGAGATCGCTTGTAGCGATAAGACCGCCTTTGCCCATATTATTGTTAAATGTGTATTCTTTGTACGTATTTCCTTTTGTATGTGAGCAATAAAGTGTTTATTTTATTATTATTATTATTTAATAATAAAGTAAAGAATTATTATTATGTACTTTTTACACGACTACCCAAAAAGCAGTGCAGTGTTTTCAGGGTTCATATATGTATGAATGTATGTATGTATGTACAATTCTTTATTGGGTAAGGGGGTTACTTCCTTATACGAATAAGTAAGCAAAAGATTATCGGACACCTTTCTTACAATTTTTCCCTATTCTAGTTACGATATAATATCACAGTGAGTATCATATAATCATATTATCTACTATATATATTTATTTATTTCAAGTGCCTGTCGAATATTTCCAATATTAGGTACATATCGGTGCGGTTGCTGTCAAAAAACTCATGACAAACAAGAGGAAACGAGATCGATAAGATAATGAAACCGCTTTGACGTAAGTTTTACGTATAAAGTATATAATAATGTAGCTTTTCGTGTCCGTGTGTATATCCGATAATTCCTAAAGGGGGCAAATAGCCTAACGTGATTGCTATAGCTATCAGTATCGCTTACAATTTAATTTTGTTATTTCTGACCGCCGAAGGTTTTCAAATGCCTCACGCTCGTTTCTTCTCTTTTTCATTGGTAATAACAATATTCCACTGGCTAAATTTAAATCTCAGATCAAAAATACTCTTATGAATAAGGGCTATTATAAAGTTGATGATTATCTTAATGATCGTAATGCATGAACATAATGTTTCTTATAATTTGTTATTAAATGGGTATTAGTCATTTTTCATAACAGTAATATTGTACCTATCTAATGCCGCTTCCTATATCTATACTTATAATAAATCTGTAGAGGGCTCAATTCTGTACATGAAATATATTTTCAAAATAACTATCAGGGGGTGATTAGTGATCAATACTGATGCCAAAAATGCAATCAGTAAAATTTTTGTCTGTCTGTCTGTCTGTGTGTATGTTCCTTATAGAAACAAAAACTACTCGACGGATTTTAACGAAACTTAGTACAATTATTGTTCATACTCCTGGGCAGGTTATAGTATACTTTTCATCACGCTACAATCAATAGGAGCAGAGTAATGAAGGGAAATGTTGGGAAAACGGGAGAAGTTACTCCATTTTTTAAGCTTCCGTCGCGTGCGCTGCCTTAATGGTTAAAGTTACATAGAAGTTATGTATGACGGAAATATTCTACATAAAATTTTCTAAAAAATATCCTGCTACAGCATATGTCTATCTTTTATGGTTGACTTACAATAACACATGTAACTCCTGATAGCTTAGCAGTTCGGAGCATTCTGATTATATTTGTTTACTCTAACGTTTATAATACTCTCACTCATCCCTAATTTAAAAAAGTTAACATTATTACCTATTCAATAAAAAAAGAATCATAGAAATCGGTATAGAAACACCAAACTTATACATGAAATAAGCCATCGCGCCGTCGCGCGTGAATACTGAATCATGCTATAAGGATTTATTTTTGTGTAACGGATAAGAAGACAAAATGATCGACCAATGGGCGGTATCGCAGTTTTATTTTGTGGTGATTTCCGACAAACCTTACCGGTAATACCACGGAGAACCCGAGCTGATGAGGTTAGGGCTTGCCTGAAAAGCTATTATTTGTGGCGTGATATACAATCGGTGCATGTGACTATAAACATGCGAGTGAGAACTGGAGATAACCCGGATGATCGTGAATTTTCTGATATATTATTAAGGATTGGTGAAGGTACATATCCACTGCTACACCAAGGAAAACTTATTCTGACGCCTGAATTATGTTGTATAGTGCAATCCCAACAACATCTCATATCGTCAGTTTACGGTGACGTAACAAATATCTATATATATAAAACTCAAAGGTGACTTACTGCCATAGTGATCTATCAACGCACAGCCCAAACCACTGGACGGATCGGGCTGAAATTTGGCATGCAGGTAGATGTTATGACGTAGGCATCCGCTAAGAAAGAATTTTGATCAGTTCCACCCCCAAGAGGATAAAATAGGGAATGAAAGTTTGTATGAAATTTTAAACCGATCGGGCTGAGACTTTGCATGCAGGTATAAGAAGAATCATAGATGAATGTCATTGTGTATAATACAAGCCTGAGAACAAAAACTGTAGTCTACACTTCAGCTCTACACCGAAGCGAAGCGAAGGCGGGCCACTAGTGTTATATAAACAACTTCGATCAGTCTTTGGCTGAATGTTACTACACCCATAGCCATTAAAAATGATTCGTATGTTTTCCAAACCGGTAAAATTAAAAGTCCTTTTTAAAGTAAATATATTATACAAAGGTGTCCATTGAAATCTAATGACTGTAAATTAAATTATAAATTACGCCAAGAATTACCGTGTATGTCAATATTTTTTGTGTATTTAGGCCAATTTGAGCAATCTCCTTTGTATGTTCGTTACGCAAGCAGATTTGGGTGAAATTGGAGACATGGGATAATTTTTATCCTGGAAAAGTTTCAGATTCCTGTGAGATTCAAGTAAACGCGAATGAAGTCGCGGGCGGTCGCTAGTACTAAATATAATATTAACTATAAAATTAATTGTAACTATATATTTATATTCTAAATGATGTAATGGAAAGTGACTAAATCATTTCCTCTTCTAGCTTTAGACGTATTTCTGAAGTCATTTTTCAACTTGACGACACTGTATATAACAATACAGGGAGAAAAAAACAGCCCTTGCTGAGTTTCTTGCCAGTTCTTCTCAGTACAAGGTCTCCCGCCGTAGATTTGCGAACCGATGGCGTAGCTTCTTGACCTTCACAAGTGCTTGTAACAGCCTAGACTAAATCAATGACTTTTCATTATCATTTTCAATATTAAAGAAAATGAGCGTAAGGTACTTTACCTTCCGTAAACCTTCGGTGGTCAGAAATAACAAAATGAATTCGTAAGCGATAAAGATAGCCATAGCAATCCCGTTAGGCAATTGACACTCTGATTATGATGAGGTTTTAACGGTAAGTTTATAATGTAGTAAAATGGTAGCCTATATTTTGGACGAAATTAGACATTTTTAGTTCTTTTGTCAAAGAGTCATTGTCAAAATCTGTTTCATAGGCATGACACTATGTTTAATGTTTATTTTAATGCATTTTTAATAGCTTATTAATGTATTGACTTTTTATTCGTATAAAATTTATTCTGCATCAAACTCACAGTCCTCCGAGTGCAACATATTCCTATAAAATAGTACGAAAGATTATTTTCACGTTAATATAAATAATAATAATACAAGACCAAGAGAAGAAAACTAGAGTCTATACTCAGTGGTTCCAAAAGTAGGCGAAAACGCCCCCTTGGGGGCGCTGGAACTATACAAGAGGGCGTTTAGGATCCAGAGAAAAGGTGGATGTCGAAGCGGCTTATAGGTAAATGCCAGTTGTTTAAAAGTAATATTTAGAAGTTTTTATTCTCAAACAAAATATTTTTTTTCTTTTAAAACGATTATTTAGCTTTTTTGCTGACAGATTTGATTATTTAAATATACGTAAATAATTACAGGTTATTATTATTATTAATTTTATGATTATTAAAAAGTCGAATAGTCAATAATTTCACGAAAGCACTGAGCAGTACATGAAATTAGTTTGGGAATATCTGGCCTACACTGAAGCAAGGCAAGAGCGTGTCACTAGTGTCATTCAAAAATAAACACTTACAATTGCATTCAGTCTACTAAAAATGCGTCCGCTGTATTTATGTCTGTCACACACAGTATTCCATCTCTTAAACATATATAAGTAATAGATTTCTGGAATGTTCACTCAATGAATCCATGTTACAATAAGCTAAATGAAGTTAAAAATTAAAAGCTGTGTCCAAACACGAAATTTTTTTTTACATGTTTATATTTGACTTTACTACCAATTTGAGTAGAAGAAAGAATATTTCTCAAAGTTGTTTTTTTTAAATAAATTACATGGGCCTCATCATCATCTTAGCCATAACTTAAGACTTTTACATGTTAAAAACCTAAGCAGTTAAACACAAAAGCGTATCAACAAGTGGAAGTAACAAGTTGATTATTATGATTATGATTATGTAAATTCGTCACGCGAAATGAGAGTCAATGTCCTAAGAATTAATTTTAAGTAAAAAATCATTTATGCTGCAAGCTTCAAGAGAAGAGATCAAAATAAAACACAATATGATCGGAACAACGGAAGTAATGAAAAAAAATCACCTTTAACGATGTGATTAGCGGATTTTTTGATAAACAGAGGCAAATAATTGGTATTTATAGCAATCGAAGTTCACATTTGGATGCAACACCAATGAGTTCAATTGTTTTAACGACATATATGTGTAAAGAAAGAATTACATGAAAAAAATCCAAGCGGACCAGGCAGCCTGTCCCGTCTGCTGGGGGCCATTCGCCTAACGGAAATACTTTGGAAAACGCTAACGCTTACGATTTCATTTTGTTATTTCTAGCCGCCTGAGGTTTTCAAATGCCTCCCGCTCTTTTTTTTCTTTTGCATTGGTAATAACAATATTAAAAAAAAAATAGTGTGAGGTATCTGAAAATCTTCGGCGTTCAGAAATAATAAAATAAAATCGAAAGCATTTTCGTTAGGCGAATGGCCCCCTGGTCTGGCTGGTTTTTTTCTAGTAATATTTTCTTTACATTTAATCGAGCAGTAACATGCTTCAAAAATAAATTATGACATTTGTGTGATTAATCATGGATCTTAAAAAATAATATTTAAAAAAAATAGTAACCGTAAAAGAATTTCTTTTATGTCTGGAACAAAGTCTAGAATTTTAGTTAATTTCATTCGGTAACGTTAACCGATAAAGATAAATGCTAATATGGACTTGATAAAATTGAACGTACGAAAAATGAGTTTATTCATAATAATGGTGGGGGCGTTGAATAAAATAGATATATGTATAACAATAGTGATAAAATTATCTAAATTCTAGTAAATTTGTCATGAAAGCCGAATAGTAATAGTTGCTGTGCCTACATTATTAAAACAAAAGAATACGGAAAGAATTATGTAGTAGCGAATTAATCAATTATTTTATATCTCAAATGGGTCATTTACACTTCTTTAGTTTTTATCTCTCGTGTCATTGACCACAAAATTTGCTAATGACCACCGAAATGTATATACATAAAACATTTACGGATAAAAAAACTTTTACGTGAAGAAAATACAAGACAGATGTAATTTAAAATCGAATATCTGCAAAAGATTCAATATATAAACTTTAACATATTAAATATAATATTTGCATGCAAAAGGAAACCATGCCTTCTATTTTAATTAAGAATACGTTATAATACATTCACATAGGTAGAACATTGAAATTAATAAAGATGTTTCATTAAATGATATGTATTTGTTATTCATTCACCCTTTCTTTATTTAACAGATATAAGAGTGAATAGGTAGGCAGATCACACAGCTGAATCTTTTTTTTTTGTACAAGTGCAAATTCGATGTACGAAATGTAAGGAAGGAAAATTAAATAATAAAAAAATGTGAAAGTAAAATAAAAAAAAACACCAATAAATTAAACATTTCTATCACTGTCAAGCGTTAAAAAAGAAAAAAACTTACTGAACCGATGTGCAATGGCAGAACTTTTAAAAACCTCACACCAAAACCACTAGAGCACAGACAATAAGTAAAAAAAAACTAACAAAAACTTTTTTATAAAGGTTTCACTTTCGCGCCAAATTTTTAAAAGTAGAACATTACTCGCTATCGCTAGGGATGAGAGGCGTCGCGACGCGATGTTGATTGTACAACGTATTGCCAATGGTAATGGCTAACCGCAGTGTCGAGTGGAACTAACACAGAGTTCATGAACCGTGCGTTTTGTTCGCACGGTACGAATCCGTGGCGCGCGCAAAACCATATACGTAGATAACAACGCAATACACGGGTGCAGAAAACAACCGTGAATAAACCATGAACATGGATACATTCTCGCCATTCATACAGAACCGATTTTATTTATGTATTTTATTTTAGGAAGGTTTACAGATACGTTTCAATTTTTTAAGCATTTAACTGCTAGACGTTTATATCTAAAGAAAAATTTACTTAAAAAAATTCGCTATCCGGGCGAATGCACTGTCCATTATGCTATCGCAGCCCTGGCGGCCGTGTCGAACTTTTCTCTAGCCTTAGGCTGCAAGGCAGCGCCATGTCTTCGCATTGTAGGCAACCCACAATTACAAAAAGGTTTACAGATATCAATCACTTATTAAATAAACAAAAAACATTATCTAACAGCTAATTAAAAAAACTCCAGATATTAAACATGCTTAAGTAACTATTATCATCTAACAATCTTTCGTTCATCCTACTATATGCTCACTCATATCATATATAATATATTACAGTCAATAAACATACTATCTTTAAAAAGAAACAGACGCCAGTCTGAATATTGAGCATACCTACTTGTAAAATTAATGTTTATTTAAAATAATTCAAAACAATAGTTCGTCCACCGTAATGAACCGATTTTGATATATTTTGGTGTGCAGATTATAAACTTATATGGACGACCTATTTACCTAACATACACAAACAAGTCCATTTATTTGGTTATTGAAAAAACACATATAGGATAAACAGTTATTTGTTTCTCTCAAAAATTACTTAAGAAATAAAAAGATAATATTAGAAATATACTCACAATTGTGTCTACGCCTAGCATACTCAACTCGGAAATCTGGTATTATAGGAATTTCACAATATTGAAACATAATAATTTCAACAACAAGACCCATACATCGTTTTGTTCTCGTGCAATGAAATGATAATGCTTAGCCAAGATAAAAGTTCTTCCCCTAGCATACTCAATTACTCACTGAACAAAGCGTTTATTTTAAAGCACTGGATATTATTGTTAGGCACTTTAAGACACTGTTAAGAAACAGTTTTTTGAAAGTTCATTGAACAAAAATGTATGGACGCTGGACCCACGTTCGCCAGGGATTAAATTACATTTATTTGAAAGGTATTATAGTCATGATCATCTGTGCCAAAGTGCATCAAATTCCATCCCGGGGGTCTTTAGTTATTTTAAGTTCAATAGGTACACAAGTACTATAACAAACGAGCATTAATAAAACAAGGGAATTAATCTAGTTAGTTTAAACCTACATAGGGGGCTCAGGTATTATGGGAGTACTTCACAAGGTGCAAGGGTGCCCCCTAATGTTTTTCTGCCGCGCTAGAGTAAATCCAAAAATCCCCGCATGGGTTGGTTTTTTTTTCAAAGATTTTGTTCGTTATAGAAAATTGTCTTCTATGTAAAACGGAGCGACTACAAATCACACAAACTTGTCCACGCTTCGGAGAAAACATGATTCCAGTTCATCCATACTAATTGACAAAACAGATAATCGTGTTCCATTCCGAAGCGTGTTAGATAAAAATCAATCAAGTGACAGGGAGCGTACAATCACAACTAAGTAAGACTAGTCGACTATTTGCAACTGCAAGTCCTTCAACTCCCGTACACCGTTTTGAGGTGTCTCAGTAAGTGCAAGCGCAGGATGGTCGGCAGGCTTTGGCATATATCTGGTTGTATAGTACGATATGGCATATTACTATGATTACTAATAATATAAAAAGAAGGTACTATAAAATTAATTTATTTGGCTACTTAAATATGCCCATATCTTTTGACTACCAGGATATTTTTTTACGGTGTCATAATAAAAAAGGCTACTTTTTCATAGATCTATCGATTCATACTAATTACATTATTGGCGGAGCTGGGTGTGTTTTGCCCATTGTCCTTTCCATTTATTCCAGAAATCCCCACCAATATATCCCACCGGTGAGTAATACTACTTTTTTTCGAGAAATCCCCACTGGCTATATAAACAAAGCTTAGTGGGGATTATTGGACAAAATATCCAAAGTCCTTTCCAGCCTGACCTGAACCTAATCTCCTAACCGTGAACCCTGAAACTTCACTTATCAAAACTGTTATATCACTGTGGTTTTCTGTAAGGTGGAGATTAACTCCCCAGACGGGAGCCTCAATTCGAAACGAAAATCCGTTATACCTTCCCCTTAAAGGTGCAAATACATAAGTGATACATATCTCACACGTTTACAAGGTTCCTGTTTAATGAGCATTCATAATATGTAGTTCAATTAGTATTCTATAGAAAACTCGTAGACCGTCCTTTCTGTGACATGTAAAAGCAATTCTACAAATGATATTTATTACTCCGTTAATTATTATTATGCTTAACAACACACGTTAGCCATCACGTCCGCTCGTCGTTAAAGCCAACAGTGGTGGCGATTCTGGCGTGATTCTCTAAACTTAAAACTAAATTTAATATCAGTCTGTCCTTTTCATTCTGTATAGAGAATGACAAGGATATATACACTGTTGTCAAATTTAAGTTTAGCTTTAGAGAATCATGCCAGAATCAATACCAGTGTATGTCTAAACATGTCCAGATTTTTGTTAAAAAAAATAACAGAAGCAACAACTTACGTGTACGAAATACTTCAATATAGAATTCAATTGAGAAATCGCAACTGAATATCCGGTCAGTCACAACACTACTTCCAAATTAAAACTAAACCAAACTGACAGTGGCAGTGAAGCGAGCGACCAATTGACTGAAAGCGCGGGAAAAATATCAAACATGGCGATGGTCAGAAAGGTTTTTGTTTTCAAAAACATCGCAAACTTAGATCGTATCGTACAACTTACAATTGTTATAATAATAAGGTTTGTTTAATGTTGTACAACATAATCATAATAATATTGTTTGGAATGTTCTGGTCTATTAGTTAATAATTTATGAGAGCCATATGTGAGCCATAGTTAAACATTCAATACCGATTAGAACAAATGCATCAAAATATAATATTGTTAGTCATTCATAACTGTATTGCATAATAGCTTGAAACTGCTTATTATGAGTATTGTTAAATTATCTTGGAAGCATAAATGTTTCAGTAAAGTACGACGAGAACCTCTTTAATTATGTAGCGTTATAATATTGTATCATATTGACAAAATGCTGTAAGTAGTTGTCTTGCAGTTGACTATTTGTGATTACCATTTGTAAAATTTTCAGTACTTACTTATATTCTCATCATGGTCTATAGGGAAAGAAAGGGATAAGCTACTGTCAAATTTACACATCATCGTCAAACTATTAATGTCCCCACTGCTGAAGCACAGGCCTTACCTATGGATGGAATAGGGAGATTGGGCCTTTAATTTTTGGTCACCCATCCAATGACCGACCACTGCAAAAGTTGCTTAACTTCAACAATCGCAGCCGAACGCGCTAGCCACTTGCGCCATCGAGCTCCTCATCAAAACACATATTAATTGTAAATTAGCCAAGTACAGTGCTAGCATAAGATTTTCAACAACAATTTTATAGTCAAAGCAGGTATTCAAGCACTCATATATACTCTAGCAAAGAGAAAGGCATGCGTGCGCGACCCTGATATGTCGAAATCACAAAACTCCAATGACTACAGTCATGTACCCCGTGCATGCACATATCGAAGCATGTGTATTGATTTTTATAAAAATAAAGTTTTTAATTTTTTTTTTTAAGCATTTAACTGCTAGACGTTTAAAACTAAAGAAAAAAAATACTAGAAAAAATTCTACGCGGACCAGGCAGCAGACGGGACTCGAACCCGCACACTTCGCTATCCGGGCGAATGCACTGATCATTATGCTTATGTGTTATTATTTAACACCTTTGTATCATCTGTATTTGCAAAAAAAATATATATAAATAAATATTTTTAACACTGTTAGCCTAGCCCCAAAGTAAGAACTGTAAGGCTTGTGTTATGGGATACTAGGGTGACGGACAGAATACATACACTAAACATATAAGTATATTTATATAGAAATACATATTAAACATCAATGACTTGAATACAAATGCTCGTATTCATCACACAAACATCTGGGGGCAGACTCGGTTCGAACTAGTGTTGCCAGGTCCGATTGGTCTTAAATCGGTACATGAGGTCAAAACAATCGGGATTTAGGGTTGCAGATCGGGACAGTAAACAAAAGACAAGGGGTTTTTATGTCTGCGTTTAATTAATTGCGTTTTAAACTACTACTGCAGCTATACTCTAAGTGTGTTCCGCGGAACCCTAGGGTTCCGTGATACCTCTGTCGGGGTTCCGCAAGAATTTAGAAATAAAAAAATCAAAACACCTCTCTCTGGTCGCTCCGCGGCTGTGCGGACTCCGCGGCCGCGCGGAGACAAAACGCTATGAATGTTATTTATTTATTTATTTGTATTTGTATAAGCTTGTGTTACATTAGCTGGTACAATATCTCATAAGTTTGGTCTCAACAATTTTATACTTGTACAACGCGTTCGCTCTAAGTTTGCCGGTCTGTGGAATGCGCGTACCCTCCCCCACGTGACAACAAAACTTATAATGTGTCATAGTTTTACCCAAATATCTAACGTACACAATTTTTATTGTTACAATTAAATAAAAAATTTCGAACGTCATACACTCATACCTATCGCCAGCGGCAAACTTAAAACGAGCGGGTAGTATACTTGTAAGCGCTCAGTCTCTTTGATAAAAGCCGCCTCTGAATTAGACGCTATAGTTGTCAACTAGCGACTTTCGTCTCTAACTTCAAAGGATAAAGTCGATATTGTTTACAACGCTATTTTTAAATTTCTGTTTTTATTTTTGCTTTTTGTTTATCAAAGGTGCCGACTCGAGTATTTTCGAGAATATTTGAGATCGAGTCTAGGACTAAGTATAAAAGCGGCGATCGCGCGTTGGCGTCGTCAGTTGATGATTAGCGTTCGGAGCGATAAGTTACTACCTACTTACAAGCTCGCTAGCGAGAAACTGGTGTTCATTGTTTTACTGCCTGCTGTATTCTGTTGTCTCAGTTTTATACATTTCTTCCCTGTAGGTTCTAAATTTAGTCTCTTATACGCAGTAACGATTGTGCATTATTTAAACCCCACTATCCTGACTTGTAACATTATAAATAAAGAAGAATGGAACGTTGGCTTAAAGGTGTTAAACGTGTTCCAACAACATCTTCTAATGACGCTGAATGTTCAAAAGCAATGCGCGCGGAGAATTTAGCAATCACCGATCCAGAAGATGATGCCACGAGTGCCACGACGTCAAGCTCGACGGTTTCAAAGACGAAAAAAAGGAAGTATGATGAATCTTATATCAGTTTCGGATTTGTTGATTCCAACGGCTCACCTCTCTGCATGCTCTGTAGTAAACTGCTTCCTAATAGTTCCATGGCACCTGCCAAATTGCGTCGACATTTAGAAACCGTACACCCCGAGACTAAAGACAAGAATAAAGAATTTTTTGTTCGCAAAAAAGATCAGTTATTAGAAAGTCAAAAAAATATGATGCATGTAACACAAACTACCAACGAAAAGGCCACGGAGGCATCATACTTAGTTAGCTATCGCATTGCACAAGCAGGTGAAGCGCACACTATCGCTGAGAAATTAATAAAACCATGTGTATTAGACATAACAAAATGTATGCTTGATGAAAAATCTGCAAAGCATCTTTCTACTGTTCCGCTATCAAACGATACTGTTTCACGACGAATCCATGATCTGGCAAGCTACGTCAAACAAGAACTAGTTACACGTCTACAAAATACACGATTCGCTTTGCAAATGGACGAGTCGACTGATGTCGCTGGTTTGGCTATCCTGCTGGTTATTGTGAGATATCCATATAAAAGTTCTTTTGAAGAAGACATGCTTATGTGTTCATCGCTGCTTACAAACACTACCGGGGAAGAAATTTTTAATAAAATAAATATATTTTTTGAAGAACATAATCTCAGTTGGAACAATTGCATTGACATTTGTACAGATGGGGCCAAGGCGATGACAGGTAAAACAGCAGGAGCAGTGTCACGAATGAAAAATAAAGCGCCTAATTGTAGTTCCAGTCATTGTATTCTGCATAGACAAGCACTTGCGATGAAGCAAATGCCGTCTAATCTAAAATTAGTTATGGATGAAGCGGTAAAAATAATTAATTTTATCAAATCACGACCACTACAATCCCGATTGTTCTCATTATTGTGTGAAGATTATGGCAGCAAACATAAAACACTGCTGCTCCATACAGAAGTGCGATGGCTGTCTCGGGGAAAAACTTTAACAAGGCTATTTGAACTTAGAGCCGAGTTACAAATGTTTCTTTCAGCAGATACTTCTTTTAATTTGAAGGACCGTTTGTATGATAAAACTTGGTTGTTCCGATTGTCTTTTATGGCGGATATCTTTCAAAAACTTAACGAATTAAATTTATCATTGCAAGGTAAACAGACAACAGTGTTTCAGGCCTATAATAAAATAACTACTTTTAAAAGAAAATTAGATTTTTGGATCATTTGCATTGGTAAGAAAGAAATAGAAAGTTTTACGTTACTCACTGAGTTTGTTAGCGAAAACGACTCAGAAATGTTTGAAGATAATGTGTTTGAAGAATTGGTCCAATATCTCAGTTCGATGCGCGCATCTTTTGAAAAGTATTTTCCCGAAGAACACAATACAAAAATTAAAGTGAACTCCTGGATTCATAATCCTTTTTTACCCAACTTGGAAAAGCCTGAAAACATGTCAAATGAGATATATGAATCTCTTTTAGAAATGTCATCAGACACAAGTATGGAGTCATTGTTCAAAACGACGCCTCTTAATGATTTTTGGTGCAGAATCCAAGATGAATATGCAATGCTTGGCCAAATGGCTCTGGATATTCTTCTCCCGTTCCCAACTACATATTTGTGCGAAACAGGATTCTCTACCTACGCAGCCACGAAAACAAAATATCGCAATAGACTGGACGCCGAAGCTGATATGAGACTCCAACTTTCTTCCATCAAACCTGATATCAAGCAATTGATGAAAAATAAAAAACAGTTTCATACCTCCCACTAGTTAGATTTTTTCTTTTTTAATGTTTTCTATTATTGTCCTTACCAAGTGGTGAAGTAAATAATAATTAGTAACGGATACATTGTACTTTTATTATGCTGATTAATATAGAATACACTTATAAAAATAATTGTTTTATTGTAGGGTTCCATCAAGTATTTTGCTTCCCAAAAGGGTTCCGTCATTTAAAAAGTTTGAGAACCACTGTACTACTGCAAGTAGAGTATTATATTAATTACCTAAATTTAAATTTTTGATTAATCGGGACATTTAGTGTCCCGATTAGGGTTACCATATCTCAGGATTTATCCTGAGATTTCAGGATTTTTGGACTCTTCTCAGGATTGCGGCTGGATTCTGCAAATCTCATGACATCTCAGGATTTTTTTTAATTTTCAATAAAATACAGCTTACGTTTTAAAGATCTCTTTAGTAAAATGTTAAACAAACAAAAAATAATCTTTTATTGGTAATAACTGCACAATTAAAATCAGTACTTTATTATCCAAATCGGTACTTAATCAGTTTTATCATACTTGATATATGAAGATACATTTTTAAGTAAGTTTTTTTTTTTAATTGTGGATTCATATAATGCCCCACATGTTAAGCTCTACAAATTACATTGATTTAAAAGTATAATCAGAGTATAAACGATAATATTACGATTTTTTTAAATTGTTAAGTACGTTCGAGAGAAAATTTTGAAACTAAAAAATCTCAGGATTTTTCAATGGAAATCAAGCCTTTTCTCCGGACTTTTGATTTTATCGTCTGGTAAACCTAGGTTTACAATATATACAAATACAAACCCCCCAGACCCCTGAAAATCGGGACACCTGGCAACACTAGTTCGAACCCACCTCTCGAGTAGGCGACACCATGATACCCGGCCATGAAACAAACTACTCGGCCACGGAGGTCGTCAAGATTGATTGATTGAAACAATGTAGCATTAATTATCCAAAAAAAACGGACAATTTAGAGCAGAGTTCCCCAAACTTTTTTGTGTCGTAGACCCCTCGCCATGTTTTTCCGTGTTGGGTAGACCCCCTACTTACCTGATATTGATTTTTTTTCGCTGACGTAGACCCCTTGCAGGTTGTCATAGACCCCTAGGGGTTGATATAGACCACTTTGGGAATCACTGATTTAGAGTCATACTTGGAAACGAGGGGTACCGTACAATAGTACAATATTTAAATCTAAATCGATCAAACTCACGATTCGTGTATGTATAGAGCCCCTTTGACTTTAAGGTTCCGTACGCAAAAGGTAAAGACGGGACCCTATTACAAAGACTTGTGGGCCAGGCGTGAGGTCCGTTCGTTGGCGTGCCCCTTAAGGGCGCCAACGTTTGTAAATGGAGGTTTTGCCTGCATAATAAATAGGGCCACAGTAACACAATTACTGTAAAAAAAATGTATACTTATTTCCAATCAAGAGGAGCTCGATGGCGCAAGTGGTTAGTGTGTTCGGCTGCGATCGTTGAAGTTGAGCTACTTCCGCAGTGGTCGGTCATTGGATGGGTGACCAAAAATTTACTATCTCGAGTCCCTCCGTGCTTCGGAAGGCACGTTAAGCCGTTGGTCCCGGCTGCATGTGCAGTCGTTAGCACCCACCAATCGGCACTAGGCCCGCGTGGTGGGTCATGGCCCAATCTCCCTATTCCATTCATAGGGAAGGCCTGTGCCCCAGCAGTGGGGACATTAATAGGCTGATGATGATGATGATTTCCAATCAAGAGAGAGACGGATAGATAGGTATTTTGTCACCCTTTCTGTACAGAATTCTAAACAGAATATTTTTTATTAAGCATTGACATAACCTTACAAGTTTAACTGACCTTCAAACTACCATTCATTAACTAGAGTAATGTAAGTTATTGTGTTAAGCTATTTACTACTTAAAACAGTTAACCTCCATAATAAGATTTATGTAAGTGGCAGTTACTTTGGTACACTCTTAGAAAACTTAGGCAAATTTAAAGTTAGATTAAAACGTTGTAAAAATGTATGTAAATGAGGTTCATTACCCTTCATTCAGTACAGACGGTAAAATAGTGAGTGACCATAGAAAAAGATATGGTTTTGACATCCGTCAATTAATAAATAAAATATAATATTTGTGCACGAAAAATTGTACGACATAATAGCTATAAATGTTGTTTCTCATTTCTGAGCAACACAATTGTTTTATTTCGTAATTAAATCTATTTAGTTTATAAAATCACATTATATGTATAATAATATTTTACAAAGATTTTGGCGCGAAAGAAAGATTTTGAACAGAATTCGGAATTGCCCTAATTTAATCGTAACAGCATTATCTTAATTAACAATTATGAATGTCTTGTTTCAGTCGAATTACTGATAAGGTCAACTCAATACCTAAAAATAAGTAAAACGAAACTTGGGTCGGGTTGACCCTTTCTAAACTCAAAAAAGGGCCAGTTGCCCCACAGATATACAATCACTAAAATACTTTAAGATCAGTTGCCTCCTAAATTACAGAATAAGAAAAAAACATGACAAACTACCCTACAACATAACCACTAATAAAGACTTTTTGGCGGGATCGGGAAACGTCGCTTAAGCAGTTTTGTTTTTCTTGTTAAAAATTGTGTTGAGGCGGATGTTAGTGTCTAATAATGGTGGATTTATTAACCACTAAGTGTTTGGGAACATGCACAAGTGTTGGCAAGTGAAACAAAATAGCGGAAAGTTTCTTTCGACGTTCCCTCAAGAAGTTCACGGGGAGGTTCCAGTAAATCCACACACTTTTACTGAAACATAGGGAAAGGGGGCCACTTACTTTGACTTGATTTATTACTCTGACCACAAGTGCTATTGCATTTGTAAACATTTTAACACTTGACATTGGCTAAATGCACAAGCCGTGCGAAGCCATTTAGAAAAAAAAGCCACTAATAAGTCATACATACTTACACTGCCTTATTAGAAAAACGTGGTCTAAAGATGCATTTAGTTTAAACCTAACGCTGTTTTAGCCGTTTCCTCTCTTAAGCAAACAAAGGTTACATATTTTTTTAACCGGGATATAATTATGATCAACGTTATTTCTAGTTGGTTAATAGTTATTTATGATATTAGTGCTGTAAGTTGGTTATTACAAACAAGTACACGAATGTAACTTACCATAGTCAGGAGTTTGTAATACCAATGCTCATGAATGCCATACAACGTTTTTCAAAACTTTTGCGAGAAAACAATATTACATACTACAGCTATCTAAGGATGGTACTATAGAACGCCACCTCAAGGTAGGCCTAGTGGCGCCATCTCTTGATCAGGCCGGAAACTTATCAATCCACCCTGGGGGCCAATCGCCTAACGGAATTGCTTAGGGAAACGCTAACGCTTACGATTTTATATTGTTATTTCTAGCCTCCTGAGGTTTTCGAATACCTCACGCTCATTTTTTTTAATATTGTTATTACCAATGCAAAAGAAAAAGAAAGAGCGCGAGGCATTTGAATACCTCAGGCGGCTAGAAATAACAAAATAAAATCGTAAGCGTTAGCGTTTTTCAAAGCATTTCCGTTAGGCGATTGGCCCCCTGGTAATTTAAGTAATGAAGCACTTTTTTTCTAATAATAAAATGGCGCGCTTTTACAAATGACGATGGACGAAAATTAGAACTACATCTTTCGTCTCTTTTTCTTTTTAGTATTAAAGTGAGACATGGGTATAGACTAAAAGCGCTTTCGAGGAGGTTCGATCGAAATTTAAAAAAAAACGTAGAGAATACGCACGATGCCATGTATGGGAGTGTGCGTAATGAATTTTACCGCACACTCCGCTGTATGGCCCGTAATTTTGAATTTTCGAACAATGTATAAAACCTTCGTAAATTAATTTATGAGGAGCTCGATGGCGCAAGTGGTTAGCGCGTTCGGCTGCGATCGTTGAATTTAAGCAACTTTCGCAGTGGTCGGTCATTGGATGGGTGACCAAAAATTACTATCTCGAGCTCCTCCGTGCTTCGGAAGGCACGTTAAGCCGTTGGTCCCGGCTGCATCTGCAGTCGTTAGCACCCACCAATCCGCACTGGGCCCGCGTAGTGGGTCATGGCCCAATCTCCCTATTCCATCCATAGGGAAGGCCTGTGCCCCAGCAGTGGGGACATTAATAGGCTGATGATGATGATGATGATGATGAAATTAATTTATAGAGCAAATGTATTGAAAATATTATGCTTTATATTGTCCCGCTGCAATAATTAAAAAGCTTTCGTCAGTATGTTTATGGAACTGTGGGCTATTGTTTTTGCGCACTCTCGCGTCACGGCGGGAAATGTTGACATTACGAGTTTCGCAAGCTCTAATGACTCTAGTTACCTACTTGAAGTTTGGCAAAAATGGGTTCGCAATGTGGGTGTTTAGATTTACGTCACCAGCCACTGTGACAAGAAGATTTTTATACAAAGTATTTTCGCGAATTATTGAAACGAGCATTTAAATTGATCCATAGAACATAAGTGATTTGACGGATGAATAGACCTTTTTTTTTTGTTAAATTCTTCCTTTTCAGGGAAGGCAAGGGGAACAATGCCCATACAGCCTAGTCCTAAGTTCAATTATTCTGTTTTTCTTTTAACATTAGAATGTCGGTGTGACGTATTCTAATGTTTCTTGAAGTGTTTGGCACGAAATGTATCAAGCTGGCTTTTTCGATAAGCTTCTGTGAGGTAGTCAATACTACAATAAAATTCTCACGTCCACTTGACCGGAATAGCGTATATTTTGACGATTCTACTAATTCTTCAGTTACGCAGACAGTTGTAACAAAAAATCACACCAATTTTATTTCACAATATCCACTCTGAACGAATTTGAGAATAATTAAAATAAGACGCCAACCACACTCGATCAAATCCCGCCAAAAACTCCCGATGAATAGACCTTTGGCTCAGTGCTGCCACCTGGCGCTAGGGTTGCCAGATGGCCGGGATTTCCGGGATTGTCCCGGAATTTTGCGTGTAGTCCCGTGTCCAGTAATTAGACCTTATTGTACCGGATTCCGATAATGCGCTACTTTCGTAACAAAATAACGTTTTTTTCGTAACGAATAATACCTTTATGCTTGATGTTTTAATTCTGGGGGATGATGGGGGGGGGGCTTTATTTGAATGCTTTATTTTTCGGGGGGGGGGGGGGGGGCAAATGTGACGGAAACCTGCAAATCTTCCGTAAATAAATCTACTTGATGATGATAATCGCATTATGTGGTTTAGGCGGAGCTAGCGGATAGTAACTTTTATAGTACCTATGTATCGATTTGTAGATCAATATCGACAATCAGCATTAATACTTCAAATTATTTATAAACTACCCTACGACTGGTCTATTTAGTCTTTAAGCATTGAAGTCTTCTGGTCATTTCTCCAGGCAACAACCAAAATCCCAACATTTTAAATATCTGAATAAAATCCATTTATTAAGACTTCTCGATCTGGCAACCCTACTTGCTATGTAGGCAGAGCACCAAATGTGCATCTCAGTGTTTCTATTTATATACTTTTAGTATATAGATATTACTCCCATAGAAAACTATATGACTAAAGTCACGTTTAAACTTTAAAACACTAAGAAGCGCAGAATAGTATTCATCATCATCATCATCATCATCATCATCATCATCAGCCTCTTTATGTCCCCACTGCTGGGGCACAGGCCTTCCCTATGGATGGAATGGCCATGACCCACCACGCGGGCCCAGTGAGGATTGGCGGGTGCTAACGATTGCAGATGCAACCGGGACCAACGGCTTAACGTGCCTGCCGAAGCACGGAGGAACTCGAGATAGAAATTTTTGGTCACCCATCCAATGACCGACCACTGCGAAAGTTGCTTAACTACAACGATCGCAGCCGAACGCGCTAACCACCTGCGCCATCGAGCTCCTCATATAGAAGCAGAATAGTATTATTGACCATAAAGTTAATAATTGACACGTGCCCGTAATCTATTTGAGGAGCTGGCGAACAAAACGGTATAATTACATAAAATTATTTTTTGCAGAAGCAGTAAAAAACTGAATGACATATCTACAGTGAGCTTTAATTTTGACACTGTTAACAGCGGTTTATATTGAAAAAGAAATTAAAATTCAGCGGACCCAAAACCTCCGGACTGTAATAAAAAAGGATTCTGACCATATAATTAGTTATATCGTTTAAATCTAAAGAAAAGTTTACTAGAAAAAAATCCACGCGGACCAGGCAGCGGACGGGACTCGAACCCGCATCCTTCGCTATCCGGGCGAATGCACTGACCATTATGCTACCACGGCCCTATTAGCCGCGTCGAAATTCCGCCATCTCTTCGCATTGTAGGTAACCCACAATGTCAAATGAAATGTTTTTTCTAGTAAACTTTTCTTTAGATTTAAACATCTAGCAGTTAAATGCTTAAAAAATAAATAAAATCATAGTTATATCGTTTTCTCGCCAACTCCTCTTTTTACATTATGACAAAAATAATCAACGAAAACAACCATAATAAACATCAACATCTTTATAAAGAAAAGGTTGTGAATTACGGGAATGGAACCGAAGAATTACATCCACAATATCAGCGGGTCTGGATTACGCAATGACGTCATCCCCTCCCATTCACTTATACAGCTTAGAATGCGTGGGCCGCCCGAGTGCCGCAAAATAATATTCCAGGAATCTCAATAAAGGAATGGTTGACCTCTGGCATTTGAAGTCTTTGTGCGTTTGTTGAATATAGATCTCAGAGACTCGGACGTGTTTAATATCAACAGGGAAGTTTTTAATGAAATACTAATAATAGATTTCATTCCGAATCAATAAAATTAAGGTACAAAAACCTTTTTAAAAACAAGCTATTATTCAAATGCGCTAAAAAGAAAAAAAGAAAATTTAGTTAAAGTTTGTTTCTAAATAGATTTTCAAATTTTAGAAGTCCGCCATATTGGATTGAGAGTTTTCGAGTTACTCTCAGCAAGCCCTTTAATTTGATACCCATATTGTAGGAATGCATTAAAAATGATTGGTCCGCCATTTTGGGTATGCCGCCATATTGGATTTAGAATGACGTCACACTGTTAAGCATGCATTGTCATCCGAACTGAACGAGCATACCAAATTTCAGCTTAATCGGTTTAGGGCAAGTGCTTTAAAATTGAGTTGTAAGATTTGACCGTAACAAACATACATAGCAAGTTAAATAAAAGCTTGTAAAAAGCGATGGGTTATTTATAACAGAAACAATTAGTGAAGTAATTTTCTTCTTACTGTTTCTGGACAAAATCTTAGATTTAACCAATATCTGTCAAGGTGGACGTGTAAAGGTGACGACCTCCGTGGCCGAGTGGTTTGTACGCCGGGTTTCATGGTGTCGCCGACTCGAGAGGTCCCAAGTTCAAATTCCGGTAGGGGCAGATGTTTGTGTGATGAATACGAGCATTTGTACTCCAGTCATGGATGTTTAATATGTATCTCTATATAAATTATACTTATTTATGTACAGTATATGTTTTCTGTCCGTTACATTAGCATCCCATAACACAAGCCTTACAGTGCTTACTTTGGGGCTAGGCTAACGAGGGCTATCGTTTTTTGTCTCACCAGATGGCGCCACTGTTGAGTGAGGTCCTGAAGTGTAACTTTTAAAATTAGTAAACACGCTCGTGATATCAAAGTTTACATTTTAATACAAAAGAATCGTATCTTAAACATAATCGCCCATGCCACAGTGTTGCGCAGTCCCGTTTTGTTCGGAAAAAAGAAGGACAATATTTTTTCTTAGCTCCGCTTTTAAATAACTGACAATCATTGACACGTAACTCATATTTGCCATAATAAGTCTGATTTATTACCAAATATTCTCAACTATTATTTTAATTAGAAAAAAACCGCGTAGTCAACCCGCAAGCTATAACATTTGACATTTCGGAGACCTCACGCAACACAAGCGCCTCTAGCGGCGGTTTCAGACGCGATAGCCCTCATTGGAGTGTGTCGTAATTTTTTTTTATTATTATTTATTGACAAGTTGTACTTCCCATTAATAAATGAAAGACGTGTAGTTTTGTATGCCGTGAATTGTGAATGAAAAATTTGGAACAAACCGTTAGCGATTCCCACATATAAATAAGACTTATACTATCGTAACACTCAAATATCTAGATGTTTATAAAACAATTAGTTGATCTGATTCAATTATGAGTTCATACGTCTATTGTCCTACAATCTAAGTTGTTGCTGTAGTCGTGTTGAGACGAACAAATTGATAAATAGTTACTCACTGGTATTCAGGACGTGCTGTGAACTAGATTTTAATTAATAATAATCATTTTTTATTTGAATGCGGCGTCTTCGAGCCTCTACTAGGCAAACATCATGACGTGATATTGCATTGCATCACTAAGCGAATTCCGTCGTCTGCACCACGATGTATTCTGAGAAGCTTATGCATTTCACCTTCTCTTTTCTTATTAGTAGCTCGCTCGCGTATCTGTGATACAGGTCGCGGCGTATTCTCTAGCGCCGAACAAAACGCGGAGGGGATAGCTACGCATGGGTACGACTGAAGAGCCAATCAGCGCAACGCATGCCCGCCCGCGCACCTCTGTTTCCCCCCAAGACATATTAATTTTTACTTCTGCGCAAGAAACGTTGAATAAAAAATATTAAATTACTATATCATCAAGTGAATTTCACTTAAATTGTTTGACATTTAAGTACACTCAATTATATAGTCATAGTCATAATATTTATTTCTTCATGTTGGTTACATTTAGTTCTTAAATTTAATAACAGCTCGCAAACATGAGCCCTGCAAGGGCATTGCAAATTATAATTAAAGTATA
Organism: Chilo suppressalis; assembly: GCA_902850365.2. NCBI lineage: Eukaryota > Metazoa > Arthropoda > Insecta > Lepidoptera > Crambidae > Chilo > Chilo suppressalis. The sequence goes on from OU963922.1 coordinate 1,308,947, forward strand.
CAAATATTAATTTAAAATTTGATAAAGTTACAGTAGTTATTAGTTAATAAAAAAAAAATGGGTGCATTTACTTATGTAGGCGCGCGAGAAGTTATCCTTCTTTGGCATCGTTTAAAATTAGTTTTTAATTGCATGCAAATAATTAATTACAATAAATTAATAAAAAGTCTGGAAAAGGACACAGTCAATAAAGTTCAGTTTTAATTTGAAAAAATAAATAAATAATCAAAATATTCAATTAAAATCGCTACTGAATATAATTTATTAGAACATATGTGATTTGCACTTGTATGAAACTCAAACACGTATTCCGAATATACAAACTAGAAACATGTGGATAAATATTATAAATATGAATACCTATAACTGTTACTTTATTACAAAAAATAAAGATGTGGTTTTTGGTTCTACTACACCAATGGTCAAGAGATGGCGCTGTAGTCTCCTGAATCGCGCTTTGGTTCCGTTGTTCCAGATTAATAAATACTTTTGATAGGTCTTCACAATGCAGTCGTTAGCACCCACTAAATAGAGATTCTATTTCTATTTTGTTGGTAGATTTTCTTAATGTGCGGTAAACACAAAAGTAACAGCATGAAGTTGGTCGATGCTGTTAATTTTTGGTGTTACAGTGATGCGCGCGCATCTTAAAATTTCACTCTCATCATTTTTTCATAACGCGCCTAAAGAAGTATAACTTCAAAAAATTACACGAGATTTCAATTGTAGACTTTAAATGTAGAATATTAATTAATTACATAAATTCTTTTTGTTTCACATTTGGTTTAGATTACTTTTTGTATTATTTAGAATACAATTTCAATATTTAAAAAACACACATTGATTGAATCCTAAAAATAATATATACTAACATAGCATTTAACTTACATATTGTTACTAACGATTTAGTGGACCATATTACAGACAACAAAATTGTTGTCTGTAATAAACAATTTGAATTGAAATGACGGTCAGCGCTAGGGTTTCGTGCCGCGACATAAGTCGTATGTATGGTATAGTATGGTATGGTATAAACCATCTAGTTAATATAGCTGCAAAGCAATATTTATAAACTCATTTCCTTCTTAATCGTCGCACTATTCATAAAAACTTCACCAGCGTATGTGACCTCCGAGTAAAATGGAGTCATTTTAATTGAGAAAAGCACCTTGCAGACCGGCAAAGTGAAAGTAATCGTCAGTGAACCACATTCACGCTTTATTGCGCCAGCTAACTTCACCTCTTTATTACCACTTACACTTCATTAACATGGGGTAGATTCACTTTCTTAGCTTCATATGGAAAAGTAACTTCTTAACTAAAAGGAATTCTAGATAAAATACCACGCGGACCTGGCAGCGGACGGGACTCGAACCCGCACCCTTCGCAATCCGGGCGAATGCACTGACCAATTATGCTACGACGGCCCTGATGGCCGCGTTAAAATCAGGGCTGTGGTAGCATAATTGGTCAGTGCATTCGCCCGGATTGCGAAGGGTGCGGGTTCGAGTCCCGTCCGCTGCCTGGTCCGCGTGGTTTTTTTTTCTAGATAACTTTTCTTTAGATTTAAACATCTAACAGTTAAATGCTTAAAAATAAATAAAAGGAATTCTGTAAGTTAAGGTAGAGGCAAACTTCTTGAGCAAAACAACAGACAAACTTTTGTATGTAAAGTTGCTACTGCGCAGGCTTCCTTATCTATGGTTGATGCTCAAGAAGTTTCCGGGGTGGATACATCCATCTACCTTATCAATGTCTGTAGTTTTATTAGATGTAACTCGGGTAAGAAATCGCTTTTTACAAGACTTTAACTAATTAAACCATACATAGACTTTCTGTTTTTTTTTAAGTTAGTATAAATTGTTAGCTGTAATAAATATATTATGATATGAATTATAAGCATGTAAGCATATAATATAAATAGCATAGGATAAAATACACACATCAAAAGTGTCTAGGGATCAACATATATTTTTGCAATAACTTTTCTCCTGATTGATATTAATTAAAATTTTCTTTAAGGATTCATCAAATAAAGTGTTTTCGTTTGTCACAGTAACGATAAACCAAGTCACCTTTGCATTAATAAAGAAATTTGCCATTTTCCTAATAAAGGGATTTTTGACATTTGAACCACTAACACAAAAGTTCGAAAAAAAGACTGAAATAACAGTTTTCTCTAAAATTTTATTGGGTAACTTAAACAATTAATAATCCGTATTTCTACCGCGAACACTAACAACACAAGAACATCGGTTTGGCATACTCAAAATGAGTTCATCCAAATCACGCTGTGGAATGGCCGCCCATGTTCGTTGCAACAACAAAAAAAGGTCTTCTTGCGACTGGATACCCTCCATATTCGGCAGAGCTCTTCTCTGTAGCATATCCCATGCATGCTCAATCGGGTTCAAGTCTGGCGACTGAGCAGGCCAGGGCAGGACATTGATGTTAGCTGCGGCGAGAGTCTGTCTTACAACTCTTGCGGTGTGCGGTCGTGCATTATCATGCATTAACTGAAATAAGGGACCGATTTGCACTTGTAGAGGAACGATGACGTCTGATACAATCGTCTCAGCATAAATTTGAGCGTTGAGGTTGCCTCTGATCCAAATCAACTCAGTTCTTCCGCCGATCCAAATACCCGCCCATACCATGATGGTTCCACCACTATAAGGATGGACTTCCTGGCAGGATTTTAATCGCTGTTGGCGTCCAGGGGTTCTCCAGTGTCGTATACGTCTTGTATCCGGTCTCATACCAAAACGAGACTCATCAGAAAAGCACACGAAACGCCATTGTTCTTCTGCCCAATTTCTGTGTTCAAGAGTCCATTGATATCGAATCCTACGATTGTGCATTGCTATAGGTGGTACCCGTAGCGGTCTTCGGGAATGAAGGTTCACTTCATGCAAGCGGTTTCTGACTGTTTGGTCGCTAATTAAGTTCCCTGAAGAGTGATGAAGCCTCACGGCTAACATCATGGCGGTTATTGTTGGAGCTCTTCGAGTTAAGATTTGAATGTATCGGTCTTGTCTCCGTGTGGTGCAGCGATACCGTCCTCCATGGCGCTCAGCCACGGTACCAGTGCTTCGGTATCGTGTCCAAAGTCGACTGATAACACTCTGACTTGTATTCAGAGCTAAAGCCACAGTACGTTGCCGGGAACCAGCTTCTATCATTCCCACGGCTCTGAGCATTTCTTCCCTGCTTAAATGACGTCGCCGCTCCATAATAACGTTGGTTTTAATCAGTAGTAGGGAAACAGTAGCACTAATAATGTCTTCAATGCGTTGTATGTTTTTATAGGGAAAATATTGACAGCTGATTTTCATCTTTTACTCGAATTTGATTCACAGTTCCTGATTCAAATTATGAAATGCACCAAAAAGGATCCATATAAATTTATAAAATCATAAATTTATTACAAAGCCACATCTCAATCTCAAGAAATCCGCATAAAAATGCTTGATCCCTAGACACTTTTGATGTGTGTATTATGAGATAGTTATAGTTATATAAGCATGTTTAATATGTGGAGGTTTTTAATTGGCTTTTGGATATTGTTGTTTGTTTATTTAATAAGTCATTGATAGCTGTAAACCTTCCTAAAATAAATAAATAAAAAAATAAATAAATAAATAAATAGAGACCCCATGTGATTAAGTAGTAAAAAGCCTTGACAAAAACAGGCAGAAATAAAAAAAATGTAGTTTTGTGGTAAGAAAGAGTCACTTGGACTTTTTGGCGGGATCGGAAAGCGTCACTTTAGCAGTTTTGTTTTTCTTGTTAAAAATTGTGTTGTGGCGGATGTTAGTGTCTAATAATGGTGGATTATTAACCACTAAGTGTTCGGGAACCCGCACAAGTGCTGGCAAGTGAAACAAATTAGCGGAAAGTGTCTTTCGACGTTCCCTCAAGATGTCCACGGGGAGGTTCCAGTAAATCCCCACACATTCACTGAAACATAGGGAAAGGGTTATTGACTTGACTGCCACTTACTTTGACTTGATTTATTACTTTGACCTCGAGTGCTATAGAATTTGTAAACATTTTAACACTTGACATTGGCTAAATGCACAAGCCGTGCGAAGCCATTTAAAAAAAAGTAAGAGTCACTTGAAAAGTGTAACTTAGCAGATTCCAAAAAAAAACTGTAGTCACCTTAGATTAAATCGATCATTAAAGCATTTTCTTATTTATTTTTAAACATAATCTCCTCCAAGTAATCCAATCTAAACGGTAACAATAAGGTCATCAGTGACACTTTCTATCATCGAATCCGGAGCAGAACAAGTTAAATCTAAACCGAACGACAAATGCAAACACTATCTATCTCCTTCACACTAAAAGGCGTGAAGAGGACAGATAACGTGACGCCCGCACCGAAGCAAACCTTAGTAAGGCTCAATCTGGAGTGTGACGATAAGATAATGCGGTATTATCTGGAAAATCCTCACCGCGTAGAACTGAACACAAATACTAGACGAGCTGTTGAATCGACAGTTCCGCAGGCACTTAATAGAAAAGCAAATAAAGGTTACCATGAACGCTGCAAACTGCACTATTTAGTGGCGCAGTTTATCTAATGGCTGGTATGGATTTCTACAAATGTAATATCAAACGTTGTTGAACCTGAACAGGAAGTCAGGTATATGCAGTCTGGTGGTCCGGGCGCGGCATGCCAGCCGCGCGTCCTTGGTGCCATTCGGCATAGGCCACCCCGTCTGGGGATTACCTAGTACCCTAGAGTAATCCCCCATAGGCGCGTCGCCCGGTCCACTCGTTGGGCCGGGCCAGCCCTAGGACGCTCTGGTGTAGTGGCGCACGAGGGTGCGCCGATCCCAGAGCGCCCTCATAAGGGCCGAGGAGGGTACCGGTGGTTTTTAGTGGGTAGGACCGGTGTTGTTCCGCGCCGGGGAGTCCCACACACGTCGCGCGCCTGGCAAGCGCGGTATGGTGCGTAAATGCATTTTCCACAGTCAAAAAAAAAAAAAAAGTAGTTGCAGTCTGGAGCACGGTTCAATAATAAAAAAATATTTGCTTTTATGATTTATTTTGGAAAAACACCTTAAGTTTTCGCCTTTGTCATTTGTCTTTATTTTTATTATGGTTTGTGTTACAGGCTTGTGAATAAATAAGTACTTATACGATGGTATGCGGCCACCATAGCCAAAATTGCGAAACCAAGAGTAACGCTCGCGCGCACGTTTACTGCCTTGACCCCATCCTGCAGGCGACGCGCGAATGATACTCTTATATCGTAAGCGACTAAAGGATATAGTGGCAACTTACCATCAGGCGAACCTTAATCCTGGTTACCTTTTTAGAAAAAAAAAACTGTAATTTTAATTTAGGAGCACTTGCACCAAAGTTCTAAATTCAAAGTTAAATTCATGTTTGGGCTTCAATCTTTCTCTATTTAGTAGAAGATCCGAACCTACATCGATCTTCAGCGAGCTGATAATAGAATTAAACATATTTTATCATAAATTTAGTATCCATCCATCCATCAGCCTTTCTCCGTCCACTGCTGGACATAGGCCTCCCCCATAGAAGGCCACAATGCGCGGTCCTGCGCTATCCGCATCCAGCGGCTCCTCACATTTGTCGATGTCGTCAGTCCACCTTGTTGGGGGCCACCCCACGCTGCGTCGTCCGGTACGTGGTCGCCACTCGAGGACCTTTCTTACCCAACGGTTGTCAGATCCTCGAGCGATGTGACCAGCCCATTGCCACTTCAGTATGCTAACTCTTCGGGCTATGTCGTACACACCGGTTCTTCTACGGATCTCCGTATTTCGGATCTTATCACGTAGGGAAACACCGAACATAAAATATAAATAGTAAATAAATTTAGTATATAAAAAAATATATTTAAAATGGGTTGCCTAAAAAATCATGGACAGACTACTTTTACTAAATTTTTATAAATATATTTTAAATTAAATGTTACCACATCAAGATAAAAAGAAACTTACTATTGTAAGTTTTATACTTTAAAAGTAAAGAATGTGCAGCCATTCCATTGGGCAACGTAACTGGCATCGACATGCCTGTTTATACCTGGCAACCCAGTAGTCCACCCGGGTAAATAATATACATTGTCCGTTGGGTTTACAAAAAATAATATTAATTTTAATTTTTATTTATTTTTATATTATTAAATTTTCTTATTATCTTTATGTTTTTTTTTTATAGATAGGTCCGACAAATGGCTCCACCCCACCTAATGTTAAGTGACAGTGAAGTCCAGACGCGTAGATAGCTGATACAGCAGTTCTACCTGCCACACCAGCCATCCTCACCCTGCCGGCCTGCATGTTGCTTCTTCACGCCTCTTTTAAAGGATCCCAGGTTGTAAGAGGGAGGGAACACGTGAGCGGGCAGAGCATTCCATTTACGGATAGTGCGGCAAAGAAATGAGTCACCAAATTCCTTTGTTTCAACATTTAATTAAATTTTCTTTTTTTAGGCAACCCATTTTTAATACATTTTCTAATATACTAAATTCATCATAAAATATACTTCATTCTATTATGAGCTCGGTGAAGGTCGATGTAGGTTCGGATCTTAGACTAATTTGACCTTAAATAATTGTCGTGTGTAAGAACTTTTACTCTTAGTGCAAATTAAATGAGTTTTAATATATAACGATAAGCAATTTTATCGCAATCCCATTCAAACAACCATCAGAATATAAAGATCGATAGGATCATATCGTATTAATTACTAGTATTTTACAAAAAACCGGTATTGAAAACAATCGATAAGCTGATAAAACCTCACACGTAATATTATCATTACCTTGTTTTCTTGACACCGTTCCTGAATTATAAAAACCGGTCAGTGTGCCATTGTTCATAAACGAAATCATTAATAATAATTTCTATCTTAAAATATTCATCTAAACAGATAACCAGTTTTCAAACCTTGTTGTTTACAACGCTGGAGTCTGGACTGAGTCTGCAAGGCTAAGCTCATGATGCATATTGCCTAATTTAGTTCCAAACTTATAATATTTAAGAACTCTCTGAGGTTTTTAGAGTTACTTTGGCATACATGTAGACTGTAGATAGATGTTCATTACGGTTAGCCTCTAAGCAAATGGCTTGGTTGTTAGCTTTCATATTCAAAATATGGAAGTAAGTGGTATTTATAAAAAAAAAATATCTGTCACATTCTGTGGTGCCTTAATTAATTACTCTGCCAAGCCCGCTAATGAAACCGGCCTAGAGGCATTGACACAAAAAGGTATACAATGTTGTTATGTAAGGTTATATAGTATATAATAGGTTTAAGTTCGTAGCTGACACATTGACTCTGATACCGTTTACGCCAAGATTTCGTCAAATCGCCTCTCATAATGTCACAAAACGGACCCAGCACGAATTGGCGCCCACATATGAGTCTCATGACGCTACATCACTCATAGTATCAAAAAAATCTACCCAAGATCTAGTGTGTATTCAATATGTAATGCTGTTGCATTACACCGTGTATTTCGAGTTACCCGAGAAACTTAAATATCGTATAAATAAAAATAGTGATGACAGTTATAAATAGTAAACGTACTACATCGCCATACAAAAATATTGATTTATCGTTTACAAAATAATCTATAACATACCTGTATAGAATTATTATGCGTTTAAAGTACGTTGATCCTAAGTTTTATTTGAATCAATTTATTACAGCTAAAATTGTATAGATTTCATAATTGCAAACTTCGAAAAAATATCAGAGCATTTTTTTTGCTAATTATAACCTAATATCGTTGTTTTAGTAACAAAAAAGTCACGGTGTTTAATTTATACATAACATTATGTATTGGTGTAAATAATTTCAATATGTACTAGGTATTTTTTTAATTAACTTACCCGATCTCCACATTGTCCAACCGCTGGTATTTAAAACCTCTGGACAGCATTTTGTCACCTTACCACACTGTACACTATCACTGAACACTGAAACTATATATCATTTTTACACTATGCCTTTACACTGAATCTCCAAAAACTGTCGTGTATCTGTTAAGAATCAAACGTAATGTTCCAGCCTAGCCTTTACACTATAACTTTACACTGTATCTTCAAAAATTGTCGTGTATCTGTTAAGAATCAAACGTAATGTTCCAGCCTAGCCTTTACACTATAACTTTACACTGTATCTTCAAAAACTGTCGTGTATCTGTTAAGAATTAAATGTAATGTTCCAGCCTAGCCTGCTAGTGTACAAAGTTTGACATAATTACTGAGCTTTACCCCCAATTACGTCTCTGATAAATATTTATCTATCTACTAAGTTGTTTTTAACGGATTATAAAACTGATATTTTATCGATTAATACTAAATTTCTGCCACTGAACAACACGGTGTTTAGTAAAACTAAACACGTGCAAATATTTAGGGCAGAGATGAGGAGTAATATTTCTGTTTACTAAACAGTGCAAAAAAAATGCCTACGATACAATGGTAAAGTAATGGGATATACTAAAGAAAGCAGATAGCAAGTTCTACAATAGAGTGAATGAATGGGGTTAGGAAAAATTGTACGAAAAGTTAAGTTGGTAATGCCAAACAATATACATTATGACGTGATATAACTTGAAAATGGATAAGTGATATATGAGACGTAATTTAAGATGAATTTTATCTGGACACAATTTAATGATTTTCTTTTAAACTGAATCTCAAATACACTTTAATAACGAAATAACCGCTAATCGTGGTAATTACTATGATTTTGCGCAACATCGCTAAAAACAAATTCGTTTTGCACATTTACTATTAATCATTACTTTACCCTACGTATATACTAACCTAATTATTTATATATTTCCAAATTATGGTTCGAGTTAACCCATAAAGGTGTCAACTCACCCGAGCCTTTTACTTACACCAAAATATTTGTGTCACAGCTTATATAACTGCATAAACATTACACTACACTACCTATAGAAACTGCAACTTGCATCGGATTACACTTTAGATAAAAAATAAACAAAAGCCTATATTCTAGAATTCGTTAACCGACTGTAAAAATCTCGTTCTAAAAATAAGCTATGCCGTTTTGAGACACGATCGATATTGAAGTAACTATGGACAACAATGATAAGATAATCGTTTAGAAATGTCCCCAATAGCTACAGCTCAGACATTGCACTACGGCCGTGCGCAAAACGGTCTCGGCTGCAAAGCAAACTTATTGACGAACAAACGACGAAGCAAACAAACGTTCATGCTCTGATATCTAATCTACAATACTACAGCACAGATTAGTTACAGAAAGGAAATAACTAATACCTTATCAAATATCGAAACTTAATTTGAACTAATACATAAATTATGAATTTAGGTATTTAATAGAATCTGGATTTGGAGTCATCATCATCAGCCTATTAATGTCCCCACTGCTGGGGCACAGGCCTTCCCTATGGATGGAATAGGGAGATTGGGTCATGACCCACCACGCGGGCCCAGTGCGGATTGGCGGGTGCTAACGACTGCAGATGCAGCCGGGACCAACGGCTTAACGTGCCTTCCGAAGCACGGAGGAACTCGAGATAGAAGATTTATGATCACCCATCCAATGACCGACCACCGCGAAAGTTGCTTAACTTCAACGATCACAGCCGAACGCGCTAACCACCTGCGCCATCGAGCTCCTCATGGCGGATTTGGAGTACCTGCTAATAAATGTGAAAAATTCAGACAAAGACTCATATCATCAGCACCTTCCTACAATCTGGGGACTTTTAAGAGAACTATATGTAATTACATTTAGGACTAGGGATACTTTTAATTTACATTTACCTCGATCAAATTCAGCATTTTTTGAAAAAAATGGTTGCCTGTAAAGTCGGTTTTACGGGCGAAGATTTTACGTGACAACGTCTTTTTCTCGGTAGAATATTTATTGATATGAATATAATTAAATTGCACAATAGGAACAAGGAATTGAATGAAAATAAGAATTGCACAAATTTTAACTATAGAAATATATTTTGTTTACTAAAACATTGTACATGTAAACTTAAACTTAACACGAGAGACTCATCGTAACGTTACCGAGCGTTACACTTTTTCATAAGTGACTCCCAGCCGCAACCTAATTTAAGACGTTGTCACGTCAAAAAAAATACTTATATGTCTGCCATACGAATATACAATAATTTACCGCCTTATCTGCGGTCACTTTCTGAATATAAGTTTGTAAGGTCCCTGAAGCAATGGTTAATATATAATGCATTTTATAATCTAAATGAATGAATTTTAATAATAATGTTTTGTAAAAATTGACTGTTGCATGCCCGATTAGGGTAACTGTTTATTTCAATTGTGTGCACTAACATCTAGCAGTGTCACTAAATGTAACAGTTTTGCAATAAAGAATTATTCTATTCTAAACGTGAAGAAGTATTGCTGTAGGTCGGCAAGGTGAGGATGGTTGGTGTGGCAGTTTATAACTGCTGCACCAGCTACCTTCGCGTCTCGACTTTACCACCACTTAACATCGGGTGGGGTAGAGTCGTTTGCCTACCTAGCTATAAAAAAGATACTTCAACTCAAGCCTTAAGTGTTAAATGTTTTAACGTTTTGGATACCACAGATTAATATTATGCATTCGATACAAATATGTTTATAGCATGCAGTTCTGTGGGAGGAGGATGAGGAGCTCGATGGCGCAGGTGGTACGCGCGTTTGGCTGCGATCGTTGTAGTTAAGCAACTTTCGCAGTGGTCGGTCATTGGATGGGTGACCAAAAATTACTATCTCGAGTTCCTCCGTGCTTCGGAAGGCACGTTAAGCCGTTGGTCCCGGCTGCATCTGCAGTCGTTAGCACCCGCCAATCCGCACTGGGCCCGCGTGGTGGGTCATGGCCCAATCTCCCTATGCCCCAGCAGTGGGGACATTAAGAGGCTGATAATGATGATGATGATGATGCACTTCTGTGAAGTTTCTATAATAAGTTTGATAAGATTCGCCATTCACCTATCTCTGTAAAATTAATTAATCACATTGAATATTAAAAATGATTAGCATAATTATATCTTAAAGTCACAATCACGCGGACATCAACAATCATTCACCATATTAATTTAAAATACCACTAACGGCTGTTCCCGCAGTTCTAATGAAAAAAAAACACTTTCACCGGATTACACAATTTGTTATAAAACTCAAGGAATTACATAAAAATAATGAAACTGTAACAGCTATTGAATGCAATGTAGCTGTAGCAATGACTGAATCATTTGATTAGATATTTGATGAACTGTTCGGTTTAACATTTTTTTTTACTTAAATAGTAGAGATGGGACGACTAGCCGCTGACTAGTCTGGAAAGACGACTATTCGGCATCGTTTAAAGTCGGCGATTAGTCGACGACTATTCGGCAAAACATGCCGATTTTAATCGGCATATACAGGTAAGGTAACTCAATAAGAATTATGAACTTAGGAATCTGCCAGTAATACAGATAACTTAACACAATGAATATCGCACATAACAAAATAGCAATGGGAAGTTAGTATGTATTAATTGAGTAAAATCTTAAGATAGTCTTAAAGAAGTCCACACGTATATTTTATTCCTTAGAGGCAAATTGTGATGTTGGAACGTGAATATTTCGGCTTAATTTGGGAGACTCGTGTCGTGCGTGAGCAAGCCGAGCAGTGACATAATATTCCGGACATCTTCCTAAAATAGGTATGAGAATGATCTGCTTTGCTGAATAGTCGGCAATTCGAAAACCGATTAGTCGGTAGTCGGTTAATCGGCAAATACTATAGTCGGCCCATCCCTATTAAATAACTATGCAACGGAAAAAATGTATTCTTCGCACTATGAAGTTATCAATGGAACTGTATCCACTGTGAATTAAAAGAAATATTGTGATGATGTGAATCGCTATTAAATTAAAATTATGTTTAATACGAGCGACTTTTGTTTGCCAAAATTAGTCCGCTTACAACTACATCGAGTAATGCACACGAAGGATTAAAAGTCCCGCGTACTAAAGTCCCCGTACAACCGAAGAGAGCGAAAGACCAGACAGAACAGATGTTAATTATTATATTAAGTAACATGTAGTTTTATGAATTTAATTTTGTTTTTATTTCTCTTTAACTATAATGCTTTAATTTACTTGACCGCATAATGTCTCTGCTTAGCCCGATGGTTGACTGGTAGAGAATGCCATGTGGCATTAAGTCCGCCATTTGTAACAAAACAATAAAGAGTAAATAAATAAATAAATAAATAAATAAACAAAAGTACGCAGTTGTCCCCGAAAAAATAGAACTTATGCGACTAAGGCCCGTATTACAGAATGACAACTAAGTGTTGATCTTTACTTGAGTACAGTTAGAAAGGGATATCGCTATGTGCTATATATAGCGCCATCCCTTTCTAACTATGCTCAAGACTAGATCAATCACTGAGAACCTTTCTATAATACGGGCCTAAGCAAAGCAAAGCACACAGCGAACAATAGTACGTGTTGCTCGCTCAATGTGATTTAAAGGAATGGACCCAGTCAACATCATCATCAGCCTATTAATGTCCTCATGGAATAGGGAGATTGGAACGTGACCCACCACGCGGCCCCAGTGCGGATTGGCGGGTGCTAACGACTGCAGATGCAGCGGGGAGCAACAGCCTAACGTGCCTTCTGGAGCAAGGAGGAGGCTCGGGATACAATATTTTTGGTCATCCATACAATGACCGACCACTGCGAAAGTTGCTTAACTTCAACGATCGCAGCCGAACGTGTTAAAAACCCGCGCCATCGAGCTCCTTAGTATTCTACTTTAAATCGTTTTCTCTTTTTCTTAAACCTCATGTTAATAACAACACAATTTAATATGAGAATATTCACTTAAATAGCGTTAGCTTTTCTAAATTTTCGAAGATGAAGGACAAGTCCTCATAAACATTGTCTTCAGGGACCTTTGCCCTACGCGGACAAAAGTACTTCGTTTGCGCATGCCATATCATCATCATCATCAACAACAGCCCATCATAGTCCACTGCTGGACATAGGCCTCTCCAAATGCACGCCACTCAGATCGATCTTGGGCTACTCGCATCCAGCTCCTGCCAGCCATCTTGCGCAAATCGTCACTCCATCGCGCCTGAGGACGTCCTACACTACGTTTGCCTAGACGCGGTCTCCACTCCAGAACTCGTCTACCCCAACGGTTATCGGTTCTTCGGCAAATATGGCCAGCCCACTGCCACCGGATTAGCATGCCATATATCTATAAACTTGTCGTCCAAGGAAAGGTGGAAGGTACTAGACCGCGCGGAAGGTCACCCACGCGATGGACTGACCAGATCAAATCAGCCGTTGGAGGTTCACTAAACGAGTGCAGCAGGATGACCTCTAGCAGGCAGCAATGGCGAAACATAGTGAAGCGCATCACATCTGCCCCCTCCAATAATACTACAAGTGCATAGCGATCACGACCGCTCTGTCAAGAGCGTACCGGCAAGAAGAAGAATATCTATGAAAATATAGATATGATATGATATGTAGAAGCCGGGGGAGGTCAATACTAGCCCGTCATGATCAAATTGATCGCATCCTGAAGGTAGGTGTCCTCAGAAGCCGCACAAACTAGCAGACGAATTTTAAAATAGTTTTTAAATATATAGGAAGCATAAAGATGTCTGTTCTTTCTGCATACCCCGATCGGGACACGGCATGGAGCATAGGTCATCTTATCTGCATAGGTATCTATTTTAGTCTGACAGCTTCTTAAGAAGTCTCAGATTGAAACATATATTTTTGTTAATGGAATAAAGGCCTATTATGTTCAGTGCCGTCTTTGACCTATTGGAGGCCCTGGGCATATTAGGATAATGGGGCCCCTATGACCCCCGTTTGGTGATCTAGCAAGAACTAGGGACTTTGTATTTGTGAAATGAGGTGCCCACCTATCGATCACGGGGCCCTGGGCACTTGCCCAAAGTGCCCACTGGGAAAGACGAGTCTGATTATGTTCATGCTTTAGTATTTGAGTGCAACTAAATTTATACTCAGTGTTTTCAATGTCTAGAAGCTCGATGGCGCAAAATGGTTAAGCAACTTTCGTAGTGGTCGGTCATTGGATGAGTGACCATAAATTTACTATCTCGAGCTCCTCCGTGCTTCGGAAGGCACGTTAAGCCGTTGGTGCCGGCTGCAACTGCAGTCGTTAGCACCTACCAATCCGCACTGGGCTTGCGTGGTGGGTCATGGCCCAATCTCCCTATTCCATCCATAAGGAAGCCCCTGGTAGCCCTAATAGGCTGGTGATGTGTGTGTTGTTAATGTTTGGTATAAACTTAATTTCGTGGCTCAATACCGGACTATCGTCCTAACAAGCTAAGACCGTTAAATTTTATATTTCCTGATAATACGCAGGAAACACCAATGAAATGCTCAATGGAAAGTGATAAAAACTCTTGATAGTAATTGAAAAAAAAACAATCTAATAACGCTTGTGATATAAGATACACACAAATTCAAAATAATAATAAATACTTAAATTAACGATTCACGACCTCCTTGGCCGAGTGGTTTGTTTTATATTGAACGCCGGGTTTCATGGTGTCGCCGACTCGAGAGGTCCCGGGTTCGAATCCCGGTGGGGGCAGATGTTTGGGTGATGAATACGAGCATTTGTACTCCAGTCATGGATGTTTAATATGTATTTTTATATAAATATACTTATATATGTACAGTATATATAGTAGTACCCTAGTATCACATAACACAAGCCTTATGGTGCTTAGCTTGGGGCTAGGCTAATTGGTGTGAGTGTTGGAAATATTTATTTATTTATTTAACTTAAAAACATAGTACACAAAAGCCACATTTCTATTTAATAATTGATAATATTCCAATTTCTTTTAATTCGGATTCTATCTGTGGCACCTGCTAGTTTTATTCTCAATATTATTATTTATTAAAAGATAAAACTTATCAGCGAACTTTGTTTATGTCCTTATCAAACATGTATTTGTAATGCAATTAAAAGCAATACAATATAAAACACAGATATAGTAAAATATTTATCCCATCTTAGCTACAATAGACATCAAAATTGCTATCTAGTATTAAATGCTATTTTTGAAGTGGATCTTCTTTACGCACGCTTGACTTGGGAGGTAAGCTGGCGAATACGTTACGCGTTACGAAAAGTGTGTTCGGGCGTGGCGAACGACATTCGGGTGGGGGTTATAAGCAAGAGTGCGCGCGCACATTTTTTCCCCCTCTTTCTCTTATAGCCAGTTAAGGAAATATGTATATGTACATACATGTATATATTGTAACATACACATATATATATACATACAGATGGATCTATAGTCTATACTATAGTCGTGTGGTCATAATCACACTCGTTTTTTATTTTATTTTTAGATATTACGAAAATTATAGTACTTCTGATTGCCTTAATGACAATTTGGTTTAGATTTGATGAAATTTGATTTATTATTATCATACGCATAGCTTGCGGTTAGCGATATTATGTTGTATTCGTACAAATTAATTAAAGAGTTGTTGTTGTTTAAGTGGAGTAAGAAAAATAATTTTTAAGTGGATATATTGTAAGCTTGTTGTTCATAAAAATTATCAAATTTTATGTGACCTCGAAAAAGCTAAATGAAAACAAACTTATCAAACCCTGTTTGAACCAATATAATTTGTTGTATTTAATAAAAGTTATATCTTGTATACCATGCAAATTATTATTTTTTTATTTCGCATGGCATAGAAATGTTTTTTATTTAAAGCGTTTTTTTTTTCTCTCTTTCTGTGACCTCGAAAAAGCTAAATCAAAACAAGCTTATCAAATCCTGTTTGATCCAAATTAATTTGTTCTATTTATTAAAAAAGTTATAATAGAATACATGAACTGAGTTAAATAAATAAATACTAGCAAACCAGTGAACCAAATGTTCACCAAAACCTGATTTAAAAAAAAAAAAGTATTTAATTAATTGAGAACTTCGGAGATTTTGTGTGGTTTCGTTTGAAATTCGTGATTTCTCGAAAACCGGAAGTGCTACGTTACTCAAATCCGGTTTGTAGTCTTATCAGACTATTCTTAACTTATAACTTAAATATTCTCTTTATCTATCTCTTACGGTTTGGCCGCTGAAACAGCACCACAGACAGACAGACGGCCGGATTTGTCTAATAGATAAGAGATAAGTTGCTGTTCCCTTACAGGGCGTCGGTGGTTACTGTATTTTTCTGTACCACCTCATTTCTGTGAATGTGATATGCAATGAATAAATAAATAATGCCGGTGTTACTTTCCACGTAACGCATATGAAGTAACACATAATGTATACAGTGCAATAGAAACATGACAAAGAACTCACACACCTTATAGATGACAGCATCGCATACAGCCATTGTTATCTTCGATTAGTTTAAATAACATTTAACCAACTAACTGTCTAAAGAAACATTGCACTATAAACTATGAGTTGGATAATCAGTTATCATAATTCAACAATGCGTTGTAATTAAATGGTTTTAATTAGGGATGCAGTCTTTTGAAATATCGATATTTATATCGAAGTCAGGAAAATATCGATATCCGATAAATCGACCATTTTAAATCGATATTATCGATATATCGATATTTTCATTCTGTATAAAGAATGACAAGGATACACTAGTGTCAAATTTAATTTTAGGTTTAAAGAATCATGCCAGTATCCACACCAGTTTAGTATATTTCTTGGGGTTCAAGATTTTTAATACATCTATAAGCTCTTGCGATTTCAAAGCAATAGTTATTTCGATATTATTCAATTTCGATAGTCATAGCAGGTAAATTAATTGATATTATTGTATTTGTTTCTTAGGTTTTCACGCACATCACTCATTAAATAAAACTAGTTTTTACGGGTTAATGCACGAAACTTTATTTATTTATTGACGTTTCGCAGCCTTTTCAGGTCTGCATCGTCAGAATAATGATTTTATTTAAAATTGTCGAGCTACCTTCGAAAGAATTATATTGTGCGTTCGGTTATTTCATTGGAAGATTTTTAAAATTTTATTGTCTATGTATGAATTTATTATTTAATTTACTTAATAAAGTATTTTATTTAAAATTCTTGTTTGTAATTTTGAGTTTATTTATTTGACCCTAACTACCGTAAACTACCACCGGTTCCAAAATTGGGAGACCTTCCTGAGAAGAACCGGCGAAACAAACTCAAGAGAGGCTTTCTATCTCCTTCTTATGTTAAATTATGCAAACAAAAAGAACTAATAGTATCTGATGGTCTTGCAGTGTGTGCTCGGGGTTGGGATTTTATCTCCTGTATAATAGGTTCCCAAGCTGGTGGTATATACCAACCATCTTCCCTATTGAAATTTGGATATTTTTTAATCTCAATAGCCTCGCGCATCATTCGAGGAACGAACCGCCGCTCAGCTGCAAGGATCTGTGGTCTATCAAATCTAATGTAGTGGTTTGGTCCCCCTAATGCATGCTCACACACTGCAGATTTATTTTCGCGCCTATGTTTCATATCTGCGATATGTTCTTTTACCCGAGTCCCTATACTCCTCTTTGTTTGCCCGATGTAGGAGAGCCCACAGTCGCATTCAGTGAATACCTTGCACTTAAGAACTTGCGAACTAAGCCAGAACTTACTATCCTTCGTGCAGATAAAGGAAACGCCACGGTAGTAATGGATACGTCAGATTACAACGACAAAATATTACAACTTCTATCGGATGAGAACACATATAAACTTGTGAAGAGTGATCCGACCGCCAAGATTCTCAAAAAGACAAGTGAACTCATCAAATCACTTTCCGAAACGTTGGATCTTGACATCAACTACCTAATTCCTGCATGTCCCAAGCCACCAAAACTGTATGGGTTACCGAAAATACACAAACCGAATGCTCCGCTACGTCCAATTGTAAGCCAGATTGATTCACCAACATACCGTTTGGCTAAACACGTAGCAAAGTTACTTTCAATACTGAGAGGTAACACAACAGCCTTTGTGAAAGATTCATACCAATTTGTCAATGAGATTAGAGATCAACGTCTCATGGACAATGAAATCATGGTCAGTTTTGATGTTCAGTCCTTATTTACATGCCTACCAGTACAGGATTGCATTGAAATCACTAAGAAGAAGCTACTTGAAAATAATATGCCTATAGAATATGCAGTATTACTGGAGCATTGCCTTACTTCTGGCTACCTGTTATGGGGGGATGACTTCTATGTACAAATGGAGGGTGTTGCAATGGGTTCCCCTGTCTCACCTGTTGTCGCCGATATTTTCATGGAAGACTTCGAGAAGAGGGCTCTCGGCGCAGCACCTGTCACACCCAGGCTATATAAGCGGTACGTAGATGATACTTTCACAATCCTCCCAACAGATCAAATTTCTGCCTTTTTAAATCACCTTAACTCTATACACCCCAACATCCTATTCACTATGGAGTTAGAGGCAGATAGTAAACTAGCTTTTCTAGATATTTTATTAATCAGGAATCCTGACCAAAGTTTAAGCCATACTGTGTATCGTAAAGTGACTCATACTGATAGGTACCTCAATGGTGACTCACACCATCACCCGAAACAATTAACTGCCGTAGGAAACTCTTTGTTTCAGAGAGCACGGGGTGTCTGTGACGAACAACACCTGGCAGCTGAACTTCAGCATGTCGAGCAAGTACTGAAAGATAATAACCTGAATGTACCACGTCGCCGTCACAGTCGCGCCAAACCTAGCACAGTCGACCGACAACCTGCTATACTACCTTACATGAAAGGAGTCACTGACAAGATTGGGAGGATTCTGAAGCGTGCTTCAATCAATACATACTTCAAGCCGCCTAAGAAGATCAACCAGTTTCTACGACCGGTCAAGTGCAATATACCCTTTCAAGTTGCTGGTGTCTACAAACTTGAATGCGACTGTGGGCTCTCCTACATCGGGCAAACAAAGAGGAGTATAGGGACTCGGGTAAAAGAACATATCGCAGATATGAAACATAGGCGCGAAAATAAATCTGCAGTGTGTGAACATGCATTAGGGGGACCAAACCACTACATTAGATTTGATAGACCACAGATCCTTGCAGCTGAGCGGCGGTTCGTTCCTCGAATGATGCGCGAGGCTATTGAGATTAAAAAAATATCCAAATTTCAATAGGGAAGATGGTTGGTATATACCACCAGCTTGGGAACCTATTATACAGGAGATAAAATCCCAACCCCGAGCACACACTGCAAGACCATCAGATACTATTAGTTCTTTTTGTTTGCATAATTTAACATAAGAAGGAGATAGAAAGCCTCTCTTGAGTTTGTTTCGCCGGTTCTTCTCAGGAAGGTCTCCCAATTTTGGAACCGGTGGTAGTTTACGGTAGTTAGGGTCAAATAAATAAACTCAAAATTACAAACAAGAATTTTAAATAAAATACTTTATTAAGTAAATTAAATAATAAATTCATACATAGACAATAAAATTTTAAAAATCTTCCAATGAAATAACCGAACTCACAATATAATTCTTTCGAAGGTAGCTCGACAATTTTAAATAAAATCATTATTCTGACGATGCAGACCTGAAAAGGCTGCGAAACGTCAATAAATAAATAAAGTTTCGTGCATTAACCCGTAAAAACTAGTTTTATTTGATATTATTGTGTTCAAATTTAGTCTACGAAATATCGATATTTTGGAATTTCCGATATCGATATTATCGATATCAGTTAATTTTAAATATCGATATAAATATCGATATTTTGGTCTCGATATTATCGATATTCCGATATATCGTTGCAACCCTAGTTTTAATGCATTTGTGGCCCGCGACTTTTGCGTGGGGAATAAATCAGTTTTCCATTATGAAAATGAAAAAATGTTTATTACTTACATAAAAAGTGTTACAATAATAGAGGTTGGATTCCCCTTTTAAGTCTAAGAACACTTGTGCCAGGGAAAGCCATTCTCCCATAGCTTGAAGTGGTTATGTAAAATACAGCCAGTGCATAATAAGAACATACAAACATTACTAATAGCAAGTCGTACATGTTTACTACAATAATGTGTACATGAAAACTGTTTAAATCCTATTCAGTGTGGTAAAGTTGAAACTACTTAATTATCAAGCTTTCAGTATTATAAACTTTTTATCCTTAATTTTGACCGTAACAGAAAAAATGGGGGATATTGAAGGGTTGTTCTGTTATCTTTATATACTTACCTTGAAATTTTGTTAAAAAAAGTCCCTGTGTTTTATATCAAGTTTTTAGAATTCTGTGTTTTGAAAATGTCGATAAAATCGATTATTTTGGTGGGGGTATAATAAAGAATTTAATTTTGTGGAATATGATATATAAGGTAAGTTTTATTTTTTCAACAAAATGTAAATTTTTTCTTTGTAAAAAAGCTCATCTCTATACATATATAACTCACATACATTTTACCAATTATACATAATATAAGTTTGGATTTCAGGCTTCACTTTTATACAATAAGGTTTAAGTGTCAACTGGACCCAATCGCTTTTGAAACATAATTGGAGTTGGTCAACTCGACCCAATACAAAACCATACAATATTAATAACGCACAAAAAAAATAAACATGCATTTATTTATTTAATAATAAATGTCTTTGCTTTTTTATGACACTGTTTATTTATCAAAACCAAAATAAACGACAAAAGTACTGTAAAGTCGCGAATCGTATTAGCAAAGGAAGAGTTAATACAATTTATAAACCAGAACTTTTTAATTTTTCTGGTTTCCACCTACATATTTCAGTTAAAGAGACGGAGCTTTATGTACCTACTAGAGGTCGCCCGCGACTTCGTCTGCGTTAACTTAGTTTCTTTGTAAATCGCTCAGGAACCTAACACTTTTTCGGGATAAAAGTAGCCCATGTGTTAATCTAGGGTGTCAGCTAACTCCATACCAAATTTTATTAAAATCGCTCCAGCCGCTTAGACGTGAAGAAGTAACAAACATACACACTCACATACTCACACACTCACAAACTTTCGCCTTTATAATATTAGTGTGATTAGTAAGCTAGAATAGATGACTTACAACTGCATTGAATTTAAGTAACGCACACGATGAATTAAAATTCTCCCGTACAAATAGTCCCCTAAACAATCGAGGGCACCGAGAGTACAGACAGTACCCTTAGTACGAGTTTTACAATTACGAAAACTATGATAGTTTTCCTAATGATGATGTAGTGATTTTATTGTTTTCGTTTCAATACAAATAAACAGTAAATTCTATCATCAAAATCGTTTGCGTCTTCTTAAATTTTAAGAATATTTTGTTACTTTTCACCAAAATGGACATAGAAACATAATTTACAATTACGAAAACTATGATAGTTTTCGTGAGCTCAAACTCGTACTAAGGGTACAGGTAACGAGATTTAACAAATGTGACTAGACGCAACAACGCACACAGTGAATATTTGTCGGCGATGCACGCTCAATGTGATTTAAAGGAACTTAATTTTTTACTTTTTCATAAACTGCATGTTCATTACAACACAACGTAATCTGAGGATATTTCCAACCTCCGTGGCCGAGTGGTTTGTACGCCGGGTTTCATGGTGTCGCAGACTCGATAGGTCCCGGGTTCGAATCCCGGTGGGGGCAGATGTTTGTGTGATGGATACGTGCATTTTTACCTCAGTCAAGAATGTTTCTATAAAAAATACTTATATATGTACTGTATATGTATTCTTATCCGTTACCTTGGCATCCCATAACACAAGCCTTACAGTTCTTACTTTGGGGCTAGGCTAATTGGTGTGAGTGTTTTCGAAAAACAAATGTCTGTACACCGTGTGCTTCGATTCAGTAGCAAGTCTTCGGCGGACATTTTTTTTAACGAATCAGGGACTTATTACCTATGCGTACAAAAGTCCCTCGTCTGCGCAGACCCTTTGCGCAGAACCCCAAAAAAATTAACTAGAAATCCGTTCTATATGAAACTTTTTCGTAATTTTGAAATTCTGTATAACCGTTAACCACTTATCTACGTTGAATCAATCAATATATGATATGTCAATGTGTATCTTATATCAACAAAATGTTTTTACTAAGATAAGATTATAGGTTTATTTGGTTATTGCCACAACGAGATTCGTTTAGCAGCCGATGGCGTAACTTTTATATATATTCACCAAATGTTTGTGAACAGTCTAGACTTAATAAAAAACTTATTATAATAAAAATAACTAGCTTTTACCCGCGCCTTCGCTCGCATTATAGTTGTTTGTTGCTATTATAATCTTTATAACACATTTGCTCGTAAAGCGTCTCTTATTGCACCAATTTCAATATCATAATCTATCGCATTACACACGCGTGCGGTAATGTAAAGTAAAACGCACGGCTTATTATGTTCCTTGTTGTACATGTACAAGGTACATGGTAACAATCCCGTAAATAACTTATATTACTATAATGTTAGTGACCATGAAAGTTTAAAACAATATATTATTATGTTCCGTCTAAAAACGAACGATACTTTTTTAAATCTTAGCAAAGAGTTTTTATGTCAGAAAGGTAGCCAACATTTTCTTAATAAAATTAACTTTGGGAGATAAAACATAATACCTATATCTCTTATCTATTAGACAAGTCCGTCCGTCCGTCTGTCTGTGGTGCTGTTTCAGCGGCCAAACCGTAAGAGATAGATAAAGAGAATGTTTAAGTTATAAGTTAAGAATATTCTGATAAGAGTACAAACCGGATTTGAGTAACGTAGCACTTCCGGTTTTCGAGAAATCACGAATTTCAAACGAAACCACACAAAATCTCCGAAGTTCTCAATTAATTAAATACATATCAGGTTTTGGTGAACATTTGGATCACTAAACCAGTGAACCAGCTAGTATTACTATAATGTTAGTGACCATGAAAATTTAAAACAATATATTATTATGTTCCGTCTAAAAACGAACGATATTTTTTTAAATCTTAGCAAAGAGTTTTTATGTCAGAAAGGTATCCAACATTTTCTTAATAAAATTAACTTTGTGAGATAAAACATAATACCTATATAAACATTTAATTCTTTAATTTGATTCATTTTGGCAAATAAATTACAATCATGTATCGGTAACAAATTCACAAAAATATTAATTTACTTTATTAGTAACACTGGTTGTTTTTTGTTCCTTTGCTCAAAAAAAAGAGTTGATGCGCATATTTGAAAATATTGTCAAGTAATAACGAATTTATTAATTTGAACATTATCGCCTCGGCTGTTATTCTCAACTTACCGCACTTATATCATAATGTACTATTACAGCACCATGTCAAAAGATTTGTTTAAATAGTACAAACTATACGTATACTTTTTTTATTGATTATTATCTATAAGTTATATTATTATAAAGCTGAAGTTTATTTAAAAACCCTGTTGTACCACATGTTTAAGCAAATAAATTATTTTCATCATCATCATGGGTCAATCCATGTTCGTCCACTGCTGGACATAGGTCTGCCCTAATGCACGCTACTGCTCCCGATTTTCTGCCACTCCAGCCCACTCCAGCCAGCCTACGAATGTCATCATCCCATCTTGTCTCAGGGCGTCCCACACTACGTTTACCGAGTCGCGATCTCCACTCAAGAACTTTACGGCTGCATCGGCCGTCAGTTCTGTAAATTATGTTTACTAAGACTTTTTTGTTTGTTTGGTACAATGCGCTAATCTCAGAAACTATTGGTTTTATTTAAAAATGATGCATTGGATAGTGCATTTATCGAGGAAGGTATATCACATATGGGTACGATCAAAAGTCTTCGGAAGGTCGTTAGCACCCAATCCGCACTGGGCTCGCATGGTCATGGCCAATCTCCTTATTCCATCCACAGGAAAAGCCAGTGGGGACATTAATGTGTAAATAAACTGATGATAATGATGATTAAGTTAGGATTAAAAGTGTTATTCTTGCAGACACGGTCAGTTTTTGCAATTAATATTTACATTAAATAAAACAAATCTTCAACTTCGAATTAAATTAGTAATCCTGACGACGAAACCTCAAAACGATGCGAAACGTCAAGTAACAAATAAATAAACGCATTCAAACCGTGTAAACCTAAGAAACAAATAATATTTACACCCTTGAGCTCATAGTAATAAAGACCATTATAGATGTCACTTATCCACAAACAGGTTCGGTACTTCTTCGAAGGAAAACCCACAATTTACCTAATATAAATAACGCGAACTATTTTCCTCAATGTTGTTTGCATGTGGATTATTAAAAGTTAATAAAAATAAACGGATGCATTTAAGTATGAGTGTAGGAATAGAATAGAATCATCATCATCATCAGCCTAATAATGTCCCCACTGCTGGGGCACAGGCCTTCATATGGATGGAATAGGGAGATTGGACCATGACCCACCACGCGGGCCCAGTGCGGATTGGCGGGTGCTAACGACTGCAGATGCAGCCGGAACCAACGGCTTAACGTGCCTTCCGAAGCACGGAGGAACTCGAGATAGTAAATTTTTGGTCACCCATCCAATGACTGACCACTGCGAAAGTTGCTTAACTTCAACGATCGCAGCCGAACGCGCTAACCACTTGCGCTAATCACTTGCGCCATCGAGCTCCTCAAATAGAATAGAATAGATTAATTCTTTATTGCAAAACTGTTACATTTAGTGATACTGCTGGATGTTAGTGCACACAATAGGGAAGATGCATATATAATATTTATGAAAATTTTATGATTAAAATGTTAAAAAAATATAAAAGAAATGCCACTGCAACGTTTTTATTTTACATAATGTTGTTTTTTAACAATTATTACGAATTAAAAATACTTGAAACGGAACGTATTTTAAAACACTAATCAGCGTTAATGACGTCACTCCTGTTATGACAACTTCTTTGAGGTTATGGTTGTTAAAGTAAATATTATTTTATGGGAATATTTATTGCGTTTTTTTACATTTAATAAAAATGGAAGTTGCGTTTATCAAAGCAGACTCAAGGAATTTACCAAGAGTTAGCGTTGACATGGTTATAACTTTTTTTGTCCAAAGTGCAGAGTTTTTAAGTGTAGAAATAAAAGGGACTATATTACTACGGTATGTAAAAATCGTAGTTGTTAAACTTCGTATTTTATTCAGCGGCTTCTACAAATCTTACGGCGATAATGCAATCGGCTATGTCCAAATTAAAAGAGATGGAAAATTATGTACAGTAAAAGGTCGAGTTCTCCGGAGCATAACCTACGTAAAGAAGGTTATCGTGTTACAATTATTTTAAATGAAACGCAAAGCTTGGTTCAGTCCTGCCAATGTGAAGATTGTGCCACACATTTTAAACTTTATCTAATTTTCGACGTCATTCTCCTACTGTAAAATTAAAAATATGTTATAGACAGGTTTTGTAAGTATTAGGTAGGTTACTAATGCGTTTTTGCGTACAAGCAGATTAATTAAGCATATAACAAGTATATTCGCCAACTTACGTCAAAGTGATCTTCTTAGCATCGAATAATGGTCTTTGGAGAATAAATGTCATTTCTCTTCGCAGCTTGAAACCACTTTTTTCAGTTTTGGGTCAGAAGTTCCAGTCAAAAATAATTTATTTGGGACCTTTGTCGAAGTAGATTGGCACAAAACATGAGTCAACACGGCTTTTTTTCGGAATATTAGTGGTATTGTTATGATCACATGATGTTGATGGATAGTCCATTTTAAATTTTTCAAAAAAATATTTCGAAAGTCGAAAAAATATGCCAAAGTATGAAAATTTAAAGCCAGCAACGAACAATTACGACCAGTGACAGACAGGAGTGACATCATCGCAACCATAGGTACGTTTTCGCGCGAAATTTTCAATTGTCAATTTAAAACCGCATTTTTTCCGATAAATCACAATGTTTTAATTTTTTAATATATCTGTGGTTTATTCTACATGGAATTCTTTAAAATGAAAACAAAAATAAAAATATTGCATCTTCCCTATTGAAATAAACAGTTACCCTAATCGGGCATGCATTAGTCATTTTTACAAAACATTATTATTAAAATATTCATTTAGATTATAAAATGCATTATATATTTACCATTGCTTCAGGGACCTTACAAACTTATATTCAGGAGGTGACCGCAGATAAGGGGGTAAATTATTGTATATTCGTATGGCAGACATATAAGTACTATTTTCAAAAATTGCTGAATTTGATCGAGGTAAATGTAATTTGTCTTCACGTTGGGAGAGTCAGGTCATAGCGGATTTTCCGCTCCAATTGGAGCGCTAGGCTTGTTGAAAATATATCGATGTATCGATATATCGATATTTTTTGTTCGATATATCGATATTTTTTGCCGATATATTTTGATTCGATATATCGATACATTGATACAAAATAACCAATATCGAAATTCGTATCAAAAACGATATTTTTTTAATTATTAGCATTTACCTGAGAGGCCCTGCAATCATTTTCATCATTCGAAAATAGGGTCTATTTTTAGGGAGATAATTTTCGTTCCATTATTATTCCGCGTGTCATATTTCGTGAGATACTTATACGTACGTAACGTACGATATTTTTGGGAAAATTGGTCCGATATATCGATATATCGATGTTTTTTTCGCGATATATCGAAGCCGATATTGATATTTTTTAAAAGATCGATGTATCGATATATCGATATTTTTTTCAACTTTCGACATCCCTATGGAGCGCCCGTCTGGGGATGCACAACCACCTTACAAAAGACTACAGAAAATTAATACGACCTTTTAGTACCAGGGGGCCAATCGCCTAACTGGATTGCTTTGGAAAACGCTATCGCTTACGATTTCATTTTGTTATTTCTAGCCGCCTGAGGTTTTCAAATGCCTCGCGCTCTTTTTTTTTCTTTTGCATTGGTAATAACAATGTTAACGAAAATGAGCGTGAGGTATTTGAAAACCTTCGGCTGTTAGAAATAACAAAATGAAATCGTAAGCGATAGCGTTTCAGGGCACACACATTATTGTATACTGGCTGTGTAGATTTTTTATGGCAGAGCTGAATAAAATACGGAATCACAGTGACGAATGATTATGACTTATATTCTGTGAAATATATTTTTACTAGGAAGCTGATACGACTGACTCCTAGCTCAGCAGAAGTCAGCAGAATACAAAGTAAAGCTAGTTTGTAAGTGCACTGAATGCGTAAACGATCAAATGAGTGGGGATTGAACGAACGAATGAAGTATTTGAGTTAAGACTGAATGAACAAGTATACTTTGGCATTACCCAGTCATGTAATTTTCTTTTTATTACAAAAGGAATATAAATTATAATATATATAGATTATTTTTTGCCAATTTAAATTCAATATAAATTCAACAGGCTGTGCCCCGCGGTGTTACCCGCGGTTTATTAGGCATATTTCCCTCAGTAAAACGTAGCCTATGTGTTAATCCAGGGTGTCAGCTAACTCCATACCAAATTTTATTAAAATCGCTCCAGCCGTTTAGACGTGAAGAAGTAACAAACATACACACTCACAAACTTTCGCCTCTACAATTAGTGTGATACATACATAATGGTGTCGATTCTGTCAGGATTCTCTAAACTTAAAACTAAATTTAACATCAGTCTCTCCTTTTCATTCTGTATAGGGAAGGACAAAGATACACTGTTGTCAAATTTAAGTTTAGATTTAGAGAATCGTGCCAGAATCGACACCACTATGTACATATACACGTCTACTTAGATTCAAAGACTGAAAGAATTCATCTAGGCGGTATGGCCAGTGCGTCAAAGATTTGAGAGATAAATACCATAATTTTTACGTCATTTTAAATAAAAAATAGTGGTGTTATCTAGTACGCCAATTCAATATCGATATCTTATCTCAATCTCCATTATATCTTTATTACTGATATTAAATAATAGCAAAATACAATTAGGTCGTTTTGATAAATCTTTATATATATAATTCTTCTGTGAGTGTGTATGTCACTGAACTTCTCTTAAACGACTGGACCGATTTTGATGAAATTTTTTGTGTGTGTTCAAGGGGATCTGAGAATGGTTTAGATTCACAATTTTGTCCGCTGGACTACCCCTATTTTTTTAAGGGCGGTACGAAGTTCGCTGGGTCAGCTAGTCTTTATATATATAATTCTTCTGTGAGTGTGTATGTCACTGAACTTCTTTTAAACGACTGGACCGATTTTGATGAAATTTTTTGTGTGTGTTCAAGGGTATCTGAGAATGGTTTAGATTCACAAAGACGTGTAGACAGGACAACGTCTGTCGGGGCCGCTAGTAGATTTATATAACGGCAATTGACACTAAGTAATATTATTCTCCCATAAGTATAAAAGGTCCAGTCGCAATGATAGCTGGTAAGACACAAAATGTGCCGCTCTAGCCATCCTAACCTTGACAGCGAAAACCCAACAACCTACCCTGGGTATGGCAGAATACCAGTGCAGCAGCAACTTTACCTGTTGTGTATTCTGAGCTATATCCAGTGTTGGCATCACATAAAATACACATTTACTATCTGTAGTTTGTTTTTTGTTGTTGTTTTTTAACTTTACTTGTACGTTTTGTTTTACTTTATGTTAAATGTATTTTTGTATTTTTATGTGTATGTCATGTGTTGTCAGCAATAAAAACATTTTTCTTTCTTATATATTTTTTTATTATTTTAAAGCATGTAACTTATGTTTAAGTCTAAAGAAACCGTCCCGTCTGCTGCCTGGTCCGCGTGGGAATTTTTCTCGTTATATTTTCTTTACATTTTTTTTTTCTTTCTTTACCCCTTAACCCTTCTTTACCCCTAACCTAACCTAACCTAACCACCAAATGGTAGTGTTATTCCACTGTGTGTCTTTTGTAAGGTAGGGGTTACTTGCCGAAAAAGGCACTCAAATTCGCTAGGTCCCTTAATTTCAATTTAGACCAAATATCTCTTATCTATTAGACAAGTCCGTCCGTCCGTCCGTGGTGCTGTTTCAGCGGCCAAACCGTAAGAGATAGATATAGAGAATGTTTAAGTTATAAGTTAAGAATAGTCTGATAAGACTACAAACCGGATGTGAGTAACGTAGCACTTCCGGTTTTCGAGAAATCACGAATTTCAAACGAAACCACACAAAATCTCCGAAGTTCTCAATTAATTAAATAAACATTTTTTTTTTGGTGAACATTTGGTTCACTGATTTGCTAGTAAATAATAATAAATAAATATTTCCAACACTCACCAATTAGCCTAGACCCAAAGTAAGCAGGGCTTGTGTTGGGGATGGGATACTAGGGTATCGGATTTAATACATATACAGTACATATATAAGTATATTTATATAGAAATACATATTAAACATCCATGACTGGAGTAAAAATCTCGTATTCATCACACAAACATCTGTTCCCACCGGGATTCGGACCTCTCGAGTCGGCGACACCATGAAACCTGGCGTACAAACCACTCGGCCACGGAGGTCGTCAAAAAATAAATAATATATAATTGTGTCAACATTATGACCTACGCAGACGAGGGACTTTCGTCCGCCGAGGACTTGCCACAGACTCAATGCACACAGTATGAGAACATATGTTGCATGAAAGCTTAGAGAAACGCACGCTACGGAAGTAAATATTCTCAGATTACATCGTGTTGTTATTTACATAGTTTAAGAGAGAGAGAATACTGTGTGCACCTTTTATAACGTAATGCGGTGAAGTTCGCTGCATACGTAGTCAAAAAGAGTTCATTAGTTTTCGGGGACACTCTCGTACTTTTGTCCAGTCCGGTCTATCCGCGTCCTAGTTGTTCGGGGGATTTTTCGTACGCGTAACTTTTAATACCACGTATGCGTTACTCGATGAAGTTGTAAGCGATCTATTTTGGCGGACAAACAAGTCCGCGGACAAAAGTCCCTCGTCTTCGTAAGCCATAGGACTTATATAATGTTCTGGGGCAAACAAAGGCCTTCTCCAAGTTATTTGTTTATTTAACTAACTCTTCGAATAAAGGTAACTTTCCAGCCAGAATCTCATGTGTTTGTCTAGATTTAAAACTTGTTGTAAAACATCATTCATCCAGTATCAAACAAAATTAACATCCAAGCTTGAAAGCATAAAAACATATTAAACCACTACCAGGACAACAGAACTCTCAAAGATACTTATTATTATAATTACTGTTTTGCAATCCAAACAAGACGTGTTTGAGGCTGTACTTTGCATTTACACTATAAAACTTTCAACCTTGCCACTAATAAAAAACCATAACAGAACACGACATCTACGAAAACAACTTGTGCAGCGCGCAACGAAACGCGCCAACTTATAAAAACTTTTGCAACGATTTTTCGATAAAAAAAAAAGTTACGCGCCGGATTTATTTACCGCCAATTTGGGGCATTCTAATTGCTCCGATTCGAATATCGTTCGCGCCGACCGACGGACGTTCGTAACAACTTTCGCTTGGAAAGCGAGACTCGACGCAAGACGTCGGCTGTGGCGTAACAGAGCGCGAGGACTGAATGGGTTGTGGGTTGTTAAGGCCGCGTGAGAGGGAGATTAGTGACGCACGCGAGTTTATTATATCGATAAAAGTTTGTTGAGGTGTGGAAAAGTTATCTCTTTACCAGATTAGTAAAAAAAAATACTAGATCCCGACAGCAGCGCCAAATACCGGTTATAGTTGTGAATCACACAAAAACTACTGAACAACAGCCCAGTCGTTTAAGGTCAACACGATATAAGTACAAGACAATTATATATGCAAAGATGAAGAAATGATGTATACAATGAAATTTTATACTGCTTCATTCTTTTCCCTTACATTATTAAAGTGAAACTTCTTTGCGCGCAATGAGGGTAACTTTTCAAGGCCGCGTCACGATTTGTGCGTCAGATTTTAGTGCGACGATTTTAAATTTTAAAGGACGATGTTTTTTTTATTGTTTTTTAAATTATATAATTATGTTAATATATATTTTAATAATTAATATTATGAAAGTTCGTTTCACTTTTGACATGCATACTCTGTACACACGCTGTTTTTGATCTTGTATTCGATCACTTTCCAGATACCAGCATCTTATTACATTTTGTTTTTAGGGTTCCGTATCTCAAAAGGAAAAAAACGGAACCCTTATAGGATCACTTTTTTGTCCGTCCGTCTGTCAAGACCGTTTTTCTCAGGAACACGTAGAGGTATCAAACTGAAATTCATATCTAATACTCAGGTCTACTGTCCATTGGAGCTGTGAAAAAATCAAACTTCTAAGCCAAAGCAATCAAGAGATTTAGCCCAAATAATAACATGTCCTTTAGATGTTATGTACACTTAGAACAACAATCAAACGAGGTATATTTATTATGCGAACATATCGACAATATATTCCTACTATTTATCGATACGACCGCAACACTAGCGATTACGAATCGAATAGATCACTTATCTTTTTCTTAGGGTATGACAACAAACTAGAATGCAGCTTATCACAGCGAATTAAGAATGAATTTGCATTAACGATACAGTATGATATTCATTTATTAATCATTAACCACGGAGACGGGAGCAAAGCGGATAAAGATAAATAAAAGTAACCTTTGCCAATCACTTCGTCCGGGTGTAAATCCCATTTTGCCTGGTCATTTTGGGAAATACCTACTATGTAACTGAATCTCACTTTAATAATTGTATATTTTCTACTTCTAATATGTATAATAATAATAACTTATATTTCATCATCATCATCAGCCTATTAATGTCCCCACTGCTGGGGCACAGGCCTTCCCTATGGATGGAATAGAGAGATTGGGCCATGACCCACCACGCGGGCCCAGTGAGGTTTGGTGGGTGCTAACGACTGCAGATGCAGCCAGGACCAACGGCTTAACGCGCCTTCCGAAGCACGGAAGAGGATAGTAAATTTTCGGTCACCCATCCAATGACCGACCACTGCGAAAGTTGCTTAAATTCAACGATCGCAGCGTAACGCGCTAACCACATGCGCCATCGAACTCCTCATGATTCTCTAATATAGAAATATTAAACATCGATGACTGGAGTACGAAGCCTCGTATTCATCACACAAACATCTGCCCCCAACGGGATTCGAACCCGGGATCTCTCGAGTCGGCGACGCCATGAAACCCGGCCTACAATTAGACCTTATTGTCCCGGGGATTCTGATAATGCGTTAGTTTCGTAACAAAATAAAATAAACTAAACAAAATAAACGCTGGGCTGCTTGATGTTTTAACTCTGGGGGGTGATGGGGGTTTGATTTGATGCTTTATTTTTCCAGGGGGGGGGGGGGGGGCACATGTCCCGGAACTGATAAGCCAGCATCCTGCAACCCTAGCCAGCCTCCTGTCGCTCAAGGCTCGGCTGCGTGGCGTGCGCGCTAACATTTTACCACTTACATTTGTTATTCATCGTTCGGCGCGTGCCGTCCGTCGCTTATAGCGGCAAGGCTGTATAGGGTGGGCCAGTCTTTCTCAAAATGTGTGATAACGACCCCCTCGGGGTCGCTAGAAGCCTGCATTAGGTTGCGTTAAGGATTCCGAGAAATTAGAAGTGAGGTGGGAGGTGATTTGTGTTTTATTTTTCTTATTATAACGTTTGTGTTTTTTTTTCATAAAACTTTGATTAAATGTTTGTTAAAAAGGCAAAGGTGACCTTGCTTTTACCTTAAGGCGTGTAGCATTTTGCCACTCTTTTGATTAAGAGCTACTCAACATTAGGAAATAGCAATAAACTCCGCTTCTTTCAGACAAAATAACACAAAGCCGATTAGAAGTTGAATTGAATTGAAAACCTCGTTTCAATGCTCTATTCTTCCTTTAACTATTGTTGCTGACCATGAAAATCAGACATTGGTAAGTTTTTAAAGTGAAACTTTTATGACTTCGTCACAATTTTTTTCGTTCATCTTTAGCATGTACATATTTTTTTAATTGGAGTTTACTCCTTAAGAATCGATTTGCATATATAAGGGGCCCGGTATGAGAAAAATGTGAGGAGTAAAATCTATCGATGAATGACCTCGTTACGTTTTTGGTGCGCATCGTATGTCGCGCAACTTTGACAAACAAAGATGACGGATTGACATTAATAAAATTTTTAAAATCTGAACTGAATTCAGATATTATTTCTGATAGAGCAATGGGGACAACGAGGTATGGTACATTCGTGAACCACGTATCTACGAACGTCCGTGTGTCTTATTTTAGTTACCATAAACCACTTGTCACTGTAATTAGTAATGCAGACAATGTTGATTTAATTAATATTTAAAAAAATGATAATAGTCTGATAATAATAATTACATAATTTATCAACATTCCAAATGATATATTTATGCACATCTGAAATTGACTATTGTAAAAAGTTTAATGTAAAATATTTCGTCGATTAGTTATAATAAATGTATATAAAATGAATAAATATATATTTATATATGTATATTATTTTCATTAATTTGTTAATTTACCCTTTTATACAGTATCAATCTTTTTTAAGTTAAATAAACTCTTTTTGCGTCTGGTTAG
Organism: Chilo suppressalis; assembly: GCA_902850365.2. NCBI lineage: Eukaryota > Metazoa > Arthropoda > Insecta > Lepidoptera > Crambidae > Chilo > Chilo suppressalis. The sequence continues at coordinate 1,342,528 of OU963922.1, forward strand.
ACTATCGAACTTAAGGAGTAAACTCCAGTCGTGCGTCGGAGCTGACACACACAATTTTTTTTTTTATAGATAGGTCCGACTAATGACTCCACCCCACCTGATGTTAAGTGAAGGTGAAGTCCAAACGTGAAGGTAGCTGATACAGCAGTTCTACCTGCCACACCAGCCATCCTCACCCTGCCGGCCTGCATGTTGCTTCTTCACGCCTCTTTTAAAGGATCCCAGGTTGTAAGAGGGAGGGAACACGTGAGCGGGCAGAGCATTCCATTTACGGATAGTGCGACAAAGAAATGAGTCACCAAATTTCTTTGTACGCGTTGGAATTGTGGCCACAGTAAGACGCCAATATTTGTCTGTTATTAAAAAAAATTTAACATCCTAAATGAAACTTGTTTTCTTAAATAGCCTAACATTAGGCGGTGCATAAGGCATACGGGAATGGAGGAGCGCAAGCATCACTCATATATTATGTGAGGCCTATTATTATGGCCTTCGCCGAGTTCAACTTTAATGCTCGCTGCGCACGCATTCCACACACACACACACATTATATATAGTCGTGTGACGCATTTCCGTTCCATCTTTTCCACAGGATTTTTCCATTTACACCCTGTCCGAAAAGAAGTTTTACTTTGTTAGGTATCAAACTGAAATTCATATCTAATACTCATGTCTACTGTCCCTTGGAGCTGTGAAACAATCAAACTTCTAAGCCAAAGCAATCAAAAGATACAGCCGTTTATGCCGCAAATTTTCGAAACTCGCACGGGAATCAAAACCTACAGGGTACTTCCCGTGAACTTAGAATCTTAAAATTTGGTACGAAGTAACGTTTTATAGTACAGATACAGGAAAAATCGCGAGAACCGTAAATTTTTAGTTTCATCATAAAATAAAAAATCTTTTTGAATATTTTAAAGTTACTACCTCTTTTCTCATGAACGCGTAGAGGTATTAAATTGAGTTGGAGATATGTCAGTAGGGATTTATGGAACAGGGGAATTAATATAGATAGGTACCTACTCATATACATTATTTACTATTATCATTTTGAAATTATATTTAGTTTTCATAGATGACGTCAATATGTGCCTGTAATGGCATATGTTGAATAAATAATTTCTGATTTAGATTTATTTGGGATGAGAGTGACTGCACACGAGTGCACAAATACATGAAAAATAATTAAATAATATTAAAACTTTTAACTATATTAACATTGTTTTTACTCACTCAATTTTAGTCTCCAGCATTTCGGTTTCCTCGGCTGCAAGAAAAATATACAAATTAAAATCAAAGAAGTTAAACAACTTTACTGTTCTTATATTTTTTGTGGCGTACCGTTAATGAAATGAAATGAAATGAAATAAGAAGTCATTTATTCAGTCTAGGCTGTTACAAGCACTTGTGAAGGTCAAGAAGCTACGCCATCGGTTCGCAAAACTACGGCGGGAGACCTTGTACTGAGAAGAACCGGCAAGAAACTCAGCAAGGGCTGCTTTTTTCTCCCTGTATTGATATATACAGAGTCGTCACGTAATACTGTTACACATAAAAAGATTCCATCAAATTTTGGTCCTTCGCGCCGGATTGAACCAAAAGTATAACCACTACCAAAAGGTTGCGTGTTACTTTGTGGTGGTCTTTTGTAAGATGTACTTACTTGTCGCCTCCATGTTGATGTCAAGTTATACCTCCGTGGTATAAGCTATGTTGGTGCTGCTTTACCAGATCACATTATTCTGTGGACAAAAAAACAGCAGTTATTAATAACTTAACGCCACAAATGAGTAAATAATTAAATGCTTAAAAATAAAATATACACAAAATACAAATACAAAAGCCTTTACTGCTGATAATTACATAAAAAAACACATCATTAACATTTTTAATTATAATTCAGCGTGTCCTGCAGACACATAGGCCTCCTCCAGCCTTTTTCAGCCCGATCTATTTCTTCTTTCAAATGTTTAGTTCTTGTACCTACAATGCGATAAGCGCTATCTTGCAGCCTAAGAAATATAAGAAGAAATTCGACACGGCCATTAAGAACGCGGCAGCATAATTGGTCAGTGCATCTAATTGGATAGAGAAGGGTGCGGGTTGGATTTCCGTCTGGTGTTTGGAACGTGTGGATTTTATTTCTAGCAATAAATTATTAAGAAATATACAATTTTTACACACACTAATTAGTCTTAACCTAAGTAAGCACTGTAATTGTTTGCGCTGCGTTAAGCGAAAGCATGGAGTGGACATCTACTCTGCATGTTTGCCCTGGAACCTTACGCACCGACAGAAACACAACACCCCCAACAAAAGGTAGAGTTATTTTACTGTGATCTTCTGTAAGGCCAAGGTTACTTCTCCAGAAGGGCGCACTAATTTGAGCGGGAAATCTGTTAAGGGCATAGTGGATTTACCGCTTTTAATCAAAAAGGAATTATTTACAATTTAAGCAAAACCTACTTAATCCTGCAATTAACATGAAGATCGATTATTTAATACAGAAGTTGTTGCACAAAATGTGATAATAAAAAAATGCATAGTAAAATAGCCTTAATTTCAACATTCATAATGATTACAAAGTAATGGTCGCAGTTTATCTAAATCAGTGATTAGTGATTGTGTAAAGGTAAACGGCCCATGTATCTAGTAACTAACTGATATGTTTCGTTAAAACAATGTCATACATCATTTTCACATTGATAAGGATAAGAGTTTAGAGTTTTTATAATTTTGTCAGTCTACATCCACTCATACAGTGGATAATGTGTGACATAATGTATTCTTACATTACTATTGCAAAGAAAGTTACAGCATCCACTCTAATCACAATTATTAATTCATTGGTATCTCTTTAGTTTACCCATTTAATGATTTTGATTATGAAACTGAAATATTGTCAATGAATTTTTGGTTTCTATAAAAGTATGACCCATTTACATTTGTAATGAAACTAATGAGTGTTGATAAATCCAAATATATTACAACAACCATAAAGCTGCTATAACCGTAAAGCATATAATATGTTGATTATGGAATCAGGACTTACAGACGACAGATGGTCAATTAGAGTGACAAAGTGGACAGGACCCACTGAAAAAAGAAGGGTTGGCAGACCATTCAAACGGTGGGCAGACGACATTGTAACCACAGCCGGGGAGAACTGGATCTAAAAAGCCAACAACAGGGACGCGTGGAAGTAATTGGAGGCCTTCACCCTTTAAGGGGACCATAATTATTAGTATATAAAAATGTTTATGTTATTTTAATTATGGTAAATAAAAGGCTTTTTATTTTATTTATTTATTTATGGAATCAGGACTCAAATGCCTAAAATTTACACCTAGACAGTTTGGGCTTGTTTGGTCTATTTTTGAGGAATTTTAACAACTTTTGCCAAGACCAGTCATAAAATATTTATGAAATCTTGAGCTGGTCTGTGCTTTGAGAAAGCAAATTAAAAGAGATCACAGCCATATCTGCAAATGTCAGCATATAGCACTTACAAAGTCAACCAAACTGGTAACATGGTTTATTCATGGTTTATTCCTTTCATAGAGAGAGCCTCTGCCCCAGCAAAGACTACAATGTAAAGCTGATAATGATGATTTATAAAACCTTATCAATGAATAACGTAATTATTAAATTCACAAGTGTATATCGAATGTACATATATGTAGTCTATTGAATTCACAAGTGCATATTATCTGATGAACTTTAATGTGTGCGTTTTAATGTTGTCCTGACCTCATTTATTAATCATTATCATATCAATTACCCGTAATAGGCTTAATATATGATGAAATAAATGTAAATTTAAACCAGCTTACCTAAACAATTAAGATACATCATTGGGACTAAAGGTAATCCTTCTACTAACTTTCTTAAGTAAAAGAAAGTTTCTCAGTAAACAGGTTTCTCAAGCTGTTTTAAGATTATTGGCCAGTGACAACAACGTATTTAGATAGATATAATTATGAATTTATAATAAGTTATTTGTTTACAAATTATTAAGATTGATTTATTTAATAAATTCAAAAGTAACTGATTACCTAATAAAATTGCAAAGGAAAGATAACATTTTAAAGATAACAGACTCTGTATCTATAATTTGACTAATTTCAATAAGTTATAAAAAGGTTTTTTGTTAATAGTAACTACATATCCTATTGCAACTTATTTACTAAACAGTTAATGAGAAATTAATATAAAAGAGATATCTTTGTCTTCTTGATCATAGTGATAGGTGTACACTATATACACTATAAGGTCAGAGTTATGACTTCCTGTGCCGACGTGCTAGCGGCACCGAACCTAAACAATACCTTTGTTTGGAATCACCAATAGTTGACAAGTATCTCATTTGCATATTTCTCACTAAACTTGCACAATTTCTACACCTCACAAGCACGAACTCCATGTTTATAGAAAATACATATAATTCCAGTAAATTCAAATAAAATATACTGTTCTTTCACAATTCTAATGTAACTACAACAACAGATGTTATCAAATGTCCAAAAGAAGTATTTTGTATTAGTTATATCGATACAATTGAACACTTACCTATTAAACAGAGTACTTTATATGCGAATGACCCACATACAGCGACTCATACACTTAAAACGCGACAAATTTAACTCAAAAACGATAAATAGCAAGAGTTATGCCACAATCCTGCTTCGGTCATGTAATTTATTATTTAAAAACACCACGACAAAACTGGAAGTTCTCTACACAGTACAACATTAGTCATTTATTGTAAAAGCGACGAAATTAATTTCCACAAATAAATTAAACAATTTCCCCATGAAAATTAAGAAAATCAAAATGATAATCCATTCTATTTGCTTAAACGTCAAAGTGACAGTGACTTTGAAGGACATAATGACCACAGATTTATGTATTTATCAGAAATGCGTTTCGTTTGAAGTATTTTTTTGTTTTATTTTGATACAGAATCGTACAACCATTTAATTTTCTATTCACTTATGATCAGTCCGTATCATTATTCTATGGTACAGTAAAGCATAAGTTATTTTTGGATGGTGAAATGCCGAATCATACCAGAACATTGAGTGCGCACTTATCAAATCATATTACGGTAGTAAGGAATCACACATTTACAAAGGTAAATGTATAAAATAAAAGATGTGTAAGAAAGAGTTGTATCGAATGTAACTATGCATGACTGCTAAAAGTGATCTTCGTTTAAAACTACGTTTTGAGTCCGAGTTGATCGGCTCTTCACATGTTTTCATTTATTTCCTTCAACTTTTAGGTTCAAATGGAAAAATGCTAAAAAGCACTTATTCGGGTGCATTATCAACTTTATAGTTATATTAAAACACTTTCACCAAATGTAAACATGAACTGCGTTTGTTATTTGCGTCTGATCAACCTTTTTAGTCTGAATCGTTCGTTTACCTACCACCTAAAGTAAATCTGACCCTTTCGGTAATTCCACTCAGATCAGTCCGATGTTTGTTTTGTTGTGTTGTGAGGTTAGTTTCTGTTTGAGGTTAGAAGTTACTCTACGATTGGTAGGGGATTTCGTTAATAGCTATTTATAATGCGATTCAACTAAGAATAGGACCGACTGGGCGCCATATTGTGATGTCACAGCTGTCAATACAAACCAAATAGGTAGAGTGAGCAAAAAAAAAGTTTTTATTTAATAAAACTTATTTACTAAGATTAAGTGAGAAAAAGCATCAGATTTTTTAATCACATTTATTTGCTAAGATTGAGAAAAAAAAACACTGATTTTTAATAATATTTATTTATTAAGACTGTGAGAAAATACATTAATCAGAATCTAGCTCTTCTATTCCGCTCATCTCTGCATTACCGCCGCGTGGGTGAAAAAAAGAGGTCCCCTTTCATAGGATTTTTGAAAAAATAAAAATGTTTATTATCCGTTTAAGGTATGCGGTTTTATTGGACATATCAGTACATTGAATAATAAAATAGTTTGGGGAATTTCCTTTTAATCTAACACCATAAAGCACGGGCTTTAGAGTTTCAAATGTATGAAAACGGAATTTGTTTTGCTCATAACTTGTATCGGTCTTCTACGGTCAAGCTGAAACGTATAGGGATTATTACCGGGTCTGTTACGAAGCCATGTGACCTTTGACCTTCACCCCGGACGGCCCCGTTCAAAAGATACGAATTTTTCAAAATGCTTATTAGGGTAATTTTGCTTTACGGGGTTATGTGTCTCAATAAACAGTTTGTTTATGTTTCTTGCCCAGCATTTAGTTATTAATACAGCGCAGATTATTATCTGATAAAACTATACATATATATATAGATAACGACACCATACAACTTAACTTTAAATAAAAGCGTCCTTATTCAAAAGATATGGAATTAATATAAATAGATAAAAGAAATAGTTTTAAGAAAAAGAAAACAAGAATACAATATTGTAAAGAATTACAATGAAGTCGTTTACAGCCTACAATTTAATCTTTTGTTTGACAATCGCTTAAAAGCCGCGCGCCATTAACGAGAGCATCATTACATATAAACAATACAAACTCTATTGTTGCAGGTTTTGAGGATTTCAAAGGGTTACCCACAGTCATTACCTGCCGTTGTTTGCCTATAATAATTAATTTTGTCAAACAAACATACTTACACTTACAATGTCTATCTAAGAAAGGGTTTGATCAAATATGTTTATTTTGGGATACCTAGAACTTTAACTGACTAAGCTTAAAATGAACAAAGTGTTTTTCCAGATAAACTTATTAGTAAATGTAGTAAGGGAGATTCTGATATGTTACTGCCAAACGAGAAAATAAACTATTTACATTATGAATAAAACAAAATTATTAACATCAATATTTTTATTTACAAAACTTAAATTACTAACTAAGCTTGATATCATAAATTAAATAATGCATAATAAGGAAGCCACAACTGTATAAATTACTACACACATACAAGCTAAAGTATAAAAGATTAGTAGAACTCAAATTGGCTACAACAGTTCTTAAATATGTAAACTGTTTATATTAATATGATACAAAGATACAAAAAAATAAAAATACAAAGTTTGATATAATTTGATTTTAGGGAAAGAACACATACTAATCAAAGTCATAATCAGATACATTACCTACATCTACAAACTCTATATTTTCCTTATCTTCACAAGAAGTTAATAATAATGATTTAGCTTCATTTGTGAGAGGTTTATTTCGTTGACATATTTTAGGCCTGAAACTTGATAGGTATGGGTCAGACGATATTAACAAATTATTAATAATATCTTCATTTGTTGCAATCCTGCTAGATTTACGCGAGTGGAAGGTTCTGAAGTTTTTAAAATCTTTGTTATCAGCTTCAGAGGCCTCTTCAGAGAGCTTGCCGATTGGTATAAAGTTATTGTGCTCTATTATATCGGCACCATGAATGAGTAATTTATGCACGCTTGAGGGCATATAATACCATTCATAGAGCTCGACATATTTGCGTGCTGTAGCAGCACAATATTGGCGGAATTTTTCCACGTCCACAAACTCTCCACATGAGATAGCCTGAAGAATCACTCCAAATCTTCTAACGAGTTCTTCATCAACACCCGTTATTTGAGCAGTAATTTGAGGATTAACAAAAAATCTTCTTGCTGTGTTTCCATCGTTGCTTGTACCAGCCCCTTGTTTAACAACGTCCACAAGTAGCCCCGTTTCAGTCCGGATTTGTTCTTGAATAGCCTTTTTTCTTTGGCTTAACTGTTGCTTCAAATGTTCGCCCTTAACTTGCTATTTCTTGAAGTCGAGACGGTAAGCAATATGTAAGATACATTCCATGCATCTAATTCGTGCATGGAGGGAAGACAGACCGAACTTAAACGTGTCTACAGACTGGGTTCTCTGAGTAACCTTGTCGATATCATTCATTTCTTTTGGTTTTGCTTTGCATATATCGCATGTAGCTGTGGATGTATCTGATAAATGTGAAGCTATTTTACCATCAATCATCGTCATATGCAGAACGTGTTTTACATTTGCACCATCGATATAACAGTTGGATGTAGAGCAGCAATTTCCGTATCAATTGAAGTCATTTCTTCTTTAACATTCAAATCGTTCTCTTTAGCAAACTTAAAATAAATGGGTCGACAGTAAAACGTTGAAGACGCTTTGGGGTTTTCCCATATTATTTCATCAGTACCATCTCTCACCAGTTTTAACGGCACAAATGAACACATGAAGATGCTTGAATCATCGCCGTCAATTTTTTGTTGGTAGTTGCTTTGCCCAGATGCACCGTCAAACCCCCATTTACTGATAAGAGGCGAATTACTGCCAGTTAAATCAGTTTCCCGAGTTTTAATAGTCTCTTGACCGTAATATCTAAAATAGACTGAAGTTTAAGTTTAACTTCAGTCTCAGTTATTACCATGTCTTCTTTTTCAACGTAGCACTCCTTCTTCTCTTGCTTCAAAGCATCATACGATGGAAGTATATCACACCCCATGTCTCTCATTGTCTGCCTCAATGTAATATACTGCCATTTCGATAATTTCAGTGATGTTGAAATACCGAGTGCCTTATCGGTATGACAAGTTCGTTTCGTCGATTTCAGGCAGGCTCGCAGCATTGGCGCATCTTCAGGCTTTTTAATCAAATCCTTCACTAATTCTACAAAGTCCGTTTGGTTTTCATTTTCCGCTTTCCTAGCCAGGGCATAAGCAAGTGTCTCAAAATCGTTTTCGGCAATGAGATTTTCAGTTCTTCTTCTTTTTTGCAGTGGACTCAAATTGGCAAATTCTTTTCGAGGACTAAATGTAGCGGTTGATGTCGACACAGCCACACTATGAGGAACAGTGCATTCCGTTGATAAACTAGGTCTTGTTACTGTTAAAATACTTGTTGAAGGATCTTCAAAACTCGTCATAATATTTGATTGTTCTTCAGTTATGTCTAGTGAAACAAACTCTGGCCATTTTATTTCTTGGTCCAACCAGTCAGCAAACTTCTTTATAAAATTCCCTTGTGTGTAATTAGCTGACTTCCATTTGCGTTTAAGATTACTCGTATATGTCTTTTGTTCTTCAGATAATGAAAATCTCACTGAATCGAGTACTTTTTGAAATAACATGTCGACACTAAAAGATTTTTGCCTCATATATATATATACGTCGAGATTAGACACAAGCCCTTCCATTCTGAGCAACTTAAAATTTGATCAAAGAGAACGTTACGGTACGAATCAATAATGATAAGTGAAATGAAATACAGGTGTACTCCGTATTTATTATAATCGAAGTCATTGTTGAATAATAATAATAACAACGTATTATTTATTCACCTACCCACAATAAAAGCAAATAATCAGTAATTATTATAGGCAAACAACGGCAGGTAATGACTGTGGGTAACCCTTTGAATTCCTCAAAACCTGCAACAATAGAGTTTGTATTGTTTATATGTAATGATGCTCTCGTTAATGGCGCGCGGCTTTTAAGCGATTGTCAAACAAAAGATTAAATTGTAGGCTGTAAAGGACTTCATTGTAATTCTTTACAATATTGTATTCTTGTTTTCTTTTTCTTAAAACTATTTCTTTTATCTATTTATATTAATTCCATATCTTTTGAATAAGGACGCTTTTATTTAAAGTTAAGTTGTATGGTGTCGTTATCTATATATATATGTATAGTTTTATTAGATAATAATCTGCGCTGTATTAATAACTAAATGCTGGGCAAGAAACATAAACAAACTGTTTATTGAGACACATAACCCCGTAAAGCAAAATTACCCTAATAAGCATTTTGAAAAATTCGTATCTTTTGAACGGGGCCGTCCGGGGTGAAGGTCAAAGGTCACATGGCTTCGTAACAGACCCGGTAATAATCCCTATTAGTTTCAGCTTGACCGTAGAAGACCGAGACAAGTTATGAGCAAAACAAATTCCGTTTTCATACATTTGAAACTCTAAAGCCCGTGCTTTATGGTGTTAGATTAAAAGGAAATTCCCCAAACTATTTTATTATTCAATGTACTGATATGTCCAATAAAACCGCATACCTTAAACGGATAATAAACATTTTTATTTTTTCAAAAATCCTATGAAAGGGGACCTCTTTTTTTCACCTACTGTGCGCCGGAGTAGTTATGAATAATCATGCACTATTACTAGGTCACATACGAACATGCATCCTTTATGTAAACGAAAGTTTGAAATCGAGTTTCTGAACGCAACTTAAAGTGACATTTGGTTGACGATATAGGTTATCAACCATTCATGGTCATGGCCAAAGCTCAATAAGTGAAAAAAAAATATCAACCGATATTAATTATCATTATTTGTTATTGTTTGTTTATAAATGTTTGGTTTTTATTCTTGAATTAGCGGAGTGCTAAAAAATGGTTCCAAGATTTTTTTTGCAAACCGTACTTTTTAAGCGACATTTGACAGATAGAGGTCGTTGGCTTTGTTATTCTTATTTGAAACGCATTATATTCAGATTAATAGGTGATCACGTGACCAAAAATTCGTAGTCTCTGCGATGCAAATACATCCGACGGACGCACGTAGCTATGATTTTCTTTCAGGTTTCTGGATTTGACAATTTCATCATTTTCGAAGAAAATATCAAATGTGTCCAGAATAGAGCACGCGCATACTGAAAATACATCATAGCGGTGACGATACCACGTTGTCGCATGCCTAACTAAACAATTAAATATCTCTGAAACTATAAAATCGTATCAAAAACACGGTGTTTTTAGATTTTTAAGAGTTTATTATTTTAAGGATAAAATACTAAAAAAAGTTAATTTGAATTGAATATTCAATTGTTAAGTTATCTACGCCAGTAGGCTTGCTACATTACTATTTCTGTCATAATCTGTCATTTGACGTTGAACCGATCATCAAGCTTGCTGTTTGTTTTGATCACCAACATTTTATTCATTTTTAATAGAAATTTGAATTAAATAGCAACATGTCTGCACAAAATGTGAACGTGTGTGACATAGGCGACAATGTGAAAGAAGTCCTGAAGAAATTTCGTTTCCAGAAGCATAGTTCTAACAGCGCTTTGATACTGAAGGTAAACAGTGTATTTATCCATCAATAATTTACTGTGACTCACGCCGATAAAGTCATTGGCATGGACGTATAAAAAAAGGCGGACAGAGTCCCGGTAAACAACAAACTGTGTCGCTCAGAGTCGGCCAGGTCGCTATATGTACAAGCCGGCACACACACATTCACACCATAGTCAGCCATTACGCGTGCAAACGTCAAAGCAGCCGATACGTTAAGTGGAGATAAAAATAAGTTAAAACAAGATGTCTTGCGTGGTAAAATGGTGTAAAAACCGTAGTGACCGAAAGAAAAAAAATCCAGGAATCACGTTTCATAGGTAAATGAACAATATAATCACTTTTTTCTAGTTTTTAGAAATCGAAATCAATTTTCATTCTAAGCACAAAATAATTAATCTAACGTCCAGTGTTGTCAATGTTCACGTAACCATATTACCTAAAATATGGGAAATTGGGGTGACATTAGCTTCAATCTATTATTTGTTATTCTTTTTTATCAGATTCCCTAAAGAAAATGTAGAATGGAGAAATGACTGGATCCAAGTTATTAGGAATTGTAACGGAGATGATGAATGTATTCCAAATAAATATAGTGTCATTTGCAGTATCCATTTTGAAGCTGGAGACTTATATACTACTAAAAGAGGACTCCGGCGTGTTGTTACGCATGCAGTACCTCAAAAGGTAAATTAAAAATTTTAACCGACTTCAAAAAGAAAGAGGTTCTATACGTCATATTTGTTATTTTTTTTTTCAATTGTTGTTCGTGCATATCTCCGAGATTCGTGGACCGATTTTGATGATTATTTTTTTGTTTGAATCAGTTTATTAGCGAGATGGCTGTATTAATTAAGTGCAGAGCTGATGAGTATTTTCGGAGGGAAACAATGGAACTCCTCAATTACAAACAGTACTCAATGCATGTTTTGTTAATTTAAGAAATATAAAAAAGAATGCAGGCCTGGCCAGGCATATTTAGTTGATTTACTCTGGCTTATGAAAAGTGGAAAATATAAACTTTTTCATACAAAAATAAAAACAGACTTCATGTTAGTTTTCCAATTACAGAGCATAATGCGACTCAGTGGCTACCAATGCCGAATTATGCTGATGATTAATTGGAACGTGAATTAGTTTTCAAATGCACCAGCAAAGTGCGCTAAGTTCAGTGTTGAAAAAAAAGTGGAATATAAAAAAAGTCAATATTTGTTATATATAATAGTTTGAATTAACTTTGATTATTTAAAAAAACCTACAATGAAACAAAAGTTTTAAAATATTTTCAACGATAAATAATATTACTAACGATAATATTTAAACAAAACATTTCGATCAATGCCAACTTAAAAACAGTGCGTATGAACACAATTTTCGCCTTTCCAATATCGATCGAAACGGTGCAGTGTGTTAAATTTTTGCCACGGGACCAACGTTCGACGCATCACCGCGGTCGTCGGTTCAAATCCCGCACTCGTGTTTTATTTTTTATTATATTTTTTTTCCATTTTTTATATATTTGTTTTAGACCCCAGCACCTGTTCTTATTTTTATTTGTCTCCCTTTTATTTAGACTTTATAATTATAATTTTTGGACTAAAGGTGGTAAACTGTGGAGCATGTGGAAGTTTTTTGGCGCCGGGCAATGCTGTTGTTTGCTGTGCTTGCCCAATAAAATATCATAAGGCCTGCCTCGCCATCTATTAATATCAGAGAAAAAACTTGAATTAATATCAAAGAAAAAAAATACTGCATAAATAAATAGTATTATTGCATAAGTTGACAAATAATGCTATGCAATAGCTTTACCGCGGCAGTCCCCGAGTGCAACACGATTTTTTTTTAAGTACACGATTTGCATACCTATTTTCTAAATACAGTGGAGCCCCGGTAATCCGGCCCCTGGCTAATGCGGCACCCCCTATAATCCGACATCGTCTATTACATACAAGTATTCGCTAATTCACGATTGAACAAGTTACAACTTGTACGCACCATCACTATTGTGCTCGACGCGTAGGGTATTGTTTTTTATATTTTTTTGTAAATTCTATAGCATTTGACGTTACTTTTATAATAAAACATAATCTTTCTATTGTGTTGTTTAATTTACTCAATTTGACATACATAACAAAGTATGTTTTGTAATCTTATCATTGGATCTGTAATTTGTCGGATTACAAGGTACTCTTTTGTAAAAAAATTCGGACTATAGGGGGTCTTAGGCAGTACTCTATAATCCGACAAATTCGATAGTTCGACACTGCCCTGCAAAATGTTTGTCGGACTACCGGGGATCCACTGCATTCTTTTAAGACCCTTTACTTTGATACCTCGCTTGACGGGTTATAAGCATTTTTTTTCTAAAGGTTTCATTTTGGCGCCTTATTATTGGGCATACATACATGCATACACGCTCGAAAAACATTATCCACCGCAGTCGGGTAAAATTTTGAACAATTAAAATATTTTGATCTTTTTACTGTGTTTTATTAGTAAAAAATTGGCTAACCTAGCAACCCTGCATTCACTCACTCATAGATAACCGCCGCCATTACGGTGCCTCACTTTTGTCTTAGCCGAAATTCTGTCCGCCTTTTTTTATACGTCCTTGGTCATTGGGGCGTGCAATTACACTGGGGCTATCTTGCCCGTGTTGTACTTATGATGCATTTGTTGTAACAACCGGAAATGACAGCCTAGTTTGTGCATTTAGGTACAGTAGACCCGCGGTAATCCGGACCCCGTCTAAGCCGGCGCCCCCTGTAATCCGACACGCTTATCACTGTTGATTTGCACATAAAATCAATTGAAATAGATTTTAAGATTTGTAATTTGTCAGATTACAAGGTACTCTTATTCCAAAAATCCGGGACTATAGAGAGTGGGCTTAGATAGTACTTTGTATTCCGACAAATTCGATAATCCGACATCGCCCTGAAAACGTTTGTCGGATTACTGTGGGTCTACTGTACTCAAATAATTTCTGCTTACTGACCCGCCAGCTGTATGGCATAGTTGTAAAAAAATATAATCTGCTAAATTACTCTCTAAAGCTTAAGCACTTGATTGCATAAGAATTATATTTCTTAATCATGATTAAAACAATACTTAATGACACTAATATTATAAAGGCGAAAGTTTGTGAGTGTGTATGTTTGTTACTTCTTCACATCTAAGGCTGGAGCGATTTTAGTAACATTTGGTATGGAGTTAGCTGACACCCTGGATTAACACATAGGCTATGTTTTACTGCGGGAAAATAACACAGCTAGTTATAATAATAATAAATAAATCTTTATTGTGTACGGAACAAGGTATCATGAAAAATACAGGTTTTAATGCTAATGTACAGTACCACTTGATCTATTTATTTACAAGTTATATTCCTACCTATATTCTAAGTACTTTTGAATACTTTAAAAACATTTTTGGCTGAGCCAATCCTTAAATATTTTGTTAAATTTAAAAACTTTATATCTTTGAACTTGTCTGGTAATCCATTGTAAATTTTAATGCACATAATTCAATACACATAAATACAACACACACACAATACAACACAAACACTACAACACACTTCTCAAATGTGTTGTTTGATAGAAACTGCTTAATTAAAGCCCTGAGAGGATAAAAAATCATCTATCACACAAGGACATGGCAAAATGTGTCTGCTACAATGTCTACTGCTTTCAGCTTCATTATACTTATCTGAGGAGCTCGATGGCGCAAGTGGTAGTGAGTTTGGCTGTGCTTGTTGAAGTTAAGCAACTTTCGCAGTGGTCGGTCATTGGATGGGTGTCCAAAAATTTACTATCTCGAGCTTCTCTGTATTTCGGAAGGCACGTCCACCAATCCGCACTGGGCCTGCATGGTGGGTCATGGCCCAAACTCCCTATTCCATCCATAGGAAAGGCCTGTGCCCCAGCAGTGGGGACGTTAATAGGTTGTTGATAATACTTATCTTTGTCTAATTATACATATTTCTATCAGTTACTGGGATAATAATCCCATAACACGAGCCTTACAGTGCTTACTTTGGGACTATGTTGCTTGGTGTGAGTATAAAAAAATACTTATTCATAGACATGAATGATTATTGCAGGTGAACAGAGAGAAGCAAGCGCTGGAAGTGGATGAGGAACTGGAGAATGTTGAGCTGGAGGAGCTGCAGGACATCCTGCCCTCTCACCAGCCCCGGTTTATCGTATATAGGTGAAAAAATATGCATTTATTCAGTGACTTCACTTGGTTGAAAATTTATTTATTTGCATTGAGAAAACATTCTATGTACATAAATCAAATGGTTTTTTAATGAAATATCAAATAGTTCTATGGAAACTAATAAATTGTATGTATGTGTGATATGTTTGATAAATCTAATTTTCGCGAAAAGCCTAGGCTTTTTGCGAATACGAGGATAATAGGGATGATGACTAATTTTTTTCCTTCGTTTTGTCAGGTAGATAATCAAAAAGTTTTGGACACATATTTTTTCTTTTTTCACATAATATAATAAACATTGCAGAGATATATTGGATTTGAAAAGTCGCATGACGTCACATTTTGGTACAATTTTCACTTAAAAGTGACGTCACGAGCCAAACTTTGACGCCCTATAACTTTGTCATTTTTTGGTTGATTGCCCAAAGAAAAAATACGTGTCCATTATTTTTTGATCATCTAACTGACGGACTAAATAGAATTTCGTTTACTGTACCCCGTCATCACCCCTATTATACAATGGCGATGACACTTATCAATCTTACTGATAAAAGATAGGATTTTCTCGAAACGCGAGTTTTTTTAGACGGATTGCGAAATGTTATTGTCGCTTATTACAAATATTCTTGTATTTTGAGATACACACTAAGTAAGGTTAGTGTTAAGAAAATTCCTAGGATATTCGCGAAAATTCGTTTTATCAAACCTACGAAAATAAATAAATAAACTATGTTTTATAAATGACAGGACAAGAGAAAATATGAAACAACTTTGTTATGAATAATGTATTGATTGTTAAATAAAATTACCCCATAGTATTCATAAAGGCGCTGTCCCATGATCTGTAATGCCGCGGGCGAGGCTGCGCCGCGCAGGATTGCCAAACCTATGAGAACTCTAACGTTCAAGATATAGCAGTACCTATACGTGATACGAATAAGGATGCATTTAGTGATTGCATAATGAATCTGTACTTAGACGATAGTTGTGGGCTGGACATATATTAATTTTCTGACAATATTTTTCGTTAGTGTACATGACACAAACAGTCAACATTATTCAAATCTCAAATCAAAGTGTATGATATGTCTATTTACCTCGTATCATGTTTTGATACTACTAAATCTAGAGTTCTCATACGTTTGGCAACCCTGCGTGGCACGACCTCGCCCGCGACAACACAGATAGTGGGACAGCACCTTCAGAAAGGCAAAAAAATATTACTTAAGTAGTCCAATATATGACATTATAAAATACTTAATCTGTCAGCATCAGTTATAATGCTTTCAGTTTTTTGTATCATCTTGGCCCACATATATTCAGCTATCATCATCATCATCAGCCTATTAATGTCCCCACTGCTGGGCACAAGCCTTCCCCCTGCATGGAATAGGGAGATTGGGCCATGACCCACCACGCGAGCCCAGTGCGGATTGGCGGGTGCTAACGACTGCAGACGGCCTAACGTGCCTTCCGAAGCACGCAGGAACTCGAGATAGAAGATTTTTGGTCACCCATCCAATGACAGACCACTGCGAAAGCTTAACTTCAACGATCACAGCCGAACGCGCTAACCACCCGCGCCATCAAGTTCCTCAACCATTCAGCTATAAAGATTATTATTATGTTTTTATTTTTTTTAAGCATTTAACTGCTAGATGTTTAAATCTAAAGCAAAGTTTTAATAGAAAAATATCCATGATGGCAGCGCCATCTCCTTGCATTGTAGGTAACCCACAATTACTTACTTGCAGCTTAAGGATAGGAAAATTTCGACGCGGCCATCAGGGCTGCGGTAGCATAATTGGTCAGTGCATTCGCCCGGATTGCGAAGGGTGCGGGTTCGAGTCCCGTCTGCTACCTGGTCCGCGTGGATATTTTTCTATTAAAACTTTTCTTTAGATTTAAAGATTATTATTATCATTTATCATGATATTTTTTCCAATTGCAGTTATAAATTGGAGCACAACGATGGCCGAACATCGTTCCCAATGTGTTTCATATTCTACACTCCTCGAGATGCACACATGGAGCTACAGGTGGGAAACTTAAATATTTCAACTAGTATACAGTGTGTTACAAAAATACAAATAAAGCTTGAAGGGCGTTGCAGTACATCATGTAAGAAGTCTTCTCTAATTTTCTTAAATACAGTAGAACCCGTTTAATACGATCACGCTTAATACGATTTCTCGCATAATACGCCATTTTGCGTCAGTCCCTGCAACTTGATACATGTTTTCATACATTTCTTAAAGCTTAATACGATTCGTCATCCCGTTTAATACGTCTAAATCGCCAACACGTACCACACATATTACCTATTGCGGCAGCATAAAATTCAATGAGAACGTGAATAACACACAAGAAGAGGCCCTAAGTGATAATGATCAAGAAGAAGATGAGTCAACTCTGATTTTGTCACACGCCCAGGCATTATCAGCAGTTAATAATTGAAGACGCTATGTAACTTCTTTGAATCAAAGCGAAGACGTAATGCGAAAGTTAAATTATGTTGAAAATCTTGTAATTGCTAATGCTTCTAAATCTTTTGGCAAACTAAAATAAGTGATCAATTTAAATAACGTAATAATAATACACTACATTTTTGACGTGACAACGTCTTAAATTAGGTTGCGGCTGGGAGTCACTTATGAAAAAGTGTAACGCTCGGTAACGTTACGATGAGTCTCTCGTGTTAAGTTTAAGTTTACATGTACAATGTTTTAGTAAACAAAATATATTTCTATAGTTAAAATTTGTGCAATTCTTATTTTCATTCAATTCCTTGTTCCTATTGTGCAATTTAATTATATTCATATCAATAAATATTCTACCGAGAAAAAGACGTTGTCACGTAAAATCTTCGCCCGTAAAACCGACTTTACAGGCAACCATTTTTTTATGACAAACATAATTCTTAAATAAACAATACATTTAATACCTCAATACCTACATTCGAAATTTCCCTATCCCGCAATCTCGCATAATACACTTTTCCGCTTAAGATGCGTTTTTGGTTGAGTCCCTGTGAAATCGTCTTAAACGGGTTTCACTGTATTTGCATGAAGTTTTAACTTTTTATTAAAACAGTTATTTTTAATGATTAATAGAAATATTGATCATTTGAAGTCACGTCACCAGTTCGAGGATCATTAAAAATAACTGTTTTTATAAAAAGTTAAAACTTCATGCAAATATTTTTAGAAAATTAGAAAAGTCTCCTTATATGATGAACTTCAACGCCCTTCAAGCTTTATTTGTATTTTTGTAACACCCTGTATAAATATAACTAGAGACCGCACGCGATTTTGTCCACGTTGACTTCAGTTTTTTGAGAACCCCCTCAGTAACCCAACATTTTTTCGGGGTAAAAATTAACCTTTTTCTCAATCCAGGTAATAAACTATATGCGTGGCAAATTTTATTCAAATAGGGTATTTGACAAGTTTTAGAAAACGATCTCACGTTATTGACTAATGTTTATGGAGTCCGTAAAAAGTGGATATTCATCATTATGTTGTGTATTTCAGTAAAAATAACCAAATCAAAAACTCCATTTATAGACCAGGGTCGATAATTTTAAAAATGGTGAAAAGTGAAAAAAAATTATAGTAGGATGAAACCCATTAGAAAAGGTAGAGAATATAACAAAAATGAAAGGAAAAATAAATTATTATAAAATAAATCTGAGGTCGGGAAGGGGGAGGGGGTGAGTTTTTAAGGGTAAAAAATGGTTAATCTCGATTTCCGGTAAAACTGCAAGTCCTATGAAAAAAAGTTAAATAGCCAAGTTGTAGGTAATAAAAAGATCTACAACTTTTGTATTTACACTTTTTTCACATAACCTCAAAATTTATGTGAAAAATGCGAATAACCGAGTTTTTGGTTCTTGATTTTTATTTTTTGCAAAAAAAAATATTTTTTCACGAAATTTGGTGAAAACTTACCTTTGTATGTCCCAAACATACAGTATTTTTTTTTATTTAAAATATTCATTTTTTCACCTTATTTTGACTTAATATCCAAAAAGCACCCTAATTTTCAATCGAAAATTCTCACGTCAAAATATCTGTTGTTTTAAAAAAGTTGGGGTGTTTTTTGTTTGTTGAAATCTCTACTTTCTGATGGTATAAAAAAAATATACACTACTATCTTATCTATTTTTTCTTCACATTAATGTGTTATTTGGTAACTATGTTTCGATATATAATATAAATAATTATATGTTAAGGTAATGTACGCGGGCACACAACGAGCCCTAGCGGCTGCAGTGGGCGCTCCACGCTTGTTGGAAGTCAGAGAAATTGACGAATTAACGGCCGATTGGTTAAATGAGAAACTTAAGAAGTAGATATATATATACTTACCTTTAGGCACTCTTGCATCAAATTAGCTAAATCTAGATTTAACAAAATCTAGATTTATCCCATAGAAAAAGGTCAAAACTTCAATGTCAATTTGGCATATAAATTACTAGTTTTAGTTAAATTGAGATTTAGCAATATTGTCGCAAGCGGACCTTATTTACCGATAAGCGGAAATCTTAGTTCTATGCCATTGACGTATGAAGACACGTAGACTCGAATCTTTCGCTTCAAAAAATGTCACGAATGAACCATAATTGAATTCGTATCGTTTGCGAGTCCGAAATGTCATTGTCAAATGTGTCCTGATTTTTAGTTCTCGTTACGTACTTTGTGGCGCTGCTGTTCAAGTTTCCATACAAAATTTGACATTGACATTTCGCACTCGCAACCTATTCGAATTCGATAATGGTTCGTGCTAGGGGCACTGTAGACTTTTTTTTTGCACTTTTGTTAGGCGGTTGGGAGTCTACATGTTTTAATACGTCAATGTTCTATATGCTTAATAACGAAACAACTTTAGCGGATAATTATATGATGATGTAATGTAAATCATAGGTCTTTTTTTTACTTATAAAGCATACAATAAATGCTTGTCTGAAATAAAGTCCATTCATAGATGTGGTAGAATCGAATTTTCACGAAAGTCCTAGGTATTTTGCGAAAACACGGATAAGTAGACATTGGTGCCGATTCTGGCGTGATTCTCTAAACTTAAAACTAAATTTATAATATTTCTGTCCTTTTCATTCTGTATAGAGAATGACAAGGCTACACTGTTGTCAAATTTAAGTTAAGGTTTAGAGAATCATGCTAGAATCGACACCAATGGCGACGACATTTCACAATTTTACTGTTAACGATTTTTTTTCTGGCGCTTCGCCGGTCTCTTTATGATCACAACACTGACCTAACCAAGTACGTAAGAACTGAAAAATCAAAGGACCCAGAAATCCAATAATATATATGTCATTAGCGTTCACGGGCTTAGTGGGCGTCATTGGGGCTTGATACAGGCACAATCAAAATCAAAAAAGTTTATTACGGTACCACATTTGTTTTACATCAAACCAGGGTGGGTTCCTTCTATTAAGTGTTAAACACCTGTACCAGAAGGAACCACTCTTCCATAGCATCATTGATATTTCTTATGGTAAGGTCTTTTCATTGGATTTTTAATACATTGTAAAAAAAAAAAAAAAAAAGGCACAAAACCAAACAATCACTCAATCACTGTTCGTACAATTTTAATTACGTAATTAACAAAACAAAATAAAAATGTTCCACACACACACTTCTTTACTTTAATAAGTACACTTAAATAACGTAACAACCGAGCAGCGGGTTCGAGGTACTGTAACGTCCGTGACGTTGCAGCCTCCTTGTTTAGGTAAACTCTTTGCTTTTGCAATGCCTACGGTTGGCAGTTATATTAAAAAGTTAATGTCATGATTTTAAGATTTGAAATAAGGAGTCGTCTGTCTTTTGATAGAAGGTTCCATCCAAGAGTAGATCTTCAGGCACCAAGCAAACTTCTCGTAGTTAGATAAAAATAATTATACTCGCCTGAAATCTAATATAAAATAATAACCATCGTCAAGTTGATTTAATTAATAACCACGTCCCCAGGTTCTATCCATTCTGGCTAGAGCTCCTTATGGTGGAGGCGCCGGGTATTACATGTTCGGGAAGCGGGTTATTAGGGGAATGACGAATTGGTTATTATTTTATATTAGATTTCAGGCGAGTATAATTATTCTAAGAAAGAAAACAAGAAACTCTACTCGTCACATCCTCCGACATATATAATAAGCAAACGATTCTTTTCGAAATCTGACTGAGGCCACTCGTGCTCTCTCATAAATCCTATCTTTCTTCAGCGAGATTGATTAATTGAGAAATGTCATCACCATTGTCTAATCATCCGCGTTTCCACAAAATCCCTAGGATTTTCGTGAAATTCGATTTATTAAATCATTCTTCGATGAGATATATATATAAAGATACTAGCTGACTCGGCGAACTTCGTACCGCCCAAAAATAATAATTTGCAATAAATTAAAATTGCGACTATAATTTGAGATTTAAACTATCCTATCTCTCAAGTTGGATCGAACTGCACATGGTGTGCGAATTTTATTACAATCGGTTAAGTGGTTTAGGAGTCCATTGAGGACAAACATTGTGACACGAGATTTATATATATTAAGATATTTATATAATTTTTTCTATTAGATTATATAAATTTTGATACAATTATACAGTTACTTTATATACCTACTAATATCCGGGCGGCCTGAGAAACCCTATCGGGTCCAGTTGTGTGACTAAACCGTCCACGGATTCACTATAATGATAATACATGCAAAATTTCACTAAAATCGGTCCATTTTATAATTTAACTAATTTTTTAAAAAGAAATTTTCATTTATTTTACTATTAAACTAGAGTCTGTGCGGAAAGAGAATGGGATTTAGATTGCAGGGCGCTGTAGTGCTTTTCTACCGTATTTGTAAGGTTTTACCCCTTTTAGGCATGATTAAATACAAAAAACCGCAAGAAATCACAACAACAAACAAATCCGTATCGATACAAAGCTTTGACGTTTTACAGATTGCTGGGTTTGATTGCCAAATGAAAATCTTAATGTTAGCTCCAGTTTTCGCCACGACCATTCTCTTTCCGCACAGACTACATTGTTATGAACTAAATGTAAAGACAATTGTAACAATCCTTTTTTTATTTATATTTTTTCCAAGTTTGATGAATTGTCAAATGCTTAAAATTTAAGCCAAGTAAAGTTAACAAAGTATTAAAGAGATTAATATATTGAAAAATTTAGGGTGTAAACCGAAATATACATCAGTATACTGGCCAGTGGTAATGACGTCACGAATCCGACGCCATATTGTACTGGTATACTACCATATTTTTACCGGGAAAACGAATATGACGTATGACCGAGCATTCAAATTTTATTTCTTTTTTATTTAAAGAACAATAATGGCATCCGTACAAAGAGAGATCCTTTTAATTAATGAGGCGAATAAAAAAATCTTTATTCGCACTATTTTTAATATTTCGTCGATTTATAACGTCAGTGCACTGGCCAGTATATTTCGGAACAATTCACCAGTATAGCGTCGATTCATGAGGTCATTAGTACTGGCCAGTATACTGGTATATATTACGGAATGCACCTTTAGCACGGTAATAATATCATACAGTATTCTATCTTCATACAAACGGTCGGAAAGCGAGTCATACCTACGCCACTCGAGTTCGATGTGCTCTCGGCGTGCACCCAGTCGCAAATGCGCCGCCGCGCCGCAACGACGACCGACCGGTCTGAATTGTTTTTTATGCAGTTAGCCGTGCTTAAACGTGCGTTTTGTATTGTAAATATTTGATTTAATTAAGTAGATACCTACATAATTCAGTATGGAAAAGAACAAACGACGATCAATATCGTACAACAGCACAATTGCTGTTTTTGGTTGCTTGAACTCTTCAATAAAACACCCAGAGATATCATTTTTGAAATTACCTGAAATATTGGAAAGGCGTCTTACCTTTATAGAATATTTTTATATACCTATCTACTAGTACGTTATTTGTTTCTAATATTTAGGTATTTCGGTTTTTCCATCGGGCAAAATATCTGGAATAATATATAAATAAGTGGTTAGGATGAAAAAAGAGACAAACGAGTAATCTACCTACACTCGCGTTAAAAACAAAACTACATAAAATACTGTAGGCGGGCGGCCCTACCGCGTGCTAACGCAGCGCTCGGTGTAGGCATTTATTTTCAAGGACAGGGCGGAGTCACAATACTGTATAGATAATATTACCGTGCCTTTAGTGTGCGCGGAGCACACATCTGAAGTGAAACTTCTTTTCTTAAATATCCTAACATTAGGCGGTGCTTAACGTATAGGGGAATGGAGCAGTCCCCGCATCACATACATATATATATATATATATACTAGCTGACCCAGCGAACTTCGTTCCGTCATAAAAAAATAGGGGTTGGTGGTAGAAAGTTGAAAATTTAGGGATATAATATGTATTTTTGTATGATGTATCATAAAAAAATTAAAAAAAGAAATATCTAAAATTGAAAAAAAAAATTAGGGGTGGATTACCCTTAACATTTAGGGGGATGAAAAATAGATGTTCTCCGATTCTCAGACCTACCCAATATGCACACAAAATTTCATGAGAATCGGGAAAGCCGTTTCGGAGGAGTTTAACCACAAACACCGCGACACGAGAATTTTATATATTAGATATATATGTATATATATTTATATATATGTATATTGTCGCTTGTGACGCTCGTAGCGTTTCAGCCTTCGCCGAGTTACCCTCCAACTTTCATGCTCGTCAGGAAAGGCTACGCACGCATTACACACATATTTAAATATATATATTACTAGCGGTCGCCCGCGACTTCGTACGCGTGGAGTTAGTTAGAAATAAAGGTTCACTGCTCGTTCCCCGTAGGTGATAGCGTGATAATATGTAGCCTATATGTTGACCCGACTTCTTAACAATATTCGTGCCAAATTTGAAGTTAAGCCATGCTGTACTTTTTAAATTTATCCCGGACATACATACAGACAAACAGACAAAAATTCTAAAAACTATTAATTTTGGCTTCGGTATCGATTATAGATCACACCCCAAGTATTTTCTTTAAAAATAATATTCAATGTACAGTTTTGATTTTCCTACCGTTTTATTACATATATGTATAGATATATATGTGACGCTCGTGATGCATTTCCGTTTCATCTTTTCCATAGGATTATTCCATTTATGTACATCCCGTGCGAAAAGAAGTTTCATTAAGAAAAAAGGACTTGCTTTTTTTTGTAAAAAGAATAATAAATAGAATACATTGTATTAGATTTAGAGTAATTTTTAATAAACAATAATATATTGTATTAGATTTAGAGTAAAGACGATTTTCATAATTAAGCTTATATTTTTAATTGTTACTTCTAACTGATACATTGTGTACATTGTTGGTTGGATTTTCGTTGTAAACATTGGTTCATATATTAATAAACCTAGAAAAGATGAGCGAGCCTTACAGTAGTCGCGTATGATGTGTAACATTTGAAACCTCACCTTATTTTAGTAAAAAAAGAAATAAAACCTACTACAGAAGGAATAAGCCATTTGAACATTATGTTCTAAAATAAAATTAAACAGCGCGCGCTTTCGCGACTTCCTGTTACACACTTCCGTCCCATTTCACGAAATCACTCCCACAAATTGCAGGAACGCTAGAGTAGGGTTACCATCCGTCCGTATTTGTCCGGACATGTCCGGCCTTTTAATTTGTCTGGTTTTTTTAATAAGATGCAATGTGAGTAAAGCTACTTATTAAGTTATATCAAATAAGTCAAATAATCTTTATTAAGTTCTCATTAATTTAAAACAAAATATAAATTATCTTTAAAAATCAACAAGAGACCCCCCTCATGATGCGAGCGTCTGCTACCACGCGTATATTATCACTGTAACTAAGTGGGTGATGTTTGGATTGCGTGACCAAAATGTCCGGACTTTTATCGAAATGTCCGGCTTTTTGTCAGGACTTTTCAAATTTTTAAATAGTAACCCTAAGCTAGAGGAAAGATGTTACACATCAATCAAATCTGGGATAAGTTATATGTTTTGTCTCTATTCATTGAATGACAAATGGCATTTGTGCGATATGAACAAAACACGACGTAACAAGTCCAAGCTTATTCCTTGTTTACTAATAAGGGAGTGGATGTTTACAATAGGAATGGTGATATTCGAGATAAACTTCGAACAAATAGTATTTTGATGAGAATAGAGCAATCGAGAAATCGACTTCTACTTTCGTAGTTTTCTGGGCGTGATAGAGCTTAAACAATAATGTCTATTTCCAGATTTTTTCGATTGAAACGAGAATTGAGCCCCAGGTTCGATTCCCAGCAGAGGAATGTCTTTTTTTATTAAATGATTTAATAAAATAAAAAACTATTTTTTACTGAAATATATATATTCTTTTTACACACAAACAAATCTTGATATCTCCCGCTACTGAGATACTAATTTATAAAGTGATAATTTATTTAGTTTATTTATTAAAAGCTGTAATTCTCACAAACAGGGTCTTATACTAAGATAAAATAAAATTTAAAGAAAACACAGTGTTTTGTATGCGTGCTATTATTTATAATGAAACCTTTAATTGTTTAAGACAACATGCATTTATTTATAACTTTACTAATTTAATGTAAGGAAACTATAAGTTATTGTATCGAAACCATAAAATTCATACAGCAACAAAGTTTGAGTAAGTATATTTTTTATAACCACTACTGTTTTAAGATACATTTTGGCTTTATACAACTTAGATTATGGTGTACAATCTGGTAAACTTTTTTAGCACTGACCATAAACAAGGAAGTCTGCGCAATTTTACGCACAAAAACGTCTCTACTGCGCAAGTTTTTGGTCTATGGTTTTTCTCAAGAAGTTAACCGCTACATATACTGTAGCCTTAGCACGAACCAATATCGAATTCGTATCGTTTGCGAGTACCAAATGTCATTGTCAAATGTGTACTGATTTTAATGTATGGCGCTAATGTTCAAGTTTTCAAACAAAATCTGACTATGACATTTCGGACTAGCAAACGATACGAATTCGATATTGATTCGTGCTAAGAGTTCGGTACTCTAATAAGTAATTAATACTTACATGAAATTGTATTATCTTACTAACATAAAAAATGTGTGCGTGTACTAGTGTACACACGTAAGAAGTGAAACTTCTTTATGGCCTTATTTTTTTCGAAAAATGATCTACATGCAACTTTCCAGAAATATATATATAGGCGTGCGCTAAGATTTTTCAAAAACTCACCCACTAAAGGGGTATAACTACACCTTACCTTACCTTACCTTAACTTACCTTACCTTACCTTGTGTGAAACACGAATATTTGCTGTCGATACTTTTTTTTTAAAAGTTGACAGAAGAAGCAATTGTTCGGATGAGGTAAATAGTGCTCTTTTAAAAAAAAGATGGCGCGTAACCAAAAAACGTGACGCGTAACCGAATAAAAATGTGACGGTAAATTTTTTTCCAACGCCGATAAAGAAGTTTCACTTCAATAACGAACATAATCGTCAGCCTTAAGCCTCGATGACACGGGCCGAGTTAACCAGCTAAAAGCCAGCGAGTTTGCTAACAGCTAGTCTAGTAATCTCACCCCGTATAGGGTGACCATTTAGGAATTTCAAAGATCCTGAAATTTCGAAAAAAGTCCAAACTTTTTTAATTTCAAAATAGTACCATTACTCACTTAGTTACAATGGTATGGTATTTAAATCAATATGTACTTTATTGTTCATATTCAATGTAATTTAGAAAATTCGGACAATATGGCTGATGACTATTTTTTTTCTTCGTTTATCAGGTAGATTATCAAAAAGTATTGGACACGTATTTTTTCTTTTTTCACATAATATAAACATTGCAGAGATATATTGATTTGAAAAGTCGCATGACGTCACGTTTGAGTACGCTTTTAAGTGAAAATTCACTAAAACGTGACGTCACGAGCCCCTACTCCCAAACTTTGACGCGCTATAACTTTGACATTTTTTGGTTCATTGCCCAAAGAAAAAATATGTGTCCATTATTTTTTGATCATCTAACTGACGTGTCCTGACATGTCCGGACTAATTCGGACGGATGGTCCTGGGCTGTTACAAGCACTCATGAATGTCTAGAAGCTACGCCATCGGTTCGTAAATCTACGGCGGGAGACGTTATACTGAGAACCGGCAAGAAACTCGGCAAGGATTGTTTATTTCTCCCTGTTTTATTATTTACCGAGTCGTCAAGTTAAAAAATGACTTCAGAGATAATTCATGAAGTCACCTTTCATTCCATAATGTGAAATATACATTAATTGTTCACCTGCATTTTGATTGCTGTTTCGTACAGTATAAATAAAAAACATCGGATATTGCAATTTCGGTATAATTAAAAACTTTCTGAATACTGTATAGAGTAAATTTTATAGCGTTTATATTGTATAAAATGTATAAAAATTGTGAATTAAAATAACTTACATAATTATGTCTTTCTCTGATCTATACCTTAAGTAATTCACTCAGCCAGGGCTGTATTTAAGGCCCCCACAATAGAAATTAATAATAAGCAAATTTCAATGGGTCACCAAATCGTAAGGCCCACGTGCTAGATTTTAAAATACGTCCCCTTTACCCCACGTCAACGGCTAACTAGAGCCGAAGTTCGAGTCTCAGAGATACCCTCTAGTTGAGCCGACCACCCTCAGGTGCTCTTGGTGTAGAGGCTCCAGACGGAGAAGAGACTCCCCCCGTGGGGAGATGCCATCCGCCTGGAATACCTCTAGAGGCACTCGCCAATTCTCGGCTTGAGGTCCCCTTAGGATCTCGCCGTCCCCAAACCCGGTGACGCTGTAATGGTCATCTGCGACCATCAGTATACACACTCAAGAACAATCCCCCTTTTTTGCCCTAGGCCCTTTACACCTCTTATTCCGGCTCTGCTGACCCAGCAAATCTTGCTCCCATGTTTAGAGTGGGAGATTAAACAATAACATTGAAAAGGCCAGCCTCTTAATTTTCAGTGTAAATGGTAGAAGTCTACTGCACAGTGTCTTTTTACAGTCATGGATCTCTGAATTCAGGCAAAGAATATTTATGAATAAGGATATTGTACAAAACAAAGGAACAGCTGGCAACATGAGCGTTTATGCAGTTTAAGTTGCAAAATATCTGTGAAACTAATGATTGTGACATACCAACAGAATTGCATAAACTTTTAGGGAACCATTTATTTTATAAACCTATATTTGATTATATAAGTAACACCGTAGAAAAATTGTAAAATGTAAATAATTAACATATATATTTTAAGTTGCATGTTCTTAGTGATAAGCTAGGCATAAGGACAATGTATCCATTGCCAATAAATTAAAAAAAAATGCAGTTTAAGCTGTTACAAGTGTTCAGCAGGGCCTGAATCGAGTGCAGCAGCGTGGAGCTATTATATTGATGATGAAATGAAAAATTGTAAGATGGCGGTACACGTTCATTGTTGCAGAGCACAAGGTGGAAAAAGGGCCGACAGTCACATCTTATAGGTTGGGCAAAGAGTTAGATAGACCAACATAAGTTACTTCCTACATAGACAAGCTTTTACACTCTTTTTCCATAAAAAGTAAAGCAAAGGAATATGTTGTATAGTATATACAGAGTAAGTATATAGTGTACTAAATTTCAACATACATATAACGATATATCTTAACAACAAGCACTTGTGAATGTCGAGAAGTTACGCCATCGGTTCGCAAATCTACAACGGGAGACCTTGTACTAGGAGAAACCGGCAAGACACTTAGCAGGGGCTTTTTTTTAAACAGATTCGCCAAAATGACTTCAATGTGAGATTATTCATGAAGTCACCTTCCATTGCAAATTTTGGAATATACAATTAATAAAATACTGATTTGAACACATAAGACGACTGCGATTAAACTGAAATAGAACCCAATGTAGCAGAGAACATGACTCATCTCCGCTGGCAGCAACCGTTCACGAGCATGACGCATGAACCGGCCTTCGCTCGGTCAAATTAGTATTTCACCAATATCGTCTCATTCTGTTATTAAGTATTAGTAAAGAAATGTGTTTCATTACACAATATCCTTATTGTTTTGTACATCCTGTGTAAAAATATGTCATTTCAAGTTATATTTGAGTCCCATAACTTTTGCGCTTGGGCACTGACAGTCACTGAGGTCGATGCCCTGGCATGCCATATTTGCGTATGGCATATTTGCCAGTGTTTGGTACCCGCACTTTTCTGCCAGCTTCTGGGAGGTACTCGCTGTGAATACTGTGCAAACTGCTTCGATGCCAAGAGATCTACACAATGGCTCCCTGGAAATGAAGTAAATAAACGTCAATCAATCAATTACGTTTTTAACCGTCCGACTACTTACATTAATACAAAAAGGGAAGATACTGTACGCTCATAATAAACAAATGAAATATGCTCCGACTCAACTACATAACCAACTCTCACACATGCAAACGTCTGTATTATAAGCCTCGCCAATAAAGAAACGAATCAAAAATGGCGTCTATGTACTTGCACTGACAGATGCTAGGGTCAACAAATAAAAAGAAAGATAGAAAGAAAAAGTTGTTTATTAGGTAATGTCGAGACAGTGCGAGAACAAAGTCAGAACTGATATTTTTTTTGCATGCTGTACGCGCCGTTTGCGACTAAAGACAGCAATAGTTTAGAGTGAGAGCGCATGATCGCCGCCGCCATTTTAGATTCGTTTCTTTATTGGCGCGGCTTATATAATCATTCAATCGAGATCGAGAGAGCGAGGCAGAATTGTACACTTCAACGCAGCGCGAGCGAAACGGCGAGTCCGTATGGCTGAGCTGTATTGTTATCCTTTTGTTGATAACAAAATGGCGATTACGTAAATAACATTCACGACAAAGTGTGATTTTTGAGAAAGAAATGTTTTTACAGTTTTACGAATGAAAAGTGATGCCGAGGCAATTGTTATTTGATTTTGAACTATTTGTGTTCTTTATAAAAGTATCGAAGACATTGTTTACGGTTGTTATAATATTTATAAATAACTAATAAAAGTAACAGACATTTTTTCTTGGCGATTGATAGTATTTCATTTTTGTCAGTAAAAACACGGACTATAGAAAAAAAAATGTGTGTGTCAGCTCCGACGCACGACCGGAGTTTACACTCTAAAAACGATTGTCTTTGAACAGACACAAAACAAAATCAAGTCCGAAGAAGTCGGTTACAAGTAGAGATACACCAAAAGCTAATAAAAGCGTATTAAAAAAAAATTACATCAAGGCGTGATAATTTTCAGAATTTTTATAATAAATAAATAAGTTAATATGAAAATAGTATTTTTTTATTTAAATTCACATTCATAGCTTTTTAAAATTCCAACATGTAAATTTTTAAAATAACTTTTTTACTATAATTTAAGAACAGAGGACCGGCTTAAGGAACTGTTATACGAGCTTGATAAAATTACATGGGATGTAGTTGGATTATCTGAGGTGAGAAGACCGGGCGAGGAGTGTTTAAAATTGAGAAGCGGGCACATTCTTTATTACCGAGGAAGTAATGACAATGCCTACAACCATGGCGTAGGACTACTTATTAACAAGCGCATCTGGGATAATGTTATGTCTATAAACACCGTTTCAGATAGAGTAATTTGTTTGTTCATAAAAATTACACCGAAAACTTCAATCAAGATAGTCCAAGCATACCCTCCAACCAGTGACGCATCTGATGAGGCCATAGACCTGTTTTATGAAGATTTGGACAGAGGTCACTGGCGATTTTAACGCAAAGATCGGAGTAAAAATGGAAGAATCTGAGTCATTCATGGGTAATTTTGGATATGGCAATAGAAATTCTTCGGGTTCCAAATTGATTAACTTTTTAGAGCAGCACAAACTTTTTCATATGAGCTCCTTTTTGCAAAAACGCACAGAAAGAAAGTGGACATGGTTATCTCCGGGCGGAAGATACAGGAATGAGATAGACTACGTACTTAGCAGTCATAAGTGCATTATCAAAGACGTTACCGTCCTTAATAGCTTTAATGTTGGTAGCGATCATCGACTTATCAGAGCAAAAGTCATTGTAAATGCAACAATGACAAGGTACACTTCCGTAAGATCCAGGAAGACAAGGGTGGACCCGATAAACATTATAGTCAATAGAGACCTATACCAGAAAAGAGTTGCCGACGTCCTTTCGTTGGCTCCGTTATCTCCTACCGTCGATGAACTTGCTAAACACCTGCAACATGCCCTCTATAATGAAGCTAAGGAAATAATCCCTAAACGGAAAACTATCCGGCACAAATTCAAACCGGAAACCCAAGACCTTTTGGAAAAGAGAAGACTGTTAGTCAAGCAAGGACATGTGTCTACAGAAGAGTTCCGAAATCTTTGCAAAAAGGTAAGAATGAGGGTGGCAACCGATATTAACGAATTCAGGGAAAGAACTGTGCAAGCCATTATAGAAAAATACAAGGGCCCTAAAGTATTTCGGAAAGCACTATCTCAAGGTACACGACAAATAACGAAACTCTTGGATAGGAATGGAAATTTGACGACGGACAGAAGATTGCTGCTGCAGACCGTTAGGCAATACTACCAAGAACTATATTCATCTAAAACCTCAAGGCCAACGGAAGTACATAGCAGGCATATAATAAACGTTGGGTCTGAAGATGTACCAGAGATATCGAACTCGGAAATAGAAACAGCTTTAAGGAAAATGAAGAATGGCAAAACTGCTGGCGAGGATGGGGTCGTGATCGAAATGGTTAAGGAAGGTGGAAAACATGTGATAGATTTCACGAACAGACTGTTGAACAAGTGCCTTGAAGAGGGTAAAATACCAAGAGAATGGGAATCGGCCAACGTAATATTGTTGCATAAAAAGGGTGACAAAGCAGATCTAAACAATTACCGCCCAATCAGTCTACTATCACATCTGTACAAATTACTTACCAAAATAATTGCCCTCCGTTTGACCAGCAAGTTTGATTTCTATCAACCACCCGAGCAAGCCGGATTCAGAAGCGGATTTAGCACCATGGACCACATTATGACGATGAGAACTGAAGGTTCGCTGATGACATCGTTTTGTTTAGTGATAACCCTGATGACCTCCAAACTATGATCCACGAGTTGAATGAAGCTTCCTTAAATGTCGGTTTGGAAATGAACCTCAGCAAAACCAAGATCATGACTAATGATCCCATACCATTTACTATTAAGGTAAACCAATCCGTCATTGAAAAGGTAGAAAAGTATGTATACCTGGGTCAAGAAATTAAAATGAGAAAGGAAAATCAACTAAACGAAATAGATAGGCGCATCCGTCTTATGTGGGCTGCCTACGCAAAACTCGGCTTTGCTTTCAAAATGAATTTAACAGCGGTACAGAAAGCCAGATTGTTCGATCAGTGTATATTACCCGTACTTACCTATGGAGCTGAAACCTGGGTTCTGACAAAAGAAAGTATCAACAAGATACAAGTCGCCCAGAGGAAACTAGAGAGGAAACTAGTAGGGATTACACTACGAGACGGCAAGACTAACACCTGGCTTAGAAAGCAAAGCGGGGTCACTGATGCCGTTAAACACATAGCGAGTTTGAAGTGGCAGTGGGCGGGACATATAGCCCAAAAGCATGGCTCGTGGGGTAAGGCGGTCTTGGAATGGAGACCTTGGGGCGAGAAACGACCTAGAGGAAGACCACAGATGCGTTGGAAGGATGACGTCAGGAAAACTGCAGGGACGAATTGGATGGAAGTGGCCCAAGATCGAACTAGATGGCATAATTTGAAGGAGGCCTACACCAGACTGGTTGAGAACGGCTGAAGAAGAAGAACTATAATTTATCAATTTGAGAGCTGTTGATGGGTAAATTTGAAAGGGCTTTGCTTATAAATAAGTGGAAATTTTCAAAAAAATCGCTTCGTACGTACGTAAATAATAGAATTATCTACCGACGTCCGAAGCGCTGTTTTTTTGAAAATTATTATTTATTTATCGGAAAAACGGTTTTGAAGTTCTCATTCATTGTGAAAAAACGATACAGACACTTTCATTTTCTCAAAAGAGAACAAGAGAGAAAAAAGACTAAACCGTTCTTAAGAAATATGTTTTACGTCAAATGTCCGCTAATCATTTATTATAGAATTCGCGATTTTATTTTATCGATTGATTCTTTTCAATAGATATCAATTCAATCGATTCTATCGTTGAAATATAACTATACTTCTTTATTGTCGTTGTTGATTGACGCTGGCTACACACAACTATACACACACACACACACAACTGAAAAGTGAAAGATGAGGTTGCGCACAAAAACGTAACGAGGTCATTTGTTCAGTAGATTTTACTCCTCATATTTTTTTCATACCAGGGGCCTTATATGAAAATCAATTCTTGAGAAGTAAACTCCAATAATAAAAATAAAATGTTTAAGATGGCCACAACATCCTCCCGGCCACAGCACTCGCCTAATTCAATGAAAGAAATTTAAAATACTTAACAGATAATACTTAATACTAACTTAACATTCACTTCTACACATTTAAAACGTTAGTTTATCAGGGGCCGTTTGAGAAGTCGGCCGGAACGCGTGGTGCAGTTGGGTGAATCTGCACACACTCGGGTGGCGGTCGGGGTGCATTGTTTGTAACTTTATGTTTCACAAAGTAGGTAAGATCGGTGCTTCTCACTTCCAAAGGGTAAAGCAATTGAATATGCCGAATCCGCTCACCTGTTTCGGTTTTTACTCGTGCAACCCTACAATGACCGCCGGTGACTTTTCTTGTGACGCAGGCAAAAACTCTGTTAACAGACGACAGTGCCTTTAAGAGGCACACCGCCGAACGGATGTCACACTTGGCTCCCGCACCTTACGAGCTCCCACAGTGGCTGCCCACTGAGGACCCCGTAACTCTTACGGGCGCTTTACGGCATAATATCCGCTAAAAACCCTGCGAATACACTCTAAGCTGCTTAGTGCAAAACCGCGGGATCCCCGTTTAGGGATTCTTCCGCGTTTTCGCACCCAGCAGCCTCCCAGCCTAGCCGGGGCTCCACGGCAGGAGTTTCCCGAGGTATTGCGGGGACCCCGCAGACGTGCGCAGGATGGCCCGCGCTTGGGGGCTGAATACGCGGCCTAGTGCCCACCGTACGGCCCCCCGTCCGCTACGACCGCCGGTGCCTGTAAAAACTTCTAACACTAAGCCTAAAGGCCATACAATGCGCTTTTTGTTATTAGTTTCTACTAGAACAACGTCTCCCGGTTGAAGTATTTATGTCGGCTTCGATTCGAATGTTTTTCTAGTAGCATACTTAAATACCACTTCGGAAACGACCCTTTAAATCTGATACGAGTTTTGTGAGATATCGCCATCGAGACGACAAAATGTTTTTACATCGATAAACTCTATGTCAATAGGCTGACCGATCCCATATGGTTTAGCGACATTCATAAATGATGCGGGGGAAATAGGCTGAAGAAACTCAGAATCATCAGACACATAAGTTAATGGACGAGAATTAACTATGGACTCTTCACACAACTGGTTCTGGACCCGTCTTTCCCAGTGGGCACTTTGGGCAAGTGCCTAGGGCCCCCTCAGATCAAATACAAAGTCCCTAGTTCCTGTTAAATCACCAAACGGGGGACATAGGGGGCCCCATTATCCTAATATGCCCAGGGCCTCCAATAGGTCAAAGACGGCACTGCACACAACACAGTAGCTAATTCTACAAAATTAAGCGATTACTTGCACAACACTCGTCGTAAAAGATCCTTCACCGTTCTAACCATGAGCTCCCAATAGTCCCAACACAACAACAACAATCCACCCCACAAGGGCGCGGCGGGAGGGCTAAAGTACCATGATATTCTGTTAAACTTGTTTTGTATTTCTCCCCAATTAACAAAATCGAAAATGCCACTTGCACCTATAAAGTTTGTGCCATTGTCAGAATATATTACCTCTCCTAGAGAAAAAGCGTCGCAAGGCCAGCAAAAACTGTTCGGTTGACAAAGAGATACACAATAGGCTAGTTGACACTTTTTGGAGATATGTTTTAAATGGTTAATAATTGTTCAATTAGACCGAAAAAAAATGTATTGTATTTTTTTTTTATCTAGAAAGCTACAAAACTTTAATTTTAAAATAGATTTTTCATGGACATACAAAAACGCTATCGGCTATTTTAGTCTATAGATTATCTATGGTATGACGGGAACAATAGTAAACAAACACTCGCAAGCACGTAGGATCTGAATTTACATCACAAAACCATGATTTCTAATAGATTTCATGATAAATATAGTAATTATCATGATTGTATTATACGAGAATAAAGAAACACATCGTTAAAAACTGCAGAAATGTTGTAGTTTCAATTTTTAAGGTTATGAATGTACCTGCTAAGTCAAAGAGTTTTGTCGTTTCTGCTTTCACAAATCCGGCGTCCAGCATTAATTTAGTTAAGAAAACCAATAAACGGAAACTTTTCTTAAAGATATTTTAGATATATTTTAATCGGACGAAAGAAACCACAGTAACACGACAATGACGTTTAGTTGTTTTGCTATTATGTTGACGTCACAATCATGGTGGACAGCGTTTTTAGTGTTTAAAAAGCATAGACTAAAAAACTATTTTTCAAATGAAATTACTACAGCCATCTTCTAATTTTATGAAGTGAAATCGATGTATTTAGGTTCCTCATACCAAAAATTATAAGAAATAAACATTTGTATAGTGCAATTTGACTTGAGTCAACTAGCCTATTCCAAATGAACGGCTATACAGGGTGTGACAAAAGTCCGAAATAAAACTTTAGTTTGGTTGTGTTCCTTGTATAGAATTACCTACGAAAGTTTGACGCCTTTCAGACCACTTTTATTTTCTAATTAAATTAATAAAAATAACGTTTGACACCTGCTTATGACAACCCTATAAATGCGTACGATTACTACTACCTAAACAGACCCCCCTCTCTCCCCCAGGTGCCCCTGCGCCCCGCTCAGATACCTACAAATTTTTATTTCGGAATACATATCTACAAATTTTATTTCGGAATTCTGTAACATCCTGTATAAGTGGCACAAGTAACCAACGCAATCCAGCACTTCTCTCCTGACTTTAGGAACAATGAACTTGCAAAGTCTATACACGTCACCTCAAAGGGAGCTCCACAATGGAGACGATCTGCACGCAAAGGTGGAACCGGAGCGCTGCAATGTCTCGCGTTGAAACGTTTGCCAGTACAACAATTCCTAACAACTCGTCTCGAGAATTACCTTACACCTACTATCCAATAAGAATCTCGTAACTTAGCCATTATAGTTTGAGAACCAGCGTGGGAGTATTCTTTATGTTTATAGTTTATCATATGTTCGATGATCTGTACTCCTGGTAGTAATATAGGTGTTATAAAATCATTTGTGTCACCACTGAGGGTTAAACGACTTTTCGTACGCATAAAACTCAGTGTCGCTACCTACCTTTAAATTTAACTTTTTTTATTATAGATATTAACGGGATTGTTACCATGTACCTTGTTTTTTATGAGTCTCCGATATTTCGGCACTGTTGCAAGCGCCATGATCACGGAGTAACTGAAGTAATTGCGGGTAGATGTTATTGGCAGACATATCGGTCTACCCTCTGACGTCGTCTTTTACTGCGTTCGATACTACCACTACCATTGGTCACATTCTCACTATTCACTCGCATTTGTTCCCGGCACACAATACTCACAGTATCAGATCGCGGAACGACACTTTTTTGATTTTTGCGGTTTTTACACATACGAACCACTGGATTCCACACACTAGACAATTTAAACCCATCCTCACGATTGAAATTCTTGTGTTTGGTTATTTCAATCGCTTCCCTGACCAATCTTGGTATGTAGTGGCGTTCTGTCGAGATAATTTGTGGATTATGGAGCTCAATCCAGTGATTAGGACCCGAATCAATTAAATGTTCCGCGATGGCTGATTTTTGCGTATCATTATTTCTGACTGCTTTAATGTGTTCTTTCATTCGGCACGCTATTGTCCGCTTCGTTTGGCCAATATAAGAACTACCACAGCTGCAGTCGATCTTGTATACACCAGGTTTCTCCAAGGGGAAGTTATCTTTAGGAGACCGTAGAATCTGTGATACTTTTTGTAAAGGAGTGAAGACAGTATTCAGTGAGTACTTATTAAGTATGTTAGAGATCTTGTCTGTCACTCCTTTGACATATGGCAAAAATAGTGGTTGCCTGTCTACTTTGTGTTTCTGGTGTCTTAATTTGTGTTTGGGTGGAAACTTTCCCTTGTATCCGTTATTCTGTAAGACCCGCCGTACATGCTCCAACTCTTCGTGCAGGTGTTCCTTGTCACATAAGTCATATGCACGGTTCGTCAGTGAAGTGACTACAGAATTTAGATGTTTAGGGTGGTGATGCGAGGAGGCGTTGAGATAACGGTCTGTGTGTGAAGCTTTGCGGTGAATGGAGTGACTCAGCGAACCGTCATTCCGCACTCGAATCTTTACATCAAGAAAGGCCAGACTTCGGTCTTCTTCCATCTCATATGTGAACCGCATTTTGGTATGGACTCCATTTAAGTTTGCCAAGTGTGCCTCGACATCTTCTTTGTTTCCTCTCAAAACACAAAATACGTCATCGACATACCTCTTCCATAGTGCAATTTCTGTGGGGGAGGTGGCGAAAGCTTTTTCCTCAAAATACTCCATCCATATATTGGCTACTACTGGAGCTACCGGACTGCCCATTGCCACCCCATCTATTTGGAGGTAGTACTGACCTTGGTATATAAAGAAGTTCGTTGACAAACAATGATGTAACAACTTGGCATATTCTGTTGGGATGCCATTGTCCTGCAACTTCACCTTTACTACTTCCAGACAGTCCAACACAGGTACATTTGTGAAAAGTGATTCCACGTCGAAACTAACCATGAACTGATTGTATTCCACCTTGTTTTGGTGTAAGATTTCCACGAAATGGCGGGAATCCTTTACAAATGACGATGTTCGTCCCACTAACGGCTGCAATATTTTTGCTACATGCTTGGCCAGTTCATTTTCGCCAGAGGGCGGTATACGTAAAAACATTGACTCCGCGCAAATTTTAAAAAATAAATCGTAAACATTAGTATTATAGTGATTCTATTTCATCAAAGTGATAATTAATTGGTAAATAATGCGTGTTAGTGTTTGTAATAAAATTAGTGGAATAATAATTAAAAAACTGGTCAGTGCAAATTTGAACAGTGATAGTTTAAAAATAAATAGTTTGGGTTGCGTAATAATAATAAAAAGGACACAATAAATATATTTAAACATGAACTAGGTAAATAAGTGATAATTGCGAGTGTTATCAAAATAGTTTTTGATTTAACATAACGGATTTATTTGTTTACGGATGGACTATTTACCTACCTTACTTGACATTAACAAGTCCGCGAACTACCTATGGCGCCACCTAGTGTCGAGTAGCTGTCGTTTTGGTTTAATAAAATTAGAGCAAGTAGCGACATCTGGTGAGCTTGTCACTTACTAAATTGGATTGAGTGCTTTCAAAGCAAGAATCACTGCACTATTACTTTTAGTTTTAAAGCAAGAACCATTGCAGCACATAAAACAAAACTTTTACTACGTACCTCAAGATGGCAGGCATATGTGCAGGATGCCGTCAAGAGATACTAGGAAGACAATTTTTAAAATGCTCTATCTGCTTACAAAATTATGATCTTGAATGCTGTAACGTATCTGAGAAACGGTTCTATAATACCATGAGTAAAGAGCACAAACAGTCATGGAAATGCCAATTGTGTCGCTCAAAGGAACCAAAAACTGACAACAGTAATACTCCGATTCGGCCTCACACTGAAAATTTTGACCGCCCCTGTAAGCAATCTTTAGATACTAACATCACCTTTAGAAAACTGAAACCACGTAACACAGGGGATCGCCCGAACCTTAGCGATGATGATTCAATAAACTCACTGCAGGGAAACACTATTATATTCGATACCCCTAAGACCCAAAGTAAACTAGACCTGAGCACTAATATGGGGGATGAACAAATTACCGTGGACAGAATGAAGATATTATTACACGAAAACAACCAGAGCATATTAACAGCTATACAAGCTTCTATTAGAAACGAAATAGAATTAGCTATATCTAGGATGAAAGCAGAATATGATAAAAAATTGGAAAATATTGCATTTCAGCAATCGCAGTTGAAACAAAAAATATCAAATGTGGACAGTATAATAGTGGAACTAAATAAAAAATGCAGATCTCTTCAAACAGAAAATGAATGTATACAAAATAAGTTGCAACACTCGCATATAAATTTACACCAGCCAACCAACGAAAATATAGATAAAGTTTTTGTTTTACACGGACTAACAGAGTATTACTGGGAAACCGAAAGCGAAATAATTGGCAGAGTAACGAACATTTTCTTCGACATACTAAACTTGGACATATCAGCCTACATCGAAGAAGTATCTTTCATAGGTAGATCTACAAATAAAAGACCTTTAAAAATCGAAATAACCAATAAAAGATTGAAAAGATACATACTTGAAAATTCTTATTATTTAAAAGAAGCCGGCTTTGGTGTTGCAGAGTATTTAAGCCCACAAGCTCTACAGGAGAGAAAAAAAACTAAACAATGCCTTGTATTCGGCACGAAAACAAGGACATTATGCCATAATAAAAAACAATAAGTTGTTTATTGATGGCAAAGAGTGCGAAGAACCGCCACTAAAGGACACACCGGTGCATTCAACTAACAAAAATCACTTGAAGACCACTGAGCACAGTCCCGGAAAACGTCGAAACTCAGCCACACCTCGTCCACCCCGTACCCAAACTGTAAGAACAAACCAACCAGGCAACAGCAGGAGGAGTGACGAAAATTATACTAAAAACTCTACTTTTCGTACCTTTCGAAACCAATTTTAATATTTTATTTCAAAACATGCAAAGCATTTCTAACAAAACACATATTATAGAGGCATTTACTGGGGAGAACTCTGATCTTCAGGTTCTATGTATATCCGAGACTTGGCTAAATAAACATAAAAAAGATTTCTTAAAAATTGAGGGTTACTTGGTATGTTCGTCTTTCTGCCGGGAACATCACCAGGGAGGTGGTGTATGTATTCTAATAAAAATACAATTGAATTTATTGATAGGTTAGATATATCCTCTATATCATTGGAGATGATCTTCGAAACATGCGCTGTCGAAATACCTAAGTTTAATTTGTTAATAATAATTCTCTACTGGCCGAATAGTAAAAGAGAAGTGGACACATTCTATGTTTGTTTGGAAAAACTACTAAATCTCATATCCAGAAAAGATTCCACAAAAAATATAGTCATAGGCGGAGACTTTAATATTGATTTTCTAATAAATAACGCTGAAAAACAGAGGCTTTCTAATAATATGCTATTATATAATTTCACGCAAAAAATTAAAGAACCGACTAGAATTACTCCATATAGCTCGAAATGTATTGATTTGCTATTCCTGAATTTTACATTAAACGATACTAAGGTAGCTGTTGATGAATTCGGTTTTTCTGACCATCGCGGTATATTAGTTACTGCACCTTTTAGTAAAAAAGAAAATAAACATTTTTTTGTATACAAACGAGTGTTTTGTGACCTAAACGTAAGTAAATTTAGGAACGCACTTACACTTATAAATTGGGAGGACTTGCTGAATTCTGGTAAAAACGTTAATGATAATTATAACATATTTAATAGTACTATACAAGAAGCTTTAAATAAATATATACCTAAAAGAGTAATTAAAATAGAGAGTAATAAAAAATGTAATAAGAAATATTTAACACTTGGGTTAAGGACATCATGTAGATATAAAAGATTCTTGAGAGTATTAATATTAAAAACAAGTAATAATAATCTTAAAAATCATTATAAACAGTACTGTAAAATATTAAAAAAAGCTATTAATATATCTAAAAAAAGTTGCAATAAAAAAGTATTTGAGAAATCACAAAACAAAACTAAAACTATGTGGCGAATAATAAATAAGGAGACAAATAAAAACATCCAACAATACAAAAATACGAAAATTAAAACAACAGACAATATAATACAAAGCGATCCTAAACTTGTAGCCAATTCTTTTAACTCTTTTTTTGCTGCAATTGGAAATTCACATACGGTCTCTAAAAGCATGCGAAGACCACCTTCTACAATTAACAGCGAACAAAGTTTCTTCTTGCGACCGGTAGATTTTAAAGAAATATACAAAATAATAAAAAATCTAAAAAGTAAAACATCTTTTGGAATCGATGAAATACCTCCTACCCTGGTGAAAAGCTGTGCCGCTGTTTTGGCAGTCCCATACACTATGCTGGTAAACCAATCTTTTTCGGAAGGCGTTTTCCCTGATGCTTTGAAAATATCAAAAATAAAACCTATTCACAAAAGGGGAATATATACTGATATTAATAATTATCGACCAGTGGCTCTCTTAACGACCTCATCCAAAGTGTTTGAGACAGCTATGGCGATTCGGCTTTATTCTTTTTTAGAAAGGTTTAAAATTTTGCACGAAAGCCAAAATGGCTTTAGGAAAAATCACTCCACTATCCTAGCAGTTTATAAATTTATAAAAGATGTCTACCAACAAATAAATAATAGGAAGTACGCGGTGGGCCTTCTTCTCGACATGAGCAAGGCCTACGACAGGGTCAGTTATAGAACTCTTCTGGATATATTATATGGAATGGGGATTAGGGGATTGCCTCATGAATGGTTCAAATCTTATCTTGAAAATCGTTACCAATACGTGGAAATTGAAAATACTGATTTTGAGACAGGTAAAATTACACATACTAAATCTGATTTAATTCATGTAACTGGTTCAATTCCGCAGGGTAGCGTTTTGGGGTGTAATTTTTTTCTTGCCTATATTAATAATCTACCCAATGTACTGGAGGAGATGTGTGTGCTGTTTGCTGATGATATATCTATCTCAATATCTTGCTCAAGTGCTTCAGAATTACAATCTAAACTAGACTCTACCCTTAATAAAATTACGAATTGGCTAGAATCACACAATTTGCAACTCAATCTTAGCAAAACTAAGCTCATTCAATTCGGACCCTACCAAAAAGTGCCACTAGACATATCGTACAGTTATAGAGACACAAAGATTGATGTTGTCAATACTGCTACTTTGCTGGGTATAGAGTTGGATGCACACTTAAACTGGAAATGCCACATACAAAGGCTGTTAAAAAAGATGTCATCTTTTGTTTATGCATTTCAACATTTAAAACGTGTGACTGATTTTAGATCCGCTCTTACTGCTTACTATGCATATGCTCATTCAATACTATCATATGGTATAATTTTGTGGGGAAGCTCATCTGACGTAGACAAATTATTTATAATGCAAAAGAAATGCATACGAATTTTGACAAACATCGATCAGATGGAATCATGTAGACCTTATTTTATTAAACATAGAATTTTGACCCTTGCATCCATACTCATCCTTGAATCATGTAAATTTGTAAGAAAACACCCAGAATTTTATTCACCAATAGTAAGTGTTAAAAGAAATAATAGGTATTTAAATAAATTAGAAGTGCCATACAGCAAATTAAGATTGGTTTCGGATAGTCCTCATGCTATGACAATAAAAATCTATAATAATGTACCTAATAATATAAAGAACGTAGAAATATCAGCCAAATTCAACAATCAATTAAAATCATATTTAATCCAAAAATGTTTGACGAGAATTTTTTGACGACAAATGTAATTGATTTTTAAAGTTGACATTTTCATTATTATTATTATTGCTTATTGACATTGTTAAATCTAGTTTATAAAATTGAATTGTTTGTTGTGTAAAAATTAAATTATTATTATTGTTGTTTATTGAAATTGGTAAATCTATTTTATTAAATATATTTGTTGTGTAAAAATGAAATGTGAACTAAGTATTATAATATAATTATTTAACAAGCCCTCTGGCTTGATATTTGCTATGCCCTTGCAGGGCGTCACATATTTACTTTACATAAATTAACGTACCACCATGAATGTTATGTGACATGCAATAAATGAATAAATAAATAAATGAACACATTAAAGCAGTCAGAAATAATGATACGCAAAAATCAGCCATCGCGGAACATTTAATTGATTCGGGTCCTAATCACTGGATTGAGCTCCATAATCCACAAATTATCTCGACAGAACGCCACTACATACCAAGATTGGTCAGGGAAGCGATTGAAATAACCAAACACAAGAATTTCAATCGTGAGGATGGGTTTAAATTGTCTAGTGTGTGGAATCCAGTGGTTCGTATGTGTAAAAACCGCAAAAATCAAAAAAGTGTCGTTCCGCGATCTGATACTGTGAGTATTGTGTGCCGGGAACAAATGCGAGTGAATAGTGAGAATGTGACCAATGGTAGTGGTAGTATCGAACGCAGTAAAAGACGACGTCAGAGGGTAGACCGATATGTCTGCCAATAACATCTACCCGCAATTACTTCAGTTACTCCGTGATCATGGCGCTTGCAACAGTGCCGAAATATCGGAGACTCATAAAAAACAAGGTACATGGTAACAATCCCGTTAATATCTATAATGCTAGTGACCATGAAAGTTTAAAACAATTTAACTGTTTTTAGTACATTTTGATTAAAATTTTCTCTTCAAAGGTATTTAAATAGCCGACGTTGTACTA
Organism: Chilo suppressalis; assembly: GCA_902850365.2. Taxonomy (NCBI): domain Eukaryota; kingdom Metazoa; phylum Arthropoda; class Insecta; order Lepidoptera; family Crambidae; genus Chilo; species Chilo suppressalis. The sequence continues at coordinate 1,386,643 of OU963922.1, forward strand.
GGTTAATCTTATTTGTTGACGATTCACCTGTCGCTCCGCGAGCCTTACAATTATAAAAAAATCTTAATATCCATCCAATCTTTCATTCCAGGATTCTCGTCCAGGTTGTTGTTCAAGTGAGACGTGTTACTTCATATTTATTAAAACATGTGTATTAAAATTTCACCTTTAAATGTGCAGTAGTATATTCCAAATTAGTTTGATAGTTATAATTCATTTACGCTTTTATTCACTCACTGCCGTCTGAGAAACTCACAGTATACACGGAGGAAACAGATAAGATGCATCGCACCCCAATATCTGGACAACAATTACGGTTTTCATCACAACCAGATCTTTCTGCACCATTAGAAGATCAAGATATTATACGGAATACCAACCTTAGGAAACGGAAAAATCCTGAAGAAGAACACTTTGAAAATCTGAAGGAGGATCTGATGAGCTCATTTAAGGAATTGATAAACACTGAGATTGCTGAGATAAAAAGTCAAAACCAAAAAATTCTAGAATCTAACTCTCAGATAGTAAAACTGTTGGAATTGAATGCTAATAACTATAATGATATAAACACTAAAGTGCAAAATCTTGAAGTTAAATACGAAAAAGCAATGGATCGTATTACTGAGTTGGAAAATCAACTGAATATAGTTCATAAACAAATTATTAAGAATACAGTTGAAATAAGGAATATACCAAGAACTGACAAAGAAAATACACCTGAAATTGTCAATAATATTTATAAAACTTTAAATTTGGAGCCAATGGATGAATTTACAAATATATTCAGAAGAGGTAAAAATAATGGACCTATTATAATTGAATATCAAAATTCTAAGAAGAAAGAAACAATTCTGAAAGCTTTTAAAAAATATAGCGCGGACAATAAAAATAATCCATTATGTACCGATGCTCTGGGTATCAGTGGTGATAATAACCGAATATTTATATCTGAAGCCCTAACACCCCTTTCAAGAAAGATCTTGGCAGGTGCTCGTGAACTCACGAAAAATGGATTATACAAATACTGTTGGGCATCGCGCGGAAATATTTTACTACGTAAAGATGACGGAGAGCCGGCCATTATCATCACATCCCTTAGTCAAATCAATGACTTGGTGGCGGAATGACTATCTTGTGAGGAACATCGTATAGACCCATATTGTGTTTTCGTATATGCTTGGGATATTGGTATGGTTGATATTTTAAATGACTTATGTTCTATCTGTTTTAGTTGGGATAATTTCTCTAGAATAGTTTTAAGATTTTATACTACACATAATGCATTAACTGGGTTAATATTTGATTTTTATTATCAATATTTATTATATATTCTAAATCAGTATGTTATATTTTTATCATTATATATTTACTTGTTTCTTACACTTAATTTTATTAAATTTATGTCCGATCGCACAAAACAAATATCCATTGACTACATGAATACCACTTTCGGAGGCTCTCACACTCAACCAAAAAGGTTATACTGTTACTTAATAACATTTTGCTATGGGTACTGATATGAATGAAGTAGTTACCGAGATTGATAATAATATCAGTATCGGTGACTCGTTTTTGGTTGAGGATCCGGAAGCATTTTCACAGTATAGTCTTGGAGCAGAACCATTTCTCAAAATTATTGTGCAGAATATTCGAAGTATACACAAAAATTTCGAAGACTTTACTGTTTTTTTAGCGAGGACTAAAGTTGATTACGATATTATTGTGTTGACTGAGTGCTGGCTACAAGGTTCGGATTCACTACCGATACTTGATCAATATAATTGTTTTTGTACTCACAAGCATATTAATCAGAATAGTGGCGTAGTTGTATACATAAAAAGTCAAATAACTGGTGTTATTGTTTACGAGCCCAATATGATCAATACTGACTGCTTAGTGGTAAAAATAGATAATACTCATGCTTTTATTTGTATGTACAGGTCACCTTCGTTTACTATTATATCAAATTTTATTGAGTCCTTGGATGAGCTTTTGTCCTACCTAATGTTTACTTAACTGGAGATATAAACATTGATATTTGTCCTAACAACAATGATATACGGTCTGATGAATACATGGATTTATTGGCCACGCACTGTCTTTTACCTAGTCATATATTTCCTACTCGTATTAATAAATGTCTGGACCATTGTTTCATAAGGTCGAGAGCCAAAAGTTTAACTGTAATCTGTGATTCTTGTATAACTGATCATAGAAGTATTAATTTTAGTGTATCACTTTTCAATAAGAGTTTTAAAAATCAACATAAAAAGACGACACGGAAACTTGATTACAACAAGGTAAGCAAACTAATAGAAGAATTTGATTGGAAAAACTTTATATTGTTGACAGATCCCAATAAAGCAACAGAAATCTTTAACGAAACTTTGTCTAGGATTGTTAAGGTAAGTACAAACACTTTTTTGGTACCTAATAGATAGCAAACGATTCAGCCGTGGATAACGCCGGGCTTATTACGATGCATGCGGTTTAGAGATACTTTACATCGAAAACAATTAAAAAATCCTAATAATAAAGACCTAGAACTCACGTACAAAAGATACAGAAACCACTGTAATAATATTTTACACAATCTAAAAAATGAATATGATAAAATAGAGTTAAGCGATAGTAAATATGACATCAAAAAGACTTGGAAGGTTATAAAACGAGTTTGCCATTTAAAAAAATCCGATAGTTCCCAGATCCCTAGTGAATTATTAAAGACTAAAACAACAGCACAGGATTCTATTAATTACATAAACAATTACTTCGTTAATGTTGGTTCTAAATTATCAAATGAAATACTACAAAAACTAAAACTTAGTGAAGCGGAACTTGCAAATGAATTTAAATTTAAAAATACACCAGTGAACTCATTTTTGATGCTAGAAACCGATGAATTAGAAATATATCGAATTGTAAAATCGTTAAAAAATACCAACTCTACAGGCTGGGATGGGATATCATCTGTTTTTATCAAAAAATACTTACATTTTATCATCCAACCTTTAACTCATATAGTTAATTTGTGTTTGTCTTCTGGCATATTTCCAAACGTATTAAAGGAATCTATTGTTGTACCTGTGTATAAGTCTGGGGATAAGGATAATGTTACCAATTATCGTCCTATTTCACTTTTACCTACTACTGCAAAAATTTTGGAAAAGGTTATGAACAACAGGCTATTGAACTATCTTGAAAGTAATAATATTATCTCTGATAATCAATATGGATTTAGGAAGAAAAAATCTACTTTGGACGCTATTGAAAATTTAGTAACTAATGTGGCACAAAATCTTGACAGTAAAAACAAATGCATAGGTATATTTCTTGATATGTCAAAAGCATTTGACAGGGTGTCAATTCCATTGCTGATTCGTAAGTTGGAGTCAATTGGTATAAGAGGTTTGCCTCTTAATCTTTTCAAGGATTATCTGTCTAATAGGTCACAGACGGTAAGAATAGGTGATTACTTAAGCTCCAAACTAAAAATAGATTTCGGTGTTCCGCAAGGTTCGGTACTCGGCCCAACGTTATTCCTAATATACGTGAATAATATGTGTGATATAAAAATCCCAAACTCAAAAGTGATCACATTTGCTGATGACTCTGTTATTTTATTTCAACAGAAAACATGGTCCAAAGTTAAAGCATCAGCTGAGGCAGGCTTTCGTAGTGTAATAAAATGGCTTGAGCATAATTTGCTTACCCTTAACCTAAGTAAAACAAAATACTTAAGTTTCAGTATAAGAGAAAACTTGCAACCTACCTCTGATTTTATTTTAAAAGCGCATTCTCCTAGCTGTATTAGTGATGCAAATGAGTGTGACTGCGTTGAATTGTATAAAACTAGTAGTATTAAATACCTAGGAGTAGAAATTGATAAAAATTTAAATTGGAAACAACATATCAGTAACTTAAGATCTCGCCTTCGTAAGCTAATACCTGTATTCAAGAAAATCAGAAATTTGAGAGATGATAAAACCAATAGGGCAGTGTACTTAACATTGTGTCAATCTATTACTAACTATGGCATTTCAGTCTGGGGTGGAGCCAAAAAGAGTACTCTTATAAAGATAGAAAGGGCTCAAAGGTGCATTTTAAAGGTTATGGGTTTTAAGTGCTTCAGGTATCCAACTACTAAGTTGTATAATGAATGGAAATTTTTGACTGTGCGTCAGCTCTTTGTAAAAAGTATTTCTTTGAAACAACATGGCTGTAATAAAAATAATAAAGCATCTGCCAGGCGTTCGTACATGATATTTGACATCCCCGTCTGTAGGACTACATTTGCACATAGTTTTTCGTATTTCCTGGCCCCGCTAATATACAATCGCATATGTAAAACTAGGACTATAAATAATCTAACTAGATTTCAATGTGGAAAGGCTTTAGATGAGTATTTCAGTAGTATGGATTATGAACGGACTGAACAATTATTGCAAGTAAACTAATTTTTATTTAATATTTTATCTTCATTTTGAATAAAAAAGTATAAACATATATATATATATATAGTTATTGTTATTTGTTATATATTGAACAAACATAGCTATAGTATATTATGTGTTATATTGATTAAGGATATACTCTATATTTAAATATACATTTAATCTTATACATATAGTTGTATAGAAATATGTTTTAATACGATTTATTGTTATAAAATTCATAACATCCATGCATTGTAATTTTCAAAATGTTGAATGCATTATATTATGTATATTATGTTATGTTTTTTAGTTTCCATTGGATCAACATAGTTTCATTGGAATAAACTCCTTTGTTTGTTTATTATTTGTAAAATGTAGTTAATTTTCTGCTTTTTTGCTTTATCTGATTGTTTTGCGTTTACTACATGTTTAAGTAAAACCTTTTATTCCTTATCGTAAGTAATATTGTATTGCTAGAACTGTAGAATCATAGTAAAAATCCTTAAGTCAATTAAGTTAAAGTTAGTTTTTCTGGTGCGAGAATCTTGCCTTGCCGTAACACAGTGTTAACTAGCTCGGAAGGTAAAGAATGTTTGGCTCGTATACCTACCCACACATAAAATAATTTTCTATGAGTATTAACTAAGCAGCTTTTCTTTTAATTATTTACTGTTAATATTGAGCATAATCATGAAAAGTGCTTAATTCCATATTGTTAACATGTTATAACGTGAGTGTGTGTTGTGTGTGTGTTGTGAGTGGAAATTACATAATATGTAAGTGGTAGCTCAATATTGTAACTATTACTTATTATCAATTGGGAATTTAATCGCTGTGTGTTTTGAGTCTGGGGAAACACGGATAAAAAGATTTTTTATTTTGTTTTCTTTAGATTTAAACTTATGTTTTCTTAGAAAACTAGTACTAGTTATAAATAGCTTAAGAAGGTTTAGGTTTATTGCCAACCAAGGTATACTGTAACACATGTTTATGAATAAAATTCTATTCTATTCTAATCATTCGTACTATTTTAAGGTAGCTACTAAAATACAAAAGGTCTGTGGAGAAATTGGAATCCTTGATTACCATACAGTGCGAATCGGATGAAGACTTAACGATTACATCGGACTCTACTGACAAAACAGAAAACTGGGGCCAATGACAACTAGGCTCAGTGCCGTCTTTGACCTATTGGAGGCCCTGGGCCTATTAGGATAATGGGGCCACTATGACTCCCGTTTGGAGATTTAACAGAAAATAGGGACTTTGTATTTGATCTGTGGGGGGCCCCTATCGATCGCGGGGCCCTGGGCACTTGCCCAAAGTGCCCACTGGGAAAGACGGGTCTGTCTGACTAGGCTCCTTTAACCAAGCTGGACCATTCCACCATTGACTATCAAGTAAATACTGTGGATTGCAACCCCTATCCTAGTTAAAGGTTTATTCCTGGGATAAAACATGTATTCGGAAGCATGGAATAAATCCTGATCGATCACCCATGTTGTAACAACATACAGGTGTCGATTCTAGCGTGATTATCTAAACCTAAAACTAAATTTAACATTAGTCTGTCCTTTTCATTCTGTGTAAGGAATGACAAGGAAAAATTGACAAATTTAATTTAAGGTTTAGAGAATCACGCTAGAATCGATACCATTGCTAAACTAAATTTTTGGCGCTAAATCTACGGACACTACCTTCCCGTCCGAACACTGCCGGTCAACAAGCGATCTTTTGGACCAATCGCAAGACGATTACCGCATAATCCACTAAATAAATTGTCATAGTTTCGCCGAGAGATTGAAACTATGCCCACCGTGTGACATGTATTTGTACGAATAAAGGTATATTAGACTTTAATTATTTTAGAACAGTTCATTCATGATCTAATAGAATAACTCTTTATGTATTTAAAAAAGTACATATTCATGTAGAACCTTGAGCGTAAAAAAAAAACACTATAACGAAGTGGTTGAGGTCTGAGTCAGCAGCGCTTCGTGAGGAAAATGCTAAACTTGGAGCCTCGGTCAAGGAACTGTCTTCCAAAATGAATACTATTGAGCAACATGCGAGGGACTGTAACCTGGAGATACAGTGCTTGCCTGAATTTCCACAAGAAAATCTCGTAAATACCGTTTTACAACTTGGCAGAGTTACATCTTGCCCATTGGAGGAAAAGGATATAATGTCCTGCTCAAGAGTTGCTAAGAACAACCTAAAATCATCGAGACCGAGGTCGGTCATCGTTAAACTACCCTCGCCTCGTATTCGTGACAGCATACTTGCCTCTTGTTTAAAATATAACAAGGCTAATTCAAAAGAAAAACTAAACAGTGCAGTGTTAGGCTTGGCAGGAGATAGTGTACCGATATACCTAAACGAGCACCTTTCTCCAGTTATCCGTTCATTACATGCCCAAGCCCACTTGGCGAAGAAGGAAAGTAACTACAAATACCTTTGGGTCCGCAACGGTCGCATCGTTATGAGGAAGAATGACGAATCACCTGTAATTTGGATACGTAATGCTGAAATTCTTCAGGAACTCAAATAATAATCAAGTGCTCACACTATATAGTATACTAGCTGACCCAGCGAACTTCGTACCACCCTAAAAAAAATAGGGGTTGTCCAGCGGACAAAATTGTGAATCTAAACCATTCTCAGATCCCCTTGAACACACACAAAAAATTTCATCAAAATCGGTCCAGTCGTTTAAGAGAAGTTCACTGACATACACACTCACAGAAGAATTATATATATAAAGATATATATTTTTTGTCAAAGTATGTTAAGATTCGTAGTGATTGTATTTTTGGTTAGCTAAGTATTTACTATCAAAATGTTCGGAGCATACGAGGTAAACTGAAAAATTTGTATTTGGCGAGTCTAAATTGCGGTTACGATATTGTTGTGATGACGGAGACATGGCTGAATGACGGCGTTTTAGATGCGGAGGTACTTAATGACAGCTATCGCATCTACCGTAGAGACCGTAACAGTACATCTTCCGGCAAAAAGGACGGGGGTGGAGTCCTTATAGCAGTGTCAAAGCGACTTCAATCTTGTCGGCTACCTCAACTGGAGAGTGTTTCTGAGGATTTGTGGGTTTCTATCACGGATTTAAACTCGGTGAAGTTGACAATATGTGCCATGTACTTGCCACCACCCGTATCTTCGGAAATTCTACAGGACTCACTTGAGAACATTTCATGTGGCCTTTCATCTCTCGATACGAATAATATAATAATAATTGGTGATTTTAATATCGGTAACGTTGAGTGGATTCCTTGTGCCCGTCTCTCATCGACGTGTTCAGCTATGTCTCTAAAGGCAAAAAATTGTTCTCTTGACCAGTCACTATCTGACTTTTTGTCGTTACATAGTCTAACACAATTCAATAAGATCCCTAACCATAATAATAAATTCCTTGATCTGGTAATATCATCTAATAATTCAATTAATACTTTGGCTGTCAGTGACCCCCTAGTGCAACTAGATCCACATCACCCGGATTTGGAAATCTCTGTTAATCTTTCACCACTTCTATTTTTGAAAAAGAAAACTATTAATAAATGTAACTTCAAGCTAGCAAATTATTCAGATATTAACAAAGATTTATCCGCTATTGATTGGGATCATGAATTTAAGAACACAAATGCCATTGATGCCATGGTTGAAATATTTTACTCGATAGTTGATTCAATAATTGGAAAACACGTTCCGCAATCATCTTGCAACTCAAGTAAGTACCCTATTTGGTACTCCAAAAATCTCATTAAGCTTATCCGTGAAAAGGAAAAACTCCATAAAAAAGTAAAATTGTACAATAATCCTGTTGATAGGTTCAATTACAGCGAAGCTAGATCTCGATGTCATCACCTAATCAGGAAATGTTATACAAACTATTTGAGAGAGGTTGAGGAGTCTATTAGTTGTGGAAATATTAAGGCGTTCTGGAGTTACATTAAAAATAAACGTAAAAATACTGATTCTATACCAGGTCAATTGTATTTGGATAGGTGCAGGTATGATACCCCGAGTACAATTTGTAATGCGTTTGCTAAGCATTTTTCCTGCTTCATAACGGATTTGTCAGAGGAGCTAGACCGGGGCCGACAGGTGGACGCTATATACACTGATATAAGTAAAGCATTTGATAGGGTTAACCATATAATATTATTAAAGAAGCTTCATTCAGTCGGTGTGCATGGTTCCCTCTTGAATTGGTGCCGATCTTATCTTGTTCGGAGGTGTCAAAAAGTTGTTGCATGTGGCTATGAGTCGAGTCCCTTTTACGTTCCGTCAGGCATCCCCCAGGGTTCTCATGTAGGACCTATTTTCTTTTTAATGTTTATTAATGACCTTGTCAATGTCGTTCAACATACAGAATATTTACTGTTTGCAGATGATTTAAAAGTTTACAAAACAATTGAAAATTTTAATGAATCCATATTACTGAAACAGGATCTCAATAGAATAGCTGAGTGGTCTTCAATTAATAAACTTCCATTGAATCCGGATAAATGCAAACACATAAAATTCACAAAAAAGCGCAACGCTTTAAATACATCATATTCTATCAATTCCCATCCTTTAGAAGAAGTTTCGAGCATTCGTGATCTGGGGGTTATTTTAGACCGTAAGCTTTCTTTTTATCATCACTATGATCACATCATAGCAAAATCTTTAAAGCTTAGTGGTTTTATATGGCGTAACTGCAAGCGTTTTAAGAAAATTGATGCTCTAAAGTATGCTTATTTTGCATTGGTGCGCAGTTCACTTGAGTATTGCTCGAGTATTTGGAATCCTAAATATAACTGTCTTAAAGAGCGATTACAAAAGGTCCAGAAAAAGTTTTTATTTTTCTTGTCTGTGCATCAGGGTAAAAAATATAATTTGTTATCTTATAGGGATAGACTGGACTATTTCAAGTTTACTTCGCTGGAGGATCGTAGGTGGGTGGCCGACCAGGTCTTGTTGTATAAAATTGTAAACAGTGTAGCAGAGTGCCCTAAATTACTAAGTAAGGTGAAATTTAAAATACCTCGACCAAACACAAGAATGGTAAATTTTAAACCCTTCTCATTAAATTTTTTTAGAACTAAGTTAGGCGCACATAGTGTGCTCAATAGACTGTGTGACGAACATAATAGGTTTTGTAGATCGATTGACTTGTATGCTCTTTATTTGTTACGTTTTCGAAAATTACTGTATCTGATAAGAACCCCAACTATAAGCCGAATTCAAATTTAATTTAATATATATTCCATTTAACCTAGTGTTTTAATGCATTTTTGTTTATGTTTTTTAGTTTAGTTTAAGTTTCTAGAATATGCATTTTGCTCATGTTGAGTTTGCCAGTAATTGTTTTTGCACTATGCTTTGTAAGTTATGGTGTAAAAATGTTGGCAGACCTTTAATAAATAAAATAAATAAATTATGTTTTAACAATGGGCCTCAATACTACAATAGTTAAGTAAAGTTTGAAGTGGTACTTTATTCAAGTTGGTCTATGCTATGCTACAGTTAATATTTCAATGTGACCCTTAAAATCATAGGTTCCAGGAATCACCCATATGCGATACTAACGATGCAGGGCCGTAGCTAGGGGGGTACAACTATGCCACAATCAATTTGAGATTAGATTAAAATTGTCAATATTTACATTGTTATGAATAGAGAACAATTGTATCATTACAGTAATATATAAAGTTTGTTATTTGTGCAAGACTTCAAGTAGGTAGGTATACACGCAGCATTTGACCTAGAATTATGTTTCTTGTGTGTAGTACTTCATCATCATCAAGCTATTAATTTCCTCACTACTGGATCACATGCCTTTCTTATGGACGGAGGCGAATTTGGGTGAATTAGGAGAGGTTTAATTTTCGCTGTCCGGAGAAAAAAAGTACCCGTAATTTAAACAAAGATACAAAATATATTTTTTATGCAACTATCATCATCATCATCATCAGCCTATTAATGTCCCCACTGCTTGGGCACAGGCCTTCCCTATGGATGGAATAGGGAGATTGGACCATGACCCACCACGCGGGCCCAGTGCTGGTTGGTGGGTGCTAACGACTGCAGATGCAGCCGGGACCAACGGCTTAACGTGCCTTCCGAAGCACGGAGTAGCTCGAGATAGTAAATTTTTCGGTCACCCATCCAATGACCAACTACTGCGAAAGATGCAACTATAATTATTGCCAATTTATATATTATTTTTATGAATCAATTTATTATTATTATGACTTAATTAATGAATGAATGTAATGAATTTGTTAATAAAATTACCTGTTATTATGTTCTTTTTTTAATGAATGCGCTTATTGTTTTTTATTTGCAATACTTATAAATAATTAAATGTGTGATTACTGACATAGAAATTAAGTTAATAATAATATCAAATTGTTAGGAATAACTTGGGTCTATGTAATCTTAAATTATTATTGTAATGTATAATCTAATTGAGGCACGATACTTATTGTGTCTTATTTGAGGTAGAAATAGTAAAAAAATGTCTTAAAAGACTAATATTTGACATCTGAGCTCGATGGCGCAAGTGTTCAACGCGTTCGGCTGCGATCGTTGAACTTAAGCAACTTTCGCAGTGGTCGGTCATTGGATAGGTGACCAAAAATTACTATCTCGAGCTCCTCCGTGCTTCGGAAGGTACGTTAAGCCGTTGGTCCCGGCTGCATCTGCAGTCGTTAGCACCCACCAATCAGCACTGGGTCCACGTGGTGGTCATGGCCCAATCTCCCTATTCCATCCATAGGGAAGGCCTGTGCCCCAGTAGTGGGGACATTAATAGGCTGATGATGATTTGCCATCTCCTGGCGCTTCACAATGCTTCCCGTACTGCTGGGAGGGGTTGCAAATCTTAAGTGGCCTGGGGCGCGAGATTTCAAAATACGCCGGATGTTCTGATTTAGCCGTCCTGCCGCCCAATGCTATGGCCCTCTTGGCCGTAAAGTAAATACGCCCTTGCCCTTTTTAAATAACAAATATATATAATACCTAGCGGCAATCATCCTAGCTCCTATATTTTGGCCCCGGTGCTCGTTCAGCACAGTCAGACCACTCGAGCTCATGTATTTCTCCACTCCGTAGTGATCAAATACGTCTACCGACTTCTCCGCAGCCACTAGAGTCTTCAGAAGTTTCTTCCAGCTTTCTCCGACTACCTGTTGTTTAATAGTATGAATTATTAATAATAAAACTAATTGTATTGTATGACACAGCAATCAAAATGTATATTATAATATATTTCACATTATGTAATGAAATGTGCCTTCATAAATCATCTCAGTAATTTTTCAACTTGGCGACTGTAAAAAAATAGAAAAGGGAGAAAAAAATAGCCTTTGCTGAGTTTCTTGCCGGTTCTTCTTAGAACAAGGTCTACCGCCGTAGATTTACGAACCGATGGCGTAGCTTCTAGACATTCGTGAGTGCTTGGAACAGCCTCAACTGAATAAATCATTTCGATTATGATTAATTTATCAAACTAGCCATAGCGCTAGCGTGGGTCAAAGCCGCCTCGTAAGCATCAGTCATCAGCACACTACACCCCTGACACCCAGTCAGAACTCGATTTAATAAAAATAATTTTGTATGAAATCACGCCGCCCGCCTTGTCATCACATTTTACCGATTTTGATCCTGCGCAAACGAGGGATTTTGTCCAAGTCCCACGTCTGCACTAGCCATTACACAAATCAGGAGGATATGGTTCCCAGCGGACTCTGTGCCTCCGACCCCACGGCTTATGTTCGGGCTTCGGCTGAACCTCGAAGGACTCGTGGATGATCACCAAAAAGTATAAAACTTCCAACCTAACCTAACAGGAAACGAATAACGAACCTTTGCTGTTTTTTGAGTATTGCCGACTTTTTTGGTAGCAAGGCCGGGCCGGGCCGGGCGGCAAAATTATTTAGGGTCGGCCGTAAAGTACGTCACTAAAGGGCGGCAGAAAATTTTGCCCGGAGCGGCAAAATTTCTAGATCGGGCCCTGTTTGGTAGATTTAGTTTTTATAGTTGAAATGTTTTTAAATTATTGACATATTTATGATTTTTCCTATCGAAATTGGTTATTGTGTTTTGCTTGTCTTTGTGTCTGTCATCTGCTTATAATATTATATTGTGAATTGCTTTTAAAATAGTGTAAATAAACCCAGTGCGACCAAAATCCTTGTCTTAATTTTCCATCATACCAGCTCTGCGTTTCATTGAGGATTATTTGAACACGTGGGATTGCAGGCACGGGCTCAACTAGGAATGCCTAAAATTTGATTTCAGGAAGGCGTTAGGTACTAATAGGGATAATGACTAATTGTTTTTTCTTCGTTTATCAGGTAGATTATCAAAAAGTATTGGACACGTATTTTTTCTTTTTTCACATAATATAAACATTGCTGAGATATATTGATTTGAAAAATCACATGACGCCACGTTTTGGTACAATTTTCACTTAAAAGTGACGTCACGAGCCCCTACTCCCAAACTTTGACGCGCTGTAACTTTGCCATTTTTTTGTTGATTTCGCGAAGAGAAAATACGTGTCTATTATTTTTTGATAATCTAACTGACAGACTAAATTGAATTTCGTTTACTGTACCCCGTCATCACCCCTATTATTATTTTCTAATAAATAATTAATAGAAGATAATAATTAGTACCTATTTGATTTTCAAAAAAGCATTAGCAAGAGATTAAAGAAATACGACAATAATATACCCTGATATCCTTAATCTGACCTAATAGTCATCATCATCATCATCAACAGCCTATCATAGTCCACTGCTGGTCATAGGCCTCACCAATTGGACACCACTCAGACCGATCTTGGGCTACTCGCATCCAGCTCCTGCCAGCCACCTTGCGCAAATCGTCACTCCATCGCGCCTGAGGACGTCCTACACTACGTTTGCCCAGACGCGGTCTCCACTCCAAAACTCGTCTACCCCAACGGTTATCGGTTCTTCGGCAAATATGGCCAGCCCACTGCCATTTCAACTTGCTAATCCGGTGGGCTATGTCGATGACTCTGGTTCTCTGTCGGATTACCTCATTTCTGATGCGATCCTTCAGAGAAACGCCGAGCATAGCCCTTTCCATAGCGCGCTGAGCGACTTTGAACCTGTTGACCAGCCGTACCGCCAGTGTCCACGTTTCGGCTCCGTATATCATTACAGGTAGGACGCACTGATTGAAGACTTTCGTCTTTAGACCTAATAGTACCTTCTCTATATCCTCGTCTGCTTCATCCCGTATCCTGACCACGAGGATGTTGAATCCGACCAGCTGGTCCGGCTGTCCTCCGTCTTCCGTGAAGCACGCCAGACTAACTCCTTGGTCTAAGTACTGTTCCCAGTTGGCGCGGATTGTGGCTATCGATGGAGGATCGGAAAGGATACCTGAAAGGTTAAATAATTATAAATATTTTTAACACACTGACCTATTGGCGTAGCCCCAAAGTAAACTCTGTAAGGTTCCCACTGTAAACACAGGATCGATAAGTACTTAAATAGGCGACATCTTGAAAATCTATCATTGAACCTCAGGTTACAGAAAAAAAGGACATACTCTGGAATCATGGAAGAGTATTTAACAGCATTTTTTTTAAAAGGATTAGGTATATATTTTTGTGTGTATGTGGTATTTCTAAGATTTCTTAGAATATAATAATAGCGATGAGGGCTAACATTTTTTCTTTTTTATATTTTTTTACATGAGAGATATAAAGAGATATAATTATATTGATTTGAAAAACAAAAAAAGGTCTTATAGAGTCCATATATTTTTAAGATCTTACTGACAGACTTCATACAATTTCGTTGATTATGCCTCGTCATTATCTCTACTGTATTCAAATAAACATAATTCTTTAATCTAAAGAAAATGTTACTAAAAAAATTTCACGCGGACCAGGCAGCAGACAGGACTCGAACCCGCACCCTCCGCTATCCGGGCGGATGCACTGATCAATTATGATACCGCGGCCCTAATGTCCGTGTCGAATAAATCTCTAGTATTTCTTAGGCTGTAAGGCAGCGCCATCTCTTCGTTCTGAATACCTTTACAAGTATTCAACATTTGAAAGAAGAAATATAATTTGTAGTAATATTTTTATTTTTAATCATGATGTTAATTAAAATCATCATCAAGATTAAATCCTAGATGTTCGAATTTAAATAAAATCTTACTAGAAAAAATTCTACGCGGTCCAGGGACTCGTACCTGCACCCTCCGATATCCGTCCTTCTTTTTAATATTTAAAGCTGGCCTTACACAGTCTGATTAAATCAGAATCTTGATTCATAAATATATGAATTCAGAACTCACGGATTTTTTGGCAATATTACTACTATCCACACACATGTGTTACAGCTCACGTGTTCCCTCCTTCTTACTACCTGGGATCCTTTAAAAGAGGCTTGAAAAAGCAACATGCAAGCCGGGTGGCAGGGTGAGGATGGCTGGTGTAGCAGGTAAAACTGTAAAAGGTAAACCAGCTATCTTCACGTCCGGACTTCACCGTCACTTATCATCAGGTGGAGTGGAGTCATTTTGCCGGACCTATCTATAAAAAAGCTATAATAGGTACTGATTTATTTCAGATTATGAACTTGTCAGATTGTGTGTGGACAGTACTAAAAGTTACTACAAAATGAATTTGTCAGCGTCTCACTCGCTCCTTCGAAACGTTAAACCAACAACAAATGTCATCAGTCAGTGTGTGTACCATTGCCTTGTGAAACGTCAAGTTATTACAGTGACAGCTGTCATCACTTGGGAGTGGTCTATGCTAATGGTAGTATTTAAGGGGCTATGCTTCATTGGAAGGGGCCGCTTCAGATGAAGCTTGTAAGGCCCTTCTGGCCATAAGCACGATTAAAGGGTGTTTTTAAGTCAGTAAAAAAAAATGGAAGGGGCATTCAGCTTGTTCTCTTATTGGTCTGTGGCTTCAGCATTCAGACGTGAGCCGCGATAGTGAACGGATGTTAGCAGAGAACTCTCCACGCTTCGCAAAGCAATCCGTTTGTACCTTGGCAATCATTGCTGATTTTGTAAAGTGATTAGAAGATTAAAATTAAACGTTAGCTTGGTCACTAGACTACAGTTTTATTTTTGGGAAATATCATTGAATAACCAAGATGGCGGGTCAAGACGAACCACGTGGACAACCGCCTATCCCGCTCGCCCCTTCGACAAATTCATATTATGATTCCTGATTCAGACAGTGTAAGGCCAGCCTAATACTTGTATCTTTGTACTCATGTGCTTTAAGTATCTATCTAGTTTATGAATATAACCTTCGACTTTTGCTATTTGCACCGACATCTCAACATTAGTATTGTATCTCCGTATTGCTATTTATCTTTTATCGTCGAGTTATTTATAGCCTAAGGTGTTTCCATTGCTGGGGCACAGGCCTCCCATGGGGATGGAATAGGGAGATTGGGCCATGACTCACCACGCAGACGCAGTGTGGATTGGTGGGTGCTAACGACCTAACGATTGCAGATGCAGCCGGGACCAATAGCTTAGTATGCCATCTACGCCATGCACGAAGGACCTCGAGATAATTAGTTTTTGGTCACCCATCCAATGACTGAGATGAGTCTACCCTAAGAAAGAAAGAAAGATTTTTTTTTATTTGTTACAACATGTATAAGTGAGACGTTATTATTTGAGGGGTACATAACATGTCGTACAAATATGGGCATACATATTCATCAGGTTATTCAAAGTCAAGTCTTAATATACAATAATAAAACACATCAAATTCATATATTTGTTATTAGGTTCTTCAAACTTCTTCTCTCTCTCCCTCTCTTTTCGAAGGTAGCTCGACAAAATTAAATAAAAAATCATTCTGACTTTTTACGTCGTCAATAAATAAATAAAGTTTCGTGCATTAACCCGTTAAAACTAGATTGATTCAAATGCATATGATTCCAATTCAATAATAAAATGTCAAAATTAATCAAAAAAATAGAGATAATAATAATAGAAACATAATTACAATTCAAACTTTGTCATTTAAAAATTCCGATACATCATAATAACATTTATCTAATAATATATTTTTAAATTTTCTTTAAATTATAACTTATATAAGAATATAATATTTAAAATTTTCTGCAAATAGTAAAACCTCAGAAATGTACATAGACGGAAGTGTCAGAATTTTATGTTCTAAGAAATACGGTTTACAACTTTCCGTTATTTTTAAACTAAACATTGCTCTTATGCATCTTTTCTGCATTATAAATGCTATGTCTTTATCAGTAGAATTCCCCCAGAAGATAATACTAACTACTTTGATATTTAAGATGTAAATGTCTAGTTACACCTAATATAAATAACACTTTTTGTATTTATACTATATGACACAGCAATCAAAATGCAGGTGAACAATTAATGTATAATTTCACATTAGGTTATGAAAGGTCACATTAGGTTAGGACTTCATGAATCATCTCTGAAGTCATTTTTCAACTTGACGACTCTGTAAATAATAAAACAGGGAGAAAAAACAACCCTTGCTGAGTTTCTTGCCGGTTATTCTCAGTACAAGGTCTCCCGCCGTAGATTTACGAACCAATGGCGTAACTTCTAGACTTTCATCATTGCTTGTAACAGCCTAATGATTTTGATTTGGTTACTGACCATTGCGAAAGTTGCTTATGCTCCACGAATTCCACGATCGCTGGTCGAGCGCGCTATCAACCTGCGCCATCGAGCTCCTCTCTCATTTATTTTTAGACCATTATATGATACATTTATCTCCATCGAATGCTCTTTTTTCCTGATTTAGTTTTCTCATTATTAAAATCAATGATGTTTTACTTTTGGACAGTTATATAGTGTTAATTAACTTCACTAACAAGGAATTGGCTTTTTAAAATTAAGTATGTGTTCTTAATAATGTTCAGTACGAGAATAATTACTTATCAGAAAACAAAATTGAAGAGATTTTATAACGATTCTATTTTCGACTGAAAACATTTTTTGCTAGTGAATGAAAAGCACCCGTTTTCGTAAAATAACTTTAATGATAAGTCAAGACCAATTCACTTACCTAGTGTTTGGCACAACGGTTCATCTCTCAGGAATATCTCCTGCATCAGATCCAGACATTGCTCCCTGCAGTTCTCCTCCATGTCTCTTATTTGGTACCTGAGGTCAGACTATCATATTATTACCATCATCACCAGGTTTTTATTCATCGTCATCATCGATCAATATTAATGTCCCCCTACTATCAGGGCATAGTCATTGGATGTTTTTATTCCTTAATTAAATAAAAAACTACTTACTTATATTTCGGAATAGAATCCACAACTAGAATGATTGGAAGATAACCTACAAAAGCATGTTGATATTTAAGTTAATTACTTTAGACTTCAAATCATCATCATTAGTAGCCTGTTAATGGACTGTAGCAGTACTAGCAGTGAAGTCTACTCGGCCTTGTACATACATACCTAACCCAGAGAATGAAAGAGAATTCGGCGTCCCTCAAGGAAGTGTTTCCGGTCCCATGTTATTTATTCTTTACTAATGAACTGTATTTTTGAGTGGCTTTGGAACTGCCTAAAATAGTATCGCCCTCTCTGAGTTTCAAGTTTCTGTGTGGCACAATGTTGCAACCAGCCATGTACTATTTGGAATCGTATACGAAGAGGTGTGTACTGAATAATTTAAAGCTTGATCAGCCTATTAACGTCCCAAACTGCTGGGGCAAATCACAGAACACAGAAAGAGATTATAAGGGCCTTGTGGGCGGGGTAGGCGCGCCTCAGTTATGTGTGAGCAAATGCTCATAACTTGACCAAAACTTGGTTCTGATTGCAATGTTGCTCTCAGCTGTGAGCACCGATTAGTTCGATTGTTTAATGTCGTGTCCTTTGATCTATTAGGTGGAAGTATAGTGGGGGCAAGCCGGCGACATCGATTCCCGTACAAACGGTCTCGGAACATGTAACGTACCTTAATATGGTTTCGACTCATGGTTTCGATTATCATAGGTTCCATTTCGCACATTTTATCATATAACATCATCGATATTCATCAGACATCATCATATATTTTATCATTTATTCCTGGAAACACATAATTTCAAAAATATCACACACTATTCATCACTTTGTA